>CM062813.1:929222513-931622513 GCA_031772625.1 Pinus tabuliformis
AATATAAGTCCCTCAGCCCTAACCCACTTCCATGGTCTGACTACAGAAGATCCTGACACCTTCTTGTTCAATTTTGTTGTCATTTGTTGAACTTATGAGTATGCAGATGATGAGAAAAAGTTGAAACTGTTCCCTTCTACTCTCAAGGATACATCATTATGCTAGTTCATGGGATTACCTGGCAATAGCATCACAACTTGGGCTCAATGCAACAGGCCTTTAACGACAAGTATCGAGACTATTGTCGAACAAAAGATACTAAAGAATAAATCTTTCAAATGACCATGGGAAGTGATGAATCCCCGGAAGACTATGAAGAGAGGTTCCAGCTTAATTACAAAAGGGTCGGGTGTACACATGACCCTGAGTCTCTGAATTTGGCCCTGCTTAGGGGAATTCGGGAAGACGTTTTAGACACCCTCCATCTACTGCCTGAGGGAGACATCTACCAACTATCCTATAAAGACACAAAGACTGTTTTTAGAAACCATTCTAGAGTAGCCAGAAAGAAAGGTAGGGCGAGTCAACCCATAGCCATTACCTCTTCTTCCAATTCATCCATTAAAGGTGAAATTGGAACCATGCTAAAAGACTTCAAGAGTGAGATGTTGCAGACTCTTACCATGCAAATGGAATACCTTACATATAAAAAGAAAACAAGAGGAAGCAGAGAGGGCTTTGGCCATTTTTTGCCCTAGATGCACTAGGAGGCATCCTAGGAATGAATGCCCATTGAACTCTATAGAGGTTTGTTCAGGCTGTGAGGAAAATCATTCTACAAATAAGTGCCCTTCCTTGCCCGGACTTAAAGCTGTATATGAAGGGGTCGAAGGAGTCATTGAATAGATCTATTACATAAACCAAAGGAGACCGCATGGACCTAGACCATACTAGTAGGGGATGCAAGGGACATCTCAGGCATACTACAACCCAACCAAGCCACTTCCATACCTTCTTGGGGCTTGGTTGCTCATCCTTCCTGGTCCACACCTCCTCCTTGATCCTTCGCATCTCAATATGGTGCATAACTAACCACCCATTCATTCCAATCCTATGCTTAGCCGCAACCTCAGTGGAATGAACCTCATCAGGGGTGGAGGCCCCAATACAACTCTCTTCTTGCTCTTCTGCCTCCACCACCTACCCAACCAAACCGTTACCTTCTGCTCCACCAAGGCAACCCCAAATGCCTACCCAGCCAAATACGAACCCGAACAATAGACATGCTCAACACGTGTATAGTAGGGAACCATCATGCCCAACTTATGCTCTGGAGATTCAAGAAATCAACTTGCAATCTGGGAAAGTTCTCCCAGATAGCTAGCCTCCACCCAGAGAGATTGAGGAAGACAAAGAGGAAAGTGAACCTAAAGCAAATCCAACCTTTCCTGAGAGATTATCCATGACAATCCAACCTACCCCAGAAGAAACTAAACTCCTGGGAGAATTGAAATATTTATGTGTGAAGATACCACTTCTCCAAGCCATAAAAGGTGCCTATCTACAATAGGTTGATCAAAGAGAAGTGCTTTAGGCATCCAGGAAGGCGCAAGAGAGATGCCTCAACCATAAATGTCATAGGACAACTGTCCGAATTGATGTTGGGGCAGATAATCTATCCAAAATATCTAGATCGTGGAAGCCCAATAGTTGATGTCCACATCAATGGTACCATGGTCTCACATACCTTGATTGATCTAGGAGCTGCCATTACTATGATGAAAAAGGACACAATGCTCAAACGTAACCTCCAGGGCTCCTTGATGAAGACCACAACAGTGCTGCAACTAGCAGACCGCTCCACCGTGAACCCTGAGGGGATTGTGGAAGATGTGATGGTCTCCATTGAATTCTTGGGAGTACCCTGTTGATTTCTTGGTTCTCCAGCCAAAGGCAAAACTCACTAGGTATCCTCTCATTCTGGGAAGACCTTGGTTGGCTACAACTGATGCCTACATCAGCTGCCGAGCTGGGAACATGACCATAAAGAACATGCATATGTCCAAACAGTTAACCAAATATCCTCCTGCCCAACCCCTACTAGAACATGATATACCTTTCTGGTTGGAGGAGGAGGATGAGGATGAAGTTTATTCTGCACCGCTTTGTGCATTGGAAATCGCCATGGGAGGAAAACCGCAAGATGAGGATGATATGATTGAAAATTTGATTCGAATCCACCTCCCAATGTATCACCATTAGAAGACATAGTAAGAGAAACAAAAAGCAACCCCTGAATTGATCTCTGTGTGGCTGACCCTACTTCTCTCTGCGTCAAAAATATAGAGTTCGGCCCAGAAAGAACATTGAAAATCAATCCATCCATATCTACTTCCCAGGAGAAGGAGCTATGCAGCCTGTCAGAAAACATCTAGATGCCTTCACCTGGAGTTATAAGGAGATGAAGGGAGTGCACCCTTTAGCATGCACTCATCATATATACATCAAGGAAGATTGCAAACTAGTTAGGCAACCTCAAAGGAGGATGAACCCAACACTTAAAGATATTTTTAAGGAAGAACTGTAGAAATTGCTTGATGCAGGATTCATCTATCCCATTTTTGACATTGAATGGGTCTCTCCTTTGGTTCTAGTCCCAAAGAAAAATGTAAGCGGAGAATCTGTGTCGACTATCAGGAGTTGAAAAAAGCCACTAAAAAGGACCATTTTCCTTTGCCTTTCATAGATCAAGTGTTAGATGGTCTGGTAGGGAAAATTTATTTCTCTTTCCTAGATGGGTTTAGCGGGTACAATCAGATTCAAATCAGCCTGAAAGACCAAGATAAGACCACTTTCACTTGTCCTTGGGGTACCTTTGCATATCAGGTCTTCCTTTTGGTTTGTGCAATGCTCCAGCCACTTTCCAAAGAGCGATATTGAGTATATTTTCTGAATTGTTTCATGATGTAGTAGAAATATACATGGATGATTTTACTCCTTATGGCGCTGACTTTCAGGAAGCTTTATCTAACCTAGGAAAAGTTCTGGGTAAGTGTATTGAGATGAACTTGTCCCTCAGTCCAGAAAAATGTGAATTCTTGATGACTGACGTGACCGTGATAGGTTATGCAATATCTCAACAAGGACTGCAGGTGGACCACAACAAAATTTCCATCATCCAAAGGGTCCCACCTCCTCAAAAGGTGAGAGATGTTAGAAGTTTCCTAGGCTTAGCTGGATATTACAGGAGATTCATTAAAGACTTCAGCAAGATAGCCTCTCCTTTTTTTGGCCTCTTAGGCAAAGATGTTGAGTTCATATGGTCGGAAAACTGTCAAGAAGCCCTAGATACCTTGAAGAGAAAGCTAGTGACTGCCCCAATTCTTAGAGGCCCAAACTGGGCCCTACCCTTTCACATTCACATAGATGCCTCGAAAAAAGCAATAGGAGCAGCCTTAGGACAAATTGATGAAAATTTACCTTATGCCATATACTTTATAAGCAAAAACTTGTCAAAGGCAGAGTTGAATTATACAGTGACTGAGAAGGAACTCCTAGCTGTCGTGCATTCCTTAAACAAATTCAGACATTATATCACAGGCTATAAAACCTTTGTTCACACTGATCATGCTGCAATTATATATTCAATGAACAAACCATATGTAAATGCTCGCATTATTAGATGGTTGCTTTTACTGCAGCAGTTTGATTTGACCATTATTGATAATCCTAGTAAAGAGAATGTTGTTGCTGACTTTTTGTCTCAGTAAATTTGCTTACAAGTGAAGAAGGAATGGTGGGGACCAAATTCCAGATGAACACCTATTTGCTATATCAATACTCTCTCCATGGTTTGCTGATATAGCAAACTACTTGGTTTTAGCAAAGTTCCCACCACACCTGTCCTCAAAAGAGAAAAGCAAGATAGTAAGGAAAAGCACCCCCTTTCACCTGGATTGGAGGAAATCTCTTCAAACTTGGCCCAGATCAGATCTTAAGAAGATTTGTCAGGGAGGAGGAAGTCTTTGACATCCTCCTGACCTGTCATGACAAGCCTTTGGGAGGTCATTTTGCAGCAAAAATAACCGCCTTCAAGATATTGCAAGTAGGCTACTACTGGCCCACTCTTCATCAGGATGTGAGGAGATACACAAGCTAGTGTGATTGGTGTCAAAGGATGGGGAAATCCACTCCAAAGGATGAAATGCCTATGCAACCTCAAGTGAATTTTGAGCCATTTGAGAAGTGGGGCATAGACTTTTTGAGGCCTATCAATGCCCCTTCATAGTAGAAGCAGTACATCATTGTGTGCACCGACTACCTAACTAAGTGGGTAGACACAAAAGAAATCAAAGCAGCAACAGAAGAAAAAGTAGCTGGGCTTTTGAGAGAAAACATATTCTACAAATTCGGGTATCCAAGAGAGTTGGTCATAGACCAAGGAAGTCAGTTCACTTCCAGCCTGATTGAAGAACTACTCACACATCATAATATCAAGCATAGGACTTGCACCCCTTACCATCCAAAAGCCAATGGAAAAGTGGAGGTCACTAACAGAGCATTGGAATGGATCCCAACAAAGGTAGTGAGTACCAGCAAAAAATACTGGTTAAACATATTAGTTGAGGCCACTTGGGCCTACAACACAACATGGAAGACCACCACCAGGTTCACACCCTATGAACTGGTCTATGGAAGAAGGCTTTGCTGTCAATATAATTTAAATTCAATACCCTAAGGATGGCAGATCAGCTGGACCCAGACCTCAGCCATGCACAGAAAGAGAGATTACTTCAGTGCAATGGATTGGATGAATACAGATTACAAGCCCTTCTCCATACAGAGGTAGTTCAACTTCAGAGAAAGATATGGCATGACAAAAACATCAAGGAGAAGCAATTCCAAGAGGGAGATTGGGAAATACTTTATGATTCAAGATACAAAGATTTCAAAGGCAAGTTGAGGATAAGATGGTTGGGACCCTACATTGTGGAGAAATGCAATGACAATGGTTCAGTTCTAATCAACACCATTGATGATGAAGCCATCCCCATGATTGTCAATGTACATTGGTTGAAAGTCTACAAGAAACCCCTATCCAAGCGAGAGTTTATTGAATATTTGAATAAAATAGTGATGGTAGTGGAGCATGTCTTAGCTTCCACTTCACCCACTCACTGAAGAAAAGAAAAAATAAAAAATAAGGGCTCAAGTGAAAACCTGCGTGAGGTGCTTCAGTACCATCACTAGGTTGTAAACCTCTTCTGAGGCAGCCCAATGATGTCAGGAAAAAAGGGAGAAAAATTAATAAGATCCCTGGGTGAAAACCTCTCTTGGAGGTGCCCAGGGCAGGCAATTAGGGTGAAAACCTCTCTGATACGCCCTAGTTGTTTTCAAAAAAAAAAATAATTTTTTATTGCATTGCAGGTTTGCAGGAGGACTATAGGGAGCAGGAGAAGGTGCCAAGGGAATCCTGAAATTCATACCAACACCCATCTCATCTTCTCCACACCTTCCTCCATTATTTTTGGCATTTCTTTCACCCCACTGTACCTTTTTCTTCCAAAACTATGTGTTTTCTACAAGAGGCTCCTATGGGAATTACAGAGAGCCAAAAGTGTCTACAAAAGGCAGTTTTAGGGACTAGGAGAGCTTCATGAGGAACTTATCATCCCCCCCTTACCACCTTCAAGTCTCCTTGCCATCATTTCCAAGCCTACATCACACCCCAAGCATCATTTTTTCCTATCCAAGAAAAAACACAGGAAAAAAACAGTTTTCCAATATTGAAAAAAAAAAGAAGGAAAAGGCACCAATAAGCTTACCTATTATCCCTCCATCATTCATGACCACTCTGGCATCATTCTCAAGCTCCAAGCATAGCAGAAAGCTAAAGTTTCAAGGGGAGAAGTAGCTACAACAACTCCTGTAGGAATTCCTGTAGCAATTGATCCCATAGAAGTCCAGCACTAGCAGCAAAAGAGTACACACATGAAGGTTGAAAAGGTGCATAAAGCTTAGCTCCAGCAAGAGAAGAACCTGCACAAGCACACAACCACACATTAGCGAGCAGAGAAAACACGAAAAAAGGGAAATGAAGGCATGTAGTAGAGAAAGCCACAACACCTCACAACAAATACACTCGGATCATAGGTAAGTAACTAAGTCACTCCTCTATTTGCATTTGTGTAATTACAAGTCATATGAAGGAAACGGCATGGTTGAGATTGAACGAGGGAAAGGTGGCCAGTTAACTTGGCCACCTTCATTTAGTTGACTCCACTCATCCGAGATGTCACCCACACGTGCGCACAGTCAACTCAAACACAAGATGCCAAGGACAGGTAGTGGGAGGAAGTGTGAACTCCGATGCAATAATGAGGGATGATTACAAGGAGGGGCCATGATGACCAAGTAGGTGGGGACCAATGGTCTGAATATGACCAACGTACACCTTGCTAGCTCAACACTCATAACCAAAAATAGCCATTAAAAATAATGAGCACTCCTCCCCGCGCATTCTCACAACCTTTTCTTCATTCTCTCCTCGTAACTCAACCACAACAGTCTTCTTGTGCCCCCACAACCTCGTAACCACCATCCTCCATCAATTTCCTCCATATTCTTGCTCTCGGAATTTTCTACAGGAGCACCTACAAGAAATCTACATGAGGGATAGTGGGCTTCTATAGGAGGGGCAGTGAGTCATTTTGAAGGGAGAAAACACGATTTTTAGCACAAATTATAGTTTGGAGACGTAGGGTTCATGCATGCCCCTGTTGAATATCAATATATGAAAGAAGTGGTCTCCATTTGAGGATGAAATAAGTCTTTAAGAGGGCAGAAAATACATAAAAAATTTATGTTTATTTAAAAAAAAAAAACATAGTCTCCTCTATTTCTATTTTTCTCAAAACTCTTTGTCTCCACTTCCATATTTTGGTTTTACAAAAGTACAGGCAATATGACAGGAGGGTTTATGAGAAAGGAGCCCACTAAGTCCACTAGGCTCCATGCACATCCTCAAGTAGTGGGCATATTCACAAGGGAAAACTGGATGAATTTATTTGAGAAATTTCGAGGCTTTGATGAGGAGATTGCCTAAGAATTTGCTCTCTCTCTAGTCCCTCACACAAAAACACATGCCACTGTAACCATTAGAGGCCTCTCCGTCGAGATAACCCCAGAATTCATTAGTAGGGTCACTACCCTTCCTCTTGGGCTACCTTGGAGTAAAGATGAAAAACCAATTGGCCAGGCTGCCAAGAAGAAAAGTTTTCAAAATAATGAAACACCTATTGAAGATAAAAATGGAATTAGAAGGGCTAGTATACCATATCCCTGGGATGAGGTTAGCTACCAAATAATCGAATACATTTCTTGTGACGGGAGGCACAACATTGTCTACGGTTATCATTTCAGAATCCTCCATGACTTGAGGTATGTCATGGATACCCCAACAAGTCAAAAGCTCAGTATCCCTTAGTTTCTCCTTCAGTCCCTCATTGAATCTAGCACCAAGGTACAAGTAGGGAATTCAAGGCAGTTAGCTCACCATGGCTTAATCAAAATTCTAGTAGAGGAAGCCCTCATACCTTTACACTCCCTATAGCATGGGAAGTTTTCCGAAATATGATAGCTGAGGATGAAATAAAAGCATTAACCTATGATGTCAATCCTACTGGCAGTGAGGAGGAAGAACAGGAAGGAGGAGAAGATGAAGCCAGTGGTGACAGAACAGAGCAAGAAAAGGAAGGAGGAAGGAAAAGAAACAGAGGAGGGAAAAGTTGAAGAGACAGAAAAAGAGACAGAAGAAGGAGAAAAGGAGGCAAAGAAGGCAGAGCGAGAGGAAGAGTCCCCTGAGACTTTGGAAAGAGAGGCAACAACTACCCTCACTGCCCTCAGTACACCAATCAAACCAAAGCAAAAGAGGAAAAGACAGACCTCCATGTATTTCAGGTCAAGGAAGAGCACAAGAATTTATTACAGGAAAACTTCAACCCTCTTCAAAAGCTCCCATTACCATTGAAGATTCACCATTTACCAAGGTGAAATAATTCCCCTCCAAGACACCTATAACATATGAAAGGGGGACTCCCAGATCTTCTACATGGAAAGGCAGTACTACAGGATCCAAAACCAGATCTACAAGAGGCCTAGACAGTCGTACAAGAGACACTGTCCAAACTACAGGAGACCCAAAAGCTTAAGAAATAGATAGAAGGATAGCCATAGGTGAAGGAGGAAGGACACGAGCTACAAGAACCTGATCCCCAGCCTAGTCTTGGTTCCTATTACAATCTACTTAAGGGAGGCAGAATCATCCCATATAAATTTGCAATTCCACTATTTTTTTGAATTGGAGAAAGAAAGAGTGAGAACACAAAGGTGGATGCAAATAGCCAAATCCAAAGGAGTTGACGATGTTGGCATACATGGCCAGCTTATCCATGGAAGAATTACAATGCAGAACACCAACCAAATCTTATGGCCTCTATCAGAAGGACCAATGGCTTCAATTCCAAATAAAGACTTTGGCACAAAGAGGCACAATGCCTTTCCAAGAATATAGGTATTTCATGGAGTTGTGTGACCAAAGTACCTTAGAGGATAAGGCAAAGATGGCAGAGTTCTACCTACACAACATGGCCCTCACAGACATGAATGTGTGGGACCCCAATGCCAAGCTAGGGGACCTGCAATTACTGGCCATGGCCTCATGGATGAACCATGAAGAATTAAGGGCAGTAGAAATAAAAAGATTGATGATAAAAGAGTAGAATGAACCATTAATGATAAGATCTAAGCCATCAGATCTTGTGGCACTCATCAGTACACACAACCTTCTTGTCAATTACCCTCAGATTGCCCCTAGATATCTAGCCAATCAAGCACAAGCCATTACACACTTTGAAGATATGCAAAGGCTACGTGGGGATGATTGTGTGCATGCATGCATGCATGAGAAGATGGAACACCTTACCTCATAGTTCGCAGATCAGGGAATATCATTCCCCCATGAGGCTGAAGGAGGCATTGAAAAGAGTGCCAATGTACAAGCGCTCCATGCAAAAGCTGAAGGTCAACTAGATTGGCCTCAAACTGAGCCCTCCACTCCTATTAGGCATTCTGGAAGGTAGAAGAGAAGATGAAGAGGAGGAGCAGTGGAAGAACATAGACAGGAAGGCAGATTTTACGAAGAACATGAGCAGACCACAACAGAGGCATGGGATGCTAGGGAGGCCACTAGGGCCATAAAAGATGAGGAGATTGACTAGGCTGCTCAGAGGATGAGAAACACCTTCAGTAGGGGGGTGATGATGAGACTCATAAATGGTAATTATATGGGCTCATTATACCTCCTAGCCTAGTCAAATCAACCATTCTCTTTGCTTATTGTATGATTTTTTGATTATATTTATGCTTATAGAGTGAGTTGAGTTAGTTATGATGCCATGTGGTCTAACATGTATTTAATGCAGATTGTTGGTAGATTTCGAGGTTAAATTATAGGATCCAGTGGTCAAATGACAACAATAACTCAAAGTAAAAAAAGGAGAGGACTTATAGGAGGGAATCCCCCTCTTTTATTACTCCTCACTTCGAATTCCCCTTCATTCAGCTTGGAGTACAAGCCGTCGAATCATGCACTAGAAGGCAACTGAGCAAGTGGGGGATGATTGATAGTTATCTCAAGTTTTGGGAGCCAAGCCTCCCTGATAGTAAGGAAGCTGTTGGTAGCTTTATAGGTATAAGTAGAGAGGCCTAGGGCCTCACTAGGGTCAGATTTTTTTTGCTTATGTAAACTCTTCTCAAATTTCAAGCATATTTTTTTGTGACAGTTTTATGTAACCTTGCTATTGTTTTGATAATGAAGATGGAATCCTTTTTGAGCTACCACTGAGTTACCTCAAAGGGCTAAAGCTCTTGGGTTAGGGCCCAATCCAAGCATCCAAGATTCTCTTCACTTGTATTTGTATGTTTACTTTAGTTTGTAGATTAATTTGTTGTTAGATGTATTTGTTTTATGGTTAAGAATAGGTTGATTTTGATGATTTAGTAGTTTGCTTCGATTTGTGCTTTTTGTAGTAGGTTAAAAAGTGATCAGAAGATTCAAAAGGCTAGCAATAGTGCCTTGGCCTCTCTTCCTCCCTTTGGGACCATGATTTGAGGCAAATACCTTCTTGCTGCCCCAAAAACACAAATTTTCCTCATTCATAGGACTTCTAATGTTTGCAGCTTTTTAGTAGGTTAATAGTCCAATTTTGCTTTGCTTCAGATCTTTCTTATCGTGTTAAATTCCTGATTTTCAATAGTCATCTTTCATGCTTTCCTTGCTTATAGAATTTCTCAGCATTTCCTTTCATGGATCATAGTTTGGACCATTTTAATGAAAAACTCTGTTTTTCCTAAATGCACTCATTTCATTTGTTTCTTGATCCTCTTGGTTGACTGTCAAGTTCCTTTGTAGCAGATCTCTTCCAGTAGTATGCCAGCTTATCAGCAATCATATCCTCCATCTCATCCATGCCCTATAGGTCTCCCAAACCTCACCTCAATTCTGCCCTAGTTTCCTGCATTTTTCATAAAACTTCTTCCTCTCTCCTTCAGCAAACCCAATCATCTTCCTCTCTCCTGGCAGTTCGTGGTAAACCTTAGGCACCCTAACACCTCACCCTAACCTTCATCCACCTCTTCCACCAACTCTCACACCCTCGAAATAGTGGAAATTGCTCTCGGCCTCCTCCTGTAGGCCTCCTGTGGTTTCCCCATGTCCTCCTGTAGTTTTTCCTGTAGGCTTTCTTTTGAAGGCCGAATGTGGGAAAAACCTCCAGAAGGCCACCTAAGACCTCCTAGGACCCATCCACACCATCTTACATCCTCCCAAACTCCAAAACCACCCTCCAATGCCACCTGTTCACCACCACACTCACATTAGATGCATGTCAAATTCACATAAAAACACATAAAAATCCAAAAATATGCTTTTTGCTTATTTACTTCTAGAAATGGCATGGTTATATGTTGTTTAGTTTCTTGAGTAGGTAATGGAATTTCTTTCATGGTTTTCATAGTGTTTTTGGCAAAAGTATAATTAGCCTATTAATTAGGGTTTACTAGGTCTTGCTTTACATTCCAATCTTTTTCCTTTCTGCAATCAAAATAGCTTCTGTAGAATAATCCTTCTTTTCTTTCATCACATATAAAGCTTCTTCTAAAATCTATAGAATTTAGCTTGAGCTCCTAGTGATCTCGCGCCAACTGACCAAGTGACAACCTGCAGTGAGAACTAGTACTTGTGCATACAGCACTAACGCTTCCAAGTTTGTTACGAACTACTAGGTTGATAAAAGTAAAGTTGGCAACCTAGGAGTTGTAGCATTCTTGCTACAATATTGATGTTCACAACTTGTCACAAGGTGACGTTGGACCATAGGGACTAATATTATAAACCCAAGGTATATAAACCCTAAGATAAATATTGCAAATACTAAAATAAATATGGTTGACCATGATTGACCATGGTTAGCTATGATTGAGCATTGTTAGCTATGATTGACCATGGTTGACCATGATAGATATTATAAACCCAAGGGATTGTTATTACAAACCCAAGGGAATAATAAACCTAAGGGATTACTACTAAAACCCCAAGGGATTATGAAGCCAAAGGAATATTATCAAACCTAATGGACTAATATTATAAACCCAAGGTATATAAATCCTAAGATAAATAATCTAAAGACTAAAATAAACATGGTTAACCATGGATAATTTTCATATAGAGACAATCCTTGTCACAATGTGATGATGGACCATGGTTTACCATGCTTAATTATGGTTGATTTTCATATCAAGAAAATATTTGTCACAATGCAATGTTTGCCCATGGTTGAACATGATTGACCATGGACGACCATGTCTAACTTTATAAAAAATGGTTCACCATGCTTTACCAAGGTTGATCATGATTGACCATCATTGAACATGATTCTCATATTGAGACAATATTTGTCAGAATGCAACGCTTTACCATGGTTGAGACAATGATTTATTTTCATACTGAAACAATCTTTGTCACAATGTGGCGTTGGCCAATGGTTGACCTGATTAACCATGATTGAACACAATTTATTTTAGAAAACATGGTTGATCTTCGTTGAATAACATTAAACCAAAGGACTAATATTATAAACCCAAGGTACATAAACCCTAAGAAAAATATTATACACACTAAAATAAACAACCTTGACAATCTTTGGCCATGGATGGCTATGATTGACCATGGTTGACCATGATTGATACTATAAACCTAAGGGATTTTATTATAAACCCAATGGAACAATAAACCCAAAGGATTAATACTAAAACCCCAAGGGATTATGAATCCAACGGAATATTATTAAAACCAAGGGACTAATATTATCAACCCAAGGTATATAAACCCTAAGAAAAAATTGTAAACACTAAAGTGAACATGGTTTACCATGATTTATTTCCATATAGAGACAATCCTTATGACAATGTTATGATGTACCACGGTTGACCATTCTTAACCATGGTTGATTTTCATATTTAGACAATTTTGTCACAATGCGTCGTTTGACCATGGTTGAGCATGATTGACCATGTCTGACCTTATAAAACATGGTTGACCATGGTTGACCAAGGTTGACCATGATTGACATCACTAACCATAATTATCATATTGAGGCAATCTTTTTCATAATATTACGTTGCACCATGGTTGAGACAATGATTGACTTTCATATTGAAACAATCACAGTCACAATGCGACATTGGCCAATGGTTGACCTTGATTAACCCTCGTTGACCATAATTGATTTTATAAAACATGTTTGACCTTCGTTGAATAATATTAAACCAAAGGGACTAATATTAAAAAGCCAAGGTATATAAATCCTACGATAAACATTATAGAGACTAAAATATACTTGGTTGGCCATAGTTGACCATGGTTGATTTTCATATTGAAACAATCCTTGTCACAATGTGATGTGGTGCCATGGTTTACTGTGCTGAGCATGATTTATTTTCAAATCGAGAGAATCTTTCTTACAACGCAACATTGGACCCTGGTTGACCACTGTTGACCATGATTAACGATGGTTCACAATGGTTGATTTCCATATTGAGACAATATGTGTCAAATGTGATGTTTGATTGAGGTTGACCATGGTTATCACAATATGACATTGGACCATGAGACAATATTTGACACCGTGACTATGTTTGACCATGGTTGATTTTCATATTGAGAAAATCTTTGTCGAAATGCGACATTTGACCATGGTTGGCTATGATTCACCATTGTTGACCTTGATAGATATAATAAACCAAAGGGGATAATGAACCCAAGGGACTTATATTATAATCCCAAGGGAATAATTAACCCAAGGGATTAATTCTAAAACCCCAAAGGATTATGAACCCAAGAAAATAATATTAAACCCAAGGGACTAATATTATAAACCCAAGGTAGTTAAACCCTAAGATAAATATTCTAAACACTAAAATATACATGGTTGCCCACGATTGATGATGTTGGCTATGATTGACCATGCTTGAGCATGATTTATATTATAACCTAAGAGATTGTTATTATAAATCCAAGGGACTAATAAACCCAAGTAATTAATACTAAAACACCAAGGGTTTATGAGCCGGGGAATATTATTAATCCCAAGGGACTAATATTATAAATCATAAGATAAATATTGAAAACACTAAAATAAACATGGTTGACCATGGTTTATTTTCATATAGAGATAATACTTGTCACAATGTGATGTTGGTCCATGGTTGACCATGCATAACCATGGTTGATTTGCATATGAAGTCAATATTTGTCACAATGTGATGTTCGACCATGCATAACCATGGTTGATATCATATCAAGACAATACTTGTCACAATGCGATATTCGACCATGGTTGATTTTTATATCGAAACAACCTTTGTTACAATGTGAAGTTGGCAAACGGTTGACCCTGATTAACCAAGTTTCAACACAATGGATTTTATAAAACATGGTTGACCTTTGTTGAATAATATTAAATGGAAGGGACTAATATTATAAAGCCAATGTATATAAACCCTAATATAAATATTATAAACACTAAAATAAACATGGTTGACCATGGATGATTTTCATATTGAGGCAATCCTTGTCACAATGTGATGTTGGACGTTGGTTTACCATGCTTGACCACGGTTTATTATCAAATCAAGAGAATATTTGCGACAATGCAACATTGGACAATGGTTGAACATGTTTCATTCTCATATCGAGACAATATTTGTCACAGTGAGACGTTGGACCATGGTTTACCATGAAGGAATTTATAAAACATTGTAGACAATAGTTGGCCATGGTTGACCATGATTAACCATGATTAACCATGGTTGACAATGGTTTACCATAGTTGACCATGATTGATAATAAAACTAATTGAAAAATATTAAACACTAGGAATATAACCCTTATATCAATAAACCCTACGAATATGGACCATGGTTGACCATGATTGATGATGGTTCATGATGATTGATTTTCATATTGAGAAAATCTATGTCAGCATTCAACATTGGACCAAGTTTGACGATGGTTGTCACAAGGTGACGTCAGACCATAAGGAGTAATATTATAAACCCAATGTATATAAAACCTAAGATAAATATTGTAAACACTAAAATAAAGATGGTTGACCATGATTTACCATGGTTGACTATGACCGATATTATAAACCCAATGGATTTTTATTATAAACCCAAGAGCTTAATACTAAAATCCCAAGGGATTATGAAGCCAAGGGAATATTATCCAAATCTAGGGACTAATATTATAAACCCAAGGTATAGAAACCCTAAACATGGTTGACCATGGCCGATTTTCATATAGAGACAATCCTTGTCAGAATGCAATGCTGGACCAGGGTTCACCATGCTTAACCATGGTTGATTTTCATATCAACACATTTTTATCACAATGTGACATTCTACCATGGTTAAGCATGATTGACCGTGGATGACAATGTCTAACTTTATCAAACATGGTTGACCATTCTTTACCAAGGTTGATCATGATTGATCATTGTTGAACATGTTTATCATATTGAGACAATTTTTGTCATAACACGACGTTGGATAATGGTTGAGAGAATGATTGATTTTCATATTAAAACAATCTTTGTCACAATTTGACGTTGGCCAATGGATGACCTGATTAACCATGGTTAAACACAATTGATTTTTTAAAACATGGTTGACCTTCGTTGAATAATATTAAACCAAAGGACTAATATTATAAATCCAAGGTATATAAACCCTAAGGTAAATATTATACACACTAAAGTAAACAACCTTGACCATGTTCGGCCATGGTTGGCTATGATTGACCATGGTTGAACATGATTGCTATTATAAACCGAAGGGATTATTATTATAAACCCAAGGGAATAATAAACCCAAGGGACTAGTATTATAAACCCAAGGTATATAAACCCTAAGACAAATATTGCAAACACTAAAATAAACATGGTTGACATTGATTGATTTTCATATAGAGACAATCCTTGTGACAATGCGACACTGGACCACGGTTTACGATGCTTAACCATGGTTGATTTTCATATTTAGACAATTTTTGTCACAATGTGAAATTCGACCACGGTTGGGCATGATTGGCCATGGATGAGCATGTTTGACTTTAAAAAAAATGGTTGACAATGCTTGACCAAGTTTGACCATGATTGACATTGTTGACCATAATTATCATATTGAGGCAATCTTTGTTATAGTGTGACGTTGGACCATGGCTGAGACGATGCTCGATTTTCACATTGAAACAATCATTGTCACAACGTGAAGTTGGCCAATGGTTTACCCTAATTAACCACGGTTGACCACAATTGATTTTATAAAACATTGTTGACCTTCGTTGAATAATATTAAACCAAAGGAACTAATATTATAAAGCCAAGGTATATAAATCCTAAGATAAATATTATAAACACTGAAATAAACATGGTTGACCATGGTTGATTTTCATATTGAGAAAATCCTTGTCACAATGTGACATTGTACCATGGTTTGTCGTACTTGACCATGTTTAATTTTCTAATCAAGAGAATATTTCTCACGATGCTACATTGGACCATGGTTCACCATGATTGACCATGATTGACCATGATTGACGATGGTTCAAAATGATTGATTTTCATATTGAGATAATGGTTTCATAAGGGCCAAAAATTGCAGACCTCCAACGAAGGACGAAATTGTTTGCTAAGGGTCGATGTTGTAGAAAGTTGTTGGATTCGAAGTTGCAGAACTTGTTGGAATAACAAAAGGAATTTCTCAAAAAAATGGAAGGTTGATTTTTTCTTGGAGGGGTCTAATTCTTGGTTTAAAGGTCTTGGAATTCGTCATTTGAAGATTCTATAAGAAGATGAGATTTTCTTGTGGGTTTTACTCTCTAGGAGAGGTTTTGGCCCTGGCTAGCAGCCTACATCATGTGTTCGTTTTATCTATCAATCTGCATGTTTTGGTATATGTTTGATTATAATAACACCATAATAGTTAGGAGAAAAAGAACATCACAAGCAGTTATCAAGTTAAGAGAAATCACACCTATCCTAGTTGTGCTAGATTTCTCAACATAGAATTAGAGATAAGTTGACAAGGAAAGTAAACTTGAAGATCACTCAATTGAAATAGGATACATAAGGGCCAAATATAAGAGTAAGAACATCAAGGAGATCTAGTCATCACATCACAAAGGCCCTATTATCTTAAAGTAAGAAATCTTGGAAGAAGAAAAGAAGACCTCAAGTACCCCACCTCCATCTCAAAGAAAGCAGGAATCTACAAATTTAAATATTTTGGGAAGCCTCCACATTATTCATCATCATCAAAGGAATCAAAGTGATCTCCCTCATATTGAATAAAACAACACCTCTCAAGCATATTTGAAGGGAGAAGAACATCTCTTCTTATGTTGTTTCTATTCACTAGTGGCAACTCTTTTAGTTATTCGATACAAACATACAATTAAGAACCTCCAAGCTAAAAAGAAAAGAAGGCTAATCCAAAACAAAAAAATAGGACTAAGCCATAATAGAAGTGGCAGGGTGCCAAGCTGTTCTCATTTTGGCAAAGGCCTATAGTAGGCTCATTGTTTCACCACCATTATGGAGTCCTAGGATGAAAAAATTGGGCTTAACCTTTTTTGATGTCTTAGAGGGAGCATATGATTTGGAGTGGAATTTGTATGCAGCCTTATCAATTTCTCTTAATTGGATTAGGAAGACTAAGTTGGGAGGAGGGTCCTGAGTCAATTGTGGAAATGACCTTTCTGCGTTCATTTGTGCTATGTAGTGGGTTAAAATTACTAAATATATGTGTGGCTACTCATTACACTTTGGGACCACTCAATCGCATGCTCTTCTACAGGGGATATAATTTCCCACAACTCATGCAACATTCCTACGAACTCATGAGTAACGATGTAGTAGGCTCATTGTTTATCTCCACATCAAGCAATGACTTCATTGACATAGGAAGTCACAAGGTTTAGCATATGGTTGATTTGATCATCAACCATGAAGAAAATAAGCCTCCAACTTTGGAAGTTATGATTTAAATCTTTGCCAAACAATTTATAATGGTGTTTTAGAGAAGCACATGGGATGAATGAAAAATTTGTGTGTCTGTCCCATGTCCATATTTAATTTTATTTGTGTGTCTATCCCATGTCCATATTTTAATTTAAAAAATAATAATTTGTATTTCAATTATTAAAATAAGAGATGTGAGAGCATATGTGCATGGATGATGCGTGCATCTCTAGACAGTTCTAAGGGGAGGTATCTTCTTCTATTTATTTCTGGATGTGGCTCATGTCTATATTCTCCTGATCCCATACCCGTTTTTCATCATATGTGTGCTTATAAAAAACAAATTTACTTCTCTTTCTATCTTCATGACATATATATTTTCCATGGGGATATAATTTCCGTGGTCCATAATGCAGGGGTATAAATTACTCATTCTTTCATTGGAATTAGTCCTATAGTTCAATATTTGGGTTAGCTAGTTCTACCGTAAATGTTTGATGCAACTAGCAAGATCTAATTCATACGAAATAGAGAAAAATAAGGTAATATGCTATGTGTAATCTAGCATATATGAAATATTTGCATATAAAAAAGTCATCTATAGAAGATGCAAATATACAAAAGATATGTGCATATACGGAATATGTTATGAACCAGCTCACAAAAGTATAGAAAATATAGAACAATGACTTCAAAATCAACCTCTTAGAGGGGCAACCTCCTTTAAATGACACAAATGAGCAATTCTTAGATTATACAAAAGACTAAATCTTCTTTCTATATATAGGAGTCTAAGGGGTCATAATATAATCAAAGCCGACATAACAATAATAATATAAGGGCACAACAATAACAATAATTGGCTTCTATGGAGCACACTAATAACAATATGGGGACAATAGGGGCACAATAATAACAATAAGGGCTACAATGACAATAGAAATGGGGGAATCACTAGTATTATAGGGACCTAACATGCCCCTTTCCCTCAAAAAACTGTTGTCCTCAACACTTGAGTATTTTTGGATGCTTCTGTATAAAATTCTCATCCTCCCATGTGGAATCTTCAATGGTAAGTTCTTCCACTTGATGAGATACTCTGAAATCGATCGATTTTCTAGCTGTCCAGTTCTTGTTTCTGTGACTACTTCAGGTTCCAATATGATTTTTCCTTCCTCATCAAGTTCTGGCAGTATTGTTTGAACTGAGAGGTTGTCACCTATAACCTTCTTTAAACATGAAACATGGAAAATTTGGTGCACTCGGGAAGCTACAGGAAGCTCCAATTTGTATGCCATAGTACCAATCTTTTGCAACACCTTGTATGGACCATAATACTTTGGTGATAATTTATTATCCTTCTTATCTTGCTTGAGGGGCATTTTTTTATATGGTTGTAGTCATAAGAATACCAAGTCACCTACATCAAAACTTATTTCGCCATGATGTTGATTTGACTGTTGTTTCATTCTATTATGTGCCAAAGTGAGGTTATCCTTTAAGAGTTAGAGAACTTCTTGTTGATGCTCAATGTGATGTTCCACTACTTGAACCTTATAATTTTCTCTTAAATATGATGTGATGGATTGTTGATGATATCCATAAAGTGCCATAAATGGGGTCATTTTTGCTGCAACATGGAAGGAAGTGTTATACCACCATTCAGCTAGAGGCAACCATTTGACCCGTTGCGTCTGTTTATCAAAGACAAAGCAATGAAGATATCGTTACAAACATTTGTTTACTATCTTAGTTTTCCCATCAAATTTAGGATGATAAGATGAGCTATGAGCTAACTGAGTATCGAGACAAGAAGATAATTATCTCCAAACATTTCCAGTGAAAATGGGATCTCTGTCATTTACAACAATATTTGGGTTTCCATGTATCTTTTGAATTGTTTCGTTAAATGCCGTAGAAACTGTACTCGCTTTAAATGGATGAGATAATGCACAAAGTGTGCATACTTGGTAAGTCTATCAACTACCACCATGATGACACTCTTTCCTTCAGACTTGGGTAAACCTGTGATAAAATCCATTGAAAACTCCTCCCAACTTTGCCTTGGAATGGATAAAGGTTGTAATAGACCTCGGGTCTTAATTGTTTCAAATTTATTTTGTTGGCAAACCAAACATTCTGCCAAAAAATTTTGAATATCCAATTTAAGGCCCTCCCAAAAAATTCCTTCTTAACCCTTGGTAATTTTTTAAAAATCCTGAGTGCCCTTCTAAGGGAGAAGTGTGCAATTCCATAAGAATATTTTGTTTGAGTTGGGAATTCTCACATAGGTATAAGTGATCTTTGTACGATAATGAATCATTTTTTCAGCTAAATGTATCAAATGAACGGGGAACTTGTCGTAGCTTTTGAACGAGTGCCCACACTTCTTCGTCATTCTTCCATTCATCCCTTGCTTCATTTATCCAACCTGGTTGGATAATAGAAACGCCGCAAAGCAATGCTTCCACATCCTCATCCTTTCTTGACAGTGTATCTGCAACAATATTTTTCTTCCCTCTTTTGTAGATGATTTCAAATTCATAACCCGACATCTTTGTGACCCATTTTTGCTACTCTTCTGCAGATAAGCTTTGTTCTAAAAGGCATTTAAGACTATGATGATTTGTTTTTACCTTGACGTGTCTTACCATTAGGTAGGGTCACCATTTCTTAAGTGCATGTAGTATTGCCAATATTTCCTTCTCATAAATAGATTTGCGTAAATAATTTCATTTGATTGGATGATTTTCGAAGGAAATGGGTATTTCTTCTTGATTTAAAATAACATCAATTCCATTTCCTGAGGCATCACATTCCACAATAAAGGTTTTTGTGAAGTCCAACATAGATAAGGCTGATGCTTGGCACATTTCCTCCTTAATATGTTCAAAGGCCTTTGTTGCTTCTGGAGTCCATGAAAGTGCATCTTTCTTCAATAATGTTGTTAGAGATGATGCTATTATCCCATAATTATTAAAAAACTTGTGATAATACCTTGTCAACCCAAGAAATCCTCGCAGATGCTTTATGGATGTGGAGATTTTGCATTCCTTAATGGCTTTAATTTTGATAGTGTCTACCTTAACACCTTCATGAGATACAACATGACTGAGATATTCTACCTCTTGTACTATAAATAAACATTTGGAGCTTTTTGCATATAACTGTTTCTCCTCCAATAGTTTGAGCACCCTGCCAACATGTTGAACATGATCCTTCCAAGACTTGTTGTAGATTAGTATATCATCAAAAAATACTAACACAAATTTTATAAGGAAGGGTTTGAAAATGGAATTCATCAAACCTTGAAATGTAGAAGGTTCATTGGTAATGCCAAAAGGCATGATTAAAAATTCATAATGACCCTAATCAGTTCTAAAGGATTTTTTCGGAATGTCTTTGGTCTTCATTCTGATTTGATGATATCCTGAATGAATATCAAACTTGGTGAAGTAAATTGATCCATGCAATTCATCCGATAATTCATCAATGACAGGAATGGGACATTTATCTTTAATAGTGAGCCTGTTGAGCTCCCTATAATCCAAACACATGTGCCATGATCCGTCCTTATTGTGCACCAATACTACTGGAGCAGAGAAAGAACTTTAACTAGGTTGAATTATACCAGCCTCTAGCATTTTTGCAACCATACATTCAATTTCACTCTTTTGGGCATAGGGATATCTATAAGGACTGATGTTTGGAGGAACACTTCCTGGAATCAAATGAATAGCATGATCATGATCACGAATAGGTGGGAGGCCTTTGGGATTTCCAAATACCTTGGAATGATTGTCCAAGGATATTTGGAGATCTGGAGAAATAGATGATTTCTATGTGGGAACCTCTAGCAAATATAATTGTTAAATTATGCTTTGTTGTTATTTCTTTAGAAGATTTGTCATTCGGCTAGAGCTAATTATCTTTCCCAGTTTCCTTGTGATAGACCTTAATTCAACTTCCTTTCATTCCGAACAAAATTTCATGAAAAGTTCTTGAAAATTAAAAGCTATTGTACCCAAGTATTGTAGCCATTGGACTCGTAGTACAACATCAACACCACCCATTGGAATGGAAATCATTGGGCTATTCAATACATATTCTCCCATTGATAGCTTGATAATATGGAACTTTCCAGAGAAATTTATTGATCCTCCAATTGCAACCATCACTTGACACTCTAGTGTTGGATATAAGAAGTAATTCAATTCCTTGGCAATCTTACAATGAATAAAATTATGGGTACTTCTCGAATCAATCAACAATATTACCTTTTTCTTCTTGGTATGTATTTCTATCTTAATAGTTTGAGGAGTGGTAATTCTAGCCAATGCATTACAAGATATGTGCGAATTCATTTCTTCTTTCTCTAGGGTTTGTTCCTAGCGTATACCCTCTTCTTTTGATGTTTCTTGTTCCTTTTCTTCCTCCTCTTCACAATCTATGTAAAATAATTTCTTCTCAACACACTTATGACCTTTAGTGTATTTGCTATCACAATTGTAATAAAGCCCTTTTGCTCTTTTTTCTTTCAACTATTGTGGTGTCAGCTTTCTAGGTTGTGGAAGGCTACAGGAAACAACACTTCCATCTTTTTAGTTCTGAGTGGTATGCTTACTTGTTGCCATAATTTTTCTTTCCATTTTTATTGCTAACCTGAATGCCTTCTCTAATGAATCAAGTTCCCAAAAGCGAATGTCATGTTGGATGTTATCCTTTAAATTTCCTATGAAAACATCAATCCTATGGTCCTCTGGAATATATTTCACCCTTATATTCAATTTTTATAAGTCTTCAATGTGCTCCATCATTGAACCCCTTTGTTTGAGATTTATCAATTGGCTAAAGAAGGTGTTTCTTTTTGTATCCTCATAATGTGCTATCATTTCTTCCATAAAAATTGCCCAAGTGACAATTTTTTACAAGAGAAAAGTCATCGATACCATAAAACTGATTTGGTTCCAAATATAAAATTGCATTGCGTACCTTTTGTGTGTTTTTCACATTATGGAGATCGAAATATTGCTCCATTTGTAGTATCCATGTTACAGGATCCTTGTCATCAAACTTCGTCATGTCGATCTTTGGAACATGGTGGATCTTCTATCCAATGTTAGAGTCTATGAAATCATGATCAACATTTATATTGTTCTCATCATGAGTTTCCTTTTTTACCCTTTCACCATTATTAAACATTTCTTGTAGCAACTTTGTCAAATCTGTCTTTAAATCTTCCATTTTACCTTCCATCTTAGCTTCCATGTCATTCATCTTAGCTTCCATGCCTTTCTTTAAACCATCCATCTTAGCTTCTATGCCTTTATTTAAACCATCCATCTTATCTTCCATGCCATCCATCTTCACTTCCACGCGTTTCTTTGAACCATCCATCTTAGCTTCTGTTACTTTTCGTGAGAGTGAATTTTGTTGCACTTGGTCTCATAATTTTGATATATCATGTTGCATTTCTTCCTCTTCTTCATGAGTCATGCTAGAGCTTTCAGGTTGCTTACTAGGTGTTTCCTTTTTATTTCTTTGGGGCATCAATTAAGGATAATTATGCTTCACTATTCCCTTTGAATTTCTTAAAACTAATTTTTCCAACCAAACTTATGGAAAATTTTAAAGAAACTACACACCTTTTTTCACTTTGTAGGAGCTCGATATTGAATCTGATGTATCTATAAAATTTCCAAGGTTTGAATTACGAACTATGGTGGCCCTATAATCCTCTTTCCAATGCCACTAGTCTTATGTAAATTGTATTATCCAAGAAAGAGTTATACCCAATCTTTCAAGATGACTTGATTATACACTTTTTCAATAGAACGAACTTGCATGAAGTGCCACGTGTGACTGTTTCACCCTTCAAACCTATAAATGATGCACAAACAACTAGATTTTGTCCTCTTTCTCTAACTTTGACGAAATTGCAAAATGATACTCAGAGAGAAAGTCATGAAGATTTTCCCAAGGTCACCTAGTTGGGATGTAATTTGGGAGCCTGCAAAAACCTTAACTTCCTTAGATCATATCTTTGAAAATATAGATACAGGATCTGAAATTTGGACCTAAGGATTATTGATATTTCAGCTCAAATTGGTTCTTTTAGCTTCTGAAACATCGTAGAGAAAATGTTATAGCGAAAATACCATGATGACCTGTTTGGAGCAGCAAAACCCTAGAATCCAAAGCTCTTAAACCAAATTTTATGAACCAGCTCACAAAAAGATAGGAAAGATAGATCAATAACTTCAAAATTAACCTCTTCGAGGGTGGAACCTCCTTTACATTACACAAATGAAAATTTCTTGGATTATACAAATGATTAAACCTCCTTCTATATATAGGAGTCTAAGGGGTCATAATATAATCAACGTTGACAAAACAATAATAATATAAGGGCACAACAATAAAAATAGTGGGCTTCTATGGGGCACACTAAAAACAATATGGGGACAATAGGGCACAATAATAGAAATAAGGGCTACAATGACAATAGTAATGGGGGAATCACTAGTATTTATTTCTAGATGTGGCTCATGTATATATTCTCCTGATCCCATACCCATTCTTCATCATCTGTGTGCTTATCAAAAACAAATTTACTTCTCTTTTTATCTTCATGACATATATATTTTCCATGGGGATATACTTTCCATGATCCATAATGCAGGGGTATAAATTACTCATTCTTTCATTAGAATTAGTCCTACAATTCAATAGTGATCATGTATGTGCAGATTCTGTATATGTGCAGCTTCTCTATATGCGTAGCTTCTGTATATGCACATATATTCCCTATATATGCATATCTTTCATATATGTGTAGCTTCCAGATATATGTGTACATGTGCATCTACTCTATATGCGTAACTTCTTGATATGCACATATACATAAGAAGTGCATATACAAGAGTTGTGCATATACAATAAAAACATGTGCAGATGCAAAAAAATTGCATATGCGGAAGTCACACAGATTCTATATGAAAGATATGTGCATATATGGAAGTTGCGCTTATGCACAAGCTACCCATATACGAAGGATACACATATACAGAAGTTGTGCATATATGGGTGTATGTTTATCTTTTGTATATGCGTATATCTTCTGTATACATATATCTTCCGTATATGCGCAGCTTCCATGTATGCACATACCTTCCGTATATGTGAAACTTTTGTGTATGTGTATCAATTTTATATGGTGCAAATTAAGATGTTAAAAGATGTTGAATTTCAGAGAGGTAAGCATTTCTATCACGCTAGATCATCATATTATGAGATATAGAACCATTGCAGACCATTTTAAGTTTCCTCTATCTAACCACTTTTTAAATTTGTCCCCTATGACTTCCTTTCTCCACAAATCCGAGAGAGCTAGGGATATATCAACTTTTCTCGATAAATACATAGAAAATGGGCCCATCAAGAATAAGGGATAATTTATTTGACCATGAGATATACGCAAGAGCACCAACTACGACTAATTATTTTTAGTTTTTATAACATGCCGATTGACACCAACTATACTTGAGAGTTGTTCAAACCTTAAGAATTTTGGTGAGCTCAACCTTTCCTCCCTCAAGCTAATTGTTTGGATCTACACGTTACTATTGGGTCAGTTTATTGAGTAAATTAACATAAGTATTTTAGATATCAATTCGGGTTTGTAGAAATTAGAAGCATGTCTAAAATATATGGATATCAAGTATAATCATCTTTAGAAGACATGTTATGAAAACTGAAGGAAATGCAATTATAACCTAAATTAGAAATGCATATTACAAATATAAAGTTTAACTAAATAATTTCTAATTCAATATGTAATAAGTAGGAGAAGTGGCTCCTAACTTAGGAGAACCACATTGACCTTCTTCTACAATAATACTTCATGAACAGAAATCAAAACCACTAATGAACAATAGCTCAAGATGCATAAAATAATAATAGAAGAGGGTCGTAATTAAGGAGGTACTTGTTGTTCTTCATTATAAATTCATTCATCATTAACGCCATTGTTAGAAACCTGGAAATTCAGAAAATCACTTAAAAGCAAGAAAGATGAATTCTAGTTTCTAATCTCTGATCAGATAGAAGGAGAGTTTAACTTAAACAATGTTTTGAGCCTTCATGTGAAGATTAGATTTAAGATTAATATTCATCAGCAATCATAACATATCATCATACATCTAATTAACTGATTAAACATGAAAGAAAACTAGTTCAGGAAATTGCAAATAAATTAACCAGAAATTACACTTAGATAGGTATGGGGGCCTCCACCCTTGCCTCACACGCTGAAAGTACTTCTCATATAATAAATATAAATCAATCATTTACCATATAGAACATTAGAAAAGAAGATGGAACCCGTCTCTTTGATTAACTCACAAAGTTTAGAAATCTCAAAATGAAGTTATATAAATTCTACATGTTCTTGGCTTAAATAGAGAAATATGAAACAAAATTAACTAAAATGTCTCGAATAGCTATTTATATACTTATCTTATATATCCAAGTCGATCTCATCCATCCAATCACTCAAAATCTGGAAAATCCAATAAAATCCTAAATTTGGCCTATTTCCTAGGGATTTCCTGAATGACTAGTCCCGTTTGATGAGCTTTGACCGAGCCTGTTTAAGATCAATTTGACTGAACCAATAGGTACACGTCCATTCTTAGTTCCAAGTATTTCTAGAAATGTGCTCATTTTTTTCTTAGTTGTCCTGCAAGTATGACACCAATGAAGCCATTTCAAGAATTTTTAGTCGTGTCCAAAAATGCACTTAAATCCAATTTTGTAAAAATATCTAAAAATTGCAAAACTTAATTTATATACCTGGATATGCATACATTGGTAAAAATAGGGTGTATATGGATGGTAAATGGATGGATAACATGGAAATTGAGTGTATTTAATTAAGCAAAATTGGATAAAAAACGAGGGCAAACATCTCCCCTTGCCTATGTACAAGCATGTCCTCATGCTTGCTTCTTTGTTTTGGACCTTCTGAGCTCTGATGTAGACACTGTACCTGATCCAAATGCCTCCTGCTGTGCTACTTGTAGTAGAAAGTAAATTCATTTGTACTGCTCTCCCTTGATATGCTGGAGCAATCTGATATGACAAAGATGCACCACACTATGCCTAATGTCACATGTGGATTTTTTTTGAATAATTAACACCAACTTTGCCCATGGCTCATTAAACGATTTCCTCAGAATGCCCTTGGTTCTATCAAATGATCCCTTCATATGTTTCTCGAAAAAGAAATTCCATCCCTTATCTTTAATGTGCAAGCCCTTATGACACTGTTCCCCTAACAGTGGTAGATCTAAGGCCCGAGAAATGGATTCTGGACTTAATGGGATAATTAGGTTCCCCACCATGGTTTGACCTTGTGCATAATTGTTTATGAAATCCTTGGTGATGATTTCATTCTGTCCATTAAAATTTTGGAGGAAGCCTATTAGACCATCCTGATAAAGTTTTTCTATGGTATTTTTTTTTTCAATGCTCAATCTGGAAATATTTTGGTTCTACCCTGGTAGCCATATGCTTTGAAAACCAATTTATGTAACCTTGCACTGTCAACATTCTCATTTTGAAAATAAAAATTTATGCACACATATAGATCTTTGTTGACTTATTCATGCATTATGGTGATAAGGCTTACCTCTTCTCTGATGCTATTCACAAAGAAATGAAATCAATCTTCTTCAATCCTCTTGTTCTTCTCTTCAACGTTATCTTCTAAGACTTTATCGCTTTTACAAGGAAAAATCCACCACCTATCTCCTTTGCCTCCTAGGCTGGTAAATTATTTCCCTTGATTAGAATCTTTGTTGGAGCCAAACCGCGAGATTGTTAATGCCCCATGCACATCTATAAAATGGAGAGACTTTCCACTGCTGGAGACATTCACAGTAATCCAACTACCATATACAATGACCAACCGCACCCGTTTCAACCTCGCAACTTGACTCAAGCTCTTCGTGAAATTTCCAAGGCTCTGGGAAGTGAATGCACCAACACAAACACCATTCTGTCAAATGTAGAAGTAGATTCAAATTCAAACATGACTAGCTCACAGTAACAGGATTGATTATTGAGTGTCAATTTATTTGAGGAATAAATACAAGAATAAACCTTCCCTTAGAATTGTCTATAGATGCACGCATCATCCATGCGCATTTGATCTCACATCTCTCACTTTAATAATTGAAATAAAAATTATGATTTTTTAATTAAAAATGAATAGTATAATTAATAAATAAAATTAGATATGGACATGGGATTGACACACAAATGTTTCATCCATCCCACGTGCTTCTCTAGAACATCATTTTAAATTGGTTGGCAAAGATTTAAATCGCAACTTCCAAAGTTGGAAGCTTATTTTCTTCATGGTTGTTTGTGAATGATGATAAAATCAACCGTATACTAAACCTAGTGACTGACTATGTCAATGTAGTAAATTCTTGTGGTGGAGATAAACAATGAGCCTACTACATCATTACTAATGGGATCATAGGAATACAACATGATTTGTGGAAAGTATATCCCCTACAACAGAGCAAGCTATTGAGTGGTCCATGAAGTGTTATGAGCACCCATGCTTGTATTCGATCTCCTTAGTAATAATGACATTCCTAACTCTCGTTTTGGTTTCATTCCTAGTATGGTTCTCTGGTGGTTCCCTAGGAGCATCAATTTTGTAGTTCCTTGTCTCTTTTTTGGAGTATAGTTATCTGGCATGTAACTGTTTATGGTATATATGGTGACTCCAGCCTTTTTGAATAGCTCTAGGAAGTGTTTACATGTTTTTTTTGGCTATCAAGTAAGGTTATTGTAACTCTATTTTTGTAACACCCCTCAATAAACAAGTAAATAATTAATTTACTTTTATTGCAGTAACTCACTAAACTTTGGATTGTGTGGAAGCCTGATGGAAAATTTAATATTTAAAGTTATTTTGATTTTATTTAAAAATTGGTTATGGCCAGCCATAGAATTTACGGGGAAAAGTCACTAAGTAAAAGTTTCATTTACGAGATAGTTAGGGGACAGTTACTCCCACCATAGAGATAAATCATCTCAGTTGGGGAAGTAGGAGCCAAGAGAGCATGAGAGAAAGCTTGAGGAAACTGAGGGAGAGAGAAATAAATTAGTACCTTGAATAGGGCACTGTTAAGGGGAGATCGAATGCTTCCAATGGGGTATTCTTGAGCTGGTTGAGGCCAATGGAATCCCTAAGTAAAACTTGTTGAGTTTGTGAGTTTTAGGGCTGGACTTATTTCAGTCTAAGATTCCTTTGGAAATACCTCGTTGGGTATCTGTTTACTATTATCTGGAAGTGGAAACTAGCTCAGGAGGAGATTAGGTGAAGGTACCAATCTCATTGGTAGGGAGGAATTAGCTTTACCTTTGTAATTTTCCCTAGAAGCCTAATTCCAAAACATATAAGTATTCTTTTGTTATGTTCTAGAATTGGTACTTGTAAATGAATAAATAAGTATTCTTTTGTTATATTCCAGAATTGGTATTTTTAAACAAATTAGTAAGTATTCTTTTGTTATATTCCAGAACTGGTATTTGTAAATGAATAAATAATTATTATTTTATTATATTCCAAAACTGGTAATTGTAAATGAACAAATAAGTATTCTTTGTTATATTCCAAAACTAGTATTTGCAAATGAATATACTAATGTTTTATTTTTTATTTCCAGAACAAAAAATAGAGTTTGCAAACTGCAGAGATGTAGGTTCTCTACAAGGGACTTGTTATTCTGACTTTGTGACAAGCAACAATAATGACTTATTCTAACTAATGAAATAAATGTTGGAAATAATTTGCAAAAATACAAGAGGTACTTAGAATGAAATATTAGAGTAATATGAAATAAAAATATATATGTATTTCTCAAAGTATGATGAGTAGATATAGGCGTTGTTCTTAACAGAGGGTATTCCCAATAATTTAGACCTAAGTCCATCAAAGGAACAAAAGAAGTGTGTACATATTTTATATACCTAATTAACCTCATTAATTATGTGCAACTTTTATATATGTGCATCTACTATATACGTGCAAATTCTTGACATGCATATATACATAAGAAGCGCATATATAGATGTTGTGCATATACAAAAAAAAATGTGCATATATGAAAAAATTCCATAAATGGAAGTCAAACAACTTATATACGAAATATATGTGAATATACAGAAGTTGCGCATATACAAAAAATATGCGCATATACAGAATATATGCACATATATGGAAGATACTTATCTACAAAAGATGTGTACATATATATAATTTGTGCATATATGCATATATGCATATATGTGTATCTTCCGTATATGTGCAGCTTCCGTATATGTGTTTATCATTTGTATATGTGCAACTTCTATATATGTGCATCTACTATATATCTAAAACTTCTTGATATGCACATATACAAAAGAAGTGCATATACAGAAGAAGTGCACATACGGAAGAAGTGCACATATGAAAGATTTGCATATACCAAAGTCACACAACTTCTCTATATACACATTTTATGTATTTATCTTAGTTGTTCCAACATAATTTAATTCCATATTTACCTATATTTAGTCCAACTTCATACCTCATAACATCATTCTAACCTTTAGGATCTAGAATTATGTACTCTAAATAATTTGGACAATTTAAAAGGCATGAATATTCAAGAGTAGGGTTGGATGAATGCTCATTAAATGAAGTTGAATAGGTAGCAAGTCATATCCAATTAGGGGACAAATGAAAAAAGTGGTTAGATAGAGGAAATTTAAAATGGCCTGCAATGGTTCTATATCTCATAATATGGGGATCTAGCGTGCTAGGAATTATTACCTTTATGAAAGTCAACATATGTTAACATTTTAGTTTGCACCATATAAAATTGATGCACATATACAAAATTATCACATATACAGAAGATATGAGCGTATACGGAAGCTGCAGATGTACTGAAGATATACATATACAGAAGATACACATACACGCATATGTGCACAACTTTTGTATATGTGTATCTTTCGTATATGTGCAACTTCTGTATATAACAATGTAAACTTTGAAACAGGAACTATAAACTCAAAACGGGAACTCTGGCCCAAAAACCCCAAAAAAACCACAAAAACAGTGCTCAAAACGAAAAGTGTGTATACTGGAATGATGTTTTTTTTTTTAGGTGTCAATTTTGCGGTTGTTTTAAAAATGGCAGTGACTACGAAATTTTCTACAAAATTTTCCTGCAAAATATAGCTTCTGAACGAAAGTGTTGATACTGGAATAATGCTTTTTTTTTAGGGTCAATTTTCATTCCTCGGGCGGGGCGGGGCGGCCCAGGGGTGGCGCTGCGCAGGCGGCGCGCCGCGCAGCGCCACCGCCGGGCCGCTCTGCCCCGCCCGAGGGGCGGAGCGTGGATTCCCAGAATCGACGCTCTGCCCCTCGGGCGGGGCGGGGCGGCCCGGGGGTGGCGCGCCGCCTGCGCAGCGCCACCCCCGGGCCGCCCCGCCCCGCCCAAGGGGCGGAGCGTTGATTCCCGGAATCGACGCTCCGCCCCTCGGGCAGGGCGGGGCGGCCCGGGGTGGCGATGTGCGGGCGCTGCCTGCGCAGCGCCACCGCCGGGCTGCCCCTCCCCGCCCGAGGGGCGGAGCGTTGATTCGCGGGGGAGGGAGGGGGAGGGGGGGGGGGTGGGGCGGCTCGGGCAGGGGTGGACGGGCGGGGGAGGGAGGGGCAGGGGGTGGGGCGGCCCGGGCGGGGTGGCCGGAGGGGAGGGGGCGGCCCGGGCGTGGTGGCCGGGCGGGGGAGGGAGGGGAGGGGGAGAGGGGGGGGTGGCCCGGGCGGGGGGGTAGGGGCGGCCCAGGCGGGGGTGGCCGGGCGGGGGAGGGAGGGGGAGGAGGATGGAGCGGCCCGGGCGGGGGGGGGGCGGGGGTGGGGGGGGCGGGGGGGCGGCGGGGGCCGGGGCGGGGGAGGGAGGGGGGAGGGGGTCGGGCGGCCCGGGGGGGGGGGGGGGGGGCCGGCCGGGGGAGGGAGGGGGGGAGGGGGTGCCGGGCGGGGGAGGGAGGGGGAGGGGGAGGGGGTGGGGTGGCCCGGCGGGGGGGGGGGGGGGGGGCCGGGGGGGAGGGGTAGGGGGTTGGGCGGGGCGACCCGGGCGGGGGGCCGGGGGTGGAGGGGGCGGCCCGGCTGGGGGGGGGCCTGCCCGGCTGGGGGAGGGAGGTGGGGCGGCCCGGGCGGTGGTGGCCGGGGGGGGTGGCTCAGGTACGTTTTGCCACATGGAATTGAATTTCAATATGTTCTTTTTTTTAATTAATATGTCATTGTACTAATTTACTTCATTATTTTTTTGTGCTTGATAATTAGGTACAACACTAGCATGCTGCCTTCAAAAAGGAAGAAATTGCATTGCAATTGAGAAAGATCCATTACAATGCAATTTCATTCAGCAAAGAATTAATGCTCTTCAATTTCTTCCAGATGCAATGCAAGAAATTGGGTTGAAGAAAGGGGACTTTAGTGAATCACGTGTGGAAAAAAAGGCAAAGGAACCCCAACCACCATTACATGGAATGTATGGAAAGACATATATTGGGGGATTTGAAGACATGAAAGACCCATTAGAAGAGGAAAATGAGCAAAATGAGCAAAATGAAACAGAAAATATTGTGGAAGAGGACAATTATGAAACTCTAGAGGACGAAGAGTTTGGATTACGTGACATTCTTGATTAAATTTAAGTTATACTTGTAACTCAGGCTTTGCAATGTTTTGACTTTGACATTTTATGAGAAGAATAAACACTCAATTAGGGTTGTTATACGTTCAATATTGGTAATATGTGATTTTTGCATTGATTTTTAAGTTAATCATTATTTTAAAAAAAAAGAAGTAGTTATTATTATCTTTTTGACATGAAATTCATAAAAAAAACTATTATTTGACCATTTTTAGTTAATATTTTTGTATAAAAATTGTGATTTTGACATGTAAATTCTAGCAAAAAATTATCAAAACGTTTATTTTTTTGTTATATTTATGTTAAAAATGGTTATTTTTTATGTCCATTGTTAAAAAATGTTGTTTTTTAGAAACAATTATTTCATGTGGATTGAAAAATTAATTAAGGATGTCTAAATATGTAGATTATCTAAAATTCAAACTATCGACTTTCTAATTTAAAAACGCAAAACAATAAAAACCCCACTAAAAAAAAAAAAAAATAAGATAGAGAACAAGAAAATATGAATACAATGACGACTTCAAAAACTATCAAATTTAGAAAATAATTTTTTACATTTCACACACTAGAAAATTTAAAGTCAAAAAATAGGTCTTTTAAAAAAAGGGTGTGATGCAAAATACTCACTTTTTAAAATCAAGATGAAAATCACTACCATTCACTACCATTCTAAAACTTAATGCACATGAAAAAAATTAAAGTTCCAAAAACCATGTTCTTAAAAAAACATGTGAATTCTGCATCAACACTTTTGAAAATCGGGTCATTTTTTTGCCACCTCTACAAAACGGGTAACAGTATCAGTTCCCGTTTCAAAGTTTACATTGTTATATGCGGAAATTCCATCTATGGACATATCTTTCATATAGAATTTGTGTGTTTTTTGTATATGAAAAATTTTCGTATATGCACTTGTTTTTATTGTATATGCACAACTTCTGTATATGCACTTCTTATGTATATGTGCATAACAAGAATTTACACATATACAATAGATTCACATGTACAAAAGTTGCACATATACGGAAAATATGTGCATATACAGAGGCTAGGCATATATGAAAGATATGCATATATATGGAATATATGTGCATATACGGAAGCTACGCACATACAGAAACTACGCATATAATAAAAATTCACATATAAGGAAGACATGCGCATATAAAGAAGATACACATATAAGGAAGATACACATGTACTCATATATGCACAACCTATGTATATGCACACATCTTTTGTACATGCATATATTCTATATATGGGCATATCTTCTGTATATCCATAGCTTCTATACATGAGTTTTGTATATGAAAATATTTCATATATGTTAGATCGCACATAGCAAACTACCTTACTTTTCTCCCTTTGGTATGAATTATATCTCGCTAGTGACATCAAACATTGATGGTAGACCTAGCAAACCCAACTATTGAACTATAGAACTAATCCCAATGGAAGAATGAGTAGTCTGTACCCCTGGATTATGGATTACACAAAGTATATCCCCATGGGAAGTATATATGTCATGATTATAGAAAGAGAAGTAAATTTGTTTTTTTATAAGCACATATATGATGAAGAATGGGTATGGGATCATGAGAATACAGACATGAGCCACATCTAGAAATAAACACAAGAAGAGACCTCCCCTTAGAACTGTCTAGGACTGCACACATCATCCATGCACATATGATATTACATCTCTCATTTTAATAATTGAAATAAAAATTATGATTTTTGTTAATTAAAAGTAAATAGTATAAATAATAAATAAAATTAAAAATGGACATGGGATAGACATGCAAAGTTTTCATCCATCCCACGTGCTTCTCTAGAACACCATTTTAAATTGTTTGGCGAAGATTTAAATCACAACTTCCAAAGGTGGAACTTATTTTCTTCATGGTTGTCTATGAATGACGATCAAATCAACCGTATGCTAAACCTCGTGACTACCTATGTCAATGTAGTCATTGCTTGTGGTGGAGATAAACAATGAGCCTACTACATCATTTCTTATAGGTTCGTAGGAATACTGCATGATTTGTGGGAAGGTATATCCCTTGCAGCAAAGCATTCTATTGAGTGGTCCACGAAGCATAATGAGCACCCACCCCTATATTGAGTAAGTTTGACCCACTGCACAACAAAAATGAACGTAGAAAGGTTGTTTCCACAATTGACTTGGGACGCTCCCTCCCAACTTAATATTCATAAACCAATTAAGAGTAATGGATAAGAATGCATGCACATTCCACTCCAAGTCATATGCTCCCTCTAAGACATGGAAAAAAGGTTAAGCCCAAATTTTTCATCCTAGGACTCCATAATGGGTGTTTGAATAATGAACCTACTATAGGCCTTTGCCGAAATGAGAACTGCTTAGCACCATGCCATTTCTATTTTGGCTTAGTCCTATTTTATTTTTAGCTTGGAGGTTCTTAATTGTATGTTTGTCTCAAATAACTAAAATGGTTGCCACTAAAAAATAACAACACCATAAGAAGAGATGTTCTTCTTCCTTCAAAGATGCTTGAGATGTGTTCTTTTCTTCAACGAGGGACATCACTTTGGTTCCTTTGATGATGATGAATAATGTGGAGGCTTCCAAAAATACTTCAAATGTGTAGATTCATTCTTTCCTTGAGATGGAGGTGGGGTACTTGATGTCTTCTTTTCTTCTTCGGAGAGTTCTTCCTTCAAGATGATAGGGCCTTTGTGATGTGATGACTAGATCTCCTTTATGTTCTTACTCTTATATTTGGTCCTTATTTATCCTCTTTCAATTGAGTGATCTTCAAGTTCCCTTTCCTTGTCACCTTATCTCCGATTCTATGTTGAGAAATATAGGGCAACTAGGATAGGTGTGATTTCTCTTAGCTTGATAATTGCTTGTGATGTTCTTTGTAGTATTTATAACTAGCTTCTTCTTCTCCTGATTATTATGGTGGATTTATCATCAAACATCTACTAAAACATGAAGATAAATAGATAAAATGAACACATGATGTAGTCTACTATCCAGGGCCAAAACCTTTCCTAGAGAGGAAAACCCACAAGAAAATTGTCTCTTCTTGTAGAATCTTCAAATGATGAATTCCAATACCTTTAAAACCAAGACTGAGACCCATCCAAGGCAATATCAACCTTTCCTTTTTATGAGGAAAAAATTTTGTTTTTTCCAACAACTTCTGCAACTTCTACTCCAACAACTTTTTGCAACAAGACCCCTGGCAAAAAAAATTGTCCTTCATTGCAGGTCTGCAATTTTGATCCTGTCTACAACAACTGCAACTTCACGCATGTGGGATGGAGAGGCTAATTTAGGCCTCATTTCTTCTTTTCTTGGATTTCTTCTTCTTTCTTAGACAAATTTATGATATGTCTTGCCTTTTGACCACATATTTTTGCCTTCTTTGGAGATCTAAAATTTTGTCCTTTGTAGCTACAAAAAACCTAGTTTCCTTTTCACACGTGTAAGAGAGGTTGACCCAAAAATATCAGATTTGTTGTTTTCTAGACCTTTCCTTATGATTGAACTTTCTTGGTGGTCTCTTCCAAATGAGGTCGACTGCTTCTTATATATAGGCTTTCTAGGAGTGCGAATTTCCGTTAATGAGGCTGAATTCTTCTCTGTAGACCAGCTTGGTATTGGAGGGACTCTTTGACACATTTTGACTAAAATAAATTATTTTTACTTGATACAAGATGTCTAATAGGGTCAATTGCATATGACAATGACTCTTTTGACTCCTTGAATCTATGATAAAAGCCTAGAAGAACACAATGGGTGTTTTGACATAAAAAGAAAATTAAATTTGGGGATGAAACACATGCTATAATTTTAGCTTATTTTCTTTCTTTTTACATCAAATACATAATACCAAGAGTAAATAGAATATTATGAAGTCCGAACCTAGTTACAAATTTCAACTCTACCCCAATATCAAATGATGAGGAGATGGAATTTACATGATGTAGTATCTAGTATTAATGATATTCTCCCTCGATTCCATTACATTATTCTTCATAATACCTACAAGGAAGGGAATAAGCTGACAGATGCGTTGTAGAATTGGGGGTGTAGGGAACACCAACTCATACTGGATATCACGTGGTTAGAGATATAATAAAGGGACGATATAGACACAATTAAAATTTTGATACAAGAATATGTGGCCACATTATCAATAGTCCCCAATGGGGGTGATCCCACTAAACCATATGCTAAGATCACGAATGATTAATGTGTCAAAGAGGAGAATGACATAAGGCTTCGAAACATTTATTATCTTTGCTATATTTCCACATGCTCGATGGGAATCACCACATGGCTCCCACTGGAAACCATGCCTCTGGGTTACCTCACCTAATCTGGTCGTTATAAATGTGATAGTCATGTGGGAGTTATAGGGAATTATGAGGATATATTGTTTTATAGTCTCTCTCAGGGAGGAGTAATGGCAACCTTAATGAAGGATTTATTGGAGAATTCTCTTGGGATTTCTGACATCACATTATTCATGATTATTCATGAGATCGTGTTGTTTGAATGGTTTGATGGTGTTGAGGAATGTGTAGGGAATGCAAAATGTTTAGTCAGTGACCCAAAATTTAGCACAAAAAATACTCTCATGCTCGTAACTATATTCTCATGCGACCTTTATAGTTGCATGGACATCTCTCCTTAGTGGCAAATTGTTTACGACAATTGGGGTGGTGAAGTTCATCTCACAAGCTCATGCGAGCTCTGGTATTTATGGTATACTTATTAGTTTTCAATCACCAATCACCTTTCTTATGATTATTCTATGGTTATGGTACATAATGTTTTAGTCATATTAACCGTTGTTTGGAATGATCTTGTTAGTTCTGTCATCCCACAAGTAGGTATATATTCTTCATTTGTTTCCTCCATAACACAAGCTCATGGTCGTCCTTCGAATTGGTGGCAATATTTTCACCTTCATCATTCCAAATATCTAAACCCATGGGTGTATCCTTTAACTTCCCTATATTGGTATGAAGGCTTTGGTACTAAGGAATCTTCACTTCAACCTCAACGACATTGAAACGAGCCTAGCTAGAGTAGAGAAATGTGTACTCTCTAATTTGGTTACTGAATCAGTGGAGGAGAATATGGAGGATTGTCAGGATCCTTCATTATAAATGAAGTTCCCATTGATGTGGCACCCTTTATCGCTACCTATCCTCAATAAAATACAATGCCTCCTTCACTAATTCTCATCTCCGACTAGTCTCCTTCAATCACTCTCCTCTTGCAAATGATGCGATGGAACTTGTATGGTTGGATATTCCCTGTTGTACTCTTAACTTCCATTTTCCTTGATCGTAATGAAATCCTGACTCTCATTCTGGTTGCACTCCTATTATGGTTCTCTGGTAGTTCCATGGGAGCATAAATTTTGTAGTTCCTTATATCTTTTTAGGAGTATAGTCATATGGTATGTAACTCTTTATGGTATTTATTGTGACTCTAGTGTTTTATAATAGCACTAGTAAGTGTTTACATTTTTTTTCTTTCAAGTAAGGATATTGTAACTCTATTTTGTCTATAGTTCCTTCAACTCAATAACAAAACTATGCCTTTGTGAAGGAAACACATGACTAGAGTCTAGTTTTCATCTCTATTCTTGCATTACTGTCATTTTGGAAAACCGGGACTTTGTTCAATTAGATCTCAATTTAATCTCTTTTCATTATAATAGCAATCATTTGCAATGAATAAAAAAAACATGCACAGTGTATATTTTGATGGTTCTTAGAGCAACAACGATCTTGAATTTAGTTTGTAAAGAGTGTTATAGTTTTTTGTAATAATTTTTATATTACAGTATAATAGTATATGTATATATATATATATATATATATATATATATATATATATATATATATATATATATATGTATGTATGTATGTATGTATGTATGTATGTATGTATGTATGTATGTATGTATGTATGTATGTATGTATGTATGTATGTATGTATGGATTAAAATTAAATTTTATTAAAAAAATAGTTTTATTAAAACTAGTTTTAGTAAAAAAAATTAAAAAGTTTTTTTTTTAAATATTATTTATGTAGTCAATTGAGTATAGTTTGATGGTTTTTTTTAATATTATTTAAGTAGTCAATTAGTATAGGTTGATGGACTTCTCACACATGTTCAAGTTCAAGTTTTTAAGGTGGACATGTTTATGCTCTCGAGTAGAGTAACTATATAGAAATAAGTGAGGGCGATGGCCTCGTACTTACAACCACACTTGCAAGCACACTTTGGGAAGATAAGAGGGAGGATGTTGGACTTCCACCAACAACCTCACTCTTTCCTTTGGTCTAAGACATTGATGGCCTGGTACCAACAATCTCACTTTGAGAGGGAGGATGACGGACTTGTACCAACAACCTCACTCTTTCTTTTGGTCTAAGACACTGATGATGTGGTACCAACAACCTCACTCTGGGCTGAGAGGGAGGACGATGGCATGTTACCAACAACCTCACTCTTGTCTTTAGGGGAGAGATTCCAATGGCCTAGCACCATAATCCCCACTCTTCTAGTACCACCAACTTCTCTTTCCTCATTTCTTTCCCACGATGTTCCCTAACACCCAAAAATTTTCTTTCAAAATAAATACTATTAAAGTGAAATTATTTTTTAATTTTAAAAGTGAGATTTAAAATTCCTTATATTTTTTTCAAGCATAAGAAAGTAGGTCACCCAAAGGCATTTAACAAAATTGAAAATATTCCCCTTACATACCATCAACAAGACAACCAAAAACCTCAAAAACGCTTATAAAAGTGAAACTATGTCTGTCACTTGACCTCATTTTCCTTCCTTAAAATAAAATAAAATTTTCATTAACATATAGAATTTATAATTGCCCGGATTGTTTGCACCCCTAAAAGTCTCTATTTTCGAATAGGGTTTGGATCATTTTAATTCATTTATCAATAATTAGTAAGTGTATGATAAAAATTTAACCTCCATATAATATTATTCTATTCTAGAATATTCTTTAGTAGTACTCATGGATTAATGGTTGAGATTTATGTCAAAAGTAGCTATATTGTTTTCACTCTTTTAATTAAATTTATTAATTAAAAACAAAGTCATATGAACATGAGTTATAATATTTTGTGCATATGGTATTCAAAGCCATGATACTGTAAGAAAGCCTATTTGCACATTAAGAATTTTCATGATAAAGTGGCAGTAAACCTCCACGGTTAAATATTTTAGAATTATTAGTAGGAATCGTATAAAATAAAATTACAATTTACTTTTTATGATTTTCTCAATTTTAGTGCGTGTCTTAATATTTATAGCTATTTACCAATCATTTAATTTATATAACTATATTAATATATTATTAATAATCCCTCATTCATTTATATCAACCAATATATTTTTTTAATATTTTAAAAATAACTCCAAAGTAAACCAATTATCAAATAAAAAATTAGTAAAATAAACTTAATGCACTACCATTTTGTTTAGTTGGTAAGAGATCATTCCCTTTCTCATGTAAAAAACACATAAGTTAAAAAAGTTAGAAAAAAATTCAATAAATTCTTTTTGCATTTTGGATTCAATAAATCCAAAATTTAGTAAGGTCAACAATTATAAAGTATAAATAATAATTTTCTTGTAAACAAAATTCTACACTTTACTTTTTTTTTACATTTTGGCAACATTCGACCATGGCTGAACATTTTAACCTATGATCACCTTTTAAATTAAACTTACAATAGGTAATAGACTACAACTCATAGGCAGGCTTTTCTTCTAATTTATAACCTAAAAATAATAAAGCTAACTTTAATCCAGCCTATGATTGTAATGTTCCTTTTCAAAAGCTTGCCACATAAAAATGATAATGTATAAAATGAAAAAATATACAAAATACCAAACCATTTGATCCAATAGGTTTCGTTTTAAATGACACTGAATTATATTAACCATTAAAGAACGATTACAAAACGCCACAGAAATAAGGTCTTTTTTTTTTTCTTAAGCAAGAGTAGGTCCTTCTATTCCACTATATAAAAAAGTTACATAATATACATTACAACCCAAGGCTCTGTGGCCCACATAATAGTCGGGCCCCACAACACCTTAGTTACCGAGCCAAAGTCTCACAAACTGGGCCAAGGGCCCACAAAACATTACAAACCTCCGTCAACCGTGTGATCTGTCTCCGAAGATCTAACGGTTGAGAGGCTATTTCGGGAACCCTTCATGCTCACCCTTTATCCTTCTAATCGGACCCGAAAAGATGCCTGAACCAACTCTATAACCATTTCAGGTCCGCCTGGGGAGATAACTCACAGGCATTTTAACTACCCGAAATCCACGTGATGCATGCGATCCTGATAGGAACGTGCAACTAGCACGGAACTTAACTACTGTTGTGGACCCAAAGCCTTATCAAGACATAGTCTAAACAATTTTTGGGTCCGTATGGGTTGTTAACTGTCTCGCTATTTGCTACATGAAATACATATGATTACTTTGATTTCGCTGACCTGCCAACATTTTAACCTGCGAAGACTTGTCCTGTATATGATTTGGGTCAATGCGAAGACTTGTCCTGTATAAGTTTTCCCGCCCGAGAACCCTAGGTTTATGTAGTTCCAGGTGCATTTTCCCACCCAAAAACCAAAGGCCTACTTTAGTAGTGTAGACACTAGGAGTTCCGGATATATCCCGCTCGCATTTTACCAAGAGCTGCTTCCTCCTGTAGACCAAAATTCCTCTGTTTCCATCATTCTTCATCCAGTTTATTTCCTCTGCTCTGATAGAACTCCCTATCTAAGTGCGCTTGTCTATAACACTCTTCCCTCAACCATCCATGGGGAGTCCTTGTCCATTCATATTTCATGTAGCTCTTGGAGCAGAGTACTCCTTCATTTGCCAATATATCCGCTAATCTGTTGGTTGTTTGGCACACATGAAAAAAACTAAGGGTTCTCATGGTTTGGAGGTGGGATTGTATGCGTTGATAGACTGGCAGTAACCGCCAATGTCTCGACACTTTGTCTGGTGCTAAGCCATTGCAAATTTTCTTGACCGAATTAATTATCAACTCGGAATCAGCTTCAATTATGGTATTCTGTAAATTTGAGTCCCTCAAGATTTCTAGGCATTGCTCAAGGGCCATGAGCTCTACCATATTATTAGTGGCCTTCCCAAAATGACAGTAAAATATGGTTTTTATGAAGCCCTTTTCATCCCTTATGACTCCTCCATAACCAACCATACCAGGGTTTCCTTTTGAGGCTCCATCTATGTTGCATTTCATAAAACCATTAGGGGGAGGTTGCCAGAAGTCCTTATTAATTGTTATATGACTTACAGACTTGTTTATACCCTGGGGGAAAGCCCCTTTAGTCCCAACTGAAGAAGTATCTGCACCTTCTGATCTTGAGGTTGGTTCTCAGAGAGGTTTTTAATGAGGGTTCCTACAGTCTCTCTGATCTTCCTTATAATCTAAGCCATGATGCTCTGGGATGAACCAATCCTGTTCTTGAAGATTCTGTTGTTGCATTCTTTCCAGACATCCTAGATTAGAAAGCCTGGAATCAAAGCCCAAGCTTTGTTGATTATTTCATTCTTAGAGAAATTTTTCCTCCAATTCCTCAAAGTAATCGTGATGCTGCTAATGTCCCTATTTGTTTGTCTAAAGATTGAAGCCACCCAATTCCATAGGGTGGAGGTGAATGGGCATAGGTTGAGTAGGTGTTCCATAATTTCTTCTTGTAATTCACATAGCAAGCATTTAGATGGACCAGCTACCCCTCTTTTCCTGAGGTTTTCCCAAGTCAGAATTTTTTTATGTTGCACTAACCACATGAACAATTTGATTTTCATCCAGTTTTGGTTCTGCCATAGGTCCTTCCATACTTTATCAGGGTTTGGGAAGTCAAGCCCAAGGGCTATTCGCTTGGCCTCTTTGAGGTTAAAGTTGCCTTCATTGTTTTTACCCCATCTCAGTTGGTCTGAAGATGTTGATGTCAGAATATTTCTCTGTTCCAAGATGGTTGTAATAGCTTCTGCCTGGGCTTTCAACGGGGATTCATCACTGTATACCAAGTTCTTCCATATTCTCCATTTATTTACCCTGAGTAACCCTTTGTCATGAGTATCATTCTTGATATTGGCAAATTCTTATTTTATCAGTTTAGGTTCTTGTTTCCAATTATCTTCCCAAAACCAAGTAAGGTTTCCATCTCTGATTTCCTAGAAACCGTGTTTCTGAACAATGGCTCTATTCTCCCAAGCATTGTTCCAAAAACGTGAGCCTTTGATGATCCGAGACATTCTAATGTAATCCTTTTCTTGCCAATTGTTTGCATATTTCTTCTTCTATACTTTGGCCCAAGGGGAAACTGATTCTTTTAGCCATCTCCACCATAGTTTTCCCCCCAAAACTGTGTTTAGGGTTTTAGGGTCATCAAGTCCCAAACCTCCATGTGTCTTAGGTTTACAGATCTTTTCCCAAGCTACCAAAGCCCATTTATTTTCTCTTCCCCTTTTCCCCAAATAAGATCTCTTTGGATATTTCTAATGTGTTGCACAACTTCCTTTGGAGCCAGAAGGGCTGAAAACATGAAGATGGGTATATTTTGAAGGATAGCTTTTGTGAGCACTAGCCGACCTACTAATTCAAAGATCTATTTGTCCATTTCCATATTTTGTCCTAGAGTTTATTAGTAACAGGCTCCCATACTACCTTGCTCAGAGTTTTGTCTGTTAGAGGTACTCCCAAATATTTGGAGGGTAGCATTCTTGAAAGCCTAGAATTCTGGTGAGGTTTCTCTGAATTGCAATATCAATATTAAAAAAGAGAATCTTGGATTTGGTAAGGCTTACCTCTATGCCCACATCCATAGTAAAGTCGTTCATGATTTTATTGAAGGCATGAGCTTCCTTGATAGTTGGTATACCCTGTAGCATGGTGTTGTCCAAAAATTGTTGATGGGTCAAGGCATCCCCATTCAAAGTGAGTTTAAGACCTTGGATTTTTCCTTCGACTTTGGAATATTTGATCGCATAGCCTATCCCTTCCATCATGAGAATAAAGAGGAAGGTTGAAAGAAGATCTCCTTGTCTAACTCCTCTTGAAGGCTGAAAGGTTCCGGACGGTGAGCCATTAAGAAGGATTGAAAAGCTTGAGGTGGTTACAAGGTCCGTTACCCATCTTATCCAGTTATGGTCAAATCCAAATGCTATTAGTACTTCCTTGATGTATTCCCAGCTTAAATTATCATAAGCCTTCTCTAGGTCAAGCTGTATGATCATACCTGCCTGCTTATTGCTCTTAAGAGAGTGAACCACCTCGTGAGCTTGAATGATATTATTAAGAATATGCCTACCTTCCACATATCCAGTTTGCTCCTCAAACATTAGAGTTGGAAGAAGCGGCTTAAGCCTATTTGCAATTAATTTGGAAATAATTTTGTACACCACATTGCATAATGCTATGGGTCTAAATCTATCTCGTGTCATGGCATTATCCTGCTTTGGAATCAAGGATATGAAAGAGGTATTGAGCGCCTTCAGAATAATTTTTTTTTCCTTGAGTCCTCCACCACATCAAGGATATCTTGTTTGACTATATCCCAACAGGCTTTGAAGAAGTCCACATTGAAGCCATCCAGACCTGGAGCTTTCCCATTTTGCATTTCTTTAATGACTTTGCTAACCTCCTCTTCATTCACTGGCCTGTTAAGATTATAATTGTCTTCTCTCGTCACTAGCTTGGGAATGTGCTTTGTGAAGTCATTGATAAATTGTGATCTGTCTATGAGAGGCTCCTCTGCTATGCCTTGGAAATGTTGGACCAAAGCAGCCTCTATTTCTTGGTGTGTATTGAGTTGTTTTCCTTGAATATCTTTGATTTTTGTAATCCTGTTTTGAGACCTATGCTCCATGGTGGATTTGTGAAAAAACCTTGTATTCCTTTCTCCTTCTTTTAACCATTGTACCCTTGATTTCTGTTTCCAAAATATCTCCTCTTGCTTGCATAAGCCCTCCCATTTCTATTGAAGATAGTCTGCTTGTCCCTTACTCTCCTCGGTGAAGCCATCTGTGATGAGGATCTGGTTGATTTCCTGTAGCTTCCGTTCAACTACTTTTTTGGCTTCGAAGATATTGCCAAACTCATTCTTATTCCAATATTTAAGCCTGTGTTTGATGTGTTTCAATCTCTAATGCAGAAGGAACATCTTTGTGCCCTGAACATGCATATCTTCTACCCACCATTTTTCAATGTTGCTGATGAAGTCCAGATGGGTAAGCCAAATGTTTTCAAACCTGAAAGGTCTGTTTCTCGGAGTTCCTATAAAGGACGCTTCAAGTTGAATAGGCCAGTGATCTGAGCCTCCAAAAGGTAGTATCATAGCTGATAAGTTAAGGCCTGTGAGGATAAGGTCCTCCGAAATAATGAATCTGTCAAGTTTAGAGGCCACTTGAGCCGCTCCTCCCCTCTTATTATTCCAGGTGAAGATACCATTACTTGTCTCTGTATCTACTAGCCTCATGTTGTTTATGAAATTCTGAAAAGCTATGGAATCTCTGCCTAGTGATCTAGTCCCACCTTTTTTTTCCGATAGAGATTTGATCATATTAAAGTCCCCTCCTAGAATCCAGGGGATACCCGGATGTCTTTCTCTTAGCTCCTCCAGTGAGGCTAGGAGCCTGAGTTTATCATCAGGATTTTGTGGACCATAAACATTTGTGATCAAATAAACTTCCTTGTCCCCCAAAGGTTGAATGACCATTGATAGATAGTTCTTGGATGCTTCGGCATCTAGGATTCCAAGTTTCAGAGGGTTCCAAAGTGTGAGAATTCCCCCTGCTGCTTTGTCTGCTTTAACTTCTAGATATTCATACTTAATAAGCCATTTGCTATGTATTTCTCTTATTTTGTCTATTGAACATTTTGTTTCCTGTATAAATACCATGTCTGGTTTTTCATTTTTCATTCTATTGCTGAGATTTCTCTGTTTCCTCTTACTTCCTAGACCTCTAATATTCCATGTTGTAAGCTTCATTAAGAAAGATTTGTAAATGAGTAACTTGTAAGGTCTTTCATCTTACCTGAGTTGATCATGAGTTTTCCACATTCTATCAATAGCTCATTCTATTTTTTTCTCCCTCTTTTTCTGCTTGGGTGCTTGGGAGCCTATCCCAATGTTGCCTCCATCGTTTTAACCCCTCTGTTGTCCTAACTATCATGATTTATTTTAACCCCCACACCTTTTGCCTAAGTTCTCTAGAGGAATAGTTGTTGCACTCTGTTAAACTCCTCTTGAGGTAGCGACTCCACTCCTTTGGTTTGTCCCTGCTCCAGGAACTTTTCTAGATCGAGATGCTCCCTATCAAGGATATCCTATAGTTCATGATCCTCTGTTCCCACTTCGCTTAGGGTCATCTCTTGGTCCCTGTCAACTTCCATAGCGCTTGGGAGATCCTCCTTTTGTTGGCTATTTTTAGGTCTATCCTCCATGATGTCCTCCTTTTCCTTCTCTGCATGGCTATCTTCCAGTTCCTGGTTCTCTTTATCATGCCCATCTTCTTCTTCTAATATCTTGAACCTATTCTGACTAATCTTCTTTTCCTCATTGAATTTCTTCTAGTTCTTTCTCCCTCCTCTACCTCTACCTCCCACTTTGGTAAAACTTTCCATTTCTTTCCCAGAGGTGGCTTTAATACTGCTCTCGATTTTGTTTAAAGGGCAGTCTTTGAAGAGGTGCTCGTGTTCATGGCATTTGCGGCATCTGAAAGGAACATGCTCATAGTCCACCGTCTGCACCCATTCTTCATCATATACTTCTAGAATTATCTCATCCAGTAGAGCTCCAGAAAGGTCAATTTCTATGCATATACGGGCAAAGGAGGTGTATTTCCCTCGTACTGTGGCCTCTGATATTTTAAAAAAAGCCCTAGTTTATTGCCTATGGCTTTTAATGATTTTGGCTACCAATAATTTAGAGGTAGGGAATAGAGTATTATCCATACCGGTACTGAAGTGAATGTCTCTTGTACTGAAACAAAATTCATCACCCATGGATGCATATAGAAGCCTGTAGCAGCATAGAAGTATGGTCCTCCTTCAAACACCCTGTCTTTAGCCTCTAGGTTTGTAAAAATGACTCTGAAGAAACCCTTGGATCCAAGGTGCAGTTCTATTTCTCCCTTGGGTTTCTAATGATTCTTTATCCATGCATTTAAAGCTTTCCTCGTAGACCGTAACCCTATGAATTTACATATCACTACATAAGTCACCATGTGCTCCCTGTGCGCGTGTAGCACTGGATCACTTAACACCACTCGGGGTGTGATGGTCGCCCTAGGTTTACATGGTCCTCTCTGACTTCTGTGAGCAACTTTCTGACTGTCTCCCTCTATTCGCTTCTCTTTTCTAACTTCTTCCTGCTTATCTTCCTGCCCCTGTGAGCTTCTGTTTTCCTGTTTCCCTTTTCTTGAACTCCTGGTTTCAGCTTCCAGTGGCTTCTTGAAGCGATTGGAGACTGCTTGCCTGTAGGAGGGAGTGGAACTCCCCCCCTCTCACCCCTCCATGGTGCCCAACACTGATCTTCTTCTGCAAACCATAGCTTCACGCGTATTTTCTCCAGCCAAAGCCCTCACTCCTAATCACTATGGTTTTTTTTAGATGACCACACAAATAAGGTCTTCATTTGTAGAATTATAGACCACAATATGAACCAACTGAAAAACAGGTGTACTCTTCTGAAAGAGAATGACCAATGCATTGATCTCGTGTTTCTCATATATTATTTGGATAATTGGCCCTATATGTACAGTAGTATCCATCTTCCTCTACAGCTGGTTCATTAATAATATCTTTAGCCATAGATCTATGGTACAATTCATATTCTATTCTCCTTTTACAACTCTCTTCTCGAACAAAACCAGACTTACATACTAGATCAACAGTTGTATATACACCTTTTTGTAGATAAACATGATCACCCTTCTGCTTGATGAAATCCCTACTTCAATGGTCATGTTTCTTCCTTACAAAAGCAAGGTCACTTTCATCATAAAATGAAATAACCACTGCTTCAGGTAGTACTTCTAGTCAACCTACATCACAGTCAAAATTTTCATGTGTGGATGCACACACATCAATATGCACCTTCTTCATCAGTTGCTCCAAAGGACCATTCAGGTCTTTAAAACTGTCAAACGGTTCGTTTCTCTTAATAGGCTTCATAGATAAAGTTGTCAAGAAATAGGCTTTTAATGCATCAATATCAGCACTTTTAAATTCCCAAATTTTACTGTTCACTGCTCCAAGTGAAACTCTAGGTGTTTTTAGCCCATTGCTTCCAAGGTGTTTGACAGGTAGCTCATCCCCATATACATCCTTACCAATTTCTTCAACATTCTACAACATCTGATCTTCAATTCCATATTCATCTCTAAAGAAGTCAAGAGGTTCCTTGATGGTTTCTTCTAGAGGACCATTCAAGTATTTCAATCTATCAAATAGATTCTTTCCCTTGATACGTTCCAAAGAAGAATTTTTCAAGCAACTAGATTTTAATGTGTTAATAGCATCATTTATGAGTTCAATTTTTTTATTGTCCACTCCTCCAAGGGAAACTTTATGTGTTTGCACCGTATTGCTTCTGATATGTTTGATAGATAGTTCATCCTCAAATACTCCATTTCCAATCTTCTCTAAACTCTGCAAAGGCTGACCTTGAATTTCACATTTGTCTCCATAGCAATCAAGAGGTTCCTTTGTATTGTGAGGCTTTGAAGGTAAAGTTGTCAAACTTGATTGTGAAGGATCAACTCTATCAGAACCATTGGTAAGTTGAAAAAAATCTTTAAATTTTTTGTACCTTCACTTTCTGGCCTTTCATTGACAAGCATTTCATTTCAAAACTTATGCCATTTACCCCTGCCTGAAACAAAAAAGAAATTTTCTTTTGCACTCTTATCCTATGTAATTTCTTGACCCTTTTGATTCTCTATGATTGCCAATTGATTTTTTTTTCTTCCATGTTGTCAATGATATTGCAAACTACATTGTAATTTGTACATTCCTCAATAACGTTGTCGCAATCCTCTACCTCAATCCAACCGTTATGACATGGCCTTACATTTTATGCCTAAAAATAACCACTATGACATGTCCTTGAATTTTCTATAATCACTGCACTATTATCCAACTCCTAAGTTTTTTTATTTGTTGTACTCACATTGCTACCAACAGTATTGGTATAGCTTTTAGCAGATGATAGAGAGTCATTGCATGGATACATTGTTTCTAACTCAACTGATAATGAATTTAGGTTAGGAAGATTAGGCTTTTCTTCCTTTCTCCCAACATTCAAATTTGTTTTTTTAGATACATTAAGAATTTCTACATGCTTAATAATTTTATTCTATGAGGATAGAGATGTTGAATAAGGTGGAAGAGAATATTTCTTGCATATATCATTTTCCCCTTCAAAAATTCTTGTTTTTCTCAATATGACATATTCTTTTAGCATAGTACCTCCATGTGAATTTTTGGAAATATTTGTTTCTAATCCCACATCACACTCGCTTTCAACAGAAATTTCTAGCTCATTATCACTGGCACCTCTTTCATGGAGAAAACTCATAACTAGTGAGAATATTCTCTATGGCATTTACCTCCTCACATTTCTTCTCTTTTTCCTTATATTGTGATGACATAGACCCTCGACTATAAGATACCTCTCTTCCATTAGAAAATAATACATCATCTGTCTTGGTAGGTGTCCCACAATTATCCAAGGGTCCCCTAGAAGGACATTGGATTCCATGACACTATTACTGAGCTGAAAGGTAGAAGTAACAAAATACAAAACCACAAAATGAATTTTGTAGAACTTCATCAACAAAGAGCTTCATAAACACATAGAAGTAACAAAATACAAAATCACAAATTGAAGTTTGTATAACTTCATCAACACACAGCTTCATAAACACATCAACATCGTCGCATGAAAGAAGTTGCAAAAAAGACCAAAAAAGAGTTAAAGAAGCCTCAAAAAACCTCAACTCCAAATTGTTGCAGTGATATGGATGGTTTTATGACTTCACTAAACTTAACGGCTTCATTGATGAGGGAAAACACATCATTCTCCATAGAGGATTCCACATCCTCCTTAGTCCTGACTACTATTGGTTGTGTCCATGCCTAGAAATACGTAGTTCCACTTGAACCATATGCTATTCAACTTACATTCCCATCTTTTGCACCTAAACTAGCCCAACAGATGTGGATGTGAGCTACTACCCACCCTGCGACCCTCTTGGGACAGCAGTGAAGAGGAAAGTTTGAAAATTTTGTTTCATTAAAGGATTCAAATCACTATGTAAAAGCGAAACCAAAGAACAACATACAATCTGGAGACGATCGGAACAGATTCTTATGTCCTCTAAAACTCTAATTTTTTTATCTTGACCTGTAAAATGAAAAAGAAAATGCCTAAATGCTGGTGCATGTCTAGAGGTTAAAACATGTTACTAAAAACAACAATGGAGCTCATATCATAAGTATCTTCCCATTGAATGCCAAAGTTGTGAAAACAATTCACTGACCAGTGATATAAATTTATTTTTTCTAATTTAAATATCGAGCATGAATGCTGAATTTGAAATTCTCTGAGGCAGATGAAGCATTGAATACATTAAGTAAATGTCTAATCCATGTTAGTCTATATGTCGGACCGAGGGATGTCCAAAATCTGTATTAATTACATTGAAGAGTGGAGCTTTCTAGAGGTAGAGTTATCGAGTTGCTGGAAAGTCCATGGAAATGTATGACACTAATGGATATATAACATCCCTGCGGATGTAAGAGTGTACTATCACAGGTACTTGGCTCTTATTAAATAAGTTATAGGATTGGAAATAGTGGTTCCCATCCGCTTTGGCGGTCTAGTTGTGTACATCATTTCTCTGGTGAACAGTTTCCTAGGTTATAGAGACATTAATACACTGTAAGGACATTCTTAGGAGAAAGACTCAGACATCAACCTTGGTTGTCAACCAATGTACATCATTTCTCAGGAGAACAGTTTCATATTAACAAGAAATGGGTTGATGTCTATGTATGTGCATTCATCATCCATGGCTTATGTGGATGCTTGATGATCCACCATGCGCATGATAGATCCGAGATTTATATTTTCCCACCGAGATGGATGCGCGCTCACTCGATTTTGAATTTGGCCATGCTTACTCCATGTCTGATAGAGCTGGGTATTATCAAATTTACATCCTCAGGATCACACCGATTTGTATTATCACCTACATCTTCATGCCATGAACTCTATAGACAAGTGAAAAGTATGGCATGCCCCGCGTTTTGTTCAATATATGTGGGGAATTTTCTAGGACCCTCCTCAACTTTGTGGTGGCTTCAATATATCACAACACATTGTAGAAAGAAGGGGACATCATTGTTCTTAGCATGAATTTTCTGACTCCCTCAGACTCAGTAAGAACGAGATAACAACCAGCTTCTTTGAAATTCTGAGATGTCGAACCCGTTGCATGAGTCTGCTCACCTAAGGCACATGAGAACGCTGATAGGGAAGCCCATTTGGCCTATAGGCTTGGTAATTCCACCCAACTTTACAAGGAAGGTGTGTAGAGGGAAATTGGAGGACATCAGCGAGGATGAGTTGATTCAATGGCTGAATTTTCAGAGGTCGTATTCGGTTATGTACGTTTTGTTCAGAAGCTAGACCTTCCTATATGAATGATAGACCATTGTGTTGGAATAGGGTTTGGAAGCTAGGGAGAAACCATTCATTTGGGCCATCAAATCCCCCCAAAACTAGAATACCCTACTACAGACACAACAACAACAGATACTATTCAATGCAGCTATATTCCTGAGGGTTTTAAAGATAGAATGAAAAGAAAAGGGTTAGGGTTAATCATATGGGGATGGGCGCCTCAACTTCTTATCCTTTTCATGACACACTGCGGATGGAAATATGTTAAAATCAGGTTATGACTTTGCCTCCTTCCGGAATCACCGAACAAAAGGATGCAACAAGTAAATCATATTTTGCAGCTACTGTACCGGGGTCATTCTACGACAGGCTATTTCCAGACAATAGCCTCCATTTTTTTTCCTATTCTCTTCACTGGCTTTCTTAAGAATGTATTTGTTGGAAAGATAGAGGAGACAAAACACAAATTCATACACAAATCACATGAGTTGTGGCTCTTCTATTGATCACACAAAACTTCATTCTTACAATGAACCCGGTGAAGGGTATTTAACCTTTTCTAGCTATCGAATTGCCTAAAATATCTTGACATCCACACACACTTAATTCAATTAAATCACGCTCTAAATATGGAAATCACTTAACTCTTCATCCATCACTCAACTTGAATCAACGCTCAACACTCAACACTAAGTTAGTTGACTGTCTAATTTTAGCCAACTCCTCATCATGCAGGAGTAGTTACAATTTCTAATAGTATTCACATTATTATAAAATTATCTCCACGTGAGGATCAAGCATACACACACACACACACACACACACACACACACACACACACACACACACACACACACACAGATATATATATAGATATATATATATATATATATATATATATATATATATATATATATATATATATATATATATATAAGCCACAAATGTAGCAAGCACTGAGGATCAATTTTCTTGATACAAAACCTCTTTTAGAGTGCAACACTTGAAAAAGGTTTATATGTGAAGATATTTGATCCCTCATGATGCTTGATATATCCATGGTTATAATGGAACTATATTCATTCTCTCTCTACACATACTTGCATTTTTAAATTAATATACGTCTTCAACTGTGATGATGCATGGTAATTCTGGATGTGACCTACTAAGTTACTATAGTTAAATAATTTGGTTAAGAAATTATCAGCTATGGAAAAAGAGAAGGATAATATTTGTAAAAATAAACATGTGTTGATTTTATTTATCATATAACATGATTATTTATTTTGTTGACTATGATTAAAGAGCAATGCTAGAGTGTTAGGCTCCTATACTACTATCGTAACCCCTTATTGTTATTAGTACAACCCCCTTATTATATTGTTGTACCTATGTAGTCCGCATATTGTTATTATTGTGCCCCATAGAACCCCACTATTGTTATTATTGTGCCCTTACATTATCAATGTTATGTCGGCTTTGATTATATTATGACCCCTTAGACTCCTATATATAGAAAGGAGATATTGTCATTTGTATCATCCAAGAATTTTTCATTTGTGTAATGTAAAGGAGGTTGCCCCCTTGAAGAGACTTATTTCTAAGGCATTCATCTATTTTTTCTATCTTTTTGTGAGCTGGTTTCATAACATTTGGTATCCGAGCTTTGGATTCTATGGTTTTTGCTGCTCCAAACAGGTCATCATGGCATTTTCACTATAAATTTATTTTTGCGACGTTTCAGAAGCTAAAAATAAAACCTATTTGAGACGAAATTTCATTGAACCTCGCGTCCAAAGTTCAGATCTTGTGGTGCTATATTTTCGGAGATATGATCTGAGGAGATTATAGTTTTTCCAAGCTCTAGAATTTCATCTAAAACAGTTCATCGTGGAATTTTCGCTATAATGTTTTCTCTACGAAGTTTCAGAAGCTAAAAAAAAAACCATTTGAGAAGAAATTGTTCTGAACCTTAGGTCCGAATTTCAAATCTTGTCTCGCTATATTTTCGGATATATGAGCTGAGTAAATTAGGGTTTTTGCAGACTCTCGAATTACATATTAAACATGTGACCTTAGGAAAATTGTCATAACTTTCTCTCTAAGCATCAGATTGAAATTTGGTAAGAACTCATAGAAAGAGGTCAGACTATAATATTTTGTGTGTATTTTTTATATCTGAAGGTCAAAATAGTGACACGTGGCACATCATACAAGTTCGCTATTCTAAAAAGGTGTATTATCAGGTAATCTTGCGAGATTGTGCATAACTCTTTCTTGGAGAATCCAATTTCGATCACACTGGTGGCATTGGAAAGAGGACGTAGAGGACTACTGTAGGTCACAATTTTAGAACTGGAAGATTCAAAATTATAGAGTTACAGTAGTTTCAAGATCGAGCTCATAAAATCAAGAAAAAGTGAGATGAGGAAGTTTGATGGCAAGGATCCAGTAAATTGGATACTACAGATGGAGAATATTTTGATCTACATGGTGTACCACTATTACAAAAGCTATGTATTGCATCTAATTATTTAGAACTGAATTGATTTTTATGGTAAAAAGGGCTTTGTTCTCGTAAACCACTTGTCACGTGGTCAATTTTCACAGAGGAAAAGATATCACATTATGAGGATACAAAGAGAAACACCTTCTTTAGCCAATTGATAAATATCAAATTAAAGTGTTCAATGGTAGAGCAGATTGAGGACTTTCAAAAATTGAATATAAGGGAAAATGATATTCCAGAGAAGCAAAGGATTGATGTCTCCATATGGACTTTAAAGGATAACATTCAACATGAGATTCATCTTTGGGAACCTGATTCATTGGAGAAGGCATTCAGGTTGGCAAGAAAAGTGGAAAGAAAAATTATGGAAACAAGGAATTCTACCCCTCACAACTATAAACATGGAAGTGTTGTTTCTCCTAGCCTTCCACAACCTACAAGGGTGACACCACAAAAATTGGAAGAAAAAAGAGAAAAAGGGCTTTGTTAGAATTGTGATAGCAAATGCACTAAAGGTCATAAGTGTGCTGAGAAGAAATTATTTTACATAGATTATGAAGAGGAGAAGAAAAGGATCAAGAAACATCAAAAGAAGAGGATATACACCAGGAACCAACCCTAGAGAAAGAGGAAATGAAAACGACCATATATTGTAAAGCATTGGCAAGAATTACCACTCCTCAAACTCTCAAGATAGAAGGACGTATCAAGAAGAAAAGGGTTCAAGAAGTGAAAGATCACATCGAGATAGAAGAAATGAATCCAACCATATATTGTAATGCATTTTCCGGAATTACCACTCTTCAAACTATCAAGATAGAAGGACATATCAAGAAGAAAAATGTTCAAGAAGTGAAAGATCGCATCGAGCATCAAGAAATGAATCCGGCCATCCCTTGTAAAGCATTGGAAGAAATTACCACTCCTCAAACTCTAAAGATAGAAGGACATATCAAGAATAAAAAGGTTCAAGTAGTGAAATATCACATCAAGCATCAACAACAAGTTCTCCAACTTTTAAAGGATAACGCCACTTTGGTGCAGAATCGAATGAAACAACAGGTAGATCAACATCATAGTGAAAATTTTTTTGATGTAGGTGATTGGGTATTTTTACGGCTACATCTCAAGCAAGCTATCTATGGGAAGGAAATGTTGGCAATACTACATGCAGTTAAGAAATGGCGACCTTATCCAATGGGAAGACACTTCAAGGTAAAAATGGATCATGATAGTCTTAAATACTTTTTAGAACAAATATTATCTTTAGAAGAATAGAAAAAATGGGTCACAAATATGTTGGGTTATGACCTTGATATCATCTATAGAAAAGGGAAGCAAAATTTTGTTGCAGATGCACTCTCAAGAAAGGATGAGGATGTGGAAACATATTTTTGTGTTATTTCTATTATCCAACCAGATTGAATAAATGAAGCAAGGGATGAATGAAAGAAGGACGAAGAAGTGTGGACACTCATTCAAAAGTTGCAGAAGATCCTAATTCAAACAATATTGTGAGAACTTGAAGAGGAAGGAAAAATCATATTGGAACCTGGAGCAGTCACAGAAACAAGAACCCTACAAATACAAAATCGATCAATTTCAGAGTATCTCATCAAGTGGAAGAACTTACCCACTGAAGATTCCACATGGGAGGACAAGATTTTTATACAGAAGCATCAAGAACTACTCAAGCGTTGAGGACAACACTTTTTGAAGGAAAGGGGCATGTTAGGCCCCTATACTACTAGTGCAACCCCTTATTGTTATTAATACAACCACCTTATTATATTGCTGTACCCATGTAGTCCCCATACTATTATTATTGTGCCCCATAGAACCCCACTATTGTTATTATTGTGCCCTTACATTATTATTGTTATGTTGGCTCTGATTATATTATGACCCCTTAGACTCCTATATATAGAAAGGAGGTATTTTCATTTATATCATCCAAGAATTGTTCATTTGTGTAGTGTGAAGGGGGTTGCCCCCTTGAAGAGGCTTATTTTTAAGGCGTTCATCTATATTTTCTATATTTTTGTGAGTTGGTTTGATAACATACAATTAGCATACCCGAGGTAGTTGGAGGGTTATGAGTAGTTATCTACTCATATTCCTGCTGGAAACAAACCTCAAAAAGAAAGGTCCAAAAGGGTATGATGAACCTGAGGTGAGGAGGAGGAAAGAAAAGTACAAAAGTGGAAATGACTCAATAGTTGGTTGGCAAGTGGAGTCTATTTTGGAGCTGTGGCTCGGACTATGGACCTATTCCTCAGTCCTGTAGTGACTAGATAGCTTAGTAGAAACTGTAAAATACTGATTTCGAAACTACCTAGGGATAGCTGGCTCGGGGGAGAGGTGGAGTGAGATGACTGACCTCGCGTTTGGGAGGAGCATTGTTCGTTTTGGTGATTACAGGCTCACAAAAGAACATATAAGTAATTATAACAAACTGATGGGAATGCAAATGTCAATTTGAATAAGAAATCTAGTGGTGGGATTTTTCCCTTTATATTTAAGTGTTGCATGTATAGTTACTTTGAATTGTTATATTACTATGAACGGTTATATCTACTATGAACTGATAAATCCTTTTGATGTTATTACATTTACTATGAACAAATAAATATTGACAATAAATATTAACAAGATAACCCATACCATGATTTTATACCTGAATGAATAAAGTTTTGATTAGTAACAACAAATGCATTGTTAAGTATAATTAAAAGAACCATAATCCACGTAGTTAAGTGTAAAGGAAGAAATAAATAACTCATATTGTTGAATGTAAGAAAAGAAACCATACTATTATTATAGGAAGGTTAGCCATACTGTTAATATAGGAACCGTGTTTACATATTGTTGAATGCAAGAAAAGAAATCATATTATTATTATAGGAAGGGTAGCCATACTGTTAAAATAGGAACCAAGTTTACTTAGTCAAAACGTGCAAGAAAAACTAATTTCCATACGATACTGGAACATAAACTTAATCGTGTGAAGGGAGCCTAGTTTTGAACATCTGTAAACGAGGCCCGATTCAGCTATACTAGGGTATTCCTCACCTTAATTAACAAATAGAATAAATTAAAAGAAATAACTACTCATCCTATTGAGTTAGAATCAGATTCCGAGTTTATTGGATGTGTTTGGGAATAATCGAACTGGAATATTGAGATAACGTAAAATAACTTCTTGCAAATTAGCATATTTCAAGAACAATTGAACTGAAGAAAACAAATTTTATAAACTCCAGTTTACAACAGTAAACCCTCAATATATTGAATAATTACAGATAATCCATCAAGAAGGTAAATCGAGTCAAAAATTTCAAGCATTCGTTGAATTGGTTAACTAATTTCTTAAAACCCAGAAACCATAACACGTTTCGGGCCGAGTGTATGAAATACGAAGGGATTTAAGCTTAAATCAAAATTTAACAATCTAGAGCAATACCCCTTTCTTACTTTACTCAAATCTTTGATCACTTATAGACCGAAAGGCTATGGCCTTAAATATTCCATAGAACAAAAACCAAGGCATGAAAGAAATCGAAACCGGAACCTGGAAACCCTTGGTGGTATAACCTAGCACTGACAAAGATCGTTGAATCCTTATCAAACCGTCGACCCGTCTAGCAGGATGAACCTACATCAAATATAACAATGAGAAATTCTTTAGTATAGGAAGAAACTATGAACAATAACTCTATAAATAATTAACTACACTAGAAGAAATATAACTATTACCTATAAACTGTTGCCTCGTAGTAAATAGACCTCGACCTTCTTCTACCTGCATGAACTCTGTTGAAAGAGGGAAAGCCATGAGAAATGTGTGTGGTGAAGTTGTAGAGTTTCTCCAAACCTTGGACAGGACTGTAGATAGATCCAAATTCTAGTGAACACTGACAAGTCGAGAGATTGTTAGAAGGGTCAGTTAGTGCCTCTAGAAATGGTATAAATTACAACAAGAATAAAGGAGCATCAGCTACATGTGTTGAGGTCAAAGGGCGAAGGAAGAAAACCCCTTCCGGCACCAGAGACAATGAATTGAAATATGACTAAAAGACTAAGGAAGCACTGAAATGTGATTTTCCCTCCACCCAAGGCGACTTTAAGCTCAGGATGTTGATTCGACTGCCAGGTGCACTAGGTTTCCCCAAGATATTGAATACGCTTCAAAAGGCATGTCACACGACATTAAATTTTTAATTATAAACGTTAAAATGCACATGACGAATTACTGTACGAACATATAAAAATCTATATTTAGCATTAAATGACGATATTAGTAAAATCCATGGTGGGGTTTAATACAATATGGGTTAATGCTTAATAATTAAAGTCATCAAGTTAGGTTTACTATGTTGATTTTCATTTTAATTATTTCATGCTATATGTTAGTGCATGGATATGTGTGACAGGTGGTATGAGAGCAAATGATGCAGGAGCATCGACATTAGCCAGCAATGTGGAGGATTGTCCACATGTTGTGGCTAATCACAGTTAAATTTCATCGACTATTACCGAGAAGGATGACTTCTCAAATTGTTAGTTATTGTAATAAATAAGGCATTGCTTTATTTAGATTAGGGATAATATTTGTTAGCTTAGGTGTGCATGAGAGCTAAGAGATAGACAATTGCTGTTAGATCTCTTAAAAATAGAATATTGTTGCTAGAGATTGTTAGAGATATTATTGAGTTAAAAAAGAGGACAAATGTGGTGAGCGAGAGAGAGGAGTGAGGCTTGGAGTGGAGCAAGAGCTCAAAGTGTGGTGGACTGTATTTGGTAACCGAGGTCATTTTATGGTGTAATATGGCCAAGGCCGAGACCCTGTATTTTATGAATAAATCCAGTATTCTGTGCAGTGCTTTGTTTATTCGGCCCGTGGAGGCCTTGCGTGTTTGGTTTCCTTTTTAACTTTATGCAGTTTCGATTTGTCTGGATTTTATTCATAAACATAAGAATGCTTGTGCTTAAGGCAAGTCTCGCATAGCTAAAGTCCGTAAACATAAAAGTCCATTTACATAGAGAATCGGCGCCAAAACTCCTTAGCGGAGCACTGAACGGACTTGAAATAATATTAAGTTTGACTTTGAACTTATCGAGTCCGGGTAACATCATCGCATCGGCATATCAGCGACAGCGGAGCGATATCGCACCAGAAACCTTAAAAATGAAAGTGGACGCGATATTTTATATATCGGGTTGAATTCCCAAGTCGGGTCCGGTTCTATATCGGCAGATGCATATATGTGTATAGCGTATCAAGCGATCGCCGATCGCCGACGAAATACTATTGGGCGGAGGCGGATGCGATAGAAATATCAACTGTGGTGAATTGTAGATCGGGTCCGCAACCTCATCGGGTTCATTAGGTCCGTGGTATAATGTTTATGGTGGTGACGGCCGATATCGGACTTGCCGAAAATTGCAAAGGTATATATATATATAATTTGAAGTCCGGTATTTTGATTAGAGTGGGTTTTGGTATTGTTCCATGTTCCAAATAATTATATATATGTGGGCACGGTTATAAAATGGGGGTTTTATATATATATGGTTTCCACGTATTTATGGTGGGTCGCTCCCGATACATGTATTTATGATGGGTCACTCCCGATAGATGGATGATGTGCTTGCGAACTTTAAAGCTCGGGTGGTGGCTTTCGATGGGTGATTAAGAGCACCGATAAAAAGGTGGTTTTGATTCCTCATATGCCCATGGTCATAAAAGGCTTAAAGCCTTAAGCGCTTCCGATAAAGCTTGTAGGTTGTTACCACAGGTCAAGGGCCGATTTTTATTTGAAAAGGGGATTTTGGGTAATATCCAAGACTACCTTTTCATCAGCAAATGTTCCACACTGAGGGTTTTATTGGATGTTACAAAAAAATTCCTTGTGTGTGTTCATAGAGAGGGAGAAGAAGATAAATTATCATGAGAAGGAGAAGTGGAATCACCTCTACACCCTCACTGAGACCCAATACAGAATGGGACAGGATACCGATAGAAGGAATTAATTCTGAGTTACGGATTCAGCTGGAAAGTGAATGACGTAACAGAATCATTCCAATGATGGAAACAATCCAACAACTTCAAGTAGAAATGGCGACTCTTCGAAAAAGAAATGAACGACCTATACAAGAACATGAATGCATTATTGAAAGCATGACAGATAAGAAAAATCATTGGTATTCAAAACCAATTTATAATAATGGTAATCTGGGTGAGTCTCACCAAAGAAAAGAGGATTCTATGCCAGAAGGGAGATAAAATCAGGAATTCAGAGGTGGTCAGAAAACAAAAGATAGAGAGCCCAAGGTGACCTCTGACAGTGATGAGCGTAAAGAAAAAAGAGACGAAAGGTTGAGTTACAAGGAGAATTTAAAAATATTCAATCCCCAAGCTATGATGGTGAGACTGAGGAAGCTCCCAAGTCCTAGTTAATAAAAATAATGAAGTACATTAAGATTTATAATTATGACAAAAATTTAAAGGCCTAGTTAGTTGTTTATCAATTACGGGGAAAGGATACCCTTTGGTGGGAGGAAATAAATGGAATACATGTTGTTGATGAGCAATCAATTACCTAGGGTGCATTTCAGAAATATTTCTGGAATAAATACCTAACAGAATGATTTTATGACAATAAATCTAAAGAGTTTCACGAACTATGACTAGGACAGTTGACTATGGATGAATATGTGGCCAAATTTACCACTTTGTTTATGTATGTACCATATTTACAAGAAGAAAAATCTAAGGTGAAACAGTTTGTAGTAGATTGACGGAAGACATGAAGGAACGACTTGAATTTGAATACCTGAAAACTATGGATGATGTTGTGCAAAAGGCCTGAATCTGTTACCAACAGATGCAAAAAAACTACATTAATAAAATTTTGACAATGGAGAAGGGATAGAGGGCCACACAAAATAATATAAGTAATTGAATAGGTAACGCCTAAAATACCCTCAAAAGATAGCAGAGGAAACACACATGAATAGATCAACAGAAATCCCGATTGACAAATGAAAGTAGGCTAGTGAATCCATCCAGCAAAGCTGAAGGTGAGCAAGGAAAAAGGCCACCTCTATGGTGTTGGGGTTGTGGAGAACCACATTATATTAAAAATTGTTCGCATCGTGGGAGGCTGAAACCAATAACAAACCTACAGAAGGCAACAACATTGGGTGATATAGCAAGGGAAATACCTAATATTAATGCATCCTTGGAAGACCGGCAAGCATATTATCAACCCATCATGATTGAAATAGAACGAAAAATGTTAAACATGTTATTTCGACTTTGATAGATTATGGTGCTAGTCTAAGTTACAAACCAAGAAATTTAAAAATCCCTGGTTAGTTCAACTCGCCACAGGTGCCAAGCGACATGTGGGAGCTAAAGTGGAGGATTGTTACATTGAAATAGAAAATCAAATCATTAAGATGAATTTAAATATTTTACCTTTAGGTTCGTATGACATTTTAATAGGAATGGACTGGTTGGAAGCTCATTGGTCTTTAGTAAATTGTAAGGAAAATACTGTCAATTATTTGGATGATGAAGGTGTTAGAAGAGAACTACAGGGTATTAAGAAGCCATTACAATTAAGACCCATGACAACTTCCTAGCTAGGGAAGTGTTTGAGAAAAGGTTGGCGTATCTATGCAGTAGAAGTGTGTTATGCTAAAACTTATAAGGCAGCCCCTAAGTTGAAGAATCTACCAATAATTCAAGAGTTTATAGACGTGTTTCCTAAGGAAATATTGAGGTTGCCACCTAAAAGAGATATTGATTTCACCATAGAATTAATACCTGGAGTAGCCCCAGTTTCAAAGGCCACCTATAGGATGAGTGTACCTAAACTTACATAATTGAAAATACAGCTACAAGAGTTGATGGATAAAAATTACATATGCCCCTATGTGTCACCCTGGGGAGAGCCAATGTTATTTTTTTGAAAAAATAATGGCACCTTGAGACTGTGCATTGATTATCGTCAATTAAATAAATTAAACATTAAAAATAAATATTTGTTACCTAAAATGGATGACCTATTTGATGAATTTAAACCATTAAAAATAAATATTTGTTACTTAGAATTGACGACCTATTTGATCAAGTTAAGGAAACTAAGGTATTTTCGAAGATTGATCTCATATCAGGGTATCATCAAATCTCAATAAAAGAAGAATATATAGGCAAGAATGCATTCACTACCCAATATGGGCACTATGAATTTGCAGCCCTACCCTTTGGATTGATCAATGCCCCTGCGACATTCATGAGCCTGAGGAATGGAATATTCCATCCATGTCTAGATAAATTTGTATTAATATTTATTGATGATAATTTGGTTTACCCAAAAAATTTAGAAGAACATCACTAGCATCTGCGGATTGTGTTATAGGTCCTAAAGGAACACCAATTGTATTCAAAATTCAGTAAATGTGATTTTTTCAAAGAAGAGACATAGTACCTAGGACACACCATCACACAAGAGGGCATAGTGGTAGAACCATAAAAAAATTATATCCATCATGGAGTGGCCCACTCCCAACAATATAACAGACATACGATCCTTTCTAGGGCTAGCTGAATACTATCATCATTTTATAAAAGGATTTTCGAAGGTAGCTTACATCTTAAAGTCATTTTAGAGGAAGGGAAAAGTTTCTAATTGGACTGAGGAGTGAAAAAAAAGTTTCGACCAGTTAAGACATCTGTTAACTACCACACCAGTCCTCTAAATAGCTGACCTTAGGAAGGAATTTCTAGTGTGCACTGATGCTTGCAAAACTGGAATTGGGGGTGTTCTCATGCAAGAAGGTTGTGTAGTGGTATATGAGTCATGAAAATTAAAATACCATGAAAAACATTATTTAACTTATGATCTAGAACTCACCATAATAGTTCATGCACTAAAAATGTGGCAACACTATCTATTGGGGAAAAAGTTTATTCTTATGACAGATCATAGTAGTCTTACAAATTTTTTCCATCAACCAAACTTAAATACTCGATAGGCATGACAGACCACATTCCTAAGAAAATTTTATTTCAAAATTAAACACTTGAAAGGTAAAGACAACCGGGTTGTTGATGCCTTAAGTCGAAGATTAAATTGCATCTATGAAATTTCTTCTAGCATAATTAAATTTGATTTTTCAAGACAAATCAAAGAGGTTGCCTTGAAGGACCCATAATATTAGTTTTTATGGCAGCAAGAAAAATAGTACACCAGTTCTGAAAGAAATCTAGGATATGATGTCAATAGTGAGGACATGTTGTTGTATAAAAATCTCATTTATATACCAAATCGGGAAACTGTAAAAATGCCTATTTTTCTATGAATATCACAGAAAACCATACGTTGCAAACCTAGGTTATGAAAAAATAATTACAACAATAAGAAAATATTATTTTTGGTTGGGTATGAAATCAGAAATAGCCTAATACCTAGCACAATGCTTAGAATTCTAGCAGGTGAAAGCTGAGTATAAACATCCAGCTGGTTTGCTTAACCCTTTACTCATTCCTGAGTGGAAATGCGAAATTGTGACCTTGGAATTTATCTTTGGACTACCAAAATCAAAGAGACATAATGAATCCATAATGGTGGTAGTAGATAAATTGAGTAAGGCTTATCATTTTATTCCAGTCCATTCAACTTACAAAGTTGTGCAAATAGTTGACATTTTTATGACAAGAATTTTCATGTTAAATGGAATTCCTAAAATGGTTATCTCAGACCGGGATGTAAGTTCACCTCTGCATTTTGGAGGGAATTGTTCATTGGCCTAGGTACTTAGGTACAATTCAGTACTTCTTACCATCCACAGGCAAATGGATAGATTGAGCACGCAAATCAAGCACTGGAGGATATGCTTAGAATGTATGTATTGCAACAACCCACAAAATGGGAGGAATAAATACATCTAGTGGAGTTTTCATATAATAATTCTTATCATGCATCATTGAAAATGATTCCATTTGAAGTAATGTATGGAAGGAAGTGTCGAATTCCAGTTAAGTGGAATAACCAGGATGATAAATTTATGTTGGGAGCAGATATGCTAAAAAATATGGAGACTACAATGAAAAGAGTACGATCTAATTTGAAAACTGCATATCCACAAAATATTTATCCTCACCAGAAAATATCTTATCAGGAATTTCAAGTGGAAGATCATGTTTATTTAAGGGTGAAACCCAAAATAAGCACTCTAAGATGGAGTGGTTGTTCTAAACTAGTCCCCCGACTTTGTGGACCATTCCAAATAATTACATGAATTGGTCTGGTAGCATATTAGCTAGCTGTACCTGGGCATATTCATGTTCATAATGTATTTCATGTCTCCTTACTGAAAAAATATATACATGATCCTAGCCATATAATTCAATGGCAAGACGTTCAGGCAGAGTAATTAAATGAATTTAAGTTTCCTCTTTTTAGATCTTTGGTAGTATAACCATTATCAACCTGATGTAAATGTATTGAATGCAAGTCAAATTGGACGAGGAGTTCTTTGTCAAACTGTTGTGCAATCTCAATCAGAGAGAAATAATATTGCAGAAATGAGTGTTGGTGGATGAATTTGCATGCTTTTACCCACCTTTTTAACCTATTTCCTATACCTATTTTACACCATTGTTCGTAAATTTACATTCTAAATCGCACAGGTATACCTCTTGCCATGTCATTATGAATCATTAATCAATGAAGAATAGTCATAATGGTTTGTGGCCTAAGTGGCTTGCTAATTCGATTATTCTTGCATATTTGGAGGAAGAACGATGAGAACCATGGTTTAACGAATGGTGACCATCAAGTTGGTAGCATTATCCAAGAACATCAATTGCAATGGTGGATCAACCTCTCAAACAACATGCTTCTATCTTTATATTATGTTTTTATTTGGAAACCACTATGTAATTGTAGGCAGACAACTATCGTAATTCTAGGAGTTGTTAGTGTTAACAAATTGTATAAGTAGAGTTATGGGGCTATGAAAGACAATAATTAAGATCACAAGAGAATTACGTTAACTCTGAGTATGTAACAACATACTGTGTAATGCCCATTTTATTAATGAAACTCTGATCTTCTGAAAATTTCGTGACTTCTTGATCTTGCCACAACCTTGATCAGGGAGTTGGGCCCACTCTCCTAACTAGGTGTTGTTGGAATAAATGTGTGCATAGGTTTATTTTGGTTGAGTTATTTATTACTGTGAATGATTATCAGTGTGTTGTTGTGAGTCTTAACTTATTGTTACTCTTATTGTTGTTACAGTTATTACTTGTTGTGACTCTTATTTTTTGTTACAATTATTGCTTGTTGTTACACATTGCTAAGTTTATAATTGAATGTTCAATGCTAGGTAGGGAAATTATGGCCTGCATATACTTTGCATGATAGCCTTGAAATAACTCATAGAGCCCTAGGTTGACAAACAATTTGGAATTGGGTGAATTGCATGATTCATATTTGAACACCAACATTTTAGCGTCATTGTCGGGGAGGCTATCGAAGGCATGAAAGTATGACTAGTATTAACCATAGGACTGATCTCTCATTCTGGGGAGGGATTTTTTAACCCTGCTCTAGGTCCTAAGCATTAGATCGTTTTGGTTGGTTTGATTTCTTGTTTTTTTTCTAGGACCACTCTCTCATCCCGGGGAGGGAATTTCTCACTCTTCTCTAGGTCCTTAGTATTAGATTGTCCTGTTTTCTATTTCATAGGAATTACTCTCTCATCCTAGGAAGGGAAGTTTTTATTTCACCCTATTTTAGGTCTTGAGCTTATATTTTTTGATTGGTTTATTTTCTTCTTTTGATTTTTTTTAGGGTCCACTCTCTCATCCCGGGGAGGGAATTTCTCACCCTGCTATAGGTCCTGATCTTTCGATTTTCTTGAATGTTTTCCTTTTATTTTTTGATTGCATGAACAAAGATACAAATAAAACAGGCAGAGGAACACCGTAGAAAAGAATAGGGATAGATATAGGTATAAATACCTACATCGAAGAAATCATTTCCAAAGTTGAGTTAGGAGCATCAGCAGGAGATGATGTTAGGTGAGATGTCATACGAGATTTGAAGGGAATTTATTTTCACAACCATAACCTCCTCCAATAATAGAAGTGTAATTCAGGGAAGAAGTAGCAAGTAGATGATGTGAGGAACTTCATATTGCAAGTTCAGAGGAAGAATATTTGAGGGAATTCTCTACACCATTTGATCGAGGAAATGTTTTTAAACAACCTCAACCGCCTATCATAGAATAACCAGAGCCAGAACTTGTTGAGATTCCAAGTAAATATTGGAAGATATTCATAGCTCCTACAACTTCTTTGATCAAATTACCAATTGAAGATATCATAGGTCACACACCTATGAAGCCTATTATTTTTACAACATTACCTAATTTCCATGGTCTCTCTTCTGAGGATTCGGACACATTCCTTTTTGAATTTGATGTTGTATGTTGGGGGTATGATTATATTTCTGATGCTCATTAATTGATGATATTCCATGCTACTTTTAAGGGAACAAATTTGAGATGGTTTATGGGTTTAGGGAGAAAATCTATTACTACATGGGACGATATGAAGACTATTTTCCTAAGAAAATATTAATACTGCTGCAAATCCCGAGATGTGAAGGAAGAAATCTTTAAGATTATGCAGAAAGAGTATGAGAAAATGGAGGACTGTGTGGAACATTTTCAATATAGTTTGAAGAGATCATATCATAGTGAATTGGATAAGAATATCTTGAAACTAATATGAAGATATCATGTCATAGTGAACTAGATAATAATATCTTTAAAATAATCTTTCTCCGGGCACTAAGGGAGGAATCTTTGGAACTATTGAATGTAGTAGGAAAAGGAGACATATCAAAAGAGGAATTTGATACCATCTGTGAATTTTGCATCGAGTGTTCAGAAGGAGTTGTGAGGCATAAGAAGGGGATCTGATCTCTCAAGACATCTAGCAGCAGAGTTAGAAAATAGAAAATTGGGAACTTGTTGGACAACTTGAGCACTGATATCCTGAGCACACAGTCATCACAACTAGACATTTTGCATGTGAAATAGAAGCATATGGAAGCAGAGAAGGCTATGTCCATTTTCTTCCCTCAATGCAGGAAGAGGCACCCACTGAAGGAATTCCCATTGAATTCCATCGAGACTTGTGCAATATGTGAATAGAGTCATTCCACTAGCACATGTCCATCCCTTTTTGGGCTGAATGAATTTTTTTAGGGAATAAATGAAGAAGTAGATCAGTTGTATGTTAGGTCCCTATAGTACTAGTGTAACCCATTTTGTTATTAGTGAAACCACCTTATTGTATTATTATGCCCATATAGTCCCCATGTTGTTATTATTATGCCCCATATAGCCAACTATTGTTATTGTTGTGCCCCTACAATATTATTGTTATGTAGAGTCTGATTGTATTATGACCCCTTAGAGTACGATATATAGAAATGTGGTCTTGTCATTTGTATCAGCCAAGAATTATTCATTTGTGTAATGTAATGGGAGTTTCCCCCTCATAGAGACTTCTTTTGAAGTCGTTTATCTATCTTTTCCATTGCTTTGTCAGCTGGTTTCATAACATTTGGTATCATAGCTTTGGATAATAGGGTTTCTCTGCTCCAAACATGTCATCGTGGAATCTTTGCAATAATGTTTTTTATACAACTTTTTAGAATCTTACATTAAAACCCGTTTAAGCCGAAATCACGATAAAACTGGGGTCTAAATTTCAGATCTTGTCTCTCTATAGTTTCAGAGATATGATCCATGAAAGTTAGGGTTTTTGAAGGCTTCCGAATTACATCCCAAACATGTGACCTTAGGAAAAACATCATAAATTTCTCTCTGAGAATCATATTGAAATTTCGTAAGAAGTTACAGAAAGAGGACGGAATTGAGTTTTCTATGTATCATTTTCAGGTTCAAATGTTGAAATAGTGACATGTGGCACTTTGTACAAGCTCGCTCTATTGAAAACGTATATAATCAGGTCATGTTGGATGATTGGGAATAACATTGTCTTGGAGAATCCAATTTTTATTAGACTGGTGGTCTTAGAAAGAGGACATAAAGGGATACTATAGGTCGAAATTTCATACCTTGGAGATATGAAATTTCAGAGATACAACAGATTCAATATCGAGCTCCTAAAAGAAATAAAAATAATGATTCGAATTAAGAAAATAGAAACACCTAGTAAGAAAAATTGGAGGGATGATTTGAAGAATGTGATCGAAGATATGATCAATAAGATAAATGGTATAGAAGAAAAATTGAAAGCGAAAATGGAATATTTGAAGGAAGGTGGGACAAAGTCACTACAAGAAAGGCTTCCTAATGGCGAAAAGGTAGTAGAGGAAACTCATGATGAGAACAAAATAAATGTTAATCATGATTTCGTAGACTCTAATGTTGGATTGAAGACCAACCATATTCGAAATATAGATATGAGGAAATTTTATGGCAAGGATTCGGTAACTTGGATAATATAGATGGAGCAATAATTTGATCTACTTGATGTGCAACTACCACAAAAGGTACATATTGCATCTTCATATTTAGAACCGAATCAGTTTGTATGGTATAGAGTGATTTTTTCTCATAAACCACATGTCACTTGGTTAATTATCACAGAGGAAATGATAACACATTATGAGGATACAAAGAGCAACACCTTCTGTATCCAATTGATAAATCTCAAACGAAACGGTTCAATGGTAGAGCACATTGAGGACTTCAAAAAATTAAATATAAGTGTAAATGATATTGTAGAGAAGCATAGAATTGAATTATTCATAAGGAATTTAAATGATAACATCCAGCATGAGGTTCACCTTTGGGAACCTGATTCATTGGAAAAGGAATATAGGTTGGCAAGAAAAATTGAAAGAAAAATTATTGCAACAAGGAAGCCTACCACTCATAACTATAAAGATGGGAGCATTGTTGCTCCTAGCCTTTCACCACCTACAAGGTTGACACCACAAAAATTGGAAGAAAAAAGAGAAAAAGGGATTTGTTACAATTGTGATAGAAAATACACTAAAGGTCATAAGTATCCTGAGAAGAAATTAATTTACATAGATGGGGAAGAGGAGAAAGAAAAGGAACAAGAAATGTCAAAAGAAGAGGATATACACCAGGAACCAATCCCAAAGAAAGAACAAATGAATCTGACCATATATTGTAATTCATTGACAGGAATTACCACTCCTCAAACTCTCAAGGTAGAAGGGCATATCAAGAAGAAAAATGTAATAGTGTTGATTGATTTCGGGTGGTACCCATAATTTTATCAATTGTAAGATATCCAAGGAATTGAATTGCTTCCTATATATAGCACCATAGTGTCAAGTAATGGTTGAAAATTGAGGAGCCATAAATTTCTCTAGAAATTTCCATAATATCAAGCTATCCATGGGAGAATATGTCTTGAATAGTCTAATGCTTTCCATTCCAATGTGTGGTGAGGATGTTGTACTAGGATTCCAATGACTACAATCTTTTGGTACGATAGCTTTTAATTTTTAAGAAATTTTCTTGAAATTTATTTGGGAAGGAAACCGGGAAAGGTAATCATCTCTAAAAACATGATAAAGATTCAAAATACATAACGATGGGGTGTAATTGAACAATTATGTTGACTAAAGGTTTCCACATTGAAATCATCTATTCTTCTAGATCTCCAAAAAGTTTTAGACAATCATTCCAAGGTATTTGATACTCCCAAAGGCCTCCCACCTATTCGTGATAACGATTCTGCTATTCATTTGATTCTATGAAGTGTTCCCCCAAACATCAAGCCTTACAAATATCTATATGCCCAAAAGAGTGAAATTGAACGTATGGTTGCAGAAATGCTAGAGGTTCATATAATTCAACCTAGTCAAAGTTATTTCTCTACTCCAATGATATTGGTACACAAGAAGGATGCATCATGGCGCATGTGTCTAGATTATAGTGAGATCAAAAAGCTTACTATTAAAGATATCTTTCCCATTCCTATCATTGATGAATTATTGGATAAATTACATGGAGCAATTTACTTCATCAACTTGGATCTTCATTCAGGATATCATCAAATCATAATGAAGACTGAAGACATTCCAAAAAAAACTTTTAGAACCCATGAGGGTCATTATGAATTTTTTTTCATGCCTTTTGGCCTTACCAATGCACCTTCTACATTTCAAAGTTTGATGAATTCCATTTTCAAACCCTTTCTTAGAATATTTGTGTTAGTATTCTTTGATGATATACTAACTAAAACAAGTCTTGGAAGGATCATGTTCAAGATGTTTATTGGAGGAGAAACAATTATATGCAAAAAGCCCCAAATGTTTCTTTGGAGCACAAGAGGTGGAATAATTGGGTACTCAGTTAGCTCATAGCTCATCATGTCATCCTCAATATGATGGGCAAACTGAGATAGTGAACAAATGTTTGGAAGGATATATTATTTGCTTGGTATCTAATAAACAAACACAATGGGTCAAGTGGTTGCCTCTAACTGAATGGTGGTATAACACTTCCTTCCATACTGCAGAAAAAATGACCCCACTTATGGAACTTTAAGGATATAATCCACTATCCATCACATCATCTTTAAAATAAAATTATAAGGTTCAAGAAGTGGAAGATCACATCGAGCATCAAAAAAAAGTTCTCAAACTCTTAAAGGATAACCTCACTTTGGCGCAAAATAGAATGAAACAATAGGAAAATAAACATTACAGTGAAAGAAGTTTTGATGTAGGTGACTGAGTATTTCTACGGCTACAACCATACAAACAATGTCCCTCAAGAAAGCTAAGAAGGATAATAAATTATCACCAAATTGTTATGGTTCGTACAAGGTGTTACAAAATATTGGTACTATGGCATACAAATTGGAGCTTCCTGCATCTTCCCGAGTACACCCAATTTTCCATGTTTTATACTTAAAGAAGTTATAGGTGAGAATATCCGAGGGCAAATTATATTTCCAAAACTTGAAGAGGAAGGAAAAATCATATTGGACATCCTTTGGTTTTAAGAAGACATTGGCTCGTCACCACTGATGCTTACAGTGGGTGTTGGTCTGGAAATATGATAATATCCAATGGGGAAGTTACAAAGAATCTTATCCTCTACCCCCCTGCAGAACCAAGTTCTTCAGATAAACCAAGATTTACCCTGATACAAAAATATCTACCTATGAAAGATCCCAAACCTAAGAATGAAGAAGTTAGACTTATCCTTACCATCAATAAGGCTCTCTGTTTTAAATATGAAACATAAGACGATTCCATTATCACCTTTCTCAGTAGTCCCAAATCCATTTTTGATCCAACCCGCCAGCTATTAGAATTTGTCATGAGTTGGATTGTTCAGGAAGATATGGAACCAAAAACAGAATTTGGAAATATTCCTATAATTGTACCCCGTGATAGTATTTCTATAGAAATTGAACCAGGTAAAACGTTGAATAATAATCCTCGCCTTTCACCCTCCCAAATCAAACAGTTACTGAAGGTCCTTCAGGAATATAAAGAAGCATTTCTTAGGATTATACAAATATGAAAGGCATCCCTCTTGTTTATGTACTCATCACATATACATTAAAGAAGAATGTCAAAATGTTAGGAAGCCACAGAGAAGATTGAATCCTGCCTTAAAAAACATTACAGATCTATTATATGTGGGTTTTATTTATCTGATATCAGATAGTCAATGGGTTTCCCCATTGGTCATTGTTCCTAAGAAGAATGGAAAGTGGTGGATTTGTGTATATTACAAGGAATTAAATAAAGCGACTTTAACAGACCATTTTACCTTACCCTTTATTGACCAAGTCCTTGATACATTAGCTGGAAATAAGTTTTTCTCCTTTTTGGATGGATAGAATGGGTATAATCAGATACAAATAGCTCCCGAGGAACCTTTTACTACCGAGTCCTCCCATTTGGTCTTTGTAATGCACCCGCTACCTTTCAAAGGGTAATATTAGGAATTTTTTCTGATCGAATCAATGATAGTGTTGGAATATACATCGATGACTTCACCCCATGTGGGGATTCTCTTGAAGAATTTCTAGGAGACTTAGAGAAAGTACTTAAAAATTGTAATCAAAACAGATGTTTCTCTTAGTACAATAAAATTCCATATGATGATGAAGGAAGGAATGGTGTTGGGACACCTACTTTCTGTTGTAGGAATTCGAGTTGATCTTGCTAAGGTAGAGGTAATATTGAATTTTCCTACACCTAGGTCACTAACATATGTACATAGCTTTATCAGTTACGCTAGCTATTACAGGAATTTTATAGGAAAATTTTTTAAGACAACATTCCCACTTTTTCAATTGTTACCTAAAGATGTTGAGTTTGTGTGGACATACGAATGTGAAGCAACCTGTAAGGAAATCAAAGAGCTAGTTTGTAAAGCTCTGATATTACATGGTCCTCACTAGAAGCTCCCATTTCACATCTCTATATATGCTTCTCAAACAGTAGTAGGGGCAGTCCTGCAGAAATAGGAGGACAATAAACCATATGCAATCCGTTATGTTAGAAAGAACTTTACTCCTGATGAACTAAACTATACAGTAACTGAAAATGAGTTCTTGGCAGTTATTTATGCTATAAATAAGTTTTAGCATTACATGATATGGTAACCTACTTTCGAGCACATTGATCATACAACTATCATGTATTTGATGAATAAACAGATAACCCCTTGTCGTATTACAAGAGGGTTGTTGTTAATTTAAGAATTTGATATTACCATTGTAGATAAGACTGGGAAAGATAATGTAGTTGCAGATTTCCTATCTAGGATGGATAATAGTGATTAAAGTGCACCTGTAGAGGATAGTGTTACACAGTAATTTGTCACTCTCCTCTAACTCCCCAATCTTGATCCTAAGAACCCTAGTAGTGAGTACTGTATTATAATTTCACCATGAAACCTATGCTCTTGCATCCCTTGAAGTTTGACGAAAGTAGTCCCCACTCCCTTTAGAACATTTCTAGAGAATCCTGCTTAAAACCCAGTTTTTAAGATCAACGCTCATTCCCAATGTCTCACCTGCGTTGATGGCAGAGCTTTACACTGTGACTTGTGCCGATGGGTGCTACTGTTAGCCCAATACGCGCATCGGTCTACTTTTGGAAAGTTTTTATAAAAGGAAACTGAGTTTTACATCTAGAAATGTCTAGTGGCGATGTGGATGTTTGTTTAGTTGGATAAGGGCTGAGAACTCCATATAAGGTCCTTTCCCTATTAAAAGTGGACATTCCCAAGGAGATAAGACCTTCTTCCCCCTTGAGTGGATCTAATTCTTATCCTCCTCTCCCCATATAAACCACTTCCTCTTACCCTTTTTGGTCATACAATACAACACATAGTGAAAGTGGTGGAGAGATAGAACCAGCTGCAAAATTCTGAAATCTTTAGCTTTTGATAGAAGAAGATTAGTCTTAGATGAAAAAGACTAAACTTTGGTAGCTAAAGCATGAGGAGAGAGAGTTAGATCTTGGAATCCATTTCATCTCAAGCTAGAGGAGGAAAATAGTGTTGAAAAGGCGTGTAGTGGGACTTGGATACTACAAAGGATATCTCCAATGTCAATGCTTGAGTTGTATTTCTCTTTGAAGTTTATTTTAATACAACTAATGGTTTATTTCCTATACTAGGTGTAATATTAAATTTGATAGCTTAGAACTACTTGAAATTTTAAGTAGATTAGATTAAATTTTATGCTATCATGCTTGTTGTTGTTTCTTGCATGTTTGTTTCAGGTACTTGAATGAAAGGAACGAAAGAAAGATAGAGCAAGGAAGCAAGATCACCATCAAGTGGATTAGCGTTATAAGAGGTAGGCCCTCTTATTCAATTCTAATTTAAGGAAATTTACATTAGATTATCTTATTTGTGGCTAGACCCACTCTCTTGGGATAGAGGGATTTTCTCTGTCCGCAGAGAGGATATTCCTTCACCACAAATTGGGGACTCCACTAGGGATATCATATCCTTTTCATCACTTTGTTTTCTCTACTTGTGTGCCTAGTTTGTTGATTTGTTGTCTTATGGATCTTTATTGACTTGTTTAAAGGCATACAGACACTAGCCCACCCTCTTATATGTTAATTTTGGCCTTGTGTGAAGTTCTTTTTTATTTTTTCTTTTGAATCCCTTTTCAGCTCTAGCTTCAGCCAAAAAGTTGTGCCAGTTTCTGAGTTAAGAAAAATTAGAGTTTCTCCCATTCCAGTGCCAGTGTGCCTTGAACCTCAGAATCTCTTCTTCCGCTAAGAAGTGACTAGGATGCTTTGTTTTATGGGTTTGATTGATTGATTGGATTGAAGTTTCATTGCTTGCTTTTTTTAGTTTTTTGGATCGTTTCTATGACCCTAGAGCTTTCAGGTCAATTACGTTCATTTGTTTGTTTACTCCTTGTGTCATGTTTCTGAATTGTTGTTTCATTTAATCCATTTTTCAGACAAAACACCTTCATTTCTTTATTTTCAATTGAATGAGTGAAAGAGTTTCATTTGTTCTCTTATTTCGAGTGTCTCTTTTCTCTTTCTGAGCATAGATTACATTGCTTGGTTTGTCGATTGAATAATTTATGTGTTTGGTTTGTTTGATCTAGGGAAGAATTTTATTTTAGTTTCATTTATCATGATTTGGATTTTATTGATGCTTGTTTGTTTGGAATTGTGAAACTTTCATTAAAAATTCTCTATGTGAAAGATTCATTTTGCATTTTATGAAAATAAGAACATCATTCTAGTTTAATTAAGTAAAAATATTGCATTAGTAGCATCATTGAGAATCTAGAATTGTATCATCATAATAATTTGAAATGAAATGAAACTTATTTTGTTGTTAAGGGAAGATTAAGTGCGTTTAGGACATGTATTAGTGAAAGATTTCATTCTTTGATTGTCGCATTGATTGTGTGTTCTCTATCCCTCAATTAGTATTAAATTTCATCGAAGAAAGATTTATTTTCTCATACAGCTGCATATAGGAGTTTTCAGATGACAGCAGTAGTGCCTTGGAATTGAAACCTAATTCAATATCAATTGTTAAAATTTATTGAATTAACCTAAGGAAGAATTGAAACTTAATGCTCACATTTAGTGGTCTAGGCTAGAGACGTGTTCCGATGTCTTTAAACCTAGTAGTCGTTGTTCGCTTCGGCATTAGACAACGCTAATACGGACTTGTGCTCCCTGTACCATCACGTATATAAAGAGATACCCCACTAGGTTTGCAATCCTTTATCCATAGGAAGTTGAGTCTACTGAATTGTAAACGTGATACACCAAACACAACCTTTGGGGAGATTGCCTACTCTTACGTTTCGGTTCATCGGGAGGTATTTTGCAGTTCATGGTTACCTGGTAATCCATTTTGCCTAGATTATCCTGAGCGGTCATTTTGGTCTTTTTGAATCTTTAAATTCAAAATATCATCGAGCACTTTTCTTTTCGAGCTCATTAACTCTAAAAGTGAATAGAGTCACTTTTCGCTGTCTTCTCCACTCTTAAAATATGAAAAGGCAAAGTTTTGTTTCAGTGTCTTAAAATTAACTATCCACGAAATATTCTTGGTTAAAATTATCTTCCTTAGCGATTCTTTAGTGTCGATTCCAATGGAAGCATTTCCAGAGTCTACCAGTCAACGATTTCCCTCAGATGGGAATCTTGGTCCTTTTCCTCCTTTTGGAAACATTGGTGCTCCTTGTATGGGAACATTGTCCCTCGCCAGGTTAACCATTGGTTTACCTATTTGGTTATTTTCAACCTCGGTGGTCCCAAGTGTCCAACTCCTTCTTTTGAACCACATCACGTTGATTCTAAGGTTGACCTCTCACCTTCCTCCCCTATTTCTTCACCTTCGTCTTCTACTTTACCCGGTGAAAGTTTAAAATCCAATAACCGGAGGCTAAGAAGAAGAAGATGATGATGAAGAAGAAGAAGAAGTTAGATAAGCGAGAGGACAACCGTGTAGCTATTACTCCAAATGTACCTCCCATAGACAAGCCTTCAGATCCTCCATGGAAGGTCATATTCCCTTGCAAGCTGTGTAAGGGTAACCATCTCCTTCGACACTATCCTAGCATTCCGAGAGTCATAGAGGTATGGTATCAAGACCTTAATCGACCATCCCCATCGACCTTTGGAGATCATGTCGATGTTACCCCTTCAGCTAATGATGGTAGGAAGAAGGGAAAGATTAGATTCACCTGTAGGTTATGTGAAGGGAAGCATCTTCTTCACCTTTGTCCTTTTATGGATAAAGCTTCCAAAATATTGGAAAACCTTACAGATCCTGAAACCCAACTCCTTGTTGGTTATCAAGGACTTTCTTCTAACCCTCTCCTAGTTGGTAAAGAGATTGACTTGGATTCATTTCTTTCTTGTCCTACTCTTCTTAAGCATGACTCTCTTGTGTCTGTTCCTAACCAACCATTGGTCGAAAAGAGTGTCGAATTGGCTCCGCCTTTAGTTTTTCATTCTGTTCCAGAAGAGAGTGATGATCATACTACTCATTTTCTTCTCGTCTCCTCAAATTCCCATGAATCAAAGAGTGGTGGTCCCGTCCCAGTTATTCAAGAGAGTCCTTCTCCTATTCCTATAAAGCATGGGGGAAATTACATGATACCCCCACCAAGTAGTTCTATCGCTTCTTTTGATTGGATTCAATTGACTGCTTTTCGCCTTCCATCTTATGTGCCTTTTCAAATCATAGGACAAGCCTATAATATGGTAGTACATGGCACTATATTAGATGAAGGTGCATTTATTAGCATCATGTATTCTACTACTTGGAAAGCTTTGGGTTCCCCACAGATTATGCATGTCACCCAGAATCTGTTGGATTTCAATGGAGGAACCAGTCAACCCTTAGGGTTTCGTCCAAAGTTCCCTATTACTTTGGGAGGAAAGACTGTCTATATAGACGTGATGGTAGTCCAAGATCCCTGAGATTTCAATATTCTCCTTGGACGTGACAACGTTTATGTCATGGGAGCTCTTGTTTCTTCGCTTTTCTTTGTGTTTTGTTTTCCATATGAAGGGAGAATAGTGACCATTGATCAATTTTCATTCATTGTTCACCAAGTGCCTCCTATGCAGCCATCATCCCCATATTGGTTCTTGTTCGCAAGTAGTACCCTCCCTGCCACAGGTCAATTATGTGGCTACATGTTCCATCTCCACATCTGCTGATGATCATGTAGATGGTATAGTACATATGTACTAGGGGCATTGGATCTCGATCTGTCATTGGAACTAGTTGACATGTATTCCTCCTACAGCGTGGTTGTCCCATCTAGCGAGGACCTCTTGGGAGCCAAGTTCTTATATGGTCCATGAAAAAGTGTCAGAGCATAATTCCTTGTCTTGTGTCAAGCTCATTAAAAAATGAAACAAGAGGTCGGAGGAGAGTTCCTGTTCTTGTGTCAACCTCGTTAAAAGATGAAAAAAAGCGTCAGAGCATAGTTCTTTATCTTGTTTCAAGCTCATTAAAAAATGAAACAAGGAATACAAAGCAAAGTTCCTTGTCCTATGTCAAGCTCGTTAGAGAATGAAACAAGGGGTGTGAGCATAGTTCCTTGTCTTGTGTCAAGCTCGTTAAAAAATGAATCGAGGGGTCTGAGGATAATTCTTTTACTGTGGAAACCTCGTTAAAAAAATGAAACAACTCCCTTTTCCAAATCGAGTCTTTGATTAAGATCTTGTAAAATAAGTCGAGTCTTTCCTATATCTTGAAAGTGAACCTTCGTTCCCTCCACCTAGCTGAATGAAATGAAGCTTTCGGGGCATATACCTCGAATTGAGTCATTATGCTAGGGGCATGCAAAATTAACTCAAGCAGAGTTTGCCTTTATTTCAAGCTTTTGTAAAACTGAACCCATTGCCAATTTACATCTCGTCGTTGTCTTTTTTATCAACTCATTTCTACTAGATGAGCCTTGGTTGTTTCATTTTGTCACCACCATCTCTTTGGCCATTCATATGTTTTCACTTGGTTGTTTTTCATTTTTGGAGGAATCGCCGCAATGAGTGGTTTTGTTAGCTACCCTCTTAACTTTTCAGTATTTTGAGCAGTTCCCCTTAACCAGAACCAATTGCTACCCTTTATACCACTCATTCCTCTAGGACGAGTCACCATTAAGCTCTTTTCTGACTCGTAAAAAATTGAAAATATTGCCGAGTACTTTTTCCGTTTTAGACTCGTTAAAATAAATAAAAATAGGGGGTCTGCTTTAAGCTCTTTTCCGACTCTCAAAATATGAAGAGGTTGTCAATCTCTTGTCATTTTGACCTCATAAATGGTTGTGAAACATCATTTACCCAGTATATGTTTACCCCTTTTTCGAGCTGGGATAAAATATTTATGAAAAAGGAATACCTTAGTCAAACATGACTAGGAGGTTCTCTCGAGTATTGTTTTCTACCTTTTCGGGCTTGAGATACAACTTTACAAAAAGGAACCCTTGGAGTTTTATTTCCTGTGTATTTTGAAAACTCTCTAAACATGAAGAAGATTTTGACTTTCACCTTTGTCAAACTTGCTAAAAGATTAAATGACATAGGACTTGTCATTATGACGCGACTGAGCTACTCCTTCCTAGGGCTCGTAAAACGTACTAGGATGGATCCATTGAAAGGATGGACTTATATTACAAGCATATGATATCCCTGTCAAGCTTGTGTAAAAGGAACTGCGGTACTCACCAAAAATGTTGGAGGAAAATTGGAATTATTTCATCAATTGTGTTCCTAAGTTGAGAAAACATGTCTCTCTTGAACATTGACACTCATCTGTTGTTCATGTTTGGTTTTGGAATATCCTCACTTTGTCACTTGGCTTCCTGGGTTTTGGGTTATCAATTTTAAACCTCTCATATGATCTCTTCCACATCACCATGACCTCCGATCCTATGATGTCAAATGCTGCCAAAATCCAGAGTCGTGTCATCCACATGCTCAAGACAAGTCTTCCTACTTATACATTGTCTGATCATATGTCACCATGTCGGATTACTCTCATTTGTTGTGTTTCCCACTTCCCTTGACAGATCACTTCCTCTTGACTTCGGCTCACTATCCAGGAAGTTCATATAGAAACTCCTTTCAAGTATCTTAGAGCTTACATGCCTCAATGGCAAGTTCTTCACACTCGCCGATAGGTTCTCATCATTGGCCCTCGATCAAGTGATTTCACAGGTGTTTGACTTCAATTCCTTATTCATACTTTGTGAATTTCACTGATAGTACCTTGAGAGCCATTGACATTATGGCTGCTTTCTCTCGTGCTTGTTAACGATGCACATCATTGGTCGATAATCAAGTGATTTTCTAGCATGTTCGACTTCAGCACGTCTATTCACATGTTAGAATTTTTATTTTGATCGAGTCGTGTTGGAGCGCAAGACCCTACGCTTAGAACAAAAAAGTCTAGATTATGAGGAGTGATGAGTCATTCATGATTATATACATGATTCTTTAGACGAATGGCTGCAATCATGCCATGGGTATCATTTTGATCCAACTCAGTCAAATGGTTGTGATCGTATCGTGGGTATTTTTATTTTTTATCCTCTCTATGCGGATGGATGAGCACATTCTATGGATCTATTTCATATGATCCCTTCAGTCAGATGGCTACGTCTATTCCGAGGATCCACGCACATGATCCTTTTCTTGATGGATAATTGTGCATATACCATGGATTCATGTATTATTATATGCCTCTCATGTTTATCAGGCATGAATACCAGATTTTAGATATGTACATGTATGTTTGAGTTGCAGATCTTCTGATGTTGGTATTCCAAGTCCTTGCTTCATCTTAAATAATTTCAGCCATTGCTCTCAGCTATGACTTCAGGTTTTAGGGGGCATCTATTACACAGTAATTTGTCACTCTCCTGACACTCCCCATTCCTGATCCTGGAGAACCCTAGTAGTGACTACTTTGTTTTACTTTCACCATGAAGCCTATGCTCTTTCATCCCTTGAAGTTTGAATAACGTAGTCCCCAATCCCTTCAGAACGTTTCCAGAGAATCCTTCTTAAAACCCAGTTTTTAAGATCAACACTCTTTCCCAGTGTCTCACCCACACTGATGGCAGAGTTTGACATTATATCCCATGCTAATCGGTGCTATTGTTATCCCAATACCTACGTCGGTTTACTTTACAATTTTTTTATAAAAGGAAATGGAGTTTTACGTCTAGAAACTTCTAGTGGCGCTATGGTTTCGTTCGTTTGGCTGGATAAGGGCTGAGAACTCCATATAAAGTTCTTTCCCCCTTAAAAGTGGACCTTCCCAAGGAGATAAGACCTTCTTCCCCTTGAGTGGCTCTCTTTCTTATCCTTCTCTCCCTATATAGACCACTTCCTCTTAGCCTTTTTGGTTAGACAATACAACACATAGTGAAAGTGGTGGAGAGATAGAACCAACTGCAAAATTCTAAAATCTTTAGCTTTTTCTAGAAGAGGATTAGTCTTAGATGTAAAAAGACTAGTATTTGGTAGCTAAAGCATGATAAGATAGAGTTAGAGCTTATAATTCATTTCATTTCAGGCTAGAGGAGGAAAAGAGTGTTGAAATGGCATGTACTGGGACTTGGATACCGCAAAGGAGATATCCAACGTCAAGGCTTTGGTTGTATTCCTCTTTGAAGTTAATTCTAATACAACTAATGGTTTATTTCCTATATCAGGTGTAATGTTACATTTGATAGCTTATAACTCCTTGACCTTTTAAGTAGATTGGATTTGATTTTATGCTATCACATTTTCTGTTATTTCTTGCATGTTTGTTTTAGGTACTTGAACGAAAGGAACGAAAGAAATATGGAGCAAGGAAGCAAGATCACCATCAAGTGGATTAACATTATAAGAGGTAGGTCCTCTTATTCGATTCTAATATAGGTAAATTTACATTAAACTATTTTGTTTGTTGCTAGACCCACTCTCTTGGGCTAGAGGGATCATCTCTGTCTACAGAGAGGATATTCCTACTCCACAGATAGTTTTCTAGATGAACATCTCTTTTCAATTTCTACTCACACTCCGTGGTATGCAGATATATCTAACTATCTTGCTACAATAAACGTGCCTCAACACCTAAAATCTAGAGAACAATGAAAGATTATACATCATAGTGCCCATTATTCATGGATAGAAGGTTATCTCTTTTATATAGGACTTGACCAAAAAATATGACACTGCATAAGTGAGGATCACATCTATGATGTACTGAAAGCTTCCCATGATGGCCCCTGTGGGGGACATTTTGTAGATAATTGGATGGGTCATAAGGTGTTGAAAATGGGGTACTATTGGCCTTCTATTTTTCGTGTTGAAAGGAAATATGTTCGAGGGTATGATAGTTGCCAATGGATGGGTCATCCTTGTTGGGAAGATGAGATGTTGTTACAACATAAAATAGATCTGGAGCCCTTTGAAAAACGGGCTATCAATTTCGTTGGGCCATTCAATCTGCCTTCACATCAGAAAGTTCACATTTTGGTTTGCATGAATTATGTGACAAAGTGAGTAGAGGCCAAGTTTGTTGTGAAAGAAATAGAATAGGTTGCCTCAAACTTTTTATTTGAGGAAATGTTTTCTTAGCATGGAGCTCCCAGAGAGAGAGTTTCAAATGGAGGGGCGCAGTTTACATCATATTTGATAATAGGACTTATGAAGAAATATGGAATCAAGCATTGGGTAACATATCCATATCATCCTCAAGCGAATGGTCAAGTCGAGAGCACAAACAAGGTACTGGAAAATATTCTTATAAAGACTATAGCAAACCATTGTTGAAATTAGGTGGAAAAATTTCTTGAGGCACTGTGGGCGTGTAGATCAACATGGAGAAACACAACATTATTTTTATGATATGAGCTTGTCTTTGGGAAATCCCCTTTTTTCCAGTGGAATTAAAAATTAAGACGCTCATGACAACCCTTGAAGTAGGTTTGGATCTTTCAGAAGCCTAGAAACACCAACTGGAACAATTAAATGAATTGGATGAAATTCAGTTGGTAGTTTTCCATAATACTGTTGCAGTTCAACAGAAATGAACTAAATGACACAACAAATTTATTATGAAAAAGGTGTTTCAAAGAGGACATTGGGCATTTCTTTATGATTTTTTGTTCAAAGATTTTAAAGGAAAACTCTGCTCCAAATGGATGGGACCATATGAAGTTGACATAGTGTTTGATAATGAGATTGTTAGACTTATAAAAATTTATGAGGCATACACTTTGCTGCTTGTAAATGGACACCACCTCAGACTATATCACCGTCCACCTTCTAAAGACTCCTTTATTAAAAATCTCTCTGATAATTATGGTTTTGAAATTTTTAGTGCAGAGAACTCTTCCTCTGCACTTATAATCTAAAACTAATAATATTAAGAAATATATATATATATATATATATATATATATATATATATATATATATATATATATATATATATATATATATATATATATATATATATATATATAGATATATATAGATATAAATAACATGTTATGACTCTATCATTCTTTTTCTTGCTGGTACTTCACTGGTGTTGTTACTCTGATGTTATTAGTCTCTGGCGATTCCATCTATGTACTTCGCTGGTGTTGTTACTCCTCCAGTGTTGTTACTCCATTCGTGGCGATTCTAGCTAAGTGTTCAATCATTGTTGTTACTCCCCTCGATACTATTACTCCTTGGGTGATGTTATCCCCCCGATGTTGTTACTCCTTGGGTGTTGTTACTCCCTCTGATGTTGTTACTCCTCTGCTATTGTTACTCTGTCAAGGTAAGTCGCCAGGTACGTCCCAGATCGACTTTGTGGATTTGATTGATAATTCATTTGACATTCTCAACATGACTGTGGATGGTCATCCTTTAGTTGGTGGGATGTATTATAATAAATACAAATATTAGATAATTAAATCATAGTAATGACTTGTCATTATCACCATTGAACCTTGTGCTAACGCGTACACTCCACGACCCCCACCATACTTCGCACGGTTATCTATATGAATTGGGAATTGAAATGAGTACGATTGTATTAATGGATGTTCCTTTGCAATGTTTTGAAATGATTACCATAATTACCACTCTTTATTACCATAACCCTCTATGGATTTTTCCATATTTCACTATTATTTTCCTGGATTTAACTATTAACACACCCTGTTTCCACCACAACCCTATCACCAAAAATTTACCTATTGACACTCTTCCTCAATGGTCTTGTTGTTACTCTAATTGTTGCTAATGAGAAACCACAAGATGGGTGGGCAAGCCATTAGGCATGAACTAGAAAACATAATGGAAGTTCGACGCAATCCAGACATATGATAGGTCTTTTTAGATGCAAGATGGCATGTGTATTTCGAGAGGCTACAGGGATTTGATGAAGATATCACATTTAAATTCACATTAAACTTAGATGGAAATCATTCCAGAGCTTGTGGCCTGGATATTTCCATCACAGAGGAATTACCTGCGACTATCATTGGATTGTTGCAAGGAGGGAATAAATGATTTTCTTGAAAATCTCCTTTTCCATAGTTCCTGGAATTGGTTTTGCAGGCTGGAGAAACAACAGTCTAGAAGGGTAGGGGGTATGATCAAAAGTCTCTACTACACCCATGGGTTGAGGTTGCATATTTTGTCATGAGGTATATTACTTGTGAAGGTCAATTTGCTACCCTATTTAAATATCATTTCAAGCTTCTTGCATGCCTTCGGTTTTGGCATGCACAGATTCATTCTTTAGACATGCCATATTTTCTATGGAATAATCTTCAGCTAATGGCGCAGTCTTCATGAGAGGCTTGACAAGCATTAGTGGTCCTTACGAATCATGGGTTGGTCAGACTATTGGTGGTGCATGCTCTGTCTCGAAATTTTGTGACTTAGACAAAATTCACCGAGATAATAGAGGAAGAACTTGTGGCTATGAGGCCTGTAAGGGAGGATGAGGAAGAATTAGAGGTGGAAGAAGAAGAGGCCATAGACAATGTTGTTCCAAAAGCAACCTACTGTCCCAATGGGAGTAGAAGCAATGGAGACAAAAGAGAATGCAATCGAGGCCGCTCCATGAGAACCAATGTTGTATGCCAATTTGAGAGGAGAATCTTCACCCTTGGATGAATTTGCGAGTGGCGTTGATACAAAAGAACCAACATCACCTACTCGAGTGAATAAGGAACCCTTGGAAGGGACAGGGGCCGCAGTCGACACTGCAGCACAAGAACCAGTGTCGATTATTGTGCAGGAGGACAAATTTGAAGAAGCATAGGTAGAAAAAGAAAAATGGAGCACAAACCGACTAGTGAATATAGGGAAAGGAGAAGAAGGCCCTAAGGCATCAGACACTAAGAGAGTGGACATTGAAGAAAACATTTTTTATTTTCCGCTTCTTACGTCTTTACTAAGGGGGTAAGAAATTTTCATTCCCCTAGAGGCCTAGTGAAAGAAAATGCCTCTCCCCCGCTCTTAAAATTTGTCGAGGCAATTAAACACACCATTGTTGACATTGTTGCACAAGAACTAGTGTCGATTAGTGAAAAAATTGCACAAATTGAGGGATTTGTGGTTGGCACTATTACAAAAAGACCAGTGCCGACTGAAGGAAAAACTGAAGCAATTATCGCTGATATTGTCTCCACGATGCCATTAGAGGAGAATGTTGTTGTTGAAACTAACCCGCAAGGGCTAGAAACAAATTTTGAGCAGATGAAAGAAGATGTTTTGGTAGTGGAGCAGTGGTAAGAAAAGGGTGTCGAAGCCACTACCCCGCAAAGGCCTGCAGTGACTCCAAATCCACCAAGGGTAGATGCCAAGGTCTTGAGACCTGAAGGAGAAGATGGTCGGGCAACGAAGTAGTCGGAAGAAAAGGGTGTGGAAGACACTACCCCGAAAAGGCCTAGAGTGGCTCCAAAGCCACCAAGGGAAGACGTCAAGGTCTTGAGACCTGAAGGAGAAGATGTTGGGACCGTTCCTCGAGTTGAGCAACAAACAAAGGAAATCAGGAAGAAGCAAGAGTTGGTTGATGAATTTGTTGATGTCAATCTGCCAAACCCCACACCAGTTGTGAGACCAGCGGAGGAGGTTGTTGTCAACAATAATTTATTGAGCAATGTGAAAAAAGAAGATGTCCTCTTAAAGAAAGGTACCAGTCACAATTGAGAGAAAATATGTAGCTAAAAATGGAAATTGTCAAGCTAAGGAGGCGAGTACCACCCTTACGAAGAAAAGTTAGGAGGCATAAGAAGAATGCTATGAAAATTAGGGCTGAAACCATTTAAGCAACAATGTAGATCGAAGAAAGGCCCACAACTTCCGCACAAAACGATTCATTTTTGCATTTGATCAAGTGGCGAGAATTTTTGTTGACTTCAGAGATTCAAAAATGGTAGACTGTTGCATCTTTCCTTCAATGAGGGACCATACCTATGGAAGCTCATTAGGAAGGAGTGATGGGAGTTCATGACCAAGCCACGAAAATAGTTACTGATTACAAGGACTAGATAGAGAAAGAGAAACAAAAGCAGGAGAAGCAGTAGAAGAAAATTGAGGAACTAGAAGAGCAAGTGCAACTACTGAAGGCTGATAAGGAAGAAATGTTCACTCTGGTGCAGCAGGTAATGGCTTCATGACCCCTTGTCAAAGCTATGCTCTATTCCTCCATGAACAATATGTTTTCTTTTGTTTAGATAGAATTCATCAGGAAATCAACCATGTAAAAGAAGACTTGATGCAATTTTTGCATATCGTAAAGAGTCACAATACCCTAAACCAACATCTGATGTGTGAACTCTATATGCATGATTAATTTCTAGGTGATGATCAATCATTCAACCCAGTGCCATACGTAGGGGATATTTAATTAAGAGCCTTTACCTCCTACATAGTTAATCAAGTTAAGTGGAAGAAGGCCTTCGACACATTTGAAGAGAATCAAGCAAACAGACCACTTGTCCTTCGGATGGAGAATTGTCAATATTTGAATGTCTATAACAGACACCAAACCTTCTTAGAGAACAAAGGACAGAAAGGACAGATGTTGGCAACCCAGAAATGGTGTGTTGACATGTGCACAAAACAAATTTTTACTTGTTAGGAGGTGACCTGGGACAACTGGAAAAAATGGTGGATGTTATCGTCATCAGCCGTTGGGACACATGAATCTTTTGGGGCCCCCAACTTTGCTTGGGATTTAGATAGAGTACCTCGATATATTGCATCCATGCAACTTCATGAGATCTAATGGATGGGTTTGAGGTTTTAGTTCCCCATTATCTGGTTGCCAGCCGATAAGTATACCCCAACTTACATGGTAAGGGAGGATTGGGGGAAGGAAGTCCTCCAGACAGATGGATATAAACCTCCGGGAATAGAAATGGCTACAAAATATGATCTCACACAACTTCATGTTGATAACCGAAACTCCAACCCATATTTGCACAGGTGATGATCTGCATGAGGACATACAAAAAGACTAGTTGGGGGGAGATATTGGTAGCTGAATTTACATGCTTTTACCCACCTCTTTACCCAGTTTCCTGTATCCATTTTGCATCATTGTTTGTCAATTTACATTCTAAACCGCACAAGTACACCTCTTGTCATGTCATTATGAATAATTAATCAATGAAGCATAGTCATAGGGGATTGTTACCGAAGTGGCTTGCTAATTTGATTATTCTTGGATATTTGGAGGAAGAATGATCATGACCGTGGTTTAACGAATGGTCATCATCGAGATGGAAGCACTATCCTAGGGCATTAGCTGCAACAGTGGATCAACCTCTCAATCAACACATTGCTATCTTTATATTATATTTTTCTTTTGAAACCACTATGTAATTGTAGGATGATAGATATCGTAATTCTAGGAGCTATTAGTGTTAACAAATTGTCTAAGTAGAATTATGAGGTTTTGGAAGAGAACAGTGAAGATAGCAAGAGAATTACATTAACTCTAAGTCTATAACAACATACTGTGTAATGTCCTTTTGATTAATGAAACTCTGATCTTCTGAGCATTTCATGATTTCTTGATCTTGCCACAGCTTTGATCAGGGAGTTGGGCCCATTCTCTTGACTAGGTGATATTGGAATAGATGTGTGCATAGGTTTGTTTTAGTTGAATTATTTATTGTTGTGAATGATTAGCAGTGTGTTGTTATGAGCCTTAACTTGTTGTTACTCTTATTGTCGTTATAGTTATTACTTTTTGTTACTCTTATTTGATGTTATAGTTATTGCTTGTTGTTACACATTGCTAAGTTTATAATTGAATGTTCAATGTTGGGTAGGGAAATTGTGGCCTGCATATACTTTGCATGATATCCTTGAAATAGCTCATAGAGCATTGGGTTGACAATTAATATGGAATTCGTTGAATTTCATTATTCATATCTAAACACCAACAATGCATTATCCCCCAGGTTAAGGTGCAATGATAGCACTTTAGCCTAGAAGAGGCTATTTGGGAGGATGAACAAGTCATGCAAGAAGCTTACCCAGAATTGTTTCGAGGAGAATGAACACCGAGGATGATGTTCCAATCAAGGGGGAGAAGATGTGATGACTCCTGGTAATTCTGGATGTGACCTACTAAGTTATTGTAGTTAAATAATTTGGTTCAGAAGTTATCAACTAGTATGGCTAAAGACAATAATAATATTCATAAAAAGAAACATATGTTGATTTTATTTATAATATAACATGATTATTTATTTTGTTAACTATGGTTGAAGATCAATTCTATAGTAATCATACCCCATGCATTTGGACAGTTATGAGTAGTTATTTACTCAGATTCCTGCTGGAAACAAAACCTCAAAAGAAAGGAAAAAAGGGTATGATGAACCTCAAGCAAGGAGGAGGAAAGAAAATTTTTGAAGTGGAAATCACTCAATAGCTGGTTGGTTAGTGGAGTATACTTTGTAGTTGTGGCTCAGACTGTGGATCTATTGCTAAGTCTAGTAGTGACCAGATAACTTAGTAGAAACTATAAAAGATTGATTCTAAAACTACCTGGGGATAGCTCATTCAGGGGAGAGGTGTAGTGAGACGACTAACCTCACAGTTGGGAGGAACATTGTTCGTTCTTTTGATTACATGATCACAAAAGAACAAACAAGTAATTTTAACAAACTGATGGGTCTGACTACAAATGTGAATTTGAATAAGAAAGCTAGTGGCAGGATCTTTCCCTTTATATTTAAGCATTGCATGAATAGCTACTGTGAATTGTGATATTACTTTGAACTATTATATTTATTGAGAATTGATAAATCCATTCTAGGTTATTACTTTTACTGTGAATGAATAAATATTGACAAGATAATCCATACCATGATTTTATACTTGAATGAATAAAAGTGTGATTAGTAACAACAAATGCATTGTTCAGTATAGTTAAAAGAACCATAATCCATGTTGTTAAGCGCAGAGGAAGAAATAAAGAACTCATATTGTTGCATGCAAGAAAATAAATCATACTATTATTATAGGAAGGGTAGCCATATTGTTAAAATAGGAACTGGGTTTACATAGTCAAACATGTGCAAGAAAAACTAATTGCTATACCATTCTGGAACATAGACTTAATTGTGTAAATGGAACCCAATTTTGAACATCTATAAAGGAGGCCTGATTCAGCTATACGGGGTATTCCTCAGCTTAATTAACAAATGAAATTAATTAAAAGAAATAACTACTCTTCCTATTGAGCTAGAGTCAGATTCTGAGTTTATTCTATGTGTTTGGGAATAATCGAACTAGAATATTGAGACAGCTTAAAATAACTTCTTGCAAATTAACATATTTCAAGAACAGTTGAACTGAACAAAAATAAAGTTTGTAAACTCTAGCTTACAGTAGTAAACCCTCAATATGTCGAATAATTATAGAAAGTCCATCAAGAAGGTAAACCCAGTCAAAAATTTCAAGCATTCCTTGAACTGGTTAACTAATTTCCTAAAACCCAAAACGCATAACAAGTTTCGGATCGAGGGTATGAAATACAAAGGGCTTTAAGCTTAAATCAAAATTTAACAATCTAGAACTAGACCCCTTTCTTACTTTACTCGAGTTTGTGATCACTCGTAGACCGAAAGGTCGTGGACTTAAGTATTCCATAGAACAAAAACCAAGCCGTTTCTAGGAAAACTAGTGTCTTTTCGATCGACTAGCCCTCTAGGTTTGGAAGCTACCCTAGAAACAAAAGTTTAAAGTAATTCAATGATTTCTTCTATGTATAATAGATAAGAGAAAGATGAAGGGACCAACCTGGAACTTCCACTTAATCCTTTGCTTGATCTCTCTCCCCCTTGACAGAGCTTGCAACTCCTCTCTGTACTTAACCTACTTAGACAGTACCTGTAGAAACAAAGTAACAAAGAACCACCAAAGCATCTTGATCTATTATAACATAAAAATTACAGAATTAGATATATAGTGAACATACAACATCATTCACAAATGATAACATTCACAATTGCACAATCATATGGAAGAAAACTTGAAGAACTTTATTAAATAGAAGGGAGAATTACAACCCAGTTGTCTGACCCAGCATCATCCTCCTAGCATCAATCCCTCTTCACCTCATGAAATAGCAAGATCACAAAAACAATACAGTTCTCCTTCCTCAGTCACAAACTATCAACACTTCCTTTCAATTCACAATATTCCAGCCTCTGGATCTCTTAGATGAGGGATCCATTTATAGATGTGTGCAATGGTGTGAGTCATCTATGGGGTTTTGATTAGTGTCATTCCACTTGTTACAATTGGTTCCACTTGGATATTTCTTGGGTCTCTTACTCATCCAAGGGCAAATTTAGGGAGGCAAGTGTCATAGGAGATTTTTCTAGAAGATTCCATGAGCAACCACCTAGAAAACTGTCTTGGATATTTTTCCATCCATGCCCATTGCACCCTATAGAAGGCCCAAACAGTATCCATCACACCTGGCTAGTGTAATACTGAGTATGCATCGCACCTGCCAGTGGAGCAGTCAGTATGTTTCAGTTTAGGTCATTTCTGGATGGTTTCTCATGTGGAACTTTTGGGGAATTATGTAATCAGATGACCATGTTTCTTTAAGGTATAAAACAACTCTTTTAGGGGTTGAAGACCCCTAGTTTATCAACATATAAGTTTGTGGTTGAACTGCCCAAATATGTCTATAACACAAGCTAAGAAATAAATCAAAAACAGAACCTCGAAACCCTTGGTGGTATAACCTAGCACTAACAAAGATCGTTGAAGCTCTGTCAAACCCTCGACCGGTACAACAGGATGAACCTACATCAAATATAACAATGAGAAATGCTTTAGTACAAGAAGAAACTATGGTGAATAAGTCTATAAATAGTTAACCACACTAGAAGCACTATAACTTCTACCTGTAAATTGTTCCCTCGCAATAAATAGACCTCGACATTCTTATCTACTTTCATGAACTTTGTTGAAAGAGGGGAAGCTAGGAGAAACACGGGTGTTGAAGTTTTATGGTTTCTCAAAGCCTTAGACACGACTATAGACATATCTAAATGGAAGTGAACACTGACAAGTCAAGAGATTGTTAGAAGGGTCAGTCAATGCCTCTAGTAATGGCAAAAATTATAGCAGAAAGACAGTAGCATCATCTACCTGTGGGGAGGTCGAAGGGCAAAGGAACGAAACCCCTGTACTCTGCAAAGTAAACCTTTTCTGGCACCAGAGACATCGAGCTGAAATATGACCAAATGACTGAGGAAGCGCTCAAATGTGCTTTTCCCTCCACCCAAGGTGGCATGCAGTTCAAGATGTCGATTCGAATGCCAGGTGGACTGGGTTTCCCTAGCACATTGAATACGCTTCAGAAATCATTATGCATGACATTAAAATTTTAATTAGAAACATTAAAATGCACGTTAACGATTACTATACACATATATAAAAATATAATTTGAGCATTAAATGATGATATTGTTCAAATCAATGGTGGGGTTTAATACAATATGGGATAATTCTTAATAATTAAAGTCATCAAGTTAGGTTTACTATTTTGATTTTGATTTTAATTATTTAATGTTATTAGTTAGTGCATGGAGATGTATGACATCAATGATTTGGAAATCCTTTAGGCACTTTAATTTTGTAAATTAGACAATTTAAATTTACAATTCCAGCCAATCTCAATTGGATTTTAAATAAAATTAACTAAAGAATATCAAACGCCAAAATGTAAAATAGTGAAACCACTTAAAATAGATGACATTATTTACATTAAAATAATTTTTTGTAATTAATATATTTTTAAATACATATAAAAATCATTGAATTATTTTACTTTCAACAAATTTAATTACTTTATTTCTGTAGGTATTGGAATATTCTATTATGATTAATGAAAAAAAAAATCGCATTCTTTTTCCATATATACATATATGTAAAATTAATATTAAGATAAATTAACTAATTTGAATATTCAAATAGTTTATTAAAATTTTATATTGAAATATCACATGCATATACTAAAAGTGAAATTAAATAGTTTATTCAAGTTTTATATTGAAATATTTGGAAAATTTATAAAAACTATACATATTCCTCATATTCAAAAGTGAATATATATATATATATATATATATATATATATATATATATATATATATATATAAAACTTTTAAGTATTTTATTTATTTTAAAAGTTTATATAAAACTATGTTTCTTAACATGAACATCAAAATATTTTATTTATGGATAAGAGTGAGAGTGAAATATTTTTACCACATTTGCTAAGTGAAATTAGGATTATTGATGTTTTATAATGTTCTTCATTAAAACTGACTAATTATGTATAAGCATTTTCATTTTTTAATTATAGTTGGCATTGTCTTTTATTTACAAAATATTTTAACTTTATTTTGAAAAGGCATAGGCGTCAACTCTATGTTGATCACTGACGAAGTCATACATCATCCTCGTCGAATGACCCTAATCTAGGTGTTATAACTTTTCATTGTTTAAGTTGCATTTTTGAATGCATAAATGGATTCAACTACTTCAAAATATCTTTGGGCATTGGGATTGTGTAACCTACAGAGGTTAAGCTAGTAATCCCAAAACTCATTTTTTTAGACAAAATTGACTAAAAGGCATATCTAAAATGGTGCTAAAATATAGAATAGTGAAACCATTTGAAATGTTTTTAACCATAAGAATGCATGTATTTTAATTGTTTTAAATAATATATACATAGTTCACACACACACACACATATATTGTAAGTAAAATTTCATGAGATTACTAAGAATTTACATAGAGTACAAATATATTGATTCTTCAATGAACAATGTCTAAAATGAGCATATTCAAACAAAAAATGCATTTCTAACTTGAGATTAGCATTGTACATGTCTTCGGGATTACCATCTACCCATAGATGGAAAACTTGATGAATTTCCAAAATGTCATCAAACTAGTTTATAAATAAAGAGAACACATCTAATATGAAAATGAGTAACAAAGGCTGAAAATGATTTTTTGATTCCTGGTAGTAGTCAAAGCCATGCCAAGAGTTAATGGAAGGGATTTTCATGACCTTCCTTCAACCATGGTGGCATTTACCACTCGATAATTGCCCTGTCAAACCTAGTGTCTACATCTTGTGGCAATTTCTCTTTTATTTTCTTCTCTTTCAGTAACAGTGGCATATTACTTCACATTTTTTCTCATGACCCTTATTTTGCAAAGGTATTCTCCATCTTGAAAATTGGTCCCAACTTCTCAGGATTGGGTGGTTTTTCACCTTGAGAAATCAAGTCTCGAGAAGTCAAAGAAGAAGAGTTTGAGCCATCTGAGGAGTTGGAGGGTGGTAGAGGTAGGGGTGGTGGAGGGAGATGAATTCCTATAGCACTAGCTAGAACATGCAGAGCTACTCTAGCCTGGACAAGATGAAAGTCTAGATCAATGATTTGACCTTCCAACATAGACATAGTGTCTTCCTAATCTCACATGTGTCGTTTAAGCAGATTCCTCGATGTCCATTGAGAGTCCCTAGTATTTCTTATCTACATTACTTCCAGTTCCACAATCTATCTTCAAATGTGCCACATAAGATCCTAATCAAAACATTATACTACTAGAACATGCCATTGAAGAGTAAGTTGATGACCTCTACCCATCCCTCCTCTCCTAGGAAAATAACACTGATGGACCATGATTGTTAGCTTTTGTTGTCATTAGTTTCCCCTCCCAACACTGTCATCCTCCTCTTGATTCTCAACAATATTAATGGAATATTGAACAAGCAACTAGTTATAGAGAATATTTCACATCTCGATTCAACATTAAATGGTAATAGACTTTTATCTATGCAAAACATCTCATGCAATGAATGAGACCCATGGTGATGGTAGGAACGGTTTTCTTCTATTCTTAAACCTTTAATGAACTCCATCTAGCTATCATGAAGGCCTTAAATACCTTTGGTAACCACTTCTACACTAATATCTAGGTCTCTTAGGTCTTTATTTTCCATGTATAAGCATTGGGAGGCCCATGTCACAATTTGAGGGAAATTAAGGTTTAGGTCAACACATGGATCTTTCTCCTCTATCCCTTTATTGGCTAGAAATTCCACTAAATAAATTTTCTTTCACATGACATGCAAGAAAATTATTTCATCTTGATGAAAAATTATTTCAGCTAGTTGTTGCATGCTTTAATCCAAACACCATCTGGAGGAGCACTTCGTGGGAGGAGTTCTTGAATGGATATTCTTCATTTCTTGAATAATTAGCTAAGAGTCACCTTCATTGATGAGTGGTTGGAAACCTCTATTCTGGGCTATAAAAATTCCTTGAATTAGGGCTTCCAGCTAAGATGCATTATTGCTTTCCTGCCCTACGTAGCCTCTGTATAAACTAATGATCTCACCCCTACAATTTCTTATGGCTCCTCCTATTCCAACTTCCCCTAGGTTTCCTTTTGAGGCTCCATCAATGTTTAGTTTGTAATGATGTGTTGGAGGATGTTCCTAAATAGTAGATCTTGAATATTTTGACCTTGGGTGCAAAATTCTTGCTGGGAGAGGAGATTGATTAAATTTCCACCATGCCAAGATTTCTTTTCCATGAGGAGGGCCCTAGAAATCATTTTCTTCCTAGCTGGCTAAAAACAAAGTTTCCTCAATGTGCTTATGGAAGAGAAGCCAAATACCTTCCATGGTTTTTTTTTTGTCCTTAAAGATATGTATATTTCATTCCTTTAAGATTTCCCAAACTAGAACGCATGGAGCCAATCCCTAGAATTTGTTGAAAGCATCTCTTTGGAAGCGGTTTTTCGCTATCTATGAGAGTTTGAAAATTATCCCCACAACCTTTATCAAATTTTTTTTAATCCTATTACAAGTTTGTCACATAAGCCATTCACAATTTCACATGTGTCAAGTAAGTGGTCCATGGTTTCCTACTAATTTTTGCACATATAGCAACATGTGAGTCCTTCAAATCCTCTTCTGTTCCATTTCTCCTAGGTGAGGATTCTACACTTTGATAGAAATCACATGAAAGTGGATACTTTTGGCCATAATCTACGACACCATAACTCCTACCACTAAGGATCAAGATTTCCTTGTGATGATAGCCAAGGTAACTGTTAGGTCTCGATGATAGTGAAAGCACCCACTTTTTTGTAACCCCACCATAGAATGTGTGAACCTTGTTTATTTTTGACAAGTCTAAACCTAAGCTCATTCCACAAATTCTAAGAGTCTTCCACACTTCCATCGTCATACCATAGCTATGGGAGCTGCCATTTTTAGATGGTTGTGTTTTCATCCTCTAGCTAGTAATGATAAACTTGAGTTCGATCTACTTTCTAAGAATTATCTTGACTTAAGGGGAACTGACTTCTGTTGACTAAGATATTCATTTTTTTCCATGAGTCATCCCATAACGTTGTTGATTTTCCATCTCATATTTCCCAAAAACAATATTTTTGGACTATAGATTCATTGGGGTTGGCTAGATTCCAAAGTAAAGAGCTTCTAGGAGTTGAGGATAGTAGTATGAAGATTTTTTATTTTCCAACTCTTTTGCATATTTCATGTTCCATAATTTTTCCCATTGTTATGATGTGTATTTAATCGATATCTACCATATTTAAGCACCTAAAACCCTTTTGATGATTTAAAGGTCTCTCATGACAAGACCTCCTTCAGATTTTGGCAAACAAAGGGTATCCCATTTGACCAACAACCATTTTTTATTGATATGGTTACCTCCCTATAGGAAGGTTCCTTCCAGTTATTTTACAGTTTATAGAACCAATTTGGACACAAATAAGACCGAGAAAAGGTAAATCAACAAGGAATGGAGCATGCATTTTAGGAGGACAAGATGACCAACAATGTTCACAGACAAGAAAGACCATATTCCAGTATGCTATTGATTTTATCAAGAAGTTGCCATAAAGAGGAATGCTTGATGGTTGTTTCATTAAAATGTGTACCCAAGTATTTAGATGGTAGGGAGGCTATTGTGAAACCAAGAATTCTAGTGATATTTCTTTGGGTAATCTCGGGAATATTGAAAAATAAAACCTTAATACTTTTCCAGATTGCTAGTGGTACTCAAGGCTTCTAAGAAAAGCGCAAGGATCTCTTTGTGTAACAGCCCTGGCGAAAAATCATGTAATAAAAGTTAATAAAGGAAAAATAACACCGTGGTTAAGGGACATATATTCCAAGCTGAATGTTGGGCAAAGATATCCTCATGGGCATCATTGGATGTGTGTTTTGGCTAACGAATATTGGCAAAGACTAAGGCAAATGCATTAAAAGGAAAAAAGTCATTTTTGGCACATTTATTTATGAAAATAAAGGAAAATAGGAGAAAAGGAAGGTAAAAGGTCACAGGCTGCATGTGAGGAGGAAATTGAAGGAAAATAATGGAAAATGAAGAAATTATAAGCCTCATTCCTATAAAACCTTCTGAGGATCAATTGGCAAGATCTTAGTCAGTGTAAGCCCTTGGCTCAAGCTTTGGCAGTGCTAACCTTTTTGAGTTCAAGTTTCGATATCTCTAATTATTCTCTCTCTCTCTCACTCTTGGTCACTTAGAGTATTCTTGGAGCACTCTAGCTATGGATCAAGGAAGGAAAAACAAGCAAAGGGAAAGGAAGGAAAACAAGGATCAAGGAAGAAGAGCAGCATCAGGCAGATTCAGCAAGAATACTTCAGTGCTAACCTTTTTGAGTTCAAGTTTTGATATCTCTCATTATTCTCTCTCTCTCAATCTTTGTCACTTAGAGTTTTCTTGGAGCCCTCTAGCTATGGATCAAGGAAGGAAAAACAAGCAAAGGGAAAGGAAGGAAAACAAGGATCAAGGAAGAAGAGCAGCATTAGGCAGCTTTAGCAAGAATACTTACAGGTAACCTTTTTTACGTGTGATTTCCTAGCTGGTTTGTGCATGCATGGCTTTGCATGTTGGTGTATGGTTCTCTTTCTATCCGTGGCATGGTTTTTTCGGGTTATGAAAGTGCTTTTCAACCTACCCCTACATTTTTCTAGTTGCCATGATATGTTGGGATGTTTATCTCAGTTTTGAGCTTTGTTTTGTTGGATGGATTTTAGAATTCAGGGTGAAAGTGGCCTCAAGATTCTTTCCCAAAGGCCTAGGAATCTCTTGACATGTTTTGGCAAGATAGATAGTAAATCCTGAGGGTAAGTCTTGGTTTAGGGCATAGCGATCCAGGATTGGATTGCAGTAAAGCTTGAGAAACAAGGAGATGGAAAAATTCCTTAGGGATAGTGATGGATTTTGGACGGAATTCCAAGTTTGGTTCAGTTGTGATCATAGCACTGGTTTGGGTGTGATCATGGTTTGATGAGGGTGGAGGTGGTTTAACCTATGGATTCCCTTCTTTTTTCTTGGTTGTTCTATGAGATCCTACATTCATGCTTGGAATATGGTAGTCGTGGGTGACTTGTTGAAAGAGAAATTTGGTTCAACCATGTATACGGTCGGGTGGTACGTGCAACTCCCAAACCTGATCAGATTTTCCTATGTTTAATAAAATCTAAGCTCTATTAATTTTTTACATTTTTATATGTGGATTTAATGGTTGTCATATCTCTGATATTTATATGGTTTTGTGCTGGTTATAAGCATGGTTATATGATTGGTTCATGTCATGATCATTTATTGTATTTACTTGTAATTATTAAATGGATGGATGCAAGACCTAATGGATTCTATAACAGTTCAGTGGAGAAGGTGTTGATCCTTATGATTATGTTTCATACATTCTTTCAGTCAGTTATGCTATGTCTTATATCTTAGACCTATAGGTTTCATTGATTTGTTTATGTTGTTATCATGTCTTTGATGGATTTTGGAGGTTGTAACAAGTTCTGGGAAGAGGATGGGATTTTGGGCTACAAAAGTGGCTCAAATCTCAGGGAAGTTGGCACAGGTCTACTGAAAAGAGTCTAGGGATGCTGGCACATAAGCCTATGAGATTGAATTTGGGTTCTGGACGCTTTCATGCCTATAGCATGAGAGAAACCAAGGGTTAAAAGGGTTAAAACATCAGTGCGACTTGCACATAGGATGTCTGAGTGGATGACATGTCTTCTGGGGGTGTTTTTGCTAATGCGAATGGGTTTTTTTAATATGTTCCATTGATTCCATTTCCTTATGGTAACCAAGGAAGTTGAATCCCATATAGTGACCTCTCTCACTGCATGTTTACCCTGGCTGGCTGATTGCTTGGGTAGACCTGGGAGGATCAGGTGTTACACTTTGACAGCTTTTTCTTCCATAACTAAGGGTTGTTTAAGGAATAGAGTTTCATTTACAAATTTCTGAAGAGTCATAGGGGTATCATTGTGGAGTGACAAGTGTCTCAAGGTGCCAATATGTGAGGTAACTTTAATGGTTTTTTCCAACCATTTATCCATAAGGATAAAGAGAAAAGGTGAGAAGCATTATCCTTGTATGGTTCCACTAGTGGGTTCAAAGGTATTGGAGGTTAGCCATTAAAAAATGTGGAGAAGAAGGATGTGGATATAATTGATATGACCCATTTGGTCCATTCAGCACCAAAGCCGAAGGTGAGGAGAATCCTTTCCATGTAGGCCCAATTTAGTTTATCAAATGCTTTGGGAAGGTAAAGCTTAATCAACATGCAATTTGTTTTACGGATTTTAGGGAGTGAATGGTTTCATTGGTTAGAATGATCCCATCAAATATTTTCCAACATTCCACACCTCACCAATCGGAGTGAGCTTGGAAAGTGATAATGATTGTGGCCATTAATTCACTTCATTCTTGTATGTCGAGTGAGATAATCACTCCAAATTGGAATTGGATTATAGATTGATGAGGATGACCTAGGACTAAGTAAGATTGTTTTGTTCCCTAAAAAAACATATATAAATTAAGACTCTTAATCAATGCCATGATTTCAACTCCAGGTCCACATGTTTAATAAGTAGGATGTTCAATATACATGTCTCACATGGAAGGAATTCCTTCTATGTTAAGAGCCACAAAGGTAAATTTTAGATAGGCCTCTCTTACTGTATCATCTTAATAACGCCCCTATCATTGAAAGTGATTCAGTGCTCAACGAGTAGAAAGGGATATGTGATTCAACCAATTTCATAGAAGATTTGCAAGTAAATATTTCGTATATGAATAACTTCCGTATATGCGCATATCTTATGTATATGCACATATCTTCCATATATGTGCAATTTTAATATATGCACTTCCATATATGTGCATATATGGAAGTTTCATATATACACAAGATATGTGCATATACATACGTTGTGCATATATGGAAGATATGTGATATAGAAGATACACATATATACAAGTTGTTTGACTTTCGTATATTTGCATATCTTCCGTATTTGTACATATCTTCTGTATATGCACATATCATCTGTATATGTGCAACTTCCATATATGCGTATATCTTATATATATGTGCGATTTCCGTATATGCACATATCTCCTATGTATGTGCATTCTTCCGTATATGCACATACCTGTGCACAACTTCAACCTTCGTATATACACTACTTCCATATTTAGAAGTGACCACAGACTTGTCCTTGGGTCTAGGACCCACATCCTTGACATCATTCTTCATGATAGATTCTCATTCCTCATTCATCACATCCTTCCATACTTGGTGTTTCATGGCCTCTTCAACCATAAATGGCTCAAATTGAACAATAATAATAATATATGCTAAGTACCATTGGTAATAATTCATCTTCTTACTTTTACGAAATTTCCCTCTTGGGGAAATATTTCTTTCAACATCTTCGAGAGTGTCTTTGATAGTGTTGCCTAACAATTCGCCTAGGATCATATTCATGGAATTATTTGGTGATGAAGTGTAGGGGATCAAGATGTTCTATCTAAATATTTGTTTCCTTGTGACTCTTTAATTCATACAATATGATCCTCCATGGAAAAATAGGCAAAGGGGCTTTCTTTCTCCTACTGAGAATTCCCGAAAATCCCTTGTCCAAATGATTTTCCACTTCCTAAATGAATACCTTATTTGTCACATATTGTGGCATAATATGGGTGCATGTTTGATGTCTAAAGCATCTGATGGATGTTCCCTCAAGATCTCCAAACAAGTCTGCAATATCTTACAGTGTTTCCTTCACTTTCTCTGTCATGCACGACAGATCAGTGTCTGATATCATATGAAAGATGGTTGCAAAGAAGTGTTCCAAACATATATCATATGCACCTCTGAATCTTACTTATAATAACACCCTGTAGTGGAAATAAACTAGGAACTTCTCTTTAGGAGTCCAGTGCCAATATAGTTTTTGGAATGCATGTCGTGCATAAATTCCATCCATGAGAAATGTAGACATGTAAAATTTTGGTGCTTGGTTCACCTGTAAATATGTTTTGGTCTACCCCACCTGATGTTGTAATTGATATGATAATATATATGCAAAATTGAAAGCTTTAACATGTGTCACCGCCATATTGACTGTATATATCCAATTCTCTTGGAACACCTTAGCGTTCTTGCGTGCAAACATCTCAAAATACATAGCCATCAAATACTGATATACGTCTCTGAGAATCTTGATCAAGGCAATATTAAGGTGACTTATTAAACTATTTGTGATAATATGACCAAGGATATGTGAAATGATGTGAATTGGGAGTAGCTTACACTATTACAAGGAAAATGGGCACTATTCCTTGATTCCAAAAAAGAAGCATGAAGCTCAAAGATGATACTCGAGGCAAATACAAAATAATCTCATATATTGAGGCAATTTATACCCACAAGGACTATGTAGGATTTATCACTCCATGACATGCCTTTCCTTGTCTGGCTTTCGAACATGGTCTTCCAAAATATAGATCTCATATAGGAAATGGAAAAGAAGGAAAGAAAAATGTCAGACAAGGTAATGAAGATCATGGGATATTTTGAACCATTATTTAAAAGAGGTTTTCCTAGGTTCATGGACATGATTAGGATCATTTCACAAATGGAAGACTATCAAATTGGCTTAGAAGCAGTAAAAAATGATCCTATAGTGTTTGAGAAGGAAGGAGATGTAGTGGTATGTAAGGACATCATCAATCACTTACAACCATCCTTCTACACTATGTTCAAGTTGAAAAATATCTTCAAGAGATTTCATCCTTTGGAATATGATTCAATTACTAATTTGGAAGTTTCCATTAAAGCAATCTGAGACTGTAGTGGTCCTTTAACTAAAGATTGGAACCTTATCTCATAGTATATAACTACAACTCAGAAATGGTATTAGAAATAATTGAAGAAGCCTACAGTGTTAGCAACGTCTACCTCCACCCAACATATACCATCAACATCAACTGTAGGGACACAACACACACCTAAGCAATATACATGTGTCTGTGTTGAGTCAACTACAAAATTTGAACAACATGAAGGATGAGATGGAGAGGCAGGACCCTCCTGATAGCTGGAAGTCTCCAAAAGAAGTTAGTTACAAAATGCCAACTGTTAATTGCAAACTTCCTAGTGGTTTCTCATAACCACTAGTAGCTTATGGTTTAGGTCCTAGGGTGTTTTGTCTTCTAAATAGCCCCATTTTGATGTAAAAAGGGGAAGGGAAAAAAATTGTACGGAAAAACTGTAAAATTTTTGTTTAGATCTACTATAAGAATTTATGGTAAGAGCTGAGATTCTACAATACATGATGGGTTGTTAATAATTTCTCCCATGATCATGTAATTCTATGTTAATTTGGCAGCTCAGTGACAAATTCAAACCTTTGCATTAAATTCCTCTTTCTAAGAGTACCAAAATTGACTTTTGAAGGACTTAATTTTGACAAGGAAAATTATGTTTTTGATGGAAAACCCACATTGGCACATTTGTTCAGGTTCACCTAAAGGAAAAATTAGCATCCCTCCAACACATATAAATTCAAGTCAATTCCTCCTCATTTGGGAGGAAGATGTGTCACATCGCAACATATTATAGCAGTGGGTAAACCCTGACCGAAAGCGAGTTGTGATTGCGAAATGCGATCTTATTGTTAACCATTGGATCGGCTGCTCATATCAACAGTGGAGGACTACTGTTAAATCTCACATCGCAATATTCCAAAGGGAGGACTTAACCTTGGGCCCCAAGTCTTGCAACATGCGAAATGCGATGGGCGATTTCGATTTCCGATGCAATCGAGGATTTGATCACATCGCAAGTATTTGATAGTAGATGGGCCATGACCCTTAACTCTTGCAATATGTGACATTGTAATGAGCGGTATTAATCGAGCGAGAGGATTTGCTATATGCGATAGAGAGCGGACCTGAGTAGGTAATGGGCTCGGGTTTATTGTAGTTTTGAATCTAATGTGTTATCGCATATTGGGCGCGATGGAGGAAGTCATGTGTTAGTGTGACCCGCAGAGAACTGCGATTGCGATTGCGATAAAGGAAGCCTCGAGAAATGTGCTAAGTAATGAAGGAACATGAAAAGGTATGTTTACGCATGGTTTATGTGGATTCTATTATAAAAGGTTTATAATAGTATTAAAGTGTCGATAGCTGATTTGTGGGTTAAGCCTATGTATGACCCAAAGTTAATAAAGGTTTATGGGGTTTAGTTATATGTGCAGGCATTAATATTAACGAAGGTTTAATGAAAAATTAATGATAGTGGATGTATAAAGAGCATTGATATTAAAGATTAAAAAAGGATTATAAGAGTCATTAAGTCCTGATGATGAAACGATTGGTTAAGGGTTGATCTGTGGTTAGCTTGATAAATCATTCCACTGAGTTTTAATAAAAGGGGCCTTAACCATTATCTAATGAAGATTTGACCTAGTAGGTCATATTAATTCCTGGGGAAAAATGGTTTATGCATTTCAATATGCATATTGTGGGAAAGAGCATGTTTTCCTATGTCAAAATGGTATCAGAGCATAAGAATATTCTATGTGCAAAAGAAGGGATAGAGTATTGTTGACAATTGATGATTTCGACCAAGGTAAAGCTGAGAGATTGGTAAGAGGAATACTAATCTTGTAATTTCTACATTTTGATTTTGAGATAACCAGAGCAAGTGATTTATGACCAATGAATCCGTATAATTGGAATTGTGAAATGTTTGAAATTGAAATTGAAATTGAAGAAGAAAAGTTAAGTTCTTAGAGGCAAGTGAGTAATAATTAAGAAGAGATTGCAGAAACATAAAGAATCCATAGTGACATTTTGAAGAATGGAGATTGACTCAAATGTGAAGAGTGGATGGATACTGCTTGTGAAATCATGTAGGTATTGTTTTATTTAACTCTAATTTGAGTTTTGTTGGATAAAGAAATAGATTGAAGATTGATAGTTGCAACTAATGAAGTATCTCAGCAAGAGAAGGTCAGGCCTTAAGAAGTTGTAATGAAGGAAACTGGGAAGGATTTCTGAGTGGAAGAAAACTTAGCGAAGGAGAAATTGTTGCCAATAGCTAAGTTTGTTAAGATAAAGCCGGAAGATTGAAATAAAGAATTAGATTCTAAATCTGATTAACAGTCGCTGAATGTTGAAAGTTTACGTAGTGGAAGCATGGAGATCTGCTGAAACCGATTTGCAGAAATGGTGAGATCCTGAAGATAGGTGAAGTTATGCAAATTTTTCTAATGATTAGTAGATATTGAATGAGTGAAATTTTAGAGCAAGATTACAACAGTTAAACTATAAAAGGGACTTTTGTAAGTTTTTGAAGTAGTAGAGTTTGAAGATACAGCTGAAGGCTAGTGAAAAGAACAGTCCATTCAAAGTACAGGTGAATGGGGGGACAAGATTAGACAGAGATCTTGAAGGTGAGATAAAATGCTTTTTATTTTAATTTGATTTGAAGTTTGGAAAGTTGTGGTCTTTTTATTGATGCAAAAGTATTGTTGCAACTCCCAAAGGAAATTCCACAAAGGATGTGGGAAGAATTTCTAGGAGATAAAAGGAGCTAGTAAGAGTTTCCAAGTGAAAGCAGAATGTGGCAGAACCTTGAGGAATTCCAACAGGGATTGGATAAAGAGGACAATTGTGTTCTTAGAAGTTGTAGATGAGTTGAAGCCTAGAAGAGGCAAAGAGAAGTTCTCAAAGGAGGTTCCAGAGATAGAGAACCAAGTGCTTACCAAAAGACCAAGTACGGAGGAGAGCTTGGTGAGGTAAGTCGCAACAAGGAGGACTTGCTGTTGTAGAGGATTTAGTGTAGCTCATAGTGAAGTGAGTGAGGAACTCATAGAGATGGAGAGGATGATGACTAGTGATAGTCATAACAGAGGTTCTGAAAGAGTTCACAGAAAAGGACAAAAGGAGAAGGATGCCAAGGAAAATGGCATGAGAATGAGTGATGAAGAATATGATAAAGAAATAGCTAAGATAGCAGTTCATCTTGAAGTATTAATGGAGATGTAGCAGGGAAATGAAACGGATGAGAAATACGGTTATGTCATGAGAAAGAAAGTGAAGCAACAGAGGCTACAAGAGAAGAGGAATCAACAGGTGAATATGCAGTTAATAAAGAAGTTAAGGGAACTTGAACAGATTTTAGATGCCAAATTGGACACAGAGAAGTTCAAAAGAGTTGAGTTATGGCAAAAGGGAGGTGCTGAAGAAGATGTTGAAGTTTTGATATGTGAACTAGAACGTGGACCATTACTTTTTGAAAGTTATGAAGAGCCAGCGGAGTTGGATCACATGAATGATTCAGAGCAGCGAGAAGACTTGATGACTGAAGCATCAAATGAGACCGTAAGGACTTGTGATTTTAAAACTGATAATTTTTGTATGGTTGTAGGTTTGGAAGAAAATATGCAATCTTTTAACATTGTCAAAAACATGAAAGAATACCTTTCAGAAGATCAAAGTTTTGAAGTAGAATATGACAATGATACTGCAAAAGAAACAGTTCGCTACAGTGAACAAGTGTAGAGAGGCATCATTAAAATAGATGGTGTTGGAATGATACTTGCTAACAATCTCAAGAGTTCTTTGATTTTGAATAAACATACTGATGTGTTGACAGAGGGGTTGAAGGAGAGATCAGAGCAACATACTGAAAGGTTGCTAGAAGAAGAAGAAGAGGTACAAAGGCCTTATATTTTTTATTTTGATTGTTGTCTTATGAGTGCATATTTTGTTGCAGAAACTAGAACATATTTGGCACAGGTGGACAACCCAATGAAAGAAGAAGAAGGAGAACATCTATTGAAGGATGTTAAGAAATGTTTAGTAGAGGAAGAAGGACCATGTGATCATGGGTCAATAGCAAATGAAGAAATGAGAGATTTTGTAAAATTTCCAAAGTTTACTCCAAGTAAAATCATTGAATTATATAGAGAATTAGACTTTCAAAGGAGGAAGTTGGAAGAGCAGAGGATAAATGTTTAGGACAAATTACTGATGAAGGATGACAAAGAAGTTGTCATAAAAGAAAGACAAGAATAATTTGACAGGTACAAAAAACAGAAGCAGAAAAATGTGCCAAAAGACAATATGGCAGCAGCTAAAAAGGTGCAAGACAATAGTGAACAAAAGAGTAATGATAAAAATGGCACAGCTGGGCTACCTTGGGCTTGAACTAGAGACCTTGCCCGTGAAGTAAATCCTCACACCTGCGATACTATCCAATCAACTAATTGGAAGAGAATCAATATATTCTTTTTCAAGAGTGATTCATCCTTCCCGAATGCAGCATACAACTACCTCTCGGTTGTACTATGCCTCCCAAGTGTGCTTGTTCCCCTTGCCTTTTTATTTCCTCACTGAACCAACGGTGAGCAAATGGAAATCACTTTTTATGAGAAAAGGAGGTGTTGAAAGACCCTCCTAGCCCAACCCCGGGACACTCCAAGATCCTTTTTCGAACCTGATCTGCTCCCATGCAAGGGGACGGATAAGGCATCCCATCCGTTGCACTCACTCGACCTAGGGGGGCTATGGGAGGGTGGGAGAAACTGAGAGGATGTAGAACTTCCCAACATATAGCCGGAAATAAGGGGCGAGAACGCAAAGGGGAACTTCTAGTAGGGGAATAAGGATGTATTAAGGAAGGGCCTAGTTCATTGAGTGGGGCGTCCCTAACTACTGACACAGATTGTAGGACAGGCATATTTGATTGCTCGTCTCGTTGTTCTATATTTGATCAGTGACCGTAACATCTTGAAATGAGGAGCCTGCCTTCCTTAGGTGTATTTTCTTTCCTGCCTCTTTACTGTGATATTGTGTAGGCACTAGTCACACAGGTACATTTCATTTCCTAGTGGCAGTAGTAATGGAAATTCAGCGAGAGTTGAAGACAATCAACAGCCACAGGATATACTGGACAAAGAAATTGAGTTGATAAGAAGGTTAATGATCAAAGTGTCTCAGAAGAAGACAACAACAAGAAAGGAAAGGAGTAACAACAAGAGGAAGACAACGGAGCATTACAGCATAAGGTATGGAGACCTGGAGAATAGCTGCAAACAACAACATCAATAAAACAATTGACAAGTAAAGACAAATTACAAAATAAATTCTAGGATCCAAGAGGAATCAATTATCCATACTTATGACCAAGTGGTCATTAATTTTCTTACATGGGGAATCTGATGCAGGAGCATTCAACTCAACATTATCAATGTATTTTAGTAGACATAGGGGGTCTTGTGTTTCAAGGAAGTTTGTTTCCTAAGTATTGAATTAATGTAATTATTGAGAGTTTTGAGTGATTTTAGTGAGAGAAGGTAGAATAGGGATTTAATTGAATATTGTGAGACATATTTGTAAATATTCTTGAATATAGAATAATATGAGAGATTTAGGATAGTTGAGAGAACTATGCGATTTGAGAATTAATTGTAAAACTTAGATTAGGAGTTAGTTCATGATTTTGTGGATGTGAGAGAATCCTTAGGGATAAGGAAGAGATTTTAGGATTTTGTTGAGAGGTTTATGGATCTCAACCAAGAATTAGTTTTAAAATCATTTTGTATAAATGCAAGCCAAAAAGGCATAGACAGAGGTTGGTGGGATAGGTTAGATAGATAATAGGTTAGATAATTGGAGTGTGACTCTAAGCCTACGGGCAACTTTTAAATCAGAGGCCACTGTAATTAGAAGATCAGGCCAAAGAGGGACAGAGAGTACTATTATGTAATTATTGGTTGTATGTACATATACAAAGATTTAATTCCAAAGTGTGTAAATGTGCGATTTGAATATCAAATGTTAAAGTTATGTATGAACCAGAGTATTCTTTATAACATATGTGTGCATGCTGAGTCAAGGCGAATACACAGAGGAGAAGAATAATACAGAGGAACGTAATGGATCGTTGAATCCATTCGAAGAACCCAAGTAATGGTTCAAAGTGATCTTGATCAAAGAAACACATAGAGTTAAGCTCAGGAGGAGTCACACAGTGGAATAGTGGAAGGACGGAAGCCATTGAAATAACCTAAACCAGAGTGAACCATTGAATAATGGAGCATAACCCAAATAAATAGATGAAAGAAGAGATTAAGTGTTAGTGTATAGGAGCCGTCGGATCTAGAAGATCAATGGCTAGGATTAACTTGCAGTGAAGGGAGGAAGTTGTGTCGCATCGCAACATATTATAACAGTGGGTAAACCTCGGCCGCAAGCGAGTTGTGATTGTGAAATGAAATCTTATTGTTAATCGTTGGATCAAGCGCTCAGATCAACGATGGAGGACTGTTGTTAAATCTCGCATCGTAATATTCCAAAGGGAGGACTTAACCTTGGGCCAAAAATCTTGCAACATGCGAAATGCGATGGGCGATTTTGATTTTCAATGGGATCGAAGATTTGATTAGATCACAAGTATACCATAGTAGATGTGCCATGACCCTTAACCCTTGCGATATGCGACATTGCGATGAGCAATATTGATCAGGCGAGAGGATTTGCGATATGCGATATAGAGCGGACCCGAGAAGGTAATGGAATCAGGTTTATTGTAGTTTGGAATCCGATGTGTTATCGCATATCGGATGTGATGGAGGAAGTCATGTGTTATTTTTACCCGCGGAGAACTGTGATTGCGATTGCGATAAAGGAAGCCTCAAGAAATGTGCTAAGTAATGAAGGAACACGAAAAGGTATGTTTACGCATGGTTTATGTGGATTCTATTATAAAAGGTTTATAATAGTATTAAAGCGTCGATAGTTGATTTGTGGGTTAAGCCTGTGTATGACCCAAAGTTAATAAAGGTTTATGGGGTTTAGTTATATGTGCAGGCATTAAGATTAACGAAGGTTTAATGAAAGCTTAATGATAGTGGATGTATAAAGAGCGTCGATATTAAAGATTAAAAAAGGATTATAAGAGTCATTAAGTCTCGATGATGAAAGGATTGATTAAGGGTTGATCTGTGGTTAGTTTGATAAATCATTCCACCAAGTTTTAATAAATGGGGCCTTAACCATTATCTAATGAATATTTGACCTGGTAGGTCATATTAATTCCCAGAGAAAATTTGCTTATGCATTTCAATATGCATACTATGGGAAAAAGCAGGGTTTTCCTGTGTCACTTGGAAACCTTATTCATATCACTTCCTAACTCATCCAAACCCTTCCCAACTCTTGGGGCAACAAAGAGAACTAGAACCCCAAAAGCATCTATTGTGACTGTTAGAAACATTATTCTACAACATATCATGGGACAAAAAAGTCTAGCTCACAAAAAGAAAATTTTTCCTAATAATTTATTATCCTAAGAAGCAACTTGATATTCACCCTGTCCTTACCTTATATATTACATTATATATCAAAGCACTAGTTGAAACTCCTACCCAAATTTGATGAGGAAAATAAAGGAAGATTGAGGAACATATCAATGTTTTATAATATTTTATTTTTAAATTCATGGTAGTGTAAGAGGATGCTTTTATGTGTCTCCTCGTATAAACCCTGGAAAGAGATGTGCTAAAATGGTTATGTATTCTTCATCCTCCCTCTATGATCTCATGGAAAGACTTAGAAATAACATTATTTATGTAGCGGGGTGAGGAGAAAGACCTCCAATATTACCTCATAGAAATTTGAGCAGTTAAGAAGAAACCCTAAGAGAATGTAGAGGATTTTACTAGGAATCTTAACAAGGTGTATAATAAGATCCCAATTGAGATAAAACCTAAACCTATCACTACCATTGTAAATTATGCCACAAATTTTAAACTTGATTTTTTGGTCATGCTAAGTGAAAGAAAACCCACAACCCTATGCAATCTGACATATTTGAAATAGAAATAAACCTAACTGTAACTAGAAAATTAAGGAGAACTAAGACAGGGGATGAGAACAACGGAATAAAGAAGGAAAAAGGAAATGGGAAGGACAAATAAGAGAAGAAAGTAAAGCATGAGCCTAACCACTCCACACATAATAAATAAATAACAAAAGAAAGTATTGAAGAAAAGACTAGGTTAATAAGGATCTTATCCAATAAGGTGTCTAGCCTCATGTCAAAAGAGCTAAGTAGAAACCAAGTTCCACCACCTCGAAATCCTAATTTCATTTGTAGGCATTTTAACCCACAACCAATGCAAAGAGAAAAGAAGCTCGATGACTAGTTGATTCAACCCCCAGTTAGAACATAATTTAACTTGCAAAGGGATGAACTCTCTAACGAGTTGAACTAAGACGAAGGCATAAATTAGGTAGACAATCAACACCTCACATTCTATATCACAAAAGTCAATCTTGCAGAGTCCCTAGCATTACAGGAAGTCTACAAATCATAGGATGATTATGGAATTCCTATTGCTTAATATTAATGAATCACATTAACATTAATGAAATAACGTAAGAGGAAACATGACCTGCATCTTAAACAAGGTGGACTGACTAAAGAAAGACATCAAACTAAAGTCGTTATTCCCACACATGACTCAGAACCATTCCCTGGTGCCAACCAAAATCCTCTCGATGTTATGAAAGACTCACAAGGACCTTCACATTGGAGGAGTAAGCCCAATCATAATTCCAATCCCTACCTGAACTAGGTATTTAGGAAATCACAAGAGCCCTTACCTCCTAAGTCACGACTTGAACTAGCTAGAGAAAGTGAAAATACCATAGTCTCATTGTTCAACCTAGAACAAGACTTGAGTAGGATAAGGGTCCCAGTCTCTTTGTTAGAACTAGCTAAGAATCCAACCTATTAGTCTCACATACAAAAGTTCATGTAACACAATGAATTATCATTTCACAACGATACCTTGAACATTGAAGAAGATCACCCTACCATGGTATGTGGCCCACATGTAGAGGGACAATATGAGGATAGCCCTCTTTTCTACATTACCCTCAATGTTATGATAAACTTCTTCACAATTATATGTTAGAATCAAGAGCATCCCACAACCTCATGCCCAAATGAGTCATGTTGGATTTGGGCTTAAACATCACCAAACCTTACCATGACCTTTATTCATTTGGTTCTAGAAGGGTCAAAGCGCCTAGGTCTCGTCAAACAATTAGTGATATCCACCACCCAAATCCTCACGAAGAGCATGGTCATGGACATTGTTGTGGCTAACATTCTAGTGTTCTGTACCATGTTACCTTCTAGATCTTGGGCTAGGAGATTAGGCTAAACCTTATAGATGGATTTAACCTATGCAACCATATTTTTTATTGGAGGTCAAGAGAGGAGACTGTATAGAGAATCTAAATTCCTATATGTTATAAGTGATGCTAAAAGGTCTAAGAATCAACCTCTATATTCCATAGAAGAATCATTTGGCTCTTACAGCCTATTCATGAACCCTAAGATGATGGCCAGAAGTAAACGAACTCCCTACTAAGATCAAATAATCACAAGACAATTTTATACAATTATCCAAAACAAATAAATGAATAAGCATCTTTTAAGATATTTCATATACAACAATAATTTATTTGTAATGAACTTTATATATTCTATATTTATTGTATGTTATCTAAATTATATTTATTTTGCTTTCATATAGATAAATCAAAACTATTATTTTTTTAATCAAAACTTAGGATTTATATTTTCATTAAAACTTTACATCAAAATAACCAAATAACAACTATAATTAAATAATAACAAAATTTCGAAAAAAATATATATCAACTTTTAAATTATAAATTATAAATCATAAAATACTAAAACAAATACACTTTTTAAAACTTATAAATTATAAAATACAAAAAGTTACACCTCCAATAAAAACATAGATACTCCTTATTTATAAAATATGCATATACGTAGTCTCTTACAAATAAACAAAATAAATATTATAATTTATTTATACAAAGTTTCATTTAAAGTTAAAACTATAACCCACTTTACCGTCATAACGTGGAGTTTCAACATACAAATTTCAATAAAACATAAATATTTATTTTATCTAAATTATATTTATGTTATTTAAATTATATTTATTTTACTTTCATACAGATAAATCAAAATTATTATTTATTTCATCAAAATTTAGGATTTATTTTTTCATTAACACTGTACATCAAAATAACCAAATAACAACTATAATTAAATAATGACAAAATTTCTAAAAAAAAATATATATCAACTTTTAAATTATAAATTATAAATCATGAAATACTAAAAAAATTACACTTTTTAAAACTTATAAATTATAAAATACAAAAAGTTACACCTCCAATAAAAACATAGATACTTCTTATTTATAAAATATGCATATACGTAGTCTCTAACAAATAAACAAAATAAATATTATAATTTATTCATATAAAGTTTCATTTAAAGTTAAAACTATACCCCACTTTACCGTAATTATGTGGAGTTTCAACATACAAATTTCAATAAAACATAAATATTTATTTTATTTAAATTATATTTATGTTATCTAAATTATATTTATTTTACTTTCATATAAATAAATCAAACTATTATTTTTTTCATCAAAATTTAGGATTTATTTTTTCATTCACACTATACATTAAAATAACCAAATAACAACTATAATTAAATAATAATAAAATTTTGAAAAAAATATATATCAACTTTTAAATTATAAATTATAAATCATAAAATACTAAAAAAAAATATACTTTTTAAAACTTATAAATTATAAAATACAAAAACAATAAAAACATAGATACTTCTTATTTATAAAATATGCATATATGTAGTCTCTAACAAATAAACAAAATAAATATTATAATTTATTTATATAAAGTTTCATTTAAAGTTAAAACTATAACCCACTTTACCGTAATTATGTGGAGGTTCAACATACAAATTTCAATAAAACATAAATCACACTTGAGTTATCCATTAAAATTAAAACTTCAGCTTTTCTTAGACATTGTGAGGTTACACATGTAGCTCTTCTAGCATTGTGAGGTACACTAGTAGCTCTATCGTGCTTTCCATGTATCTCTAGTCATAGTCATGGCAATGTAGCGGTTGGTTATGTTATTAATCTTATGCATGAATAATAGGTAGTTTTTCTTGGCTTCCCTTCCTTTGGCTTCTCTTTTAGGTATACATAAAACGTGTGATAGGTGTTGGAATCAATGCAATAACAACAATTTGGGTGCATCATCTCTTCAGCCATCAACATTAAACGAACATTAACAGAGGGTGTGAAATAAATTTCAAATTTCAAATTTACCATTGTCTTTTATGGATGATTATGTGATAGTTATATTATAGATAGATAGCAATATGATGCATATGTTTTGGATGGACTAGAAATAAGATATACTTTTCCGAAGTGCGGAAAAGACATCAAGATGTGTGCGTATACGGAGGAATTGCCAGAAATAGTTATTGATATATTAAATATCTAATAGCATTGTAAATAAGACTTGTTGGTCAGTATGTACACATCGCTGCATATTGTACCTGTTTCGATTCTGGTGGTTATATATTGTCCCACATATTTATGACTCAATAGACTTGAAAATATAAATCGCCGTTAAAGCTCGCATGGCACAAAATCATTTGAATGGTTTGATACTTGCGGGCTTGTTATATATACCTAGGCTAACTATGATATAATTGCTTAACAATTATGTTAGTGGGAACATACCAAAGGAAATAAATAATTTATTGTCCATGCTAAAGCTGAATAAAAATTCCAATAACAGGCTAAATATCTCTCTTCCTCCATCTATCGATAAACTATCTTCTTTGAAGACACTTTTGATAAGTGAAAATCAATTAACAAGTAATTTTCCGCGAGAGATTGGCCAACTTAGGGATGTTTCTACAATTGATATCAATAAAAACATGTTTTCTGTTATGAGTCCTAAGGAAATTAGTAAGTGTAGTGTTTTCACAGGCATTGATCTTAGCCAAAATGATTTCGTGGGTCCCATCCTAGTGGAAATGACCAGGATGCCCAATCTAAACTCTCTCAATGTATCCAGAAATCACTTGAATGAGATCATCCCTACAAAATTTGAGAACATTCCTAACTTGAGTTCTGTTGCTTTCTGATGAGCACTAGTATTGCAGAAAGAATGTTGTAACTCTTGGGACTACCAACTTTACTTTATCAAACCCGGGTTCGTACAAATTTGGAGGTGACAGTGTTGTATACACAAGTAAATGTAATGGGTTTGCTCTTTGTCATTGCTAAGCTTGCGATAGACCATTAAGGTTTTTCAAACCAAACTTCTATGGATTCAGAACAAGCTTGATTACCAATAAGAGAAAGATAAATCTACTCTAAAAGAAAGCTTGTCCACTACAATAAAGAAAAATATTGAAATCAAATGCTAAAACACACCATCTTCTAACTAACTACTAAGAGGCTTTGCTTCAAAAGAATGCTAAAGCACACCATTTTCTAACTAAATGCTAAAAAACTTTACTTATAAATCACACATTCTCCTTATACTAATATATTTATATCAATTATGAAGTTACAAATAAATTACTTTATTTAGAAATTTACTTTTATTTAAATTATATATACTTTATCTATCAACTAAAATCAAAATTACTTTATTATTTAAATAATCATATAATTTCCTCAAACAATTTTGTGATTTTTTAAAATTAATTGATCACAATTTCATATTTTAAAATTAAATATAACAAATTAATCTCCTTTTATTAATTCAAATGACTTTATCATTTTGTGTTATACAAACTCACTATTATACAATAATAAAGTATAGACTTCCGTTTCCTCAAAGCGTACAATTATTTAAAAAGGATAATTACAAGCAGAGAAAATCGCCTTGGAAATTTGCAGTCTTTGGAAGTTCATAATACGTCAGGTTTATTTAACATTAAGTTAATTGAAAGTTTTAAATGAGAAAAATATCCTCTTCATGCTTTTACACCCGAAAGCCTACGGGAGAAAAAGGTACCAGAAGATAATATCATTTGTTCATGCAGTGAACTTGAAACACAAAAAAATGATCAAAACAGTTTGGCCAGAGATAGATAAGTCCTCATTATCTAATCATTGTCAGTGAAAAAACAGTGGAAAAAGAGTTCCAATATACATACCAGGGGATAGAGATAGACAGCAAGATAGATTATGTACCAGGAAGAGAAAAATTTTCAATCTAGTAGGTTGTAGCAGCCATTTTCCATTTGACCATTTGGGATAGGAGCATTTTCTTTGACAAAACATTTGCATGAGTATTTTGCAATTTGTTCACATGATGTATAGAATAATATTTTCTCTTCCTCTAAAAAGACTCAATTTTGTTCATCCATTCTGTTAGCTTGTAATTTTTTATGGAAAATTTATCAGTGACATGATCAATTATAACTTTAGAATCACCATAAATCTACAGAGACTGAAAATTTAGAAAAAATCTAAAATGAAAAATCTAAAATGAACAAGCCATGATAGAACTATTACTTGGGCTTGTCACATAAGCCTAAATTCAACCATAGAAAAGAATTTTAGGAAAAAAAACCAAATAAATAAATTGAAATCAGCCATTTCGCAATTTCATTCAATGATGGTGTAGCAATCCTTTTAAGAATAGTCAAATCCCACAGCGACATGCCGTGGAGAAAAATAAGATCGGAAAAATATGAATAAATAAGCACTCTCCTCGTCCTTCATTTTCTTTATGACAATGGAATGCAGTAAATTCACCCACATCATTGGAATCCACCGCAATGTCCTGTAAAAATATTGGAATTTTACATTGGATTTCCGCGTTTATTGGAATACAATGCAATGTCCTGTAAAAATTTTGGAATTTTACACTAGATTTCCACGTTTATTGGAATACAATGCAAGTTCCTGTAAAAGTAGTGGAATTCATTAACATTACCTAATTATTTTTTAAATATTTAGGCATATTTACCTCATATGCTATTTTGCTGACTGATTGCGATTTCTGCGCGGAAAATTACTCCCTCAGAACTGTATTAAATTTCATATTCTTAAATGGGTCCAAGAAAGTTAGATTGAAGCCATGCCCAGGGTCCTTCATGTGGGTCTCACTGAACCCAACTGGATCGTCGCGAGATTCGATGCGGAGCCGCGCTTTTTGACCTGATAGCAATAGAAAACTCACGACCGTCCTGTTGGGTCCATCCAGCGTTGGAATTTGACGGGCATTTGTCCGTCAGAGACCATTTTACGCGTAAAATACGTTGAATTTTTTTAAATAACCGTCTGACCTGACGTGTTTGGAAGGATGCAGAACGTATTTTTGACGCTTATGGTTTTTTTAAAACGTTATTAATATCATATCTAAAGAGTGACATCTTTCCACTTCAACTTGGAACACTATAATAAATCGATAATGATCTTATCAACAAATAAACTTTAGAAAAAATCCAGCTGCTTTAGGAGGGTGATTATGAAGAATGGAGAGAATTAGAGGTTAGTGTCCTCGACTTTATTTTACATAAATGGTCGGCTGAAATTAAAACTCGTCTCTAAGTATTTTAGGTTTTTTTTGTTTTTTTTGGGATGGGAATTAAGTCGGGGTAACTTTTAAAGAAATTGTAGATGTGTGTGGATTAAATAATTTTATTTTTTTAATGTATAAATTAATTAAGTATATTTAAAAATCTCTCTAATTTTAAATAATTAAAATTTGATAAATATAATTTTTTAAAAAGTTTAGCGTTTTTTTTATGATGTTTTAGTTAAAAATATATTTGAAATATATTAAATGAATTTAGTGAATTTCTTTCTATAATATTTTAATATTTTTTTGTTTGTTTTTCTCTTTTTTTTAATATATTGGGAAAAATGATTATAATTCAGTGGTGAAATTCACATTGGGGACAATCATCACTGGCAGCTATCCTATCCATAATGCAGGTTGAATCATCATGGTTTCATTGACAGCTATCCATAAGGCAAGTTGACTCGTCATGGTTATTCAAGAAAAACCACTCCTTGGAATTACCCTACTCGGAGTCCTCATGGTTATTCAAGAAAAACCACTCCTTGGAATTACCCTACTCGGAGTCCCAGTGTGACTTTCACTCTTACCAAACATCTATTAGTCTTGGCCTATTAACCTATTTCCTTACATTCCATGAAATCAAACTCTTAGCCAAACAAAAGCAATTTTAAGACATACCATAGAACTAAAAAAAATTGTCAACAATTCCAATCTATAAATACATTTCTTTTAAAAATTTGTAAGAAGTGTGTGTATATTTAATGGTTTATGTTTTACTCTATCCATCACCAACAAGGTGTGTTATTGAAACACATACTGGTGTGTTATTGAAACACATACTTGTAATACATTAAGTGGGTTCAAGTAAAACAAAACCTAATTTATTAATTGTACAATACCATCAGAATAAAACGAGTCTAAAGCATCACTCAAAACTGTTTTTTAATTTATTAGAATTAATAAATGTAGAAATGGTGTTGAAGAACTCAATTTTAAACATGATAATGTAGATACCTTACCTTGGAAACCTTTTTTGACAAAACCTTCTAGAAATGACCTTTGTTTGGCTCTTTTATACTTTAGGAATTATCACAAATAGAAATTATAAACTTATAGATAACAATGTTGCATATTTTTATTTCTAGGCTTCACATTCTTAGTTTTTCTCTATTTTCTTTTGTGCTATTAATTTTGCAAGATTTCAATTTTCCATGGGTAAATCTATTTAGGCCCCTTTTCACCTTTCGTTGATTTGCTTTCTTGTTGATGAGCTTGAGGTGCATGTGAGTGGACATTGCCAATTGAAGAGAGCTCTCAAGTGAATTCGAATATGCACACACATAGAAAGTGAAACATATTTTTATTAAAGTAGGAATTAAGATACTTACAACTTCCACAAAAGCACCTAAAACCTAAGGACACACAACCACAAAAATGGATTTGAGACCATTCAACTAAGGTTATTAACTAGTCTCCTTAAATATATGTCTACAAAACTAAGTGATCAATAAGCATCTAATCTAATAGAGACTTTATATCAAATAATGTCATATATATATATATATATATATATATATATATATATATGCCCACAACACAACAAATTTGGCTTGGTTTGAAATGCTTTGCTCATGATGAGATCTCTTCAGATGCTCAATCTTAATATGATTGAATTCCCATAAGTGTCACCTAGAAGGTACAAGGGGAAGAAAACATATATATTTCGTACTCCTTAGAATGAATGTCATTCAATAACTCACAATTCGTTCATTTGATTAGGGTAAGTTGGATTAGAATCCAGGTCCAAATAGTTTCCTTGAAATCCAATGAATATGTATTTATCTCTTATGCAAACTTCATTAAAATTCTCACTTGAATGAATCAAACAATCAATCCATGAGTGTGTTAGTGCATCATCGAACCTACATAGCTAAAAGAACAAAAAATCTTCCCTCTCACAATAATTTTGGACCACAATCTTGCTTGTTCCCACTTTCTCTCCCTGAGTGTAATGGCCACCCACCTTTATTGGATTTTTTGGGCTAGAGGTTTGTCACAGTGGCACCGACTCACCACTCACTTCTGAAAGTTATCCTACATCACAATATCACCTATGGAATAGTGGAAGTGTCGCTTCAATTACAATCTGCACCAGATCTCGAGTGTCTCAACATATCACTTAAAATATTTGAAAGATATGGCTCATGAAGCTTATGAAATACTAAAACACTTTTTATACATTGTACGTACTTGACTACAAACTCTCCACGATGGACCCTCACATTGATTCCATGTGATTATGATCATGGAGAGGATGTAGAGGATAGTCCATCTCATAGTTTTACTTTGTTGGTCATCTTATACGTCCCATAAGATCTCCTTAGTAATATCATGTTATGGCATGTCTGAGTCAAGGACATTTGATTTCAGAGTTATGGAGATTTTATTGTGAGTGTTCCATATAATTTCAAACCAAAATTGAGAATTCAATAAGTCATTTATGTGTTATGGTCAATTTATTTTTTCTTTTCTCATGATAGATATGTGTTTTTAATGAAACCTTTATTAGTGAAGGGTTAATTTATTATCAAAACATCACCTTTGGAAGGGAAAAATTTTAAACATAACGTTTCTTGAAGGGCAGCGTAAAGACCTAAAACGTCAAAAAAAAATTGTATGATGGGTAAAGAGGAATCCAAATTCCAACCCTGGGTCCATCTAATAGACGAAAATACATCACGGACGACTGGCGAGATTCTGTTTGAAGGCGTGGAATGATGAGCATAAAAATTTTAAAACCTTCGAATCTACGTTCCGCTCCATAAGGTACCCATCAACAATGACATTATTAAGTCTATATTGATAGGGTGTGGGTTAGGTCATAATGAATCATAGAGGCGGTGCACAACATTGTTGGTAACATTTAGACACGGTTGGTTTAGCTTAGCGAATAAATGAAAGTTAAAGGGAGTTTATGGTTATCTATTTGCTATAAATATAGTTTACATTTAGAATTTTCTCAACGTTTATGGATTATAATATAAAGGAGTTGTTTTTAGTGTGATTTTTTGGAAATTTTTATGGTGGGTTTTTCTAGTCAAATTTCTCTAAAATCTGGCAGGAATTTATTGAAATCACAATCTTGATGAGTAATCTTGTGCAATTGAAGTGCCCTAGGGTTTTTCCAGGGTGTTGAATCCATATATATAGTCAAAAAATTAGTTTAAATAACACAAATCAAGATTTCACCTCAAATTTGTGGCTTTGATTGATGTGTTCGTTGGATTGGTTGGTGATCTTGGATCATGGTGGCAACTTCTCGGTGGTGCAGTGTGTGATATTGGAGCTACGAGGTGGATGCAACAGTCGACATTTTGAAGTCAGAAATTGAATATGTGCTCAGCTAATGATCATGCAACAATAATCGACATTAAATTCTAACTGTATCGATGACACGAGGAACTCTAAATGGCGCTTTGATGCCAAAATTTGCAGATTGTGTTCGGTTGATTCGACGAAAATTGACGTTGGCCTCCAGGCATGTGAAGGCACAAGGAACCCTAATTTCTATCTACCACTGCATATTTTGCGGCTTAATATTTCTATGAATTCAGTTGGTGTGTATGGATATAATATTGCATGAGTTGGATGGATCGACATTGTTGTGCAGATAATGAAATTGAGTAGCCCTTCATTGCCTCTTGAAGTCGGAATATCAGATGTCCTTTATTCTGGCATAAATTGACTTTCCACTTCATCTGTGATTACACTTGAATCTGTAGATCGAAGTGTGAATCGGTGAAGATCGCATATGTTTAGCTTGTACTATTGCTCGGTGCTACGTGATGGGGTGGATTGTGATCAATTGAAGTGCATGCAACATGTTGGATCTGTGTGTGGTGAAAATCATTGGGTTGATATGGGTGTTGGAGCTGCAAGTAGAGGAGCAATGCTGCTATATACCCGTGTAACTAATGGCTACGTGGAGGTTGTAGTTGCATGCATTGAGGCTGCGTGACCCTGCAACTTTGAGGATTTGGTGGAGCTACAAACTCATTGTATTGCTTGACTTCATCCTTGTTGAAGTTCTGTAGTATTTTTGGCTACAGAAATTAGAAGTGCAGTGGCTAGCTAACTATTCCTAATCGAAGTGTTCTTGCACACTCGATGCATGGGAGAAAATAGAAGGAGAAATGGGTCAGCAAATGAGATTGAAAGAGTCTCAAAGAAAACTAAGGAGAAAGCATCAAGGGACATATGCAATATATTGTTTTTGTAAATTTGGTGAAGAGTTTTGAGTCGATGTTGATGGAATTATAGCTAATCAAGTCAAGGATCATGATGCAAATCTAGAATTTGATGAAATCGTTAAGAGGTTAATACTGGATCTATCATCTTTTTCAAGTATGAATCATGAAAGTTGGGCAACTGAAATGAAAACAACATTATGGAAGGTAAATTTATTGAATTATGTTGAAGATGCTATCAATTTAAACTATGATAGGGGAGATGCATCAACATTATGTCTTATAACATCTGCATTAGATGAAAACAACATGTTCAACATACTACATGAATATGGTAAGATTCAAAATGCAAAAGTTTTGTGGGATATTTTAGAAATGAAGTACAATTTGAATGAGAGAAAAGATGATGAAGGTATTTCTCTTGAAAATGATGATTGTGCTTTCAATCCCATAACTACTTGTGAAACTGAACATGTCAACATTGAAGATGAAATGATGGGTGATGAAGGTGTTCTTGTAATTGACATTAAAAAATGTGATGATGAAGTTACTACCATTATCGTAGAATCTCAAAAATTTTATGAAGAAAGATTCCTTGATGCAGAGACCCATGAAGTCAAATTTGATGAGATCTATGTATCTCATGACATGTGGATCAATCTGATGCATGAAAAGCATCTTATTGATGAGTTGTTGTTCAATGAGAAGAAAAGCCTATCTCCATATACAAATCAAATGCAAGACAACATGTTTGCAGCAACAGAATTGAGTAAAGAGGTTGAAGGCATGAATCAACAAACTATGTCAGTAGAGAGAGATGGATAAATGAAAGCTCTCTTGAAGGAGCAGGAAGACAAGAGCCAATATGGTCCTCTTTATGAATCTAACATTGTTTTTAAGTGTGCAAATATTGGCATTCAAGAAGAAACAATTGAAAAGTCCCAAGAACCTCCAACATTGAATGTTAGCCTATAATCGAGATCAAGAAATATGAGGATAAGAGTTCAAGCATTCTACCTTTGGGGTAGAAAACATAAAAAGGAGGAGAAACTCCATCACTATGGCAAGAAAAGTGAAGATGCAACTTCACCGATGAATGAACAAGCATGAACTCTCAAGCAAGAAGACAAAAATAAAAGCTCAGTTACCAAGTTTTTTTATGTACTATTGTAAGCATAGGTAAGACTAGACCAGCAGGCATATGTTATTTTTCCAAGCACCCTTTCTCCATTAAGGGGGAGTGTTAGAATTAATGGAGAAAGTTAGTTTTTTCCACATTTGGTTGTTTGTTGTTGTAGGGTAGGATTGAGACCCTCTAATTAGGTCTAAGATCCTATTATTTACAGAGTGGTTAAAACCACCCTGTTTATGTGCTAGATTGTATGTAACAGGCCTTTTGTGTGAATGAAGGTAGAGTGTTCTACCAGAGGCAGTCTCCAGGTGGAGCTCCTCACCTTTGAGCTACCCAATTTATTAATAAAGTTGATTTTTCAGTTTTTAACATTACATTACAAATTTATCAAATTTATCAGAAAATTTTTATAACATGAATCATATCTCATATAAAAAAAAATTAAAATAGAAGAAAAATTAAAAAATGGACAACTTTTGTCATCCTTGTATTTTTATTTTTAATATAATTTTTTATTATTATAAATAAATACACTTTTAACTTCTTTTGAAAATTATTGTGAGTGTAAAATAATTCATACTTCACTCAAAATCCATTTTCAATGTGAATGAGTAAATTTATTATTTTATCAAATTTTTATGAAGAACATGTCATATTGAATTGGATTCACTATCATTACATATAATTTTTTTTTAATAAAAATATTTAAATGATTGGTCAGTATTACATTAAAATTATCATTTGAACCAAATTAAATCATTTTCATATATTTGTTATGTGGAATTTTGCATCTACAGATAAATACAATTTCCCTAGGTGGGTAGCTACACCTAGAACAACACATTTAAAGCGTTTATCCTTTTTTCTATAGAAGGTAAATAAGACAAGGGACCTACTTGTTATCTTTCGCTTTCCATTTGTCTCCTTTGTATGGCTCCTGTCGCTCCTTCTCGAACTTAATCCACTCGACAAGTACCTACAATCATAAACAGACGACAAAAACCAATCAAAGCAAGAGATCTATCTACTACAAGCAAATGGAATCGAAATAATTTACACATATAATCATCATACATAAAGACAAGAATATGGGAAACGGTGTAAGCAACTTTATTAAGTAGAAGAGAGAGTAACAACCATGAAGTCAGATCTAATGTCACTCCTCCAGCTTGAGTTCCATCCAACATCACATCAAAATCACAACACTCCGGAAACACAAAAATACTTGCTTACAATCTAAAACCTCACACCAACAGTATCTCCTTACAAATTTTCAAAGTCCAACCCTTGATCACTTAGATGAGTGCTTAATTTATAGGAAATGGAGGTTGTTTGGTCATAATGAGGGTATTGAATGGCCATCCAAACTTAGAGTTAGTTTCCATGGAGGAGGGGATGAGAGGATAGGAGGTTACTTAACTCATTCCCTATCCAATTTCGAGCTCATAGGAGATGGTAAGTGTGGGAATCTTCTAGAATGCTCTAGAAGATAAGAATATTCCTAGAACCCTATAAATAATGCGCTCAATCTCACCCAGTGCAGGTCAAAGTGGGCCTAAGTGCACTGAAATGCACCCTTACATGGGCCTACCTACATTAAAGCGAATTTACCCCTGATCAAGGCTACGCTGGTCCCTCAAAGAGGCATTTCTGGAGGGATTCAAGCCAGGAAACTTTTAGGGAAGGAGGCATTCAAAGCGATGACTTGTCTAGGGCATGTAGCAACTGGATTAGAGTTTGATAAGCCCTAATAATATTGATCTAAATTTTGCGAGTGAGGTGCCCAAATGGATCTGTAACAGCTTCCCCCTAAAGCATGAAGTTGAAAAATTATAATGTCAAGTGATATTCTTTACAATGTGATGAGGATGTTTCGAAGTGGATGGTGACTTGCATCAATTACAATACATAATATCATGATATTTTGGATTTTTCATGAATTTTTGAGGGAAGGCATACCCATGCTCAGCATATAAACTTTAATTACAAGTACATAGATAGTTGTCTACATATATAGACCCATGATGGGATGAACATTAGTGTAAAGCCATCGTATGAATGATTTGGTACTTTCCTAAAATCACAACTGGGATGGATGAAACTAGATCCAGAGTCTTTTATCTCATTCAATCTTTCGCTCAAGTATGAGCCTAACCATGTGAATATGTGATCTGAAGTCAAGCATGGGGATACACCTTCTGATTACTAGACAATGATGTAAGTCGTTAACAGAAGTGATAGAAATCACAGATAATGATAATGATCCTCAAGGTACTCCAGTACATTCTGCACGGTTTGAATGGATGTTTTGATGTTGAACACCATACAAAGTCTTTCGGTTGAAGGTTAGTGACATCAACCTATCGTCGGAAGTGAGAAACATTCCATTGATGTATGCAGGCCTCAAGGTACTAGAAGGGTGTTTCTAAGTCAACTTCTTGGATAATGTTTTGATGTCGACAAGAAGCGACTTGTCACACAAGGGCCTTGATGTATCCCATATCGACGACACGAAATGAGTGTAATGATTTTTGGAGACAGAATGTGACTGACGACACAAGGTTCGGGAATGGCGTTCATGAAAATGAAGGTTTATGAGTATTTCAAAGGATGAATTTAACTGAGTGACTTCTCTTGAACATCTCGGCGACACTGAATGAATTGCCAGCATTGACCCAAAAACCAAAGTAATTGATGGTAAGATAGACCATAGGTATGATAACCATCAAGAAAATAACCCAACCCATGTAGTCACAGTGATGAAGTGAAAGTTTCATGTTCAAGAACAACCTGCTACCATAAAGTGGTTAACCCCTTTTCCCATTTTCCCTAGTCATTGTTCACTGGTACCTCTTTATTTTTTATCAAGCTTGATGAGGATAACATATGCTTGTTGTATAATTCAACCTTCAGGTAAACCCATCACTATGTGATGTTTTATCGAGTCTAGTGAAGGTGAAACTCGGTCTTGTCATCATGGAAATGTTTGTCGCTATTTTATGTTTTAACGAGTTTAAAAACAATGATAACTCAGTCCTTTTCATGTTTAGAGTGTTTGAAAAGGGACAGAAAGAAAACTCCACAAGTTCTCTTTCGTAAATTTGTCTCTCAAGTCCGAAAAAGCGTAAAATAATACAAGAGAGAACCTATTGACCATGTTCGATCAACGTATTCCTTTTTTGAAAGTAATCTATCTCAGTCCGGAAAAGGGTTAAACTTATATAGAGTAGATGTCATTTCCAATCCGTTAACGAACTGAAAAGGACAAGCGCTTGGCAATATTTTCATGTTTCAAGAGTCTGAAAAAAGTTTAAAGGGGACTCCACTTAGAGGAATGAGTGGTGTCTAGGATAGCAACTGGTTGTAGTGATGTTGGAAACTTCTCAAAACATGTTGATTTATGTGAAGAGGTTGGCTAATAAGACCACTCAGTGTAGTTTTTCCTCAAGAAAGGTAAAACAACCAAGTGAAAGTGTATGATCAGCCAAGCAAACAGTGACGATGGAAGGAGAAAAACCAAGGCTCATCTGATGGAAGAAGCTGATAGAATGGCAATCATGAGGGTTAAAATGGAGATGGGTTCATTTTTACACAAGATTGAACCATAGGGAACTATGCTTGGATTCAGTTTCATGTTTACACAAGCTTGAAATGAAAAACTATGCTTGGATTCAGTTTCATTTTTACACAAGATTGAAATGAAAAACTATGCTTGGATTCAGTTTCATTTTTACACAAGCTTGAAACAAGAAAAAAACTATGCTTGAGATTGGTTTACATGCCCCCAGCATGATGACTCGATTCTAGGTGCATGCCCCACAAGCTTCATTGCATTCACCTAAGTAGACTACTCATGGCTATCAGGTGGATGGAATGAAGGTTCATTTACGAGATCAAGTGAAAGACTCGACTAAGATATTATGAGATCTAATCAAAGACTAGAATTGGAACTTTTCTTGAGTGGACCTTGTTTCATTTTTTAATGAGCTTGACATATGGCAAGGAACTCTGCTCAAATTCCTTGTTTCATTTTTTAACAAGCTTGACACAAGATATGGAACTATGCTCTGGGACCTGTTTCATTTTTTTATTGACGTTGACATAGTAAAAGAACTATCCTCATATTCCTTGTTTCATTTTTTAACGAGCTTGACACAAGACAAGGAACTATGCTCATATTCATTGTTTCATTTTTTAACGAGCTTGACACAAGACAAGGAAGTATGCTCATAATCGTTGTTTCATTTTTTAACGAGCATGACACAAGATAAGGAACTATGCTCTTGAGACCTGTTTCATTTTTTATTGAGGTTGACAAAGTAAAAGAATGATGCTCATATTCCTTGTTTGATTTTTTAAAGAGCTTGACAAAAGACAAGGAACTATGCTCATACCCTTTGTTTACATTTTTTTTAATTAGGTTAGCACAGTAAAAGAACTATCCTCATATTCCTTTGTTCATGACCCATAAGAGGTCATGAATTTTAAGAGGTTCTCATCAGATGGGAGAACAATGCTCTAGAATGTATCATTAGAGAGGTCTGGTTCCAATTTCCCCAGTACATAATGTACAACATCACAAAATTGATCATCCATTGATGTAGGTATGGAATGAGTTGCCACTTAAATGACTCGTGGCGGGGAAGATACCATTGGGACAAAGGGACCGTTTAGGGAAGATGGTTGGCTGGAAGTCATATTTGGACTGGGAAATGAAAGCTGGTCAACGGTGACAATTCTACCTTCATACGAGAAACACATCAGTCGAAAGAGTGTTGAAACAATAACTCCCATTTCATAAACATAGTCACGCCCAAGAAGTAAATTGTAATCTAAAGGGCCTCGAACTACCATCACATTGAGATAAACAAATTTTCCTCCCAAAGTAATAGGAAACTGAGGAAGGATCCCTAATGGTTGACTGGTTCCTCTGTTAAAAGCCAACATATTCTGGGTAATAGGCACAAGTGGCAGCAAACCGAGTGCTTTCCAAGTAGTGGAGGAAAGGATACTCACAGATGCACCTTCATCTATAATAGTGTTAGGTACAACCATGTTACAAACCTGTACTATGATCTGGAAAGGCACATAAGAAGGAGGATGACATATTGCTAGTCAATTCCAATCAAAGGAAGTGATGAGACTACTTGGAGGGGGTACCATAAGAACGAGAGAATTACCCCCTTGAGTTATGAGAATAGGAGGATTTTCCTCCTGTCTTGATGGAATAGAAGGGTTACCTCCAAGCTCATTGGAATCCAAAGAAATGAAAAGAACCTAAGTGGTATCATACTCACTCTCTACGGGAAAGGTACGATTAAATGAAGATGAAATCAGGTCAACTGTTTCCTCGACCTGTGATTGGTCAAGTATAGACTCATGGGATTCACATTTAGAGAGAGTGGGTTTGACTGATGGTTGATTTGGGTTAGTCACTTCATTAACTAGTGACGGATTAAGGGAGAGTCTCCTGTAACTAGATGGAAGTCACTGCGGAGATGCAGGACGGTTATCCAACACTTTTTGGGCTTCATCCAGATAGGGACAAAGGTGAATGGGGTGATTCCCTTCACATAACCTACAGGGGAACTTAACTTTACCCTTCTTTCCATGAACTTTACTACCACTAGTTGATGGTGTGTCCCCAACATGATCTCGAGAAGTTGATGACACAAAATGATGTGAACGAGAAGGCCATTCTTCTAAGATCTGAGGAGTACCAGAAAAATTTCGAAGAAGATGGTCTCCCGTATAAAGTTTGCATGGATATCGAACTTTGTGAGGCTTATCAGACAGTTTCTCATCAGAAGTTGCATTCAAAGCAATGGTTTCTTGGTTGTCCCCCTGCTGAATTTTCTTCTTCTTCCATTTCTTCTTCTTCTTAGCCACTTGGTTAATAGTGTCAATACTTTCACTAGATGAAGAGGAAGAAGGGGATGAAGAAAAAACCGACGAAGAAGGAAAAGGGTCAATTTTAGGATAAACTGGAGGTTGATTATGTCCAGTTAGAGGAATATTCTATTGCAGGGCCAAGGAGGTTGAGAACAACCATACTGGCAAGACGATGGTAAGTCCCGAAAGGGACAATGTAGCCATATAAGGAGCACCAATATTTCTCAAAGGAGGAAAAGGACTAGGATTTCCATCAAAATGAATTCCTTGATCGGCGGACTCTGGAGTTGTTGCCATATGTTTCAACCTAAGATAAACTAAGGAGTGACGTGGAGGATGTTATCCTTGGTCAATTAATTTATTTTAATCAAAATAACATAATAAAACAAAAGAGGGATAATCTAGGCAAGAGGATTCCCAAGCAACTGTGAACCACAGAATACCTCCCAATGAACCGAGAAGTACGGGCAGGCAGTCTACCCGAATGCTATGTTTGGTGTAACACAGTGTACAAGGAGGCCAACTTAGTTACCTAAGGATGGATAGAAACCTAGTGTTTTCCTCAAATATATACCTGAAATTATGTGGAGGCCCAATCCGTATTAGCATTGTCTAGTGCGAAACCACACAATGAGAGCATTCCTTTATACTTTATGTACTGTAACATCGCCCTATATAACTGAAGGTACATGGACGCGCTACGATATACTCATGTACATGGACTAAGGTATCACACTCAGAATGTATTGCAGACAAGTTAGCGACAACTGCTATGTTTTATGACGCTGGAACAAATCTCTAGCCTAGAACCTCTAAATTTTTTGCGTTAGGTGACAATTCTCCATTAGGTTAATTGAGGCTAATTTTAAGTTAATCTTGATTAAGAATTTTCCTTTCAAGGTTCACCATGTGATGTCTTTGACATTCCTAGAATGCAATTAATATGATAATCATTCTTTTCATTCAATTTGATCAATGAAAACCTTAGCTAGTAGGGATAGAGAAATCAGATTCTTTTAATCAAAGAACAAAGACCACATCTAATTCAATTTCCCTAAACTATTCCTATGAGAACACACAAACTGTTTCAATGCACAATGCAAGTTTTTCTTTTCAATTCCCTTAATGTTGAAATGAACAAAAGAAAACTAATGCACATACAATCAATCAATCTTTTTGCAAGAACGAAGACTTTACGACAGTTCCTTTTCAAAAGAAATGAAGGCTTTTATGACACTTTCTTTTGAACAAAGATTAATCGAATGTAAAATAACTTTGACAATGAACTGATAGTGATAAAGAAATAATTTAAGAAATACTAAACAACCAAGGTTAAACTAGGGCTAGGAAAGGAAACAAAAATTTATTTCATAGACACAATAATCATTGACCGTTTAGCAAGCAAAAACAGAAGGAAATTTGGGAAAAATCAAGTCAAAGGTGGGATCTTTGATCTAAGGAGGATCAGCACAGCCCTGAATGGGAGACAGTGTGCTTTAGAGCACTATCCTCAAGCCAAGGGTGCTCTGCAATGCTTTGTCTCCTGAACAAGCCTGCAGTGGTGCCAGAAAGGCCATTATAGGGGCTTTCAAGCACAATTTTTACCAAAAACCACTTCAAAAAGGCTGAAAAAAGATCAATGGAAGTAAGTAAAGTCCACTAGGTTGTACTAGGATTAAGGTAAAATACCCAAAATGATGATCGTTCCCAAGTGGAGTCACCAATTTGTTATGTGGAATTTTGCATCTACGGATAAATATAATATCCCTAGGTGGGTAGCTCCACCTAGAACAACAGATTTAAAGCATTTATCCTTTTTCTATAGAAGATAAATAAGACAAGGGATGTACTTGTTATCTTTCGCTTTCCCTTTGTCTCCTTTGTATGGCTCCCATCTCTCCTTCTCAAACTTAATCTACTCGACAAGTACCTGCAATCATAAACAGAGGACAAAAACCAATCAAAGAAATAGATCTATCTACTATACGCAAATGGAATCAAAATAATTTACACATATAATCATCGTACATAAAGACAAGAATATGGGAAAAGGTGTAAACAACTTTCTTAAGTAGAAGGGAGAGTAAAAACCATGAAGTTCGATCCAATGTCACTCCTCCAGCTTGAGCTCCATCCAACATCACATTAAAAGCACAACAATTTGGTAGCATAACAATACTTGCTTACAATCTCAAACCTCACACCAACAGTATTTCCATACAAATTATCAAAGTCCAACCCTTGATCACTTAGATGAGTGCTCAAGTTATAAGAAAATGGAGGTGGTTTTTTCATAAATGAAGGTATTGAATGGCCTTACAAACTTAGAGTTAGTTTCCATCGAGGAAGGGATGAGAGGATAGGAAGTTAATTAACTCATTCCCTATCTAGTTTCAAGTTCATAGGAGATGATAAGTGTGGGAATCTTCTAGAATTCTCTAGAAGATAAGAATATTCCCAGAACCCTATGAAGAATTCGCTCAATCTCGCCCAACGCAGGTCAAAATGGGCCTAAGTACACTTAAATGCACCCTTACATAGGCCTACCTGCACTGAAGCACATTTATCCCCGATCAAGGTTGCGCTGCTCCCTCGATGAGGCATTTATGGAGGGTTTCAGGTTAGGAAACTTTTAGGGGAGGAGGCATTCAAAGTGATGACTCTAGGGCATGTAGCAACTGTATTAGGGTTTGATGAGCCCTAATAGTACTGATCTGAATGTTGGGGGTGATGTGCCCAAATGGATATGTAACAATATTATTTTGAAATGATCATGATATTAAGTAATATTGGAAGATTAAACCTTATCACCAATGGAAAATAAACAATTTTCCAGTCTAAATTACCATTTGTGGATAAGTGGACCATATGATATCTATTTGTGGGAAATATCAAGAGAGGACAATTTATAGATGGGTGGAACATTTGGGATCTATTTTTGGGAAATATTAAGAGAGCACAATTTCTAGATTCATGGAGACAAGATTGATGAACTAATTGAAGCACTTCATACATATGGATATATCCTTAGGTAAGACCTCAATCTAAATGAGACCACCTATCCATCTACAAATAATTCATCAAAATATCACATTTCACATGGGTGAAAAGGCAATAGAAAAAATGGATACCATGCGTGAATGTGATTTCATTCTTGATTTGTTAACAAAACCATGCTTTCTATGCCAATTTCAACTTTAAGGTCCAAACTTTGATAGTATGAGATAAGGCAAGCATCCCAACCTAGGCTAGGGGCAAATATAGATAGCCTAATGCTACACCATCTTCAATAGAAAACAACCATCAAGTGTTGGCAACAATGCTTCCATGTCATGTGTAGTTGTCATTGTGAGTCCCTAGGCACCAGTCTAGAAGTTGTTGATTCCAATGCATGAGTTGAAGTCATGATATAGATGTGTCAAAGTCAGTAATCTATGTCCTATATATTTGTATACATGGTTTTCAATATGAATATCAAGTGGGATTTGTAGTGCGCAATTAATCACTCTCTGATCCCTCTTTATTTTCTATCATGGTATCAGAGCAGGTATTGGCTTGACTCCCTCAAGGGAGGGCCACAAAGATGAGAGAGTCTTGAATTTTATTCCTTTGTAAATAGATTAGGGTAGGAAATTGTTTTTTGTTTGGTTTTTGTGAGTAAATTTTGTATTCTTGTATGTGTAGATCTGTGGATTTATGTGTTTAGATCTAGATCTATATGCAATGAGAAACCCTGTGTAATTTGGTGAGTATCTACAAGAAACTAAGTGTCATTGACGCACCTTAGCAGGCAACGTTTAGGCCACATGTCATTTGTTTGTCCAAATGGGTCACATGGATTTTCATTTGCTCAATAATTAAGCATTTCCAAATATGTGGAATGTTGGCCATGACGGTGGTCTCTTTGACGTTTGTGGCATTGTTTGGCATGCCGATGGGGCTAAAAAAAAGGGATGGGCTACAATATTGCACGAATAGTTAGAGAAGTATTGGAAGGATGATATGCATAGTTATTGCATCAACGTACCCTTGATTAGCGTCATGTAAGAAGAAACTCTGCTGAGCCCGGAGATGAAATGATCGAAACAAGTATTTAAGGATGGCTTCATCATCACATTCTACATTATGGTGTTAGAGGTGGGATCAACCTCAATACCACCATCTCACATTCTTTGAGTTCATACTTTGACTTCATGGCCATGAGACCACTCACCACTTTACCAAGGGAAAGCACAGTCTCGTTGACTGCTATGTTATAGGATTTGGGAACCATTGTGAAAAGCAGTTGTTGCCTTCAGAGTATCTAACGTCCCATTTCTTTCCAACACAAGTTCAAAATTCAAACGTAGGAGGGGCAATCTCTAGTTGAATTTCAATTTTTTTGAGTCCCCGATATTGAATGGATCGTTCTTGAAGGTGAAATATCATTCCTATTCATGTTTACAATCACCTTATTTTGGAAATAATTTTCATGAGTCTCCTCGATATAGATCTAGATTGAATCAAAGAAGTTTATGATAGAGGAGTATGTATATTAGTAATGCTTCCCTCAAGAAAGACAAGTGGTTGTATGAAAGACACAATGTTCCTTATTAAATTTGTAGAGGGACCTTGCAGGCCAATCCTCATACTCATAGTTGTACCTAAATTACACACTACAACAGAGATATTGGTGCGCTTATGATTCTCTACTGGGAGTCAAACTAGGATATAATTCTGATGGGTTTCTCTGTAATTCCCTAGGCTATAGGTTTTAGTGGTTATCTCCAATGTTCAAGTCTTGGGTCCCCTTCCAACATCAAGTCCTTTTCAATGTAGAATGCAATGTTGATAGATGTAGATCTCCTAGTTGATTCGAGTTTTTGATATTGTGTCCAAGTTTGTATTGTGACTTAATGTTGTTATGTGTTAAAAGAAAAGGGGGAGGTTGTTAATAGAATTTTTTATGGTACAATTCTATTATGTTGTAGTGTGTTATTGTTCAAGTGTAATGTGAAAAATCAAATGAAGAACCAATTATAGGATAAATTAACATATTTTCAAATTGGTGGTTCTTGATGCACATGGTGACACAAGAATAAATCACTAATTTGATTATGTATAATCTGTTATAAGCTGGTGGCATCGTGTGGAGATAGGAACATCAACCTATAGGTTAATTTGATTATGTGTTTAAGAGGTCATCTTGTATAATTGACTTCTCAATGCATTCAATACTCAGACTGCCTTTCTAGACAATCAGGGAATACAACAAAAGACCATGTTTTCAACAGACGGAGGTATGTCCATAAGATGGTTTAGTATCAATACTAATCCATCATGCTTAGAGATATAGAGAAGTGTCAATTCTAAAAAATACTTCAAAGATGGTCTAATAGAATTATGTTTTAAATGGAGGTCAAGTGACAACTAGAATATGTGGTGGTGGAAGAGAAGTGCTTGCGAGATTTGAGAGTGGATGTGAGTGCGCATGAAGACCAGGTAGAAAAACATTATTCTTGTTGTTGTAATATGTGTTTTCAATGTTTTCCATGTAATCATTAAGGGAGAGTGTTGCAATTAATGCTTCCATGTCATGTGTAATTCCCATTGTCTATCCCTAGGTGTCAATCTAGAAGCTATTGATTCTAATGCATGAGTTGTAGCCATGATCTAGATGTGTCAAAGCCAGTAATCTACTTCCTATATATTTGTATATGGGAGGGTTCGACCAATCCTAAAGCTACTTCCATTGTCTCCATCTAGTGTTGTGTTAGGGGGGCTTCCAGAATTGGTCCATTGTATAATAGTTTTGACTGTTTGTGAATAGGAATATCTCTCCTAGGTCCTTCTGACTAAAACATTTCTCCCTTTTCCTCCAGGAGTCTTAGCAAAAGAGTGTCGTTTGGTCGTTTTGAATTTCCCAAAAGTATGTTGGTTTATGAGGTCTTTGTTTCTTGCAGCCAGGTTCCATATTGTGGACCCCTTGGGGTCATCCCTGCATATGAGGATGTATTATGTCTGGATCGACATACCATATTTTTTGGTGCATATATTATTCCATAATTCTTGTCCCCCCATTAAGTATCACCACCAAAATTTAGTGCCCATGACTTGATTCAAAGTGAAAGGATCCTGAATACTTAAATCCCCAGCCATCTTGGGTTGTGTACGGTTAGTCCAAGATATTAAAGCCCATTTCCTTAATTGTTACGCTCCACCCCATAAGAATCTTTTGAAAATATCTACCATAGTTGAACATGAACTTTTGGGAGTGCCCATTCCATAGAGTTGATAGATTGGAATTGACTGAAGGGCTGATTTTAGAAGAATTGTTCTACTGGCCATGTTGAGGGCTCTGAATGCCCATCTTCTGAGTTTCGATTAGATATTTTGGAGAAGGTATTGCCAATAGGAAGTCTTTAAAGAATTAAACACCAAAGACATACAAAAATATCTAATACGTAAAGAGCCAATTCCAAAGCTAAGCATCCTAGCAAGGAATGTTTGGATATTCATAGGGGAATTGAAGAAAAAGATACTATATTTCTCATTATTAACCAAGGTGCTTGAAGCTGACATAAAATCCTACATAATATCTTTGATATTTCTTGCTTCTCTGAAGGAGACTTGATAGAATAACATGATGTCATCCATAAATTGTTGGTGAGTAATGGAAAGATTATTACGCCATGGTCGAAGGCCTTTAATTTGAGAGGAAATAAATATTGATTTCATATATCTATCCAGACCTTCGACGGCTAGGATGAAGAGAAAATGGGAGATAGGATCACCTTCTCTTGAGCCTCGGGTGGGATGGATAGTTTTATTGGGAGATCCATTGAGCAGGATAGAGTAGACTGGAGATGAGAGAAGAGAGAAGATCCAACTCACCCAAGGCTGATCAAAACCAAAAGATTTTAGAATATTAGAAAGATAAGACCAAATTAGGCGATCATAAGCTTTAGATAAATCCAACTTGATCATCATCCCAAGGGTTTTAAGAAGCTTCAAGGAGTGAACCATTTTTTGAGAGTTAATGATTCCATAAAGGATTTGATGACCTTCCACACAACTACTTTTCTCAGGAGTGATGAGAGCAGGAAGGAGGGGCTTAAGATGCTTAACAATAATGTGGAAATAATCTTATAAATAATATTACACAAGTCAATGGGTCTAAAACCTTTGGGATCTTTAGATTTGGAATTTTTGGGAATTAAAACAATGAAAGTCAAGTTGAGTCTCAGACATACCTTATTGTTGTGACGCGATTCCTCCACCACTTCAAGTATATCCCAACCAATAAAACTCCATGTGGCTAGGTATAATTCTACGGTGAATCTGTTTAGTCCTGGTGGTTTTTTTTTGCCATGCCCTTGAAAACATATTTTATTTCATTCAAAGTAACAATGTGCATGAGGGCCATATTCTGGTCTATGGATATGAGTCAAGGGATGTTTTGGGTGATTCTCGAAATAAATTATGATTTATCCCTAGAAGGTTTAGAGAGAACAGATTGGAAGTGATTTACAACTATATTTTCCATCTCTTCATGATGAACCAATATGTTCCCTGATCCATCCTGAAGGGAGAAAGTCAGTTGCATTATCAACGTTAGATCATGGCTTTATGGAAAAACTGAGTGTTTCTCTTGCCTTCCCTAAGCCATTGTATTCTAGATTTTTGTTTCTACATAATTTCCTCCTGTTTTCTTCTTTCTTCTAGCTGATTCACTAATCTTCCTTCTTCTTCCACCAAGCTTTCATATCTGCCCTCCAAGATGATTTTTTGTTGGATGTCTTGCATTCTTTCTTGGAGTTGTTTATGATCTTTCATTATGTTCCCAAAATCCTCCTGATTCCATCTCTTAATCTAAGTTTTAATCTCTTTTAGATTTAGTTGGAATGTGTGTATGTGATTCCTCCCTTGAGTTGTGTTCCCTTTCCACTAGATTTCAACTTATACATAAATCAAGGATCCCTTAACCAGAAAGATTCAAAGAAGAAGGGACAATTTTTTTGTCCTATTTTCAACTCAATCTCTATATTTGTTGGTTAGTGGTTTGATCCCATATATGGAAGTATGGACGCTTCAAGTTCAGAGACCAAAAATATATCAAGTCATGATGCTCCCTGATGAGGACCCCCATGTTGGTTGTTCCAACTGTACACTCCATTATTTGTTGACATCCACAAGTTGTAGTTCCATGATTGTGTCTCGAAATGCCTCCATATCAACATCCATTTGATGGAGGCCTCCCTTCTTCTCATCCAACGATGAGATCAAATTGAAATCACCATCGAGGATCCAAATCTCCTTTCGGTATAACCTTCTAAGTTTTCCTATATTTTGAAGGAAAACCTGTTTTTCTCCTGGAATGTGAGGCCCATATACTCTAGTCAGTAAAGCCCAATCACGAGTAACAATGTCTTTAAATTTACCTGAGATAACCCGAGGAAGACTGACCCAGTATTCAAATATAATCTCGGCAGGGTTCCATAGGATAGTGAGCCCACCCGCACTCTCATTGGAATCCTGAGCTACCACCTCGTACTAGAGTTTTAAACCACTAACAATTTCCTTTAATATACTTTCCGAGATTTTGGTTTCTTAGATAATCATAATACTCAGTTTATCTCTTCTAATATTGTCTTTCAAATATCATTTCTTTCCTGTACTATTGAGGTCTCTTACATTCCAGGAGGTTATAATCATTGAGAAGACTTATCAATTTGGTGGAAAACCATAGACAGCGACACCACCCTTCCTGAGTTGACCAACAGATTTCACACCATCTTTTTGGATTCTTGCAAATTATTTCGACCCATTTTCTTACCTCCTTTACAAGATATATTTAGATCCACACCCTATCCTTGATGAGATCCCAAGTGATCTATATGGTCCATATATTGCGACCCTTTCTTAGCTTGATACTTTTGAAAAGTCTCCCTATATCGTTGCTTTTGATCTTCAAGGATGAATCATTCATCCAGGTGGCACCATTCATTCAACAATCTTCTAATGACTTTTTTTTTTCGTGTCAAGATCCTCCTTTGTGCCATTTATTTCAATATTAGCTTGCTCAGTCTGTGATACATGTACTTCTTTTTCCCAGGGTTCATCCTCAGCTTTTCTCTTAGGTTTATTCCCACCCTTTGGCAGCACTTTAGGGTATTTTTTTAATTTTTGGTTTTCTAGATTCACTAGCATTCTCATCTTCCTCCATTAGAATTTCAAATAGGTTGGTATGGTTCAGTGCTTTCTTCGGTTATGATTGAGCAGAAACAGAGGGGGGTTTCACTTTACACTTCTTTTTTTGGACTTCTTGAAAATTTTCTTAATCTTCACAACATTTGGCCAAATCTTTAGCAATATGTGGCATTGTGGCTTCGGTTTGATTTAGAGGACATTATTTATATAGGTGACCATATTCATGACATCTCCTGCACTAGAATGGGATGTGTTCGTAATTTAGCGATAGTTGTCATACATCATCTTGATACTCTAACTCAAAAAATTCTGGGAGGGGCTTAGTTATGTTCATATAAACACAGATCCAGGTATATGAAGTATGCCTTCCTCACCTTGTTGAATCAACGACCTTCACGAAACTCTTGACAAAGTTTCCTATCCCTTCCAATATTTCTCAATCTAAGAAATCCACCTAGAGGCCTAATAATCAGACCCATATCGGAGCAACCATGAATTTCTCATGATCTAGATTGTAGCATTCTTCCCAATGGCACATGAAGAGTTTGACATTGTAGTGGAAATATGACCAATTCCCAAAAACCCTTTCCTTATATTCTAGAATAGTAAAAATCACTCTAAATAAGCCCTGAGCCCCCAACTTCAGATCTATGTGCCCTTTTGTTTTTCCATTTTAATTGGATCCACTTGACAAGATCTTGTTCTAATGTCTAGATACCAATAAACGTATAGATCAATGCATGATATTTCATGAATTTTTGATATGTCGCGAGTTCATTGCTGGGAATTACAAATCACAGTTTTTTAACTGCTCTTGGTAGACATTGTCCTCATATTCTAGGCTGCCATTATTCCCCCAGCATTGGCGTTTCTTTGGCTCCTCCTCCCGATCTGCTAGATGTTGTAGCCATGGCTTGAGAGCTCAATTCACCTATTGTGAAATTTTGGTAGGAGAGGATCTCTCCCCTCCCCACATGCATGCTCATAGCCTCTGTTAGAATTTTACCAAAGGGGAAAAGCCATAGGGTTTGGAAAGAGGATACTTGTGAGAATGATTCAGAATTTGCAGGTCGAAAACCTAGAAGAGCGCATCACCATCATTTTGATGGTAATCCCTTGGGTTTATTAATCCCAAGAGTTTATTATATTAATCTGTTGGGTTTATTTTTTTTTTTTCTCAGGTAAGAATGTGACCTTCTATTAAGCTAGTAAAATACAAAATGTACATAAATATGCACCCGCTCTGTGAAAATTCAATAGCCGGGCTGACAAAAAACCGAAACAAATATCAAAACAACAAAAATCCCTAACAAAACTATAGAGGAGCCTGTTAGTCAGACTGTCGTGCACCAAAATACAAAACTGAATGCCCTTATGGACAAGTCCGCAGATCGGATGACACACACAACTTCAACAAAAGACCACCCATAAACTATTACATAACAAATTATTCTGAAGACCGTGCGATCCAGTCTTCCAAGATGCAACAATCACGCATTAATTTCGGGCTGGAAACTCTTCCTCACTTTAACTCTACTTTCGGACCCAAAGAGGACTTTAGGCCGCCAATCTAAACTTTATCGGGTCTAAATGCCGAATTATCATTCGTGCACTTTCTCTGCCCGAAATCCCTAGGATGGAAGGTACCCAAAGGGATCACAACAACCAGCTGCCTTTTAACCTCTCTTTAAGAACCGAAAAAAATATGAGCCCTCTCACTATAAAAGTTTGGGTTTGGATTGACGAATAAAGATCGAGCATATTTACGCCTGAAATGTGTAGGATGGTTGTGATCTTGGGAAATAGCCCGCCCTTTAACATTTCTTTCGGACCCGAAGCAAAAATGGGCCACCAATCTACATTTTTTCGGGTCTGAATGTAGAGTTAACCTACATGTATTTTTCAGCCCGATAACCATAAGATGATAGAGATTCAGACCATATTTGGTCAGGATCCTTCCAACCTGCCCACTGTTTACCTTCTGCTCTTCCCTGTGCATCATCCTCCTTCTTCAGTTTTCATTAGTATTTGTTTATCTTATTTCTCAAGCTCTGAAAGTGCTTCCGGTCTATGCTAGCCTATTGCTATAGTCTTTGTGCAATTTTCCTGGGGGAGTCAATATCCAGTTATATCTTCTATTGCCTTTTGAATAGAGTACCCCTTCATTCGCTAACCGATCTGCTACCCTGTTAGCAGTTCTACGAACATGAACAACATTGAGGGTTCTAAGTACTTTTAGGTGGGATTGGATATGTTGATATACCTGTAATAACCACCAGTGTTTCGACACTCTTTCTGGTGCTATGCCATTGCATATTTTCTTGACTGAATTAATTATTAACTCAGAGTCAGCTTCGATGATAGTGTTATGCAAGTTTGATTCAATTAAGATTTCTAGGCATTGTTCCATGGCCATGAGTTCTGCCATATTATTAGTCGCTTTCCCCAAATAACTATGAAAGATGATTTTTATGTATCCCTGCTCATCTCTTATGACTTCGCCATAACCAGCCAACCAAGGGTTTCCTTTCGGGGCTACATCTATATTACTTTTCAAAAATCCATGCAGAGGAGGTTGCCAGAAGTCCTTGTCTACTGTTATGTGACTAACTATCTTGCTTATGCCCTGGGTGAAAGGCACCTAAAGATCCAGATGCATAATTATTTGAAAATCCTATCCTTGAGGTGGGTTCTCGTGGGGTTTCTTTATAAGGATGCATACAGTCTCTTTGAGCTGTCTAATGATCTGAGCTATGATACTCTGGGGTGAGGCCATTCTGTTCTTGAAAATCCTATTGTTTTGTTCTTTCCAGACATCCCAGATTAGAAAGCCTGGAACCAGAGTCCAAGCCTTGTTGGTTATTTCATACTCAGAGAAGCTTATCCTCCATTTCTTCAAAGTTCCAGTAATGTTGAGAATGTCCCTATCTGTTTGTCTGAAGATTGAAGCCACCTAGTTCCACAAGGTGGAGGTAAAAGGGTAGAGATTAAGAAGGTGTTCCATTGTTTCCTCCTGCAATTCACATAACTGGCATTTGGATGGGCCTGCTACACCTCTTCTCCGCAGGTTATCCCAAGTCACAATTTTCTTATGATGCACCAACCACATGAAAAGTTTGATTTTCATCCAGTTCGGGTTCTGCCATAGGTCCTTCCATACCTTATCAGGGTTAGGCATGTCAAGCCCTAGGGTTAGTCTCTTGGCTTCTTTAAGGTTGAAGTTTCCTTCATTGTTTCTGCCCCATCTCATTTGGTCCGACAATGTTCATGTCAAAATCTTTCTTTGTTCCAAGATCACAGCTAGACCTTCTGCCTGGGCCTTCAGAGGGATCTCTTCCCTATAAATAAGTTCCTTCCATTTTCTCCATTTTCCCTTGTTCCTGGCCTAATCCCAGAAGTCAGTTACTGTAAGTAGGCCTTTATTGTCAGTGTCATTCTTGACATAGGCTAGTTCTTCTTTTAACAAAGTAGGTTCTTGTTTCCAGTTGTCCTCCCAAAACCAAGCTAGGTTTCCATCTCTAATCTCCTAGAAACTGTGTTTCTATACAATGGATCTATTCTCCCATGCTTTGTTCCAAATGTGGGAGCCTTTGATGAACCCAGACATCTGAATGAGATCCATTTCTTGCCAACTGTTTACATATTTCTGCTTCCAGATCTTGGCCCATGGGGATACCGTTTCCTTTAGCCATCTCCACCACAGTTTAGTCCCCAAAACTCTGCTTAGGGTTTCAGGGTCATGAAGTCCCAAGCCTCCACGTGTCTTAGGTTTATAGACCTTATCTCATGCAACTAATTCCCATTTCTTTTTCTCTTCCCTTTTGCCCCAAAGAAAGTCTCTTTGGATATTTCTAATTTGTTGCAAAACTCCTTTAGGGGCAGGAAGGGCTGAAAGGATGAAGATGGGGATAGTTTGTAGTACAAATTTAGTTAGCACCAACCAACCTGCTAGATTCAAAGATATGCTTGTCCTTTTCAGACTTTGTCCTGGAGTTTATTAGTGAGTGACTCCCAAACAACCTTGCTTAGAGGTTTTTCCTTTAGGGGAATACCCAGGTATTTGGAGGGTAGCTGATCTCTTTGAAAGCCCAAAATTCTCGTGAGGTTTCTCTGAATAGCAATGTCAATGTTAAAAAAGAAAATTTTTGACTTGGTAGACTTACCTCTATCCCAATAGCCATATCAAAGTCGTTCAATATTTTCTTGAAATTTTTAGCTTCCTTGACTATGGGTATACCCTGCAGCATAGTGTCATCCACAAACTATTGGTGAATCAAGGCATCCCCATTCATGGTGAGTTTAAGACCCTGGATCTTACCTTTTACCTTGGATGATCTGATCGCATAGCCTAAACCTTCTATCATGAGAATAAAGAGGAAGGGGGAGAGAAGATCAACTTGTGTGAGGCCTCTCGAAGGCCTAAAAGTTCTGGATGGAAAGCCATTAAGCATGATTGAAAAACTAATTGTATGTGCTTTTATTATATCAATGCTTACAACATGTGACAGAGCCAATGTTCCTTTCACTTTTAGGCCTGGTTGTGTAAAATTAGAGCATCATGTTTGATGATTAGATGGAGGAACAATATTCTCTTCTATTCTGCATTCCCATTAAGTTTAATATTGATAATGACATAATGTGTTGCATAGGGTTGGGTTCTTTCCTATGGCATTGCCTGTGCAATAATATTTTGTGCATCAATGATTTTGTTTGGAGACGCTACTTCAAAGGTACTTTCTAATATCTATAGTTAACAGATTAGCCCTTCAACAAGCCAAGCGTCGAGGCAGTTCTTGGGCTAATATTGGTCCAGTTGATCAGAGGGAGGAGAGGGCGCCCTTAATGGCCTTTAGTAAGACCATGATCTGCTTGATCATCATACTCAAATCACCACCAGTGTATCGTACCTTAGTGAGTAGAAAGGTTGGGTTGGACTAATTAGATACCTTCATTAGCAACTAGACCTATTATAGACGTTCAACGTTGAGTGAGTGGGCTTAGAAACACAAATAAAACTCCAATGAATGCATTGTCTGGCTTGGCTTATACTTCTCCTGTTCCTTCTCCTGAAGCTGCCTTAGCCTATTTGTATTTGCCTCTGTAACCTACAAGCAGGTTGAAAACTGACATTGCCTTACCAAACACAAGCGGGTTGACAACTGACATGGCGAAGGCAGAGGATGCAGTTATTCATTGCATTCTCTATAATAGATGGGTATTCAAATTTGGGGAGTCAGGGACATATGGTTAATGTAATAAAGGAGTTGAGGGAACTTGAAAAGATTTTAGATGCCAAATTGGAGACAGAGAAGTTCGAAAGAGTTAAGTTACGACAAAAGGGAGATGTTGAAGTTTTTATATGTGAACTAGAACATGGACCATTACTTTTTGAAAGTGATGAAGAGCCAACAGAGTTGGATCATATGAATAATACAGAGCAGTGAGAAGACTTGATGACTGAAGCATCAAATGAGATCGTAAGGACTTGTGATTTTAGAACTGATACTTTGTGTATGGTTGCAGGTTTGGAAGAAAATATGCAATCTTTTAAAGCTGTAAAAACATGAAAGAATACCTTTCAGAAGATTAAAGTTTTGAAGCAGAATATGACAATGATAATGGAAAAGAAACAATTCGCTACAATGAATAAGTGTAGAGAGGCATCATTAAAACAGATGGTGTTGGAATGATACTTTCTAACAATCTCAAGAGTTCTTTGAGTTTGAATCAACATATTGATGTGCTGACAGAGGGGTTAAAGGAGAGATCAGAGCAACATACTAAAAGGTTGCCAGAAGAAGAAGAAGAGGTACAAAGGCCTTATATTTTTTATTTTGATGGTTGTCTTATGAGTGCAGATTTTGTTGCAGAAACTAGAACATATTTTGCACTGGTGGACAACCCAATGAAAGAAGAAGAAGAAGAACATCTACTAAAGGATGTTAAGAAAGATTTAGCAAAGGAAGAAGGACCATGTGATGATGGGTCAATAGCAAATGAAGAAATGAGATATTGTGTAAAATTTCCAAAGTTTACTTCAAGTAAAATCATTGAGTTATATAGAGAATTAGACTTTCAAAGGAGGAAGTTGGAAGAGCAGAGGATAAATGTTTAGGACAAATTACTGATGAAGGATGACAAAGAAGTTGTCATAAAATAAAGACAAGAAGAAGTTGACATATACAAAAAACAAAAGAAAAAAAATTGTGCTAAAAGACAATATGGTAGCAATTGAAAAGGTGCAAGACAATAGTGAACAAAAGAGTAAGGATAAAAATGGCGCAGCTAGGCTGCCCTGGACTTGAACCAGAGACTTGGCCCATGAAGTAAATCCTAGCACCTGCGATACTATCCAATCAACTAATTGGAAGAGAATCAATATATTCTTTTTCAGGAGCGACTCATCCCTCCCAAACACAACATACAACTACCTATCCGTTGTACTGTGCTCTCCAAGTGTCCTTGTTCCCCTTTTCTTTTTATTTCCTCACCGAGCCGACGATGAGCAAATGGAAATCAGTTTTTATGAGAAAAGGAGGCATTGAAAGACCCTCCTGGCCCAACCCCGGGATAGTCCAAGATCCTTTTTCGAACCTACTCTGCGCCCATGTGAGGATATGGATAAAGACATCCCATCCGTTGCACTCACTCAACCTAGGGGGCTGGGGGGGGGGGGGGGGGGGGAGGAATCGAGAGGATGCAGAACTTACCAACCAATAGCCAGGAATAGGGGGAAGGAACACAAAGGGGAAGTTCTAGTAGGGGAATAAGGGTGTACCAAGGAAGGGCCTCGTTCGTTGAGCGGGGCATGCCTAACTACTGACACAGATTGTAGGACATGTGCATTTGATTTCTCGTCTCATTGTTCTATATTTGATCGGTGACCGTAACATCTTGAAATGAGGAGCCTGCCTTCCTTAGGTGTATTTTCATTCTTTCCTCTTTGTTGTGATATTGTGTAGGCATTGGTTGCACAGGTACATTTCAGTCCCTAGTGGCAATAGAAATGGAAATTCAGCGAGAGTTGAAGACAATCAACAGATAGAGGATATACTGGACAGATAAATTGAGTTGATAAGAAGGTTAATGATCAAAGTGTCTCAGAAGAAGACAACAACAAGAAAGGAAAGGAGTAACAAAAGGAGGAAGACAACAGTAGACTATGAAATCATGGAAAGTGGAGAATTACAACATAAGGTATGGAGACCTGGAGAACAACTGCAGACAACAACAATAATAGAACAATTGACAAGTAAAGACAGATTACAAAATAAATTCTGGGATCCAGGAGGAATCAATTATCTAGACTTATGACCAGGTGGTCATAAATTTTCTTACATAGGGAATTTGATGCAGGAGCATTCAGCTCAACATTATCATTGTATTTTAATAGACATAGGGGGTCTTTTGTTTCAAGGAAGTTTGTTTCCTAAGTATTGAATTAATGTAATTATTGAAAGTTTTGAGTGATTTTAATGAGAGAAGGTAGAATATGGATTTAATTGAATATTGTGAGACATATTTGTAAATATTCTCGAATATAGAATAATATGAGAGATTTAGGATAGTTGAGAGAACTGTGGGATTTGAGAATTAATTGTAAAACTTAGATTAGGAGTTAGTTCATGATTTTGTGGATGTGAGAGAATCCTTAGTGATAAGGAAGGTATTTTAGGATTTTGTTGAGAGGTTTATGGATCTCAACCAGGAATTAGTTTTAAAATCCTTTTGTATAAATGCAAGCCAAAAAGGCATAGACAGAGGTTGGTGGGATAGGTTAGATAATTGGAGTGTGACTCTAAGTCTACGGGCAACTTTTAAATCAGAGGCCACTGCAATTAGAAGATCAGGCCAAAGAGGGACATAGAGTACTATTATGTAATTATTGGTTGTATGTACATATACAGAGATTTAATTCCAAAGTGTGTAAATGTGCGATTTGAATCTCAAATGTTAAAGTTATGTATGAACCAGAGTATTCTTTATAAAATATATGTGCAGGCCGAGTCAAGGCGAATACACAGAGGAGAAGAATAATACAGAGGAACGTAATCGATTGTTGAATCCATTCGAAGAACCCAAGTAATGGTTCAGAGCGATCTTGATCAAAGGAACACATAGAGTTAAGCTTAGGAGGAGTCACACAGTGGAACAGTGGAAGGAAGCGAGCCATTGAAATAACCGAAACCACAGTGAACCATTGAAGAATGGAGCATAACCCAATTAAAGTGATGAACGAAGAGATTAAGTGTTAGTGTATAGGAGCCGTCAGATCTAGAAGATCAATGGCTAGGATTAAGTCGCAGTGAAGGGAGGAAGTTGTGTCGCATCACAACATATTATAGCAGTGGGTAAACCCCGTTGCAAGCGAGTTGCAATTGAAAAATGCAATCTTATTGTTAACCGTTGGATCAGGTGTTCATATCAACGGTGGAGGACTGTTGTTGAATCTCACATCACAATATTCCAAAGGGAGGACTTAACCTTGGGCCAAAAGTCTTGCAACATGCGAAATGTGATGGGTGATTTTGATTTTCAATGCGATCAAAGATTTGATCACATCACAAGCATACCATAGTAGATGTGCCATGACCCTTAACCCTTGCGATATAAGACATTGCGATGAACAATATTGATTGGGCGAGAGGATTTGCGAGATGCGATATAGAGAAAACCCAAGAAGGTAATGGACTCAGGTTTATTGTAGTTTGGAATCCGATGTGTTATCATATATCAGATGCGAGGGAGGAAGTCATGTGTTATTATGACCCGTAGAGAACTGCGATTGCGATTGTGGATAAAGGAAGCCTCGAGAAATGTGCTAGGTAATGAAGGAACGCGAAAAGGTATGTTTACGGATGGTTTATGTGGATTCTATTATAAAAGGTTTATAATAGTATTAAAGCGTCAATAGTTGATTTGTGGGTTAAGCCTGTGTATGACCCAAAGTTAATAAAGGTTTACGGGGTTTAGTTATATGTGCAGGCATTAATATTAGCGAAGCTTTAATGAAAGCTTAATGATTGTGGATGTATAAAGAGCGTCGATATTAAAGATTAAAAAAGGATTATAAGAGTCATTAAGTCCCAATGATAAAAGGATTGATTAAGGGTTCATTTGTGGTTAGTTTGATAAATCATTCCACCGAGTTTTAATAAATGGGGCATTAACCATTATCTAATGAATATTTGACCTCGTAGGTCATATTAATTCCTGGGGAAAAATGGTTTATGCATTTGAATATGCATACTATGGGAGAAAGTAGGGTTTTCCGGTGTCACTTGGAAACCTTATTCACATCACTTCCCAACTCATCCAGACCCTTCCCAACTCTTGGGGCAACAAAGAGAACCAGAACCCCAAAAGCATCTATTGTGACTGCTAGAAACATTATTTTGCAGCATATCATGGGACGAAAAGGTCCAGCTCACAAAAATAAAAATTTTCCTAATAATTTATTATCCTAAGAAGCAGCTTGATATTCACCTTGTCCTTACCTTATATATTACATTATATATCAAAACACTAGTTGAAACTCCTACCCAAATTTGATGAGGAAAATAAAAGGAAGATTAAGGAACATATCAATGCTTTCAATATTTTATTAATAAATTCATGGTAGAGTAAGAGGATGCGTTTATGTGTCTCCTCGTATAAACCCTGGAAAGAGATATGCTAAAATAGTTATGTATTCTTCGTCCTCCCTCTATAAACTCATGGAAAGACTTAGAAATAACATTCTGTATGTAGCTGGGTGAGGAGAAAGACCTCCAATATTACCTCATAGAAATTTGAGAAGTTAAGAAGAAACCCTAAGAGAATGTAGAGGATTTTACTAGGAATCTTAACAAGGTGTATAATAAGATCCCAAATGAGATAAAACCTAAACCTATCACTACCATTGTAAATTATGCCAGAAATTTTAAACTTGATTTTTTGGTCATGCTAAGAGAAAGAAAACCCACAACCCTATGCAATCTGACATATTTCAAATAGAAATAAACCTAATTGCAACTAAAAAATTAAGGAGAACTAAGGCAAGGGATGAGAATGACGGAATAAACAAGGAAAAAGAAAATGGGAAGGACAAATACGAGAAGAAAGTAAAGCATGAGCCTAACCACTCCACACATAATAAATAAATAACAAAATAAAGTATTGAAGAAAAGACTAGGTTAATAAGGATCTTATCCAATAAGGTGTCTAGCCTCATGCCAAAAGAGATAAGTAGAAACCAAGTTCCACCACCCCGAAATCCGAATTTCATTTGTAGGCATTTTAACCCACAACCAACGCAAAGAGAAAAGAAGTTCGATGACAAGTTAATTCAACCCCTAGTTAGAACATAATTTAACTTGCAAAGGGATGAACTCTCTAATGAGTTGAACTAAGACGAAGGCATAAATTAGGTAGACAATCAACACCCCACATTCTATATCACAAAAGTCAATCTTGCAGTGTCCCTAGCATTACAGGAAGTCTACAAATCATAAGATGATTATGGAGTTCCTATTGCTTAATATTAATGAATCACATTAACATTAATGAAATAACGTAAGAGGAAACATGACCTGCATCTTAAACTAGGTGGACTGACTAAAGAAAGACATCAAATTAAAGTTGTTATTCTCACACATGACTTAGAACCATTTGCTCGTGCCAATCAAAATCCTCTCGACGTTTTGAAAGACTCACAAGGACCTTCACATTGGAGGAGTAATCCCATTCATAATTCCAATCCCTACCTGAACTAGGTATTTAGGAAATCACAAGAGCCCTTACCTCCCAAGTCACGACTTGAACTAGCTAGAGAAAGTGAAAATACCATAGTCTCATTGTTAGCCCTAGAACAAGACTTGAGTAGGATAAGGGTCCCAGTCTCTTTGTTAGAACTAGCTAAGAATCCAACCTATTAGTCTCACATACAAAAGTTCATGTAACACAATGAATTATCCTTTCACAACGATACCTTGAACATTGAAGAAGATCACCCTACCATGGTATGTGGCCCACATGTAGAGGGACAATATGAGGATAGCCCTCTTTTCTACATTACCCTCAATGTGATGACAAACTTCTTCACAATTATATGTTAGAATCAAGAGCATCCCACAACCTCATGCCCAAATGAGTCATGTTGGATTTGGGCTTAAACATCACCAAACTTTACCATGACCTTTATTCATTTGATTCTAGAAGGGTCAAGTGCCTAGGTCTCATCAAACAATTAGTGATATCCACCACCCAAATCCTCACAAAGAGCATGGTCATGGACATTGTTGTGGCTAACATTCTAGTGTTTTGTATCATGTTACCTTCTAGGTCTTGGGCCAGGAAATTAGGCTAAATCTTATAGATGGATTTAACCTATGCAACCATATTTTTTACTGGAGGTCAAGAAAGGAGACTGTATAGAGAATCTAAATTCCTATATGTTATAAGTTATGCTAAAAGGTCTAAGAATCAACCTCTATATTCCATAGAAGAATCATTTGGCTCTTAGAGCCTATTCCCGAACCCTAAGATGATGGAGAGAAGTAAATGAAATCCCTACTAAGATCAAATAATCACAAGACAATTTTGTACAATTATGAAAAATAAATAAATGAATAAGCATCTTTTAAGACATTTCATATATAACAGTGATTTATTTTAATGAACTTTGTATATTCTATATTTATGGTATGTTATATAAATTATATTTATCTTTACTTTCATGTAAATAAATCAAAACTATTATTTTTTTAATCAAAATTTAGGATTTATTTTTTCATATCAAAATAACCAAATAACAACTATAATTAAATAATAACAAAATTTAAAAAAAATATATATCAACTTTTAAATTATAAATTATAAATCATAAAATACTAAAAAAAAATACACTTTTTAAAACTTATAAATTATAAAATACAAAAACTTCCACGTCCAATAAAAATATAGATACTTCTTATTTATAAAATATGCATATACGTAGTCTTTAACAAATAAACAAAATAAATATTATAATTTATTTATATAAAGTTTCATTTAAAATTAAAACTATAACCCACTTTACCGTAATTATGTGGAGTTTCAACATACAAATTTCAATAAAACATAAATACATTAAGAATATGCATCAATATATTAAGATGCACCAATACCACATATTAGTATAATAAAAAACTGCATCTATCCATAATCCTTTTTAATCTTTTAGTTCCTCCCAAAAATATTGTGCCTATCACACATTCCATTATTGTATATGTCATGCTATTTTATTACATAATATTATAGAGTAAAGTCGCCTTCGAAATTTTTGAACGTCGGCAGCTATGAAGTGTGTATTTTCGAGGGGTCATATGATGTACCTGTATATTTATATATTCGGAGAATATCTTTAAACACATAGCAGAGTTATCCATTAAAACTTCGGTTTTTCTTAGGCATTGTGAGGTTACACAAGTAGCTTTTCTGTCGGAGTTAATGTTTACATTCCATATTTAAGAAGTTGGTTTGTGATGGTTGAGAAATTCTCTCAACCTCTTTATTTAATTTAGGAATAAGTTGGATCTCAGAAACTCTATTTAAAAGAGTAATCTGAATGTAATCGTGTGTGAGTGTGTTTACACGTGCACCATTTGTGCTTAATATAATTGTATTTTTGTAACTGTGTATGATTTAGCCATTTTTATCATGGTATCAGAGCTAGTATGGACCTGAACCTGGTCTTCCTTATGAAATAGAAAACGCGTGAACGAAATCCAAGAACCTGAGCCTCAGGCGGGACGTGTCAAGCGCCGACCCTTTCCGGCTTCCGAACGTCTAGAGGCCCCGGGGCATGGCGATGTCGTAGTAGATCTTACCGCTGTCGGGCTCCCTGACGTTGTCGGTGCTGGTTCTCCTATCGTTGGGTATCGCCAACTATGATGTGGTGGACTGCTTTTATTCGGAAATGCCCAGAGTTTTTATGAATACAGTACCCATCGTGGCTGGCTTTGTGATTAGCATGTTGTTTGTTTTGTTTCCAACTACCCGACGGCGATCAGTCACACGGTCATGTTTCACAGGGAATCCACGTTTGGAATCCGATCGAAAGAGGTGAGGAATGCACGGTTTTTCTCTCAAGCCTGTACATTCATTTTTTTTCTCAACAAGATTTTTCTCTCCATTTTAGAAAAGGTATTCTCTTTTATCATGGAGTTTATGGTGTTAGACAAATTCAGTGGTTTCCCTCATGGAAAGTAAAAATACAACTGCAATTAATGAATAAAAACTTGTGGGGAATAGTGAATGGTTTAGAAGCAGCACCTACAAATGCCAAAGAGTTATTTGAATGAAAAAATAGAGATGACAAAGCTAAGTCTATTATTGGACTTGCTCTTTCTAATTCGCAATTACATCATGTAGATCTTACTAAAACATCAAAGGAAATATGGGAACATTTGGCTCAATTGTTTGGTGTAAAATCTACAAATGCAAAATTTTCCCTAAAGCTGCAATTATTTAGTCTGAAAATGAATGAGGAGACATCTATGTCCAGTCATATAAATAATTTAATGTCTCTTTTAAGACAATTAAGTGAAGTTGGGGCTAAGGTGGAGGATGAAGATGCTAAAGCTATATTATTAAATAGTCTTCCTTCAAGTTATAGTAAAGTTGTTTTCACTTTTAGTCAAATATCTACACAAACATTGCAAGAGGCAATTGCAACACTTCTGGGGGAGGAAAAGCGACTGAAACCAGAGGATGCCGAAGAGAACTCTCATGTAGAAAATGCCTTGTGGACAAAGTCAAAGATGAGAAAGAAAAATGCAAACAAAGGTGACATTGAATGCTACTATTGTAGGAAAATTGGGCATACAGCGTGGAATTGCAGAAGTCATGCTAGTGATGTGTTAAAAGGGAAAGAATCAACAAATATAACCACAGATGAATACCAATTGAATTTCGATGATGAATTCAATGAAGAGAGTGAACCTATTAAACTCTTTTAAAAATAACCAGCAGTTCAACTATGTGTCTGATGCCAGTACTTAAAGATCAAGTAGCAGTAAGGCTCAATATGGATGGTTGTCCAGATAGTATGGCAGTTGCGGATCTAGGGAAGGATCCCTCATTAGTGGTAGACATGGAAGTGGTTTCCTAATGAGGTTATGTGACAGATTGGGATGCTGTCCAGTAATTGACTTCGGGAGGTCCTTGATTCGGGAGTTGAGGGAACTCGGGAATCCAACTTGCCAACTACACCTTTCCGAGGGTTATGAGGCAACTTGATGGAGCATCTACTGATAAGCTTGATTATTTTGTTACTTTCATGTAATGTAATCATTAAGGGGGGATGTTGGAGTTAATGTTTACATTCCATATTTAAGAAGTTGGTTTGTGATGGTTGAGAAATTCTCTCAACCTATCTATCTAATTTAGGAATAAGTTGGATCTCAGAAACTCTATTTAAAAGAGTAATCTGAATGTAATTGTGTGTGAGTGTGTTTACACATGCACCATTTGTGCTTAATATAATGGTATTTCTGTAACTGTGTATGATTCAGCCATTTCTATCATCTTCTAGCATTGTGAGGTACACTAGTAGCTCTATCGTGCTTTCCATATATCTCTAGCCATGGCAATGTAGCGGTTGGTTATGTTGTTAATCTTATTCGCCTTTTCGGTGCTAGTGAATGATGTATGCATGAATAATTGGTAGTTTTTCTTGGCTTCCCTTCCTTTGGCTTGTCTTTTAGTCATATATACAACGTGTGATAGGTGTTGGAATCAATGCAACAACAACAATTTGGGTGCATCATCTCCTCACCCATCAACATTAACAGAGGGTGTGAAATAAATTTCAAATTTCAAATTTACCGTTGTGTTCTATGGATGACTATGTGATGGTTATATTACAGATAGATAGTAATATGATGCATATGTTTTGGATGGACTAGAAACAAGATATACTTTTCCGAAGAGCAGAAAAGACATCAAGATGTGTGTACACCGAGGAATTGCCAGAATAGTTATTGATATATTAAATATCTAATAGCATTGTAAATAAGACTTGTCGGTCAATATGTACACACCACTACATATGGTACCTATTTCGATTGCGGTGGTTATATATTGTCCCACATATTTATGACTCAATAGACTTGGAAATATAAATCATCGTTAAAGCTCGCATAGCACAAAATCATTTGAATGGTTTGATACCTGCGGGCTTGTTATAGATACCTAGGCTAACTATGATATAATTGCTTAACAATTATGTTAGTGAGAACATACCAAAGGAGATCAATAATTTATTGTCCATGCTAAAGCTGAAGGAAATTTCCAATAACAGGCTAAATATCTCTCTTCCTCCATCTATCGGTAAACTATCTTCTTTGAAGACACCTTCGATAAGTGAAAATCAATTAACAAGTGATTTTCCACCAAAGATTGGCCAACTTAAGGATATTTCTACAATTGATATTAGTAAAAACATGTTTTCTGGTATGAGTCCTAACTAACTACTAACAGGCTTTGTTTCAAAAAATGCTAAAACACACCATTTTCTAACTAAATGCTAAAAAACTTTATTTTAAAATCACACAATCTCCTTATACTAATATATTTATATCAATTATGAGGTTACAAATAAATTACTTTATTTAGAAATTTACTTTTATTTAAATTATATATACGTTATCTATCAACTAAAATCAAAATTAATTTATTACTTAAATAATCGTATAATTTCCTCAAACAATTTTGTGATTTTTTAAAATTAATTAATCATAATTTTATATTTTAAAATTAAATATAATAAATTAATCTCCTTTTATTAGTTCAAATGACTTTATCATTTTGTGTTGTACAAGCTCACTATCATACAATAATAAAGTATAGACTTCCGTTTCCTCGAAGCGTACAATTATTTAAAAAGGCCGTAGTCTTTAAGGCGACTTTTTGCAAGCTTTTCCGGCGATTTTTTCCGGTGAAAATCCGGCAGTAATTTATTGAAATCCAAGTTTGATAACTAGTTTCTGCACAATGAAAGCGTCCCAGGGGTTTTTCAGGGTGCTGAATCCGAATATGCAGTTAAAAAACCATTTTAACTGCAACAAATCATGATTTCATCTCAATTTCTTCCGCCGGATTCCGTCACCGGAATCTCAAAAAGTCGCATTATAGACAACTCCTTTAAAAAGAATAATTACATGCAGATAAAATCGCTTTGGAAATTTTCAGTCTTTGGAAGTTCATAATACGTCAGCTTTATTTAGCATTAAGTTAATTGAAAGTTTTAAATAAGAAAAATATCCTTATACTTTTACATCTGAAACCCTAGGGGAGAAAAAGGTACCAAAAGATAATATGATTTGTCCATGCAGTAAACTTGAAACACAAAAAAGACCAAAACAGTTTGGCCAGAGAGATAAGTCCTCATTATCTAAGCATCGTGAGTAAAAAAATAAAAACATGCATTATGGTGGAAAAACAGTTCCATTATACGTACCAGGGGATAGAGATACACAGCAAGATAGATTATGTATCACGAAGAGAAAAATCTTCAATTTGGGATAGGAACCTTTTTTTTAACCAAACTTCTGATGAGTATTTTGTGATCTGTTCACATGATGTATAGAATAATCTTTTTTTTTCTTCTAGAAAAATCAATTTTGTTCATCCATCTTATTAGCTTGTGATTTTTTATGGAAAGTTTGTCACTGACATGATCAATTATAATTTTAGAATCACCATAAAACTGCAGAGACTAAATATTTAGAAAAATGCTAAAATGAAGAAACCTGATAAAACCATTGCTTAACCTTATCACAGAAGCTTAAATTCAACCATAGAAAAGAATTTTAGGAAAAAAACCAAATAAATAAATTAAAATCAACCATTTCGCAATTTCATTCAATGATGGTGTAGCAATCCTTTTAAGAATAGTCAAATCTCACAGCGACATGCGGTGGAGAAAAATAAGATCGAAAAAATATGAATAAATAAGCACTCTCTTCGTCCATTTTCTTTATGACAATGGAATGCAGTAAATTCACCCACATCATTGGAATCCACCGCAATGTCCTGTAAAAATATTGGAATTTTACATTGGATTTCCACGTTTATTGGAATACAATGCAATGTCCTGTAAAATTTTTGGAATTTTACACTGGATTTCCACGTTTATTGGAATACAATGCAAGTTCCTGTAAAAGTAGTGGAATTCATTAACATTACCTAATTATTTTTTAAACATTTAGGCATATTTACCTCACATGCTATTTTGCTGATTGATTGCGATTTCTGCAGGGAAAATTACCCCTCGGAACTGTATTAAATTTCATATTCTTAAATGGGTCCAAGAAAGTTAGATTTGAAGGCATGCCCAGGGTCCTTCATGTGGGTCTCACTCAACCCAACTGGATCGTCGCGAGATTCAAGGCGGAGCCGCGCTTTTTGACCTGATAGCAATAGAAAACTCACGACCGTCCAGTTGGGTCCATCTAATAGACGAAAATACATCACTGACGACTGGCGGGATTCTGTTTAAAGGCGTGGAATTAGCACGGTTAATCCTCCAAGCCCAGATTTGAATAGGTGGATACGAAATCCTCGAGGCAACAATGATGAGCATAAACTTTTTAAAACCTTCGAATCTACGTTTCGCTCCATAAGGTACCCATCAACAATGACATTATTAAGTCTATACTGATAGGGTGTGGGTTAGGTCATAATGAATCATAGAGGCGGTGCACAACATTGTTGGTAACATCTTGACACGGTTTGTTTAGCTTAGAGAATAAATGAAAATTAAAGGGAGTTTATGGTTATGTGTTTGCTATAAATATAGCTTACATTTAGAATTTAGATTTTCAATGTTTATGGATTATAATATAAAGGAGTTGTCTTTAATGTGATTTTTTGGAAGGTTTTATGGTGGGTTTTTTTGTCAAATTTCTCTAAAATTTGGTAGGAATTTATTGAAATCACAATCTTGATGAGTAATATTGTGCAATTGAAGTGCCCTAGGGTTTTTCCACGGTGCTGAATCCATATATACAGTGAGAAAACGAGTTTAAATAACACAAATCAAGATTTCACCTCAAATTTTTCCACCAGATTTCGGCACCAGAAAGTCTAAATTATCGCACTAAAAACAACTTCTAATATAAATTATTTAACTTTTCTTTGTGAGTTTGTTGTTTGCAGAGTTTCTTTCAACTTAGCTCTACATGTTTGCTTGGCCTTAGATTTTCGTCAACTTTGTTTTGCGAGTTTTCTTAGTCATGTCGAACACCCATGTATCATAATTGATTTATTATTCAACTTTGGTATGTGAGTTTGCTTGATGTTGGGATTGCATCAACTTTGCTCTAAGAGTTTGCCATGTGTGTTTGTGTCAACCTTGTTCTACAAGTTTGATTAGTGTTGGGTGTGCTTCATTACACGTGGGTCTACCAGACTCCTCGAGTCTTCACTATACCAATTTCCAATAACATTTTGTTTGAAATTTTGCTAAATCATGCACATATGGAAATCCCAATAGGGATCACAAAGCACATTGATGATGAGAAGATTGGTCATTATTCAAGATAAGAAAAAACTAGTCTACCTAAACCTCTTTATCTTTCCTTTAAAATATCTATTAGGATGGAAAAGGAGGATAGGTTGAGGAGAAAACATGTCTAGTCTGGTAGTTTATCTTTTTCTTAGTTGCAAACCCTATTTCTATCACCATTACTTATTGGGTGAGAGACAAAGGATTATTGCATTTTTTGGATATTCTACGAGAAGTTTTCTAAATAATTTAATTCATGAACAACATGAAGTTGAGTTTTCATAATCCATAATCGGGTGGGAGATTTAGTCGTTTTTGTTTTGTAGATTATATGAATAAGATATTTTCAACATGAATGTTGATAACTTCATTTCAGTGTATATGATTATAAAGGTATCATTGGTGGGTGAAGTATCAAAATGACCCTTACATTATGAGAGAGATCGCATTCTTTAAGGCTTAGAAAGGGTATTTTCCATTTTTACACTTAGATCTACGTGTTGAAATAAACAACCATAAATAATCAAGCATACTAAAGATAACAAGGAATAAGGGAGTTAACATATATGTCATGTTATTCTATAGTCTTTGAATGCAAATGAGGCCTTGAAATAAAATAGAATCTCACTCTTCATATCTCTAGTTATTGTCTTTTCCCCAATTTTGAGAATGTCCTAGTTTGAGCCCATGTCCCACAAAAGTGGTTGCTTGCGAAAGTCATTTGGTGCCATAGAGCTACATTAGTTAATTATTATGGTTTATTACAAGGATGGCTACATCCATGTTCAACAATGTTCTTAAAATTTTGCATGCAACAACACAAAATTATTTGATAGTCACAAGGCTATATAATACATAGAACTATAGGAATGAAAAGAAAATGACATTGATAATCACGAGTCTATATCATACATAGAACTATAGGAATGAAAATCAAATGACATTGAAACTTCCAATTTTAACCTCTAACTCATATCTAGACTTGTAATTTGGCATGACAAAGAATGTAATTTTGCTATTTGTAGGCATATTTCAAATGTGCTTATATATAGCTAGAACTAAAAACAAAAAATTCCATTAAGAATCAAAATATTAAAATTTGAAGGATGCTAACTTCAATTCCTACATGCTACATGTTGGGATCATAATGAATATACCTTTGTAATGATTAACTATCATCACATTTTCACTTGATAAATAAATTTAAAATTCCAAACTAGCTAATATCCAATGATTCTAAAACCCTTCCAAGCACTAAAACTTGCACAAGAGATTACCTAAAAGCCATAATCTAATTCGTCTACATTTTGGAGTTGTTTTGGGCATATTTTTCAGCCATCCCGTAATGTTGTAGAGGTTTGTTACAATCATATGTTTGAGTTGTGTAATCTGCACAATCTAGGAGCTCCAGGGTGTTTCATGGTACTGATTCATTTATGTGATCAAAAACACATTTTAAACAATAAAATATCACAAATCTCTCCCACAATTCCGTCATAAAAATGGGGACAGGTTAAAAAAAAAAGAGTTTAAACTGTACATTTGAAATATAAGATTTAAGTTAGTCCTACAAAATTTTAATAACTAATTGTAAACATGTAAGTCTAATAGTTTATTTTTTATTAAACAATACCTTTTTCGTAGAGCTCTATTAGTGGAGCAGTATCATACCACATGGGTTCATATTGGTGGATATACAATGAGGAAAAAATAACATAATTTATTGAGCATATAACATAGGGCAAAGGGTTTTTATAATGGCAGGTATAAAAAATGGCTTTTAAACTTAATGAAAAATTACAAAGGGATATAAAAATTGTTATGAAAAAAGGGATGCCTACAATATTTAGTGAAAATAGGGGTTTTTAAATTGGGAAGGTGTACTGGGTTAGTATTGGTAGGGAGTTAAATAATGTGATTTTAAGAGGTATTTTCCAATATGTAGTCAAATTAAAAATTTTATTTAGTAAACCACAAACTCACATCAGAAATTTATTGAGTAAATATCCGTAACCCTTTTCACTTAAATCTTGTTTCCCCTTACTACAAAATCATAAAACTATAATATTATTTCACTTTATAATATAGTTTATAAAACTAGAGTTATTTTTGTTTATAAATTTCTCACGAGTGAGTACTAAAACCATATATAATTAGTTTTATATGTTTTATTTTCAACCGAATTTCTTAGGTTAAAATTTTGAAAAATTTCAAGATAAGATGTTGTTATCTGTATAGAATTTACAATGAGCGACAGAAAAATAAATAAATGACTGTCATGCAATTTTCACTTGAGAGGACTAATACATTTGAAATTCGAATCCTAAATGCATGTGAATATGAGGCCCACAATTTGTGCATCAAAAAGTTAGAATTTGCGGCTTTAGAACATATAATTAAAAATGTCTTTTTAATAATATTTTTAATGTTAGTCGCTCATATCATCTTCCTCGCACACTATGGTTTAGCGCTATACATATTTACATACAATTCCATCTCTAAATGTGTAAGACATCTCTCGGTACTTATCTTAGTGACAAATAATTAATGAAAATCACTTCATTCTTTATTTTTTATATAATATATAAAACCAAGTTAAAATATTATTAACTAGCAATTACAGCAGCAGATGTTGCAAAAGAAATATTGTAAGGTGTAAATTCAAGAAAGTGACATAAAAAATTAATATAAAAAAAATTAATGCAGACAAAAATTTAAAAAATAAAAAACATACCTAATATTTTATTATTAGAAATATCTTCTCCATTCTATATGTGGAGCGGCACGACGTTGATCGGAGGAAGCACATTGTGAGTGAAACATCAACATTCGATTTGTTGGTGGATTTGTGTATGATGAGAGGGCGATCAGGTGGTGGTGAGTCTACCCATTGTGGAGGAGTAGCGGATCTGTGAGTCTATGTGTAGACCTCTCACTGTTGAGATCTGAATGCAGGGGAAGATTGGTGGTGCTACCTTCGCATGGGAGGGCACGTCTGGGTGGTTGCACAAAATTTGGGGAGGCACAACTATGATCTGAGGAGGCAGGGTGTTGACCAGAGGAGAGTGGCAGATCTTCGTCGATCGGTGGCCCTGTCAACACTGCTTGTTGGAGGAGAGTGTAAGATTAGGGATCCATGATGAGGTAGATCGTGCCTCTTCCTATTGATTGAAGATGAGATTGAGATCATCTACATGCGTGGTTAAGGAGCCTTTGTGTAGTCTTGAAGGAGTGTTTGAACTTAGGGAGCGCAAGCATTAAGCAGTGTTGATCTGTGCATTGATTGAGTGTCACTGTGCTACCGTGTGTCGGTGGACTTGCTCGACGAAAAGAGTGAGGAGTAGTGTGAGCACAATGAAAGGTCGTGTTGTCCATTTTAGAGCTCAGTCTAAGCTCTAGATTTGATTTCTATGTTTTGAGGCTTAACTGTCACAATGGAGGCCAAATCGCTGCCAAACTAGGATGACGAAGAGGAGATCAAGGAATTGAACGGAGGATGACTCATCTTGGAAAGATGTCTGAGTAGTTTGTGGCTCTGATTGACATGTTGCTTGGACTGGTTGATGATCTCAGATCATGGTGGCAACTCCCTCGGTGGTGTAGTGTGTGAGATTGGAGTTACGAGGTGGATGCAACAATCGACGTTTTGAAGTTAGAAATTGAATATGCGCTCAACTAATGATCATGCAACGATAATTGACGTTGAATTCCAGCTGTATTGATGACATGAGGAACTCTAAATGGCACTTTGATGCCAAAAGTTGCCGATTGTGCCTGGTTGATTCGGCGAAAATTGACATTGTCCTCTAGGCATGTGGTGGCACAAGGAACCCTAATTTCTATCTACCACTGCATGTTTTGTGGCTTAATATTTCTATGAATTCAGTTGGTGTGTATGGATATAATATTGCGTGAGTTGGATGGATCGACACTGTTGTGTAGATAATGAAATTGGGTAGCCCTTCGTTGCCTCTTGAATTCAGAATATCAAATGTCCTTTATTCTGGCATAAATCGGTGTTCCACTTCATTTGTGATTTCCCCTGAATCTGTAGATCAAAGTGTGAGTCAGTGAAGATCGCATATTTTCGGCCTGTAATGCTGCTCGGTGCTATGTCATGGGGTGGATTGTGATCAATTGAAGTGCATGCAACATGTTGTAGCTGTGTGTGGTGAATATCATTGGGTTGATGTGGGTGTTGGAATTGCGAGCGGAGGAGCAATGCTACTATATACCCGTGTAACCAGTGGCTACGTGGAGGTTGTGGTTGCGTGTGTTGAGGCTGCGCGACCGTGTGACTTGGAGGATTTGGTGGAGCTACAAACTCATTTTATTCCCTCACTTCATCCCTGTTGAAGTTTTGTAGTATTTGCGGATACAAAAATTAGTAGTACAGTGGCCAGCGAACTGTTCCTGATCGAAGTTTTCTTGCACACTCGATGCACGGGAGAAAATAGAAGGAGAAATGGGTCAACAAATGAGATTGAAAGAGTCTCGAAGAAAACTAAGGAGAAAGCATCAAGGAACATATGAAATATATTGTTTTTTTGAATTTGGTGAAGAGTTTTGAGTCGATGTTGATTGACTTATAGCTAATCAAGTCAAGGATCATGATGTAGATCTAGAATTTGATGAAATCGTTACCGGATCTACTGTCTTTTTCAGGTATGAATTATGAAAGTTGGGCAACTGAAATGAAAAAAACATTATAGAAGGTAAATTTATTGAATTATGTTGAGGATGCTATCAATTTAAACTATGATAGTGGAGATGCATATACATTATGTCTTATAACATCTACATTAGATGAAAACGACATGTTCAACATACTACATGAATATGGTAAGATTCAAAATGCAAAAGTTTTGTGGGATATTTTAGAAATGAAGTACAATTTGAATGAGAGAAAAGATGATGAAGGTATTGCTCTTGAAAATGATGATTGTGCTTTCAATCCCATAACTGATTGTGAAACTAAACATGTCAACATTGAAGATGAAATGACGAGTGATGAAGGGGTGCCTATAATTGACATTAAAACATGTGATGATGAAGTTACTACCATTATTGTAGAATCTCAATTTTTTTTTATGAAGAAAGATTCCCTAATGCAGAGACCCATGAAGTCAAATTTGATGAGATCTATGTATCTCATGAAATGTGGATCAATCTGATGCATGAAAAGCATCTTATTGATGAGTTGTTGTTCAGTGAGAAGAAAAGCCTATCTCCATATACAAATAAAATTCAAGACAACATGTTTGTAGCAACAGAATTGAGTAAATAGGTTGAAGACATGAATCAACAAACAGTAGAGAGAGATGGAGAAATGAAAGCTCTATTGAAGGAGCAGGAAGACAAGAACCAATATGGTCCTCTTTATGAATCTAACATTGTTTTTAAGTATACAGATATTGGCATTCAAGAAGAAACAGTTGAAAAGTTCCATGAACTGCCAACATTGAATGTTAGCCTATAATTGAGATCAAGAAATATGAGGACAAGAGTTTAAGCATTCTGCCTTTGGGGTGGAAAACATAAAAAGGAGGAGAAACTCCATCACTACCTTATGGCAAGAAAAGTGAAGATGAAACGTCACCGACGAATGAACAAGCATGAACACTAAAGCAAGAAGACAAAAATGAAAGCTCAGTTACCAAGTTTTTTATGTACTATTGTAAGCCTAGCTAAGACTAGACCAGCAGGCGTATGTTATTTTTCCAAGCACCCTTTCTCCATTAAGGGGGAGTGTTAGAATTAATGGAGAAAGTTAGTTTTTTCCACATTTGGTTGTTTGTTGTTGTAGGATAGGATTGAGACCCTCTGATTAGGTCTAAGATCCTATTATTTACGGAGTGGTTCAAACCACCCTGTTTATGTTATAGATTATATGTAACAGGCCTTTTGTGTGAATGAAGGTAGAGTGTTCTGCTAGAGGCAATCTCCAGGTGGAACTCCTCACCTTTGAGTTGCCTAGTTTATTAATAAAGTTGATTCTTCAATTTTTAACATTACATTACAAAGTTATCAAATTTATCTTAAACATTTTATAACATGAATCATATCCCATATAAAAAAAAAAATTAAAATAGAAGAAAAATTAAAAAATGGACAACTTTTGTCATCCTTCTATTTTTATTTTCAATATAATTCTTTATTATTATAAATAAATAAAATTTTAACTTCTTTTGAAAATTATTGTGAGTGTAAAATAATTCATACTTCACTCAAAATCGATTTTCAATGTGAAGGAGTAAATTTATTATTTTATCAATTTTTTATGAAGAACATGTCATATTGAATTGGATTCATTGTCATTACATATAATTTTTTTTTTTATAAAAATATTTAAATGATTGTTGAGTATTACATTAAAATTATCATTTGAACCAAATTAAATCATTTTCATATATTTGTTATGTGGAATTTTTCATCTACGGATAAGTACAATTTCCCTAGGTGGGTAGCTACACCTAGAACAACACATTTAAAGCGTTTATCCTTTTTCTATAGAAGATAAATAAGACAAGGGACCTACTTGTTATCTTTCGCTTTCCCTTTGTCTCCTTTGTATGGCTCTTGACACTCCTTCTTGAACTTAATCTGGTCGAAAGGTACCTGCAATCATAAAGAGAGGACAAAAACCAATCAAAGCAAGAGATCTATCTAGTATAAGCAAATGGAATCGGAAGAATTTACACATATAATCATCATACATAAAGACAAAAATATGGGAAAAGGTGTAAACAACTTTATTACGTAGAATGTGTTAGTGTGAGTATCTTCATCCCTCCATCAGTGATCAAATTTCTCTTTTTGCATGCATATTAGGTGTCCCATCCGATCAACTGCATTCCATTAGTTTATGGATCAACTGATGGTAGTGGTTCACTATCAATTTCCCTTATTGCATTAACCCGCTAGCCTATTTTCACATGTTTAGGTCATCTACTGTCATTTTTTGTCATTTCATTTGCAAAAGCCAGTCTTAGGGTTTTAGGTGTCACTAGGTCTAGGGTTTGCCACCATGTTCATCCAAAACTCAATAAAAGGTCAGCAGGCACATGAGGAGGTTTTATAAGTTCATAAGATCATAAATTCACTAATGATATGCTCAATAAATGGTTTTTACCTCAAAACTTTGTTTTGAGGTGAAAACAGAGTTTTTTTATTTCTATGTACAAATTTTATGTAATTTAAAGTGTTTTCTATATGTAATAAGTTCCAGCTGCTGCCCTTGGTCACCTTGCCAACTCCAGCCACTGCAAGAAACAAAAACATCAATGCATTAGTTCATCAAGTGATCAAGAAGAGTCAATTGCAAATCGAAAAATAGATTTTTTAAAGAAAAGTGACTAAGACATTAGAAAGGTGGGTTTGGTAAATGAAAAATTAAAGCAAGGAGATATAAAAGCTCATTTATGCATTTGAAGTCTTCATTTGTTGCAAGAGAGGGAGCTAAAGGCAAAATCATGATTTTGGAGGAAAGAGGCAAAAAAACTGAGCAAAAGCCTGAAAGCTCACCAGCGTTGCGCACCTGGGCTTTGGTGCTGCACACCTACTTGTCGCTGCACACCTGGCAGAGGTTTTACATTGTAAATCGTTCAGGCGTTGTGCATACAAAGTGCACTACACACGTGAGAGACAGTGCTGCGCACCTATTTGTCGAGTTTCAAAATGATTTTCATCACCTTCCTCAGCTTCAAAACTTCACAATTGACCTCTTAACAAGTAAGTGAAGATTCACATCCAGTTTAGCAAGGAATTTTTCATTAGTGGTGGTGATTTGTATGTCTAAAAACTAAACCCTAGCTGTCTCCAAATTGTCTTGTAAAATTTGCATAGGTTGTTGTCTTCTGTTGTTTTTATTCCCCTTTGATTATCTTTCCACACCCCATACCCTTTAACTAAAATTCCCTAAACCCCTTTCCCTTTCCCTCTCCCAACATTATTAGCACTCACTTGCCAAACCTCATTCCCATTTACCAAACCCTAATCCTATACTATATTCCCAAACCCTAATTCCCATTTTCTATCTCTTCACTACATCTATTACATTATCTAAACCCTCCTCTACATTCATCATATCAGTCATTCCCTCATTTCCCAAAAGAAAAATAGCAGTCATTTCCTACATACAGTATTCACCCTCATACTTTTAAAATCTCTTCATACTCATCAGTTTTCACTCCAAATTCACAAGCATGGAGACAGACTCAGCATATGAGAGGGATGATGAAACTGTTAGTGATTCTTCCCAAGAAATTCATGTGCCAAGAAAACCACATAAAGGAGGAGACCACCACTATCACAGAATTACTTGCTTGCCCTCTTGCAGTAACCCATTTTAAACATCAATCTTGTTATCAGTTTTGTGAAATGGTAGAAAGGGAAAAGTATCATCATGAACTGGCTAGGTTGTTTGTTCTTCATCTTCACAATGGCTAGGTTAACCTAGCTAGTGTCTCGTTCACCTTGACACCTGAAACCATTGTAGCAGCAACATGCATCCCTAATGTAGGTGAATAGTGGAATAAGGAGCAGCATGTGGGAAGAGAGCATTATGAGCCTTACATCAAGGTTGGTTATTAGAGGCAAATTAGTAGGGGTTTTCCTTTCAAATATTTGCAGGACACTTATGCTTTTCTCATGAAACTCATCATTAAGTATTTCACCTATGAAGGGAGGTTTTCTCGTCTGTATACATACCATGTCAGATTGTTGATGCATTTCACAAGAGTGAGGATGATGAACCTCCCATACTTTATTTGTAGGAATATTGAGAAGATGGCTCTATATGTGCAAAGGAAACCTTTTCCTCAGTAGTTAAAGAGCATTTACCACTTCTCACTGATTAAAATTATTGTCTTGCATCAGCTTAGCTTGTTGAACATACCATGGGATACTTTCATTGCACATGAGATTTTCAAAGGCCCTCAGGTGATTCCATCAGTATTTCAAGAGGAAGGAGGACCTTCAAGATAGCCAAATGTTCATGAGACTAAAACTACAGTTGTGCCAGTATTTGTCACTTATGAAAAAGGCACCAAAAGGCTTTCTGTTGTTGCCAAACAAGTACTATCTTCACCAAGGGTTGAAGGGGTCTCGTTTTCTTCACCGGACCACAGGCAAATGCTATCTTCACCAGGGGTGAAAGGGGATTTGCCTTCTTCTTCAGTTGAATAGGTATAGGACAAAGACAAAGGAAAGAAACAGGTGCATGATGAAGGCCCTACTGAAGGGCAAGATATAGATTTTGTCTTGGTTGAGGAGGATGACATTGATTTGGGCCCTCAAAGCTCAAGACTCAAAGATATGATCATCAAAGAAAAGGAGGTAGAAATCCAAGCCTTGTCACTTGACCTTGAGAGGGCCAAATGGATCATTAGCTTTCTTGAGCAGGAGAACAAACAACTAGAGGACAAACAAACTATTATGGAGCTGCAAACAATTAGAGAAAACAGGCAAGCGACAAAAAGAAGAAAAATCAAAACGACACCCCTTGAGCAAGAAATTGAGGATGACTGGGAATCATGGTTAGAGAGGACAAAAATTCACCTCAAGAAATTGCTTGAGAAAGCTAACAAAGAGAAGAAAATGTTGCGCCATACGGCCTATCACTACTTAACCTGGAATAAAATTTGCAAAACAAGGGTGAAGAGGTTAAAGGCTAAACTAAAGAGAGCTTTGAGAAGCAAAAAGAGCAAGATAAGCTCAAGATCTTGGCTGAAGAATCATTGGCCCAACATAGCACATAAAAAGGATCACTCATGCCAAATTTCAAGAAATTTGGTGAAGTTTTTGAAGCAAAAAACAGGTTTTTTCAACAGATAAAACATGTTTTTTTGATGGGGGCCCCCATTTGCAAAAAAGTTTACATTTTTGGAATCAACATGAAAAGTTATGCATGCTTAGAAATGGCTGAGAAATTTTGACAAGTTCTGGACCTCCAAAATGGCCAAAAACACCCAAAAAGTGCCCTCTCTGCCACTTTTTTGCCACACAGGAAGCAGTCTTGGGATATTCCATTTTTAGAGGGGCAAATGGACTCCAAATAAAAACATTCAAGTCTTCCCAAAAAGTAGACTCATGAAGCTTTCCAATGAGCTATTCTGCACTTGATTTGGACATCATGAGTCCTTCCAAAAGTGGTCTTGAAAAAGCGCTTTGCATAGGATCAGTGGCGCTGCGCATAGGAGAAAAATTTGCCAATTTTGCTTGTTTGTTCATAATTTCGCCCAGTTTGGCTGTAAATTGACTTTTCTTCTCTCTTTGGCTAATTAATGATGTAATATGATGTAAAATATGATGAAAAATTACTTGAGAGGGTAGATACATCAGTTAGAGTTGGTTAAGGGATGAATGAATTAGTTTCCATAGTTTTAGAGGCAAGATGTTCCACTACCTATTTTTCACTTCCTAGTTTAGATCTTGTTGAAACAGGTCCTTGACTCATGGAATCGACCCCTGATGGCTAGCATAGATGGTTTGATGCCTATATCTTGTACTTTCTTAGTCACTTGTCAAGGTTGGACTCTTGTGGATGCATTGAGCTACTTGGTAAATCACTTCTGCAGTTTGGCAAGGAAATGAACCAAGGTTTTGCAGCATTTTGTGGGATTCTTGTGGAAATGTGAATTAGCATTGTTTTCTCCTCTTTTATTTAATTTATCTTATGTGTAAATGTTCCATCATATATCTTTTTCTGCATAACTAAATGAATCAAGATTAAAGGGTGGAATCCATTGGTGTTTCAGTGCTCTGCCTTAGGGTTTATTTAGTTTTAAATGTTTTCTGTTGTTTGAAGAGGACTCATGAAACTTGCATGCCCTCTCCAACTCCTCACCAGTCTTTAGACTCACCATCACATTCATTTCAAAGTGCTAAAACACTTTCCTACCTCGCCCCACAGAAACCTCTGCAAATATGAGTTGATTTCCCGGACCCAAAGCTGCCTTCCTCATCTGATCCAACAACCAACCATTAAAATCAATCAAATTCCTTTGAGCACATACCTAGCCTAAAATTAGTATTCATATCAGTCATCTCAAGCCTTACTTGCCATATTTTCTTTGATATTGACAAGGAGAGAGCCCTCTCCCAACCTGGTAGGGCTAGCTACTAGGTTAAGCGTGGTTTGATGTTACCCTAGACTTGCCTTTCTCAACCCGAGGTAGATTTAGGATATAACAAAAGGGAGAGTAACAACCATGAAGTCCGATCCAATGTCACTCCTCTAGCTTGAGTTCCATCGAACATCACATCAAAAGCACAACACTTCGACAACATAACAATACTTGCTTACAATCTTAAGCCTCACACCAATAATATCTCCTTACAAATTCTCAAAGTCCAACCCTTGATCACTTAGATGAGTGCTAAATTTATAGGAAAATGGAGGTGGTTTGGTCATAATGAGGGTATTGAATGGCCTTCCAAACTTAGAGTTAGTTTCCATGGAGGAAGGGATGAGAGGATAGGAGGTTACTTAACTCATTTCCTATCCAATTCCGAGCTCATAAGAGATGGTAAGTGTGGGAATCTTCTAGAATGCTCCAGAAGATAAGAATATTCCCAGAACCCTATGAAGAATTTGCTCAATCTCGCCTAGCACAGGTCAAAGTGGGCCTAAGTGCACTGAAATGCACCCTTACATGGGCATACCTGCACTGAAGTGCATTTACCCCCGATCAAGGCTATGCTGGTCCCTCAAGGAGGCATTTCTAGAGGGCTTCAGGCTAGGAAACGTTTATGGAAGGAGGCATTCAAAGTGATGACTTGTCTAGGGCATGTAGCAACTAGATTAGGGTTTGATAAGACCTAATGGTATTGATCTGAATGTTGGGATTGATGTGCCCAAATGGATCTGTAACAACTTCTCCCTAAAGCATGAAGTCAAAAAATGATAATGTCGAGTGATATGCTTTACGATGTGATGAAGAGGTTCTGAAGCGGATGGTGACCTGCATCAATTATAATACATAATATCATGATATTTTGGTTGTTTCGTGAATTGATGAGGGAAGGAATACCCATGCTTAGCATATAAACTTTCATTACAAGTACATAGATAGTCATATATAGATATAGACCCGTGATGGGATGACCATCAGTGTAAATCCATCGTACAAATGATTTGGTACTTTCCTGAAATCACAACTGGGATGGATGAAACTAGATCCAAAGTCGTTTATCTCATTCAATCGTTCACTCAAGTACGAGTCTAACCATGTGAATATGTGATCTGAAGTCAAACATGGGGAGACACCATCTGATTACCAGCCAATGATGTAAGCCTTTAATTGACGTGACATAAATCACTGATAATGATAATGATCCTCAAGATACTGCAGTACATCCTTCATGGTGTGAATGGATGTTTTGATGTCGAATAGCATAGAAAGTCTTTCAGTCGAAGGCTAGTGATTTCAACCTATTGCCGAAAGAGAGAAACCTGCCATTGATGTATGCAAGCCTCAAGGTACTAGAAGGGTGTTTGTAAGTCAACTTCTTGGATAATGTGTTGATGTCGACAAGAAGCAACTCATTGAACAAGGGCCTTGATGTATCCCATGTAAATGACAAGAAACAAGTGTAATGATTTTTGTTGACAGAATGTGACTGACGACACAAGGTTCAAGAATTTAACTGAGTAACTTATCTTGAACATCTCAACGACACTGAATGAATTGGTAACATTGACCCAAAAACCAAAGTAATGGATAGTATGATAGACCATAGGTATAATAACCATCAAGCAGATAACCCAACCCATGTAGTCATAGTGATGAAGTGAAAGTTTCATGTTCAAGAGCGACTTGCTACCATAAAGTGGTTTACCCCTTTTCCCATTTTCCCCAGTGATTGCACACTAGTACCTCTTTATTTTTTATCAAGCTTGAAGGATAACATATGCTTGTTGTATAATTCAACCCTTCGGGTGAATCCATCACTATGTGATGTTTTAACGAGTCTAGGGAAGGTGAAACTCGGTCTTATCATGATGGACAAGTTTGCCGCTATTTGATGCTTTAACGAGTTTAACGACAATGATAACTGAGTCCTTTTCATGTTTCGATAGTTTGAAAAGGGACAAAAAGAAAAATCCAAAAGTTCTTTTTCATAAATCTGTCTCTCAAGTCTGAAAAAGCGTAAAATAATACAAGAGAGAACCTATTGACCATGTTTGAAAAGGGTTAAACTTATACTGAGTAGATGTCGTTTCCAATTCGTTAACGAGCTGAAAAGGACAAGAGCTCGACAGTCTTTTCATGTTTCAAGAGTCTGAAAAGAGCTTAAAGAGGACTCCACTTAGAGGAACGAGTGGTGTCTAGGATAGAAATTGGTTCTGGTGATGTTGGAACTTCTCAAAACATGTTGATTTATTTGAAGAGGTTGGCTAATAATACCACTCATTGTAGTTGTTCCTCAGAAAAGGTAAAACAACCAAGTGAAAACGTATTATCAACCAATTAGACAGTGACGATGGAGGGAGAAAAGCCAAGTCTCATATGATGGAAGAAGATGATAGAATGGCAATCACGAGGGTTAAAATGGAGATGGGTTCATTTTTTACACAAGCTTGAACCATAGGGTACTATGCTTGGATTCAATTTCATGTTTCCACAAGCTTGAAATGAAAAACTATGCTTGGATTCAGTTTCATCTTTGCACAAGCTTGAAATGATAAACTATGCTTGGATTTAGTTTCATTTTTACACAAGCTTGAAATAAGAAAAAACTATGCTTGAGATTGGTTTACATGCTCCCAACATGATGATTCGATTCTAGGTGCATGCCCCCCAAGCTTCATTGCATTCACCTAAGTAGACTACTTGTGGCTATCAGGTGGATGTAATGAAGGTTTATTTACGAGATCAAATGAAAGACTCAACTGAGATTTTACGAGATCTAATCAAAGAGTCGAATTGGAACTTTGCTCCAAGGGACCTTGTTTCATTTTCTAATGAGCTTGACACAAGACAAGGAACTCTGCTCAGATTCCTTGTTTCATTTTTTAACGAGCTTGACACAAGAGATGGAACTATGCTCTAAGACTTGTTTCATTTTTTTATTGAGGTTGACACAGTAAAATAACTATCCTCATATTCCTTGTTTCATTTTTTAATGATCTTGACACAAGACAAGGAACTATGCTCATATTCATTGTTTCATTTTTTAACGAGCTTGATAAAAGACAAGGAAGTATGCTCATAATCCTTGTTTCATTTTTTAATGAGCTTGACACAAGACATGTAACTATGCTCTTGAGACTTGTTTCATTTTTTATTGAGGTTGACACAGTAAAAGAACTATCCTCATATTTCTTGTTTCATTTTTTAATGAGCTTTACACAAGACAAGGAACTATGCTTATACCCATTGTTTCATTTTTTTAATGAGGTTGACACAGTAAAAGAACTATCCTCATATTCCTTTGTTCACGACCCATAAGAGGTCATGAATTTCAAGAGGTTCTCATCAGATGGGAGAACAATGCTCTAGAAGGGATCATTAGAGAGGTTTGGTTCCAATGCCCCCAGTACATAATGTACAACATCACAGAATTGATCGTCCATTGATGTAGGCACGGAACGGGTTGCCACATAATTGAATCGTGGCGAGGAAGATACCATTGGGACAAAAGGACCATTTAGGGAAGATGGTTGAATGGAAGCGATATTTGGACCAGGAAATGAAAGCTGGTCAACGGTGAAAATTCTACCTTCATGTAGGAAACACATCACTTGAAAGAGTGTTGAAACAATAGCTCCCATGTCATAACCATAGTTGCGCCCAAGAAGTAAATTGTAATCTAAAGGGCTTGGGACTACCATCACATTGAGATAAACAATTTTTCCTCCCAAAGTAATAGAAAACTAAGGAAGGATCCCTAATGGTTGACTGGGTCCTCTGTTGAAAGCCAATAGATTTTGGGTAATAGGCACAAGTGGCGGTGAACTGAGCACTTTCCAAGCAATGGAGGAAAGGACACTCACAGATGCACCTTCGTCTATAATAGTGCCAGGTAAAACCATATTACAAACCTATACTATGATCTGGAAAGGCACATAAGAAGGAAGACGACATCTTGCTAGTCAATTCAAATCAAAGGAAGTGATGGGACTACTTGGAGGGGGTACCATAAGAACGAGAGAATTACCCCGTTGAGTTACGAGAACGCGAGGATTTTCCTCCTGTCTTGATGGAATAGGAGGGTTGCCTCCAAGCTCATTGGAATCTAAAGAAATGAAAAGAACCTGAGTGGTATCATACTCACTCTCTACGAGAAAGATACAATTAACTGAAGGTGAAATCAGGTCAATCTTTACTTGACCTTTGATTGGTCAGGTATAAACTCATGGGATTCACATTTAGAGAGAGTGGGTTTGACTGATGGTTGATTTGGGTCATTCACTTCATTAACTAGTGAAGGATTAAGGGAGAGTCTCCCAGATGGAAGTTGCTCCGGAGAAGCAGGATGGTTATCCAACACTTTTTGGGCTTCATCCAGATAGGGACAAAGGTTAATGGGGTGATTCCCTTCGTATAACCTATAGGGGAACTTAAAATTTACCCTTATTTTCATGAACTTTACTACCACTAGTTGATGGTGTGTCCCTAGCATGATCTCGAGAAGTTGATGACACAGGATGATGCAAATGAGAATACCGTTCTTCTAAGATCTAAGAAATACCAGAACAATTTCGAAGAAGATAGTCTCCTGTATAAAGTTTTCATGGATATCGAACTTTGTGAGGCTTATCGGACAGTTTCTCATCAGAAGTTGCATTCAAAGCAATGGTTGCTTGGTTGCCCCCTATTGAATTTTCTTCTTCTTTCATTTCTTCTTCTTCTTAGCCACCTAGTTACTAGTGTCAATACTTTCACTAGATGAAGAGGAAGAAGGGGAGGAAGTAAAAACCGATGAAGAAGGAAAGGGGTCAACTTTAGGATCAACTGGAGGTTGATTCTGTCCAGTTGTAGGAATATTCTTTTACGGGGCCAAGGAGGTTGAGAACAACCATACTGGCAAGCCGATGGTAAGTCCCGGAAGGGACAATGTAGCCATATAAGGAGCACCAATATTTCTGAAAGGAGGAAAATGACTAGGATTCCCATCAAAAGGAATTCCTTGATCGGTGGACTCCGAAATTTTTGCCATATGTTTCAACCTAAGATCAAAAAAGGAGTGGCATGGAGGATGTTATCCATGGTCAATTAATTTATTTTAATCAAAATAACATAACAAAACAAAAGAGGGATAATCTAAGCAAAAGGATTACCAAGCAATTGTGAACTGCATAATTCCTCCCAACGAATCGAGAAGTACGGGTAGGCAATCTCCGCTGAATGCTATGTTTGGTGTATCATAGTGCACAAGGCGGACGACTAGGTTACCTAAGGATGGATAGAAACCTAGTGTCTTCCTCCCATATATACTTGAAATTATGTGGAAGCCCAATCCATATTAGCGTTGTCTAGTGCGTAATTGCACAACGAGAGCATTCCTTTATACTTTACGTACTGTAACACTGCCCTGTATACCCGAAGGTACATGGATGTGCTACGATATAATCATGTACATGGAATGAGGTATCACACTCAGACTATATCGCAGACAAGTTAGCAACAACTGCTATGTTTAACAACACCAAAACACATCTCTAGTCGAGAACCTCTAAATGTTTTGCGTTATGTGACAATGCTCCATTAGGTTAACTGAGGCTAATTTTAAGTTGATCTTGATTAAGAATTTTCCTTTCAAGGTTCACCACGCGATGTTTTTAAAATTTCTAGAATGCAACTAATATGATAAGCATTCTTTTCATTCTATTTCATCAATGAAAACCTTAGCTAGTAGGGACAGAGCAATCAAATTCTTTTAATCAAAGAACAAAGAGCACATCTAATGCAATTTCCCTAAACTATTCCTATGAGCACACACAAACTATTTCAATGCACAATGCGAGTTTTTCTTTTCAATTCCCTTAATCTTGAAATGAACAAAAGGAAACTAATGCACATACAATCAATCAATCTTTTTGCAAGAAGGAAGACTTTACAACAGTTCTTTTTCGAAAGAAATGAAGGATTTTACGACTCTTTCTTTTGAACAAAGATTAATCGACTGTAAACTAACTTTGACAATGAACTGATAGTGATAAAGAAATCATTTAAGAAACACTAAAAAACCAAGGTTAAAGTAGGGCTAGGAAAGGAAACACAAATTGATTTCAAAGACACAACAATCATTGATCTTTCAGCAAGCAAAAACAGAAGGAAATTTGGGAAAAATCAAGTCAAAGGTGGGATCTTTGACCTAAGGAGGATCAGCGCAGCCCTGAATGGGAGACAGTGCACTTCAGATCACTGTCCTCAAGCCAAGGGTGCTCTACAATGCTCTGTCTCCTGATCAAGCTTGTGTTCGTGACAAAAAGGCCATTCTAAGGGCTTTCAAGCACAATTTTTACGAAAAACTACTTCAAAAAGGGTGAAACAAGATCAATGGAAGTAAGTAAAGTCTACTAGGGTGTACTAGGATTAAGGTAAACTACCCAAAATGATGATCGTTCCCCAGTGGAGTTTCCAATTTATTATGTGAAATTTTTCATCTACGGATAAATACAATTTCCCTAGGTGGGTAGATCCACCTAGAACAACAGATTTAAAGCGTTTAACCTTTTTATATAGAAGATAAATAAGACAAGGGACCTACTTTTTATCTTTTGCTTTCCCTTTGTCTCCTTTGTATGGCTCCCGTCGCTCCTTCTCGAACTTAATCTGCTCGACAAGTACCTGCAATCATAAACAGAGGGCAAAAACCAATCAAAGAAAGAGATCTATCTACTATAAATAAATGGAATTGAAAGAATTTACATATATAATCATCATACATAAAGACAAGAATATGGGAAAAGGTGTAAAAAACTTTCTTAAGTAGAAGGGAGAGTAACAACCATGAAGTCTGATCCAATGTCACTCCTCTAGCTTGAGTTCCATCCAACATCACATCAAAGAAGAGCACTCTGGTAGCATAACAATACTTGCTTACAATATCAAACCTCACACCAACAGTATTTCCTTACAAATTATCAAATTCCATCCATTGATCACTTAGATGAGTGCTCAATTTACAAGAAAATGAAGCTGGTTTGTTCATAAATGAGGGTATTGAATGGCCTTCCAAACTTAGAGTTAGTTTCCATCGAGGAAGGGATGATAGGATAGGAGGTTACTTAACTCATTCCCTATCCAATTTCGAGCTCATAGGAGATGATAAGTGTGGGAATCTTCTAGAATTCTCCAAAAGATAAGAATATTCCTAGAAGCCTGTGAATATCGCTCAATCTCACACAGCACAGGTCAAAGTGGGCCTAAGTGCACTGAAATGCACCCTTACATGGGCATACCTACACTGAAGTGCATTTACCCTTGTTCAAGGCTATGCTGGTCCCTCAATGAGGCATTTCTGAAGGGCTTCAGGCCAGGAAACTTTCAGGGAAGGAGGCATTAAAAGTGATGAATTCTCTAGGGTGAGTAGCAATTGGATTAGGGTTTGATGAGCCATAATATTACTGATCTGAATGTTGGGAGTGATGTGCCCAAATGGATATGTAACAATATTATTTTTAAATTATCATGATATTAAGTAATATTGGAAGATAAAACCTTATCACCAATGGCAAATAAATAATTTTCCAGTCTAAATTACCATTTGTAGATGAGTGGACCATATGAGATCTATTTGTGGAAAATATCAAGAGAGCACAATTTATAGATGGGTGGACCATTTGGGATCTATTTTTGGGAAATATTAAGAGATCACAATTTCTAGATTCATGGAGACAAGATTGATGAATTGATTCAAGTGCTTCATACATATGGATATATCCTTAGGTAAGACCTCAATCTAAATGAGACCACCTATCCATCTACAAATAATACATCAAAATATCACATTTCACATGGGTGAAAAGGCAATAGGAAAAATGGATACTATGCGTGAACTAAGATTTCATTCTTGATTTGTTAACAAAACCATGCTTTCTATAACAATTTTAACTTTAAGGTCCAAACTATGATAGTATGAGATAAGGCAAGCATCCCAGCTTGGGCTAGGGACAAATATAGATAGCCTAATGGTACACCATCTTCAATAGAGAATAACCATCAAGTGTTGGCAGCAATGCTTCCATGTCGTGTGTAGTTGTCATTGTGAGTCCCTAGGCGCCAATCTAGAAGTTGTTGATTCCAATGCATGAGTTGGAGTCATGATATAGATGTGTCAAAGTCAGTAATCTATGTCCTATATATTTGTATATATGGTGTTCAATATGAATATGAATTGGGATTTGTAGTGTGAAATCAATAACCTCCGATATCTCTTTATTTTCTATTATGGTATTAGAGTAGGTATTGGCTTGACTCCCTCAAGGGAGGGCTAGGAAGATGAGTGAGTCTTGAATTTTATTCCTTTGTAAATAGATTAGGGTAGGAAATGGTGTTTTGTTTGGTTTTTGTGAGTAAATTTTTTATTCTTGTGTGTGTAGATCTGTGGATTTATGTGTTTAGATCTATATCTATATGCAATGAGCAACCCTGTGTAATTTGGTGAGTATCTACAAGCAACCAAGTGTCTTTGACGAACCTTAGCAGGCAACGTTTAGGCCACATGTTATTTGTTTGTCCGAATGGGTCACATGGATTTTCATTTGCTCAACATTTAAGCATTTCCAAATATGTGGAATGTTGGCCATGAAGGTGGTCTCTTTGACCTTTTGGCATTGTTTGGCATGCCGATGGGGCTAAAAAAAAGGATGAGCTATAATATTGCACAAATAGTTAGAGAGGTATTGGAAGGATGATATGCATAATTATTGCATCAACGTACCCTTGATTAGCATCATGTAAGAAGAAACTCTGCTGAGGCCAGAGATGAAATGATCGAAACAAATATTTAAGGATGGCTTCATCATCACATTCTGGATCATGGTGTTAGAGCTGGGATCAACCTCAACACCACCATCTCACATTTCTTTGAGTTCATACTTTGACTTCATAGCCATGAGACCACACACCACTTTACCAAGGGAAAGAACAGTCTCGTCGACTGCTACGTTATAGGATCTGGGAACCATTGTGAAAAGAAGTTGCTGCCATCAGAGCATCTGGTGTCCCATATCCTGCCAACACAAGTTCAAAATGCAAATGTAGGAAGGGCAGTCTCTAGTTGAATTTCAATTTTTTGGAGTCCCCTGTTCTTGAAGGTGAAAGTATCATTCCTATTCATTTTTACAATCACCTTATTTTAGACATAATTTTCATGATTCTCCTCGATATAGATCTAGATTGAATCAAAGAAGTTTATGATAGAGGAGTATGTATATTAGTCATGCTTCCCTCAAGAAATACAAGTGGTTGTATGAAAGACACAATGATCCTTATTACATTTGCAAAGGGACCTTGCAGGCCAATCCTCATACTCATAGTTGTACCTAAATTATACACTACACCAGAGATATTGGTGCACTCATGATTCTCTACAGGGAGTCAAACTAGGATTTAATTCTGATGGTTTTCTCTGTAATTCCCTAGGCTATAGGTTTAACTGGTTATCTCCAATGTTCAAGTCTTGGGTCCCCTTCCAACATCAAGTCCTTTTCAGTGCAGAATGCAATGTTGAGAGATGTGGATCTCCCAATTGATTCAAGTTTTTTATATTGTGTCCAAGTTTGTGGTGTGACTTAATGTTGTTATGTGTTAAAAAAAAAAAAAAAGTGGGGGTTGTTAATATAATTTTTTATGGTACAGTTCTATTATGTTGTAGTTTGTTATTGTCCAAGTGTAATGTGAAAAATCAAATGAAGAACCAATTATAGGATAAATTAACATATTTTCAAATTGGTGGTTCTTGATGCATACGGTGACACAAGAACAAATCACTAATTTGATTATGTATAATCTGTTATAAGCTGGTGGCGTCATGTGGAGCTAGGAACATCAACCTACAAGTTAATTTGATTATGTGTTTAAGAGGTCATCTTGTATAATTGACTTCTGAATGCATTCAGTACTCAGACTGTCTTTCTAGATAATCGGGGAATACAACAAAAGACCATGTGTTCAACAGATGGAGGTATGTCCATAGGATGGTTTAGTATAGAGACTGACCCATCATGCTTCGAGAGATAGAGAAGCGTCAATTCTAAAAAATACTTCAAAGATGGTCTAATACAATTATGTTTTAAATGGAGGTCAAGTGATAGCTAGAATATGTGGTGGTGAAAGAGAAGTGCTTGTGAGATTCAAGAGTGGATGTGAGTGTGCATGAAGACCAAGCAGAAAAACATTATTCTTGTTGTTGTAATATGTGTTTTCAATGTTTTCCATGTAATCATTAAGGGAGAGTGTTGGAAGTAATGCTTCTATGTCATGTGTAATTTCCATTATCTGTCCCTAGGTGTCAATATAGAAGATATTGATTCTAATGCATGAGTTGGAGTCATGATCTAGATGTGTCAAAGCCGGTAATCTACGTCCTATATATTTGTATATGGGAGGGTTCGATCAATTCTGAAGCTCCTTCCATTGTCTCCATCTAGATTTCGGTTGGGGGGGCTTCCAGAATTGGTCCACTGTATAATAGTTCTGACTGTTTGTGAATAGGAATATCTCTCCAAGGTCTTTCTGACTAAAACATTTCTCCCTTTTTTTCCAGGAGTCTTAGCAAAAAGAGTGTCGTTTGGTCGTTTTGAATTTCCCAGAAGTATGTTGGTTTATGAGGTCTTTGTTTCTTGTAGCTAGGTTCCATATTGTGGACCCCTTGGGGTCATCCCTGTATATGAGGATATATTATGTCTATATCAACATACCATATTTTCTGGTACGTATATTATTACATAAATATTTCCCCTCCGTTAACTATCGCCAACAAATTTTAGTGCCCATGACTTGATTCAAAGTGAAAGGATCTTGAATACTTAAACCCCCAGCCATCTTGGGTTGTGTACAGTTAGTCCAAGATATCAAAGCCCATTTCCTTAATTGTTGAGCTCCACCCCATAAGAATCTTTTGAAAATATCTATCATAGTTGAACATGAAGTTTTGGGAGTGGCCATTCCATAGAGTTGATAGATTGGAATTGACTGAAGGGCTACTTTTAGAAGAATTGTTCTACTGGCCATGTTGAGGGCTATGAATACCCATCTACTGAGTTTTGATTGGATCTTTTGGAGAAGGTCTTGCCAACACAAAGTCTTTAAAGAATTAAACACCAAAGGCATGCAAAAATATCTAATATGTAAAGAGCCAATTCCAAAGCTAAGCATCCTAGCAAGGAATGTTTGGATATTCAGAGGGGCATTGAAGAAAAAGATACTATATTTCTCATTATTAACCAAGGTGCTTGAAGCTGACATAGAAGCCTACATAATATCTTTGATCTTTCTTGATTCTCTGAAGGAGACTTGATAGAATAACATGATGTCATCCATAAATTGCTGGTGAGTAATGGAAATATTATTACACCATGGACAAAGGCCTTTAATTTGAGAGGAAAGAACTACTGATTTCATATATCTATCTAGACCTTCAGCAACTAGGATGAAGAGAAAAGGGGAGAAAGGATCACCTTCTCTTGAGCCCCGGGTGGGATGGATAGTTTTAGTGGGAGATCCATTGAGCAGGATAGAGCAAACTGGAGATGAGATAAGAGAGAAGATCCAACTCACCCAAGGCTGATCAAAACCAAAAGATTTCAGAATATTAAAAAGATAAGACCAACTTAGGCGATCATAAGCTTTAGATAAATCTAACTTGATCATCATACCAAGGGTTTTAAGCAACTTCAAGGAGTGAACCATTTATTGAGAGTTAATGATTCCATCAAGGATTTGATGACCTTCCACTCAACTACTTTTCTTAGGAGAGGTGAGAGCTGGAACGAGGGGCTTAAGATGCTTGACAATAACGTGGAAATAATCTTATAAATAACATTACACAAGTCAATGGGTCTAAAACATTTTGGATCTTTAGATTTGGAATTTTTGGGAATTAAAGCAATGAAAGTCAAGTTGAGTCTCAGACATACCTTATTGTTGTGACGTGATTCCTCCGCCACTTCAATTATATCCCAACCAATAAATCTCCATGTGGCTTGGTAGAATTCTGCGGTGAATCTGTCTAGCCCTAGTGGTTGTTTTTTTTCCATGCCCTTGACAACATCCTTTATTTCATTCAAAGTAACAACGTGCATGAGGGCCATATTCTGGTCTGTGGATATGAGTCAAGGGATGTGTTGGGTGATTCTCGAAATAAATTATGATCTATCCAGAGGAGGTTCAGAGAGAACACATTGGAAGTGATTTACAACCAAATTCTCGTGAATTTTTGATACATCTCGAGTTCGTTGCTGGGAATTAGAAATCAGGGGTTTTTAACTGCTCTTGGTAGGCATTGTCCTTGTATTCTAGGCTGTCGTTGTGACCCCAATACTGGGGTTTCTTTGGCTCCTCCTCCTGATCCGCTAGATGTTGCAGCCACGGCTTGAGAGATCGATTCACCTACCGCAACATCTCAGTAGGATTGGATCTCTCCCCTCCCCACATGCGTGGTCATAGCCTCTGTTAGAATTTCAACAAAGGGGAAAAACCATAGGGTTTGCAAAGAGGATACTTGTGAGAATGATTCAGAATTTGCAGGTCGAAAACCTAGAAGAGCGCATCACCTTCATTTTGATGGTAATCCCTTGGGTTTATTAATCCCAAGAGTTTATAATATTAATCCATTGGGTTTATTTCTTTTTCGCTCAGGTAAGAGTGGGACCTTCTATTAAGCTAGTAAAATACATAATGTACATAAATCTGCACCCGCTCTGTGAAAATTCAACAACAGTTGGGCTGACAAAAAACCGAAACAAACATCAAAACCACAAAAATCCCTAACAAAACTACAAAGGAGCCTATTAGTCAAAATGTCGTTCATCAAAATACAAAACTAAACGCCCTTATGGACGGACCCACAAATCCAATGACATACACAAATTCAACAAAATACCACCCATAAACTGTTACATAACAAAATATTCCAAAGACCGTGCGATCCACTCTTCCAAGATCCAACAGTCACGCATTAATTTAGGGCTGGCACCTCTTCCTCACTTTAACTCTACTTTCGGACCTAAAGAGGAATTTAGGCCGCCAATCTAAACTTTATCGGGTCCAAATGAAAAATTATCATTTGTGCACTTTCTCTGCATGAAACACCTAAGATGGAGGGTACCCAAAGGGATCACAACAACTAGCCCCCTTTTTAACCTCTCTTTCAAATTCGAAAAAAATATGAGCCCCCTCACTATAAAATTTTTGGTCTGGATTGATGAATAATGATCGAGCATATTTATGCCCGAAATGCATAGGATGGCTGTGATCTCGGGAAATAGCCCACCCTTTAACATTTCTTTCGGACCCGAAGAAAAAATGGACCACCAATCTATATTTTTTCGAGTTTGAATGTAGAGTTAACCTACGTGTATTTTCCGGCCGATAACCATAGGATGATAGAGATCCAGGCCATATTTGGTCAGGATCCTTCCAACCTTCCCACTGTTTACCTTTTGCCTCTTCCCTATGCATTGTCCTCTTTCTTCAGTTTTCATTAGTCTTTGTTTATCTTATTTCTCAGGGTCTGAAAATGCTCCCGGTCTGTGCTAGCCTGTTGCTGACAATATTCATGCAATTTTCCTAGGGGAGTCAATATCCAGTTATATCTTCTATTGCCTTTTGAATAGAGTACCCCTTCATTCACCAACCGATCTGCTAGCCTGTTAGTAGTTCTACAAACATGAACAAAATTGAGGGTTCTCAGTGTCTTCAGATGGGATTGGATACGTTGATATACCTGCAATAACTACCAGTGTTTCGACACTCTTTCCAGTGATGTGCGATTGCATATTTTCTTGAATGAATTAATTATTAACTAAGAGTCAGCTTCGATGATAGTGTTATGCAAATTTGATTCAATTAAGATTTGTAGGCATTGTTCCATGACCATGAGTTCCACCATTTTATTAGTGGCTTTCCCCAAATAACTATGAAAGATGATTTTTATGTATCCCTGCTCATCTCTTATGACTTTTCCATAACCAGCCACCCCAGGGTTTCCTTTCGAGGTTCCATCTATATTTCATTTCAAAAATCCATGCAAAGGAGGTTGCCAGAAGTCCTTGTCTACTATTATGTGACTAACTATCTTGCTTATGCCCTGGGTGAAAGGCACCTGAAGATCCAGATGCATAAGTATTTGAACATCCTATTCTTGAGGTTGGTTCTCAGGGAGTTTCTTTATAAGGATGCCTACAATCTCTTTAAGATGTCTAATGATCTGAGCTATGATACTCTCGGGTGAGGCCATTCTGTTCTTGAAAATCCTATTGTTACGTTCTTTCTAGACATTCCAGATTAGAAAGCCTGGAACCAAAGTCCAAACCTTGTTGGTTATTTCATACTCAGAGAAGCTTTTCCTCCATTTCTTCAAAGTTCTAGTAATGCTGAGAATGCCCCTATCTATTTGTCTGAAGATTGAAGCCACCCAGTTCCACAAGGTTGAGGTAAAAGGGCAGAGATTAAAAAGGTGTTCCATTGTTTCCTCCTGCAATTCACATAACTGGCATCTGGATGGGCCTGCTACACCTCTTCTCTGCAGCTTATCCCAAGTCAAAATTTTCTTTTGATGCACCAACCACATGAACAGTTTGATTTTCATCTAGTTTGGGTTCTGCCATAGGTCCTTCCATTCCCTATCGGGGTTCGACATGTCAAGCCCTAGGGTTAGTCTCTTGGCTTCTTTAAGGTTGAAGTTTCCTTCGTTGTTTCTGCCCCATCTCAATTGGTCTGAGGATGTTGATGTCAAAATCTTTCTCTGTTCCAAGATCACTGCAAGAGCTTCTGCCTAGGCCTTCAGAGGGGTCTCTTCCATATAGACCAGTTCCTTCCATGTTCTCCATTTTCCCTTGTTCTTTGCCTAATCCAGAAGTCACTTACCCTAAGTAGGCCTTTATTGTCAGTGTCATTCTTGAGATAGGCTAGTTCCTCTCTTAACAAAGTAGGTTCCTATTTCCAGTTGTCCTTCCAAAACCAAGCTACATTTCCATCTTTGATCTCTCAGAAACTGTGTTTCTGTACAATGGCTCTATTCTCCCATGCTTTGCTCCAAATGTGGGACCCTTTGATGAGCCCAAACATCCGAGTGAGATCCCTTTCTTGCCAATTGTTTGCATATTTCTGCTTGCAGATCTTGGCCCATGGGGATACCGTTTCCTTTAGCCATCTCCACCATAGTTTAGCCCCCAAAACTCTACTTAGGGTTTCAGGGTCATGAAGTCCCAAGCCTCCATGTGTCTTAGGTTTACAAACCTTATCCCATGAAGCTAACACTCATTTCTTTTTCTATTCCCCTTTTCCCCAAACAAAGTCTCTTTGGATATTTTTGATTTGTTGCACAACTCCTTTAGGGGCAAGAAGGGCTGAAAGCATGAATATAGGGATAGTTTTTAGTACAACTTTAGTTAGCACTAACCGACCTGCTATATTCTAAGATCTACTTGTCCATTTTTGGATTTGTCGTGGTGTTTATTAGTGACTAACTCCCAAACAACCTTGCTCAGAGGTTTGTCAGTTAGGGGAATACCCAGGTATTTGGAGGGTAGCTGATCTCTTTGAAAGCCCAAAATTCTCGTGAGGTTTCTCTAAATAGCAATGTCAGTGTTAAAAAAGAAATTTTTTGACTTGGTAAGACTTACCTCTGTCCCAGCAGCCATAGAAAAGTTGTTCAGGATTTTCTTGAAAGTTTTAGCTTCCTTAACTGCGGTTATACCTTGCAGCATAGTGTCATCCACAAACTATTGGCAAGTCAAGGCATCCCCATTCGTGATGGGTTTAAGATCCTAAATCTTACCTTCTACCTTGGCTGATTTGATCGCATAGCCTAAACCTTCCATCCTGAGAATAAAGAGGAAGGGGGAGAGTGGATCACCTTGTCTGAGGCCTCTCGAAGGCCTAAAACTTCTGGATGGAGAGACATTAAGTAGGATTGAAAAACTAATTGTGGTAAAAAGGGCCATTACCCATCTTATCCAGTTGTGCTCAAAGCCATACGCTTTTAGTACTTCCCTAATATAAGCCCATCTTAGCTTATCATAAGCTTTTTCTAGGTCAAGTTAGATGATCATACCTGCTTGCTTATTGCTCTTAAGAGAATGTACCACCTCGTGAGCTTCGATAATGTTGTTTAGAATTTTACTTCCTTCCACATATCCAGTTTGTTCCTCAGACACAAGAGTAGGTAGAAGGGGCTTGAGCCTGTTTGCAATTAATTTGGATATAATTTTGTACACCACATTGCATAAAGCTATGGGTCTAAATCTGTCAGGTGTCATAGTTTTTCCTGCTTTGGAATCAAAGCTATGAAAGAGGCATTGAGCGCCCTCAAAACAGTTTTATTCCTCCTCAAGTCCTCCACTACCTCCAGGATATGATGTTTGACTGTTTCCCAACATGCTTTAAAGAAATCTACATTGAACCCATCTGGGCCTAGAGCTTTCCCATTTTGCATATCTTTGATAACTTCGCTTACCTCCTCTTCAGTCACTGCCCTGTTAAGATTGTAACTGTCTTCTCTAGTTACGAACCTAGGAATGCGCTTTGTGAAGTTATTGATATAGTGTGATTTGTCTATCAAAGGATCCTCTTCTATGCTTTGGAAATGCTGAACTAGAGAAGATTTTATTTCTTTGTGGGTGCTGAGCTAGTTGCCTTAAGTATCTCTGAGTTTTAAAATCCTGTTATGAGACTTGTGTTCTATGGTTGACTTGTGAAAAACCTTTATGTTTCTTTCTCCCTCTTTTAACCATTACACTCTCGATTTTTGTCTCCAATGTTGGAAATAATGAGAGGGGAGGCGGGGGGGTGAATCAGTATTTATTTTCAATTGTTCTTTTTTTTATCACCAAAAACATTTATATATGAAACACAGAAATAGATAGCAGGAATAAATGCTTTCATTAATATAATCTATGCAATGAAATAGATACAATATATAAATGGTTGCAATCAGTTTCCAAGCACCAACTTGGACTATTGTGAGGCTCCAACCTCCAGAGCACCAACTCTGTTTTGCCAAGGCAACAATCCTGAACTTGGGAGCACCAACTCCCAAGGACTCCAATCCTTTCAATTCTGAGGCTCCAACCTCGCGGGCTCCAAACCTAACCTGGTATAAACTGTTTTGTTGTAGTTCTCTGCTCCCAAGCCTACTTAGCTTCTGCTTCGCTCTTGTTCTCCTGCTTCTCTTGCCTCTCCTGCCTCTTCCTGAACTTCAGCTTCCTCTCGCTCTGATTATACGCAGAATTGCACCCCTTTCCTTGTTTTTCCTATTCTATGTTCCTGATGCCTTTGCTTATTGGTTTCTGCTTTCCGTTGGCTCTCCGGCTTCCTCAACGCTCGCTTCAGCTTCCTCTACATTAGCTTGTCGTTTAGCTTCCCAACTTTTCAAATTCCTCCATCTCTTCGTGTTCACCAACACTCCAAGGACACGTAAATTCATAAGGGCAGACCAAAAATCCACAAGGAAAAACATGTTGCATATTAAAACTGTAATAGAGCCCCTTTTTTCAATAATAATAGGCATACATAGGACTTTATAGATTTACGGAGAGACTGTACCAATCAGGAGGCCCCACCTGCCACATCACCATAGCAATCGCAATAGGCATCGTTCAGGTCTCCTGAACTATCGGGTGTTTTTTATGCATTTTGGCCTTCAAACCCCGCACAATACAAATATTGAAATACACAGGAATATATGAAAAAAACTGACCGAAATGCTAAAGGGCGGACTTCAAAATCATTACACCCGCATCTATAACTGCATCGGGTCTGCTCCTGATCCAGGTGGATGTTGGTGGTCACCTAGCTATCCCATTTGGACCCCCACAACTGTCTCTTTCAACATTTTCAATTTCTTTAATTATAGCACAACTTACTATTTTTAGTAGTTTTTCGGGTCTTGAACTTCCGGAGCAGTTTTGAAGCCCTAAACGACGTTTTTTTGGGAAATATGGGGGCAATATGGGTCCATGGACCGATGTTTCCCTTCCCAAAGTTGTAGTGCTCGGATAGATCTTTCTAACGAGCTATTGTACGCGTCAAAGGGAGATTGTATGCCAAAGTTACGACCCTGGGAATTTGATGTACCAATTTACCCAAACGGGGCCCACAATTTGGCATTTCATCTTCTAGGGTTAGGTTTTGAGATGTGGTGGCTACATGCCTCTGAACTGTGTTAAAATGACGCTCAAAGGCCTATTTATTTTTGAGAAACAATGGAACAACAAATTACAGAGATAACCATAAACACAGATATGCAGCGGAAACAATACTTCATTTCATTAATGTAAAATACTGAAATATGCTTACAAATAATAACAGAAATAAACCAGCTAGGGCGATGGTACCTTATTTCTGAGAAGAGATGTGGTGGCTACATGCCTTTGAACTGTGTTACAATGAGGTTCGAAGGCCTATTTACTATTGAGAAACAATGGAAAACCCTTCACATCCCAAAACCTAACCCTAGAAGATGAAACGCCAAATTGTGGGCCCCATTTGGGTAAATTGGTACATCAATTTCCTGGGGTCGTAACTTTGGCATACGATCTCCGTTTGATGCGTACAATAGCTCATTAGAAAGATCTATCTGAGCACTACAACTTTGGGGCTTCAAAACGGCTCTGAAAAGACGTCATTTAGGGCTTCAAAACGGCTCCGGAAGTTCAGGACCCGAAAAACTGTTAAAAATAGTAAGTTGTGCTATAATTAAGGAAACCGAAAATGCTGAAAGAGACAGTTGTGGGGGTCCAAATGGGATAGGTGGGTGGCCACCAACATCCACCTGGATAAGCTCCTCCATAACGTTATCGCAATCAGCAGTCACAGCTTCCGGAGGTCCTTTATAAGTCGAGCCCATGACATTGCCAATGGCCGACAACCGATTCTCCTGTGGACGCGATATGATATTAAATCAAACTGCAATGTTGCATTGAGTCTGCAACATATATCGCAATTGGCGCTTTTAGGGGTGACACCCCTTTGTATATTTCAATATGTGAGTTCCAATGGGCAGATGCAATATACCAATAAAGCCTTTCATAATGTTGCAGCGGGTCCACAACATATAGCAATTATATAATAAGCCCGAATATATGAAATATACGAGAAAACCATGTAATACATTGAAAGCGGACTTCATCTGTTTATTCACCCAGACAGAAATAGCATCGGGTCTGCACATATATATCGTTGTCGGGGGTTTTGGGTAGTGGCTCATAGTAGAACCCGCCAATTACAATATCGCTGATATATATGTATTTTCCACCTCCGATAGTGATATTGCATATATATATATATATATATATATATATATATATATATATATATATATGTTTTCCGCCTCTTCTAACTCTTCCACATATATATATGTATTTTCCTTTGCTTTGGCTCTTTGGCATATATTGCTCCTGATAGTCCTTATTTGGCATCCATTGCTGCCGATAGTCCTTCTTTGGCATATGTTGTGTGTGGAGCATGATTGTTCATAGGTCTTTGTTTCAGCCGATGTATAACCCAGGAATTTTGTACACCCCTCCACGTGGGGGTCCGGGGGGGCCGATCCCCCCGCGGGGGTCCGGTGGCCAGTGGTCCCTCGACGGGGTCTTGGGGGCAGTGCGCCCGAAGCTAAAAACAAATGTAAAATTGCGTTGTAAAAGTATAGTAATTTCTAGTCAATCTGGGCCTTTCATTAGGTGGATGATCTGACGGTAGAAATTATGTTTAGTTTAGGGTTTTTTGCCCTAGAAGGCAACCCCTCTCTTTGTATGAGGGCATTGTATTGAGTCTGTGTAATATATGTGTATTCTCCGAGCGAGAAGTAGAGAGGTGAGACTGTGAGAGAAAATAGAGGATATTATAGCAGATCTACTGTAGGTTGTGTCCCTTCATTTTGCAGGATAATAGAAAGAAAGGACTAGCTGTTTGAGGTGGACATAGCCCAAACTGGGTGAACCACGTATATCTGTGTCTCTCTTGTTTTATGTGATTTCTGTGTTTATATTTCTGCAATATTTTATGTGTTCCATTGCTCCGTAATAAATAATTTTATAACAATTGGTATCAGAGCCGAAGGTCTTTTTTGTTGATAAACTCGCAAGAAAGAAGGGTTCCTCGTTCGAGTGGGAGCAATGGCGGAAGACGGTAAGTTTAGGGTCAAGAAATTTAATGGCCAAAACTTCTCACTGTGGAAGATGCAGATGGAAGATTATCTGTATCAGAAAGATCTATAACTACCATTGGGCAGAAAAGCAAAGATGCCGACGGGTATGACAGATGAAGAATGAAGCCTTCTTGATAGAAAGGCACTCGGAACAATACGGTTGTGCCTCGCAGCGTCGGTCGCCTTCAACATTTCGAAGGAAACAACGACAGAGGGTTTGATTAAGGCATTGGAGAAACTATATGAAAAACCCTCGGCCTCAAACAATGTATTTCTTATGAAACGATTATTAATATGAAGATGTTGGAAGGTGGATCTGTTGCAGACCATTTAAATGATTTTAATACTGTTACAAGTCAGTTATGTTCTGTAGGGGTAAACTTTGATGATGAAGTTAGAGATCTGTTATTCTTGTGCTCATTACCAGAAAGTTGGAATGGTTTAGTAATGGCCATTAGTAACTCTGTTTCTGGATCTAGTACTTTAAAGTTTGATGATGTTGTCGGTGCTATCCTTAGTGAGGAAATGCGACAGAAAAGCTCCAGTGAGACATCAGGTAATGCTTTGAGTGTAGAGTCTAGGGGAAGAAAAATGGAAAGAGGAAAGAGCTCAGGATATAGCAATAAATCAAGGAAAGGTAGATCCAAGTCGAGATCAGGGATAGTGTGCTGGAAATGCGGAAAGAAAGGACACCTAAAGAAAGACTATAGATCTTGGAAGGGAAAAGAAGGAGATGCACAAAAAGAAAACAATCATGAAGCAAATGTGACAGGTGAGGTGTTACAAGATGCCTTGATTCTTTCTTTCGAAAATATTACTAATTCTTGGGTGGTAGATTCAGGGGCCTCATTCCATGCCACACCTGATAAGAAATACTTTCATGACTATGTTTAAGGAGATTTTGGACATGTTCGTTTGGGTGATGATAAACCCTGTAAAATTGTTGGATTTGGTAAGGTTCTTCTAAAACAACAGAATGGAAACCAATGGCTACTAAAGGAGGTAAGGCATGTTCTAAATCTAAAGAAAAATCTGATTTCAACAGAGCAGTTAGGCAGTGAAGGTTGTGTGACAACCTTCACAGATAAAACTTGGAATGTCACCAAAGGAGCCCGGGTAATAGCAAAAGGCGAAAAGGTTGGTACATTGTATTTATGCAATGGTATTTCTAACTCTGTTAATGCTTTAACTTCCAAAGGAGCAGATGCAACATTATGGCATCATAGGCTCAGACACATGAGTGAAAAGGGGATGAAGATTATTCACTCAAGGAATTTGTTGCCGGGTTTGAAGAATGTTGATTTGGATTTCTGTGAGAATTTCATTTATGGAAAACAGAAGAGAGTCAGATTTCTCATAGTTGGGAAAGAAAAGAAGAGTGAAAAATTAGAGCTTGTGCATACAGATGTATGGGGACCTACTCAGGTATCATCTCATGGTGGCTCTCGTTATTATGTTACTTTTGTTGATGATGCAACTAGAAAAACTTGGATTTATTGTATTAAGAATAAATCTGATGTATTTGATACTTTCAACAAATGGAAAGCTTTGGTTGAGATTGAGAGAGGAAATAAATTGAAGTTTCTTAGATGAGATAATGGAGGTGAATATTGCAGCAAAGAGTTTGATAGGTACTGTTCAGAACATGGAATTCACAGAGAGAAGACAGTTCCAAGAACACCACAAGAAAATGGTGTGTCAGAAAGGATGAACAGAACAATCATGGAGTGTGCAAGGTGCATGAGATTGCATGCAGGATTGCCTTTACAGTTTTGAGCAGATGTTGTAGATACTGTTGTTTATCTAATAAATAGAGGGCCTTCAAGTTCCTTAGATGGTGGTGTTCCAAAGGAAGCATGGACAGGTAAAAAGGCAAATTACCCCTTTTTAAAGCCTTTTGGTTGTGAGGCCTTTGTCCATATTGATCAAGAAAATAGAACAAAGCTTGAGGTAAAGTCAAAGAAATGTACCTTTATTGGATATGGTGTTAATGATTTTGGTTTATTGCTTATATGATTACGAAATTCACAAAATCATTAGGAGTAGAGATGTAATATTCAATGAAAAGGTCTTGTATAAGAATCAGTTGCAGGAAAAGAAACAGGAAAAAGGAAACAAGGAATACGCAGTCCTTGATGAAATCACTGAAAAAGTAAAAGTGCCTGAAAATAATAATAATCAACAACCACAACAATAGCAACCACCACAACAACAAGAAGCACCCCAAACACCTGAAAGTGGTGTTAGAAGATCTACCAGGATAAGTAGACCCCGTGAACGATACTCTCCTTCATTATATTATTAATTGTTGATTGATTCTGGTGAACCCGAATGTTATGAAGAAGCAATGCAGGTTGAAAGCAGGAAGAAGTGGGAGGTATCCATGGAAGAAGGGATGGACTCCTTAATGCATAACCAAACTTGGGACTTAGTCAGGTTGCCTGCAGGAAAAACTACATTGAAGAATAAATGGGTTTACAGGCTAAAGGAAGAAGATGAACTAAAACAGAGGTACAAAGCTAGACTTGTGGTGAAGGGGTTTGCACAGAAGAAAGGTATTGATTTTGATGAAATATTTTCTCCTGTTTTTAAAATGACTTCAATCAGAACTATTTTAAGTCTAGTAGCAGTTGAATATTTGCATCTTGAATAGTTAGATGTAAAGATAGCCTTTCTCCATGGGGATTTGGAGGAAGAGACATATATGCAGCAGCAACAAGGATAGGGAAGCAGAAACTAGTGTGCAGGTTGAAGAAGAGCTTGTATGGCTTAAAATAGGCTCCAAGGCAGTGGTATCTAAAATTTGACATGTTTATGTCTGAACAAGGTTATACTAGATGTCACTCTGAACATTGTGTTTATCTGAAAAAGCAAAATGATGGCAGCTATATTATATTGTAATTGTATGTAGATGACATGCTTGTTGCAGGGTCTAACATGCAGGAAATAAATGTGCTCAAATGAAAATTGGCAAATTCATTTGCAATGAAGGATTTGGGAGCTGCAAAACAAATCCTTGGTATGAGAATCACTAGAGACAGGAAAAATCACAAATTAACATTGTCTCAGAATGAGTACATACAAAAGGTGTTGAGAATATTTAATATGCACAATGCAAAACTAGTTAGTACACCTTTTGCTAGCCATTTCAAACTTAGTAAGGAAATGTGCCCAAAGACCCAAGAAGACATGGATTATATGTCTAAAGTTTCATATGCATCAATAGTTGGAAGCTTAATGTATGCAATGGTCTGCACAAGGCCTGATATTGCACATGCAGTGGGAGTTGTAAGCAGGTACATGAATAATCCATGAAAGGAACATTGGATGGCAGTAAAATGGATTCTCAGATATTTGAAAGGTACCACAAATCAAGCATTATGCTTTAGTGGTTCAAACATTTTTCTATAGGGATATGTTGATGCAAATATCGCAGGTGACAGAGATAACAGGAGGAACACTACAGGATATCTATTTACTGTTGGTGGAATAGCTGTCAGTTGGGTTACAAAAATCCAAAGTGTTGTTGCACTTTCAACAACAGAAGCAGAGTATGTTGCTGCTACAGAGGCTAGTAAAGAAATGATTTGGTTACAAAGGTTTATGGGTGAATTGGGTAAGGAGCATGATATGGGCACATTATACAGTGATAGCCAAAGTGCCATTCATCTTACAAAGAACTCAACATTTCATTCCAGGGCTAAACACATACAGCTCAAGTACCATTTCATCGGATCAATGTTAGAAGATAGAGAGTTGAAGCTGGAAAAGATACACACTAGCCAGAATCCTGCAGATATGCTAACAAAAGTTGTAACCAAGGAGAAACTGAGAATATGCTCAGTTTCAACTGGCCTTCGAGGATGACGATGAAGACACCAAATAGCCAAGTCCAAAGAGGAGTCATTGTCCAGCAAATGAAGTAACAGTGGAGTTGCTACAATCATTCTCCAAGTGGGAGATTGTTGTGTGTGGAGCATGATTGTTTAGAGGTTTTTGTTTCAGCTGGATGTATAACCGAGGAAGTTTGTACACCCCTCCACGTGGGGGGGTGCGGGGGGGCTGATCCCCCCCAGTTGGGGGGTCCTGGGGCTTGGGGGCAGCGCCCCCGAAGCTAAAAACAGATGTAAAATTGCCTTGTAAAAGTATACTAATTTCTAGTCAATCTAGGCCGTTCATTAGGCGGATGATCTGATGGTAGAACTTATGTTTAGTTTAGGGTTTTTTTCCCTAGAAGGCAACCCCTCTCTTTGTATGAGGGCATTGTATTGAGTTTGTGTTATATATGTGTATTCTCCGAGCGAGAAGCAGAGAGGTGAGACTGTGAGAGAAAACAGAGGATATTACAGTGGATCTGTTGTAGGTTGTGTCTCTTCATTTTGCTGGATAATAGAAAGGAAGGACTGGTTGTTCGGGGTGGACGTAGCCCAAACTGGGTGAACCACGTATATCTGTGTCTCTCTTGTTTTATGCATTTTCTGTGTTTATATTTCTGCAATATTTTATGTGTTCCATTGCTCCGTAATAAATAATTTTATAACAACATACATTTCTCGTGATAGTCCTTCTTTGGCATACATTGCTCCTGATAGTCTCGATTATGCCTTTGATAGCTCCGCTTTGCTTCTCTGATGGCTCTACTTGCTCATTCGATAGCTCTGTTTGCTCCTCTCTTTTTTTCTCTTCCAATAGCTCTATTTGCTCCTCTGATATGCTCTATTTTTCCTTCTCTGGCTCGGATATTTCCATATTGACATCAATGACCATCTATGTCAACAATCTCCCCCTTTGTTATTAATGGCAATATTATTCTTCTCTCCCCCTTTGACATTAATGGAAAAGGAATGCATACCGACTCCCACTGTCGAACTGCTCCCCCTGTATAATGGCTCCCCTTGTCTTGCAACATCTTTATGAATGAAATTGAGTGATGCTAAAGAGATAACCCCCATCTTTTGACGAAGATGCTCAAATGCTTCTTGAGGAAGAGTTTTTGTGAAAATATCAGCTATCCGCTCCTTAATATTAATATATTCCATGATGATGTTTTGTTTAGCTACTTGTTCACGATGGAAATGATACTTGATTGCTATATGTTTGGTCTTTGAGTGCATCACTGGATTTTTGCTGAGACTAATAGCACTTGAGTTATCTCAATAGATGGTAATTGGTTGATCTATACCTATGTTGACATCTTTTAGAGCTTCCTTCATCCATAGTATTTGAGTATAATAGTCTACTGTAGCTATATACTTGGCTTCAGCTATGGATAATGATATGGATGTCTGTTTTTTGCTGAGCCAAGATACTAAACAGTCTCCAAGGAAGAATGCATTTCCACTAGTACTTTTTCGATCATCTACGCTTTTGGCCCAATCAACATCGGTGTATGCAGTTACAGTAAGAGTTGAGCTCTTAGGGTACCAAAGACCGAAATCAGGAGTTCCTTTCAAGTATCTAAGAATTCTTTTTACAGCTAACAAATGGGATTGTTTAGGATTTGATTGAAATCTTCCCACCATTCCTGTTACCTACATTATATCGGGTCTCGTAGAAGTTAAGTACAGAAGGGCTCCAATTATTGACCTGTAATGAGTTTCATCTACTGGAGGGGAGTCATCATTTTTGCTCAATTTGCAATTTGTGGTCATAGGTGTGCTCATGGGTGCACACTCTTCCATTCTATATCTTTTAAGCACGTCTTTAAGATATTTGGCTTGAGATATAAACAATCCTGCTCTGGTTTGAGATACTTCTAGTCCAAGGAAGTGAGATAACTCTCCTATCATCGACATCTCAAACTCTTTTGACATGTTTTAAGAAAATTCATGTCTCATCTCATCATTATTGCTAGTAAAAATCAGATCATCAACATAAACAAGTGTGACTAGTAACTTACCTTCATCCATCTTTATATAGAGATTACTTCCTACCACTCCCTTCTTGAAGCCTTGTTGTTGTAGATAGTGATCTAATCTTGCATACCAAGCTCTGGGAGCTTGTTTCAACCCATATAATCCATTTTTCAACTTACATACTAAGTCTTTTCCTTCTGTTAGATCAAACCCTTCTGGTTGCTCCATGTAGACTTCTTCCTTGATTTCCCCATTCAGAAATGCAGATTTTATGTCCATTTGATAGATTTTGAATCCTTTTGAGCAAGAAAATGCCAAGAACATCCTGATAGCTTCCATATGAACTACTGGTGCAAATGTTTCTTCAAAGTCAATTCCTTCAATTTGTGAATAGCCTTTACAAACAAGCCTTGCCTTGTTTATGATGATTTGTCCATCTTCATTCAATTTGTTTTTGAATACCCACTTGGTTCCTATAATGTTTTTGTCCTTTAGACGTGGTACCAGCTCCCTTGTCTCATTCTTCTCAATTTGGGACATTTCTTCTTCCATGGCTGTTACCCAATGAGGATCCTTACTTGCTTGAGTATACGTTTCTGGTTCTATCATGGATATAAGAGCAATATCGTTTTTCTTTGGTGTACTTATCATCCTTCTTTGGGTTTCCATCCCTTCATCTCTATTGCTAACAGTCTGCTCTTCTGGATGATATTTCTCGAGAAACTTCATCCTTGAAGGGGTATGAGGTGGTTCTTTTTCCTCTTCTTCTTCTTCCTGACATATTTCTTCTTTTTCATGTTTTTATTCTTCAATGAGAGGATCAACTTCATGTTCTTCAATTTATTTTTCTGGAAGGTCTTCATCAATATTTACATCAATGCTTTCCACTATTTTCCTTAGTCGATTATTGTAGCACTTGTAAGCTTTTCTTCGTGTAGAGTATCCAAGGAAGATCCCTTCATCAACCTGAGAATCAAACTTTCCTGGTGAGCCAGCATTGATTTTTATGAAGCACTTGCTTCCAAAGATCTTGAAATACTTTGTTGAAGGAGGTATTCTTTTCCATAGTTCATAAGGAGTTTTTACATAATTTGGTCTTAATTGAGTTCGATTCAAGGTATAGACAGTTGTCCTGACTTCTTCTCTCAAGAATTTTGGCTACAAATCTGCAGCTAATAACATTGTTCTTTCCATTTCTTGAACTGTTCAGTTTCTTCTTTCAACTAACCCATTTTGCTGGGGTGTTCTGGCAGCAAATAATTCTCTTTTAATTCCATGTATTTTGCAGAATTCATTAAATTCTTTTGATGTGAATTCTCCCCCTCTATCTATTTTGAGGCACTTAATCTTTGAGTCCTTTTCATTTTCTACAAGATCTTTAAGATTATTAAAACACTCAAATGCTTCAGATTTATATTTTATAAAATATATCCACATCATTCTAGTATAGCCATCAACAAATAAAACAAAGTACATTTCTCCTTGGAGTGTCTGATTTCTAGTTGGTCCACATAAATTGGCATGGATGATCTCCAAAGGTTTTGATGTAGAGAACTCCTTGGTCTTGTGGCTAGTTCTGGTTTTCTTTCCATGTTGACATGGACCACATACTCCTTGATTTGGTTTGAATAGCTTTGGTATGTCTCATACAACTTTAATCTTGTTGATATTGATCAAGTTCTCGAAACTTGTACATTCAAGTCGCTTGTGCTACAACCAACTTTCATCTATTTGACATAAGTAGCATTTATCTTCTTGAATCTTGTTTAGAATGTAAATTTTGTCTAGTTTTCTAACCCCTTTTTCCACAAGTTCCCCTGAGGATGAGTTCCTTATTCCACAGCCTTTGGTGCCAAAGACAACATTATGTCCTTGATCACAGTTCTGGCTAACACTCAGGAGGTTTTGTTTGAGCCTATTTACTAGAAGAGCATTTTGGGATTTATCAAGAAAATCCATTTTCATTCCTTCCTCCAACTTCTTGACTTCCTCTTTTTCCCTGGCACTTTTCATTCTCAACCGGACTCTTTCTTTCATGAGATCTCGGAGCCTAAGATCACCTTGTTGAATCTCTTCATCAAGTCCCAAGAACTCTTCTGTAATCTCTTCTAACTGTGCGATCCCTTCTTCCAAGGCTCCGTGATCCTTTACTTCCATAGGTGCAGCTATGCGTGGACTAGGCCTTCGATACTCCATCGGAAGTACACCGTTTATTCCACAAACCATCCTAGAAGGTATCTGTTCCATTAGTTTTTTTCACATCATCCTATAGGCCCATAGGACTACGAGTACGTGCAAGTCCCAATCATTTCGTGATGTACCACATACCTTATTCAGTGCCAGACATACTTCGTTATAGGCTTTCCAGCAATTCTGGAAGATCCACTTCCAAAGGATACATTTCCTTCCTTTTTGCTCAATGAGACAAAATTCCTTTTGTCCCCTGTCATGTGTCTGGAGCACCCACTATCTACAAACAAACGATTTTCATTATTTTTAGCATATAGAGCCAGACCACATTTATCCATGTTTGGATTCTCACTACTTGCTTTTCCTCTTTTGAAGGGGAAATTTTGTTCATAGTGTCCATTATTGTAGCATAATGAGAAAATCTGATCAAATTTTGTCAAGGGTTCAAACGACTTGAAGGTTTTTATTTGTCCCTACCTTTTGGGGCCATATGGTTTGATTATTTTATCCTTTAGCTTTGGTGTTTCACTCTTGCGAGCCATGCAATGTCTGGCTTGATGACCCAAGTTTTTACAATGAAAACAATGTCCAAGAAAGATAGTTTTGTACCTGTTGTAGTAGCCATGATTTAAGTCAACCTCCTTCCTTGGAATTACTCCCGCTTCATTCTTTGGATTTGAGATGGACCTTTGATGGAACACTGGTTTGTATCTGCTGTAATATCTATGATTCGAATCCACATTCTTCTTTGGAGTTATTCTCTCTTCATTCTTTGGATTTGGGATGCGCCTTTGATGACATACTTTTTCTTCTTTTGGGTTGCTGGAAAGTGCATCGAGATAAATTTTTTCACTATTCTTAGTGCTTGACGATTCTCCTTTAAAATGTATTCGAAACTTGTCATGTTGAGGTTTTTGACTTTTTAGGATAATCTCAAGTATTTGAGAGCTTTTCCAACCATTTTTAACTTGCTCCAATTCCTTCCTCAGAGATACTATTTCGGCTTCACATTCTTCGCAAGTCTCTTCTTTTTCTTTTAGCTTTGTTTCTAGGAGATCTTCTCTTCTTCTTGTTTCCTCATTTTCTACCTTGAGAGAAATGATTTTATTCCATAATTTCTCATTTTCTTCGATGGCACTTATTAATAGTTCATCTACATTTCCTTCTAGCACTGAGTCATCATCATTTGTGAATGCCATGAATAATGTGTCTTGGCTTTCAGCATGGTCACTTTCCTCATCTGATTTCTTTTTGATGACTACAAATTCATCCTCATCAGACTCATGTTGCTTAGAGAAGAAGTTCTTCTTATTGATCCCTTTCTTTTTGTATACCATTCATTTAGAATTTCCTTCATCATCACTATCATGTTTATGCAGACATTTTGCAGCATAATGACCTATTTTCCCACTTTTGAAATAGATAAGGGGGTACTCACCTTTTAGCTTAGATCCTTTCTTCAGCTTTTGTACAAATTGTGCCAATCAGATTCCACATCGTAGTCATCACTACTGTCATTCCTTTCTTTCCTCTTCTTTGATTTTGAAGCCTTGAATGTTGCATCTTTGGAGCTTGGGCCACCTTTTCTCAACTCATAGGCAATGAGGATTCCATGGAGTTCATCCATCTTGAGAGTATCTAGCTCCTTTATTTCTTATATGGCGCTTATTTTGGAGTCAAATCTGTTTGGAAGAGATCTTGAGACCTTTTGAACAATGGTACTTTCTTCAATGTTTTCATCCAATCCTTTAAGATAGTTGACCACTTCAGCTATTTGGAGAAAGTATGATGCAATAGCTTCTTCATCTTCCATTTTGATAATTTCAAATTTCCTTCTCTGAGTTTGATGCTTTTCCTTCTTGACTTTTGAGTCCTCATCGTATAAGCCAATTAGCTTATCCCACATTCCTTTGGAACAGTTACAATTCATGACTTTTGTAAACTCGAAACCAATGATTCCACTAGTGATGGAGTTCAAGGCTTTTGCATTTGCAATGTAGGCTTTCCTCTCATCTTGATTTGTTGGAAAAGTGGAAGGAATTGGGTACTCATTTAGAACCGAATGCCAAACTTTAGGTCCAAGGGACATTAAGTAGTACATCATTCTCTTTTTCCATAAACCAAAATTGGTGCCATCGAACAGAGGAGGTCTTCCTGACGCTTCGTGATTTCTCATCATGACTAAGAATCCTTCTTAAAGATGTTAAGCTAATATGGAGAAGCCTTCTCTAATACCAATTGTTCGAAATACTGAGGGGGGGGTGAATCAGTATTTCTTTTCAATTATTATTTTTTATTTATCACCAAAAACATTTATATATGAAACACAGAAATAGATAGCTGGAATAAATGTTTTTATTAATATAATCTGTGCAATGAAATAGATACAATATATAAATGGTTGCAATCAGTTTCCAAGCACCAACTTGGACTTTTGTGAGGCTCCAACCTCCAGAACACCAACTCTATTTTGCCAAGGCAACAGTCCTAGAATTAGGAGCACCGACTCCCAAGGACTCCAATCCTTTTAGTTCTGAGGCTCCAACCTCGCTGGGCTCCAACCCTAACTTGGTATAAACTATTTTGTTGTAGTTCTCTACTCCCAAGCCTACTGAGCTTCTGCTTCACTCCTGTTCTCCTGCTTCTTCTACCTCTCTTGCCTCTGCATGAACTTCGACTTCCTCTCGCTCTGATTATACACACACTTGCACCCCTTTCCTTGTTTTTCCTATTTTATGTGTTCCTGATGCCTCTGACTCTTGGTTTCCACTTTCCACTGGCTCTTCAGCTTCCTCAATGCTCGCTTCAGCTTCCTCTGCACTGGCTTGTCCTTCATCTTCCCGGCTTTTCGACTTCCTCCATCTCTTCTTGTTCACCAACACTCCAGGGACACGTAAATTCATAAGGGAACACTGAAAATCCACAGAGAAAAATGTGTTGCATATTAAAACTGTAATATAGCCCCTTTTTTCAATAATAATAGGCACACACAGGACTTTATAGATTTATGGAGAGACTGTACCAATCAGGAGGCCCCACCTACCACATCACCATAGCAATCGCAATCGGCATCGTTCAAGTCTCCTGAACTATCGGGAGCATTTTTTATGCATTTTGGCCTTCAAACCCCGCAATAAAAATATTGAAATACATAGGAATATATGAAAAAATCATTACACCCACATCTATAACTGCATCAAGTCCGCTCCTCCATAACGTTATTGCAATCGGCAGTCACAACTTCTGGAGGTCCTTTATAAGTTGAGCCCATGACATCGTCGATGACCGACAACCGATTCTCCTGCGGATGCGATATGATATTAAATCAAACTGCAATGTTGCATCGAGTTTGCAACATATATCGCAATTGGTGCTTTCATGGGTGACACCCCTTTGTATATTGTGATATGCGAGTTCCGATGGGCGGATGCGATATACCAATAGAGCCTTTCATAATGTTGCAGCGAGTCCGCAACATATAGCAATCATATAATAATCTCGAATATATGAAATATACTAGAAAACCATGTAATACATTGAAAGCAGACTTCATTTGTTTATTCACCCAGACAGATATAGTGTCGGGTCCACACATATATATCGTTGTCAGGGATTTCGGGTAGTGTCTCATAGTAGGACCCGCCGATTACAATATCTCTGATATATATGTATTTGCCGCCTCCGATAGTATATTTCGATATATATGCTATTTTAAGCCTTCAATAGTGATATTGCATATATATATATATATGTTTTCCGCCTCTTTTAACTCTTCCGCATCCTTTAACTTTTCCGCATATATATATGTATTCCGCTCTGCTTTGGCTCTTTGGCATATATTTCTCCCGATAGTCCTTCTTTGGCATCCATTGCTCCCGATAATCCTTCTTTGGCATATATTTCTCCCTATAGTCCTTCTTTGGCATACATTGTTCCTAATACTCTTGATTATGCCTTCGATAGCTCTGTTTTCCACCTCCGATGGATCTATTTTCTCCTCTAATAACTCTATTTTATCCTCTCTGTTTTGCTCTTATGATATCTCTGTTTGCTCCTCCGATATGCTCTATTTTGCCTCCTCTGGCTCCTCGAATATTTCCATATTGACATCAATGAAAATCTATGTCAACATCCAAAAGATCTCCTCTTGCTTGCATTTTTCCTCCCATTCCCATTGGAGAGAGTCAGCTTGTAATTTTCTTTCCTCAGTAAAGCCATTTGAGATGAGGACTTGGTTAATTTCATGTAGTTTCTATTCAACTTCTTTTTTGGCCTTGAAGATATTTCAAAACTCACTTTTGTTCCAATCTTTTAGCCTGAATTTGATATGTTTCAATCTCTGGTGTAGAAGGAACATGGTAGTTCCCTAAATGGGCATGTCTTCTGTCCACAATTTCTCAATATTGTTGATGAAGTCAGGGTGTGTGAGCCAAATATTCTCAAACCCGAAAGGTATATTTATCGGATTTCCTATAAAATAATCTTCCAGTTGGATGGGCCAGTGATCCAATCCTCCAAAAGGGAGAATTAAAGCAAACAATTCAAGGCCTATGAGAATGAGGTCCTCAGAGATAATAAATCTATCAAGCTTAGAGGCAACTTGAGAATCCCCTCCCCTTTTGTTGTTCCAGGTAAAGGTGCCATTTTTTTTCTCCATATCCACTAGCCTCATGTCATTTAGGAATTTCTGAAAGGCTATGGAGTCTCTGCCTAGTGTTCTAGTCCCACCTTTTTTTTTTGTGAGAGACTTGATCATATTGAAGTCCTCTCCCAGAATCCAGGGAATATCAGGATATCTTTCTCTTAGCTTCTCCAGAGAGATGAGTAGCTTGAGCTTGTCTTCAAGTTTTTGAGGACCATAGACATTAGTGAAAAAATAGACTTCCCTGTCACCCAAAGGTTGGATTACCATTGATAGGTAGTTTCTATATGCTTCAGCATCTAGGATTCCAATCTTCTGTGGGTTCCAAAGTGTAAGAATTCCTCCTACTATGTTGTCTTCTTTAACTTCTAGATAATCATACTTGATGAGCCACTTGCTGTGTATTTCTCTTATTTTATCTATTGAACATTTTGTTTCCTGGATAAACATCATATCTGGTTTATCTTCTTTTATTCTATTGCTAAGATTTCTTTGTTTCTTTTTACTTCCTAGTCCCCTAATATTTCATGTGGTGAACTTCATTAAGAAAGGTTTGTAAAAGAGTAACTAGTAAGATATTTCATCTTACCTGAGTTGATCATGAGCTTCCCACACTCTATCAGTAGCTCTTTTTGTATTTTTCTTCCTCTTTCCTGGATTATTGGGGTCATGTCTCGGTGTTGCCTCCATAGTTTTAACCACTCCGATTTCCTCGCTATCATGGTTCCTTTTGACTCTAGAGCCCTTTGCTTGAGATCTCCATTGGAAGAGTTGTTGTACTCTGTCAAACTCTTCTTGTGGTTGGGAATCAACCCCTTCGGTGGTTCCATGCTCTAGGAAGTTTTCTAAATCGAGATTCTCCCTTTCAAGGATTTGTTGCAGCTCATGGTCCTCCATTCCAACCTCGCTTGAGGTCATCTCATGGTCCTTGTAAAGTTCCATAGTGCTAGCTAGATCCTCTTTATGTTTACTTCTTTCAGGTGTATCCTCCATGCTATCATATTTTTCCTTTTCTACAGTATTATCTTCCATTACCTCGTTCGTCCCATTGTTCCCATCTTCTTCTTCTAATGTTTTGAAGATGTTATGACTTGGTCGCTGCTCCTCACTGATTTTATTTTGGTTCCTTTTCCCTCCTTTCTCTTTGCCTCCCACCTTGGTAAAGCCCTCAATATCTTTACCTATGTTGATTTTAATGTTGTTCTCCATCTTGTTCAATGGGCAGTCTCTAAAGAGGTGCCCGTGTTCATGACATTTGTGGCATCAGAATGGGACATGTTCATAGTCCACCGACTGTACCCATTCTTCATCATAAACTTCTAGAATGATTTCGTCTGGAAGTGCTCCAGATAGGTCCATTTCTACGCATATGGGAAAAGGAGGTGTATTTCCCTCGTAGAGTCGCATCTGATACTTTTATAAAATAACCTAGTTTATTACCCATGGTTTTTAAGGATTCTGGTTGCCAATAATCTAAAGGTGGGGAGTAGAGTCTTATCAATATTGGCACTGATGTGAATGTCTCTCGTTCTAGGACGAAATTCATCACCCGTGGTCTAATGTATAAGCCTGCAATCACATAAAAATACGGTCCTCCTTCGAACACTCTATGTTTGTCCTCTAAGTTTGCAAACATGACTCTGAAGAAACCCTTGGACCCAAGGTGAATATTGATTTCACACTTAGGTTTCTAGTGGTTCTTTATCCAAGCATGTTGGAATTCAGAGGAACAGGAAATCAATAAACACACAGAAGAATAAATCAAGCACATAAACACATTTTTTAACGTGGTTCACCCAACCAATCTGGGCTACGTCCACCAAACATAGGCATCAGGAATTTATTAATCAAATTGGAGATTACATAATGAAAAACTTCATAAAACTCTCACCCTCTCAGCAAACCATCCGAATGATTGCCTGTTATATAGCATAGAGAATCTAACAGCCTCATTAACTCCCTCACATCAAATATAGGAGGCATTAACTCCCTCCCAACAAACTGGAGTTAATCTAGGACCTGAATTCCATTGTTTTCATCAGCTGAGATTTTTACTATTTTGCTCCAAACAGAAAATCTCAACAATCTCCACCTTGACAACAATTCGCCTGATGCCCTGTTATTATTATTTTATCTTTTCTGCAAGCCAAGAGAAGCCAAACACCAGCGTAGCTTCTCCAACAAAACTGGTTTCGTGAACATGTCTGCACAGTTCTCCTTTGTATGCACCTTTTCAACAGAGACTCCTCTTTCAGTGTTAACCTGTCTTACAAAATGGTACTTAATTGGAATATGCTTTGATTTACTATGATAGGCCGGATTCTTAGCCAAATGTATTGCACTTTGACTATCACAAAGTAACCTGATGTTGTCCTGTAACCTACCAAACTCACCAAGCAAACCTTTCAACCAAACCGCCTCTTTGCAAGCATGAGAAGCAGCAATGTATTCTGCTTCAGTAGTGGATAAAGCAACAATATTCTGTAGCTTTGACATCCAACTTATAGCTCCACCTGCAAGAGTAAAGACGTACCCTGAAGTTGATCTTCTCTTATCCAAATCACCTGCAAAATCGGAATCAACATATCCGCAAACAAATTCACTACTCTTATTGTAAGAAATACAATAACTACTTGTGCCTCTCAAGTACCGAAGCACCCATTTCACTGCTGACCAGTGTTCTTTACCCGGATTTTCCATGTACCTGCTGACAACCCCAACTGCATGTGAAATATCTGGTTGAGTACAAACCATCGCATACATTAAACACCCTACTACATTGGCATATGGAATTCGAGACATATAATCCTTTTCTTCATCTGTATTAGGACATAAACTCGAAGAAAGCTTAAAATGGGAAGCTAAAGGGACTGACACAGGCTTCACATTATTCATACCAAACCTCAAAAGTATTTTCTCAACATACTTCTGTTGTGATAGCCACAGCTTACCATTGCCCCTGTCTCTGAAAACCTCCATGCCCAAAATTTGTCTTGCCGCTCCTAGATCTTTCATATCAAACGTCCTTGCCATCTGAGTCTTCAACCTGTTGATTTCTTCAATGCTTTTGCTTGCTAAAATCATATCATCAACATACAACACTAAGATAATGAACATGCCATTATTTAACTGCTTAAAGTAAACACAATGATCATATTCACTTCTTACATATTTCTGACTCAACATGAAAGAATCAAACTTCTTATACCACTGCCGAGGCGACTGCTTCAGGCCATATAATGACTTCTTGAGCCTGCAGACAAATTTCTCATTGCGATGCTGAACAAACCCTTCCGGTTGTTCCATATATATTTCCTCATCTAAGTCTCCATGTAGAAATGCAGTCTTAACATCTAATTGCTGCAACTCTAAATCAAACAAAGCCACTAATGCTAACACAATTCTAATTGAAACAATTTTAACCACCGGTGAAAATATCTCATGAAAGTCTATGCCATCTTTCTGAGAAAACCCTTTTGCAACCAGTCTCGCTTTGTATCTGTCTTCTGTATCATTCGCACCCCGTTTCACCTTGAACACCCACTTGCATCCCACAGTTTTCCTGCCTTGGGGAAGTTCAACCAGATCCCACGTGCCATTCTTACCTAAGGCCATCATTTCTTCCTTCATAGCTGCTTTCCATTTGTCACTATTTGAACCTTCTACAGCTTCCTGATAACACAAAGGTTCATCATCATTAGCGATCAAAGCAACTGAAGTAACATGATCACCATACCTTCTCGGAGGGCGTTATATCCTTGTAGAACTCCTTAAGAATGTTTCTGGTGCTTCCACAACTGGTTGTCTATCAATTGAAGGAACTTGTTCATGATCGCCATCTGAGACCTGTTCATGACCTCCATCTGAACCCTGTTCATAATCTGAATCTGAAACCTGTTCATGACTAGTATCTGAACTACGGTCATCATGACTATCATTAGAAATGCTATCAAACTGAATATGCTGGAAATCAGATACATCATCCTGTTTCAATCTACTATTTACATCTAACTGTACAAGAGAGGATTCATCAAACTTTACATCTCTGTTGATGATGATTTTGCGGGTAGTAGGATCCCACAATCTATATCCCTTTGTTCCATCACCATACCCAACAAAGACATACCTTTTCGATTTCGGATCTAATTTAGTTCGCTGATGTTTAGGCACTAGAGCATATGCATCACAACCAAACACTCTGAGTTTAGAATAGTCACAAGGGTGTCCTTTCCATACCTCTTGCGGAATCTTGCAGCCTATTGCCGTTGATGGAGATCGGTTTATCACATAACAAGTTGTTGCCACTGCTTCCGTCCACAACTCCTTTTGCAACCCGGCGTTACTCAGCATACACCTTGCTCTCTCTAGAAGAGTCCTGTTCATGCGTTCAACAACTCCATTTTGCTGAGGAGTATAAACCGTGGTCTTATGCCTCTCGATCCCTGCATCCTTGCAATAGCTGTCAAACTCCTTGGAAGTAAACTCACCACCATTGTCAGTTCTTAAAAACTTTATTGTTCTACCAGTGCTGTTTTCTACCAATGCTCTAAACTGCTTGAAAACTGTAAAAACATCAGACTTCCTTTTCAACATGTAGATCCATACCTTCCTAGAAAAGTCATCAATAAACGATACAAAATATGACGAGCCACCATATGACGCTGTAGGGGCTGGACCCCAAACATTTGAATGAATATAATCAAGTATCCCTTTACTAGTATGTTTGCCTGTTTTAAACTTTTGTTTACTTTGTTTACCAAACAGACAATGTTTACAGAAATCCAATTTTCTGGATCTTAGATTAGGAAGTAACTTTCGGTCAGCCAAAATTTTCAACCCTCTTTCACTCATATGCCCCAATCTTTGATGCCATAAGTGAATGGAACTACTGTCATGTTCAGACACAGACACATGATCTGACCCAGTTCTACCTTCTAACTGAAATAGATTTCCTACTTTCTTTGCTTTCATAACTAGTAAGATGCCTTTGTAAATTTTCATTACTCCACCTTGAATTACAGTTTTATATCCATTTGAATCAAGTGCTCCTAATGAAATCAAATTTCACATCTAGACTGTCTAATTGCACCAGTAAGGTATTAAAAACATTCAGGTGATCAGCAATTGAGGTACCTTCTTTCATCCGCAAACCGTAAAGCTTCCGTTTCAGGAGAATCCGATTTGTCAAAGATTTTGCCATATAGAGCTTCTCAAGCTTTGACCACAAGCCTGCGGAGGATTTCTCTGACACAATGTTGAACAGAACACCGTCCGCCAGACATAACCGAATTGCGCTCAGAGCTCTATCGTCCATCTCATCCCATTCATCCTCCGTCATGGAAGGAGGTCTTTTGTTTTTCCCCAACAGTGCTTTCGCCACACCTTGTTGAACCAGCAGATCGTGCATCTTCACCTTCCAGATCTCAAAATTATTCTTGCCATTAAATTTCTCAATTTCAAACCGGGCACTTTGAGTTTTCGCCATTTTTATGAACAAAAAACACAATAATCTCCAATATCCAACCAGCAATTAAAAAAAAAAACAATTGCCTATGCCTTTCTGCCTTTGCCTTTAAAACAAAAATATCTTCCCTTCACAATTCTGCCTTTTGCACTGATTTTTTTCTGTCCAGTTGTGGTGACATGAAAGGAGTCGTGGGAGGTAACGATAGAGGGAAAGCTATAGTTCTATTAATATAGGGCAGTATACATATACTGATTAGATTTTGTATTTACCTCTGCGTTAATGAAACTGTAGCTTCAGAAATATTAATCACCACTATAGCTTTAAAACATACTGACATAATCTATGTTTTGTGCAGGCACCTCGTGGTCTATTTAAATCCATACGATAAAAAACATGGGAAAAAAGGTGCAAATTCCAACGCTCCAGCACCATATAACAAATCCACACTTCAGCACCATATAACAAATCCACAAAACAAATCCACGCTTCAGCACCATATAATAAATCCACGCTCCAGCACCACTCAATTCAATTCAAATACGCACCACTCAAATTCAAATGCGTTTTATCAAATCACACTGCGTTTTATCAAATCACTCGGGCATACAGAAAAGTTAACTTGTTTCCTTAGCCAGCGCTCCACAACAATTATATCCATGTGCAAGTTTTTTTTTTTAAAACAAACAATGAATCCAATGCGCACACACACCAGGTATAACGTGTGAAATTAACAGCGCACCAGCAACATTTAAAAAACCAGCTCCACGCAATAATGAACATACCGTTACTCGGTGAACGCACCAGTTTCAGGCAGCACCGCACAACAGCAAACCACCAGCACAGTCCGCCAGCGCTAACAGATCAACGCAACACCTCCATCATCGATCAGCGCAGCGCCTCGATCAGCTCCTCCAGGCAGCACCTCCAACATGCTCTGATACCAATTGTTGGAATTCAGAGGCACAGGAAATCAATAAACACACAGCAGAATAAATCAAGCACATAAACACATTTTTTAACGTGGTTCACCCAACCAATCTGGGCTACGTCCACCAAACATAGGCATCAGCAATTTATTAATCAAGTTGGAGATTACATAATGAAAAACTTCATAAAACTCTCACCCTCTCAGCAAGTTATATAGCATAGAGAATCTAACAGCCTCATTAACTCCCTCACATAAAATATAGGAGGCATTAACTCCCTCCCAACAAACTGGAGTTAATCTAGGACCTGAATTCTATTGTTGTCATCAGTTGAGATTTTTCCTATTTTGCTCCAAACAGAAAATCTCAACAAAGCATACAAAGCCTTCTCCGTTGGCCAAATACCCATGAATTTGCATATCACTGCATAGGTCGCCATGTGATCTTTGTGCAACTCAAGCGCCAGGTCACTTAAAATAACCCATGGTGTAATGGTTGACTTGGGCTTGCAGATCCCTGTCATTTTATTGTGCTCCGGCTTCTGACTACCTCCCCCCGTTCCCTTTACTTTTCTACCGTCCTCGTGATTTTCTTCCTGTTCCTGGTCCTGAGATCTGAAGCTACCCTGTTTCTCAGTGTTGATGCTCCCCATCCCTGTTTCCATTGGTTTCTTGAATCGGTTGGAAACTACATGACTATAGGAGGGAGTGGAACTCCCCCCTCCTCGTCTCTCCATGGTGACCAGCTCTAAAACCCTGCTGTAAACCCTAGTTCAGTTTGCTTGATGTGTCCGTCTCCCCTAATGCGTTGGGTTTATTAATCCAAGGGTTTATAATATTAATCCATTAAGTTTATAACATTAATCCCTTGAGTATATTCATCAAAAGATTTATAATATTAATCTTGTGAGTTTCTACTATAAATCCCTTAAGTTTATTAATCTCTTATGAATATAATATTAATCTCTTAGGTCTATAATTATAGGGTTTATGATATTAATTCTAAGGTTTATAATTTCTTAGTTTTATAATATTATTCCTCTGGCTTTATAATATCAATAATCCTCTTGCTTTATTAATCCTTTTAATTTATAATATTATTAGTCTCTCAGGTTCATTAATTCATTGGTTTTATAATATTAATTTATTGGATTTATAATATTAATTCATGAAGTTTATAATGTTAATCAGTAATACATATATTAACATTTATAATATCAATCTAAAATTATTTTATGATTATTAACATTTTATTAATGTGATTGTGCTAATTAATTATAGCGTTGGAGTCTCTGCACACTCTATTTAATCAAGCTAAGCCAGATCAGTTCTTCAACTTGTCCTGACGATGAACCACACTGGTTGGTTCGAAACGCGTCGACAAAAGATTGATTATGTGATTTTGCCGAAGATTACTAAACAATGTTATGGATCACAGAAGTCTAAATTCCTTAATATCTTTTCATTATTAAATTTAAATCATTTATATTTTCTAATATTTTAAAAATTTTAAAACATTTTTCTTAAATATACTCCACCTAAATGTATATTGGTGTAATTATTAAACTTAACTCTGGCTTATTATTGTTAAATAGCATACTCAATGAGTGTCGGTTCTTATTATTACTAAGTAATGTCTCCTTTATTTAAAGCGGCGTAATTCTTGACAGGAATCATCTGTTAGCAGTAACGGTTGACAGGAATCATCTGTTAGACATCTGGAGAGCCTCCAATCATGCCACCCATTGCTCATGGACTAGCATCCGATGTGATCATAATGGTCGGCTTGTGGCTCTAAATTTGTCTGCGATGGATATTTCAGGTCCATTTCCGACGCAAGTCATAAATCTATTAGCACTCCGTTAGCTCAATCTCTCCTCACCTCCAGCATATAAAATTTAAGGAATTTAGAGGTACTCGATGTCTATGACAACAATTTCTCAAGGGAATTGCCACCGGATTTGCAGCATCTCGTGAAGCTCAAGGATGTTCAGTTGGGAGGAAATTACTTCTCGGAAGCATTCCTAGAGGGTATGGAAAGCTGTAGAATATAGAATATATTTCATTGGGTGCAAATGATTTGAGTGGAAGAATACCGTGGGAGCTTAGCAATCTGGGTAACTTAAAAGTGCTTGATTTGGGATGCTACAATGCATTCGATGGTAGGATTCCTCTTGAGATAGGAAATTTGAGCAAGCTTGTATATCTCAATATGCAAAGACGTGGTCTTTGTGGTGCAATTCCTTCTGATCTTGGAGGTTTGAAGAGTCTGAAAGAAATGTATTTGCATAACAATGACCTTAGTGGTTCTAGTCCCCTTGAGCTGGGTCATCTTAGGAGGTTAAAATACATTGATCTCTGTTGAAACACCCTTGGAACTCCGTGAGCTAAAAGATTCGAGACTGTTGCATCTTTATATGAATAGACTAGATGGCGGTATTCCATACTTTATTGGGGACTAGCCACATCTGGAGACTTTGTGTCTTTGGCAGAAGAATTTCGCAGATATGTTGCCTCAACAACTGGGCGTACATGGAAAGCTACTCGAAGTGGATGTTGCTCAAAACAAACTTACTGGTTTCATCCCTCCCAATATATGCATGGGTGGAAAACTACAGTGATTGATGATATTCAATAATTTATTCGTCGGCCCGATTCTGGAGTCGTTGGGCACTTGCAATTCTCTAGTTAAGGCTCGCATGCAGTGATCAAATTTGAAGGGCAGGTCTTAATTTCATTTAGAAGGGCACATATTCAGGTCGCACTTCTATAATGAAAACCATAGAAAAAAGGAGCAATTCAATTGACAACAGTAAATTATTTTCAATTTTTTTTTTATTTTTTCACAGGGGAATGGTGGAACAACAACAACCCCATGGATGTTGTGTATAAGGCAGGTCTGATATGAGCCGCAACTAATATATCGGATGCATTTACCATTAATGGATAAACACGAGACCTATATTCCTGCTCCAGTTCAGATAATGATTAATTTTGTAGGAAATTTTTGTGACCAGAACGTTCAAGCCAATATACAAGTAGCTCAATCAAGTTTAAGTTTATTGCATGAATGAAAAAATTCAGTAAAATTCTAAACCGGTTTAGGATTCAACAAAAGAGTGTACAAAGGTGTATATGTTTTTGGTATCTTCTTTTTTAATATGAAAACATACCAGGAATTGGGAATCCACAAACAAATCAAATCCAGTATGTTAGGAACCCTGTTGAATACCTGTTGAATGCGCTCCTCTCCAAGCATAAATCGTGCTTAAACCTTGCTTGACAGGCGTTTGCTGAATGATGAATCTATGCTCCTCTCCAGCTTAAATCATCGTCAAACCTTTCTTTGGGCAGCCTTTAGGCACAACCCAGTGAAATTACATACCTAATACATGGCTCGCTCTCAATTGAAACTACCAAATGTAATGGTATCAAAGGGTAATTGTGACATAATAATTAATGAGAACTTCCATCATATGCACAATTAGAAAAAAAAACTCAAAAAGAACTGTTGTTTTTGAAATGGGAGCAACTCAGAAACTGCCAAATGTAATGGTATCAAAAGGTAATTGTGACATAATAATTAATAAGAACTTGCATCATATGCACAATTAGAAAAAACAACTCAAAAAGAAACTGTTGTTTTTGAAATGGGGGTTTCTAAAATGGGATTTAAGTTTTAACATGAAAAGAAATTTACAAATTCAACATTCCTAAAATTCTAATTTCAGAAAAAATGAAATTTAAAAAAAAAAAAGTTGACAATTTGACAACACTTCTTAAAAATTTTTAAGATATTATTCCAATTTTTTTTTAAATGACAAAAATCAATTTTTAAATTTTTTTTGACTGGTAAAATTTTCTCCCTACTTCTCTGACGTGCCAGAGACCCTTTGAACTGCTGTGATGGGTTCAATTTTGATCCCTGCTCGCATGGATCAAAATCATTTGAATGGTTCGATACCTGCAGGCTTGCTATATTTACCTAGGTTGACTATGATCCAATTGCATAACAATTATCTTAGTGGGAACATACCATAGGAAATCAATAATGTATTGTCCATGCTAAATCTGCTAAAAATTTCCAATAATAAGTTGAATAGCTTTCTTCCTTAATCTATCGGTAAACTAGTTTCTTTCCAGAAGCTTCTGATAAGTGGAAATCAATTAGTAGGTAATGTTCCACCAGATATTGGTTGACTGAGGAATATTTTTACAATCGACATGAGCAACAAAAGGTTTTTTGGTACGATTCCTAAAGAAATTAGCAAGTGTAATGTTTTCACAGGCATCGATCTTAGCTAGAACGAGTTCGTGGGTCCCATCCCAGTGCAAATGACCAGGATGCCCAATCTATACTCTCTCGGTATATCTAGAAATCACTTGAATGAGAGCATCCCTACAGAATTTGAGAACATTCCTAACTTGAGCTCTCTTGATTTTTCTTACAATAACCTTTCGGGCCCTGTTCCAAAGGGTCTGTTCTCTGGATTTGATGCAAGAATTTTTTTGCAGATAATCCATGCTTATGCAGACCACACTTGCGAACTCGCAGCTCTCGTGTCAATGGATCGCCCGTCCTAGCCCAATCACACATCAAGCTTTGACTTCTGTTAGGACTGTTAGCACCCGGAATTTTCATCTGGTTGCTGGCATTAGCAATTGGGTTGCTCATAATTAAGGCAAAATCCGTTGAAAAAGAAGGCAACGCTAGGTCCTGGAAGATGACAACCTTCCAAAAATTGAACTTTGGAAGTGATAACATCCTGGAATGTATAAAGGAAGATAATGTCATCGCCAGAGGAGAAGCAGGAGTTGTATACAGAGGCATGATGCCCAGTGGCGAACAAGTCACAGTGAAGAAACTTGTGGGGATTGGAAGGGGCTCTTCAAATGATCATGGTTTCTCTGTAGAGATCAAGACTCTTGGGAAAATCCGCCACCGGCACATAGTTAAATTGCTGTCGTTTTGCTCCAACCAGGACACTGATCTTCTAGTGTATGAATACACGCCTAATGTAAGCTTGTGTGAGTTACTTCATGGTGAAAATCGCGAAACCTCTGGATTGGCATACGAGACGCAGAATTGGGGTTGAAGTTGCTAAGGGGTTGTGCTATCTCCACCATGATTGTCGCCCGCTTATCCTTCATCGCGATGTGAAATCCAAAAATATTCTTGTGGATTCCAATTTTGAAGCACATGTTGCGGACTTTGGCCATTTTGTTTGTGTAAACTTAAGCATCAAAACTGTTATTAAGAAATTTTGTTTGTGTAAACGTGAGCATCAAAACCGTTATTAAACAATTGAATAAATATCACTACTATTAAAAATAGTGAGATGTACCACGAATGGAATGGTAATTATATCCTTATTTTACTTGGAAAAAAAAAGAGTTTGAAGTTTGGTTTTGACATAAATATTCAACTGTTAAAGAATAATTAAGAGTAACAGATGCATGTAAATATGCCTTCAATAAATCACATTTAAATGCACATAAATTTACTTGGCCTAATTATACACAAATGGGTAATCACATTTAAATGCACAAAAATTTACTTGGCCTAATTATACACAAATGGGTGTTCTCTAGCCTGTTCCTTTCTCTCTTCTTCGTGCCTCTCGCTCTCTCTATTTCCTATGTTTTGGTGTATAGGATTACAATGCCTTCAATAAATCACATTTAAATGCACATAAATTTACTTGGCCTAATTATACACAAATGGGTGATCACATTTAAATGCACAAAAATTTATTTGGCCTAATTATACACAAATGGGTGTTCTCTAGCCTGTTCCTTTCTCTCTTCTTCGTGCCTCTGACTCTCTCTATTTCCTATGTTTTGGTGTATAGGATTACAATGCCGATTTAGCCATAGCAAACTAGCTTCCAACACATCAAAGAGTTTCGAATATATTTGAGATTAAATTTTTAATTATATCAATATATTCTTATCACCTAATAAGCCTTATCTCCTAATGAACGAACCTTATAGAAGAATCTATTCTTATCACCTAATAAGCCTTATCTCTTAATGAACGAACCTTCTAGAAAAAATATTTAGTAATTTAGAAAATAAAATCATTTTAATTAAGGAATTGAGATTCCTCATCAAATGGCAAGACCCTTATGGAGCTAATCAACCTAAGTTTGAACCACTGAATATGCTCTTCAGTTGACCATGCTCATCCTTGGGTTTATTAATCCTAATGGTATATAATATTAATTCCTTTCATTTATTAATCCCTTTAGTTTATAATATTAACAATAACTTGGGTTTATTTATTTTTTATAAGCTTGGTAGGACCTTTCTATTAATTTTCTACCAAAAAAGAGGTAGGTTACATCCGAATTTCAGATGGTTAGGTGGCCTCAACCTACCTAGTAGGAAACCAGGTCTGTTGACCACCTAATGACATGATAAGCCATCCAAAAGAAAAATATTATGAGCCTAGCAAGCCACTCTAAATAATCTTGAGTGTCCTTATACTTTATACAATCTAGATAACTGTAAACATTCTGGAAAGTATGAAATTGTTGCATACAAAAAACTAAACAAGGGGTGCACCAATAAACTATTCATCTTCAGTTGAATCAATAGGAACAAGGTCCTTTGCACTGGAGCCTGGCAGCTTATTTTGAGCAATACATGGAATATGTTGCTCAATGTGACTGAGGCAACCATTTTGTTGTTGTAGTTGGAATGTAATCTTCTCAAACTCCTTACTATAATTCGGGTACCCATGAGAGGAAGAAGGCATTCCTATTTGGAGCTGCTCCGTAGCTTTAGCCAGTAGGTTCTTCCTCATCCAATATAATTGAATTTTTGTTTGTATTGGGTGGATCTTCCTAAAGAATGATCAGGGTCTGGCACCAATCTCTTCAAATCATCCAAACCAATTTCCAAAATATTCTCTTTCTAGTTGAGATCCAAAACCATGAAGGTTCCAGGGCAAACCTACATACATGCATACCATAAATAAATCCCTTGCGCTGGGGGCAGAGACAATAATAGAGCCAAGAGTGACTGATAGACCAAACCCTGCACAGACCCATGCGCAACGATAAAATCCCAAAACCCACTGACAGAGGAACACAGTAAACAAGAGACTTATCACACAATTTTGTAACAACCATCAGGGACTCTAGATAGGTCTCCTTCTACACCCACCAATTTAAAGCATAACCATTGGCCCCGAAGACCAACATATAGATATAGCGAGCCATGGGAGCAGGGATATAGGAATTGGGACTGAAAACATACACGTGAGAGGAGACTTGAACCAAAAAAGACTAAACTAGCATCTAGTGAAGACTCAAGAGGGATTCCTTTCTCAAGTTTATTTGCAACTCAGACCATATCTAAATCGAATGGCACTCATAGACAGGAAAATTAACAAACTTAACGAGGAAAGGGTTGAACGCCAACATTGTGATAATACCTCTGCCACCTTCGAGGATGGCATTAATTATCCCCATATGCACAACAACAACTCGATGTGCTTCATGCATGTGGAGAGTGGTAGAGGATTGCCTTAGGATTGTCATATTGAACAATGGGCAGGGGGAGGTCTCATGCTATCCATCTCACACCCCGATCAGGGATGTGGGTTTATATCTAGATAGTGCTGCTAACGACTCTATTATCCTACTCTAGGATAACTTTTAATATATTCAAGTCCACCTCCGAGGGTTGGGGTGGCCAAGCCATATCCATATATCTTCCTGGATGAAAACAACCCCAACTTGCTAGGAAATATGTAGCTTTGTTGCCTTCTCTCTAAACATGGGAAGTGTGGATGTAGTCAAAATTTGGGAGAAGCTCACCCACTTCCTACAGTAGGTGTGCTATATTCAAGTTGTGGCTAAGATTTTCCCACCTTTCTCCCTGGCTTAGCTTCTTGACAATGTCAATCATAAGTTTTGAATAAACTTCAATCACTATCCTTTTCTGACCAGTTCTAATGGTGGTAATGAGTCCTTGTTTGATGCCAGTGAAATACGCCTCATTGTTGCTCACATAACCACAATCCACTGTGAATACAAGTATAGTTCTCTTTTGTGAACCCTGAAAGAGACCTCCAAAACCAACATTCCCCATATTACCTTTAGAGGCTCCATCAAAGCTTAACTTAATGACAACATCCGGGTGGGGGGGCAGAAAATTGTTGGGGTGACACAGTAGGGGAAATTAAAAGTTTCCATGAGCTCAAAGCTTTCATGTTGGGTGGGAAATCCAACATATTTAGAATTATAGGTTCATGAGGGGCTACCTACCAATCGTCTGGATGCAATATTGTCTCTCGAATGTTCTGAATTATGCATGTCCAGACTACTTCTTGAGATTTATGCATGTCTTTGAATATCCTATTGTTCCTCTCCTTCCAAATGGCCCATAGGAGGAATCCTAGGGGAAATTCCCAAGCTCGATCTAGTACCAGACTTGAGAATAGGCCTTTACACCATAAGATGATGGATTCCTTGATGCTTTGCAGATGTCTATCCAGGTGGCCGAAAAGGTCCCCTAACTGTCTCCATTTTTGGTCTTCAAATGAGCATGAGTTCAAGAGATGTTCTAGGTTCTCATTATGCTGGCCACATAAAAAACAAAATGAAGATCCATGGAAACCACGTTTCTGATGCTGATCCCAAGTGAGGATTCACCCTCTACATACCAACCATAAGAAATATGTTATTTTTGGCCATAGTCTACCTGTCCATATCTTCTTCCATATATGGTGTTGGTGGTGTTGATAATATTATGCTTGGAGACTGTATTCTTCCTTGATATTTAATATACCATGGGTAGAATATCCCTAATGAATAATATCAAGTCCCTCCTGAATTGTATTTTTTCTAGACTGTAATTCTTTATCCAGTTGTTGCCATTGTTCTGAAAGGGGAGGGTTCAACCAATCCTGAAGCTCCTTCCATTGTCTCCATCTATAGTTTGGTTGAGGGGACTTCCAGAATTGGCCCACTTTATAATAGTTCTGATTGTTTGTGAATAAGAATATCTCTCCTAGGTCTTGCCAATTAAAATGTTTCTCCCTTTGTTGCTAGGAGTCTTGCCAAGAGAGTGTTGTTTGGTTGTTTCAAATTTCCAAGAAGAAATGTTGGTTTATGAGGTCTCTATTTCTTACAGCTAGGTTCCATATTGTGGACGCCTTGGGGGGTCCCTGTATATGAGGATATATTTTTTCTATATCGACATACCATATTTTATGGTGCATATATTCTTCCATATATCTTGGCCCCCCTTTAATCATCACCACCAAATTTTAGCTCCCATGACTTGATTCAAAGTGAAGGGATACCGAATACTTAAACCCTTAGACATATTGTGCTATGTAAGGTTAGTCCAAGATATCAAATTGCATTTCTTTAATTGTTGAGCTCCACCCTATGAGAATCTTTTTAAAATATCTACTGTAGTTGAACATGAATTTTTGGGAGCAGCCATTCCATAGAGTTGATAGATTGGGATCGATTGAAGCACTGCTTTTAGAAGAGTTGTTCTATCAACCAAGTTTAGGGATCTGAATTCCCAGCTACTGAGTTTTTATTGGATCTTTTGGAGAAGGTCTTTACAACAAGAAGTGTTTAAATAATTAAATGCCAAAGGCATGCCGAAATATCTAATAGGTAAAGAGCCAATTCCAAAGCCAAGAATCCTTGCAAGGAATGTTTGCATATTCCCTGGGGCATTGAAGAAAAAGATACTAGATTTCTCATTATTAACCAAGGTGCACGAAGATGTCATAAAATCTTGCATAGTCTTTTTGATATTTATTGCTTCTCTCAAGGAGACTTGACAGAATAACATGATTTCATCCAAAAATATCTGGTGAGTAATGGAAATATTATTACCCAGTGGACGAAGGCCTTTAATTTGAGAGGAAAGAACTATCGATTTAAAATATCTACCTAGACCTTCAATAGATAGGATGACGAGAAAATGGGAGATAGGCTACCCTTGTCTTAAGCCTCAGGTGGGATTGAAAGTTTTAGTGGGAGATCCATTGAGCAGGATAGAGAAGACTAGAGATGAGATAAGGGAGAATATCCAATTCACCCAACGTCGAACAAAACCAAAAGATTTTAGAATATTAACAAGATAAAAGCAAATTAGGCAATCATAAGCTTTAGATAAATCCAACTTGATCATCATGGGATGGGTTTTATGTTGCTTCAGGGAGTGAACCATTTATTTTGAGGTAATGATTGCATCAAGGATTTGACGGCCTTTCACAAAACTAGTTTTCTCGGGAGAGATGAGAGCTAGAAGGAGGGGCTTAAGATGCTTGACAATAATCGTGGAAATAATCTTATAAATAACATGACAGAAGGAAATGGGTCTAAAACCATGGGGATCTTTAGATTTGGAAGCTTTGGGAATTAAAGAAATGAAAGTCAAGTTGAGTCCTGGAAATACCTTTTGGTTTCAACAAGATCCCTCCACCACTTCAAGTATATCACACCCAATAAAGATCCATGTGGCTTGGTAGAATTCTATCGTGAATATGTCAGGCCCTAGTGCTTTGTTTTAGGCCATGCCCTTGACAACATCCTTTATTTCCTCCAAAGTAACAACACGGATGAGGGCCATATTCTAGTCTCTGGAGATGAGTGAAAGGATGTGTCGGGTGATTCTTGAAATAGATTTTGATCAATCCTGAAGAGGTTAAGAGAGAACTGACTAGAAGTGATTTACAACCAAAATTTCCATCTCTTCATGATGAACCAATCTATTTCCCAATTCATCTTTAAAGGAGAAAATTTGGTTGTGTTACCGATGTTAGATCATGGATTTGTGGAAAAAATGAGTGTTTCTCTCACCTTCCCTAAGCCATCGTATTCTAGATTTCTATTTCCACATAATTTCTTCTTGTTTTCTTCTTTCTTCGAGTTGGTTCACCAATCTTCCTACTTCCTCCATCGGGCTTTCATATCTTCCCTCCATGATGATTTTTTGTTGGATGTCTGGAATTCTGTATTGGAGTTATTTATGATATTTCATGATGTTCCCAAACTCCTCCTGGTACCATCTCTTAATCTAAGTTTTAGTTTATTTTAGATTTAGCTAGAATGTGTGCATGTGATTATTGCCTTGAGTTGTGCTCCCTTTCCACCAGCTTTCAAATTTCTATATAAATGAAGGGTCCCTTTTGTCCTATTTTCAAGTCAATCTCCATCCTGATTGGTGAGTGGTATGATCCCATGCACAAAAGTAGGGATGGTTAAACACAAATATCCCTACTAATCACTTGTTCAGAGACTAGAAATCTATCAAGACATGATGCTACTTGATGAGGACCCCCATGCTGATTGTTCCAACTGTACAATCCATTATTTGTTGATATATCCATAGGTTGCAATTCCATGATTGTGTCTCGAAATGCCTCCATATCCGCATCCATGCGATGGAGGCCTCCCTTCTTCTCATCCAATGATGAGATCAATTTTAAATCCTCGTCGGGAATCCAAATCTCCTCCGAGTATAAACTTCTAAGTTTTCCTATATTCTGAAGGAAAACATGTTTGTCTCCTGGAATGTGAGGCCCATATACTCCAGTTAGTAATGCCTAATCACGAGTACCAATGTGTCGAAATTTACCTGCGAGAATTTGAGGAAGACTGACCCAGAATTCAAATAAAATATTGGAAAGATTCCATAGCATAGTGAGCCTTCCTGTTCTCTCATTGGAATCCTGAGCTACCACCTCATGCTGAAGTTTTAAACCCCTCACAATTTCCTTTAATCTAATTTCTGAGATTTTGGTTTCCTAGATAATCATAATACTCGGTTTATCTCTTCAGATTCTGTCTTTCAAATATCATTGATTTCCTCTACTGTTGAGGCATCTTACATTCCACGAGGTAATAATAATTAACAAGGCTTATTGATTTGGTGGAAAACCAAAGATAGTGACACCACCCCTCCCGCGTTGACCACCAAATCTCCCACCATCTTTATGGATTCTTGCAAATTATTTCGGCCCCTTTTCTTACCTCCTTTACCAGATATATTCAAATCCACACCCTATCCTTGATGAGATCCCAAGTGATCTAGATGGTCCATATATATAAACCCTTCTTAGCTTGGTACCATTGAAAAGTCTCCCGATATAATTGCTTTTGATCTTCAGGGATGAATCGTTCATCCAGGTGGCACCATTCATTCAATAATATTCTCATGACCTGTTATTTTGTGCTTACTTCCTCCTTCATGTCGTTTATTTCCATATTATCTTTCTCCATCTCTAATACATGTCATTCTTTTTCCTAGGGTTCATCCTCATATTTTGTCTTAGGTTTATTCCCACCCTTTGGTAATGCTTTAGGGTCTCTGTTGCTTATTGGGTCTCTAGATTCACTGACATTCTCACCTTCCTCCATTAAAATTTCAAAGTAGTTGGTGTGCTTCGGTCCTTTCTTCGGTTTCGATTGAGCAAAAACAGAGGGGGTTTTCACATCACACTTCTTTTTTTGGACTTCCTGAGAACCCTCTAAATCTTCCCAAGATTTGGCTAGATCTTTGGTAATCTATGGCTCTGTGGCTTTAATTTGATTTAGAGGACATCCCTTATATATGTGACCATATTCATGACATCTCCTACATAAGAATGGGATGTGTTCGTAATCCAGCGACAGTTGTCATACGCCATCTTAATACTCTAACCCAACAAATTCCGGCAGGGTCTTAGTTATGTTCATATACAAACAGATCCAAGCATATGAAGTATACCTTCCTCACATCGTTGAATCACCAACCTTGACGAAACTCTCGATAGAGTTTCATATCCCTTCCAATATTTCTTGATCCCAGAAATCTGCCGGGAGGCCAAATAATTGGACCCATGCTAAAGCAGCCATGAATTTATTTTGATCTAGATTGGAGCATTCTTCCCAATGAGGCATTATGAGTCTGACATTGTAGTAGAAATAGGGCCCATTCTCAAAAACCATTTCCTTATCTTCTAGACTAGTAAAAATCACTATAAATAAGCCCAGAGCCCCCAGCTTCAGATCTATGTTCCCTTTTGGCTTCCATTTTAATTGGATCCACTTGACTAGATCACTTTTTGATGGCCAGATACCAATAAAATTATAGATCATTGCATGATATTTCATGATTTTTCGATATGTCTCGAGTTTGTTACTGGGAATTGTAAATCATAGCTTTTAACTACTCTTGGTAGAGATTGTCCTCATATTCTAGGCTGCCATTGTGCCCCCAGTAGTGGGGTTTCTTTGGCTCCTCCTCCCGATCCACTGGATGCTACAACCACACCTTGATAGATTGATTCACCTACCATGATATTTCAGTAGGAGGGGATATCTCCCCTCCCCATGTGCATCCTCATACCCTCTATTAGAATTTCGGCGAAGGGAAAAAACCATAGGGTTTTGAAAGATGACACTTTTGAAAACAATTCAAATTTGTAGGTCAAAAACCTAGAAGAGTGTATCGCCTTCATTACGATGGTAATCCCTTGGGTTTGTCAATCCCAAGAGTTTGTAATATTAATCGAGTGAATTTATAATACAAATCCCTTAAGTTTATTAATCTCTTGTGTCTATAATGATAGGGTTTATAATATTAATCCTAACGTATATAATTTCTTAGGTTTATAATATTATTCCCTTGGGTTTATAATATTATTCCCTCGGGTTTCTAATATCAATAATCCTATGGGTCTATTAATGCCTTGAGTTTATAATATTATTAGTCTCTTAGGTTCATTAATTAATTGGTTTTATAATATTAATTCATTGTGTTTATTAATTCTTTAGATTTATAATATAATCCTTGAAACATATATTAATATATTAACGCTTATAATATTAAGATTTATAATATTAATCTAAGATTACTGTACGCTTATTAACATTTTATTAATCTTTGTATTCAAGCTTTTGTGATTGTCATATTTTTCTTAATGCTAGCATGACATTGGTTTGTTTGGAGATTGGCAAGGTGAGAAAGGTTTTGGATTTCATTTCTCGTAATTTGTTGTCTCTCCATTTGGAACTTTCAAATTTGATCTATGCTCCCCTTTGGTCAAGTATCAAGGCATGCTTGACTGGAAGAAATATGGAAAGGAAAACAGTCCAAGAAGTTCAGTAAGCTCTCGCAGAAATTCATTTCGCAACGTAATGAGTCTAGTTCCTTTCGTGGTCCTTCCAGAAACAGAATTAATTCTAATCAAATCTCTGCTCTCCGATCTTGGTTTGATGGTGTTTCTCACCCTTCTGCCATTTAAGGTGAAGGTGGAATAATCTCGTATACACTAGGTCAAATTCCCTCAGGTTCATCGTCCGTTAATTCTTTGGTTTCTGTTGGTTTCAAAAATAGTGGATGTGGTTCTATTAATTATAATATTCAATTGAATAATAATAATAATAATGGGGTTACTAGTAATAATAAAAATAGTGACTGTATTGTCACCTCAGATAGGAATAATAATATTAGGAATAGGAATAATAATTTATGTTTAGATAATAATAATAATATCACTGGGCTTAGTAATAATAATAATAATAATAATGAGGTTAGTGACTTTGTTTTCAATTATGATAATTGTAATAATAATAGGATTAGTAATAAGACTCTAGGTTTGGATAATATTGTTTGTTCTAATTTTCTTTCCTCTTCTAATAATACGGTTGTCAATCTATCTATCTATTCTTTTGATCCCCTTATCTTTAGTCTTTTGGAGAAAGGTTTAAATTTTTCTCTTTCTCGTTGAAATATCTTGGTCGACAACATCATCTCTGACATTGAATATGGTATTAGAGACTTATCAGGCATCACTAAAGATATCATTCGTCAAGACTATGCAGTTGTCCTTAGAAAAGCAAATCCCCCCAAGAACAACATCAACAACCCTGAGTTTGATGCTCTATCATTAAACAATAATAAGAATATTGTTGTTCTCAAAGCTGATAAAGTTGGTGCTATGGTTATTCTTGATAAGGATAATTACCTTCGGAAGATGTTGGACCACATCCATAATAGGGAGAGCTCCAAGAAACTCAACAAGGATTCCCTGAAGAAGATTTCCAAATGTGTGGCTCTTTCTATAAAGGCTAGTAGCTCAGTCAGCTTGTTTAGTCATAAGCTTATTGAATGTTTCCCTCTTACGCCCAGAATCTATGGTCTGCCAAAGATTCATAAGGAAGGGGCTCCTCTTAGACCCATTGTCAACAAGATAGGAGGGCAAACTTATCTTCTTGCTAGATATTTAGCCCAGAAGCTTAAGCCCCTTGTTGGCCATACAAAATCCTTTGTCAAGGACTCTGCATCATTTGTTAATGAGCTAAAGAGTTTCAAGCTTGATCCAGATGACAAGCTTGTGAGGTTCGATGTGGTATCCTTCTACACTAATATCCCTATCAATGAGGCCATCGAAGTCATCAAGCACATCACAAATCCTGATACGCCTTATTTAGTTGGTATTTGTCTTACTTCTACTTTCTTTTCATTCGATGGGAAATTCTATGAGAAAACTTGTGGTGTTGCCATGGGTTCCCCCCTCTCCCATCTGGTAGCTAATATATTCATGGAGGATTTTGAATCAAAGGCCTTATCTTCTTCTCATATTTTTCCTAAGATGTGGAAGAGGTTTGTGGATGAAAATTGTGTCATCTGGTCCCATGGTAAAGAAAAGTTGGAATTGTTTTTCCTCCATTTTAACAATAAATCTAGCTTTATAAATTTCACCATGGAATTTGAATGTAATGGTATTCTGCCCTTCCTTGATGTCCTCCTCTTAATGAATGATGATGGCTCTTTCTCTCGTTAGGTATTTCGTAATAAAACTCATACGGAACAATATCTTCATGCTAATTCTCATCATTTCCCAGCTCAAAATCTTGGTGTTCTCAATGCCTTAGCGACTAGAGCTTTAAGAGTTTCTGATGAGAACCATCTCAATGAAGAGAAAGCACATCTCGTAAGTGTTTTCTTTAATAATGGGTATAGTAGACACCAATGTACTAAGGCTTTCCTTAGAGCTGAAAAAGGTCCTAGTGCTAAGAAAGATACCAAGGATCGATTTTCTAGTGTTCATCTTCCTTTTATCCAAGGGACCACTCACAAGATTGCGAGGATCCTAAGGAAGCATAAGGTGGCTTCAACCTTTAGGCCTTTAAATACCATCTAGAGCTCCCTTAGATCTATAAAAGACCCAGTGGACCCCAATAATATGAAGGGTGTTTACATTATCCCATGCTCTTGTGGGACTCCCTACATTGGTGAGACTGGTCGCTCGATTAATCAAAGGATTCGTGAGCATGTTGCTGACATCAAGCATGGAAGGACCCGCTCCTCTGCTTTGGTGGAGCATGCAGATAAATCTAAGGATCACATGTGCATTGATGAGGCCCAAGTCATTGCTAGGGTTAGTCATTTCCATCATCGTAAATTGATAGAAATTGAAAAAAGACCCAATAATTTGAATAGAGATGATGGTTGGAATATAAATAGAAGTTGGGTCCCTGTCCTATCCTCCTAGTTTTTTAGGCTTCCTTTTGGGATTTATTTCGTTTGTTTGCTTATATACATAGGTATTGGCGTCCTTTTTATAGTATTTGCTGTTGATTTATTCTTGATTAGTTTTTTTTTCCTTGACCCTTCATGTTTTTTATGTATTTTATCATCCTATTCGTTCTTAACTCCTTTTAGTATTTTTGTTATTTGTTTAATGGGCTTGAGCCCCATATTTTATTGTTGACCCCATTTTATTTATTAATTACTTTTCTTTGGATATATATATATATATATATATATATATATATATATATATATTTGACTTGTGTATATTTTTGTTTTATTTTATTTATTTTTCCATTGATTATTTTTAATTTAGTTTATTTTATTTCCATTAATTATTTATCAAATGATCTTGTCTATATTAGGGTCTTGACTCATTTTTATAATTTTTGGCTTCCCTCCTTTAAAGTTTGACTTTGATTTTTTTTTAATAAGTTAATTTAAATATTATTTCTCAAAAACTAGCTGTTTAATATAGCGGTTACTTATTAATATTTGTTTTTAATAAAGTAATAAACTAATATCGCAATTTAAATATTATTTTTCAAAAACTAGACGTTTAATATGGTCATTACATATTAAGAACTTTAATAAACTAATATCGTTATTTAAATATTTTTTTCAAAAACTAGCCGTTTAATATAGCCGTTACTGAATAATGTTTGTTTTTAATATATTAATAAATTAATATCATAATTTAAATATTATTGTTCAAATATATCCGTTACTTGAAAGTATGTCTCTACATTGCTCTCTATTTAAGCCTTTTGCCATGGTCTACCTTTTCATCTGGTCCTAATGATGAGCCACACTTGTTGGTTCGAAACGCATCGGCCAAAAATTTCTCTTATGTGATTTCTACCGAAAGACTTTGCCTAATTTTATTAATCTATTTGTGCTAACTAATTAAATGGTATATAATTTGATAAATATTTTATGATCTTATTAAATTTAAATCATTTATAATTTCTAATATTTTAAAAATTAGAAAATATTTTTCTTAAATATACTCCACCGAACTGTTTATTGCTGTAAATATTAAACTTAACTTTGTCTTATTATTAAATAAAATACTCAATGAGTATCAGTTCTTATTATTACTAAGTAATGTCTCCTTTATTTAATGTGACGTAGTTCAATCTTTCAACTGAAATTAAACAAACACTATGTAACAATTGCATTTTGATAATTATTGAAGTGGAATGTAGATGCATTGTCTCAAAAAATCAAAACAAAATGACGTGTCAACTATTGAAATCAACCTTGGCACAATTATATTCTATATGGAGTCAACCCCATGAGCATGACACTGTGGATAAAAAAGTAAGATGCTTCTTTAAAACAATATAGAGAATGCATTAAGCACTTTAGTATGGAATCACCCTCATGCAACATTCCAAGAATGAATGTGGGATGTCATAAAGCACATCAATCTAAAACCATCCAGGGCTTCCAGAGTCCAAATGCCTCAACCCATTAATCAATGATTTCACCTCATGGTCGGACATCACAAAACCATCATCAGATTGGTCTCTACCCAAACCTTCCAGAGCTCAAGAGTGTTTGTCCCAACCAAGGCTTCCGGGATTAGTAACTCAACCCACAATTGTCATCGGGATTCTAGAGCATTTTTCCAACCAGGACTTCTAGGAATAGTAAATAAACCTACCAAGGGCTTCCAGAGCATTTTTCCAAGAAAGGTCTCCAAGACTAGTAACTCAACCCAAGTTGTTACAAGGCTTCTAAAGTGTTTGTCCAACGAGGGTATCCAAGAACTAGTAACTCAACCCAAGCTAAAGGAAACATGAGAATCAGCCAAAAAAACAAAGAAATGAACCCACAACACCATGGCTATCTAGGAAATGGGAAGGCTAGGCAAATCCACTGTCAATCTAGGAAACCCTCCATGCAGTGACATATCATGACCAATAAACCACATGCATATTTCATGCATGCCAAAATTAGTGAGGAAAACATACATGCAACTTGGTACCTGTAAACAAAACCCATTGTAGTTGTTGATACCGATGTCATCTTGTGCTTTCCTACTCTTCCTTCACCTTCTTGCTCCAAAAATCCAAGTATGACACACTCTTCCAAGAGTGCTCCAACAAAACTCTAAGTGTCCAAAAGTATGTGAGAGAGAGAGTAAAGAGAGCTCCAAAACTGAACTAAAAAAAAAAATATTGTGAACTTAACCCTAGAAGCCTTTTTATTAATGAGACCCCTATTTTCCTCATTTCCATTATTTCCCTTCATTTTCCTCCTCATATGAAACATGTGACCTTTCACCTCCATTCTCTCCTAATTTTTATTATTTTCATAAATAAATGTGCCAAAAATGCCATTTTGCCTTTCCAAAGTCTTTGTCATTTCCTTAGCCATAATAAACCAAATGAACACCCACACTAGGATGTCTTGCCCAACATTTAGCTTGGAATAATTTTCTCATCAACCGTGGTTATTATTATGGTATTTTCACTAGGGATGTTAGAGTTTGAACAAAAAACTATAATATTTTGGGTTAGGAAAATTTAATATTTCAGAAATTATTGGTAATCATGACGTTAGAGTGTTTGCTAACAATAGTGTTTGCAATGAAGAATTATGACTTTCATAAAGAATTGGGTGATATTGTCCAAAATAATCTCTTATACGACAATCGAAAGATGGATTATCAGTAATAATATTGCATGAGATGAGGTCATTATGTATAACAATTGTTACACGCAGTGTGGATGATCATCAAGTGTAGTTTACAATGGGTAGCTTGGATTACTAAATTATATTGTTAACTTGTTATGGACTCGCAACAGTGATGGATGATTAGGAAGAAAGTTATTGTGATTAATATAGTTGTGCTAGTTAATTAAATGGTATATACTTTGAAAAATATTTTATGATTATTAAATTTAAATCATTTATAATTTCTAATATCTTAAAAATTAGAAAATATTTTTCTTAAATATACTCCACCAAACTGTCTATTGGTGTAATTATTAAACTTAACTTTGGCTTATTATTAAATAACATACTCAATGAGTATCGGTTCTTATTATTACTAAGTAATGTGTCCTTTATTTAATGTGGTGTAATTCAATCTTTCAACTGAAATTACACAACCACTATGTAACAATTGCATTTTGATCATTATTGAAGTGGAATGTAGATGCATTGTCTCGAAAAATCGAAACAAAACGACCTATCAACTATTGAAATCAACCATGGCACAACTATCTTCTGTATGGAGTCAATCCCATGAGCGTGACATTGTGGCTAAAAAGGTAAGATGCTTCTTTAAAACAATATAAAGAAGTCATTAATCACTTTAGTATGGAGCCACCCTCATGCCATATTCCAAGAATGAATGTGGGATCTCATAAAGCACATCAATCAAAAACCATCTAGGGCTTCGAGAGGCCAACTACCTCAACCCATTAAACAGTGATTACACCTCACGGTCAGATATCACAAAACTATCATTAGATTGGTCTCTACCCAAGCCTTCCAGGGCTTAAGAGCGTTTGTTCCAACCAAGGCTTTCTGGATTATTAACTCAACCCACAACTGTCATCGGGCTTCCAGAGCGTTTTTCCAAGCAAGGCTTCCAGGACTAGTAACTCAACCCAGGTTGTTATAGGGCTTCTAAAGTGTTTCTCCAACCAAGGCATCTAGAACTGGCAACTCAACCCAAGCTAAAGGAAACATGAGAGCCAACCAGAAAAACAAAGAAATGAACCCATAACACCATGGCTATCCAAGGAATGGCAAGGTTAGACAAATCCACTGTCAATATAGGCAACCCTCCATGCCAATGACATAACATGACCAATAAAGCACATGCATATGCCATACATGCCAAAATTAGTGAGGAAAACATACATGCAACTTGGTATCTGCAAGCAAACCCGTTGTAGTTCATGATCCTGATGTCCTCTTATGCTTTCCTACTCTTCTTTTGCCTTCTTACTCCAAAACTCCAAGTATGTCACATTCCTCCAAGAGTGCTCCAAGAAAACTCTAAGTGTCCAAAAGTATGTGAGAGAGAGTAGAGATAGAGATCCAAAACTGAACTGCAAAAATATTGTGAACTTATCCTTAGAAGCCTTTTTACTAATGAGACCTCTATTTTCTTCATTTTCCATTATTTTCCTTTATTTTCCTCCTCACATGCAACATGTGACATTTCACCTCCCTTTTCTCCTAATTTCCATTATTTCCATAAATAAATGTGCCAAAATTCCATTTCGCCTTTCCAAAGTTTTTGTCATTTCCTTTGCCAACTTCCTTAGCCATAATAAACCAAATGAAAACCCACAGTAGGATCTCTTGCCCAACATTCAACTTGGAATCAGTATTATCAGATCAATAAAACTTTTTCATTTCCATACTTAGATACATATACGCTACTTCAGTTAATGGAAACTACGTGTATACGCAACTGTGTCTAATGCAACTAGCGTATATCCAGAATACTTATGATTCAGTTAATCCATTGAATATTCATCTTTAGTTAGTGCATCAGAACTTCATTAACCATATGAACAGTAAGCAAGTGCAGTAAAACAGAATAGATCATCACACACAAGAAGCACACATGAACACCATGATATAAGGTGGAAACCCAATGTGGGTGAAAACCACCTTCTGCAAGTCGTCTCTATCTTCCTTTAATAAGAAACTTCATTTTACAATCTTTTTGTACTGGTGCAGTCTTATACCAGTATGAAGGCTACAACCTGCAGAGGGCTACAACCCTCTCTCGTTTTCCAGACTCTCCTAGATGGGAGCAACAACCCCCTTAGCTCTTGTACTAGCTGATCCATTTACTAGTACGTAGGTGCCCGCCTACTGAATGCTCCAATCTTCACTCGTTCTCCAGCTGCTACTGGAAGGGAGCTACTACCCCCTTAGCTCTTGTAATAGTTGGTGTACTAGTACGTAGGCGTCGGCCTACAATCTTCTTTCATCCTCCAGGGACCACATTTCATACATTTTCAGACTGGATACTCCTGAAGCACAACACTATAATCTGAAGGCCACGTTTCATCCAATTTTCATACTGGACCCATCAATACAAAATCAATCAATACTAGCATCAACAATCTCTGAATCACTGAAACACTGAAACCTTGTCAACAACATAGTCACCAGAACACAGAACAACCAACAGAACTCTGCAACAATAACCATATCCAACTGAAACTTCAAATATCATATATCATAGTGTATACTATACTATGACAAACCAAACCTGCGTACATACGCACTTTCAACAAATCCAACCCGCGTACAAATATATAAATATTCAGTCATAACTTCGCAGCTGTTCCAGAGTTCAGACATACCCAGATAATAACATTCATACAATAAAACATGCATTAATAATTCAGATCTAGTCTATCCATAGTCAAACCATATATCGATAAACATTCCAAGCCTTAAGATCCTGATCCATCGTTCATCATCATCCACATGAGTGCATCCTTGGTTCAGATCAAGCTAAGCATCACAAACCCATGACCAGCATACTAGATCTCACCCTTCATCAGATATTCAAGACTATTTCAATACCCTTTGCCTAATGATCTTCTTCTCCTTTTATAGTCTTAGGCCTTACTCAATACCACCGTCCAAAACCATAACAAGTCAATACCATGGACCCAATACTTGGGATCAACACTTCTGACGAGATACCATGACCCAAAACCATAGGCTCAATTACCAAGGACTAAATACCACGGACCAAAAATAAGTTCTCCCACATGTACGCACTTTTCCTTGCGTGAAAGTGAGTGTATACGGATATGCACCTTTGGAATGTCTAACCCGCGTGTATACGTGGCTTCGTTTTACTGAACCTGCGTATATACTTTTCTCTCTTCATTCTTGTAGTTTGATCATCAATTCCTTGCTACTGACCTGCTGCGCTATGATCTATCATCTGTGTGATTTGCCATCAAGGACAACACTTGTCTCATAATGCCAAAAATCTCCCCCTTTGGACTTGATGGCAAAGCTAACTTGTCATACTTAGAACTGTCATCTGATTCCTTTGAGCTGTCCTACATTTGATATCTCTTCTGTAGATTCATCTAGTTATATGTAAGTGAGTTATTCTTCTACGAGAGGGTTTCCATCAAGTACAACACATGCATCATAATGCCAACAATCTCCCCCTTTGGACTTGATGGCAACAACACCAAATCACTCTCCCCCTTTGACATCAAGGGCAAAGGGCGGACCAAGATATTCTCTTTCCTTGATAAACATTCTGCTGTCCATACTCCCCCTGAGTACCTGCTGAAATCTCTGAATGAGCTCCCCCTTTGTATATGCCAAGGTGTACCAATCTGACCATGCTCCCTCTGAGTACATGCTGAAGTCTCTGCTCTGCTGAAGTGTGTTGTTCATGCTCCCCCTGACTGTAAGCAAGGTCTGCAAAAAGATGTTCTACAAGAAGAACATGACTCTATCATAAAGGGCCTTCCCATCACCAAAGACTTATACATACATCCATCAAAGTGGGGATATACCAAAAGTTTACATGTGATAATACAAAAGTATAACATCATTCATCCCAGGCATAGTGGGGAAACCAAAATAGGCCGTTACATGACCTTGATAATAAAAGATATACATGACATAGAGACGAAAAAATTAGAGAAAGACTATGAAAGTCTCCAATAACAAATATCAACAGCATCTGTTAATCACTATTCAAATCAGCAACTATGTTCTCCTTCTGTTCTCCTTCTGCACCTGATCCACCTGAAACCAGAATAGCTTGTGTACTCGAACCAAGAGCTTCTAATGTAATGCCAACAATGCATTATTAGAAGTTTATATGCTCCCCTTGAAGCTGTGTCAGATGGTCTCTGTCAGACCCATATCAAACTCTTCTTACCTGAGTCCGGCCCACTGATTTCCTTCAAACCAACATATACGTGACTGTATCCACAGAAAAACGCGTATATACGCGGATCCTCCTTATGAAACTCGCGTACAACCACTTCCAGATCAGCAACCTGTAAATGTCCTGTAACAAGGTATGTCTACATATAGATATCAACTCATCCTTTTGGCCATCATCATAAAATCATTATACCATATGTGAATAACACCATAATCATCTCATCATCATCAAGATCTTCATGATCTTATATGTCATCCATGCATCATTACTTGGGAACATCTGCATCAATCAACATATGTAAGTATCAACCCTCCATCACATAGGTAGGAACTCATCATCATCAATGCAACTTTGAGTAATCATCACTATGTATCAAGACTTGTTGGTATCATTAACAACAATAATCCTCATCCATATGAGTGCCAAGAACTATAGGAATCCTGCATCATAACTGTATGATCTTTATGCATATGATGGCAACAGCATATAAGTGACTCATCATTAAGTAATGAAGATGTGTATTCAAGCTTTGTAATTCTCCTTATCCTTATGTAGATCACCATGTAAGCACCATATATGCATCATTAGACAATCAACCACAAATCTAATCCGTATATACGCGGATCCTCCTTATAAAACTCACGTACAACCACTTCCAGATCAACAACCTATAAATGTCCTGTAACAAGGTATGTCTGCATATAGATATCAACTCATCCTTTTGATCATCATCATAAAATCATTATATCATATGTGAAGAACACCATAGTCATCTCATCATCATCAAGATCTTCATGATCTTATATGTCATCCATGTATCATTACTTGGGAACATTTGGATCAATCAACATATGTAAGTATCAACCCTCCATCACATAGGTAGGAACTCATCATCATCAATGCAACTTTGAGTAATCATAACTATGTATCAAGACTTCTTGGTATCATTAACAACAATAATCCTCATCCATATGAGCGCCAAGAACTATAGGAATCCTGCATCATAACTGTATGATCTTTATGCATATGATGACAACAACATATAAGTGACTCATCATTAAGTAATGAAGATGTGTATTCAAGCTTTGTACTTCTCCTTATCCTTATGTAGATCACCATGTAAGCACCATATATGCATCATCAGAAAATCAACCACAAATCTGATCTGGACATCAATTATGTAATCCCAAGAATCATATGAGATGGACAACTCATAACCACATCATAGCAAGATATATCATTTAGCCATATAAGCATCATCACCAAGGACTATTAACCATAATGTCAACAATGCATTATTAAAGGCATATCCTCCCCCTCAACCTGTGCCATCTGTTTACTGTTAGATCTGATTAGCAATAAGCATCAAGACATCATCATCATCAAGTTAGGATCAAAACACTTCTAAACATCTTACAAGTATCAAGACATTTCCACACATCATTAGCAGACTGTAACTATTAACAAATAGAGCAAATAATGGACTGAATCATATCAGACCCTTTTTCTGAGCCTGTCCCCACTGTGTTTCCTTAGACTGACATATACGCGACTTTGCAGTGTCTAACTCGCGTATATACGCAACTTCCCTTTATGAAACTTGCATATGAGATTTAGGACACTGAAGTTTTACACTTTCAGCTTCCCCTAAGTCTATGATGTCTATGTTGTGTTGTGTCTGTGCGGTGCCACATCTTTCTAACTGAACTTCCTTCTTTTTCCATATCTTCAAGTGTGATGATGTTTTCTCCTTTTGGTATGGTGCTCGTACTTTGTTCCTGCATTCCTTTGCTATATGTCCAAGCTTGTTACAAGCATAACATCTTACCTGTTTCATATTCATTCTGTAGCAATCAACGGCTTCGTGACCAAACATATTGCAAGAGGAACAATATCCCTTAAAGTACCTGGACCGTGATGATCTTTCTGTGTGATGGTCTTGAACCATTCATCTTCTGCATATGGTTGCAACATGTCCAAGATTATGACATACATAACATTCAACATTATTCATTGGAGGAGTAAAAGATTTTCTTTGAAGAATTTCTTTCCTTGGTTGTTGATGGGGTCAACATTTCATCTCCTTCTTGGGCATTTCAGATTTTGCATTAGAGTTCCTTTTCTTATTTTCTAAACTAGATTCACCTTCAATAGATTCATGAAAACCAAGACCAGTTTTGATAGCAAGAGACCTTTGACTACTAAGAATATCATCCAAGATCTTAGCACTATCTTGAAATCGTAAGAGCTTATCTTTTTCTTCTAATTTATCTTTTAGAATATTTACCTCAACTTGATGTTGCTCTTTCTTTTCAAGATACTGCTTCTTCACATTTTCTTCAGCATTTCTTTCTTCTTCCAACTGACGTCTTAGTTCAAGAACTTCATTTTCATTTGTTTGGAGTAGTTCTTTATTCTGCTTCTTTGATTATTCAAGATCTTCTTTTAGCGAGCAGATCGTGGCTTCAAGACTTTCATAGTAACTGGATCTATCTCTGAGTTTCTTGATGGTTGTGCTCCTTTCATTGACTTCATTTCTTAATGATGTCAATTCATCCTGCAACTTTTGAAATTGATTTTCCTTGTCCTTGAGTATCTTCCTTACCTTGTTTCCTTCCTCTAATTGAGCTTTTAGTTTGGTAACTTCTTCTTTGAAGGCACATTTCCTTTTATTCAATATATCTTGTTGATATCTAATTTTGTCTGTAAGCCTTCTGAATACTGCCTCTATTTGATATCTTTCTTGCTCACCCATAAGAGAAAATTCAGTTGCTTCGCTATCACTTTCATCATCTTCACATGGATGGATACCAGAGGATAACAAATTCATACCTGATAGATCTTGTTCATCTTTATTCTGAAGTGATTCTGAACCTAAAGTGCTTCTTCCACATAATCCCCAATCGATGCTCCCACTATCATAGTTCTTCTGAGATGTATTCTTCTTCTTAGGCGCTTTCTTCTTAAGGTTCTTTCCCATTGTTCCACGGATCTCCTTCAAGCGATCAAGCTTCTACCAAAGGACCTGCTCTAATTCCCATTGTTGGAAATAATACTGAGAGGTGGGGGGGGGGGGGGGGTGAATCAGTATTATCAAATCAATAAAACTTTTTCATTTCCATACTTAGATACATATACGCTACTTCAGTTAATTGAAACCACGTGTATACGCAACTGTGTCTAATGCAACTAGCATATATCCAGAATACTTATGATTCAGTTAATCCATTGAATATTCATCTTTAGTTAGTGAATCAGAACTTCATTAACCATATGAACAGTAAGCAAGTGCAGTAAAACAGAACAGATCATCACACACAAGAAGCACACATGAACACCATGATATAAGGTGGAAACCCAATGTGGTGAAAACCACCTACTGCAAGTCATCTCTATCTTCCTTTAGTAAGAAACTTCATTTTACAATCTTTTTGTACTGGTGCAGTCTTATACCAGTATGCAGGCTACAACCTGTAGAGGGCTACAACCCTCTCTCGTTTTCGAGACTCTCGTGGATGGGAGCAACAACCCCCTTAGCTCTTGTACTAGCCGATCCATTTACTATTACGTAGGTGCCTGCCTACTGAATGCTCCAATCTTCACTTGTTCTCCAGCTGCTATTGGAAGGGAGCTACTACCCCCTTAGCTCTTGTACTAGTTGGTGTACTAGCACGTAGGCACCGGCCTACAATCTTCTTTCATCCTCCAGGGACCACATTTCATACATTTTCAGACTGGATACTCCTGAAGCACAACACTATAATCTGAAGGCCACGTTTCATCCAGTTTTCATACTGGACCCATAAATACAAAATCAATCAATACTAGCATCAACAATCTCTGAATCCCTGAAACACTGAAACCCTGTCAACAACACAGTCACCAGAACACAGAACAACCAACAGAACTCTGCAACAATAACCAGATCCAACTGAAACTTCAAATTTCATATATCATAGTGTATACGCTACTATGATGAACCAAACATGCGTATATACGCGCTTTCGCCAAAGCCAACCCCTGTACAGATCTATAAATATTCAATCATAACTTCGCAGTTGTTCCAGACATCAGACATACCCAGATAATAACATTCATACAATAAAACATGCGTCAATAATTCAGATCTAGCCTATCCATAGTCAAACCATATATTGATAAACATTCCAAGCCTTAAGATCCTGATCCATCGTTCATCATCATCCACATGAGTGCATCCTTGGTTCAGATCAAGCTAAGCATCACAAAGTCGTGACCAACATACTAGATCTCACCCTTCATCAAATATTCAAGACTTTTTCAATACCCTTTGCCTAATGATCTTCTTCTCCTTTTATAGTCTTAGGCCTTACTCAATACCACGGTCCAAAACCATAACAAGTCAATACCATGGACCCAATACTTGGGATCAACACTTCTGACGAGATAACATGGCCCAAAACCATAGGATCAATTACCAAGGACTAAATACCACGGACGAAAAATAAGTTCTCCCACATGTACACGCTTTTCCTTGCGTGAAAGTGCGTGTATACGCATACGCACCTTTGGAACGTCTAACCCGCGTGTATACGCGGCTTCGCTTTACTGAACCAGTGTATATACTTTTCTCTCTTCATTCTTGTAGTCTGATCATCAATTCCTTGCTACTGACATGCTGCGCTATGATCTGTCATCTGTGTGATTTTCCATCAAGGACAACACTTGTCTCATAATGCCAACAATCTCCCCCTTTGGACTTGATGGCAAAGCTAACTTGTCATACTTAGAACTATCATTTGATTCCTTTGAGCTGTCCTACATTTGATATCTCTTCTGTAGATTCATCTAGTTATATGTAAGTGAGTTGTTCTTCTACGAGAGGGTTGCCATCAAGTACAACACGTGCATCATAATGCCAACAGGATGTTACAGTTTGAATGAAAAAAATACAATATTTTGGGTTTGGACAATTTAATATTTCATAAATTATTGGTAATCATGACGTTACAACGTTTGCTAACAGTAGTGTTTGCTATGGAGAATTATGACTTTAATAAAGAATTGGGTGATATTGTCTAAAATAATCTCTTTTACGACAATCTAAAGATGGATTATCAGTAATAATATTGCATGAGATGAGGTCATTATGTATAATGATTGTTACACACGGAGTGGATGATCATCAAGTGTAGTTTACAATGGATAACTTGGATTACTAAGTTATATTGTTAATTTGTTATGGTCTGGAAACGATGATGGACGATTAGGAAGAAAGTTATTGTGGTAAACAACGATGCAACAAATATATTGTGCTCTAAGAACTGCTGGGTAATATGTTTAAGAAACATGACAACATGTATAATGTATAAGCTTCTAGTTAATAATGCTTGAATGAAAGATTATGTTTATTATGTAAAATATCAGTAATTGACAAGGGATGGACTCGCTTGTTTCCATTGAGTGAGGGGTGAACTTCGTCAGGAAACATTTAATAAAGTAAACATTTTTTGGTTTCTCCCTTCACGGTTTTGAGGGTGATATTAGTGTTCATTGTGTGTTTTCCTAATTTGTTATCTTGATGATATTTTCATCTTGCATGACGTTGGAAATTATATCATTCATCATATTTTAATAAGCCTTCATTAATTGAACAATGTTAACGATACAAATCTGCAACATAATGCAATTTGTTAACATGTTGCACTAAGGAATTTACCTTTATGAAAATAGTTGTGCCATTTCTACAATTAGTTCTCTTTATGATGGTGACTTTTATCATTTGATGATCAATTAAGTATGTGAGAGTCAATTGTGAGATGCTACATGTTATTAGACTTGATAAAAAAATTAATCTGGTATATTTCTTACAAGGTATACCGAGTAATGTTACACACCGAACAAACCAAGATATCTCCTCCAACACGACTAATGGATAGAGAAAAATTCAATCCAAAGTGTTAAAGAAACACCTTAGCTATAAGATGATGTTGTACAAAGTCAAATAGAAAAATGACCTCAAAAACAATGAAACAACCAAGTGAAATGCAAATTAATAGGACATTAAATGATTAAACATACTTGAAACTAAAATTCAATATAAACTCTCTGCAAAATTTAGTATCGAGAATGCAGTTGTTGTTTAACTCCATCTTTTACTAAATGCGGGGAAACTTTAGAACATTATGCCAAGGTCACAAAACCAAACCTAAAACTAATCATACATAAAATAAAAATTACTCAAGAATTACCATCTAACCAAATAAATTTAAATCTAAACTAAATTATAAAAAAATATTAAAATTCTTAAACAAATTTAGTAGACAATGCACATTATGCGTTCCACCACTTAGAAACATAACAAAAATAGTGCAATAACTCTATTATTAAAGTAGTTATATAAATTAAATAGCGCGTAAACACCAATCGATATTAATAATCATAACTATGAAGCAAATAAAAAAATACACATATATTATAAATATTGTCCAATATAAATATCAATATTTATTAAATTCTAATTTACTAAAAAACTTAAGCCCCACTCTAATAATAATTAATATAAAAAATTTAACCATATATCAATATTAATTATAATTTAATTTACTAAAGAAATTAAACCCCGCTCTAATAATAATCAATATAAAAAATTTAAGCATATAGATTATATAAGATAAAAGAACCAAATCTTAATATAAATATTGTAAATATTTATTAAGTTAAATAACTTTTGAAGGGTGAGTCCTTTGCAATAATCAAGGAATAAAATTTATTTCACTAAACGGTTTCAATCTACACTTCATTTTAATAAATCCTTCGTCCAAAACCTTAACTAATTTGATTTGGATTTCTTTCAATAAACAAAACCAAATCTTCTGAAAAAACATGACACGTTATTCCTTTTAGATTAGATGTGCGTCTGTACAATTGATTGTACTCATAATGTTGGAAATAATGAATAGATAGAAGATTAAGCAGTTGAGTGAATTACTAAAGCATAAGCAAGGAAGGAACTCTAATTCTATATATTAGGTGGCCTGCTTGCATGTTAAACATAATACATCTATCCAATGATATATTGGAAATAATAATCCCACTTACTGTAATAAACAATTTGACAGTAGCCATACCTATCAAACATATTTTTGCAGGTTGCGTCTTTGTTTGAAGATGGAAGGACTGAAGCCACGCGTAAACCATTCTGAAACTCAGCAAGGAATTTAAAACAGTCAATGTACTTCAGTAAATAGATATGGGAAAACATTCATTCAGCTACTATTGCCCACACTCTAGAAACACCTCCGTGATTCTGATCACACTCAAGAACAACATCATATTAATTTCACCCTGTCATGAATTAAATGTAAAAATTGTATGTTGAGATGAATATGAATGTAAAAGTCATTTTTGTATAGAGAAGACAATAAGAGTGTACGAAAAAATAGAGCACAAGTCTCTGTGGAGAAAATAGTAGAGCAAATTTTGGTGGGTGCATGAAAACAATAGTTACTGTTACTGTGTGTTATTCCGCGTAAGTTTAAATCATTTAAAACTTTTTTTTTACTTGTGAATGAGCCGCAGTCTCATTTAAATGTATTTTCATGTTTAAGAAATCAATGCTAAGTTTTGGTGTGTTACTCCAAACCTATCTTGTTATTTCTGCTGTGAGTATTCATTAAGTCTCTCGAATAGTTCTGGGGTGCGTGAAATCCAAGTGCAAGAAATTAGCTCCACAGTGCGCGCACCTAGCAGTGCGAAAGTCATAGCTCTCTGCCCTCGGTGAAATTAAATTTTCTATTTTTCTTCTAACATGGTATTGTTAGTGTAAAAACAACTATTTTTACCAGTAGTTAAAGTTGTTTTGAGGGCAGATTGTTTTTAGCATATTTTCCAGCAGGTAGAAAGTTTTTTTTATGTTCAGAAATGGAAACATTGAGCACAAGATTGACTAATCCTCAAATACATCAGTTTAATGGAAAAAATTATGATTATTGGGATATTACAATGAAGGCCCCGTTTTCTTCTCAAGACATTTGGGGTTTGTTGAAGAATGGTTTTCAAGAACCAGTAGATGCAACAACATACAATGCCTTATCTAAACAAGAAAAAGATTTGTTAAGGGAAAACAGGAAGAAGGATTCAAAAGCCCTATTTTATATTTTCCAAGTAGTTCATGAAAGTATTTTCCCAAGGGTTGCAGCAGCAACGAAGTCCAAGTGAGCATGGGAAACCCTCCAGACAGCCTACCAAGGCATGGCAAAAGTCGAAACAACAAAGCTGCAAATGTTGAGGAGATATTTTGAAACACTTTATATGAAAGAATCTGAGAATATAGACTCATTTTTTACACATGTAAGTGGGTTGGTTAGTCAAATCAGGTCTCATGGTGAGACACTTGAGGAAAGAAAAATAGTTGAGAAAATTTTGAGAAGTTTGCAAGCAAGGTTTGAGGCCATTTTTGTGGCCATAGAAGAGACAAATGATCTCTCACAGTTCTCAGTGGATGAGCTTAATGCATCACTAATTTCTCATGAACATAGACTGAATAGAGCAGCAAGATCCTCATTGGAGCAAGCCTTCAAGACACGAGTATCATTTGGTCAAGGTCGAGGAAGAGGAAGATCATATGCTAGAGGAAGAGGAAGAAGCCTAAACAGAGGTGGAAGAAGTAACCCTTCAAGCTTAAGTGGAAGAGGCAGAAATCAAAATCCAAGTCAAGGCCCAAGTGAAAATCAAGCACAAGGTCAAAGATATGATAAATCTCAAGTTCAATGTCATTACTGTAAGAAGTATGGTCATTATGCAAATGAATGTAGAAAGAAGAAATATGATATTAGTAACAAACCAAATGTTAATTTCACAAGAGAAAATCAGAACCACGATAGCATGTTTTTAGCTTGTAATGTAGGAGAAGAAAAACAAAGTGATATATGGTATCTAGATTTAGGGTGTAGCAACCAGATGTCAGGAAACATAGAAATGTTTTCTGATCTAGATGAAAGTGTGAAATTTGAAGTGACTTTAGGGACTGATAGCAAATTCTCTGTCATGGGAAAAGGAGGAGTTAATATCCTAACAAAGAAGGAGGATAAGAAATACATCTCAGATGTTTACTTTGTCCTTGGTCTGAAACATAATCTCATGAGCGTTGGACAACTCATGCAAAAGGGCTACAATGTCTTCTTCAAAAATGATGTGTGCACAATTTGGATAGGCCTCCAAGCATACAGTTGATTGCAAAGGTTCAGATGACAAAAAATAGAATTTTTCCCCTAAAAATAATGTCAGATTTGCAGAAAGAAGGTGCACAAGCACAGCTATCTATGAACTCACAAGAAGATGGAAGAAAAAAGGTAGTTGTCACACAAGTAAACTTTCAAGTAGAGGTAAAAGATGAAAACTGGTTATGGCACTTGAGATTTGGATATCTCAACTTTGGAGGTTTGAATTTGCTGCATAGGAAAGACATGGTGAAGGGTTTACCACTCATAGAAATACCAGACAGCATATATGAAGGATATATCTTGGGCAAGCAACATAGAGAGACATTTCTAGCAGGAAAGTCAGTGAGGGAAAAGGCACCTTTGCAGAATGTCCACTCAAATTTATGTGGACCAATGCAGACATCATCAATTGGTGGTAGCCACTATGTACTAACCTTCATAGATGATTACAGAAGGAAGACATGGGTGTTTCTCCTAAAATAAAAAATTGAAGTGTTTGAGTGCTTTCACCAATACAAGGCTCTCGTTGAAAAGAAAAGTGGGCACCACATCAAAGTCCTCAAGACTGACGAAGGTGGAGAATACATCTCAAATGACTTCCTCTGATTTTGCAAGGAACATGGAATTCACAAGAAATTTACAAAAATATATACACCGCAACAAAATGGTGTGGCAAAAAGAAAGAATAGGACCATTATGGAAATGGCAAGGAGTATGTTGAAGGCAAAGCATTTTCCAAATGATTATTGGGCTGAAGTTGTTGCTTGTGCATTGTATATCTTGAATAGATGTCCAACCAAAAGCATCCATCAAATTGTTCCTGAAGAGGCATGGAGTGTCAGAAAGTAAAATGTCACTCACATGAGTTTTTGGATGTGTGGCATATGCACATGTCCCGAATGAGTTAAGGAAGAAGTTGGACAGCAAGGGGGAGAAATGTATATTTGTTGGATATAGTGATGAGTCTAAGTCATACAAACTCTACAATCCATTAAGCAAGAAAGTCATAACTAAGAGAGATGTGCAGTTTATAGAAGAGGAAGCATGGGATGGAAGTTTAGAGAAGACAGTCAATGTCAAAGCATGTATACCACATGAGGACATAGAAGACTTAACAGCAACAAGTAATTCCTCAATAGTGATTCCCTATACTCCTATTCAAGTGCAACAAAGCAGGAAACAAGCAATGCCAGCAATAAATAATATGACAATTTTGCGTAGCCAAGAAAGTGCTTCTCCAAGCACACCACGAAGTGCGACACCAAGTGACATGTCAAACCCATCTTCAAAAAACACAAGAAGACCAAAATTCAGAAATTTAAATGAAATTTATGAACAAGATGAAGTTGAGAGTAGCACAGGTCTAAATTCCTTATTTGAATTATTTTGTCATGTATATGACCCAATCCACTTTGAAGATGCAATCAAAGAAGAAAAATGGGTTGCGGCCATGGAGGAAGAAATAGAAGAATTAGAAAGGAATGACACATGGGAGTTAGTGAGCATTCCGAAAGGAAAACATGTTATTGGAGTGATGTGGGTCTATAAGATCAAAAGTAACATTGAGGGAAAGATTGAAAGGCACAAAGCAAGGCTAGTTGTCAAAGGATACAAGCATCAACATGGGACAGATTATGCGGAGACGTCCGTGCCAGTCACGCGGATGGAGACAGTGCACGCAGTTGTGGCAATTTCCGCGCAACACAAATAGAGAGTGTATCAAATGGACATAAAATCAATGTTCTTGAATGGAGTGCTGAAATAGGAGGCGTATGTCGTGCAACCACCATGCACAAGCACCACACGCATGGTACAACAGGATAGATGCTTACTTGTTGGACAATGGTTTCGACAAATGTGACGGTGAGCCTACTCTATACATCAAAGAGAGCAAAGGTAAGATTTTCATTGTCGTCTTATAGTAGATGATTTGATTTTTACATGCAGTGATGATTTCCTCATCACTGATTTCAAACAAGTCATGAAGAGTGAATTTGAAATGACTAACTTGGGATTGTTAAGATATTTTTTGGGCATAGAAGTGAAGTAAAAAGAAAATTCCATTTTTATCTCTCAAGCAAAGTATGTGGCAGAAATTTTGGAGAGTTTTAAAATGTAGAACAGTTAGTCCACACCAACTCCAACTGTGATAGGGTTGAAGTTGAGCAAAGAAGATTGCAGCAGTAATGTCAATCCGACATTATGCAAAAGCATGATAGGCAACTTGATGTATTTGACCACCACTAGGTCAGATATAATGTATGCAGTAAGTTTGGTGTTGAGGTTCATGGAGACACCCAAGGAGACACATTGACAAGTAGCGAAAAGGATTCTGAGGTATGTCAATGGGACAAAACAGTATGGCATTTTGTACACAACAACAAGTGATTTCAGGCTGGTTGGTTACACTGATAGTGATTGGGCAGGAAGTGTCGATGACAGAAAGAGCACGTCATGATATGTTTTTTGTTTGGGTTCCGGATCCATTTCATGGGCCTCCAAGAAGTAGCCAATAGTGTCACTGTGAACAGCAGAAGCTGAATATGTCACAACAATAGCAGTAGCGTCTCAGGCTGTTTGGATGAGAAGGATGTTGAGGGATCTTCGCCATGACCAAGAGGGCGCGACAACTATTTTCTGTGACAACACCTCAACAATTGTAATGTCAAAGGATTCTGTCTTCCACAAAAGGACCAAGCACATTGATGCTTAATATCATTTTATTATAGACTTGATTAACAATGATGAAATTGTGTTGCAGCACTGCAGGTCAGAGGAATAATTTGCTGATATTTTCACAAAGCCATTGGCAGGTGAAAGTTTTGTTCAGCTTAGAAACTATTTGGGAATTGTCATTTGGTGGCAATTGTGATTAAGGGGGAGTGTTGGAAATAATAATCCAAACCACCACAATAAACAGCCTGACAATAGCCATACTTGTTAGACGTATTTTTGCAGGTTGCATCTCTGTTTGAAGATGGAAGGTCTAAAGCCAGGCGTGAACCATTCCGAAACTCAGCATGGAATTTAAAGCAGTGAATGCACTTTGGCAAATAGATATGGGCAATCATTCATTCAGCTACTATTGCCCACACTCTAGAAACACCTACGTCATTCTGATCACACTCAACAACAACATCATATTAATTTCGCTATGTCATGAATTAAATGTAAAAATTGTATATTGAGTTAAATATGAATGTAAAAGGCATTTTTGTATAGAGAAGAGAGTAAGAGGGTAAGAAAAAATAGAACGCAAGTCTATGGGGAGAAAATGGTGGAGCAAATTTTGGTGGGCGCATGAAAACAAAAATTACTATGTTTTACTGTGTGTTATTACACGTAAGTTTAAATCACTGTAAAACTTTTGTTTTACTTGGTGAATGAATGTATTTTCATGTTTAAGAAATCAATACTAAGTTTTAGTTTGTTGCTCCAAACCTATCCTGTTATTTTTGCTGTGATTATTCATTAAGTCTCTTGAATAGTTCCAGGGTGCGCGAAATCCAAGTACGTGAAATCAGCTTCGCGGTGCGCAAAATCAGCTCCGTAGTGCACAAACTTAGTTGCACGAAAGTCATAGCTCTCTGCCCTCCGCGAAATTAATTTTTTTTTTTTTTTCTAACATCTTCACCATGATTTTCCCCCGCTTTTCCTCCATCATGATGTGAAACCATACAACATTCTTGTGGATTACAACTTTGAAGCCCATGTTGCAGATTTTGGCCTAGCCAAGTTCCTGCATCATTATGGCACTTCGGAATGCATGTATTCCATTGTAGGCACCTTTGGGTACATAGCGCCGGGTAAACTAGCATTCCATTTTTAATTTCTGCTTATTTTGTAATCTACTCATAGATGAAAGTATACATCTACTAGGGAAGGCGTGCATGTGTTTGGTATGTGATATTGTTATTGAATTTAATCCAGTGAAAACCATGGTTTTAAATTTTTTAATTAACTATTAATTTCACCATTGTCATTTATTTCATTTGCAATTGGAACTAAATATTAATGATTGAATTCATTTATTTCATTTGCAATTGGAACTAAATATTAATGATTGAATTGAATAAGAGTACGTGTACACTTTGAAAGTGGACGAGAAAAGCGATGTGTACAACTTCGGTGTGGTTCTGCTTGAACTTGTTACAGGGAGAAATTCAGTAGGCAATTGTGAATTTGAAGATGGTATGAATCTCACAGGGTGGGTGAAGAAGACAACGAAATCTGCCAAAGAAATTTTTTGGAAGATTATAGATCTAAGGCTGACCAATGCTCCTATGGAGGAAGCTATGAATGTATTCTTCGTGGCCCTACTCTGTTTAAAAAAATAGAGTGTCCGCAAATCCACTTGCGTGAGGTAGTTCATCTGCTAACATGCTTTCCAAAGTCTAACGCCTCACATTAATTTTCAAGTTCCTATAATCTTGCGGATGGGAATTGAAGAAGCCAAAATCCATTCTTAGCGTTGATTCGGTGTCTTTGATCACATGGTTTTGCTTAATTGGTGTTGATTTAGTGATTTGCAGAGTTATTTATGAATATGAAAGGTTACAATAATAAGTTTAGTAAATTATATTATGTTGGAGTTAATGCTTACATTCCATATTTAAGAAGTTGGTTTGTGATGGTTGAGAAATTCTCTCAACCTCTCTATCTAATTTAGGAATAAGTTGGATTTCAGAAACTCTATTTAATAGAGTAATCTGAATGTAAATCGATGTGTGAATGTGTTTGCACATACACCATTTGTGCATAATATATGATTGAGTTTCTGTAATTGTGTTGTTTTAGCTATTTTTATCAAATTATGTAGGCATTCAAGCGTTTATGAATGGATGGAATAAATATTTGTCTTATGTAGCGTGAGAGGTATCAGCAATAGATCGGTATACCCTTCCTAAGCAAATCGTATATTCTTCCGTGTGAAAACTTGTTGCTATAAAGAAAAAGGATCCCAGCACGGATTCACCTAATAAGTAATTGATTAAATATTTGCATTGGGATTCAATAAATAATTGCATTTTTTACCATAATCTAAGTTATCATAGTGCAACATTTGGGCATCAAAAAGCGTATCTGCATACAAAGTAAATTTGTTTCTGTAATGTACGATCCGCATCGAAACAGCTATTAAGTGATTAAATAAATCTCCTTTTCTTAATTATAGATGAAAATTGTTGGTGTAACCTATGAAACGTTATTACGCAATTATGTTGTGCTGTGTAAACGTAAGCATCAAAACAGTTATTAAGCAATTGAATAAATATCACTACTATTCAAAATAGTGAGATGTACCTCCAATGGAATGGTAATTATATTCTTATTTTACTTGAAGAAAAAAATAGTTCGAAGTTGGATTTTGACAGAAATATTCAGATGTGAAAGAATAATGAAGAATAACAGAGGCTCGTAAGGCAGGGAAATATGCCTTCAACAAATCACATTTAAATACACAGAATTTAATTGGCCTAATTATACACAAATGGGTGTTTTCTGGCCTGTCCCTTTCTCTCCTCTTGTTGCATCTCGGTCTTTCTATTTCCTATTTTTTGTCTATAGTTTCCAACATATTTGAAATCAATGTTTGATTATATCAATCTATTATTATTACCTAATAAACCTTATCTCTTAATGAGCGAGCCTTCTAGAAGAATTATTTAATAATTTAAAAAATAAAATCATTTACATTAAAGACTTGAGATTTCTCGTGAAATGCCAAAACCCTTATGGAGTTAATCAACCAATGTTTGAACCACTGAGTATGCTCCTGCATTTAAAAAAGGATATTGTGTCCAACTCGGAATGATATTTGAAAGATTCCTCATCAAATGCGAAAACCCCTTTGGGAGTTAATCAACAAATGTTTTAACCACTCAATATGGTTTCAAAGATGCGCAAAAATATTGTCTAATTCTACAACTAGCTTTGAAATATTTTGTTATGTCGTTACTTTACTTTTTTTTTTCTCAATATATGAATTTGAATGATAAAAATATTGACATAATTCAATTATGAAATGGATTTTTTAAATCAAAGTAGGATTATATTCTTATCAAAATTGAAAACCTCTCCTTGCTTTTAATAAAAATTTCATTAAAAACTTAATTTTCAAATCACAAAATTTTGAACAAAATATCTTTTAAAAAATGTTTTTTTGCAAATAAAATGGATAGAGACTCTAATACTCAGTGCAACCATTTTATTATTATTGAAGACCGTGGTCAATGATTTTTGTCAATTTTTTTTTTCAAAAGAAAAAAGTTGTTTTTTCTATATTAAAAAGAGAGTAAAAGTGCATAGTCGTTGACCCTTTTTTTTCTCATCCTGACTCTTACAAAAAACTAAACATTCATCCTGATCCTTACATGTAACATATGGGTCAAAATCCAGAAAAGGTATAGATTGCAGTCATTACTAATCCTTCACGAAAACAGATTGTCCATCATATTGCCAAGTTAAAAGAAGAAAAAAAGTAGAAACTAAGATAAATGTATACTATCAGCATCAACCCTATTATCATGCTTGTATAATGCATAGTGGATAACCCCAAGTGTTTCTTTTAATCCCTTTTTAGAAAGCATACCAACAATGTTGTTATGTTCCCTGTATATGTTCTCCTAGGAGATGTGTAGGAAGGAGTGCTCTAAAGTGTAGATGTGCTACATCTAATAAGACAACAGTGGAGGATCAAAGCAGTTGATCCCCTTGATCCAATCTATGTATCTTTTGGAATATCCTAATACATGTAAATAATTGATGTTTAACATGTTAAATCTATCAAGAGCATACATATGAAAACATAAAAGAAAAAACAATAAACAATTACTAGAGAAGTTTGGTTCTCAATCCATGACCTCAACTCTCATTTGAATCTCATATATTCATGGCAGCAATGAATACTTTATTATATACCCAAGATATTTATAATTATATTATCAATTATCTGACTAACCTCTGATTCTAATCTACTGCCCCTAATAATATGCTGAATAATAAATTTCAATACTGACAACATCTATTAATTTGGTACCCTAATTTAGATAACTCACAAACACAAAATATGTTGGTTAATTTGTAAAAAATTACATAACATAACATAATTAAGCATTACCCTCAACACTTCCCCTTAATTCTTAATGAGATGATTCAAAGCATATCCCTCATGTATTGAAACTTCCCTTTCGGTAGTGCTTTCGTAAATATAACTGCAAGCTAATCATTTGTTGTACAAAACTTTAGTTCAATTTCTCCTTTTGCAACTTAGTATTTTATGAAATGATATTTGGTATCAATGTGTTTGGTGAGATTACGAAACACATGATTTTTAGTTATGGAAATGGTAGAAAAGTTATCATTGTAAATAGTTGTGCCATGTTTTTGTTCTTGTTTTAGATCTAGTAAGGATTTATTCAACCAAATTGCTTCACATGTTGTCGTTGTTGCTGCAATATAGTTTACCTCTATAAAAGATAATGAAATAATTGGTTGCTTCTTTGAATGCCATAATATTGCACATAATCCAAGGCTGAAGACATTACTTGAAGTGATTTTTCTATCATCAACAGATCCAACCCAATAAGCAACCAACCCAAAATTATTTGATGAAGTATACCAAATTCCATAATTTCTTGTTCCACGAAGATACCTCAAAATTGTTTTTGCTGCTCCAAAATTAATCTTACTTGATATTGAATGAATCTAGAAATCAAACCTATTGCATGCATAATATTAGGTCTAGTGTTATTAATATACAAAAGGTTTCCAACGAGACACTTATAGGATTCAACATCTACCTTTTCAGCTCCATCTTCTACCAAAATTTTTTCATTTATATTCATGGGTCTGCTCATGCATTTATAGTTTCCCATTTTTCATTTGCTAAGAAGATTTGAAATATTTTTTTCTTGTGAAATAAAAATTCCATCATTCATTTGTATCACTTCTATGCCAAGAAAATAATGAAACAAACCCAAATTGGTCATTTAAAATTCAGTCATCATATCTTGCTTGAACTCTTCCACTAACAAATAGCTTGAAGATGTGTATATCAAGTCATCAACATATAAGAAAACAATTAGTATATCATTACCATTTGACTTGACATATAATGTGTGTTCATTTTCACTTCTGTTAAACTCTTTTTTCAAAAGATAAGTGTCAATTCTATTATACCATGCTCTTGGAGCTTATTTAATCCCATAAAGAGCCTTTTTTCAGTTTGTAGACTTTGTGTTCATTTCTTGTTTCTTCATATCCTTGGAGTTGATGAACATCTACATCTTCTTTCAACTCACCATTTAGAAAGTCTCATTTAACATCAAATTGATAAACTAACTATTTATATTGTGATGCCAATCCCAAAACTGTTATGATTGTATCAAATATTGCAAACAAGAGCATGTGTTTCGTTGTAGTCAATACCTGGTTGTTGAGCATGTCCCTTTTCTACTAACCTTGCTTTGTGCCTTTGTATATATCCATTAGCTGCATACTTTGTTTTCTACAACCATTTCACCCCAAAGACTTCATTTTTAGTATGAGGATCCCCAAGATCCCATGTTTCATTCCTCTTAATCAGTGCCATCTCTTCATCCATTGCTTTGCACCAGTCTGAATCATTTACTCCATCTTCACAACATCTTGGCTATGCTTCAATCTGAGATATCAAAGAAAAATTAATATACCTATAAATTTCATTTAAATATTTTGTCTTTCTCGGAGGAGGGCTTGGACTTGAAACATGACTTGAAGTTGCTAATGATGATGCAGTGGACGTGTCATGTGAAGTATTTTGAGTAGTGGATGGATTTTCATAAACGAAAGGTTCATCTTCTTGTACAATAATACTTGGATTTTTTTGTTGAGCATTTTGATTCCACTATCGTTCTTCTTTCTCATCAAAGAACTCATCACGAATAATCATTAGTTTTTCACTTTGTGGATTGTAAAATCTATAATGTTTGGTTTCCACACAATATCCAATAAAAATGCATTTCACACTTTTATCATTAAGCTTTCCTCTCTTTTCAATAAGAACATGAACATAAGAAATGCAACCAAAGACTCTTAAATGAGAAACATTGGGCTTTCTTCAACACCATGCTTGATAAAGGGTAATATTTTGTACACTTCTTGTCGGGAATCTATGAAGAAAATAAACAGATGTAGCTACAACTTCAGCCCAAAAAATGTTTGGAAGGTTTTTACCTTTCAACATGCTCCTAGCCATCTCAGCAATTGTTTTATTCTTACCTTCAACAATGCCATTATGTTGGGAAGTATAACTAGTTTTCAATTGTCTTTGAATTCCATTCATTTTACAATAAGAATAAAACTTATTAGAAGTGAATTCCCCCGCTCGATCTATGCGTAATGTTTTTAGAGAATAACCACTTTGTTTTTCCACAACAACTTTAAATTATTGAAATATGACAAATGCATCAAATTTTTCTTTAACGAAATATACCCATTTTCTTCCACTAAAATCATCCACAAAAATAATGAAATACTTATTTTTGTGTAGAGACAAAGTTTTCATAGGACCACGTATATCTTCATGCACTAGCTCCAATGGCTTACTTTATCTGCATGTTTTTCCTACTGGAAATGAATCGCTACGTTGATTACCAAGAATACAGCCTCACATACTTTATCAATAGAACTAATATCGGGTAAACCTTTGACCATTTACTTGTTATGTAACAATTTCAAGCCTTCCATCTTCAAATTTCCATACCTGATGTGGAATATCTAAGAACTATCATCATAAGCAACATTTAATGTTGTACTTGCTTCAGAAGGGATATTTAAAGCAAAAATTCTATTTTGTAGCATATTAATCTTGGCAATAACTTTACTATGATCGACTGATTTATTTTTTCTTAAACATTGTCATGATTTCAAACTCACTCCCTCCTTTGCTTATATTCATCAGAAGCTTTGTAACCGCCATAATGAAAAAGTGTTTACCAAACTTAGCATGGCAATCATCCATGGAGAGATCTGTGGGACTAGAGCTGCTCTGAATAAAATATCACCTTCAGCCTATTCTCTTCACTTGAAGTTAGCACACAGAATCCGTAGTGATCCATGGTCTGTTATTAATGCCTCTGCTGCTCTCAAAGTTGAAAAATAAGGATTTCGTTCACAAGAAAGGTAATCGGGTAAGATTTTGAAGCTTGAAAACAAAGTTAAAAACATCGTTAACAAGACTGTGGCAGTGATTAATAACATAGATTTGGTAGTGACTATTAACGTAGACAACATTAATAACACAAACAGGGATAGTGTGACTATTAACCCAGACCACAATCGATTGAATAGTGTAGTTTTCAGTCAGACCTCCAGTGCCGAGAATGGATATATGAATAAAGGAACACCTTTGAACATTCCTGTGAGCTTAGTGATTGATTCCAATGCTAAGGACAGTAATATCAATCACTCAGAGGCTCTGTTAAACAAGGGTGAAGGTTCAGATGTGGTTGACAACTTAAATGCTACGTTTGACAACTCGGATGCCGAGGCATACACTGGAATTAACATCACCTTGAACGTTGCATTAGTCAACAACAATACGGATTCTAAGAACGCACATAATTATGATTGCAATCTCCAACCTATCAAACTTTATATTGACAACAATAGCGTTAACCTACTGGTAAAACACGTTGATAAGGAAAAAGTTGTCAATGTTTCTTATTATGAATTAACTAAAGAAGAAAGTGAGGTGTTAAATAAAGGTCTTGGGTTTGCTATCTACCCTAAGAAAATTCCTATTGAGAGCATAATTAGTTGTATAGAATATGGTATTAAAAAAATTGGATGGAGTAGATAAACAACGTATTCGACAGGATTGTGCTCTCATTATGAGAAAATCCAAGCACCCTAAATGTAATTTTAGTCCTAAACAATTGATGGATCTCAAGAAATTAAGAAATAATGACAATATTTTTATTTAAAAGCAGATAAGGGTGGAGCCATTGTGGTTATGAATAAGGATGAATACAACCACGAGATGAAAGATCATGTTTATAAGAGTGGGTGTTAGAAAAGGCTTCAACATAATCCTATCCATAGAATTATTAATGAGGTGAAGAAAGAAATCAAAGAATCTAATCTTGATAATAATCTTAAGAAGAAATTAATTCCATGTAGTGAGATTACCCAAAGGATCTATGGCCTTCCCAAAAAACATAAAGAAGGGACCCCCTTAAGGCCTATTATGAATACAATTGGTTCTCCCACCTATATGTTGGCTAAATATGTCGATATTCTTAGGCCTCTTGTTGGAAAAACAAGTTGCTTTGTTAAGGATTCAAAATATTTCATTGATTCTATCAAAAATGACTTAATACAACCCAATGATCTAATGGTGAGCTCTGACGTGGTTTTGTTGTTTACCAAAATTCCTCTTGATGAAGTAATAGAGGTTTTCAAAGGCATTACGGACCCTTAAACTGCAAAACACACTAAGATATATCTAAGATCAACCTTTTTCAGTTTTCAAGGGGAATTCTTTGAACAAACCTTTGGTGTGGCAATGAGCTCTCCATTATCACCTATTGTTGCCAAAATTTTCATGGAAATGTTCAAAAAGAATTCCATGAACACCTATCTTTTGAAACCAAACTAATAGAAGAGATATGTGGATGACACTAATGTAAATTGGCCCCATGGAGAATCTGAACTTAATAAATTTTTGGATCATCTTAATGGAATATCTAATGACATTGAATTCACTATGGAACTTGAAAACAACCATTCCATTCCCTTATTAGATATTCTCCTCATTAACAAATAATATGGACACATTGGACATCGAATATTTTGAAAGAAGATTCACACTAATAATTATCTCCATGCTAAGTCTCACCATCATCCTGCTCAAAAGATGGGAATCCTTGATGCACTTATCATGAGGGAATTAAAATTGTCTGAGAAATATCATCTTCAATAAGAAATTGATCACCTTATTAATGTTTTACGTGGGTCAGTTTATTGTTATAAGGACATTTGCAGAGCCTTCAAAAATCGAGAAGGAATTCCCCTTCCCTTAACTCTCCCACCCTTAATGGGAAAACATTTATCCTATATATATATGTGGTACCAGGCATGTAGAATGGAATTGAAACATCATTCACCCCCCTTGAAATAGTCCACCAAAAAATGAGATCGGTGAAAGATAGTGTTGACTCATTGCAGTTCAAAGGTGTCTACAAGATTAATTGTTCCTCTGAATTATGCTACATTGGGGAAACAAGTCAATATTTGAAGATAAGGTTGAAGGAACATGGGGATGCTATTAAGAAAGAAATAACACTCTCCTCCGCCCTTGCTGAGCACTCATCTATAAATAGACATCGCTTATGCCATGAATATATCGACATTATCACAAAATAGGTTCACTATTCTAAGTGAAAACTCAGGGAAACTCTTAAAATCATCAATCATCCCAATAATCTCAATAGAGATGGAGGAATTTAAGTTGGTAGAAGTTGGTTCCCTCTAATCTCTAAAAATTAAAATTCATTACTTTTCCTCCCTCCTTACCCCTTATGTCCCTCCCTCTTTTGCTGAGTTACATACTTTAATCACCTTTTCTTCTACCCTTCTCCCTCCCTTCATTCTTTCATTCCACCTCCCCTCCCCTCTCTCCTTTGTTTTTCTTTCCTATGTATCTTCCCTCCTCCTTTAATTGATTTATTTCATACTCCTCTTTATTCTATTTATTTCACATTTCTCTCTCCTTCTTTCATTTATTTTACTTTATGGTATTTATTGTTTGGTTTTTTTTCTTTTCTCTATGTTGTCTATTCTTCTCATTTTTTTCTTTATGTTTCTATCCTCTTTTAATTTTATTTAATTTATTTTTTTTGGTTTTCTTAATCATTTCTTTTATTTTGTGCTTGTTTCCTTGTAATTTTCTTTGTTTTAGTCTCCTATATTTATTGTTTTATTTTCTTTATTTTCTTTATTCATTTCTCCTTAGTCTTTTGTATTTTATTTGTAGTTTCTTTCTCTCTTTTTATATCCCGCTTTCTCCTCTTTATTTGTTCCTCATATTTTCTTTGTTTCTTATTTTGTTGTGTTTAGTTATTATTATTCTCTTTATTTTTTTTCTTGTTTTTATTTTATTTTTATTATTAATAATATTTTATTATTTTATTAGTATTTTATTTTTATTATTTTTTTTTATTACTTTATTATTTTATTAGTTTTATTTAATATTATTATTATTTTTACAGAAACGGTTATGGGATTTCATTAAGTGTTCGGCAAAATTCCATAATTCCGGTTACAAAAGGTGAAACTAGTTTCTTGGCCTTTCTCCAACCATCGAGTCATGACGCACTGGCTTATAAATGCCTCTTTTTACAACTTATCACTTGCCTTCTTACTGCTGAATTCCCAAGCTTATGAATGCATACAAACTAGTTTACCAAAAAACAGTAAAACATAGAAAATTAGGGAATTGGATCCCAGGAGATTTCATTATCTCTGAGGATAGTTCCAACACGTAGCTGGGCTGCCTTGTTTGCCTCTATGTCTACTTCTTTGTTGTTGCTTCTCAGGATATGAAAGAATTCTAATTTTAGGAGCTTTGTCATGTCTTTAATTCTTGTAATTTCCCTTGCAAGTTGAAGATCTGCTAGTTTCGTGTTGTTCACCATTGCATTGATGATGACCTGGGAATCTCCAAAAACAGTTGCTTCTTTGTGTCCCAGTTCTTTGAGCATTTTAATCCCTTGGAACAGAGCCATGGCTTCCTCTTGGATGCTTGAAGAGTGGCCCATTCCCCATGCAAATCTATGTATAGGTGCTCCTGCTAGATTTATAGTGCGTCCTCCTGCTCCAGCCATTCCTGGGTTTCCCTTGGCTGCCCTGTCAAAGAAGAGGGTGGGGATTGTTTGCTTGGACAACCGAGATTTTTTTTTTTTTTTTTGTAGGCTAAGGTGTTGCTCTCTTTTTTCTATTACTTCAAATCAAAATACATATCAAAGAAGGTTGCCTTCCACTCGCCCTCTTGGGGAAACCGAGTGTTTATGCCACATGAAGTTCTTAATAGCCGCCCAAAAATAAAAGATCCATAGTCTGGTTGACCAAGCTAAATACACTAAGCAGTCTTTCAGATTTCTAGTCCTACTTACTTGCATATAACAGATTTCAACATCTAATACTTGGAACACACTGGAATTATCTATACTATGTATTTTCATCAAAATTAAAAAACATATCTGAAATTACTCAGCTTCTGCCTCTGGACACTGGGTTGTCTCCTTGTTTGCATTCTGATTTCCTTCCTTTATCAGTTGTTGGATCTCGTCCAGCTTCTTCTCCTGCATCTCCAAGGAAATCTGGATAATTCGGAGCTCCCTCCTCAGGTTGGGAACCCCCTGCGCAAGTTCAGCCATCTCTGTTGCAGCTTGCTCCAGAGCTTTGGCCAGCAATCTTTTCATTACCCAGTATATATGAAGGGACTATTTAAATAAAGACATTCTGCCCCTAGTGTTACTAGGGTCATGGAGAAGGAACTCCCAGTCCTCCATCTCAGAATCCGACTGAGCTTGAATGGCGTCTTCCTCCATATTCTGTATAATTCTTCTAATTCTGGGGTTCGTGTTCTGGTTATATGCCTTCTCTGCTTGCTAGATTTTCCTGTCTAGCGACCGGCTTGTCATTTTGCCCGGTCTCCCCCTCTGCCCACGTCGACCTCCCCTTGCTCCTCGGTATTTGCTCGCTCCTCTGCCTCTCGTGCTGCTCGGATCCGTCCTGCTTCCAGCCTGTCTACTTCCCCTCCGTCTGCCACTTTGCCTTACCCTTCCTCCCCGTTGTCCCGGCTGCTCATCATTGTTTTGCTGGTTCTCCCAGCCCTCTGCAGTTCTGCTACGCTCCTTATCCCGCTTGCATTTATCCTGCCAGTCCTCCTCCTCCTCAGAATCATCGTAAAATTCATATATTTCTTCAATTGTCTCTTCCTTCGCAATCGCCTTGCCTTTTCTATCCCTTACCCTGTCTTCCTCGGCTTCCATCTCTTTTGTGATCCTTGTTCTCTTTCTCGTTTCCATGGCAGCCTCAGTATGTTTTCGGCGCAACCTCTCTCTGTAAGTGCTCACCACCTCCGTTCCTCTCCTCGCTCTCACTTGCTGTTGAATCCCTTGTTGCCGCTCATTTATAATCCTTCTTTCCCTACTCCTCTTGCCTATCAACTTGGCCTTTCGATGCCACCTGTTAATTCGCCCTCTGCCTTTCCTATCAACTGTCCGACTTGCTTCATTTCCATTTATGGATTCTGACATACCTCTTTTTCCTCCACTCCACTCACTTGCGTTAATTGTCTTGCTGCGAGGTGATTTCTTCATTCTTGCCACCACACACTCCTGTTGTACTTCATCATGTCTGTCCATGATATCCTTTCTTCGCCTTAACTGACATTCATTAAATGTCTGGGTCTGCCGATCCAACTCACCTGCCCGTCGCACGAATGTTATGATTCTCGTTAGTTGCTTGTTCATTGTTTTCATTCGTTTCTTGTTCATGATCCTCATTAATGATACTGGCCAAATCCTCCCACTCTCTGTTGGGCCGCAATGATCTCCACTGATTGCCAACCTTGCCGCCTCGATCCTTGCAACCCCGATTCGCAAGGAAATCTGCCGCTCGGTTTCCACTCCTTTTCACATGATTAAAGATTTTGTATTCAATTTTTTTCAGAAGGTCCGTTATTTCTTGAATGATCCCTACCGTGCGCCAACTGTTGGTAACCTTCTCCCAATTCTTCCCGTTATTCAATTTATTTAGGATTTCAATTGCCATCTGGGAATCTCCTTCTATTTCCAGTTTTCTATAACCGTTTCGGATCGCAATTCTCAATCCCTGGTGAATCGCACATAATTCAACTTCATTATTTGTCATCTGGCCACCCCACTCTGCATAAATTCTTCTGGTGTTTCTCTGGCCATCTCGGAAAATTCCTCTGAATCCAGCATTACCTGGGTTCCCTTTGAAGCCCCATCAAAGTTCAATTTCATAAAGTTGTCTTTGGGGTAAGCAAACTTGTCGTGGCTTTGAGGTGTCGTAATAAATCTATCAATTTTCTTACTATGCACCATTTCAAAATTCAAATTTAGGTTCTTAAGAATTTTCTCTTCTCCCTGGTCAGCTTTCCAGTCTTCCGCATCCCACTTCTCTACCAAAATTGATTCTCTGGTTAAGTTCACTACTCTGTCCCATATTTTTACTGTGTTTTTAGATTTGTCTTGGAAAACTCTGCGATTCCTTTCTTTCCATACCATCCAGATCATAAAACCGGCAATGAGATCCTAGGCCTTACGGATTACTTTACATTGAAATTTTTCTTTCTGCCATTGAAAAATCACTTCATTTGTTTCTCTCGGTGACCTCTCAGGTTTCTGGAATAATTTCCCGATTTCCATCCACAGGTTCCTGGCATAAACACATTTGATTAGAAGGTGCTCTTGAGTTTCCGCTTCTTTATTACACAGGTAGCATTTTGAAGGCCCACTGAAGCCTTTCTTTTGAAGTTTATCCCATGTCAGGATCTTACCCTTAGCTACTAACCAGGCAAAGAGAGTAATTTTCGGCCACCAGTTTTTGCCCCAGATGATCTTCCAATCTTGGTTTTCATCAGTTGTTCCCTGATGGTCCGCCAGATAGTACGCCTCCTTGACCGTAAAGGATCCTTTCATAGACTTACCCCATCTGAGGATATCCCTACCCATTCGCGCTTTGACTTTCCTGGACTCTACCTCTTCCATGAACGCTTCCTGCTGCTCTTGATTTATCTCCATGCCCCATTCCTCTGGAGTTGTCCATTTCCGCCATATTCCATCCAGTTCGTTTTCCTTCCAATAATCTTTGACATATATACGATTGTCTCCTATCCTCTCCTGTATATTCTAGATTTTTTGTATTCTGCACATTTTCTCCCTCTGTTGCCAATTCTCATCCCAGAATTTGGCCTCCCCTCCTTCTCTAATTTCCCAGAAAGCATTCTTATCTACTATACTTCGATTTTGACGGGCTAGATCCCAGATTTCCGATCCCTTCGGGGTTTCCTGCATTCGGTAAATACTCTCTGTAGTATCTGGCATATCGTACTTGTGTCTCCATATTTGTTTCCATAGATCATTGCCCCCTCTCAGCCATCGCCACCAAAGTTTTGCACCAAGCACCTTGTTGAGTTTGTCTGGATCGCGTAGACCCAATCCTCCCTCCTCCTTTCGCTTCGTCAGATGTTTCCATGATACTAAGGCCCACTTCTTCTGCTGGGCCGAGCCTCCCCATATGAACTTCCTCAAGATTTCTCTGATCTTAGTGCATACCCCTTGAGGCACTGCCATAATCGATAGTGGATATATGGGGATTTCCTGAAGCACTGATTTTACGAGAACAATCCTTCCAACAATGTTTAAGGTTCTGAAAGCCCAACTAGCCACTCTGTTTTTTAATTTCTCCAGGACTCCTTGCCATTTTTTCTGTTTTTTAGAGTTGAAGTCCAAAACGTTTCCCAAGTACTTGGTTGGGAGGTTCCCTTGCTTGAAATCCAGCATCCTGGTCAAATGGCTTTTAACTGGCTCTATGGTATTGAATATGAAGGTGCAAGATTTTTCTTTATTGATTTCCATACCTGATGCTTCCGCAAATAAATCCAAGACCTTCTTCAGATTTCTCACTTCTTTTACGGTTGGTTCCCCAAATAACATGATATCATCAACGAATTGCTGATGGGTTATTGGCAGTTCATTGCCCCATAGTCTTAGCCCTTTGATTTTATTCGATACTCTTTCTTTCTTAAGGTATCTGCCCAGGCCTTCTGCTGCAAGAATAAAGAGGAAAGGAGATAGGGGATCGCCTTGTCTTATTCCTATAGAAGCCTTGAAGATTTTCGAGGGGGTTCCATTGGTTAAAATTGAGAAGTTTGGGGTTGATACAAGACTGTGAACCCACTTTATCCATCTGCTCCCAAAACCAAAACTTCCCAAAATTTCTTCCAAATATTGCCAATTGATCCTATCATAGGCTTTTGACAAGTCTAATTTAACCATCATTCCTTTTTGTTTCTTTTCCTTCAAAGAGTCGATTACTTCTTGAGTGACCACTAGACCATCTAGGATTTGTCGACCTTCTACGAACCCGGTTTGTTCAGGTGATATCAGACTATCTAGCAGGGGTTTCAGTCTTTTGGCCATCAGGGATGCAATTATTTTATAGATAACATTACATAGGGCAATGGGTCTAAATCCCTTAGCATCCTCTGAATTATCGTTTTTAGGAATCAAAGTGAAAAAAGTGGAGTTAAGAGTTGGCCATACCTTTTGGTTTATACGAGATTCTTCTATCAGTTCCAGAATTTCCTTTCCCAAGAAGTGCCAACCCGCTTGGTAGAAATCTACTGTAAAACCATCCAGTCCTGGCGCTGTTCCTTTCTTCATGCTCTTTACTACTTCCTCCACCTCTTCCATACTAGCATCTCTCATTAGGGCTCTATTCTGGTCTTATGTAACAATTCTAGGAATTGCAGTGCAAACTTCCTTTATAGCTTCAGACCTGTCTATTTGAGGTTCTGTCAGTATTCCTTTGTGATACTCCATCAACACTTTTTCAATCCCTTCCTGATCAACAATCCTCTCTCCTCTCTCGTTTTTGATAGAAAATATTCTGTTCCTTTGCCTGTGTTGTACCATTGCTTGATGGAAAAATCTAGTATTCCTCTCCCCCTCCCTGAGCCATTTTATTCTAGATTTCTGTCTCCATAGGACTTCTTCCTGCTTTCTCCTCTCCTCAAGTTTTCCTAAAATTATCCCTTCTTTTCTGCTGCTTTCCTCTGTTCTTCCTTCATTTATTATCCTTTGTTGCAAAGCTTCCATTTCTTCTTCTAACTTCCGCTTTTCCTCCATGATATTTCCAAATTCTTCCTTGTTCCATTTCTTTATCCTTCCTTTTAGTTCCTTAAGCTTAAGTTGGAAGGTATGCATTTTTCCTTTACCCTGTACTGTGCTTTGCGACCACCATTCTTCCATTTTTTCTAAGAATTCTGGGTGTCTAAGCCAGAAGGCTTCAAATCTGAAGGGCTTCTTGCCAAGATTAGCCTTAATGTCCACTTCCAATCTAATCGGCCAATGATCCGAGCCGAGAGATGGCATGATCTTTGCTTCTACGAATACATCTCTGTTCATAATTGTTTCTGATACTAAAAACCGATCTAGTCTGGATGCTATCTGATTTTTCCCCCCTCTCCTATTGTTCCATGTGTAGACTCCGTTGATAGTTGGTAAATCAACCAGCCTCAGACCCTCTATCATATCATTAAACATTTCCATATACTGGTTTTTTTTCCTTATACCTCCCTTTTTCTCTTTTAGGGACCGGATTACATTGAAATCCCCTCCTATAATCCATGATGTTTCTGGGTGAAGTCTTCGAGTTGCTTGCAAATTTTTAATGAAGTTTTCTCTGTCTCCCAGAGTATGAGGACCATATACCCCTGAGATGATAACCCTTTCCTTTGTCCCCGCTATTATTACCATGCCTGTAAGGATTCTGGTCATACTGGTCCAACTCTCGAAAATTATCTCATTTGGGTTCCACAATATTGCAATGCCTCCCGCTGAACCGATTGCATCATGTCCCATGACTTCGTATTGGAGTTTATTATTCTTGATTATTCCTTCCATTTGCTGCATGGTGATCTTTGTCTCTTGTAGAATCATGATACTTGGTCTGTCTTTTTTAGTTTCTCTTTCATATATCTCTGTTTACCCTTACTATTCAAACCCCTAATATTCCAGCTGATAATAATCATTTTAAACTTTTTTGGAGGAGTGGAAAAATACCTCGAAAAGAGGTATCACTTTACCTGAGTTTATCAATATTTCGCCAACTTTTTGTATCGTTTCATTCATTGTTTTCCTCCCTCTTTTCCTGCTGCTCTTGCCAGTCCCGCCTATTCCAATCTGATCTTTTTCCTGTTCTCCTGATATAGTATCCTGTTTTTCCATATTCTCCCCATTCCTTTCTTTATACTTTTGAAAGGTCTCCTTATATAGTTGTTTTTGGCTATCTGGTATGAATCTTTCATCTAAGTTCTTCCATTCCTGAATTATTTGTCTCATAATTCTTTCTTCCTCTGCCTCGTTTTCTTTCTCATTTTCCGTTTCCATTTGAGATTGGTCCATTAGTATTTCTTTCTTTTCAGCTGTTTGCCTTTCATACATTTCTCTTGTTCCTGTATCTTTTTCTCTGGTTTCCTTGATTATTTCCATGGGTTCGTTTTCTGGATCCTCTTCCTCTGCCACTTTATCCTTGCCCTCTTCACTGTTGTCCTGGAGTATTTTAAACTTGTTTTTACTTTCAGTGCTCGGTGACTCCGTTTGTGACTGCACCCTTATTCCTTCTTTACCTGCTTTCTTCTTTCTGTTAACCTGTTGGAAGCCCTTATCATTCTCCTCGGTTCTCTCTGTTTCCCTTTGTTGTTCTTCTCTTTTCCTAGTGTATTCTTCTTCCTTATTTAAAGGGCATTGTCTGTATAGATGACCACACTCATGGCATCTTTTGCATCTGAAGGGGATATGCTCATAATCTAATGGCTGTTGCCAGACTTCATCACGGTATTCTAGTTCTATGAATTCTGGCAGAGGTTCAGCTATATTCATGTAAACACACAATCTTGTGTCTTTCTTCGTTGCTCCCGCTACCTTGACAAAGGCACCGATCGTATTACCTATCCCTTCCATAATCTCGGGGTCCCAAAATTCCACTGGTAATCCAAACAATCTGACCCAGATCGGGGCTTCCAACATCTTTTCATTGTCAGGATTGTATCTTTCTTCCCAATATTTCATGAACAATCCTGCGTTGTTCATGAAGTATGATCCTTCCTCAAAAACCCTTTCTTTATCCCCCAGATTCGCAAATATTGCTGTAAAAAACCCTTTTGCTCCCAGTTTTAGCTCTACATGCCCCTTTGGTCTCCATCTCTGGTAAATCCATCTATATAGTTCTTTTTCCGTGGGCCAATATCCTACGAACTTGCAGATCAGTGCATGATCTTTCATATAACTGTTGTACTCCTCCAGCTTGTTATTGGGTATGACGTATCTAGGTTTCTCCTGTGCCCTAGGTAAACACTTTCCTTCGGTCTTCATTTGCCACAGCTTGCCCATCACTGGTGCTTCTTTATTATTCTCCCTGGCCTCATGCTAGATACCGCTGCCGCTTGCCTCTCCTGCAACTATGTTCTTATAGGAGGGGATCTCTCCCCTCCCTTGCCGGTTTTCCATTATTTCGCTCAGCACCCGCTGCTTGAGAAATTTCCGTTCCTGTGCGTGGATTCTTGATCTTCCCTCTGCTCCGCTCCAACTTCCCCTGCTCTTTCCCCCTTCGCTCGCTCCTTCCCGCGTTCCCTACTACTCCACCTGCAAACCCTAGTCCGCCGCTCGCCTCATTACCATCGGCATCGCTCCTCCACCATACTAGTCTCATAATTCGCTTGGACAACCGAGATTTAAATTCTTCTTCAGTTTTCCTTATTTGCCAGTCTTTGAGACTTATAGCTGTAGCTTTCGATTTTTGAAAAATGAGGTTGAGGGCTGCTCAAAACTCTATGTCCTGCTGATTTAAATTTGTGTCGTCACATTTGTCTCTTAGCCATTCGCTTATTTGACCTTTCACTGTATTTGCTACAATTTTATATTGTTGTTCCTTGCCTCTAAAAATCCTTTTATTCCTCTCCAGCTAGACCTTCCAACTGATAAATTTTGGCAGTGAATTCCATGCTGCTTTAACAGTCTTATTTTTTGGGATTGGGCCTGGGTACCTGACCAACCACCCAGCAAACAAATCCTAGATAGAGTGGGGGAGGATGGGCATTTTCGATGATCCCAGAAGCTCAAGCCAGATCATTCTTGTATATTTGCACGCCAGTGAAAGGTGAAGGGCAGTTTCCAGGCTTTCTTTACATAATGTGCATCGTGATGGTCCTAGGAATCCCTTCTTCTTGAGTCTGTCATCTGTTAGAATTTTTTGATGACATAGTAACCAGCAAAAATGAGCGATTTTTGGAATGGTAGGAGAGTTCCAAATACCTGTCCAGGGCGCCGGATTAGGAGGCACATGAGGCCTCTCCATGAATTTGGAGTATCCTTGAGACACCGCGTAACCAATTTGTTTTGGTCCCCAGCCTCTTGCGTCTTTCTTTTTTGCATGCAAAGGAGCCACGCCATGCAACATTTCTAGCAATGCATTGAATTCTGACTGCAGCTCAGGAGGGACATTGATCTACTTCCAGCTAGACCAGCAATCCTCACTCCAGATTGAGATGTCCCAGAGCATAATTAAATTAGCTGCATCCATCCAATCTTTCAGCTCGATCTAAGGTTTGAGTTCACCAACAGAGGTCTGCTCAAGATGCTATCGTGCCATAACCTGATTTGCTTGCCCTTTACTGGTGTCCAGTATGTGTTTTCACTTATCAGTGGCCCCACTTTCATGATTAAAGCGCTGAGGGGGGTCCTGTTGTTCTTTTTGGATGCTCCAGGCACCTCAGTCTCTGCCCTCTGAAGTATTTCTTCCACAGTGCCCGTTGAACCCATCCTGGCTTTGGAGCAATGATCCTCCATATCAGTTTGGCTCCCATTGCTAGATTCTGCATACTTAAGTTCTTGAAATTTAGTCCTCCCTCTTGCAGTGGCCTGGAGACTATTTCCCAATTAACCAGAGGGATTCTCTTTTCATTCTGTTTGCCTCCTTTCCAGAGAAAATTTCTAATTAGCTCCTCCATCCTCTTAATGATTCCTACTGGCGCCAAAAGAACAGAAAATTGAAAAAGAGGTAGACTGCCTAGTACTAATTTGATGAGGACTGACTTTCCAACAATGTTGAGCCAGGATGATCCCTAGGCCTGCATTTTTCCCTTGAATTTTTCTATCTGGGGGTGCCAATCTTTGCTCATAGCCCTCTTATGAAAGATGGGCAGTCCAAGGTACTTGAAGGAGGTCCAGGTTGATGAGGCTGCAAAGCCTAGACATCTGGCTATGGTATTTGCAGCAGAAGCTGATATATTCCAGCAGTAAACATGGCACTTACCCCTATTTAGATCACTGCCTGATGCTTGACAATAGTCCTCCAATACTTCTTTGAATTTATTTGTAGACATTTGAGTTGTGTTTCCTAGTAGCATGGTATCATCTACGAAGAGAACGTGGTTAATGCTCTTAGTCCCTCTTGCTATGCACAGTCCATTTAATTCTTGATCTTGCTGTTTCTTGTTTAAGTAGAAGCTGAGGACAGAGGCTTACAACACAAAGAGAAGGGGTGAGAGGGGGCACCCCTGCCTCAGCCCTCTAGAAGCATTGAAGAAATCTGTTGCTCTGCCATTTACTAAGGGTGCAATCCAGGGTTCTGAAATACAAGCTTTGATCCACTTAACAAAATTTTGACCGAAACCAAGCTTGTGCAATACAGCAAACAAAAAACTATGTTTTACACGATCAAAAGCATTTGCTAAGTCAAGTTTAATAACCATACCTTTTTCTTTTCGACGAAGACTGGAATGAATCGCCTCTTGGACCAGGATAAAATTATCTACTAGTTGCCTGCCATGTATAAATCCACCTTGATTTTCCGGGATGATTTTGGGGAGGATTTTCTTCAACCTGTTTGCTATTACCTTGGTAATCACTTTATATCCAATGTTGCATAAGGATATAGGGAAAAATCTATTAAATGTGTTTTCCCCTTTTTCTTTAGGTATGAGGGCAAGGAATGCTGAATTTGTGCAACCTTCAATTTTCTGGCACTTTTGGGAATTCTAGATCATTTTGAAGAGTTCCTTCTCAACTATCTACCAACACGTCTGAAGAAACCTGGGCATGAAACCATCTGGGCCCGGGGCTTTATCTGGTTCCATGGCAAAGAGGGCTTCCCTAACTTCATCTTTGGTGATTTTACCTTCAAGAGCCTGGTTCATTGTAGCTGAGATGAGTTTAGGAACAACATCTAGCATATTATCATTTTGGCTAGTCTCTACGCCTTCACTGTACATATTCTCAAATTGAGTTGAGGCTGCCCTCTTAATGCTGCCAAAATCTTTTAAAGTGCAGTTATCTTTTTTAATTTCTGATATAGAGTTTCGGCATTTCCTGGCTTCGGCCTGCTTGTGGAAAAAAGAAGAGTTTCGATCCCCATCTTTGAGCCATAGGCTTCTTGATTTGAGCCTCCAAAATTCTTCTTCTTCCAGACATGCCTTATGGAACTTTTGTTGCAGCTGAGATTCTTTATCCAGCTCTTCTTTGGTAATTTCGGCAGTTTCTAGGTGGAGGTGCTGTTTTTCAAGTTCACTTTGAATTGTTTTTCTATCCACAGCGGGGTTTGGCAAGGTCTTAACCCATCCTTTTAGAATTCTTTTAACTCTGCGCAATTTTTCCTCCCAAATAAAGAAGGGAGAGCCTTTGATTGGCTCTTTCCAGCAATCTTTGACCCTTTGCATGAAATCTGTCTCTTTTGTCCATAGAGAGCTAAATCTGAAAGGGATAGGCCCCAGATCCTTAGCAGCCAGCAACTCTAGGCTGATGGGTTTGTGATCCGAAACACTACTATGTAGAATATGCATTCTTGTCTCTAACCCCAGAAGCAGGAAAGAGCTTTGAACAAGGAACTTATCAAGTCTTGCTGCGATGTGGCCTGGTCCAATTCTTTTATTTGACCATGTGAACGTGCCTGTAACTGGCTTTATATCTAGCAGATCCCAATCTTGCATGAAATATTCTACCCATTCTCTAGTCGAATTTCTAACTATACTCGCACCTCTTTTTTCTAATGAGAGAAGGGTGAGATTTAGATCTCCGACTATGATTAAGTTTTCCAAATTTTCTAGATCTGCCAGACTTTTGATGGATTCCCAGCATTTTCTTTTCTCACCTGCATTGTTAGGTGCATAAACATTGAAAAGACATATAATTTCCTTTGATTCTAGGTGCTGCATTTTTAAAAAAATCCAATGGGTATTCAGAGACTCAGAGATTAATGAGAACTTATTTGTGTTCCAGAGTGATCCAAGTCCTCCCGATGCTCCACGGGCAGAGATTGCATGCACTCCACTTTTATTCCAAAATTTTTTGCTTGTTTGGAGGAAAGTTGTGTCCTCCAATTTGGTCTCCTGGATGACGAGGATATCCGGGGCTTCTAGTCTTATTAGACTCTTCATTGCTTCTTCTTTAGTTGCGGTGCCCATTCCCCTACAATTCCAGGAGACTATCTTCATCATTTATTTTTGCCTTGTTGAGCTCCCTTGGAGCTCTAGGATTGGATCCTCGTCATCTTCGGGGTTTTTGCTAGAAGCTTCTCTAAAGTTGGCTGGCTGCCCTAGAGCTTGTCCTTACAGGTTTCTTGCTCTCTTTTTTCCTTTGCAAACTTACGTCCTCTTGTAGATCTTCTGGGAGATGATTGGGATTCGCCTATTTCCCCTTCCTCCTCCGATTCTTGAGACTCTTGGGTTCCCTCCACCTCTTCGGACATTTTCTCTGAAAAATTTTTGATGGAGGGGGAGATTTTAGAGGGAGAAGCCTCCTTGGTGGTTTCTGCCTCTTGGGTGATCATGATTTCAGATCCAAGAATCTCGAATTTGTTCCCTTGGCTTTCCATGGATGATTTCTGAGCAGGGCCCGCTTGAGGGGCTTTGGCGTTTCCATTTGCATTCTTCTTGTGGAAGGTTTTGGAGCGCTTTGCCTGGTTCCATCCTTCTTCCTTTCCTTTTTCTTCCACCCCTTTGGACGGGCAGTCTCTGGCAAAATGTCCGTAGACATGGCACTTTCGGCATTTGAATGGAAGCTGCTCATAGTCCAGTTTCTGTATATGAGTCTAGGGACCTACAACTATCTTGATGGCTTCCGGTAATCCAACCTCCAAATCTACCTCCACATAGATTCTGGCACAGTCATACTGGTCTTTACTATTGGCCTTGTCTATAAATTTTCCAAGGGTATTTCCGATGTGCTTCAAAGAATCCCAGTTCCAGCAATGAACTGGGAGATTGGGGAGTCGCACCCACACTGGGACCGCTGTCGACACATCCACCGCCGGATCAAAGTCTGGTGTCCATTTATTTAAATACAGTCCTTGGGGGCCCATGAAGTAGGGGCCATTCCTGAAAATGAGATCTTTGTCTTCTTTTGCAGAGAATTCAAACAAAAAATATCCTCTCCCGAGGAAGTAAGAGGTTACCTTGTTTTGTATCAGAGGTGCCCAGTTCCTGGCTACCCAGTTCTCGGTCGTCTTCGGGGAAGGCCAAAGTCCTGTAAACTGTCCTACCAGAGCCCGATCTGCCAGAGAAAGAGCTACTTGGATCGGTCCTTCTGGCGGTAGGGCGATCTCAGGGATATCTTCAAGCCGCTTCACAAACTTTGCCGCTTCCATGCATTTCTTCTTAGGCAGGGAGGCCAACAAAGATTTGAAGGCCTCTGCTACGGATGGTGGAGAAGGAGGGGGAGTTGGCTCCTCCATGGAGAGCCAATAGGTCCAGCTAGGGCAGTCGCAGCCTGTAGCAGGTCCCTCGACGGACCCCCGTAGGCACAAAGCAGAGCCCTCCGCAGACTCCCTCGCAGGTACCTAGCAGATCCTTTCACGGACTCCCACGCAGGCTGAGAGCGCGCAAAGCGTAGGCACGCCCGTAGGCACAGATCGCGCAGAAAGCGGATCTCGCAGGCTCAGAACTCTCAGCCTAAGTCACCTGCTATTTTAAATTATAACATTGTATCTATTATTTTATTTTTATTTTTATGTTTTATTATTCTTATGTTTTAATTTTATGTATTTCTTTTTTTATTATTTTTATATCTTTTTATACATATTTACATTTTTATTGCTTATTTTTATTATTTCACAAGCGGACTTATTTCTTATTTTCATTTCTCTTGCTTTATTTTATAATTATTTTGTCCTTTTACTTTTCCTTCTCTCAATAAATTATTATCCTCATGATGGGTCCTGATTGTGACTCGAAACATCGATTCAAAATACATATTGTGGATTCATATCTGACTCTCAACTCTTGAAAACTCATCCACGGAAACCTCCAAACATAAATATGCATTGTTTGTTCTTAAAAACCATTAAATATCCATTTTCAAGGAGTTTTCCAACACTCAACAAGTTATGTGCTAGACCAAGAACATATAAAACATCATTAATGTGCTTTATTTTTCCTTATTTTTTCTTCACAGTAATTATTCCCTTACCTTTAGCTTCACCTAGCTTGTCATCTCCCAAGAGTACATCAGATTTTGTAGATTCATCTATCTTCAGAAAGCCATCTTTATTTCTTGTCATGTGATTGTTGCAACCACTATCCATAAGCCACACCTCCTTGGAAAAATTATTAGTTGAATCACAAGCCAAGAATAAAGTGCCAACCCCTTCTTTTCCTTCAGAAAAATTAGCTTGTTGTTTTTGTTTTTTCCAGCAATTCCGTTCATAATGGCCAAATCTTTTATAATAAAACTCGGGATTTATTAAATCTTCTACCTCATTAATTGTCGTCATTACCTCTTCCTTTGATGTTTTCATAAAAAATTCTTCCTTGACCTCTGCCTCCTATGTATGCATGTCCTCTTCTTCTTCCTCTTCCATGAGTGCTCTGGATTTCCTCATAGGAGGAATTCTCACGTTCATGACTTTTGTCTTTGGAAACATTTCATTTTTCTTGAAAATCTTGCTAAATAAATTTTTTAGAATAGATATTCATTCTTTTCTCATGAGATTGAAGAGACCCAATTAGCACATTCACAAACAACTGAGTTAGATCCTTAGAATCCTCAATACCAACAACAATCCCATCAAATTTTGCAGGCAAACTTCTTAAAATCTTCTCAACAATTTTTTGATATTTTAAATCTTCTCCATAAGACTTAATTTCATTCACTATTCCCATAACTATAGTGAAAAATCTTAAATAGATTCAAAGTTTTGCATGCACAAAGCTTCAAATTATCTTCCTAAGGGTTTCAAATTAACAATTTTTACCTTAGCAGTCCATTGAAGGCTCCACCAGACTAAACCAACACTTGTACAAGATAATATAAGTTAAAATTCCAGCAACGATGAAGAGAAACATGCAAAACAACACTCACAGAAGTGAAATGACAAAAAGTAATAGAGAAAGCGACAAAAGAGGATAGAATCAAAATTCACCTAGAAAAGAACCTCAAACTCCATCGAAGGCTCCTTGATCTCCTTGGGAAGGCTAGATATCCATGATCAAATGTAAAAATGACTTGTAGGGGCGTCGATTATATAGATCTAAGCGGATTATGGTTTATGAAACGCATGCCTAAAATCAAGGAAGAATCAACACTTGGCAGAATTACAAAAATAGCAACTTGTGTCATCCTTCAGGAAAGTAATTTTCCACTCCCTATTTTCTATGGATGTTTTTTTTTTTTTTTTTCCTTTTTATCTTTTTTGGGAAATTGACACTCACACTTCCAAGGAATATTATGCAATTACCAAGGACTAGGAAACTTCTTGACTCAATGCATTGCACTATTTTTGAGTTGAAGAGATGCTTTGCGTAGTTTTTGGACTCAAGGCTTGGCTATCATCTAGAATTGTGTATTTTCTGAGCTTATGGAAGATATGCATGTTTGGATTGCACAATTCCAATCATCAAGGTTGGTATGTCCTCCAAGATTGCACAATCTGTAGAGGCAAGCCTAATAATATGACGAGGTGAAGTTAGGAAATGGCTTATGCCTAAAAGATACCAAACTGTAATGAAACATAACAAGAAAAACATGAAAAGATAAGTATTTATCATAGCATAAATACTTGACGACAATAGAAGATAAGATTTTGTGGATAGAAGGGAAGGTTCCAAAATTAAAGCATGGGAAAAATTTTGGAGGTTGGTTATAGCAACTACAACACCTTCTAAGGCATACTCTAGTCTCAACCCGTTGAAGGTCATATTCCCAACTATGTAGAGATCATGCTACACTGAACTACAAATTCGATCCTCTTGAGAGAACACTTAGAAAATCTTGTTCTAATGTGAATCCTCCTCTTATAACATGTAGAAATTATGGTGTAACATTACAACTTCTCATGAAATTTAATCTAAATCACAAGACACAATCATACTCTACTACTCTAGAAAATTCAATTCAATATTTAGAACATTAATCACAAACATGCAATGAATAAAAACACACCTGAACACAATATTTTTCTAGGGGAAATAAGTCTGCTAAAAAACCCTTTGCTTGCTTGTATTAATATGATGAATAGAGATGTAATACAATTGTTAGCTCAACTTGCAAGTGAATAAACTATCTCTCTTCTCAATGAGAAGATCTAACCCAGAATTAGTCAATTTATTCCTCTTATTTATCCCCTATTTCCTTGCACAATTCGTGATGAAATTAGGCCCCTATTATTTAGGAATTTCATCCAAAATGATTGCATAGTTCCCAAGGTTGGTCATCTCACTGCATGCAACACATGTACACTCAAGACTAGTCTACAACTGATGTTACAATGCCTAGGAATATCCATCACAAATGGGGAACTCAAATTATCTGCATGAACTATGTATTTTGGGATGATTAACCAATTATCTGTATGATCACTGAGTTACACTAAAGTCTCACTACACAATTCACCTTCCACGAGTTCTCCAACAGTTAGAACTAGTTTAACTGAAAACAACCTGAAATAATTACCCTTGATTGCTACAAATTCGAAATCACACATTATTAACTAAACTCCAATTCCTCTAACTCAAATTTAATGGCCTAAATAAGTGACAAGAACCATGTCACACAAGTTAACTACATCCAAGTTGTCTGCTAATGTGGAAATTCGAATTTTCTCAGTTTGACCAAAGGCAAAATTAAATTGAGATTTTCTTGTCGTGTTTTTCAACAAAAGCGTGTCTTCCATGAATAAACACAAATATTTAAGAACAAATATGAAAACAATATTAGTATATGGTTAGAAAATATTTCAAAGTGGATTTCAAATTTGATATCATAGTATCACTAATGTTGGGATGCATTTCTTGCGCTTGATTACTTATATCCATTCACCATTTTGAGATTATAGTGGAGTAATAAGTTTTATAGGGGCTTCTAAGTAGGTAGTCTCTTGTCTCTTAACTTAAATGGGATTGTTCTAAATTAAGAATATCTCAATTGCGTATCCTTTTTCTAATTATCTAACCCAAATCACCTTATATTTATTAACGAGTAAGATTGGGTATATCTATATTATTTTGTTTGAAATTTCGTGCTAGAAGTGTTTAAGAGGAAGATGGGCCTTTTTCTTTTTTCTTGATAATATTTTTTCTAATGTGTTACTTCTTCATGAGAAAGAATCACTAGTAGAAAGAGTAGAAAGAGAGAGGAGAATTGTTATGGAATCAAAAGGTCCAAATTGATCAAGTGATGCAAATTCATTATGAAAAATCAACAAGTAGAATTTTAATGAGATCTCTTCTAGCACTAGACTTTGATCTATTAGTGCAATGAGTAGAAATGTGGCATGTTTCAAAACATGCTTTACATTCGAAGGTCACTTATTCATTGGTCCACATTTTGGCTCTAGATATAATGCTTAGAAACCAATTTAATTTCAACCAATGTGAAGTTTCCAATGTCACAAAGGTAATCATAGCATTATAAATGTTGAGGAATTGTAGAATTACATAGCAAATTTTCATGGAGAGGATGTCCATAGAGGGATCCAATGTTTATGTACAACTTTCCATACATATTCTTGACTTTTCCTAGAAACATGGAGAGGATTTTAGGATCCCGTCTCTATATTTTGTTATGTCAAATTCTACTATGAATAAAATTTTAATGTAGGGATAGCTATAAGATTTTTTCTTGAGATCTTGTTTCTAGGTATAGGAAATCCTTCTGCTAAGGCCTACATTATTGGGCTAGAGATCATTAAATATGCAAGCTGACCCATTACCTTTGTAGAATGCAAATTGCTCGAATACATCCTTAGCAACATTAATAGAGATAATCAGGGCTTTAGTGACTATGTGGACATTTTGGGGTTAATGTTTGCAAGGGTTCCCCTTCAACTCAACATCGTTAAATGAGAGGTTAGAGGCTTGAAAATGTAAGTTCGAGCCTTGTTGGGTTGTGATTAGGGAACCTTTAAAACAAGCGGGAGTTACAAGACTCTTTTGAGTAGAGTGGGGCAATGGTACAATGATTAAGGAATTTCTTTTGCAAGGAAGAAGGACACAAAGTGATGGAAAAAAGGAGCTTGAAAGGTGGTTTAGGAGATGTAGTTTGTGCTAGAGATGAATAGGCCATTCTCTATGCTTACTCCTAGTGAAAACCCTAGCCATTTTTTCCTTTTTATCCCTTATATTATAGGCAGAAACTTAACATAATTCAATGATTACTACACTCCTTAATACTCGTATATGTATATTAATGGTAAAATTATAAATTGATTAATATATATAGCAATTATAAAATTACTAGTAAATTGCTTGATTATTTAAATGATTACTTTTATTTAAATCACTTGTATATTATTTATTTATTAATAAACTAAAAATTAATTTATTATATATATATATATATATATATATATAATATATATTTTGATGTGTTTCATGGATTTTGAATATCACTATTATGTCCAAGTAAACGGCCCTAGGTAGATCCACCTGAAGGGAGCAGTCTCACCCGCTCATTTCAGAGCATAACCTTGGGGTGTCGAGGAGAATTGACCTCATGACCTCTCATACAAGGTGCTTATGAGACGGGTACTCGACCAATTGAGCTAACCCTCGAGGTGGATTTAAAATTAATTAGTTACTAAGTAAACCATTGTTTTATTATTAGTATGTACTAAAATTGTTTCTCGACTAAGAGTTGGTCTTCCTAGGAAATAATGAAACATGTTATTGGATGAAGACCTAGAAACATCTAGCAGAATTTTAATCTTATCCCCTTACAAAATCATACCCCCTTACAAACCAATAATTGATAATTGCACATGACATGCTTTTCTTTAAATAATAAAGATAAGGCTGGTTTTTCACGCAGTTGATGCAATGCAAAAAAATATCATACTCTTCTTATTCTATACATGCTTTAGCTATTGATTATAATGACTTAAGAATAAAAATTCTAACGATTATCCTCGTTGGGATCGGATTGCATAAAATGCTCGTACTTCTTCGTTATGCGTATTAGATCGCACATAATTCTCATGGCTTCTTCGTAATGCGGATTATGAATTATAGAAATTGCTTTTGCTCGATGCATAACATTATTACAAAAGGAGAGTTGGAAGGTGAACGTTGTCGAAGGTAAGCATTGTCGACTTTTGGATTGAACCTTTCGTTCATTCGACATTGATGAATCTACAAACCATAGTCGACTATCATCACTTATTAGTAGATGCAATGAGAGATTCTTTGAAGTGGCCTCGAAGCTTTGGTGAAAAAACCAAAAGAAATCTGAAAGCGACCAACACCCAAACATGACATACCTAACCATTTAAATCTAGTAACATACCGTGGAAAAATAGAGATGCTTTTATAAAAGTACAATATAAAATAGAATAAGTCACACTCCAATCGTGCTGCACCTCGTTTATGAAGTTGAAGTGCAGTAATAATAGAACTTTGAACTATCTTAGTTATTATTATATTGCATCTTAACATTCCAAGTATCCACATCATAGAAAATCACATTTATGGTCTTATATATTTTTACAAAGGTGGTGCGAAGTTTCGTTTGATTTCATGTAAATAACTTTTATTTTCTCCAATTTTTGCGTAGAAGCCAAGAATTTTTGAAGTGCAACATCAACGCTTTATGGAGAAAAAGGCAAAAGGAGGTGCGAAGTTTTCGATTCGATGTAAGTAACTTTTATTTTTTCCGATTTTTGCGTTGAAGCCGAGAACTTTTGAAGTGGGACGCCGACACTTTAGGAGAAAAACGTAAAAAACAGTAGTCAAACATGCCACATCTTAGATCTGTTCAATATTCTCAGCGACACGGCAATAAATTTGATGCTTATATGAAAAACACGTTTCATGAACAATATCGCTATTGCCCTCCTCACTCAAGTTGACGATGCAAAGTCTTGCCTTCAGCATGTTTGTTTTCCTTGTGTTTGCCTGGTTTCTCTACCCATCAGATGCTATCCCCAATTCTTCATGCCATAGAGATGCCACAGTACTGATCTCAATGAAAGCAGAAATGATGGATCCTAATCATCAGTAATCCCCCAATCGTAACATGCATTGCTTAGGGTCAGGAGTCAAATGTGATCATATTGGCGAATTAGTGGCTTTAGATCTCTCCAACATGGACATCAGAGGCCCATTCCCGAGTCATGTAACGAATCTAGGAGCCCTTCGTCTACTCAACGTCTCCAATAACATCCTCAGTGAACGCCTGCCCTCCAACATATCAAATTTGAGGAACCTAGAGGTCCTTGACGCCTATAACAATGATGTGGTTGGGTATTGCCACTCAACTTGAGCTATATGGCAAAGCTCAAGTATCTTGGCTTTGTTGGAAATGTGGAGGAGACAAAGCATAAAATAATTCACATGTAAACACGAGTTGTGTCTCTTCTATGGATCACACAAAACATGATACTTACAACCAACCTGGTGAAGGGTATTTATCCTTTTCCAGCTAGTGACTTGCCTAAAATATTTTGACATGCAATAACACAATAAAAGTCATCTATCACTTGACTTGACTCAACACTCAAACACTCAATCACTCAATTAAATTACTCTCTAAGTTTAGCCAACTTCTCATGCAAGAGTAATTAGCTTATTTTAACACTCCCCTTTAATTATGACTGCTAAACTAAAACATGACTCATGACAACTCACACATCCTGCTGATCTATGTCTCAGCTAGGCTTACAACAACCAAGTTTCTTCTATGAAATTCAAACACATCTTGTGCTAATCACTTGGTAAATATATCGACCAATTGATCAGTAGATTTACAAGGCTTCAAGTGAACTTCTCCATTGCTCACAAGTTCTCTAATGAAGTGATATCTAGTATCAATATGCTTTCTCTTCTGATGAAACACACTATTCTTGGATGGTGCATTCGCTGAGGTGTTGTCACAATATATTGTTGTTGATCCTTGTTGTTTCTGCTTGAGTCCATCAAATACTCTTCTTAACCACACTGCTTGACATGTTGTTGATGTTGTTGCTACATATTATGCTTCTATTGACGAAAGTGTCACAATGGGTTGCTTCTTAGATGCCCATGAGATCACATCTGAACCAAGGTGGAACACAAACCAGAAGTGCTCTTCCTATCATCCAAACTGCCTGCAAAATCACTATCTATGTATCCAATCAAATCTTTATTTTCTGTGCTTGCATACATTATGCCACAATCTCTAGTTCCTGCTATGTATCTTAGAATTCGTTTTCCCACACTCCAATGTGTGTCTTTTGGAGTCTCCATAAATCTGGAAATCAAACTCACTCCTTGCATGATATCCGGTCTTGTAGCTATGAGATACATGATGCTACCAACCAATCTTTTGAATAAAGTTGGATTGACATCTGATCCTTCATCATCCTTGCTTAACTTTGTACCTATTGCAAATGGTGTAGGGATGGGTTTGCAATTTTCCATCCTGAATCTTTTCAACAAATCTTTGACATATTTATTTTGAGAAATAAAAATTCCTTTTTCAGATTGCTCAACTTCTATGCCAAGAAAATATTTCATGAGACCAAGATATGTCATTTCAAATTTTTTCATCATGGCTTCTTTAAATTCATCTATCTCAAAATAACCCGTAAAAATCATGTCATCAACATATAAGCAAATAATCAAAATTTGTCCATGCTCATTTACCTTTATGTACAAGGTAGGTTCAGTGTTGCTTCTACAAAATCCATTCTTGCTCATGTCGTTGTCGATTCCGCTATACCAAGCTCTAGGTACTTGCTTCAGTCCATAGAGTGCTTTCTTCAACCTGTAAACTTTATCTCCATTACCTTCAACTTCATAACCTGGAGATTGCTGCATATAAATTTCTTTTTCTAGACTTCCATTCAAGAAGGATGATTTCACATCCATCTGACTTCTTTTTCTAGAACTGCTCTTACAATATCTAATCTGGCTATTGGAGCAAACTTTTCTCCAAAGTCTATTCCTGGTTGCTGCAAGAATCCTTTTGCTACATGTCTAGCTTTGAATATGTCAATTTTACCTTTCTCATTCAGCTTTTGTCTTGTACACCCACTTTACAACAATGAGATTTTTTTCCTTTGGTAAATCAATCAAATTCTATGTATCATTCTTTTCAATAGATTCAATTTCTTCATCCATGGCTTGAACCTAATTTTCATCTCTGATTGGTTTTTCAAATGAATAAGGTTGGAATGAAAACAATGAAAAATTTGAACTAACATCCAAATCATCAGAAATATCTTTCAGACTTCTCATATTTCTCTTACCATTACTTGATTCATCACCTGATTCACTGTTGGGAGAATCTTGATCTGTTTATCTGCTTGAAGATCCATGCTTCTCTGAAAATCTTGGAGTCATTGATGGTGTATCACTGTTTGGTGTCTTCACTTGTGATTCTTGCTGATATTTTTCTGCTACATCATCTTCTTCCATCAGTGGCACTTGTGCATCAACTGTTTTGTCTACAGTTCCATTCCATGACTCTTGTTCCTTGAACACAACACCTCTGCTAATTATGGTCTTTTTTGTGACAGGGTTATACAATTTGTAAGCTTTTGATTTCTCACTATAACCAATGAATATCCATTTTTCACTTTTATCATCCAATTTTCCTCTTCACTCCTTAGGCACGTGTGCATAAGCTACACATCCAAATACTTTGAGATGATATACATTGCAAGACATACCTGACCATGCTTGTTCTGGTACTCTATTCATCACACTTTGTATGAGATCTGTTGATCACATAAATAACACATGCAACTGCTTCTGCCCAATATTCAATAGACAAGTTTCTACCTTTCAACATGCTTCTTACTATGTTCATAATTGTCCAATTCTTCTCTCTCGTACACCATTCTTCTGTGGTGTGTACACATTTGTAAACTATCTTCTGATTCCATGTTGTTCGCAGTAATCATGGAATGCCTTTGAATCATATTCTCCACCACGATCTGACCTCAATACCTTGATTTGTCGATCACTTTGTTTCTCTGCTAAGGCTTTGAATTCCTTGAACTTTGAAAAGTTTCAGACTTCTGCTTCAAGAAGTAAACCCAAATCTTTTTGTTGTAGTCATCAATGAAGGTGAGGAAGTAACAACTTCCACCAATTGGTTGCGTCCTCATAGGTCCACACAAGTTTGTATGCACTAGCTCAAGAGGTTTCTTTGCTCTATATGCAAGTCCCTTTGGAAAACTTCCATGGTGTTGCTTTCCTAAGATGCAACACTCACAAGTACTACTAGGTTCTTTGATGGGAGGTAATCCACCGGCCATCTATTTCTGCTGCAAAAATCTTAAACTAGAGACGTGCAAGTGTCCAAATCGAAAGAGCCATAACCAATTATTATTAGAACAAGAAACTGTAAAAGAATTCACCTGACCATTGTAATTCATAATTAGAGGAAAGAGTTTGTTCCTCGTCATCTTCACCTTTGCTATAAGCTTCTTGCTTGGGGGCTTATCATATATAACACAGTCTTGACCTTGAAAGATAACTTTGTATCATTTTTGTGTCAATTGACCAACACTCAACAAATTATGTTTGAGACTAGGAACATAATATACCTGTGAGATTGTCTTTGGCTCGACCTGCTTGGTTAGAATGTTGACCACTCATTTTCCATCTACTTCCACAGTCTTGGCAGTCCCCAACTTTACCGCTGTTTTCGAAGATTGATCGAAATTTGCAACCAAATCCTTATTGTCGGTCATGTGGTTATTGCAACCACTGTCTAATAGCCACACATTAGCATAAGGTTCATGCATGCTATGGCAAGCTAGGAACATGGTGTTATTACTCTTTGTAGTGACATTAGCTCTTTGGTTCCCATGATCATCTATCTTCTTCCTACAATCACGAGCATAGTGCCAAAATTTATTGCAATAATAACATCTGACCTTTGATTTGTCAACTCTTTGATTATTGTTGTGGCTTTTGTAATTTGTTCCACTTTCATGTTCATGCTCTTCTCGGCCATCTCTTTGATCACCATATCTTCTGCTTAGTCCTCGGCGTCTCGATCTACATCTACCTCAGCCTTTATCTCTTGGAATAGAAACCTAACTTTTGAAAGTAGTCTCTAAAAGGAAACCTTATTTTTGTCTATCCTTGCCTCATGTGATAGAAATGATCCCATCAACTCATCAACTTTCAATGATGCCAAATCCTTGGCTTCTTCTATGGTTGCTACCACAATATCAAGCTTGGTAGACAAATATCTGAGGGCCTTCTCAACCACTGTTTGATATTTAATTTCTTTACAATAAATCTTTAACTGATTTATAACAGTTATGACCCGATTCATGAAAGACTGAATGCCATATGTCTCCTTCATCTCCAGACTTTCAAAATATCTCCTAGTATTCCGCAACATAACGATATTGGCTTTGGTCATACCTATATAGTTTGTCGCCAAAGTATCCCATGCTAATTTTTCTGAAGACGTGATCATAATCTTCTGGAACACTGCTCAGTCCACTCCCTACTGAATAAGCTACAACGCTTGTGCATTCTTCTTCTTGTCTATCTTCCATTATTCTCTCTTTACATTACTCAGAGCTCATGCTTCTGCTTCATCCTTAGGTTCTTAAAACCCAAACTGGACATAATATTAGACATCGTGTTCCTGCAACGTGGTCACCATCTTAATGGCCCACACATCTTAATCTTTCCCTGTAAACGGTAGAAACTTGGGCTGGAAATTTGAAAGGCCCATCTTTCTCCAAAAATTTCTCTTCAGAAATAAACCTAAAATTCTCCTTTTATAAACCTTTTGCAAAACTTATTAAAAAAAAAATACCCTTTCAATAGAAACCCTAAATTTTTATTTTATAAAAAAAACAAAAAAAAATATTTTTCAAAAAAAACTTTTTGAAAAATTTCAATACATTGAAAAAAGGACTTTTATAGTCAAGCCCAACCACTTCAATATAAAAACTTAAAAAACTGACACTCACACCTTTATATAAATTTTTATTTTTTTAAAACAGGTCATGTAAACTCTTTCCCAAAAACGTTTACGTAAACTATTTTGAAAATCTTAATAAGTCAGTGTAACTTAGAACAAAGACTTCGACTTTTAACTTTTTACGACTCTAACGCGTGTCATATTATGATGGTCTTTGATAAACGTAGTGCACGATCCAGAGGAGATCGTTAATGCTCTAGCACTAGAAAAATTCACGTAACCCTTGTGCATGCAAATCATGGTAAGTTTTTTCACTGTTAACGTGGCTCTCTCGTGATCCTAAACGCATTATAGCACCTTGTGTATAACTATAGGATGCATTAATGCTCAAACCACGAGAAACAAAATATATTTCTCTTCTCACATGGATTTATGTTGATCTGTTCTCCCTCGCTCTGATACCAATTTGTTGGAAAGGACGAGGAAACAAAGCATAAATTAATTCACACATAAAACACGAGTTGCGGCTCTTCTATTGGTCACACAAAACATGATACTTACAATGAACTCGGTGAAGGGTATTTATCCTTTTCCAGCTAGCGACTTGCCTAAAATATCTTGACATGCAACCACATGCAATCACACACTAAAAGTCTTCTATCACTTAACTTGACTTGATTCAACACTCAATCACTCAGTTAAACGACTCTCTAAGTTTAGTCAACTCCTCATACAGGAGTAATTAGCTTATTTTAACAAAATTTCTTCACGGGAGCATTCCCAGCGAGTATGGGAAGCAGAAAAAATTAGAATCTCTTCTACTGTCTGGAAATATTTTGAGTGGAAGAATATCGAGAGAGCTTGGCAATTTGGGGGACTTGAGAATGCTTAGTCTAGGATATTACAATTAATTCCAGTATGGGATTCCTCCCGAGTTAGGAAATTTGAGCAAGCTTGTATATCTCGATATCAGTGAATGTAGTCTAACTGGTGCAATTCCTTCTCAGTGGTCTCCAAAAACTGGGCACATTATTTTTGTATGTCAATGGCCTCACTAGCCATATTCCTCCTGAGATAGGCCATCTTGTGGCCTTAAAATATATTTAACTATATGATAATGATCTCTATGGTGAAATACCCACCAAAATCTTGGAACTAAAAGAACTCAGGTTGCTCAATCTGTTCAAAACCAGACTACAAGGTGGTATTCCATTGGGACTAGCCAAATTTGTTAAAAAAATTACAGGGGTAGAGGAGAGGTGTTTTCTTCAACAAATCATTTTCTGCAAGCAAATCTTCAGTGGCGCCAAGCAAATCGCAATTACACAGAGGCTTAAATAAAACAAAAAAATTTACTCGTAAAAACAAAAAGGTCGCCGTAAAGATAGTCATGAAAGTTTAAAACCAAGTGGAAATAAAACACGTTTTGGATTATATTTCAAAACATAGGGAAATAAATTTGCATGATAAATTGGAGGTTCGTACTCCAAGTAAAACAAAACGATCGTACTGGGATTTAAGCTTCACCAGGGGTTGCGGATTAACTCTTTATAAAACTCCGTAACAATTATTTTCACCTCACTCACCTACACTCCATCTACCTCCCTTGAAATTTTCCAATGCACTCCTGGTTATGTTACCCTCCATTCCCCAACTACCATGTCACCTCTCGCATCCACGTCATCCATCTGTCTCATGATTAGTTGCAACTATGTTTTTTCTATACGCCACATTTATTTCAAACATGGTTTCCAAACCAATGAGGACGAATTTTTAGAAACTAGAAGAGGATTTTTCTTCCAACATCCTTGCATACAAAAACCTCTCTCAGTTTTCTGACAGCTATTATGGTTTGGGATATACAAATGAAGCTTTGCAGACATATTTTCCCAAATTTTGCTTTTTAACCATACTTTTGTAGAACATATTGTGGCCAATCAGAGATGCATCTTGAGAAAGTGGAGGATGCTTTTGTTCCTAATATGCCAAAGTATAATAACCTAGTTCAAATTTTACACAACTACTATAAAATGATATATACATGTACATCTTTAAAGTCTATGTTTCGGACTGTCCAAAGTCCTATTTCAGTCACCTTTTTGCAGAGATTCTTGGGAACAGATGGAGGTGAATTTTGGGAAACTAAGTGATGTTTATCTCAATAATATATTTATCTACAATAACCTCTCACTTTTTACAAATCTGTCTTGGATTGATATATACAAAGGGATGCCTGGACCCTATTTTGCAGGATTTCGGGAGGAAAATGTTCAAAGACAGTTAGCCACATCATCAGCTAAGAGTTGCAATCAAATTCAAATTTCTCTTCCTTGTCGAGAAAAATACATAACGATAGTGCCAAGTAGATACATTAGTTTTTAATTTCATACATTTCATTTCTATTTCTGCAAAACAATTTAGAATATTTTTGAAAAGATATTGAGATTTTTATCAAGATATTTTAGTTTAGAATTTGTATAAATACTTCATCATTTGAAGTAAGAAATGGTTGGAATCAGTTGGATGTTTGCCTATTGATTAGAGACACTAGTGTAATTAGAATTTGGCAGAACTTAATGAATGAGTTGCAGCTATATTGGTGGAATACCTGTGGTATGGAATTTTGACTTAGTTTCTTCTTATGTTGCATATGTTTGAATGTTTTGTACTTCCATATTGCATTTCACTTCTATGATATGTTGATTTTCAATTTGATAAACATAATACATTTTATATGCTCTGTTTTGGGGAAATCCACATAGTTTGTCCAGTTTCTTCAGTTTAGAAAGAATACATGCTTGTCTTGCTCTTTCTAGCACCTCACCAGTCTTATCCATCTCACTTCATAACCCTAAAGTGTTTGATTTCCTACCTACCTTTCTCCATCAGATGTCTACAATCATACCCTCATTTCCGCTAACTTGGTCTTTTTGACCTAATCCTCTTCCAACGACCCAACCAAAATCAAATCAAACAACCCTTTTCACTTTACATATAACCTAAAACCCTAATCTATGCAGCCATCTTTGTTGTGATCCCTTGGAGAAAGCCCTCTTCGGCTTAGTAGGGCTAGCTACCAAGATAAAAGATTGGTTTGTGGTTACCTCAGCTGGAATCTTCCTCAGCCTTGGAGATTCGAAGGAGTGATAACATATTGGCACCATTGCTGGGGATGAAAGTTGTATCTTCCCCAGGAAAGAACGACAATGACTTAGATCCGATTGTTGATGGTGGAAAGCAGTCAGACATAAGGAGGTTGAATCATCCACCTGGCAACTCCATTGTTCAAGATTCCGAGCTTCAAAGTTTAGAGCGACTTCACTGCCAAAGAATCCAGATTTCAGAGCATTGATGGTAATCATTAATGATAGGGTATGTGTCAAATCCTTTATCTGGTGAAATATTACTAACTTTAAGGAATGAGTTAGCACAATTTCATATTGATCAGAATTTCTCAACATCAGTATTTTGTTGTTTGAAATCTAGCTGACTCACACTTGAAGGTAAAAATTGTTTTCTTGGTTTAGCTACAAATGAAATTGAACTATTGGATGTTCAAATTCAATCATATGATTTCCAGGATCCTAAATTGTTCTTGGAAACTCTCCCTCCTCCCAGAGAAGAAAAGGTTAGGCTTCCCTTGGATGGTTGGATTGACAGATGTTTTGATTTACAGCAAGGATGTGGTAATCTCCAGCTGAAAGAATATGTTAATGAGTTGAGGCATTAGATAGACTCTGGCTTTTATGATCCTGTAGTAGCATATATGGAATATTTTCTTAAGTTGAATGACAAAACATATTTCCTTTTACAGAGTATTATGTTTATATATTACTGGTAGAATTTCCAATTATGTTGTGGTTCAAGCACTGTCAAACAACCTCATCATTACAACAATTGCTTGATTGGTTGATTTGGTACTTTATTCCCACTTGATTCAGTGATTTCGCAATAGATTAGAGTAGGATAAGTGTGCAATAAGCTTTCTAGACAAGCATCCTTCAACATCTAGTTTACAGTTTGTAGTGTGTGTGTTTTCAGTGTTCAATTTGGTTGTACGTTTTTGACCGTATTGGCCCACATGGTTAGGCACTTGGTCTATAACGTTCTTGACACCTCCAAGGCGCTACCATCCCCAATAAGACCGATGTTAGTGTCAGTATTTTCATACTTCCATCAGTGATCAAAACTCCTCTTTTCATATTCATATTGGGGTCTTGCTCAAAAAAATTTGTCATTCCACCTTGGTCCTCATTCAAAAATTTACTCCCTGATGGTAGCCCTAGTAAAAAAACCTCAGTCACCTACACTCCATCTACCTCCCTCGACCTTTTCCCATGCACTCCTGGTTATGTTACCCTCCATTCACCAACTGCCATGTCACCTCCTGCATCCATGTCATTCATTTTTCTCATGATCAGTTGAAACTATGTTTTTTCCTATACGCAACATTGATTTCAAAAATGGTTTCCAAACCTATGAGGACGAATTTTCAAAAACTGAAAGAGGCGTTTTCTGCTAACATCCTCGCATACAAAAACCTCTCTTAGCTTTCTAACAGATATTATGGTTTGGGATATACAGATGAAGCTTTGCAGACATATTTTCCCAAATTTTCCTGTTTAGCCATACTTTTGTAGAAGATATTGTGGCCAGTCAGAGATACATCTTGAGAAACTAGAGGATATTTGTGTTCCTAATATGCCAAAGTATAATAAACTAGTTCAAATTTTAAACAACTATTATAAAATGAGATATTCATGTACATCTTTATAGCCTATGTTTCGGACTGTGAAAAGTCTTGTTTTACTCACCTTTTTGCAAAGACTATTGGAAACAAATGGAGCTGAATTTTGGGAAAATGAGAGATTTTTATCTCAAGAATATATTTATCTACAATAACCTCTCTCACTTTTTATAGATCTATCTCGGATTGATATATACAAAGGGATGCTTGGACCCTATTTTGCAGGATTTCGGGAGGAAAATGTTCAAAGACAGTTAGCCACATCATCAAGTAAGATATGCAATCAAATTCAAATTTCTCTTCCTTGTCAACAAAAATACATAACGATAGTGCCAAGTAGATACATTAGTTTTTAATGTCCTACATTTCATTTCTATTTGTGCAAAAAAGTTTAGGATATTTGTAAAAAGATGTTGAGATTTTTATCAAGATATTTTAGTTTAGAATTTGTATAAATACTTCATCATTTGAAGTAAGAAAAGGTTGGAATCAATTGGATGTTTCGCTATTGATCAGAGACACTAGTGTAATCTGTATTTGACATAATTTAATGAATTAGTTGCAACTATTTTGGTGGAATACTTGTGGTACAGAATTTTGACTTAGTTTCTTCTTATGTTGCATATGTTTGAACGTTTTGTACTTCCATATTTCATTTCACTTCTATGCCATGTTGACTTTCAATTTGATAATAAGAATACATTTTATATGCTCTATTTTGGGGAAATCCACATGGTTTGTCCAGTTTCTTCAGTTTAGAAAGAATGCATGTGTGTCTTTCTCTTTCTAGCACCTCACCATTCTTATCCATCTCACTTCATAAACCTAAAGTGTTTGACTGCCTACCTAACTTGCTCCATCATATGTCTGCAATCATACCCTCATTTCCCCTGACCTAGTCTTTTTGACCTAATCCTCTTCCAACAACCCAACCAAAATCAAATCAAACAACCATCTGCACTTTACATCTAGACTAAAACGCTAATCTATCCAGCCCTCTTGGTTGTGGTCCCTTGGAGAGAGCCCTCTCTGGCTTGGTAGGGCTAGATGCCAATGTAAAAGATTGGTTTTTGGTTACCTCAACTGGACCCTTCCTCAGCCTTGGAGATCGAGAGGAGTGATAACAGGGGGAAGAAGAAATATTTGTTAAAAAATAAATGCTTCCATTGGCATGAATACGAGAACTATGCCATGGAGTGTCCACACAAAAATGGAAGAAAAAAGACCTTAATAGGAGAAGCAAGTGAATGCTTGGCTTCATAGTTCAAGCTTGACTTTACCCTTACTACATGCATGTCTAGCACAATGATGGGGAGTGTGTGGTACTTGGACTCAGGTGCATCATTCCACATGACAGGGTGTAGATATTTTTTCAGTGACCTAGAGGAGCAAGATCTCCAATTTCACATTAAGATAGGGAATGATAGAAAGTAAAACGTGATTGGTATTGGTACAGTTACCTTTCAAAGGGAGTCTGGCTCCCCTCTCAAGCTCAAGGATGTCATGTTTGTTCTAGGCTTAAAGAAAAATCTCATCTTTGTTGCAGTTTTGGAAGACCATGGTTATGATGTGATGTTCGAAAGAGGAAAAGAATTCCTTAGCCACATAGCCATGGGATAGGTGAAGCAGATCAGGGTTCATGTGAAGAACCTGTATAAGATAGATGTGGAATATTGTACTGCATCAGGCACTAAGGTAGAGAAAGTGCAGGGTAGCGATGTCAGTGAACTTTGGCACAAAATACTTGGTCATTTGCATCATGGCACTTTGAAGATTATACAAAAAACAACCATGTTGGCTTAGGGGGTCTTGACCTAGGTTTAGAGTTATTTTCACCAACCAAAAAAATCCAACACTACTGGCTCTTTCAGCAACACCTTGCGTAACGTAGGTTGTAGTCTCACCCAAAGCAGTATTGGGGGATACAAGAATCGAGTTTCTGCATCTAGAGATGAATGCGATGTCTTTCATTTCCTTGGATCTCCTTCTGCGTCGATCGATAATATTCTAGGGCTCTTTTCGTGCAACTAAGTTGACTGGCTTCCAGACCTTCACGAAAGCTTGTGATCAATAATCGCGGACCTAAAAGAATTGATTTATCTACTTTCACGCATCAACATGCAATCCTATATTAGATTTCGTGTAGATCTACTTAATCTTTTGGAAAGAATAAGATAAATAGCCTGTAACTTCGCGGAAGTGGATAAGTATTCATTTCCTACAATATTAAGATAATTTCAGTAAAGTTGCATAGCATTCAACCATTATTCCATAAAATATGTCATTAATCGAGAAAATATAACATAAACATATGCAATGTAAATACACAGTAATTCAGCAAAAAGTGTTCTTTATTGATCTTCAGTTTAGATTACAGACTCTCTACCCTGCGCACACAGCTACAGGGATCTGTGCACTCAACTTCAGAATCTACGCAAGTCTCTTGTGCACTCAACTGCAGGATCCTTTGCTTCTCTACCTAAATGCGGGAATCGGAGCCTTCCTACCTTAGCTCTTACCAAGACAACAAAAACTCTTTTATGTACCCAATTCTCTATCCAAACGTACTTAAACTTACTTACAAGACTCGTTAAAACTCAACTATTTATACTATTTCTTTCTATAATACCATGGTCCGCGGACCATGGGAGAATCCAAAATTTGACCAAAAATAAGGGGCTAAGGCCCCTTTGACTCTATCTAACTATACACTCTGCACCCACATTTTGTGGAGACTTTACATCTTTTACAAGATTTGTTACAAAAAATGACTAATTGATTCCATTCTACCCCTGGGTACGCCATCCTAATAGGCCCCCAACACAAAGATCATGACTCACCCTCGAGTCACTCAACTGGTTGCTCCAATTACTGGCGGAGTTCACTGAATTCCTTAGTCAAGGTCGGGAGCTCTGTTGTACTCCGTTTTGCTGCTTCCTGCACCTCCTAGACCAGTTTCTCTGTGGTTGGCCCCTCTACTACAACTTGCATAGTCCTCTTTGTCTGCTGCATGGCCTTTAGCTTCTCATGAAATTTCTATGAAAGTTTACAGGCTTCATTTGTTCAAGGCTCATGCGAAGCTTTGAGCAAGGACTGCTTCTTCTGCAACTCCTGAATTTGCATCAATTTTGACTTGCCTTCCTGCAAGCACGCAAAGCATCAGACTAGCACCAATGTCCGCACTGTGGTACTGATATCATCATACTGCTATTGCACTTCCCTGATTTTTGTGTTCAACTATTGTAGTGTAGTATCCTTCTGCAATGTATCCCATAGGCCCATCTCCTGAGTGAAAATATGGTCGTAACCCTGAACTGTGACATCTAGTTGAGCCATGGATTCTTTTAAAGCCGCTTCTCATTGTTCCCTTACCTCCGGCAGTGTGATCAACTGAAACATCAACTGCAGCTCAACAATCTACATTCGAAGGTCAAAAGTCACCTTATCGTCCCTTTCCTTTGACACTCACACTGTAACAGTCAATTTCGTCACTTTAGCTGAAGCCTCTGCAGCTTCTGGTATGTTTCGCTCAGGCACAAACTTGTAGGCCTACTCAATTACTATGACCAAATTATGGCATTATGTCCACAATTCCTCCTGTTCCTTCAGTGCCTAATTATTTTCTACGAAATGATTCTCATTGTTTACTTTAAACTCACTGGCGATGGTGAGTGCGCGCTGCTCTCTGATTTTCAATTCGTCGAAAACCCCCTAATGTAACTCATGAAGCGTCTAAAGCAGTAGTGTGGTGAGGTTCAGCGCCATATTCTTCACTGTGTTGAGTACCATATGATCCTCATTTGATTCCACACAGACTGACCGTTCTGGCAAAGGAAAGACTCTGATATCCAAAGGCCATTCAATCTCTGTGACTGCACTCCTTCCTTGCATCAGGCTCACTTGTGCATCGCTCACGTTCCCGACATCCACCTAAATTGTGCTCACTTGGGTATGAAAGTCACGCAGATCCTTCTCAACACTCCCTAGTGTCTACATGTATTGTTATAGCACCTCCATCATCATGTCTCGAATTTTGTAGCCGATCTCATCGAGATCACCCTCTATCAGCACCATGGGATAAATATGATTTTGCTTATCAGACTTGTGTTTCTTTAGCTTTCCACCTTTCTGTTCTTGTACACATCTCTTCAGGATGAAAGCAGTGCTTTTCTCCTCACCGCGTCCTCCTCTCTTCCGTCATATCTCTTGCTCGTCAGTACAGTGGGAAGCATACTTCTCACTCTCCTCTCCATCCTTCCATTCTCTCTCTACCTGCACTTTAGCAGCACGCTCCTCTTCCATACTGGCCTTCTTGGTAGCTGCCTTATCAGCCTCATTCTTCTTCTACTCAGCCAATGTGTGCACAACTTTCTAAGCAAATTCCTTCCACTTCTACATAGTAGAGATTTCTGCACCTCTGCTTGTTCCTGCATCTAACTCCTTAGGCGTGCACCATTCCTGAGGCCAAAGCCCCACAACTTCTTGGATATCTATATCTATCAAAATATAAGGCAACAGGTTCCATTTATGCTTAGGGCCTCTATGCGCTTTGATTGAGACCCTATGAAAATCATCTTTGAATTCTGCATAGGCCGAGAGCTGCGAAAACAAGGTGGGAGACAACCTTGGCTGTTGGCTAACCACCATGTGCATGTCCATATCCATAAAAACCCAAAATATATTTTTTTCCCTAATACTCTTTGGACCTTTTGTAATTCACAACGAGGCAAACTATGCTACCTCAGGCAATTCTTCTTTGTGTGGAGAAAACTAGCTATCCTCTAGTAACCTCGAGGAAACCAGAATGGTCGAAAAAAACAACCAGGAATAATGGAATGACCTACTCTTCTCCTGGGCCTCTCGGCAGTTCGCGAGAAACTCCTAACATAGATACTTGGCCCAATTGTATTGTCTCCCCTTCGGGCACTGATATGCGAGTGATATGACTGGCGCCAGAACTTCATCTGCGTGAAATTTTCTCATTAATATTCTTGCTAGAATATGGATAGCCAACCGTACTACAGGGTCTGATATGGACGTGATAGAGTATCCTCGCGACATTTTGACTAGAAAAAATTCTTTCTTCATCTTATCTACCAACTCTTTTTCTCTGGTATTTCCTCCAGACTCTTTGGCAGGGTTCACCCCTTTGTAAGGCAACCTTGTTATCCTATGCATCAACATGTCTATGACGGGGATAGGCTCGCCTAGCCATAGGAACCCATCATGCACCAGCGCGAGGATCTAGCACAAACAAATTGTATTAATGGGGGAGCAGTGATAATGTAGTACTAAAAGTAGATTGAGCAACCTTGACTGCTCAAGACCGTGGGCCCACTTCATGGGCTCAAATAATGTAACCCCCTTGTCGTCATAGTAAATTTTCTGCATATACTTGTGAGTCACCAAGCGCAAAAACTTTATATGATCCACAAGGTCCTAATCTTCCGTTTTAAGCAACGGAACGCGCGCTAGCCTAGGACCTTTGAACACGACCTCCTCAGGCAGCAAGGTGTCAAAATTACAAATTTCCCTGTATCGGGATCCTTCGTGACTTTAGTTTTTCCCTTCTGTGGAGGGATATACTTAGGCAGACTCGTCATAGGCTCCACCCCTTTGCATCAACATCCTTGATACCCTGGAATTATTCCTCTTTAAGGTCCACTACTTTTTTTGGCTCCTTATCCTTTTTTCTTCTTCAGATGTGTCATTGTATGCTTGCTTGGTGAAATTCGTACTAGCATTGGCTTCTTTTGTTTTTCCTTCACGGCTGGTTTCTTTTCTTTCATAGTAGGCTGCTTTTCTTTTGTCACTATTTGTTTCAGCCTAGGCGACCTTGGCGCCATGGGCACAGCAGGCGTAGTCTCCATACTAGATTCTTCGGGACCTAGCGCGTTAAATGCCACTGCTTTTGAACTGAAGTCTTCAACGGTGTTAGTGGCGGTCATTTTCTCAATAAATATCTCTCAAGCAATTGTAGAAGAATTTGCAAATGAGGGGCGTGACACAAATTCCTCCTAGAATGCTCGGCTCATATGCGTCAGACAATGAAAGGCTCCAGCAATTCTTAGAATGCAGAGTGTTCTCTGTTGGACCGACACATGTAATTTATAGGTGGATTTGAATTCAAATCCCACTAGTCCCCCCACATTCTTATAATAAATGGTGCTTTGGTGGCATATCTTCAATGATTTTTCCTTAATTATCACCTCCCCACTCCTCTTAACTCCTTTCTGGGCATCAAATCATGAATAGTAACTCCAACGGTCATTTTCCTACTGGGCTACACGGTACCTTCCCCCATGGCGCAGTGTCCTGAGTGCAGCTTGATTTGGTGCATGGTCGTCACTCTTCACGTAACATGGTCACTATCTTGTCCTCCAAACCGTGTAGTGTAGTTTATAGTCCCACGCTCCCTTGCAACTTACTGGAGCACTAAGACTATCCTGTTGCCATATAGTCATTGCGCAGGATCTATCGTATACAACTTCAACCTATTCCCATTTCCTCTTCCCGAATAAGATTCACCATTCAGCTTCACGAGCTGAATTGTGCCACCATCCATAATTTCGTTGACAATATATGGTCCTAGCCAACGCATCTGGAATTTACCCAAAAATTTTGTGAACTTACTATCATAATACAACACCAAATGAATTACCTTGAAAGTTCAAAGCTTGATATGGCGATCATACCATGTTTTTTCTCGTTCCTGCTATACTTGTTGGTGGAAACCTACAAAAAATTGATGTTCCTCTAGCTCCATTAGCTCCATGATCCGTTCCTCCAAAGCCTAATGATCCGCCATATCCGTCAAAGCTGCTATGCACGGACTAGGCATAACGTATTCCATTGACATCACTGCTTCGACACCATAGACCAATCTAAACGACATTTGTCCTCTCAACTTCTTATAGGTTATCTTATAGGCCCATAACACTACAGGTATGCATACATCCTAGTCATTTTGTTGCACATTACATACTTTAATCAACGTGTTCTCCAAAATTTTGTTAAAAGCTTCGACAATTTTGTTTGCTTGCGAGTGATCTGGTGTGCTTTTCTGATGGTAGACCTAGAATTCTCTCCTTAGCACGTTGATTGTTTCATTTAGAAAGTGCGTCCCCCTATCACTCATTAAAACTTTCGGGCATCCAAATCGTGTTAAAATGTATTCAAACAATAATTTCGTTTTCGTTGTCTCTATACAATCCTTAATCAACTATGCTTCCATCCATCGGGTCAAATACTGTGTTGCAGTGATAATATAGCATGCGTCCATTTTCTTTACAGGTGGTTGAATTGGCCCAATAAAGTCGATCTCCCATTTCTCGAATACCTAGAAGGATACCTGAGGGTGTAGCGGTAGCTCATCCCTTAGCGATGGTCTACCAGTCCTTTGAAATGCATCCCATGCCTTACAATATGCTTTGGAATCCTTGTGCAATGTTGGCCACTAGAAACTTGCATGTAGAATGTTCTACGCAATTTCTCTTCCTGCATAATGGCCTCCCACTGCTCCCCCATGATCCTTAGCTAGAATACTATCATGTTGAAAGTCTGGCAAATATGTCCATAGTATTTCATCCGCCCCCATTTTATACAAATGGCCCGCAATGACCGAAAAATTAGTTGCACGAGCTACTAGTTCCTTCTTCTGCTGATTTGTATATCCTTCAGGCGTCATCCCTATAGTTAGGAATTCTATAATATCTGTAAAGTGGTCATCAACTATGTGCACTGCAAAGAGTTGCACATCTGGCAACCCTTCCTCCAAATTACTAGGCTCTTCTCCTGTTTCAATTCGCGATAGATGGTCAAGTCCAACATTCAACCTGTATGCCTTCACAATCACTTCAAAATCATACTCTTGAAATAATAACAATCATCTGCAGATTTTCCCCCCCAACATAGGGTTGTTGACTAGATACTTTAAGGAAGAATGATTTGTATACATCTTGAAATGTCCTCCTAACAGATAATGCTTGAATTTCTGCAGTGCGTAAACCATGGCCAACCCCTCGTGTTCTATCGTTTAGTAATTTTTCGCAGCCTTTGACAAATTCCTACTTGTGAAAGTTATAGGATGGTCCCGTTCTCCGACTACCTGTGTTAGTACTGCACCTAGTGCAATGTAAGAAACATCCACGTGTACATGAAACTCCTTCTTCCAGTTGGAAAATACCAAAATCGATGCAGTCACCATATTTTCTTTTAACACATCTAAGTTGCGCTGACATTCCTCATCCCAATAGAATGTCACCTCCTTCTTTAGCATTTTTTCCATAGGCACGGTAATTTGAGCATAAGATTTAATAAATTTTCTATAATATCCTGTATGACCCAGTGTCATGCAGCTGCTTGACGTTTGTAGGGGCTTTCAAGTTCACAATCACAACAATATTTGCAAGGTCCATAATCAACCCTTGCTTACAAACTACATGACCCAGCAAGATCCCAAAAGGAACACATAATATATATTTTTTCAAATTTAGCACAATTTGGTGTCTTCGACATGTAACCAATATCAAGTGCAGACTTGGTACAAGGCATTTGACTAATACGAACACAGTCCAATCATCGAAGTATACCTCTAGAAACTTATGAATGAATTCTCTGAACGTTTCTATGACTAGAAGAGAAAATATTGCAAGTACGTTCTTTAATCCAAAAGGCATAACAATGTACTGAAAGCAACTCCACTCTGTCGCGAAGGTTGTTTTTCTCCTATCCTCTGGCGCGATCTTGAATTGATGATATTTAGAAAACCCATCAGTAAAGAAATAGGACTCCTGCCCTTCGACATTGTCTAACACTTCGTCCGTGAATGGCGTAGGAAATGGATCATGGACACATGCGTCATTCAACTTCCGCAGATCTACGTAGATCCTTATTTCTCCTTTTTTCTTCTTCTCTTGGACCACCATTGGGCTCACTCAATTGGACTCTTTGATAGGTTCTATAATTCTAGCATCCATCATTTTATCCAACTCTAAGCGAACCTTCTCCTTATATTTTGGATTAAGGCAATAAGGCCTCTACTTGACAAGTTTCGCATCCATATTCAATGTGATCCGCATAACGCCCAAATCGCCAAGTATGAACTTTAAATCTAAAAATTTAGTGGGAGAGAGGTCCTGGTACTCGCGAAGTAACTCAAAAATTTTATCTACTGTATCATCATCCCAATATTCTCAGATCTTCACAAAATTTGAATCAGCCTCAGTACCAATGTTTCCCTGTCTTGTTTTCAAAGGTGCGAATATGTCTGGGTTCTCTACTTGTGGTCCTTTCACTATGCGCTATCCCTCTATTTCTAGTATTCTTATTTCTCATATCTTCTTCCTCCTCTTTAGTGGTCACATTATAGTATTCAAATGTGTGGCGCAGTTGGGTGTTCCAATCAGTTTGGGTCCATTCCTTAGGTTCCTTCAGCGTCCTAAAAATAACACTTTAATTTCATGAAGCGCTTCGTCAATGATTTCAAACCCATCCTTGAAACTAAAGGCTAACAGGAAGCTTTATCTCAATATATCCCATTCTATGTTGTCGTGGCAAAGTTCTATCTCAAGATACCAGTTCATGGGTATTGTATCCAAGGTGCAACAAAATATATGGACCCATTTTGGCTACGGTTCTATCACCCATACCTTAGTCTACTTTTCCAGGTGATCACACAAGTCATCCTTCCTGCTATACTTCTCAGAAATTCTTGTATTAGGATGCCCAAATTAGAGCTTCATCATGCTCCTATAATCTCTCCATTTTGCAAAACTATCTTTGTGTGTACCCCACCATCGTGTAGGCGTAGCATGCAGCGCAAACTCTAACACTTGAAACTGGTGGTCCTTAAGGAATTCACTCTCAAATTCATTTAGAAACAGACCTACATCAGTCAAACCATCATAATAAGTGATTTTTCTTACCTCTGAAGAAACACAGTAGAGTGACTTTGTCATCATATTGCACTGTAATGTAGACACTTCATGTAAGCGGTTTTTCCAATGCTCTAATTCCTCATTTGAATGAGAAGTGTGTGAACTCTCTCAGTCCCATGCGATCCGCCCATCTGCGTTGGATTAATCCAATCCTCATCTCGTGTAGTTATCTTGTAGATTTGATCCAACGCATCATCACTTTCTACATAATCATGGACCAGTTCAGTATAACACCCTTCTTTCGAAAGATCTAGTGGTACTATAACCCTTGGTGATTTCTTTTCGAATGACATAGTCCTCTTCTTCAGATTAATGACCCCATTCATGTCAATAGCCCAATCAATTCCTAGCAATGTGGGGTAGGGTTTATTTTCATGAACGATCTATAACTTCGAAGTCTGCCAATGCACTTGCACCATCAATATAAATCATGACTCCATACAATCATCCCATAGGGGTGATTTTCTGTTGGCTATCCATTCGAAGCTTAATTGGATACCACTGCAGCGTAGGTCTTCCCATCCTTTCCCTTGTCTGTTTTGGCAGAACATTTACATTGGTCCCCAAATCCAAGATGACCTGGTGCATTTCATAAAGACCTATCTGCGTTGTTAGCTACATCTCTCGCCCAGTTCGTGTCTTATGCTTACCGATTTTCCTGAGCATGCCATGTTCAACAGGGGCCTTTTCTTTACCGACGCATTTAGTTATCAATTCTTACAGTCCTTCCATCCCCTTTCTATAGCATAACAGATTCATGCAGGTCTCCAAAAAAGCAGAAAGCATAGAAGGGTCAACTTCTTGTGTTGTACTGGTCTCTAGTGTCTTTCTCTCACTTCCTGAGGTGGAGGCCTCAATGAAGCTCTTCTTTGCTTCCATAAATGTTTCCTTGGCATGCTTAAGATCAAAGGATGCTTCTTTCTCAAGAGCTTTGCAGACCCATCTGTCCTCCTCAGTTTGTTTACCCTTATCGGTGCCAGTCGTCACTCCACTTCTCAGCAAAATATTAACGCTTTGATCATCTTCATGGGGCTCAACCCTCACCAACTGTAAATTTTGCATCGGCTGCGTTTTGTTTTCTTGCATCTTAGCTATTAGCACTGAACATTCTTCTATGGCATGGTAAAATTGTATATAGTATTTACATGAAGGTTGTGTAGGATTCTCACACTCACGTGTGAAGTGACCTGACTCTCTCCAGCTGTAGCAGATGATCTCACCATGAACTCTACTGGGTCCTACTCCTCTTCCTCCTCCTCGGCCTTGAAAACTTCCACGCGCTCCACCTGTGCCTTGATCTGGAGGCCGAGTTTCTGCTTGCATATGGTAAGTAGGGTTTCTCTCCATCATTAGCTCATAACTCCGATAATGGCACTCATCATGGCCTACAAACTTACAGAAATTGCAAAACATCTACTAGGGCGTCTAAAAGAACTTTTGAAGTAAGTGGCAATTGTATGTCACATGTTTCCCAGTGACTTGATAGATGGCACACCACAACGCAACTCCTATACTTCGGTCGACTAGGACTGACGGATTTAGGGGGACTGGCCCCCCAGCTATAAGATAATTTGCATAGACCCCGTGGCCCTTGAATGTCAAGCACCAAATCTCCACGCGTGCTTCTGACTTGGTCTCCTTTTCTTTCTTAAGACTTTTTAAATCTAGGTGCAGGTTCTCTAATTACGAGTGAATTTGTTGTACACTCGGGTTTGTATCCTGAATCAGTGATGTGTGTAACCTCATCGCAATCTCCAAGGCTTCTTCTTGTGTGGCTATCTTCTGCAGTGAGAGAGATATTCTTATGTGTGACAATAGAGAGGCACTAAACCAATTGCGATGTTGAGTATCTGAGATTTGCATGTTAGCCTGCCTTATATAGCATTTCTGCCTCTGAAAAAACTCCCATGGTGTCTCATCAAATCTCATTAGGATCTCCTTAAATTCAATCACTGACTGCGCCTCAAATTTAAGATTACTAAATTCTTTGTTCAAGGTTGTCTGATTTTGTGCTAACGATGGATGAGGATTATCAGAACAATACTTAATGTACCAGTACAGTGTGCGGTCCTGCAAAGTGATAACGAATTCCGCCTTATTTATATTGTCATCGGTAATCTTTTAAGTTGTCTATACAGCGTGGACAAGAAACCAGAACTGCTTCAGATTTTCAGTTCCTATCCCCTTGAAGACCGACATCTTCATTGCATTTTCCATGTTGAATGCTGGAGGTGTAGGTGGAGGTGTGGGTGAAGGTGTATGCAATGGAGGTGGAGGTGGAGGTGGAGTGGATGGATGATGTGTTCGAGGAAAACCCTGTGTTATTAGCTTAACAACACTTCATGGCGAAGTCTGCACAGCACCTTTGTCATCACTTGAAGGAGGTCCAATCAATGGGTTATATTCTGGACCTGATTTTTCACAATCTCTAAATATTTTCCACTTCACCTAGCTTCGAACGTCAAGGTAATGGCATTATCCACTTTTCACACAATAACATCTTAATCCAAGTATTTAATGATATTATATACTTACCTCGCGGTCCCTTAAAGAAGTTCTTATCTGCTTCATTATAGCTCACTGATGTGTCCATTGCACATTCAATAAAAAACCCTCCCAAGATCTAATCAAGCCAATGATTGACAACTCGTGTGATTTTGTTATCAGATGTCTCTAGTATTTGCACCAACTCTCACGTCCAAACTATATAACTATCAACCTTCCACCTTCCTTGACTGGCTTCCAATTTAGCTAACCACTCATATAATTCAATTGGAATAGTTCTAAAGAAAATTTCATGTACCTCTGTATACACATACCTATTCAATTAATCCTCCTTCAACAGGTGCAAATTCCTGTTTTCTTGAGCTGCAAACTCATCAACTTCCGATCTAACGACTTTTAAATTTATTTATTATAAGGAAATCACACATCTCTTTAAGAAGATCTTGGTCCTGAAAATGGAACCATTTGTTGGCTTAGGGGTTCCTGACCTAGTTTTAGAGTTAGTTGCACCAACCAACAAAACCCTACATTGTTGGCCTTTTCAGCAACGCCCTGCATAGCATAGGTTGTAGTCTCACCCGAAGAAGTATTGGGGGATGCAGAACCAAGTTTTTGTATCCAGAGATGAAAGTGATGTCTTTCATTTCCTTGGATCTGCTTTTTCATATATCGATTATCTTCTAGGGCTCTTTTCCTACAACTAGGTTGACTGGCTTCGAGACCTTCGCAAAGGCCTGCGATCAGCAATTGTGGACCTAAAACAGTTGATTTATCTACTTTTGGGCATCAACAGACAATCTTGGATCATATTTCACATAGATCTACTTAATCCATTGGAAAATATAAGAGAAATAGCCTGTAACTTCGTAGAAGGGGCTAAGCATTCATTTCATATATCATTAAGACAGATTCAGTAAAGTCACGTAACATTAAACCATTATTCCATAAAACATGTCATTAATCGACAACATATAACATAAACAGATGCAGTGGAAATGCACAGTAATTTTGCAAAAAGTCTTCTTTATTGATCTTCAATTCACTAATTACAGACACTCTACCCTAGGCACACAGCTCCAGGGGTCCACGCACTCAGCTGTAGACTTTAACCAAACCTCCTGCACACTCAGCTTCGGGAACCTTCCCTTCCCTACCTAAGCATAGGAAGTTGATCCTTCCTACCTTAGCTCTCACCCAGGACAACAAAAACTCTTTTCTGTACCCAATTCTCTATCAAAGTGTACTTAAACTTACTTCTAAGACTCGATAAAACTCAACTATTTATACTATTTCTTTATACAATACCATGGCCGATGGACCATGGGAGAATGAAAAACATGACCAAAAACAAGGGGCTAAGGCCTCTTTGACTCTATTTAACTGCGCACTTCACATCCACATTTTGTGGAAACTTTACATCTTTTACAAAATTTGTTACAAAAAAAGACTAATTAATTCTACTCTACCCCTAGGGACCCCATCCCAACAAACCACTAGTCTCCCTAAAGGAGCACTTGAGCAAACCATATATATGCAAAGGATATATGTTGGGGAAGTAAACAAAATCCACATTCCACGACCGGGACAACAAAGAACATGTAGTCCTAGAAATTATCCACTCTAATGTCTCTGGACCTTTCTCGAAAGCCTCCACTGCTAGATAAAAATATTTTGTCATTTTTATTGTTGACTTCTCATGGAAGTGTTGGATCTTCTTCATGCGAAATAAAGATGAGGAATTATCCAAGTTGATAAAATTCAAGGCGCTGGTTGAGAAAGAAACAAACAAGAATGTGAAGGCTTTAAGGATTGATAATGGAGGTGAGTACATGTCGAATGAATTTAAAAATTTATGTGCGAAAGAAGGAATTTGACGAGAGTTGACAACACCCCACAACCCAAAATAGAATGGGGTGGCTAAGAGAAATAACCGTAGGATTGTGGGAGAAGTGAGGGGGATGTTGCATGACCAAGGAGTCCCTCTCTATTTGTGGGATGAGGCATGAAACACAACAGTATATTTGTAGAACTTGAGTCCTCATCTGATTCTTGGCATGATTACATCAGAGGAGGCTTTCTCGGGGAGAAAGTCAGATGTGTCGCACTTCATGATTTTTTGAGTCTCTGTTTACTGCCATGTCTCTAAAGAATAAAGGAATTAGCTTGAGTCACCCACATAATTTGTGGTATTTCTGGGTTACATACAAACTCCCCACAACTACCGTGTGTACTTTCCATCTGATTCGGATTTAAACAGGAACGCAACAGATTATAGAAATAACCATAAATACAGAGATGTAGTGGAAATAATACCTCATTTCATCGATGTAAAATACTGAAATATGCTTACAAACAGAAATGGAAATAAACCAGCTAGGGCAATGGTAGCTTTATCTATGAGAAGAGATATGGAAGCTACATGCCTCTGAATTGTGTTAAAATGAGGCTCGAAGGCCTATTTATTGTTGGGAAACAATGGAGAACCCTAAACATTAAAAAACCTAACCCTAGAAGATGAAACGCCAAATTATGGGCCCCGTTTGGGTAAATTGGTACATCAACTTCCCGAGGTCATAACTTTGGCATACGATCTATGTTTGACGTGCACAATATCTCGTTAGAAATATATATCCGAGAAATACAATTTTGGGAAGAGCAGCATTAGTCCATAGACCCATGTTGCTCCCAGTTTTGCTAAAAAACATCGTTTAGGGCCTTAAAATGCCTCCAAAAGTTCAAGACCTGAAAACCTGCTAAAAATAGTCAACTGTGCTACAATTACGGAAATTGAAAAACTGAAAGAGATAGTTGTGGGGGTCCAAGTGGGATAGGTGGGTGGCCACCAACATCCACCTAGATCACCATGCCTCAAAATGATAGTTGTGCAAAGGGATATAAATTTTGATGAGGAGAAAGCAATGTGGTGCTCTGTTGAGAGGAAGGGATAGATCCTACCAGAAGAGGAGCTTTTAGCTCCAAAGGATGAGCCTTAGGAAGTTGTGGAGCAACCAAAAAATGAGGAGCAAAGAGCGAAGACATTCACTTAAGCATAACCATCGAGAGAAGGAGAAAAAATAACCAAAGAAGTTGGTAACTGTGTGCAAGGTGCAAGGGAGAACGTGGGAGGTCCTTCAAATTTGCGCATGAAAACGAGGTCACTTGAGAGATACATTGGCTACATGGCTCTTATGGCTGAGCTTATAAAAACTGAGCCACCCTCTTTTTGGGAAGAAATATAGAAACTTCTATGGGTTAATGCAATGGTGGAGGAATACAAATCCATTGTAAAGAAAAATGTTTGGGAAGTGGTCCCAAGACCAACAGATAAATCAATATTGGGTTCAAGATGGATCTTCAAGGTGAGGCAAGTAGCAGGCGGAAGCATAGAGAAGATTATGGCCAAGGGGTACTCTCAAGTTGAGGGAATTGAATATGAGTAAATATTTTCTCATGTAGCAAGGTACTCATCAATTAGATCAATTCTTGCTCTAGCTACACATATGGGGTGCAAGATCCACCAGATGGATGTAAAAACAACATTTCTTAGTAAGGTTATTGAGGAGGAGGTGTACATCAAGCAACGAAAATGTTTTGAGACATTTGATCGGGAGTCTCATGTGTGCAAAACTCAAGCGAGCATTGTACGGTCTCAAACAAGCACCCCGTGCTTGGTACACTAGGATCGATAGTTATCTCACTAGTTTGGACTTCAACAAAAGTGAAGTGGATGAAAACCTATATCACATCTTCATAGAAGATAAATTTCTTATTATTTTCTTATATGTTTATTATTTGATTTTAACTAATGATAAGTAGTTGATCAAATCTTTGATGGACGACCTTGCAAAAAAATTTGAAATGAAGGACATGGGTCTCATGCACTACTTCCTCGGGTTGGAAGTGCTATCACATTTGTTAAGTTAGAAATTGTAATGTCCCTTAATAATAAATAATAAATAATATAATATAATATTTTTTTTTCTAAGTTAAGACTAACCTAAGTACCCACGGGGGATTTGAACCGGTGACCTATCGCAAGGAGTGCCTTAACAAGGCACCCATTCACCGTCAATCCAAAGCCCCATGGGCAATATAATATAATATTAAAAAAATAATAAACAATAAATAAAAAATAGTAATAGTAAATAAATAATAAATAATAATAAAATAATAAATTAATTACATGCTCTAAATAAATATAAATAAGAATAAAAAAACAAAGCAATAAAAATCAGTAAAGCTATCAAAAAGTAAAAAAAAAAAAGAATAATACAAGAACGCAGTAAAGTTGCATGTGGACACATGGAGTGTGTGCATGTGGTTCCCCTTCCAATGTTTGCTATATTTAATAGATGAGGAGGAAGATGAGAGGCATTGCATCATTCCATGATTCCATCATCCATTCTCTTGGGAGAATAGTGTTATGAGACAAAGGATCCCTGGCAGTAGTATGTTGATTGAGGGCTCGAGGGTGGCCAGTTGAAGCAAAATTTTGTGCAATTGAGCCTACAGTTGGGTGGATAGTCGTCCCCAAGACTTTCTTGCAGTTAGCAAAAGAATTCAACTAGCATTCCCCAGATAAGTTGTCTCTATTCCTATCTTTTGAAATTTAATGTTAATTAGTTGATAAATTACGTGTTGATTATAAATCGTATGATTAATCTAATTAATTACATGTTTTTATTTCGGGGTTGTTACATATGGTATCAGAGCAAGGTTCAAACTCTTGGTACCTTTGGGAATTAAACATTAATGCAAGAACTAATAATATCTATTGTTATTGTTCTAGATCTGCTTGAAAATCGTTGTTAAATTGTTGGCTTAAATGTTGCCTTTCTAAATTGTTCTGAAAACTATTGTTAAGGGCTACCCTCCAAAATCTATATTCGATCCAGGAACCAAATCTCTCTAGACTTGATATATCGTGAATCAGATCAATTGTCATTTTAATTAATTCTGGTGACCATTCTAGGATGGGTCCTGAGATCTAACACAAGTATTATTCTTCTATGATCAAATCAAATCTCCAAAACGATTTTTTTGTATTCTTATAAGAAATCTCTACATTATGGGTTTTACGGCTAAGATTTTAAACATAAATTTAGGGTGTTTCTCTGTCATTCATTTTACTCATTTGACCCACATGTGCATATTTTGTTGCAATTGAATGGCTTTGTCAATTATTTTCCATGTGTGCATGGATAATTAAGATCGTATGTGCTATTAGCAGTTCGTACGTTGCATGCTAACCCTTTGACGAAATGTGCTCTTGAAAACTTTGCATCTGCTCAACAACTAGGCTCAAATTTGTAGGCTCTCAAATTTTGAAACTGGAATGCCTATTTTTCGTGCCTAAAAGTTTATAGTTCTATAACTATGTGTCACAATAGTTTTTGAATTTCTTAGAGTATTTTAATAAATCTGAAGAATATGCCAGCTATAGCATGAGTCTTGGTATGGGCATTAACATTGACAAATCATAACAAATCCCTGGGCATATCTTCATTTGGATTATATTTGGACATTATTTCAGATTAGTGAAATCACTGTGACTAGCCCGTCAGGATGGATGCATACAGACTATTTGATAAAATGTATGAACAAAAAATTTCAGCAGTATGATGATTTTAGAGTTGAGATAGCAAGTGGGAAGCTTTGCCTTTGAATCTTGAATCACTTTCACCACTTTGAAATTGCCTCAGAATTTAACTTCTCAACATTATACTTGCCATCAGCGCTTGTCAAAGGATTATGTATCTGGTTGCATTGGTGTTTACATAAATAAATAACCAAAATTTGAATGAGGATAATTTTTTATTCCTGTTAGTAAACACGCTAATTTCAGAGCTTCCTATGTTCTATTGCTATGTGAAAATACTTGCTTCGTTTGATAATAGCTCCATTTTCATGATGGAAACAATAATTTGATGATTAGTAACAAAATTATTAGTTTATGGATTTGTCTATCCATGAGAAGGAGATTCCAGTACATTATAACTATATTACACTGAGAGTTATCCTACGTCTACTGAAAACAAGGTATTTCCTTGCAGCACAGATACAAACTGAAATTCCATTTAAGAGTGTTATTTAGGGAAACCCCTAGTGGTGATTAGATTCACCTTAAGTACAGGGAGGAAAAGCTGAAGTGATAGTGGTTTATTCGAGTTGCCAGTAGTGTGACTGTCTATTTCACTGAATGCACAAGTTTGTGAGTTTTATTTGATCTATGGTGATTGCACAAAGCATAGAAATAGGTGGGTTGACTGTGTTGTAGTATGCAAAGATCACTACTTTGACAGAATATAACGAGACTTGGATATTGTAATAAGTTGTATGTTTGAAGATCTCCGATATTGACTGCAATAATATTCTTGTTCTAGTGACAGAGCTACGTGACCTGTTTTGACAGAGTTCTTTCAATGACAAATATTGTGGGCAGGGTATATAATCCACAGAACAAAGGAAAGCAAAAGTTAACCATTGCCAGCGAATCGTCAATGAATATATAGGAGAGTAACCCATTTGTTCATTTTTCTCCCTCTTTTTCACCTCCTCATTTCTGACGTCATTTAGATTAATGTATTGCCAATAATGGTGCTGCTTCCTATTACAATTGATAGAGAACCAGGGGTATGTGGAAATTAGCAAGAAAGTGATGTGTTGCCTAAAACTCTTGAGATTAAAAGGCCATCCATACTTTTATTAGAGATACATCAGCTCATGTCATTAGGACCTACATTGTGTGCAACCTGATATGATCTAAGGGAATTGAACTTGTGACCATAGCTTAACAATACTTGCTGAAGCATAACATGTTGTGAAAGAAATCTTCCGTCTTGATCCATTTTCCTTGATGTGTGTATGCCTCGTCAATTTTGTTTTAATCATATTACAGTCACTACCTTGCATAAGTACAAAACCCGCATCAAAACATTCTAAGTCTTATAGCCTAATACTTTATAAGCATAAACAATATCTATTAAAATAGGAGATCTTGGGCTTCACAACCTATAAGCAACTTAGAACTTGCAACCACCTTCCTTGACATGAATCTCAAAAGCATTCTTAATCGTAGATAGATAGTAATTACCAACAACAAGAAACATTAATTGTCTACTCTGCATAGGTAGCCTTATATTTTCTTGCAAACTTTGGTAGTTCCTTAGCACATTCAGATTCCAAAATGCCTAGATGAAGTTGTAACAACACATAGTTATGAAATGTCGAATGTTGTGTAAAGCCCCTCTATGAGACATCAAGTAAATTTAAATTTTAATAGCAGTGAAAAAAAAACGATGTTACTACATTACCTGAATCAGCATATATTCTAAAGAAAATCACCCTTATGTGCTTTACTCTTTAGCTTGTCTGATGGAGAACGTTATAGGAATTTTTAGTTATCAGTCCGTGAAACTTTAATGCGAGTCATTCCAATTTCTTACAGTTCCTTCAATATAGACTTGATCATTTGGATCTGATCATTGTGCACAAATTGTGTCTACCCCACTAAGCACCTAGCTGATAGAATATAGATTGTAAAAGGTAGTGGCACATAATGATCCAACTCTAGAGTCAAAACTGCCAAGAAAATACCGTATGCTAAAAAACAAAGGTTCTCTTCAATTTTTCTTAATTTAGTTGTTGCAATGGAATTCAATGCAGAAAAAACAAAATTCCTATCATGCAAGTCCATTTTCAAGAAAGCTCTATGGGTTAGCTATCTACCCTTTATTTCATTTAATTTTGTTGTTCCTTTCATATCCTCCAATGTTTTTTTTTTTACCATTTCTTCCAGGTTAATATGTAATTGGGTCATTCTTGACATTACATGGTATAATTTTAAGCCAGCCACTTAACCATATCTGAATATGCCCTGGCTAATATAATATCTAAGCATGTGGGCCTCTGCCGCAAGGGATGCATAGGATTTTATTATCTTTTGTATAAATCTCACCTGATCCTGTTACTGCTGGCAAAGGATTAATTCATTTTCTAGCTTAATTCAAAACATGGCTACAATTCTTTATTCCATAATGTTGGATGGTACTCAGTTTTTGATGCCCTCTGTTGCAGCTTTCTCTCTCTTATTCAATGTTGGATTATGATGGATCCTATTTTCCTGTTTTTTTGCATGTTCTAACTTCTAACAGTGCATGGTTTTGGATAAAGTTAATCACTGTTAAGATATTGATTAATTCCAATCCTTACTTCTTATTTTTAGACCTGCGGATTTCTCTTTTATTGTAACACTTACGATGTGGCTTCTTAATTGTCTTTAATAATTTTCTTGAAGGTGACCAGTTACTGAATGTTTGAACAAGGACAGGGTGTTTAAGTTGTACAAGTTGTCGTAAATTTGAATGCATGTCTAAGATATTGCTTATAAATTATGCTAAGGTCATTTTCATGAAAAGATAGCTTGTTACTTAAGTAGGCTTGACTTAGAAGCTAAGATAGCTAGCTCCTTGAGCAGACTTAGCTTAGAAATTTCCAAACCAATCTTACGGTTTTTTTATGGCACCAGAACAGCTAAAAACATTCAGTATGGTGTTGTATGAGGATGCATTCTGATCAGCAAGGTCACAATCAAGACTATAGCACTATATATGACAAATTAATATCAGCCTTCGACTCAAGGAGGCACTTTCTTAGAGGAAAACTTGGCACAAATCCAGCACTTAAATCAACATGTTTCCCATGAAATACAATAGTTTTGTATGGAGGATGATATAGCAGGTTGGGGATCTAATTTCAACAGTCAGAGTGGGGGCAAATATGGAGTTTTAGGTACTGATATGGAGGATATGTTTGATACACTTCCTATAAGACAAGATAATTTTATTCATGCCCAAAAAATGACCATAAAAGTAGGTCAATGGGACTGCTGAGTACAATACTATCGATACAAAGCAGAAGCACCAAAATGGATCCTATAAAGATAAGGAAAGATATAAAAAGTAAAGCATGAATATTTGCCAAGGCCTTCAAAAGGAAAGAAAAGAAAAGAAAAAAAGCCTGGACTCTAAGTGCGGATAACTAAACTGAGAGGAGGATGTATAAATGTGTTGGATCTAGAGATTGGAGAGCAAATAATGATGGTTAGGGTTCAGGGGTTGCCCTCTGCTAGATCCTGGGTGGTTTTGCCTACTTACTGGTAATGGATTGAGTCTAGCACTGTTGTTGAGCTCTTTGGGGAGGGGGGCAATGGCCCCTTTGGTCCACATAGAAACAGTTTCCGATAGCATGCTGCCATAAATTTGTCTCTTGGTGCCCCTAGCTGATGGGAGCACCATAAAGAATTAAGTAATCATTCGGTTGGAATTTGGTTTCGGCTGAGGCTGATAAGTATGGGGATGGTGTGTAAAGGCCTCCTGCATGTATAAGGCTAGGAACCTCTAGTTGAGGTTCCTAGAGAAATTGGAGAGGGTCTGAGGTCCCTAAATAGACAATGGAACTACCCTGGAATCTCATAATAGATGGGGCAGCGGAATATGAAGTGCTCCGGCACAACTGTTGAGAATTATATCTCAGATAAGAACTTTCACATAGGTTGAGGGTGAATGTGTGAGAAATAGTTCAAGATATTTTCAAAAGGTAATTCTATTTTTTTGGAAAAAGCTATTTTATAATTCGCTTTACTAAAAAGGTGAAAGTCTTATATTTAGCAATTTAGTTTAAAAGTTTATCTCATGCATGACCTAGACTATGAGTAATCTTAAAAAATAGATTCTTTTCTAAAAGTATAAAGACAGGGAAAGGTAGAGGGTTTTGAATACACATGAGCGGTTTAGTACGTTGAGCGACAGAGAGATGGAGAGAGTGTAGGCAGCCAGGAAAGATGCTTTTTCGGGTAGCAAATAGTCCCATACAACATATGAAATAGTTATGTGCATTTGTACGGAAGTCCACATAGCCATACAGACAGGTTTGTATGGACCCATACAATTGTATGGATAGACAATACAGGGTTTGTATCGTCCTTCTGATAGACCATACAGTCTGTACAAACAATGTATATAACAAACAGTATTACTCAGCAGTCATTTCGCTCAAGTTTGGGGTATTTTTTGTAGTATTGTTTTTTTTTTGGATAGCTTATGGAGGTTTCCCTCTAAGTATTTTGAAGGAATGAAAAGTTGGTTTGAAGGAGTAATTACCTTTGTGAATTTGAAATTAATTCTTATGTTATATAATTTGTAGCTGTTGTTTGATTGATGCTATGACCTGAAAATTGATTTCAGCATTAATTAAATTATGTAATCTACTTGTTTGATTGATATCATAAGGACATTAATCACCTAGGGCTTGAGTAGGAAAATAGGAGTGATATACAAATTACTTATTGGAAAATGCCATTAATATAGCTTAGTGCTAAAATATTATTTAGGAATAGTGTATATATTATGAACTTAAGCTGATAATTGCTAATAAACTGTCTGAAAAAATGCTGTTATGATTGAAAGAGAGCCCTGTATCTGAAATCTATGCTGAAAATTAGAGAACTTACGGTTGAAACTAAACACATGAGTTTTCTGGACCAGAATTGGACAACTAATGTTCTAAATTGAAATATGAAATATTGTCAGCCAAGAGTACAATGAAATAGACTCATACAATTGCTTTTTGATATTTTGTCAAGTATCCTTCAGTACAGAGGTATGAACGCTAACTCAGGCCTAGACCCAAGGCAGTATTCATAGAGTGAAAGAGCACCCAGCCAATGTTCGACTGCGAGTTAAAGTGTGGCCTTCAGTGTACTTGAATATTAGATAGAAAACGATAGCGTCTATCGAGAAAACCATGAGTTTGAGAAAGTCAAGGTCCAGTGGGACATATATAGCCCAGGGTCAACTACCTGGGAAGATGCAGATGTTATTTTTAACTGACTTTCCTTATTTACTTGATTAAAATGTGCGGTGAACTAATTAGGAGTGCTTACATAGCTAAGACAGATACTTTTATGGAGCATCCAAATCATGTTTTATTGTTTAAACTTCATGATACATCATACACTATGATTTCAGTTTAGTTTAATTAATTGTTATGATGTTGAGTATAATGTTACATGAGGTTTCGTGATATAATGGTAGGAGGATAATGATGCACATGTAGTTCTTATAGTGATGATGTATCCTTATGATGATGATGATATGCATAGGAATTATGATGTTATGTCAACGTATATTGACATATTCATTTACTACGTGATGATAGGTATTTAATGTTGAATACTCATGATGGATATGATATGCATAACATGGCATAGGAATTATGATGCTATAATATGAGGTTTATTGACATGTGGTTCATTTATTATGTGAAGTCATGATATCTCTTTGATGCAAATATATTGATGTTATAACTTATGATGGTATTTCTTGAGGTGAAGCATGTCATAGTTGCATAAAAATTTATGACATGCATGAGCATGCGGTTCGTTATCATTCATAATGTTGCGATTAACAATGATGAATGTTCTCATGATGACATGCAAGACTTGGCATGTGGATTATTTTCTATGATACTATGATGGTATATCTAATGCATTGGTTGCATGTTGAGGTGTGATGATTGACAGGACTCCTCAAATGGGCCGAGAGGGCTGGTTTATTTGATGATCTCATGCGAGCCCATATGCACGAGGGAGAATAAGTAACACTGTATGGGCTGGGTACAAACTCAATCAGCACTACATATGCCAGTGGTTCCTTTGTCTTGTATAGCTCTTGAGGGCTATGGGACCATCTTGAGGAGGTCAAGTGCCTGATATTGAAGGCTAAGTGCCTAGTATTGTATTGGGATGCCGAAGTCTGGTGGGGGTGTAAGGACTTCGATGCCTGGGGTTGTGCACCTTAGTGAGTTGTGGAGGGAGTGGGACAACCTTGCGAGATGCTGAGCGACATTGAGCACTATACCGGATGTCTGCCTTGGGGCAGATTAGGTCTGATTCAGGCGTGAGCCTTGGGGCCAGCCTTGGACTAGGATAGAGACCGGGGAGGCTTATGCCTGCTTCCGAAAGTGGGAAGAAGGACAAAGATTCCTTGGGATTTCCCAGGTGTTGTGAAACTTTCGAAGCCTGTTGGTTATACTAGTTCAACAGAGGGTGCTGGAACTGTTACATGCAGTAATAAATAACAAAATAAATATAATGTCCCTTAATAATAATAAATAATAAATAATAAAAAATTTAACTTCGGGACGAAGTTCCTTAAAGTGCGGGAGTATGTAATGTCCCTTAATAATAAATAATAAATAATAAAAATAATAAATAATAAATAATATAATATAATATTAAATAAATAATAAACAATAAACAATAAATAAAAAAATAGTAATAGTAAATAAATAATAAATAATAATAAAATAATAATTAATTACATGCTCTAAATAAATATAAATAAGAATAAAACAAGAAAGCAGTAAAAATCAGTAAAGCTATCAAAATAAAAACAAAAGAATAAAACAAGAAATTAGTAAAGTTGCAGGTGGACACATGGAGTGTGTGCATGTGGTTCCCCTTCCAATGTTTGCTCTATTTAATAGATGCGGAGGAAGATGAGAGGAATTCCATCATTCCATGATTCCATCATCCATTCTCTTGGGAGAATAGTGTTATGAGACAAAGGATCCCTGGTAGTAGTACATTGATTGAGGGCTTGGGGGTGGCTAGTTGTAGCAAGATTTTGTGCAATTGAGCCTACGATTGGGTGGAGAGTCGTCCCCAAGACTTTGTTGCAATTAGTAGAAGAATTCAACTATAATTCAACTAGCGTTCCTGAGATAAGTTGTCTCTACTCGTACCTTTTGAGATTTAATGTTAATTAGTTGATAAATTACGTGTTGATTATAAATCGTATGATTAATCTAATTAATTACATGTTTTTATTTCGGGGCTGTTACAGATATTTTTTAAAATCCTGATAATTGTAGTATCAACGAAAAGTTTGTAATAAACAAAGAAAAGTGTTGATGATGGGCATATCAAGCCCCCTTGTTTTAACCCTCTCATAGGCCTATAATGAGTTGACCATTGCATGATCTAGTTAGTGATAGAGTAAATGATTTTGAGACTAATTTTTTCTTTTCATGAATGAGTTTCATTGGTAGAAGTACCTTCCTAGAATGACAAGGTAATGTTCAAAGAAGATATCAACGATAAAGCATAAATAAACACATGTGGAGAAGAAGAATAAAAGAGAGCTATGATGGAGAAATGAAGCAAATCATGGACCGAGATAGAAAGAATACATTGCATGATGACTCAGAGGATTACAATATTGATCAAGACCCCTTGGAGGGTGAAGATAAGAAAAAAGTGGATCCTTCATGAAGATGAATCATATATCAAATCTAACACCAATAATGAAAGATGAAGCAACAAGGAAGACAACTTAGCATTTCCACCTCATCATGAAGTCCATGTCATCATTTTCAAGTTGTAAATTGTACAAGTGTCATCATAATGGTTAATATGTCTCAATGTGTCATGCCACATCATCATGTGAAACGTAATGATGTATTTTCAAATAAAGGACAAAATGTAATGTGTTGAAGTCCAAGCATCATATGTGGAATATGAAGAGTCACATAGCCATATATGGACAAAAGTCGCATAGAGAATTCAAAAGGTCATTAGAAGTCCAAGAGTCATGAGGGTAGTCCAAGATTCATGAGGAGATGAAATGTCATTCCTTTTGTTATAAAAGTAACTCAATAACTCAAGAAAAAGGTATTTTGGAGGCTTAGGCTTTGGAGAGCTTGTCTTGGCTTCTCTACTTGGCATAGGAGAGAAAATTATCCTGTGGAGAAGCAAGAAGTGACCTAATGTTCCACTACTAGAACTAGTGCCTCATCATTGTAACTTTGTGTTGACAGTGCTGGACCAACCAACATCAGGGGATATCCCCGGTATGAAGTCCCAACTAGACCTCACACCATTTGGTGTAGGATTCCCATCTGGTGTGATGGCCTGACTGCCATTATCTTAAGGATCTGCCTCAACTCATGCATATCAGCACAGGAGAGTGGTTTGCTTTTTCTTTGAGAAGTGAGGTTCACGTGCTTGGTGAATGTAAGTGTCACTCATGTTAATGGTTCTTTCACTATTGAGCGAGAGGCTGATAGTGAGTTCTAGGTCAATTGGGAGTAGTCCGAACACTGCTAGGAATACACAACACAACAGAACATGCACAACTTCCAGAGGAGCAGTCCACACAGATGCGGAAGTTACAGCATACAAGGTAAGATAACACGCACGTCACTCAACAGATCAGTCTAAGCGAGCCCAACTATTGTTACAACAAGTTTCATGTGAAAGGTCTGTCTGATGTCCAGGAGAGCAGTCTACATGAGCGAGAAAACATTAACAACATATACAACACATTTCCATTAATAGATTATGTATTACAACAAATGAAACAGTTCATATGTAGAACACAGGTTCAAGCAACATGCATTAAAAGTGTTAAAGATCAGTCTTACAACAGATACAATACATGTGTGAAAATGTGTTGGCCTGTTAGCAGGCTTCTGAATTAAGCGAAAGTTCCAAGACACATTGTTACACCATACATCACTAACCCTGAGTGTGGGGCGTTGGAGCGACTACTTACTCTTCAAATAAAATATTACAGACTCTCTTGGCTATGTGGGAGGATCAGAGGTGAAAATTCCTTTCCATGTACAAATGAGGGACTTTTTATAGGCAAGGGTGAAATTGACCCTTATGGCTATTCGACTACCCTCATGACCATTCGGCTTCCATGACTTTTCGACTTACATGACTCTTTGTTCAACAAGTGGGTTTCTTGGACTTCCACATTACATCACATTGATTGACAACATAGCCCATAGTGGTGACATGGGCAACATGACTCATGACATGACTTGACATGACATTGTTGGTACATTCATGTTGTTGTCGGAGTGCATGTCAAGCTACAATGTTGCTGGGTGATGGATGTATTCATGGTGTATCATAGCTTCACCTTCACATGGCAAAGTGCGTGGAGTCTTCGATGTTCCTTGGTTCGATTGATGAAGCTTTAGCATGTTGTTCCTTGCTTGCATGCTGGAAGTCTTGATAGGCTCATCTATTCGCGAAGGTGCATATTCGCCGCATTTATCTACTTCGCATGCTTCGTGCATTCATTTGATTTGTCATCTTTCCATGTTTGTTGGTGTACCTGTACCTGTAGTCACTCATGACGAGACGACATCAAATCCAAAACCTCCTAGTCTACAATGGAACATGATCATTTCGGATGCAGGTGACCGGGAGAAGCGGCAAGGCTGTGAAGTGGGATGATGGCTCCGAGCACTGCTGATGAAAACTGCGCAAGAGTCACTGAGTGGTGGAGATGGGAAATCTGAGACAACAACGACTGCCTACGAGGTCTGGCTCAGCTGAGAGGCAAAATTGCGCAAATTTTCGAAGGACAGTCTAGGCTACAGGAAGGAAAGGAAGGCATCTCTTTACATTTTTCAGAATGAACGGGCACTAGGGGATGGATAGCCAGATTTGTTCAATTTTCTAGAGGAACGGGTTGGGCTACATGAAGGGTTAGTAGGCAGAAATTGCGCAGTTTTTGGGAGGAACGGCTCAGGAGACTGGCAGCCAAAACTACGGAATTCCCAGAGGGAACTGGCATTTGGCTGCCGGGGTCACTGGCAGCAAAAATTGTGCAATTCCCAGAGGGAACTGGTAGTTGGCTGCTGGGGTCACTGGTAGCCAAAACTGTGCAATTCATAGAGGGAACTGGCAGTTGGCTGCTCAGTCACTGGCAGCAAAAACTGCGCAATTCCTAGAGGGAACTGGCAGTGTGCTTCTGGGAGCTGTTGGTGACGAAATTCCACTGAAGCTAGGAAGACAGCCTGCTAATCATCTCTGTGCAATTTCTAAGATGAGTGGGCTACTGGACAAAAGAAGGCCTACTCATGAAAACTGCAAAATTTCTTGGATGAGTAGCGGTTCGACTGCTTGGATGACTCACTAGGAAAACTACACAATTTTTTGAGAGAGACAGTGACAGGCACTTGGTGTCTGTCCTGCCTGTCAGCACAATTTCCTCAGTCAGTTGAGTGAGTAAGGTCAGTGACCTCTGCACAATTTTTGAGGGGATTCAGTCCCAAGGTGAGTGTCAGGTCCGACTTCCGGGTGGTCAGTATGGAAGTGGATTGAATTGCTTGCGGGAAGCGCAACTTGAAAAGACTTGCTTGATGACTCTCCAATGTTCTGGTTGACAGTCGATCGAGTCGATGATGGGGTGGTGGTCTGGCTGTTAGAAGGGGGCCTGGTAATTAGAACTTCAACAAAAATGACTAACTGTGAATGATCGAAAGATGCATAAGGGATCATGCAAACACAGACTCTCATGACTCGATGACGAAATGACTCAAACCATCCAGACACACATGTTCAATGTGACTAACCAAAAATGCAAGTTAGAAGCTCAACACTCGCGATTGAATGTTCATTAATCGAGACGAGGCTTGTGCAACAGTGAAAATGACTCCGTGTGTGAGTGCGACAGATGCTTTCATAGCGAACAAAACAAGGACATATGAAGCGAAGACTTTGAGCATAACCACAACATGGTAGCAAGCATGACTTAGACATCAACATGTAGAAACTTGAATGAAATGAACAAGCAAGGCGGATGCAAGGACTCACATGAGCTCATGGAGTGTACCCAATTGTGTGCAGTCATCAAGTGAAACTCTCAAGGGAGGCTCCGAAATTGGGTGCAAGCCAAAATTTTGGAGGGTATTTGTAGCTGCTACAACACTTTGTACATAGATATCTCACCTAAGTGAAATTCAATGAGACAACACATTTTCGTGCATATATCATGAATGATTTAGGACTATTCTTGGGATGTACGTTGTGTTCATATGTACTAGAGAAATTGACTAATTTAGGTGGCTTTCGTACTTATCTTGTTGAGTGTGTGGTGTATTCACTTTACAATCATTATGTGAACTATTTTACTAACAAATCCTTTTTATGCTCTTGTGAGTCTCTCTTATGTTACCACTATTACTTCTTTCCAGAGGGTCACTTTTTTCTCACATTATTGAAGGTCCCTTCTTACACATTACAATTGATGTTTCACAATGTCAAGTTTCTTGCTAATTAAAGTTTTATGTATATAATATCTTATGTTATCCCTTGAAACCAAGACGAACCTTTGTGTTATGTTTGTCGGTCTAATACTCTAGATGGGGCTCGTACTCCAAACCATATGCTTTCTAATTGGGACTTCACATCAGGGATACCCCTTGTATGTTGGCAGTATCTAGCATAGTCAACAGGTTCACTTTCCTCATTTGTGGGTCCCCTTGCATCTATTATTGGTACAATTGACTCGTAAAGAGGTGGTTTCTACCATTCTGGACATCATCATATCTATTCGCATGTTTTATATTCACGTCATCGGGGTTGTGTAGAAGACCCTAGGATAGGGACATTTCACTCCTATATGGCACCTTTCCTAGGTTGAATTGGAGTTATTATCATTTATATAATTTGAGGGAAACTTTGTGGAACCTCATCTATTATGTGTCAATATCCCTATAAATGTATATTATGACATAAATCCACACAATATTTGCTGGTGGGAATGATGTTTTTTATTTGTCACATGGATCCACTATCTATTTTTCATGGTCATGTCCTAGCATTTCATGTCATTGATTCACAATGTGTAGTTGGTGGCTATGTTCAATTTCTCTATATGACCAAGCTTCGGTCTGCTTGACTCAGGGATGTTATTAGCAGGATCAAGACTTCAACATTCCAGTTCCTCTTATTCAGCTTTGTAGTCCTAGCTCTTTGCTCCTATTTTGAGCTCTAAGTTTTGTTTTAGTGCAATTTGGCCGTTATTTTCTCCTTTGACCTCATGCATTAAGGTGGAACTATTATAAACCTATTTCCACATGTTTTAGTGAGTTGCATTTACCTTTATATTGGTGACCATTTTGCACAACTTGTACCCTTTTTTCTAAGCCTTTTAGAGCAAGGGCATTGGTTAGCCATGCCTAATAGGACTTCCAAGCCTAGTCTCAATCTACATTAGATTTTTGGGACACAAATTTTCCCTATCTAATTAGCATCTGAGTTTAGCTTTCTATAATTTCTCATTCCTTAGGATATAAACTTGATGGATTACCTTCATGACATGGATAGGGGAGAATTATTATAGAAGTTTCCTAAATTTTGTTCCCCTTAAGTTTCCAAATCCATTCTCCCAACGAGGTATAAATGACTATATATACCTTTCATATCAAGGGGAAACCTAGATATAGTGTCCATATTATAGTGTGAGAGGACTATTACGTGATTAGGAGGAGGGGACTAAGAATACAAGTTGGAGAAGAGCCTCAATTCCTAAAGGTACGATTTCTATGTATATGTCATTTCATTGTTAATGCAAGTATATGAATTCTATTCCTTATATTTTTTGTCTCTATCATGTTATGGTAATTATGTTGATGTTTTCTTTCGATTCATGTTAACCTTCTCTTTGTGTAATGTAAGTTCATATTGGTTGGTGGTACTTGTGTTTAGGTTTTTGTGGATCATGATTGTTAGAATTATGATCTTAATGTAGAGGAAGGCTCTCAATATATGGAATCAAATTTAATGCTCATCACCAACCTGCAATGGTTCAAATGTGTCTCTTTGAACCATGCTTAATATTTTGTAGATGAATATAATTAATATAGAGGGTTTTCATTGATTTTATTGTATCACTCTTTTCACACACACATGTCTGATGGATCTTGGGAAAGGTTCATGGAGCAATAGCTCCTTGTGGCTATGGAATTCAAACTACAAAAATATTGAAGGAAAATTTTCCCACATCTATAGAAAAACTACGAATAATCAAGTATAATTTCTATCTCTGTATTAAGGATTGATAATCTTGTTAATAATAAAAAAAAGGAGAGTGCTCCAATTTATGTTGATTCATTGCTTATCATTGGTCAAGTTAGAAATATAGGAATATATGTTTCCTCAAATCTCATTGGATATATATCTTGAATTAGTGGAATGATTACCCACTTGCAATATATTGAATTTTATCACTTACTTCAGGATTCTAACATCCAAGTAGATGCCATATAAAATTTGGCAATTCATTTGCTGAAAAGTGTGTTGTTTCAAATTGGGGATGATCTTGTGCTTGCTCTTTACGACTATAGAATTATAAGGAAACAAATTTAAGACCACCTCGGTACACTACATCCCCCATAATTGTCTTCCTATTATCTCAAGAGGATAATTTAGGTGGATATGGTGCCTTTTTGTGTTGATGGAAACATATATTATATTTATAGGTCAATAAATGTCTATTGCATTTATTGAGGAGGGAACACTTTAATAAGTTTTCAACTTATAGTTTTAAGAAGCAATGCTTGCATGTTTTCTGTTTTTTTTGTTGTGTCGTATAGATGTAAGGAAAATTATATGGGGATGTTGGATTTTATTTGAATATTATCTTCAGATGACCTTTTGACAAGTTCCAACTCATATGTTTCTTAACATTTCATTTAGGTTATGCCAAAATTGATTGGCTTTGAACCATCAATTGTAGTGAACATTAGTGAAGGCTTGTTTTCGAGGTAGTCAATTGACACAATGTTATATTTTCATGTAATTTTGTTGTGGAGTATGGTCATAATAGAAAATGTATTGAGTGTGAATTTTTAGACTTGAGAAGGATTATGAGGCTGTTAGTTAAATAGTATGGCATACCCACCATTGATTAGATTTATTAAGTTGGCATGCATGGAGGATTTTTTATAGTGAGAAAAGGAGAAGGGGAGTGTGAAGAACATTTGAAAGGGAATGCAAAAAAATGAATAATATGAAAGGAAGTAACCCCATTGTAGGCATGGCTTTGCGTAGTTGAACTAGGCTTTGTTTTTGTATTTTCACATTATTAGTCCCTGCCTGAGGGACTATAGTGTTCGCAAGAGCGTTGAACCTCTATTAATCTGAGTTGACTACTACCAAAGTTTTCTTTAAAAAAACATATTTAAAATTATTTAATTTTAATTTGATTGGATAACCACATATGAAGCCTTATTGCGAGCTTCTCATTTTTCATAATTTTTCAATGTATTCAAGATAGCCAATGTTGGGTTTTCTGCAATGCATATAAAGTTTGGTTAAATTATATGAGGTTGGATTTTTTCTAATGCAGGAAACTAATGCTAAGTTTTAAGTTAGCATTAACCCGGAACATTAACTGCTATATTTTAATGAGAGACTTGTTATTTTTTAATGACTCTCTTTCCTTGTGAACACCTTGTGGGGGTAGGGTGGCATCTCATGTGCCCAAACAAAGCCTTCAAGAAATCCTTCCCACATTGACTGCGACTCTGCCAAGAATATGGAATTTGTCTTCTTCAGAACAAAGACTTGTGTTGTTGTTGTTGTTGATGCTGGCCACCTGGCACCATGTAAGGTTCTTCCATCTGACAATTATTTCTGCACTACTTGGGATTCTAGTGACGGGCACAGAAAGTAGACTTATACTTTATGTTCTTCCCCTTGCCCTCAGACATGACCGTGCTCATCCCAGAGCTCTCATTGTTCCATTCACCAGTCTTGAAGTTCCTCTGTTGATCGTCCACCACATTGGAATCTTCACTGCAGGGGCCAGTTCTTCCCTTCATCTTAGCCAGGCTAGATCTCCATCTCAAGAATCCTTCCCTCCCAGATTGTGAACAATCGAACTGTCCCCATCACCATCTAAGATTCCAAAATTTCTTTTGCCTTCCATCAGTTGTGAAACAAACTCTGCTCGGGCCAACATCCATCAGTTGTGAAATAGACTCTACTCAAGCCATGATCTAGGGCATATGCCCCTATCTGGTAACAAAGGAAATGAAATGGGGGAATGGGGACCGGCGAGTGATGGAGTGGAACAACTAGCCAGTTTTCCTACCAGGACCCCAAACTCTGCCATATATCATCAACCAGCGCTGTCTATCCACAATTTTCCACCTCCTAATATGGGTGGGCAACAACGTGAGCAACTGCCACGAGCACAAGTGAAACCCGAACATCACTCGACACACGAGTGGTGATTTTTTATCCTGGCACAAGAATAATGGCAAAATCACCCTTAATCACCCGTCGTCAGTGAGCATCAACTAATAACTACTAGTTTTGGACATTTCGTTGCAGTTAGTGCTATCGATGGAATTTGTAGAGGCCATCTATTTTTCAACAGCAATAATTGTCACACACTTGCAATAGCTGTGATACACTGTGTCGACCCAGGAGAATTTCTTTTCGGATAGCTTGCTAATTATTTGGTAATTATATCAACATTTAGTATGGTATATTTTATTATTTGTTTTTTGGCTTGGTAGGGATTAGCAATGCTTGCAGATCTTGTTTCTTATGTGGCCAACTTATTAGAGTTTACAAATGTTAGATTTAACATTACATATATGTTAGATTTATATTTTTGATATTGTTTCCTAATGAGATTAGTATATAAATCATAGATAACCATAAAAATGACAAGTCAACCCATATAAGTACTTTTTAGTTTATATGAAAGGCTTATGATAGGGAGAGGTGATCCAGGTGGCTCCAAAGACACTCAAAAGTCAAAGAGGGCACAAAATAGCTCAAAAATCAAATTCCTCATATTGAATTGAAACCAAGACCAGACCATAGTGCTCGCCACCCTGATTCGAATGGTGTGAATGACACTCAAATCCAATTTTGTATGCTCAAGTTATAGCTGGTCAAAGTTTGGGTCAAACTTAACCAAGTCGCAATGTTAACAAGGCAAAAATTTGGTAGAGTCTCAACGCATGAAATTTGGCGACCAGAAGAGGCAAATTTGTCGCCTACTTAATTTTCCAAGTGACCCTTATTTTTCGTCGGATAAAAATTGACTATTGTTTTTATTAAAACCAAACAAATATATAATTAATATGGCGAGCTGCCACCATAGCCATATTGTTATATATATGTGTGTGTGTGTGTGTGTAGAGATAATGAAAAACCAAACTGGGGTAGCAGACTGTCACTCCTACCACAACCCACACAACATATGTTATATTGTATTAAATGGATCAGGGCCCACGGGAGACCCAAGACACCATGCAATGACCACGCTTGGTTCCAACGTATCAACACCATATCTAAATGGGTTGACACATCTTGAACTTCTCGATCGGCGTGCCCATGTAGCGGCCCAACAAGCGTCAACCTAAATGTTAACTGACCAGGCTATATTTAAAACATAAAACACAAAAAATAAGGTGCAGCGATGTTTGAACCTTCACTACCCCAACCAAACTCTAATTCTGTCGACCGTTTCCAATGGGCCAACGTCCTGTTCCTTGTTGATTCCACCCAAAACATTATATATAAACCTTTCAAATTAATTCAATGGGAGCTGTGGTGTAGGATCGGTGGAACCATGAGCGGATAAGAGGAGCAGAACCATGAGTGGGGAATATGCCAAGACGCTGAAAATATTCTCTTGAGGGGCAGAGGTGCCACTGTCAAAATTTGATAAGCTTGTAGTCATTTTTGCATGTTTTCTCACTAGGAGTCTAACTGTGTGGTCCATTTCCCATTTGATATCATGCTTTTCTTTAGATTCGTTGAGATGATGTTTTTGTTGTTGAGATCCTTAATTACCATTATGTTAAGGGATACTTGTATGCCACATCATGTGAGATTTTATTAGCTTTTCATGCTGAAGGAGGGCCCATTTGAGTGAGAGTTCCTATAAGGAGAACATCTTGTGGAGAGACATGCCACTCTAGTTGAGGGTATTTATCCTTGTAATGACAAAGAATGTACTATGTATTCATCATCATCTTGCAACATTTAATGAAGTGGCCTCCCCACTCTTGACACCAGGGCCCGAAGACGTAACCCACAATGGGTGAACTCTGTTATCAATGTGTTTATATTCATGATTTTATGGTTGTCTTTATGTTTCTTCTTCTTTATAGTATGAAAATGTGGTTGTTTTATACTATTTCCCTTGAAATTCTAATAACATCATAAAAGTAAAATATCTTGTTTAATTCTCGTAGCTAAAGAGATCCCGAACAAGAGGGATACATTATCTTATCGCTTTATACCTTAGACTGATATGTTTTTTAGGGATGTTGTTCTCCAATTCTTATGAGAAGGCTAATTCACTTAAGGGGAACACATAGTTATTAATGTAGTTGATCCTCACTAGGAACACAACAAGTAGGTCTTTAGGGTTGGTCATGAAATTTTCTACCATCTAAGGAAGGATGATTTTATTACATAGCTGATCTATCTAGGTGTGAGAGTGGCTTTGTTTCATTTCTTCAATACATTGAGTAGGATTGGAAAGTAAATTAAACTAAATACATGTAGATATATGTTCTTGGACGCATAACTTACGCTACTGACTGCAACATTTATATTTGGGCCTACTTGAGATTGCATATTTAATAGAAAGGAGGTCAGGTGAATCATGGAAATGATGCACCAACACTAATGGGAATCAATTGGATTCCTTATGATATACTATATAGAAAATTTATATCATAGGCCTAGACTAATCAACTGATCTACCATTATTTTATCATAGTTTTATATTTATCTATATTATTTTTGTAAAAAACTGAAATGATGTATATATTCTATATTACAATAGAATTGTTTAATTTCTATTTTGATTTTTTTCATCTGCAGTCATCTGGACTCTGCTCTTTCTTTCTCCACATCTTTGAGCTTACCTTTTAACTCATTTAAAGTACACTTGCTTTTGACCATCGAAGATCAAATTTGCAATATCAACAATATTGACAACTCGGTTCATAGAAGCTTCCATGATAAGAGTTGTCAAGTGATGAACCATCCTATGGAACAATCACCATCTATCGAATATTTTGCTTTCGACTATCCATCAGTGGCTAGGAAAATGGTTTGAATACTGAATGTGTTCAAGAGCTCCTCTAACAACTTAACCTGATTCACACACATGGCTCTCATACTATAACCTATAGTTGTTGTTTAGGGGTTTCCGAGCAGCAATAACAACAAACCATAACAGTATAAACACAATCAAACTAGTGATGTGTTCAAGGGTTTCCGAACACCAAGAACCACTCATTCAAATTATGAAACATTTTTCATTAATTGGCGTTGGGCCGCCAAATTAACATTCACTTTCACTCTATTTTTCACCTTTATCCTCATTTTGTTACTTCATTCTATCACATTATCATTACATAACCCTACATGATCATTAGTACATGAGTTCACATTTACATTTTCCAAAGTTATTAATTTTCTGTATTTAGAGTGAATTTATGATTAAAATTTAGATAAATAACATGTATTTGATTATACCTAAAGGTGGCTTCAGCTTGATGACATTTGTAGGTCATTTGGAAGCTTCCAAAGTGCCCTTATGTGGCCCCCTAATATCAAATTCGAATTTCAACTCAAGAGGTGGAGCATATTGCAAGGAGAAAGATCATGGAGATCTTGATGTGTCATGGGATTTGTATCTAGTATTTAGGTATAAGTTGATACAAGTATGGATCTAGTAGATATTTAAGGGATCTACATTTATTAAGTAGATATCCTAAATTCATGTATAAATAAGAGGAGTATCATTTAAAGGAAAAAATAGATATCATTTATTCATTAGCATCAGATTTATGATTGTTCATTCAGCATGAAAAATATTATTTTCTCCAAAATTATGAGTTATGAGTGTTGTTTGATTCTTAATATGTCACAGTTGTTCATGTGTGCTCATTGAGGAATGGAAGGATAAACATACCAAGCTAAGTACACTTTGTTGTAGATTAATGTTCATAGTTGTGAATATACTAGTTTTAATTGTGGATGTTCATCTTATTTCTTTGCTGTAAATACTTGTAGATAATTTCAGTATGAATTCATGTTCTCGCCATGTTTTGTTTTTTGAAGATTGATCTCCTTTCTGTAATTATTTTGGATGTGGAAGGACAACTAGGACTCCGAGAAAAAATCATCTTCTTAGTGAACTAGGACTGGATGGAATCAAGATTCATTTTCTTATATGCTTTCCTAGAATAATTGTATATGCTTTCGTAGTTACATTTCATGATGCTTTCTTAGATGTTTGGCAATGTTATTATACAAGAAATGTGGAAGGACAACTAGGAATCTTGAACAATAGCCTCTTATTCATCTTCTAAAATATACTAATCCCATTAACCAATCATTTATATGATTTCATAAAATAGATCTGAATCTTTTATTTTCAAAATAGTTTAGATTTGTAATATGCATTTCCATTCTAAAGAAACATCCTACAACAGTTTCATCTGAGGTCCCATATATTTTGGTTTTCTTTTAAGTTTATGAAACCCCAGGTTGATAAATTAAATGACAGGGATTTAGCATAGAATTACATCACCCTACATTTTTGGCGTCGTTGCAGGGGATGCAAACCTAGACATAAGCTAGTTACGAGAATTGTTTAGGAAGAAATTTTCATTTAGAGTCATTTTCATTTAGGGTTAATTGCATTTAGCCATTTTGGTTTAAGTTTACTACTCATTTTCATATAGAAAACATCCACAAATAAAAAACCCCCATTCACTAAAAAATAAAAAATAAAAACAAAAACACAATAAAAATCCATATGTATATATGTAAGAATGATGAGTATAAGTTTGGAAAAACTCACTCAGATCTTAGCAAGATTCAGGATCTCCTCTTCTTGCGAAGAAGAGATATTGACAGTAGCCAAAAGCTTAAATACTCTTCCAGAAGAAAAGAACGGATCAACATTCGAGGAATTATGTACATCTGATGAGGAACAATTATTCGAATAGAAGATTGAGGAGGACAAACAGAAGTTGCAACGTGATATGAATTAGAGTGGAAATCACGCCTATGAAAGCCTTATTGAAAGGTGGTTTCGATGGTTTCAAGAAAATACCATTTTATATCAATTTCGTTTTTGTTCTTCTTTCATTAAATCACAGTCGCAAAAACTTGATAGGATCATCCTTGTATATTTTCATTTTAAAATTGCAAAATTGAAAATGAATATATTTTTACTATTATTGCATGAATGGTTCCACTTGAAATTTAATTACACGTAGTGTTTTGTAATTTTCAAATACCATAGAGTAGGTAGGACGATATTTTCTATCTCGAATAAGTATGCTCTCCTCCTGCATTTTTGCACGATCTCGAGGATCATAAAGTAGGATGTCTATAAATGTTTTCAGGGTTTGCAATATTTTGGTCTCCATTTGCTAATTTTATTTTTTTCATAAATCAATAAAAAAATATGTTTTTAATAAGGAAAATCTAGATTTTAAATAAAAATATCAATTCTTTTATCCAAAATAAATTGACAACTTAGGTTCTCATGTGACCTGTAAAGAATATATATTTTTTACATTATATTGGAATTATCCAAATTCGAAAACCCACTATGAATAAAAAACCAAAACAATAAGATAAACTGATAGAACAACAAATTGATGCAAACATTATGTGTGGCTTTCAAACAAAATGAAGGTTGAGAAACGAACAACTACAACGGTGGAACCTTAGCATTAGGTCGAAGCTTCCACGATTGGGCTTTAACATTTAACTTGCAAATAAAACATCCAATGGGAATTCCATTGATTCTTTAGCTCTTAATTTATCATTTGTAGAAAGGATAAAATCGTTGAAAATATGCATATCCGGTTACCAAACTCCATTTTAGAGGGAAACAGATTTCACAAGAATTAATGAAAGATCTTTTGGAAAAATCTAGAGGGATTTTGAGATTGAATAATTCAATTAGATATTGGAACACGCAAGAGAAAAGTAGCGAGTTCTCTAGAAGGAAATACTTTTGTTGTGACTCCTTGTGAAGTGAATATGTAGAAAGATAGTTGTGCATTCTCCCCACTGATCTCTGTGACTGAGAATTGGGCAGGGTCGGCCTATTTATGTTATCCTCCTCCAAGTTCTTTGTTGTTTCCAAAATTTTACTTGTAGCAAAGGAGATGTGTTTCATTGGAGTTACCACCTGCAGGAGGTGAATTTAGCAAGGTAATAAATGATGCACCTTTACTCGTCTCATCTCAATCGGTGCCTACTTCTCCCTTTGGTAAGGCACCCATAATTGTCCAAGACTTTGGCTTAGATGTTGTGTCTGCCACTAAGGATTTAAGGCGGATACTGAATCTGGATTTCGATGACTGATGAAGAAAAATATTGAAACATGTACAGTTGTAAATGACTGAAAATTCATTCTTATTGATCATGCATTTGTAAAATAGTGCTCCATTTCTTTCATTAGATTGTAATATTTAACGATAATTGAATTTTGTGCACGGATTGCAAGGCTTGTGAGCTGTGTTGACATGCAAGATCCACAAAGTGATATTGTTACCTAAGAATTTTCTAGAATGCATAACACCCTTAAAAAAGTCCTCTTTTAAAACGCGTTTTTTGGCCAATTGGAAGTGAATCTCAGTAAAATAAAACATGGGTTTTTTCTCAGAATGGGATGAATTATGTTTATTGTGAGCGACTTTCTCAAAATTCGTAATTGTTTCAGAGATTTTCTGGGTTCTCTATACCGTATTTTTCGGATTTCCTAAAAAAATGGATTTTGTATTTAATGCACAGACAAAAGTTGTGGCCATGATCCAATTTACCTGATCTATAGGAGGAAGATCTGCCAAGATCCAATCTCCCTGACCTACAGGAGGCATGGAGTGTTGTCCAAACTTGATGAATCCTTCAATGATGTTGGCAATAAAGATGACTCTCTGACGTAGAAGTGAATGGAAGGTTAAGGTCGCTCTTAGCAGATCGAACAACAATTTTTAGCTTATCATCACCTCTAGCAGAAATACACAAGGATCAGATTGTTCAGACGATGCCATTGAATTACGTTCATAATAATCCTTTCTTGTCCAACGCACCGGCTTTTTGCACAGTAAATGCTCTTCTGTGGATTTTTATTTTGGGTTTCTATGTGTTTGGACAAAAAATTAAGCCCAAATGTGAATTAATTCTGTCGACAAACAAACACCTTCATACCTTCGAGCTATACCATGAAAGGAATTGAACTCCAGCAACGTTTCCTCCATCATTCTTTAATGCTGCACAAACCATGCTTTTTCACATGCTTCAACATTTCACACATTTTGTTTATTTCACAAGTTTGGACTTTTCATTTTTAAACATAGAAAAATTCATTTTTTATATTGCGTCGTGTAAGTCTTGTTTTGATGTTACGTTGTTTTTTTTTTTATGTATTCATATTTTGACGTTAGTTTGTTTTAATGTTTTTATAATATATTTTATGTTTTTTTTGTTATTTTCTATAATGGAGTGTTCAATTTTTAACATTATTTGTTTTGTTTGTTTATAAATTTTCTTTTTCTCGTTTATATGCTTCGTTTTGTTTTTAATGTATATATTTATGTTATATGTTAGAATGTTTTATAATGTTACGTTTTGTTTGTATATTTCACTTTTAATTTTGTGATGATGATGATGATGGTGGTGGTTAACGTCCACTGAGACCAAATTGGTCTATCGGACCTATAATTTTCTTAGTTTCTGTCTGGCTCCTCGTCTTTCTTGGCGATATTGGTGTTGTAGCTTTCTTTTTTTTCTCTACGGTCTTCCAAATTTCTTTATCTTGCATCTCCTTCATCTCTTTTGTTTCTTGGGACATTGGTGTCTTAGCTTCGCGATCTACTGTGTTCGTCCTTTTGAAGATAATCATAGAAGAAGTTTGGTCTAGGAGATCTGCTTTGCTGTTAAATGAAGATTTATTTTGTGCGGTATTCGAGTCCTCATAACTGTTGAGGCTTGAGGGGTTGTCGAGTTCACTCTTTTGTTGTTGGTCGGGGCTTTCCCCCTGCTTGTCTTGAGAGTTGTTTCTTTCTTTCCCGATTTCTTGTGATTCAGAGTTTTATTGTTTTTAAGAAAATTTCCATGGAAAATTGTCAAAAAAAAATTTGATTTTTTATGTGAAATTCATTGCGTGATTGAAGTAAATTGAATTTTTTTTTTGTGATGATCCACTTAAACACACCCATCGAAGCAAGAAACAGAAAAAAATCATAAAACATGAGACAAAAATCAATCGAATAAAGGTGCAATAAGCTCACCTTAAATAAACTTAATTGCAAATAGAATTTTGTTAAGGTTGAGTTTTTACATTGTTGAAATCATGCTTAAAATTTATCATTAGATTTGTCTAATGTTATGTTTAGCATGATGCAGGGAAAAAGAAGAACTTTAAAGGCACTTTATCTGCAGGATCAATTGATGAATTTTTTACCGAAGATTAATTTCCAGGAATCATCAAGCATTCGTAAATAATATTTCTTTATAACTATGAAATGCTATGATTCAAACATAAATGGAGGAGCTTTTTTACCTATGCATATCATCATTTTTTTAGAAATTGGATTTATTATCACAATTGTGAAATTGGACTAACCATTTAAAATGAAGACACGTTATGAACCTATTAATTATGCAAATTTTTCGTATGTACCTAGAGAAATTGATCACTTCTCTTTGAACAGACTTACATTTTATTGTCATATTAGTGCCATGTTTGTTTTCAAGTTCTAGGACAATCGAAGAATTGTGCACGATTGCTTTTCCATGACCAATTTCAAGAAACATGAACCAATTAAATCCATTTCTATCATCTAACGCCATCATTTTTCCTCTCCAAGCTGACAAGTTATTCAAGAATTTTCGCTAAGCATCGTCATCACCATTTTCCTTACAAGTGTCACATGTTTTCCGCTTACATTTTCCATAATCTCCATTTATTAACCCATTAATAGAAACATTCAGCCCACTTACATGTTGATTTGTCCTTTTGCTTTTCGTTCACTTGTTTACCCTCTTGTCATTTTCCTTTACGTTAAATAAATCCTGCTTGATGCAAATTTTCCGCTATAGTCCTTCCAAAATCACCATTTCATACTCTCGTTAGATGATGGGGGAGGTTAATAATGCCTCCCTTCTAACAAGTCTTGGCCTGTCGAAATCAACACATTATCTAGGTTCAGGGCTAGAGTCCTTATCAGTACCTTGAGGCTTAAATGCATCAATGGCAAGTTATCTCGCCAACAATCATGGGAATACATAAATGTCCCTTGATTGTTGGATCTCGCAAGTGACTCGACATCATCTCATCTATTCGCACTTTGCAAGATGTACTTAAGTACCTTGGCACTCGTTAACATTAATGGCGAGTTTGCCTTGCATTGTTTAATGACATTCATCAATGGTCGGTAATCCAATGATTTCTCTTCATGCTCGACAACAACACATTTATTCGCATGACTAGAATTGTACCATCGAGTTTTGTAGCAGGTGAAGACTATATCATTTCAGCATTTTGTAGCAGATACAACAGGTTTACCAGCAAAAATAAAGAATCCACTTTTACCACCTCATCCACTATTTATGGAACTATGAAGTAGATGAAATTCTACATTCTATTCCATGATCCAGCAACAGCTACATTTTTCTACATATACACAGTTTGACCACTTAGGTAAGTAAAGGTATGTTCTTTTCTACATTTTTATCATATAATTCCTTTAATACTAACATTATAATTTTTGGAAAATGCTTCACCATGTGCATGTTCATACCTCATATGCATATTTCAAATTCCATTATCACCTTTCATATGTCATATATGTCCTTTATGCACATGTCAGCGTAAACAACACACTTTTCCAAACAACTATTATTGCATTATGATTCAAACGCTACATGTTTTGCAAATAATGACCGAAGAATGAATGGTTGATTAAATGTTTTCTAAGTCTTTTGATGCAACACAAAAAAAAACCAAAAGTATTGCTACAGAAGAACCAATACTAATAAATTTTGGTTGTCACACAAGAACCAACCAAAATAATATGTTGCGATCAAATGTTTTTCAGAAAAAACACTTTTCAAAAAGAAAAAAGTTTTCAAAAAATTATGCGAAGTTAAAAGATTGATATCAGTGAATGTTCATATAAAAGCGAGACGATTCAAAAAGGTTATATCATTATTAAGTGAATCAATGCAATAGATTGCATGAGGACATGCAATTACTTAAGTTGTGGGGTATGTTGGGCCGCCAAATTAACATTCACTTTCACTCTATTTTCACTTTTATCCTCATTTTTTCACCTCATTCCATCACATTATCATTACATAACCCTACATTATCATTACTACATGAATTCACTTTTACATTTTCCAAAGTTATTAATTTTATGTATTTAGAGTGAATTTATGATTAAAAATTAGAGAAATAACATGTATTTTCTTATACGTAAAAGTAGCTTGAGTTTGATGACATGTGTAGGTCATTTGGAAGCTTTCAAGGCACCCTTATGTGGCCTCCCAAGATCAATTTCGAATTTTAACCCAAGAGGTGGACCATATTCCATGGAGAAAGATCATGGAGATCTTGATGTGTCATGGGATTTGTATCTAGTATTTAGGGATAAGTTGAGAAAAGTATGGATCTAGTAGATATTTAATGGATCTAAATTTATTAAGTACATATCCCTAATTCATGTATAAATAAGAAGAGCATCATTCAAAGGAAAAAAATGGTTATCAATTATTCATTAGCATCATATTTATGATTGTTCATTCAGCATGAATAATATCATTTTATCCAAAATTATGAGTTATGAGTATTGTATGATTCTTAAGGTGTGATAGTTGTTCATGTGTGGTCATGGAGGAATGGAAGGATCCCCATACCGAGCTAAGTACACTTTGTTGTAGAGTAATGTTCATAGTTGTGAATATACTAGTTTTAATTCTGGATGTTCATCTTATTTCTTTGTGGTAAATACTTGTAGATAATTTCAATGTGAATTGTTGTTATGACCATATTGTTTTGTGTGAATAATGATCTCCTTTCAATAATTATTTTGGATGCAGAAGGACAACAAGGACTCTTAGAAAAGAGCCTCTTCTACGTGAACTAGGACTGGACAGAATCAAGATTCACTTTCTTATATGCTTTCCTAGACTAAATTTATATGCTTTCATAGTTACATTTCATCATGTTTTCTTAGATGTTTGGCAATGTTGTTATAGAAGGAATGTGGAAGGATAAACAAGAATCTTGAACAAGAACCTCACCTCCGTCTTATAAAATAGACTAATCTCATTGACCAATCATGTATATGCTTTCATAAAATAGATTTGAATCTTTTCTTTTCAAAATAGCTTAGATTTATAATATGCATTTCCATTCTAAATTAACTTCCTACAGCAGTTTCATGAGGTCCCATATATTTTGGTTTTCTTTTTAGTTTACCAAACCCCGGAGTTGACAAATTAAGTGAAAGGGATTTGGCATTCAATTAAATCGCCTTACAATTGGTTCTACGCCAAATATAATTTACAACAACAAAAAAAACATACCAATACAAACTTCTCATCATGTTAATTCTTCCGCTGCTGGTGCAAAATTTGCAACTAGAGCACATTAATTTCCCCCTAAAGAGAATAGGCACAATTGTGGCATGGAGTAGATGAATTTACTCACCGCATAAAATGTTAAAGTCCCACACATTTATTCCGCCCATCATACATCTTTTACGTCTGAAGTATGTGTTTAAAGTAGAGCGTAGACATTGCCGTGACATATCACTTTAAACGTTGTTCAGATCCACATGATACAAACTAAAGTGATATGTAAATCCAAACTACCATTCAAAAATATCCATAAGTGACCAAACCAGATAACTTCGAACATCCGATCCAGCTCTGGCAGTCATTCCATAATATTGTAAAGCCAGTTTGCAGCAGTCCGCGAGACTCCACCAGAAATTGAAGAAAAATGAACAGCATGCCAATATAACCTAAGATGAGGGAAATGTCTTGTCATGATTATCCGTTACAAAGAAATTGAAAACACATCCATGTCCATGGGGACATGCGTAGGCATGAAATTCAATGTCCCTGGACACCATGTTGTGATTTCAGGTCAAGTCTAATTTCGATGGCAATGTACCTGGCATATGAAATTGAGCACACTGGTTGTAGCCCGTGAGTTGTTCCACATCACAAACTGGGAGTGTGAGCACGTCGGGGTTCCTCTAGGAAAGCATTGTTGATGCGCATTTCTTGAAGTTGAAAGCAAAGAACACGTCTTTGGCTTCACATGCAGATGGGTCCTTCAAAACCACAGAGAGGAATTGTAGAATTGCTCTGGTCACTCCTTCCAATCATGCTAGAGGGAGAAATATTGAATTCAACAGTATTTAATAGCAAAACAAACACTCAAGCTAACAAGCTAACTATGTACAGAGCATGAATTTAATCCTTAGAATTTTCCATCTCTTTGGTTCCTCTTTGAGGGAGTCAAGCCCATAGAGGCCGTGATACCATGTTAAGAATAGAGGTACACACCAAGAAAATAAATTTTTATTGTCTTTTATAAATCACACGGATACAACACATATTTATGGTGCTTGTGAGATCCAACCAATTCCAAATATAAACAGGGAGGTTGAGATATTCTCTCAACATCCACCTACAAATTTGCAACTAATTCTAAATTATACATGGAAGAATTATCTTCCAACACATTTGGGCATTAAAACCCTATAGACAAACAAAATGATTTTGTTTATGTAATGTAAGATCCAAACATCCAAACAACTATTAATAAATTAAATAAATCTTCTTTACTTAATTATAATTGAAAATTAGTTGTTGCAACATATGAAACATTACTGATCAATTTTGTTTGTGTAACAGAAGCATCAAAACAATTAGTAAGCAATTGAGTAAATATCACTACGATTCAAAATAGTGAGATGTACCTCCACGGGAATGGTAATTATATAATTATTTTACTTGGAAAAAAAAACCAATTCGAAGTTGGATTTGGATATAAATATTCAGTTGTGAAAGAATAACGAGGAATAACATAGGCATGTAAATATGCTTTCATAAATTATATTTAAATACACATAAATTTACTTTGCCTAATTATACACAAATGAGTGTTTTCTAGCCCATCCCTTTCTCTCCTCTTCCAACCTCTCGCTCTCTTTATTTCTTATGTTTTGGCCTATAAGATTACAATGTCGATTTAGCTATGTAAAACTAGATTCTAACACATCAAAGAGTTTCCTACATATTTGAAATCAATTTCTAATTATATCAACATATTCTTATCACCTAATAAGCTTTATCTCTTAATAAATGAATCTTCTTGAAGAACAATTTAATAACTTAGGAAACAAGGATGGTTGCGAAGCAGCTAGTCCCTGCACATAGTTCTATGTAGCCGCCTTTGAATTCGTATACTATGTTTTGACGTTCAGAGATTGACCAGCAGCACTATATGCCGACAGTTTCCCAACTAGATCAGGAGATTCAGAGTTGATGTTTGAACGCAAATAAGCAGCTTGGCTTTCAATCAGGTTTTCTTCCCGGAAATCTCAAGCCTAACATTTCTTTAGGCTTCTATAACACTCTACTTATCAGATATTTTCTCATATCATACAAAATCATGGTTTTGTTATTGCCAATTTCATGTTGTTCAAGGAAGCATGTGGAACCATGAGTAGCTTAATTTCTCTGCCTTATTTGAAGAACATAATGTAATGGAGTTTGACTTATCAAGTTTCACTTTCAGAAAACATAATGAATAATAAAAAATCATGGTTTTGTTATTGCCAATTTCATGTTGTTCAAGGAAGCATGTGGAACCATGAGTAGCTTAATTTCTCCGCCTTATTTGAAGAACATAATGTAATGGAGTTTGACTTATCAAGTTTCACTTTCAGAAAACATAATGAATAATAAATACGTTGATAAATGTTTACAAAACCAAGTACATGGGCTGTCGTAGGCTTCAATTTTTAAGAAGTGCTAGCAAGAGCTAAGAGCAAAATGCAGCTTCTGTATACCAGAAGTTTTAAACAGGAAAGAAAAGAAAATCTGAGGATAAAAAGGCCTGGACAGCTACAGGAAACTAATTTCACTATTTACAAGATTTCTCCCCAGTAAGAAACTCTTCATGCTATAGCAGGAGATATAGTGGAGTAAGTTACTCCCCGCAGATTTGAAGTAGTTCTCAGAAAAAGAGAGTAGACTAGTTCACCAGTTTCAGTAATACATAAATCACACAATTGCAATATATATAGTCACATGAACAAGTTTCAGTAATACATAAATCACGATTCAAGATACACCAGTTTATGTTGCTAGCCCAAAATGACACAACTGCAATAGAAATAGTGACATGAGTATACAAGACAATCACGAATGCTAACAATTAGGAAATTAGTGCCGCAGTCGAGCAGAGACGATAGAAGCATAAAAAATGCGAGTTGCAGCACCATGGCGGACCCAAATGCATATTTGAAGCATCCGTCGTACACCTGTAACAAAGAAGGAAGTGGGGAAATAAGACATGTGAAGAATACAAGACAAGCACGAATGCTAACAATTAGGACATTAGTGCTGCAATGGAGCAGAGACGATAGGAGCATAAAAAATGCAAGTTGCAGCACAATGGCGGACCCAAATGCATATTTGAAGCATCTGTCGTACACCTGTAACAGAGAAGGAAGCGGGGAAATAAGACAATGCGTAAGATGATGCAAAAGAGATGTTATTGTTTTTTTGGTTTCTTTTTTCTTTGTCTTTCGACTTTTACGATGTCAATAATTAGAAGAGTCATGAGAATAAGTGCTAAGAGAAACAATGATGTGAGTTCAGTAAGTTGGGTTATGCTAATGGATTCCATGTTATGTGAAGCGGGGAGGTGTATGTGAATATCCAGGTGCAGAAGAGGCCAATTTATACAAAAGTTCAACGTGTTTGTAAGGTGGTTTTAAGTGTGAATGGAGCTAAAATACTTGAGGCTCAGATGGAGGAAGGCAGAATTTAATGGTCGGCATAAAACGAAAAGCTTACGTTAAGTGAGCAATCGGTGCAATTAAGTAGTCGATATGACATGGGGAGAAAATGGCATATGGAATGATGTATGTGGCAGCAGAAGTAAATGCGAAATTAGGTGATGTATCTGACGTCGGGCAATCTTGGTGGTAGATTGGGTCCGACAGGAAATCTATGTCAATATCTAGGTGCAGAAATCTTGAAGATCAGATTGGAGCAGGCCAGTATTTAATGATGGGCATAAAACGAAGACCTTACGTTAAGTGAGCGATCGATGCAATTAGGTGATCGATCTGACATGGGGAGCAAATTGCAGATGGAATGATGGATGTGGCGGCAGTAGTAAATGCGAAATTAGGTGCCCCTTTGAGTTTGTGAAGATAAGAGCCAAGATTACAAAACGAAGGCAGAGTACATCAGCTGAACTTAGGGATACAAACTGTCAGAAACCTAGTCTTTATCATAAGCCTGCTCTGAGATCTGAAACTTTAAAGCTGGAAAAGACACAATGCTTGTGCAACAGCTTTCAACATGTAACTTCTTACCAAACAAATTGCCATATGGACTCCACACAACACGGTTGGGTTTAGTTCAATATGCTTATACCTAGTATACTCATTAAGCAACAGGTTTCATGTCCTTGTTGCTTACTCTATACTGGAAGCTATTACTCTGGGAAAGAAAAGTAAAATTATTGATCAAATACCTCCAAGTGCTGTCGTACATCTCCACCACCATTATAGGTGTAAGTATGCACTATGTGCTTCGAATAGGCAATCGTTGTTGACATCAAGGGATAATAAAAGTAACACAAATCAATTTAACTGCATGTGCAAAAACAATGTGAAGCTGGAAAAGACACAATGCTTGTGCAACAACTTTCAACATGTAACTTCTTACCAAACAAATTGCCATCTGGACTCCACACAACATGGTTGACAGATACACCCAGTTCCTTAACAAGTGCTGCCTGCAGTCCCAGTGCAAAAGATTAAACTGATTGCATCATACATACAGTGCAAGTTGAACAAAAAATACAAACTAAAACTCTCATATGGACAGCACAAATTATGTTTGTAGCTGTATCTTCCTAATAAATACATGATATGAGTTCTATTCGCATTCAGTAAGCTTGATACGGATAGATAAGCATGATACAGAAGCTTAACCCTATAGAAACCTAGTCTTTATCATACCTGTATAGCTCGTATGTTAAGTATGCGTATGTTATTACTCTGGGAAAGAAAAGTAAAATTATTGATCAAATACCTCCAAGTGCTTTCGTACATCTCCACCACCATTATAGGTGTAAGTATGCACTATGTGCTTTGAATAGGCAGCCCCTGCTGACATCAAGGGATAATAAAAGTAACACAAATCAATTTAACTGCATGTGCAAAAACAATGTAAAGATGGAAAAGACACAATGCTTGTGCAACAGCTTTCAACATGTAACTTCTTACCAAACAAATTTCCATCTGGACTCCACACAACACGGTTGTCATACCTGTAGAGATTGGTGTATTCAATGGGTTTAGTTCAATATTCTTATACCTAGTATACTCATTAAGCAACAGGTTTCATGTCCTTGTTCCTTACTCTATACTGGAAGCTATTACTCTGGGAAAGAAAAGTAAAATTATTGATCAAATACCTCCAAGTGTTGTCATACATCTCCACCACCATTATAGGTGTAAGTATGTACTATGTGCTTTGAATAGGCAACCCCTATTGACATCAAGGGATAATAAAAGTAACACAAATCAATTTAACTGCATGTGCAAAAACAATGTGAAGCTGGAAAAGACACAATGCTTGTGCAACAGCTTTCAACATGTAACTTCTTACCAAACAAATTGCCATCTGGACTCCAGACAACACGGTTGACAGATACACCCGGTTCCTTAACAAGTGCTGCCTGCAGTCCCAGTGCAAAAGATTAAACTGATTGCATCATACATACAATGCAAGTTAACTAAAACTCTCATATGGACAGCACAAATTATGTTTATAGCTATATCTTCCTAATAAATACATGATATGAGTTCTATTCGCATTCAGTAAGCTTGATACGGATAGATAAGCATGATACAGAAGCTTAACCCTACTATAGCTAGCTACATGTCACTATGAATGCCATTGATTAACTTATACGACATACAGGATAAGGTCACAGTAATGTAAATGAATATGATAGCTTAACCAAGTGACTTGATTCACGTAATTAGATATGGTTACATGAGAAGAGATGATACAGGAGCTATATCCATTGATTTAATTAGACAATAATCGTGACAAGATAGGATAGCACTGGTTATAAGCTCATATTGGACATTCATTACTTATGATGCATTATGATTATGGATTCCTTATAGGTGATAGGTAGAAACAGGCAGCAAGCAACACATACCTTAATGACACAGAGCTATATAGCTATGAACAGCAAGGTATAACAAGATATTTTCTAGCTTACCTCACCTCCGTGGGCTATGGCTGGTTCAAGATACTAGTATGTTTCAACCAAACTCATTGCTCATATAAAACACGTATTCTCCATATAGATATGACATCATGACATAACAGCTACTATTCCACCTTAAACGTAGCTGGCAGAAAAACCTGTGAACCTTTCTGGCAATATCAAAAGCACTACCTGAATCAGTTCATTTGCCATGGATGGTGTAATATGCACTGCCCTTTGTGAAAATAGAGGGAGCGGAAAATTATGATTAAACCTCGGGGTAGATAATATTTTTACTAAATCATAAAAAGGGGATTTCACTTCACACAATGGTTCAGTCATACGAGAAGGATATCTGCTTTATATCAAAATTAGTAAGTATAAAGACAGCGATCCAAAATATGGAATCTTCAAGAGGATTACTATCACCTTGAAATATAGATGTAAGTATTTTTTGAAATTTCCAAAACTTTCTGAAAATCTTTGATCCCTTAAAAACATTATGTGCTTCATAGAGTGCAGGCATTATCAGCATGTTAACCCTCCGGTGATACTTTGTAAAAGCCCTCACAGGTTCCGGCTTCTGTAGCTGACGTGAGGCAGAATATGATTAAAATCTGCCCTGAAGTTAACTCTGAGAAGACAAGAATTTGAACGCTATTTTATGTTATTGACTTTAGAATTATTTTAAAGTAAGTCTGTTTCTAAAATATTATAATGATTATCTAAGTATTCACTTAAATATATTATTATTCATATTATAATGACCTTCGAATGATTTAGTATTTTCGTCATGTCAGCCCTTATACCTTTTATACATAAACATATGACGGATGAAAGGACTAAAATGTTATGAGGAGAGGCATTTTGTTTTTTTTAATTAAGAAGATACATTTCAAAATCTGATTATCTTAATAATATAGATTAAAGCTAACGTAGATATGGGAAATGATAAATTATATACGTAGAAAGTAAGAAGATGAATTAAAATCTTTAGTCTTATGTAGGGTGAAGCTACTTGTTAATTCTAAAGGTCATTGACGACAACGATTCACCAAATAAACTGTAATGAACTACTACACATATTTTAGAACATTATAGCCTCCAGAAATAAGTATATAAAAGAATTCAGACTATAAAGCATAGTCTGCTGTTGGAGTAAAAACAAGGAGACAATCAGTGAAAATTATTGGCCACTCAAACAAAACCATCATATACACAAGTTAAATCTGAAGGAGTAAATAAAACTGACAGGAAGGGAGTATACCTCTGCTGTCTTTTCAGTCTCTTGAATAAGAGAAGTCCATGCATTAAAATCTGTTGAGTTTGCCCTTACTATGCTCCATAACCTTTCTTCTTATTTGGCACCTATGTTCTTAATGTGGCTTGGAATGTGCGCACCAGAGGCCCACATACTTCTGACCACCATGGTCTATCTGCTTATAATTTCACTCATAGCAACCACCATGACCCGGGACACTCCAACTCACCTCTCCTCAACAGGATCCAATAAGAAGTAAGGAGTAAACAGTAAAGGCCTATCCGTCCAACTATGTATGGCCTCAACAAAGGGGAAAAAGACGATACCCATAAGCATTGGCTCACTAAGAAAAAATTGTGCCTTCAGCTAAGGCATTGATCCTAGAATGGCAGCCAAGACGGACATGAAACAAATACGGCCTTCCTCGATCAAATTGAAAACTGAAAACACACCAAAATGGAGCATCACAACATGGCTTAATAAAAATAGATAAAGACGGACAGGAAACAAATACAGCCTTCCTCCATCAAATTGAAAACTGAAAACACACCAAAATGGAGCATCACAACACGGCTTAATAAAAACAGATAATTAGGGTGTATTAGGGACTCATGGAAAATAGTACTAATAACAAAGTTGAATGTAAGCTTTGATTACGGGAATTAGGAGGCCTTCAGCTTTGGCAAAAAAGAGTAATGCTCACAAGGGATTCGAAATTAGTAACTGACCTTCTAAATAGAAGATAGAAAAGCACTTCATGGGAGGTGGAAAGTCACTTGTCACAGTCCATGTGAAACTTGTTGGGTATGATTTATAACCCAACCAAAGCCTCGCTGAAAGCAATTTCACATGGCTGAATCAGAAGCAGTACTGAGCCTAAAGCATGCTTGAGAAAAATTAGTCACTCGCTGAAAAGCAATATGTAAGATTGAGAATGCAGGACTGTTTAATAGCCGCACATAATAGCAGTGAGTTTGACGATATCGTAATGGGAAGCAATTAAATCCTTTGACCGATGCAAAAATAAAAATAGTGTTTGTGCTGGACAAGGCCTTTGCTCTATACCAGTATACAGGGAAGTAAGATAGAGAATGCGGGATGGACAGGGCCTTTGCTTTATACATATATACAGGTAAGTTCAAGCTGCTCAAAAATTTTCAATTGTGGCCATCAGCAGAATAATTTAATAAGTATACATCTTCTGTGACTCTTTAGTAGTCGTTGACTTTCAAGGAATTGGATAGAGAATAACTTCAATGCCTAGAAGAACAATGGCTTTACCCATCAACCACACTATCGTCTACCTGCAAGAACATCAACACAGAGAATGCTCCTTGGACTGTTTATAATAAGCTTTTATCTCTAGACAAACTAGCAAACGTAAAGAAAATCACATCGCTCATGCCATTAAACCTGAAGATTCATAAAACCCTCACCCTAACCAAACCCTGTAGGAGTACATTAGTTGCTCGAAGTCAATAGAGGACTGAAGGACCTATTATCCCTAAAACCATACAACCCTGTCTATCCCAAATATATGTCTATAAAAACCACTTTCCTATAAATATAGTCTGAGACACAACGAATATTGTTTTTATATGATCTCTCTGCAGTAAACAAACTAACAAACTTAAAGTATAGCAAATATCTCTATGCCAAACCCTGTATGGAAAACCTTGTCTAACTAGACAAAAACCCTATAAGAATCCCGCAAAAAGCCCATTAATTCAAAAGGGCTTTGTCAGCCTGCAAACAGCCGACGGCTGGTAATCGACATTATTTTAGCCAAATCAAGTGGTCTCCTTAAAAGAAAGCCATTAAGGTTTGAAAGCCCAGTGGCATAATATGCTGACCAGATCAGTGAAACATTAACTAATGATGCCTAGAAACCGCCCTAAACGCCAATCAAATACAACCTTCCTCGATCAAATTGAAAACTGAAAACACACCAAAATGGAGCATCACAACATGGCTTAATAAAAATAGATAAAGACGGACAGGAAACAAATACAGCCTTCCTCCATCAAATTGAAAACTGAAAACACACCAAAATGGAGCATCACAACACGGCTTAATAAAAACAGATAATTAGGGTGTATTAGGGACTCATGGAAAATAGTACTAATAACAAAGTTGAATGTAACCTTTGATTACGGGAATTAGGAGGCCTTCAGCTTTGGCAAAAAAGAGTAATGCTCACAAGGGATTCGAAATTAGTAACTGACCTTCTAAACAGAAGATAGAAAAGCACTTCATGGGAGGTGGAAAGTCACTTGTCACAATCCATGTGAAACTTGTTGGGTATGATTTATAACCCAACCAAAGCCTCGCTGAAAGCAATTTCACATGGCTGAATCAGAAGCAGTACTGAGCCTAAAGCATGCTTGAGAAAAATTAGTCACTCGCTGAAAAGCAATATGTAAGATTGAGAATGCAGGACTGTTTAATAGCCGCACATAATAGCAGTGAGTTTGACGATATCGTAATGGGAAGCAATTAAATCCTTTGACCGATGCAAAAATAAAAATAGTGTTTGTGCTGGACAAGGCCTTTGCTCTATACCAGTATATAGGGAAGTAAGATAGAGAATGCGGGATGGACAGGGCCTTTGCTTTATACATGTATACAGGTAAGTTCAAGCTGCTCAAAAATTTTCAATTGTGGCCATCAGCAGAATAATTTAATAAGTATACATCTTCTGTGACTCTTTAGTAGTCGTTGACTTTCAAGGAACTGGATAGAGAATAACTTCAATGCCTAGAAGAACAATGGCTTTACCCATCAACCACACTATCGTCTACCTGCAAGAACATAAACACAGAGAATGCTCCTTGGACTGTTTATAATAAGATTTTATCTCTAGACAAACTAGCGAACGTAAAGAAAATCACATCGCTCATGCCATTAAACCTGAAGATTCATAAAACCCTCACCCTAAACAAACCCTGTAGGAGTACATTAGTTGCTCGAAGTCAATAGAGGACTAAAGGACCTATTATCCCTAAAACCATACAACCCTGTCTATCCCAAATATATGTCTATAAAAACCACTTTCCTATAAATATAGTCCGAGACACAACGAAGATTGTTTTTATATGATCTCTCTGCAGTAAACAAACTAACAAACTTAAAGTATAGCAAATATCTCTATGCCAAACCCTGTATGGAAAACCTTGTCTAACTAGACAAAAACCCTATAAGAATCCCGCAAAAAGCCCATTAATTCAAAAGGGCTTTGTCAGCCTGCAAACAGCCTACGGCTGGTAATCGACATTATTTTAGCCAAATCAGGTGGTCTCCTTAAAAGAAAGCCATTAAGGTTTGAAAGCCCAGTGGCATAATATGCTGACCAGATCAGTGAAACATTAACTAATGGTGCCTAGAAACCGCCCTAAACGCCAAATCACACGCTGAACCCAGTTCAATCCACTCCACAACTCAAACCAGAACAAAAGCCTTGATAACTACTCAATACGTTTGTAATGCTAACAGAACTAAGAACTTCCCAGGCATGAAACTACTACAATAATTAACAGTTGCCTATCTTTTGCGATGTCGTGTAATATTATGGTACCATTAAAAAAGAAATGCATGCAGTTACACAACCAGAGACATGCAAACTTAAGCAAAATTCTTATGTAACTTATGAAGAACCCTCCCTGACCCAACGAAAAAAGAATACGAAAGAATTCAAACTCGTATACAAGGGAAGCACTGTACAAGCTCAGGACTGAAAACATAAAGAGTACCTGGACCCGAAGCGAAATAACAAGCCGCAAAGTAACGACGAAATCATGTATAAGCTTATTATATAACAAGAAAATTACGTTACACGTAGCCCCGACGCTACATGCACAATGTCACCTGGAATGAAATGTGTACACAAGACAGGTAACCCCCATCAAATCAGTCTATGTGAGGGCGCAACAGATGTTAAGGATATCCCCTGAATCACCCTAACCCCCGTCAAATCAGCTAAGCTGATGGTCCAATGAAAATACCTTCCGAATTTCTTATAACGCTAAGTCTTCCTTCTCAACCGCATTTGCCACCCAGCTCTCAGTCCCGGCTGCTCCCGCCCCCTCAACCCCCACTTCCATGTTTAGGTCGCCATCTCGATCCCACTCGGCTTCCTTCTTCACGCCTTTTCCGACCCTGTCCCACGATACCTGCCGCGGGATTTCACTGTGCGCCCGCCGGTGCCCGCGTGGGGTTTTGTCGAGTCAGGGTTCTCCGCCAAAAATTTGAGCAGCACAGTTAATGTAGAACTGCTGGTGTCATGACCTGCAAATATAAGGAGAAGGATATTGTCCTTAATCTCGTCGTGTGTGAGAGATTCACCATTTTCGTCCACATTAGAGAGCAGGAAAGACAATAGATCTTGCTCGGGAGAAGCTTTTCCCTCCTCCAATGCAATTTTCCTCTCACGAATAATGCCCTCAAGCTGTTCACGAATGGCATTGACTCCACGTTTGGCTCTGTTATATCGAGTGCCGGGGAGATCTAGAGGAATCTGCAACAGTCCCTTCTGCAGCGCCATAAAATGATGCGAAAGCCGTGCTTGGTCGTCTGAATTATATATACTAGCGAACAATTCACAAGCCAGGGAGAAAGTATAGAGTTTCACCAGAGGAAAAACCGTGACCTCCGCCCTGCAATAACAGATCCGTAAAGCTGCTACTGTTATCGCCGAACTGAGCTGTGAAACTGAAAGTCTTTCCTTTCATTAGGCACCCATCCCATGCACCCAAGCGCTCCAGATCTCTGAAGTCTGGCTGTTGTGGTTCGCGCTGATAACTGTAGGGTTTGTAACCGAAAGGATTAAGGTTCAGGCGGTTTCAAATCAGTACGCCTGGCTTCTCTTCAGAGCCTAACCAATGCATATAGACTCTCGTCTTATATAGAACTTCCCGGCTCTCGAATTGTTACAATATGGGAAGGGCTTGGATCCTTGATTGTTCCTTCTTCACGCCTTTTCCGACCCTGTCCCACGATACCTGCCGCGGGATTTCACTGTGCGCGCGCTCTGTAATCGTCGCCGTGGATAATCAGTCATGAAGAACAAGGACCCTGTAAACCTTCGGCAGCTCAAACAAACTCAGTCGAGGCTCTGAGAGAAAACCCTTATAGAACCTCATTACCCACCCGTCAATGCCAGCCGAGAGACAGCGATGCAGCTGTTAATACCCTGCAACAACACGACAACACCTGTTAATACCCTGCAACCATAGCATATACTTTACGAAATAACGAAACCTGTTTACCAAATAGCGAATTAATGCTAGCATTAACGCTAACGGTTGACGGTCAGGGATAACGAAACTGGCCATAATTTCCAATTTAACCTATGTTCGGGCCTCTTCCGCCTCGGGAAGAGGCCAAATAAGATGAGAAACGTTAAGGCCGAATCTGACTTTGGGTATGTGCACAGAAGACCTCACAGGACTTTAGTATAAGCGACTAATAACAGATGGGGAAAGCACTCAACTAATGCTAAGTCGGCATTGAACGATTACAATAGTCCCTGCCAGATGCCAGATGGCAGGGACTAATAAAATCATTTACATTAAACAATTGAGGTTCCTCATCAGATGAAAAGACCCTTATGGAACTAATCAACTTTATCTCTTAATGAGTGAACCTTCTTGAAGAACCATTTAATAACCTAGGAAATAAAATCAGTTGCATTAAGGAATTGAGATTCCTCATCAAATGCGAAGACCTTTATAGAACTAATCAACCCATCTTTGAACCGCTAAATATGATCTACATAAAAAAAAGGAGAATATTGTGTCTAACTCTGAACGATCTTTGAAAAATTCCTCATCGAATGCCAAACCCAAACCCCCTTTGGGAGTTAATTAACGAATGTTTGAAACACTCGTTAAGATTCTGCATCAAAGATGGGAAAAAATATTGTCTAACTCTACAACCAGCTTTGAAATATTTTGTTAATGTGGTTACTTTACTTTCCTTTTTTATGCTCAGTATATGAATTTGAATGATAAAAGTATTAACATAATTCCATTATGATTGGGAATTTTTTATCAAACTAGGATTATATTCTTATCAAAACTGAAAACATTCACTAGTTTTTAGTCAAAATTTCATTAAAAAAAAAATTTCAAATCACACAAATTTGAACAAAATATCTTTTATTAAAAAATCTAAATTAAAGAATGTTGGTTTGCAAATAAAATGGATATAGGGTCTAACATTCAGGGCAACCATTCTATTATTATTGAAGACCGTGGTCAATGACATTCGTCCCTTACGTGTTGGAAGAAACTAGAATTTATTCCATCTACCTGGAACCTACATTCAACAGAGATTTTAAATGCATGTTCCAGAAACTGTTGACAAATGGGAAAGCTTCTTCAGGAAGCCACCGCTAGACTTGATATCCAGAACCTTCTTCATCCTGTATAAATACCTGTATGATCAATGAATGAAAGCAAGTTGTGAAGTTCAAGTCTTGTGTTCTGTGTTTACGTGTTGTGTTCATGAGTTGTGCGCCTCTGATCTCTCTGTCATGGTATCAGAGCAGTCTCTAAGTTGGTATCGGAGCTCAGGGTGTGAGCTGAGTGAGTATTGGTGAGCCGTGAGTGAGGGCGACTGAGCCGAGAGCTCAGGAGTGAGGGCTGGTAAAGTGTTGTGATCTTGGAGAATGACGTGCTAGTGGTGAGCGTGCCGAAGAAGTTTGATATTGGTGTGGTTGATATTGCGGTGGCTGTTTGGTGCTTTTAAAATCGCATTGTTTTGTTGGCATTTGTACATTGTGTCGAAGGCGTTGTGGAGCTCAAAGTAGAGTGAGGCTCGAAGGTGCTGTGGAGTTGTGAGCTGCTGTGAGGCTGCTAAGGGCGTGCTTTGGGTAGCTATGGAGAGCCCATTGTAAAAGCTGTGGGTAGCTGTGAAAGTTGCTGATGTGTAAGTGTAGACCGTGAAGTTGAAGACACTTGTTATTGGGCTCATATTAGTTGGTAATCCATTGTGAGCAACCAACATATAAGGATCTCAGTGGATCAGGTTGAATGGCCTGCACTTGGATGAGGCCGAGTATGCAAATTGAACTTGTCCGTGAGACGGTGAAGCCTGAGAAACAAATTGAGGATTGTTGCTTGGGTGTTATAGTGTTGTTGCATATGTGATGATCGATATTGGAGTGTGTCTGCGAGCGTGTGAATCTTCGTCATTGAAGGCCATCGAAAGGAGATCTACTCCATCTCAAAACTGGAGAAGAAAAGCTTGTTGCAGCCAGCGTGGTCTCCGTGTGTGAAGTGGTGGATTGTGTGCCGCCTGGACGAGAATAGCAGTGGCTCTGTCTAGCGATTGGAGCCTGTGTGATTTAGTGGTGAGTAGGAGCCGTTGAGGCTTGTGAGCATCCGAGAGAGCCTGTTTTGTGCGTTTTAAGAACTGTGTGGAGAGCCCGTTGTGCTGTTGGAGTTGTGGTAACTCTGGTGTGCGTTGTGAAGTCTCTCTGTGGAGCGCAAGTTGAAGCGCTGTTGTTGACAGTGGAGTGTTGTTTGGTAGGAGTTGTGTTTTGTGGTGAAGCTGACGTGAAGGATCGGTAGTGTGAATGTCCTGTGAAGAGCTGTAAGTGAACCTGTTTGTGCCTGTTGAGGACCACAACATCTGTCGCTGTGTTAAAAGAAGAGTGCGCTGAGAGTGAGAGCGTGGAGGCCTGGTGCAGACAAGGCCGAGGACGTGAGTGGTCCAGTGGTGTTGGAGTGTGGGAGTTGTGCGTGTGGTGGAGCTGTGTGCTCATCGAGTTGGGAGCTGTGTGCTCATATAGTTGGGAGCTGTGTGCTCAGCCAGTGTTGGCTCAGCAAGTTGACTCTTGCTGCCTGTGGATATTAAGTTGAGGACGTGAAAGACGTTGTGTGCGAAGGAGCCGACTGATTGAGGAGCTAAAGTTTGTTTGTGTAAGAGCAGTTGTTGAGTGAAAGCTAAAGAGCGTTGGTGGAGTGACTGTAAAGATTTTGTATTGTAGAGCCTTCGGTCCTCCCCAGGTGTTGTCACATGCATCTGTAGGTAAATTAATACAGAGAGTTGCTTGCTGAAGGAGCTGGGGATTTCCGAGGAGGAGCTGCAAAATGCTGGTAAAATAAGTGGCTATGTTTGAAAGCCAAACTGTTATTAAATTTGATAATGGATATTTATTTTATGAAAATGAATTGCAAGTTATCTCTGAAAAGAAAATGATTGATAAATTGCTGTTTGATTTTGATGATCGCATTGAAGAACATGAAGAAGAAATTGTAGTAGCAGTTAAAGGAAGAAACAAGTTTGAAGATGTCAAGCTTGATGCAGAGATAAAGCTAATTGATGGATGGCTTAAGAAATTTTTTAAACATATTGATGTAGGTTTAAAAACAAAAATTGGCATGGTGAAGAATGTTGAAAATAAAGAATCCATGAATGAGCAGGATGACAAGAATCAATATGGTTATATTTATGAATCTAACATTGTTTTTTAATGTGCAGATATTCATAATCAGGAAGAAGCAACAAAAATTGAAGAAATTGCAAGCATTAAGGCCAAGTATAAGTCCCAAGAATGTGAAGCAATGTTGAATACAAAGAATGTTAACCTGAAATCAAGAAAGGAGAAACTCAATCACTATCTTATGACAAGAAAGGTGAAAATGAAACGGCACCAGCAAAGGAAAATGAACAAGCATGGACCCCTTAGCAAGAAGTCAAAAATGAAATGTTTTGTTGTAAGCCTAGCTGAGACTTAGACCAGAAGGCATATCAGTTAAGAGCATGTTTGTTAGATAGTTCGAATTAAGGGGGAGTGTTGGAAGAAACTAGAATTAATTCCAACTACCTGGAACCTACATTCAACAGAGATTTTAAATGCATGTTCTAGAAACTGTTGACAAAGGGGCAAGCTTCTTCAGGAAGCCACCGCCCGACTTGATATCCAGAACCTTCTTCATCCTGTATAAATACCTGTATGATCAATGAATGAAAGCAAGTTGTGAAGTTCAAGTCTTGTGTTATGTGTTTACGTGTTGTGTTCATGAGTTGTGCACCTCTGCTCTCTCTGTCATGGTATCAAATCAGTCTCTAAGTTTACGACCATGTGATGTCCCCATTATTTTACTGTGATGTTTTTGAATCTTTTAAGTGGAAATGCACAATTTGTCTGAACAAATATAATTTTGAGAAACATTTTCGCGATAGAAAAAACAAAAAATTCATTGACGGCCCCTCAGCAACAAGATTAAAATATGTCATAATCATCCTTTAGATGCAGTCAAACCCCGAACAACATGTTGTGGCAAAATGTGAGATCCTTATTTTAATAAAAATATAAAGAAACGTTACATTCGTCCTTACATTTGGTTTTGTTTATGAAATTGGACACACAGATTAAGCACATCAGTAGAGGCGTTAATGTACTCATGCACAACGTACAGTGAAAGTATTGGAGATCGGTGTATATTAGAAGTTCGAAGGATCTCCACATATTATATTGAGCCTCCACAAAGCCATGATAAGAATAATTCGGTGGTTCATTCTTTCGATTTCATGAACTTCTTGGAAATTGTGTTCCAACCAAAAACTAGTGCCACAATTCTATAATGATTATGAAATTCAAACTTTGACCTAGAAGAGACCATTTTCAAGCAACAACATTTCTCTTTGTAAACAACAAATTTCACATGTTTGTGTTTAACACAGGGCATTCGAGAATCTTTGAGGTGGGATGCCGACGCGTTAGACAATCAAGCAAAACCAAATCCTGTATGATATTCAACGATTGCATATTGTTCCTCTTCTGTGTAATCAGAGTCGTCTTAGTCATGGCCAAAGCTTAGATTCTTAAGTAAAATAGAATGCACTCTATTCGTCCTTACATTTTTTTTTCTTCATGACATTTTAAACATCTTGGTGGATAGAAGATTGCGCACATCAACAACTTATTAGTATAGATAGAAGATAGTTGAACATAAATATGCTTTCTAGTTTAATATGTTATGGGTTATCATTGAAGAAAAAAAGAGTCCTTCGTTTTCCTTTTCGGATTGGAAAATAGATTAACAAGAGAGGTTGCATAGCATCTAGTCCCCGCTCTCAGTGGGGAGATGGTCTGTTAGGTGGGTTTGTCGAGAGAAGCGTTATGCCATGGTCTTCATCGAAAGTAAAGCAGCAGTAAAGATCGAAGCAGAAAGGCAGCAAGGAAGGGGTGAAGGATGGAAACTTCTCATTTACAGGTAACTAGTTTTATTAAGAAAGCTACTTCCGTTGTCGAAAGCTAGCAGACACGGGCCATGGACTACTCAAGTTAATACGCTGGATTCTCTATAATTACAATGAACCGTTGTATCTGAGATGTTTCAAGATCACAAGAATATAGTTTAGTGATGGACTAAATTTGGTGGAAGCACTAAAACTTGGCAGAACAAAAAATCCCTGATAAATTTGCAAGAAAACCCGAAGAAGCCCAGAACCATTCGATCAATAGATCCGTTAGATATACGGTCATTGTGTGCAACATAAGTGCCGAGGATTAATCCAGAAACAGATGCAATATTTTATTAAACTGAGTTAGCAGCCTAGTTAACCTGGACCGTCAGATTAAAGGAGGCAGATCCGACGGCAATCGTGTCGAAAAATGAACGAGTTTTAATATAAAATTCAGATGCGATATTTTATAGAATACAATTTGATCCAGTTGAGTTTTGGATAAATTGGATATGTTCATTGTGAAGGGCGTGATTCGACAGTGATTGCGTGGCAAAGATGTGCGCGGGTTAATTCAAGAATCAGACCTGAGAAGATTATAAGTTGGGTTTCAATTCCTTTCGGTTCCGTGTGTAAAATTGGGTTTTTTCCATATTTCGGGTAAATCAAAGAATTCTGCCATTTTAGCAGAAGAATGAAATATAAGTCTTAAATGGGATTTTCAATTGTTTTGAGTCCCGATAAAGTGATCAGGGTTGATAGTTTTAATTAAACAATTTGTTGTTAAGGAAGATTGCTTCTGCTTGTTCGAAGGCGCCCTGGAGAATCTGGTAGCAATACGCGCTTTCAAAATTTGTAGACCAGGTTGTGTTGGTCATAGAAGTCTACAAGACCTTCAGAGACTGTGTGCCTTATCCTCCTGAGAATTGTTTACTCTCAGTGGAGATATTTCCGAGAGATGCCTATGAGTGGATTTCCTTTTCCACTTGTCAGTTCATAGCCTTCGGCTAGGGGGTGGAATTCGTAGTGGACGCCTATGGCTGGGTCGTAAATTGTTCTGTTGTAGCCATCTCATACACAAACTCACCTTAGATTGAAAGAGATATCAAAAAATCCCATGGAAGCTTGATTTCTATATAATACGCTTTTTACCGCAGCTCTCTATCTACACATCTTTTGTTGCCCTTAAGGAAACCCTGATCGCCATTCTCTAAACATGGAGATTGCTTAAGAAACAAAGGCCTCATCACCGAAGCTAACTAATATGCCTGGATCAGATATTCCCCCATGAGCTAGTTGTATTCCAGTGCTCTTTCCTGAGAAAAAGTCGAGTCCCTTACAAGCTACGGTGGCCAGGAAGGTGAAGTAAGCATTGGTTGTGCAGGGGAAACATGGCTTATGATCCTCTCGTTTTAGACACCGTAGCAACATGGGTTGCATTCACTAGTTTTAGACACCACTACAACATGGCTGCATAAACCAAACACATCAGCAACATGTACACACATCACAATGTTTGATCATATGGTTTTCGACACGGCAACAATATACATTCAGCACTTGGAAACTTCAAGGCAACCTCAACCAACCTCAACCGCCTTTAATGAATTTAGCTCAAGTCTGCTATAATAACAATAGCATTTCAGCTGTTCATAACATTTAATATGCTAAACTAATGCCATCATTAGTTAGACACTTTTGAAAACTTAATGAAACAGGGACTAATAAGTACACATAATATATGCTTTTGGTCTCTCCGCCTCAGGAAGAGGCCAAATAAGATGGTGAAATGATATGCATCGGAAAACTTTGGTCTATAAGTGATCTTGACTACTAGAAAGCAGATTATTTAATTTTTTGACATCGCCAACTGATTACTATAGTCCCATGCCGTTGCCAGATGGCAGGGACTAATAACATCATTGTCGCAAGTGAATACTTGACTCACATTTATCGAATCCAATGAAACATACACTAAAATAATTGTAATTAAGATGAGAGGCTTATCTATAGTCTAGTATGATTTGTAACACTATCTCTTCGTCATTAAAGTTGAAATTTTTCTCATATTAACCAAAATAAAAAATTTAAAAAATCTAAAAAAAAAGATTAAATAACTATACAAAACATTTTAAATAATATTTATTCATAAAAAAAATTGTAGGTGAAAAAATTGGTTCCCTCTCGGCTCATATTAGATCCATATTACTTTTTAATATAAGTGTAAAGGATTTTCAGTTATTATATTAGCTATTGATGTTTCAAACATTCACAATTATAGAAAATTCACATTTTTAGCTCTAAACATCTAAACAATAGAGTTTGAATGGATGTAAATGAACATTTTTTTCCCAATCTTTGGGTTTAAAATAAGGCATTACAGATTTTTTTCGCGCACATTAAGCACTTTTAGCTGTTTATTAGTTTAGAAGGAAGGTATTCAACTAAAAGGTAGTACGATTTTATATCTTAGGTGGTCTCGTATATTAAGCATTACAGGTTAATGCAGTGGCACACAACAAAAGTATGGGTTTTGAATATGATTCCATTGTTGTAGCTGAGAGAGAATATGATTATTGTTGAGATATTAATCTCATTGATAGTTAGGTGTCATCTCATTTGATTTTTTTGTCTATTAGGTGTCATAGACAATTCAGTTTTATTTCAGTTATGTTAGGTGTCGCTTTCTACTTCAGTCATTTATTGTTGATGTTTATAATCTAATCTATTTAGCGATTTTGAATATTAAGAAGAGCAATCTCTACTCCATGTTTTTTTTTCTCATTCTTTCTCATGGTATCGGAGTACCGGGTTCCATAAGACTCCAGAGAGAGCAGTGTTTCAAATCGTTTGGGCTTGCAAAGAAAAAGCGTGAGAAACCGAGGAGAAAAAAGAAACTACGCAACTGTAAAAGAGGCTCAATGCGCAACATTCGCAGCTCATCCAAGAAGAAACTACGCACAAAGTTGTAAACTAGGTTGTTCAAATCATACCATACATACATAATAAAAAAGACTAAATAGAACCAACAGAGAGAAAGGGTCATTCCGACTCAGAAGATGAAATAGTAGTTGGAGCTCTCACACTCAATCCTAGAGTTTCAACATTATTAGTGTCACATTGCAGGTGACCGTCCACATGGGCAAGCCTTATCCATTGTGAAATGTTGATTTCTCAACATTCTCTTAATATCTTATAAGGAGGAAAATATATTGTACATCTCCACTTGCTTATTCTTCAAGACCAACCAGAGTAGAGTTTTTATCTACCAATGTAAAGCCACTAAATTCAAATAATATTTCTTCCTTCCCTTGGTGTGGCTATAGTTTGGAATATAAGAATAATATTTTTCCATAATTTCATAATTAGTATGGGATTTCCTCTGCACTCTAGCTTGAGTTTCCAACTTGTAAAGTTCTCTTCTTTTCTCAGGCAGAACCGCATAAAAATACATAGCAATATAATCCTAAGTGGAAATCCTCGCTCTATGCTAACCTTGCAAACTACTATTCCCGCCACAATGTTGACAACGGATGTGTTGCCTAGCCAACATGGCAGCAACCAAAGGGCTGCACCTGTGACAACTACTGAAGCTTTCTCTACCTATAAAGAAACAAGAATAAACACCAAACATGAATTCACATGGACTCAAAAAACGATGCACAACATCATCACCTATGTTCATAACATAGACTACAACCACAAGAGGGGTTCTTTGACAATTTCCCCATAGATGTAGAAGCCCTAGCTTCAATTCCCACATGCCCCAGTACTAGCAACTAAAACCAAACCCTCAAGAAACCTAGGGGACATGACTTACAAAAGAACCTCATAAATGGTGAGAAATAAGTACTGAGAGATACCCATAACCTGAATCCGAATTCTTCAAGTACCAACACTAAAAACTCACAAAAATTATCAAACATGCTAACCCCCAAATTAACAAGACTTGACATCAAGAAAAATTATTTAAAACCATTCAAAACCAAACATATAGACTGCTCATGGACCCCCCAATTCGTAGAAAATTTTTCAATGGTCACAGGTTTGAGCCGTAAGCATAAATTATAGAAGCAAGACAATAAAATTTGGGGAGACAACCTGCACTGCATCACCGGGGTTCGAAGAGGAGGAACCTTTAAGTCCAATGACCACCAAGAACAAAATATGCAAACCACCAATTGTGAGTGCAAGTTTTTTGCCCTCCCACCACCTCAAGCATAAGAAACTAACATAACAGAACCACCTCAATGTATGATGATATTCAAATTTAAGAGAATTTAGCCTCGTGAATGAGCAAAGGACGACCAACAACAACACAAAGGTTAGGGTCTCAACCTCCCCTCTATCCTTCACCTTGCCAAAGAATACTCAGAGCTCCATAGCAAGGAAACTTTTAAAACCAATTCAAGTCACTTGGTGTCATGCATGTCCATGCATGCTCAAGGTAGTTCGTGCCCCCTAAACATTAGTGACCATCACATTTGAGGGTTGCAGGCTCAATTGCTAAGGTCCCTCGTTAATACAATTAACACCACCATTGGGGTGTGTGTAATATCAATTCATGTGGCATAAAATGTTTCCTAATAGGTAATAACTGAAGTATCTTTGTAGGTCTATGGGTGACAAGGCTTTAACTCTATTAGTTAGTGAGCACAATGACATCCTTGATCATGTTCCATATCCATATGTAGGGATGGACTAGTGAGGATCTAAAAATATGGGATTCACTCTAGTTGAACCACTATATGTGAGAGGTAATATTATTGTTATATTTTTATTGTCCTAGCTGCATACTTTTTGTCTTATTTAATGAAATAGTAATTGTTTATCATATTTTGTTTAAGTTATGTAATTATTTTTTCTAATATTTTGTAGATATTATATCACATGCTTATGACTCCTCTCATCATTCTTTTGCAAAGATACTATATGATTATGAACTACCTCAAACATATAGACCCAACAAAGAATTGAGACTACATCATAGATTGCATCACTACAATACTCATCAGTTATGTGTACTAACATATAGCATTAGAGTATGCTAGTAAAAAATTAAGTGACTATGTAGCACTTTGGACTTGTAGAAATAGATACAAGCATTCCTTAGGATATGACACTATTTCAATATGCAATATTTTTTATATCCCCGTCAACTTTTATATCTTTATAGTTGACGAGAACTAAGCCATGATGTGTACTTATTCATCTTCTTCACTTGCTTCATCTTTACATCAAATGTGTTTGAGAATGTTCCTCCTACACCTCCTCCACTATATCCCCTACTCTGTCTTCCCAAGTGCTCCTTCACTACCACAACCATCTATGGTAGCTATTGATCATAAAATGGTCCACCTATTATGTTGAAAATAGTAACAATAAATGTTAAATATAACATGTAGAAATTCTAATTTAATTTGTCCTTGAATTAAATTGGGAATTAAATTTTAATTCTATTCTCATAACAGCTTGTAGCAGTTAACTGAGTTAAGTTGACTTAGTTGGCTTAGTAAATTTGATTTGGAAGTCTATCTAGAGTCATGTAGAGTGATCCCTAGATTTTAGGGGCCCAGGTTGAGTTCTTTTAAGTTGTAATTAATTAACTCAGTCTAACAGAGTTATAGTCAGTTAAACTAGTTCAAACAGTTGGAGGAAGTAGTAGAAGGTCTGGTAGTGGTGAGCAACTTCAGTGCAACTTCACTGCCCCACTACTTAACTAAAAATTCACTCATAAATGACTCATGCATGCCAGTTCATAGGAAGACCCAGTTGAGATTAGAGTTCAAGGATAGTGTACTATCAGTTGTATAATTTTCTAAGTTATACACATGGTGCATGCAATCAGTAGAAGGCCTATGATGGATTTCACAATTATGGATGAGGAATTTCCCAACTAAATATGGGCTAATTCTCTCAGGAATTGTGCAAGGAAGAAGGAGCTTGGAAGGATAGGAATTTTGTTAAGTATTGGTCAAAGGAAATCAGTCAGGCAAAGGATAGGAAATACTTGTGCAGGTTGAGCTCAAGGTTGAGCAAAGCATATTGTATTCATCCAAGGCTTGCCTAGGAAGTAGAGAGATAGATTGTACTTGTTGACACCTAATCCTTGTGATTGGGTGAGTTTATGTAAATAAATAAATTAGAAATATCAAGAGTCATCGGGAGATGAACTGTACAGTCTCTCCCTCATGTATATAACAAACACCTACCTAATGGAATAAAACATTTGAATCATTTTTGCCTTATGGAGTTACTGCCTAGCCTGACATGGTATCAGAGCCAACTCCTTTTTTTAGCCTTTATGTCTTTGTAACTCCGTAGTCTGCTCCTCTGCTCTCCATATAATTCAGTGACTGAGTGCCTATGCACGTTCTCTCTGCCCTAACCATTTTTTCTGCGCCCTATTCTCTGACCATTTTTATTCATATTCACCATACACTACGTTGATCACCTTCTGAAATACCTTCTAGACATTGTCAGAGGCGCTGGAGGATTTGACAGTTGTAGGCGTTGGAGGCAGGCAGAAGTGAGCGAACATTGATTCTGGTGGTTTCATGGAGATGAGGTTTCACAGGTCCCAGGTCTCCCATCGCGCAGCAGAACCACACTATAGCTACTTTTATGTTTTATGTTTAATACATAGTCTTGGTGTATTACATTGATTACTGCGTGTGGGCGATGATAAGAGATCTTGGATCTACACTACTCTGTATTACCTTGACTTTATTCCATATACCTGTATTACACTACTCGTATTACATTTACGCTGTGCATATTACATTTATACTGCTCCGTCAGTTATTATTGTTTAACGCTGCCCATACATTACATATATTTATGTTGTGGTATTCACTGTTGGTTCCGTTACTGGTGCCTCGACAGGTCTCCCTCTGTTGTTGTTGTGTTTGCCTTGTGTACCGATCCATCAATTCTTCATTATCATTCACTGAGTACTGGCACCCATTACATCTTTCACAAACTAGTTTTGCACTTTGTTGCAACACCAACACCAGTTTGCCGAGTCTCATTGTTGCAACACCGATATATTTGAACGTTGTCACATATAGTTGAATGCTGGATGCGGCCACATATAGTTGAACGTTGGACGCAGATACATTTGAACGCTATCACATGGTAATTGAGTTTTTTTATATAAAGGGGATGTATGCCATATACATATACAATGGTGGATTTATATGAAGTTTATATGGAATTTACATGAGATTTATATGGTGGATTTATATGAAGTTTATATGAGATTTATATGGTGGATTTATATGAAATTTATATGAGATTTATATGAGGTTTATATGAGGTGGATTTATATAATGATGGATTTATATGGGTCACATGGTGGATTTGAAATCTTTTGAGAATGCCCTTTTGAGTACAATTTTACTGTATATTGGCAGAAGTATTTTTCTATCAGCAAAAGTGCTTTTTTTATAGAATGCATTCAATCATATCCATGGTGGGAATAGTTCTCACTAGCAAGCAGAACTATCCCGAATGGTCCCGGACGATAAAACACACCCTCATTTTCAATGAGTTGTGGAAAGGAGTGTGTGTCGGAGATGGGGACAATGAACCAGTACAACCTACCTCAAAAAAAGTGCTCGTCATTTGGGAAAACAAGAACAACAAAGCTTTTGCATTAATCGCAACATCTGTAAATAAAGAGGTGAGTTGCCATATTTTGTCATATTCAACTGCCTTTGAAGCCTTACAAAATTTGAAAGGACTCTATGACTCACATTCTGCACTTGAAGTTGTTCAACTCATGATTAAACTCTTCACTCTTGAACTACAAAATAATGATCCTCTTGCTCTTGCATCTGAAGTAAAGTCTATAATGCATGATATCAAATCCATTAAGGTTGAACTGGATATTCCTCTTATCTCTTTTCTCAAGGCACTTTATCCTACTTAATCCAATTATATTGAGTCATTGCAAGCAAATGGAAATCTCAAAGATATAACCTTTGACTCTCTTGTGAAAAAGTTTGCTGAAAGAGAGAAAGATTTTGGAAAGAAGACAGCCCCTGAATCTTCTAAAGAGTCTGTGTGCCTTGCTCATAAAGAAAAGCATCCTACTAAAGATTCTACAAGAGGAAGAGGTGGTCGAAGAGGAAGAGGAAGATATTTCAGAGGCAGGGGGGGCAGACATTCTCAAGGAGAAAAGGCAGATTTTCACTGCATTCGCTGCAAAAGAAATGGATCACATGATGCCTCTACATGCAAGCTACCATGGGACAAAATTGAGTAGAAAAGAAACCAACAGAAAGGTAAAATTGATGATACAGACAAAGGTAAAGCACTTGAATCCGCTCACTATGTTGTGGCACAATGTAACATTGGAGTAAATGAAGATTTATTTAATGCTTCACTTGCTTCTTGGAAAAATGATTGGTTTCTTGATTCAGGAGCAACCTGCCACATGAATCATAGAAAGGATTTTTTTGAAGATTTCACTGACAATGTCGAAGGAGCAGTATACTTTGTAGATCAATAAAAAAGCAAGCCAACAAGGCTTGACACAATCAGGCTTAAACTGCCTGGTCTTCCAGACTTTCTTCTGCATCATGTTCTATATCTTCCACAACTCAAGAGAAACTTGCTATCCTTGGTCCACATCCGCCAGCAAGGTCACTCCATTCATATGTTTGATGGCAAGATTAAGGTAAGAAAAGCATTTTACCACTCACTTTTCATGAGGGAATAAAAGAAGAAAGGCTTTTCAAACTGCAAGGAACCTCTACTCATGCACACCATTTCTCATACAATTCTCATCATGAAGAAGGTAAAATTCCATCAAGTTTATTATGGCATGCAAGATTTGGACATTTGAACTATGACAGTCTCTGTTTGTTGAAGACGCTTGTTGAAGAAAAATGGTGTTGCTGGTTTGCCTACAATTCCTAGGAAACTTAAGCAATGTGATGCTTGCATTCTAGGAAAGCATAGCAAACAATCCTTTCATGATTCACATTCAAGAGCGCATTGAAAACTTGAACTAATTCATTCAGATTTATGTGGTCCAATGCCTATTCCTTCTGCAAATGGCAATAAATATATCATGACATTTATTGATGACTACACCAGAATGTGTTGGGTTTATTTATTGAAGAACAAATCTGATGCTTTTCAAACATTCAAGAATTTTAATAAAAGGATTGAAAATGATGCACAATCTCATATTGGGTCTATTCGCACTGATAATGGAAAAGAATACACATCAAATGAATTTGAAAACTATCTTCGCCAACATGGGATCAAACATCAAACAACTGTGCCTTATAGTCCCCAACAGAATGGTGTAGCTGAAAGAATGAATAGGACAATCTTAAATATGGTACGATCCATGCTCTTGTTCAAAAATGTAAAGATAATGTTATGGGCTGATGCTATTCTATGTGCTGCATATATAAAGAATAGATGTCCATCTAATGCTATAAGAAACAAGACTCCATATGAAATGTGGTATGGACATGTTCCTTCGGTAAAGCATCTCAGGGTCTTTGGTTCCACCTATTATGCTTTGATACCAAACGTACATAGAAACAAACTTGGTGCTAGAAGTCGTAAATGTATCTTCCTGGGATATTCAAACACCTCCAAAGCATGTCGCCTCTATGATGAAGTAAATAAGGAATTTGTTGTATCTAGAGATGTAATTTTCCTTGAATCATCCAAAACTGACAATGTTGTTGAGCGGCAACTTGATCGCTTGGATAGATTCGTAAAAGCAAAATCATTTCACGAATTTGATAATCAGATTCCACATCTTGAAGGGGGGATTCCTATACTAGATCAAAATGTGGAATCTTCTTCTGAAGAACACTCTCCCCCGCATGAAACGCCAACAACGGATGATGCTTTAAGTGATGTAATTGATAGAATTGGGAGACTCAATCTTGATTCAGTCCCAACTCAATCAACGGAGCAGCCTGGACCATTTGAGAAAGGTCCCCCAAAGTGGATGACAAAGACACTTGAAAGTGTTTATCTTGATGAAGTTGGAAAGATAGGAACTAGAAATTCAAATCGGCAAAATGGAGGTGATGTAGATGACACTAATTCACCTGTTGATATGGATGTTTCTTATGATTGTGAATTGAACTTGTCTATAGATTTTGAGCGAACTTCCTTCAAAGAAGTTGCTTCTCATGATGAATGGAAAGAAGCGATGCAAAAGGAGTATGATTCCCTCATAAAGAACGGCACTTGGAAGCTGGTTGATCCTCCATTAGGTACCAAACCAATTGGCTGCAAGTGGGTCTACAAGAACAAGTATAAAGTTGATGGCTCACTTGACAAGCATAAAGCTAGGCTTGTGGCAAAAGGTTTTGCATAGAAGGAAGGGGTCGATTATGAGGAGACTTTTGCCCGCACAGCAAAATGGGCTACCATTCGGACACTCTTTGGATTAGCAGCTTAGAACAGTTGGAAAGTCCACCAAATGGACATAAAAACTGCTTTCTTAAATGGAGATCTAAAAGAGAATGTTTTTATGTCTCAGCCTGAAGGATTTGCTATGAAAGGACATGAACATAAAGTATGCAAACTTGTGAAGTCCTTGTATGGCCTCAAACAAGCACCGCGAGCCTGGTATGAAAAACTAACTAAGCATCTTTTGAAAGTCAATTTCAAACATTTTGATCTTGATGATGCAACATTATTTGTCAAGAAAGTTGGCAAAACAGTTGTATATCCTGTGGTATATGTAGATGATCTTTTGATGACAGGGAACAATGAAAGCTACATTGCATCCATAAAGAAGGAATTGGGGAAAAGTTTTGAAATGACTGATTTGGGCTATGTTCATTACTATCTTGGCATTAAAGTAACCCAACATCCAAAGTCCATATTTCTTTCTCAAAAGAAATACATTGGAGATCTATTGAACAGGTTTGGCATGACAGAGTGCAATCCTCTTACTACTCCAATGGAAAAAAACTTAAAACTCACATCTATTGAAGGAAAAGAATTTGAGGATGCAACAAAGTATAGACAGCTTGTGGGAAGTCTCAACTACCTAACTACTACCAGACCAGACATTTCATTTGTTGTTGGAATCCTCTCCAGGTTTATGCAAAAGCCTTGTGAGGGATATTGGTCTGCTGCAAAAAGAGTTCTAAGGTACTTGCAGGGAACTCAAGACATTGGAATCAAATATACACAGGTGGACGACTTTAGCTTGATTGGATACTTTGATTCAGACTTCGATGGAGACAAAGAAACTAGGGTATCAACTTCAGGATATGATATGAGTCTTGGATCAGGAGCTGTCTCCTGGAGATCACGCAAACAATCAGTTCCAGCAGATTCCACAACAGAAGTAGAATACGTGGAAACAGTTGAAGCAACAAAAGAAATTGTGTGGCTCAGGAAAATTCTTGAAGATTTGCACGTAAAACAAGTACAATCAACTCCACTCCTGATTGACAATACCTCTGCAATAAAGTTGGCCAAGAACCCAAAATTCAATGATCGAACGAAGCACATCAATACTAAATATCATCTGATTCGACATCATGTTGAGGCCAAAACAATCCATCTCCGTCATTGTTCCACAAATGAGCAAATTGCAGACATCTTCACCAAAGTGCTTGGAAGAGAAAAGCTTGAATGATTCAGAATGATGCTTGGACTCACCAAAATCCCTTCAGATTAAGGGGGGGAATGTCGACACCTAATCCTTGTGATTGGGTGAATTTATGTAGATAAATAAATTAGAAATATGAATGGTCATCGGGAGATGAACTGAACAGTCTCTCCCTCATGTATATAACAAACACCTACCTGATGGAATAAAACAGTTGAATCATTTTTTCCTTATGGAGTTACTGCCTGGCCTGACATTACCTGTGCAAGAATTGTCTGGCATGAACAAGCATTTTATTTTCTTCACAAATATTCTAGTTAATACAATATAGATAGTCGGGGTTTTGAGAAGTTTCTTTCCCTGGAGAAATTCTTTGTTATATGCAATTGAAATTCTTCCTTTTTTGCTTAGTGTTTTCATCGATCTTTTTTGGTTTCCATCGATGAGTAGAGTAGATTCTTGTATAATTTTTTACAATATCACATAAGTTGTTGAATTTACAAGTAAAAATCTACATGGTATCAGAGTTGAAGACATTATAGAAGAGAGAATGTGAGTTCGTTGTGCAGGCGAAATCGAATTTGCAGGTTCATACATGAGAGTCAACAGTATCTCATTCGCTGGTTTGAGACTTGAGTATGGCTTGGAGGGAAGCTCGAATTACATAACCTAGAAGGACTGGATGGAGATAACACTAGAAGACAACCAGCTGAAGGAATTCATAGATCATGGTATTCCAAAGCCTCTAGCATCTGCTGCTAAAGTTTTGGTTTAATGGAGAAAGTGTGTGGCAAACACGAGAAGGATTATTCTATAAGGAGTTCAAGATCATATTGTCTCTAATCTCCATGTTAAGAAAAATCCATTTGTAATGTGGAAGGCATTGCCAAACCTATTTCAAAGTAGAAGTGACCACATGAATTTGGCTTTGAAGGACAAACTCAGAAAGATCAAGATGGAGAAGGGTGACTCTATTCCAAAGTACTTGACCAAGTTCACCCAATGTTGTGATGAGCTTGGAAGTGTCAGGATTATAGTTGTCAAAGAAAATATGGTGAGTGTGACACTTCTAGGACTTTCCAAGGGATGGCATAGTTACCAGGACTCAGTTAATGCAAGGGAGAAGCTACCAGAGTGGGAGTGGTTGTAGTCTGACTTGGTACAATAAGTTTTTTGGTAGAACACCAGAGATGGGACCCCATCCAAAGAAGTGGAAGAGGAATTCACATTAGTCAGCAAAGAAAATAAATTCAAGGGAAAGAAGTCCCAAGGCGATGTGGGTGGAAAGAAGAAGGAATTGTCGAACATCAAGTGTTTTCACAGTCACGAGTATGGGCACTATGCCACAAATTTCCCATAGAAGAAAGAAAGCAATAAGGAGCCTACAGTAGTAGCAGCTCTAGCTTCACAATTCGAACTTGATTTCCCTCTCATTGCATGCATGGCCAACACTGTAATGGGAAGTAGGTGGTATATCAACAACGATGCCTTGTTACATATGATGGGAACTTGAGATCTCTTCAGTGACTTGGAGGAGAAACACCTCAAACATAACTTAGGGTTTGGAGATGATGGGAGGTATAGCGCGACTGACATTTGTACAATTACTTTTCAAATGGATTCTGGCTCCCCTCTCAGAATCAGAGATGTGATGTATGTTCGAAAACTAAAGAAGAATCTTGTTTCTCTCGCGGTATTGGAAGACCGTGATAAAATGTGTTTTTTTAGCAAAGGAAAGGTTTTCATTAGACACGTTGCCACGGGACAAGTGAAATAGATCGGTATGAAAGTCAAGAACATATATGCACTTGAGGTACAATATGCACACAAATCTTTGAGGAAAGAGTAAAATGTTAGGTACTTGGTGGTGGAGAAGGAGCGTGAATCAGCTCTCAACATGCAGCCCCAAAAGGAGCCTCAGAAGCAGCCTAAGCAAGTTGTGGAGAAGCCACAATTGGAGAAGCAGAGAGGAGACTGAGTGGAGACATCCACTCAAGCAAAAACCTCCAGTAGGAGGAAATTTTGAGCCAAGCGGGAAAAGGGATCACATGCAGCCATACCTCTAGGTGAGAAGTAGGAAAATGTGAAGTAATAGTCCCAAGAGTGTAGAAATTTGGCCAACTTCCATTTATATGTTTTGTATCATGGATCATTACCTTGCTATAGGAGCCCACAGTAAATAGTAGCATGATGGATCAGTGTCGGTTGATGAAGTCAGATGTCAAAGTGACAGAGGTAGAGACTAGCAGTAGCCAAATACTGGGGAGTGCATAGCAGATTTGGCAACAGTGCAGATGGCACAATGCAGAGTTAGCAGAAGCGCAATTTTTTCTATAGATAGTGCATTAGCTAGTAGTAGTTAGAGACTCTAGTGACAGATGCATCATGCTAATTCAGTTTGGATTTTTTTTGGGTTTCATAAGTTGCATTAGAAACAACATTAGAGATAAGTGTTGCATGAAGAACATTCCAAAGGTACTGGATCAGGAGAGAGTTGAATTTATTTCTTGTTGAGAGCGAGTGTTGAAAATAGAAACAAGAAATGTCAAAAATAAAATCTAAATATTATAATTTAATTTGTCCTTCAATTAAATTGGGAATTAGATTGTAATTCTATTCTTATAGCAGCTTGTAGCAGTTAATTGAGTTAAGTTGACCTAGTTGGCTCAGTAAATTCGAGTTGGAAGACTATCTAGAGTCATGTATAGTGATCACGAAATATTAGGGGCCCAGGTTGAGTTATTTTGGTTGTAACTAATTAAGTTAGTCTAATTGATTTAGAGTCATTTAAACTAGTTCAAACAGTTGGAGGAACTAGTAGGAGGTGTAGTAGTGAGGAGCAACTTCACCGCTCCACCAGTTAACTGAACATTCACTCATAAATAACTCATTCATATCATTTCATAGGAAGATCCAATTGAGATTAGAGTTCAGGGACGATGTACTATTAGTTGTATAATTTTTCGAGTTATAAAGATGGTGCATGAAATTAGTAGAAGGCTTATGATGGATTGTACAGTTATGGATGAGGGATTTCCCAATTAAATATGGGCTAATTCTCTCAGGAATGGTGCAAGGAAGTAGGAGCTTGGAAGGATAAGAATTTGGTTAAGTATTGTCGAAAGGAAGTCAGTCAGGCAGAGGATCAGAAATACTTGTGTAGGTTGAGAAGAGCATATTGTATTCATCCAAGGCTTGCCTAGGAAGCAAAGAGATAGATTTTACTTGTGCAAGAATTGTTTGGGTTGAACAAGCATTGTATTTTCCTCTCAGATCTTCTGGTTAATGCAATATAGATAGTCGGGGTTTTGAGCAGTTTCTTTCCCTAGATAAACATTGTGTTATGTGCGATTGAAATTCTTCCTTTTCTTCTTAGTGTTTTCATTGATCAATTTCAGTTTTCGCTGATGAGTAGAGTATTTTCTTGTCTTATGTTTTAGAATATCATATATATTGTTGAATCTACAAGTAAAAATCTACATATTACACAGCTATAAATCATATAAGAAATATTTTATTATTAGGTTCCATAGACTACCTTCGACAGATATATTCGAGGTGTAGTTGTTGGAAATAATACTGAGAGGGGGGGTGAATCAGTATTATCACATTAATAAAACTTTTTCCATTTCCATATTCAGATTCATATATGCTACTTCCACAAATTCTTATGATTCAGTTAGTTCATCCTTAATGAGTGCATTAGAACATTATCAACCATATTAACAGTAAACTGGTGCAGTAAAATAGAACAGATCATCACACATAAGTCACACACATGAACACCATGATATAAGGTGGAAACCCAATGTGGGAGAAAACCACCTGCTGCAAGTCATCTCAATCCTCTTCTTAATAAGAAAATCCTTTTACAATATTAGTACTAGTGCAGTCTTATACCAGTATGGGAGCTACAACCCCCTTTGTTCTTGTACTAGCTTAGATACTAGTACATAGGCACCAGCCTACAATCTTCTCTCCTCCAGGTACCACGTTTCATACATTTACAGACTGGATACTCCCGAAGCACAACACATAATCTGAAAGGCCACATTTCATCCAATTTTCATACTGGACCCATTAATATCATTGAAGAACATAATCAATCAATATTCTAAATCACCCAAACACCAGATCAATACATATACAAGGATAATATATGTGTTAGCACCCAGATCTAGTCCATCAGATCACATAAATATGAGTCATTATGATCCTGATCCTATATTAGTTCTCATCCATCAATACTGAAGCTAAACACAATCAACCAAACAGGATATGTAGAATACTGACACCTTTAAACATTTGATCCCGATCTATCCTTAGATCTTGTCCTCCATCAATAGGTGAGATCCCTCTTTAGCTCAGATCCAGATCTACACCATAACCCAATCATAGTATTCCAGATCTAGCACTTTATCAGATATTCAATAATTCAGATGATACTTTGCCAAATGATCCCCTTCCTCTTTTATAGCCTTATTCCTTTCTCAATACCACGGTCCAAAACCATAGGATCAAAAAATTGTTGGACTAATACCATGAACCAACCATGAAAGTGCGTGAAATCAACACTTTTGGATGCAATACCACGAGCCAAAACCATAGGATCAAAAACTATTAGACTAATACCATGAACCAAGCATGAAAGTGCGTGAGATCAACACTTCTGACGAGGTACCATGGTCCAAAACCGTAGGTTCAAATACCAAGGACTAACTACCATGGACCAAAGGTAAGTTCTCCAACATATACACGCTTTTCCTTGCATGAAAGTGCATGATATCAACACTTCTGACGAGGTACCATGGTCCAAAACCATAGGTTTAAATACCAAGGACTAACTACCATGGACCAAAGGTAAGTTCTCCAACATATACGTGCTTTTCCTTGCATGAAAGTGCGTGAACGTTTTCTCTACATGAAAAACCATAGGTTCAAATACCAAGGACTAACTACGATGGACCAAAGGTAAGTTCTCCAACATATACACGCTTTTCCTTGCATGAAAGTTCAAATACCAAGGACTAACTACCATGGACCAAAGGTAAGTTCTCCAACATATATGCATTTTCCTTGCATGAAAGTGCATGTACTTTTCTCTACATGAAATAAAATTTTCTCTGCATAAAAGTGTGTGAACTTTTCTCTACATGAAATAAACTTGTCTCTGCATAAAAGTGCGTGAAATTTTCTCTACATGAAATAAACTTTTCTCTGCATATAAGTGCGTGAACTTTTCTCTACATGGAATAAACTTTCCTCTGCATAAAAGTGCGTGAACTTTTCTCTACATGGAATAAACTTTTCTCTACATAAAAGTGCGTGAAATTTTCTCTATATGAAGGAAACTTTGTTGCACTATAATTTATCAAATAAATTTGCTGCACTATAATTTATCATTTTTGTGATTTTCCATCAAGGACAACACTTGTCTCATAATGCCAACAATCTCCCCCTTTGGACTTTTCATACTGAGAATTGTCATTTGATATCTCTTCCGTAGATATATATAAGTGAGTTGATATTTTATGAGTTGTTTGCCATCAAGTACAACACATGCATCATAATGCCAACAATCTCCCCCTTTGGACTTGATGGCAACAATACCAAATCACTCTCCCCCTTTGACATCAAGGGCAAAGGGTGAACCAAGATATTCTCTTTCCTAGAAAGGAATTTCGTTGTTCATACTCGCCCTGAGTACATGTTGAAATCTCTGAATGAGCTCCCCCTTTGTATATGCCATGGTGCACCAATCTGTCCATGTTTTTTCTGAGAACATGCTGAAATCTCTACTCTGCTGAAATATGCTTGTTCATGCTCCCCCTGACTATTAAGCAAGGTCTGCAAAAAGATGTTCTACAAGAAGTACATGACTCTATACATCATAAATGACCTTCCTATCACCAAATACTCATACATACATCCATCTCCCAACCAAGTGGGGATATACCAGAAAATGACAACCAAGTACATTACATCATTCATCCCAGGCATAGTGGGGAAACCAACATAGGCCGTTACATGACCTTGATATGACTGAAATATTTCATCAAATGACTACAATAGATAGAGACACACTACTACATCATGAGTCTTGATATGACCTTTACATTGAATGATATACATCACATTTATAACAGAGACCAAACACCTAAATAAGATCATGATAAACATCAGCAACGACACTAAATGATCTGCTCCATAGCATCTGTCACCAGCAACTTGTATTAGTGCATGAATCATCAAGGTATGTCCGTATCAACTCATCCTTTTGAACATAATTCTGTATATACAGAATCATTCTATCATATGTGAGAAACACCATAGCCATCCAGATCTGCATGGACCAAGTATCATTAATCAACATATCTACGAAACAACCTATCATCATATAGGTAAGAACTCATCATCATCATGTCTCCAACAATGCAACATTGAATAATCATCCATGTATCCAGCCAACAATCCTCATCCATATATATGCCAAGAACAATAGGAATCTTGCATCATAACTATAATATATGATCTTTATGCATATGACGACAACATCATATGAGTGACTCATCATCAAGTAAAGAAGATGTGAATTCAAGCTATGTACTTCTCCTTATCCTTATGAAGATCACCATGTAAGCACCATTAGAGAATCAACCACAAATCTGATCTAAATATCAACTATGTAACCCCAAGAATCATCTGAACAACTCATAACCATATCATAGCAAGATGAATCATTTATCCATATAAGCATCATCACCAAGGACTATTAACCATAATGCCAACAATGCATTAAGAGCATATGCTCCCCCTAAACCTGTGCCATCTGTCAGATCTGATCATGCATATTAATCAGCAATATCAAGTTAGAACCAAAATACTTCTAACCATCATATCCACACATCATTAGCAAAATGAAACCATTATCAATTAGAGCAAAACTGATCCTTTTCTTGAATATGTCCCTACTACCTTTCTTCAAACAATCATATACGCGACTGTGCAGTAACAAATTCGCGTATATATGCAACTTCCCTTTATCAAGCTTGCGTAGGAGATTGAAGTTTTACACTTCCGGCTCCCTCTGTTATGTCTGTATAATGTGTTGTGCCACCACTTTCTGACTGAACTTCCTTTTTCTTCCATATCTTCAAGTGTGATGATGTTTTCTCCTTTTGGTGTGATGTCTGTGCTTTTTTCTTGCATTCCTTTGCTATATGTCCAAGCTTGTTACATGCATAACATCTTACATGTTTCATATTCCTATTGTAGCAATCAACAGCTTTGTGACCAAACATATTGCAAGCAAAGCAATATCCATTAAAGTACCTTGACTGAGATGATCTGTTTGTTTGATGATCTTGAACCCTTCTTCTTCTACATCTGGCTGCAACATGTCCAACGTTATAACATTCAACATTATTCATAGGAGGAGTAAAAGATTTTCTTTGAAGAATTTCTTTCCTGGGTTGATGATGAGATTGACCTTTCATCTCTCTTATCTCCTTGTTGATCATTTTAGATTTCTCTTTAGAGTTCCTTGCCTCACCTTGTGAACTAGATTCACCTTCAACAAATTCATGAAATCCAAGACCCGTTTTGATAGCAGGAGATCTTTGACTATTAAGAATATCATCCAAGACTTTAGTACTATCTTGAAAACGTAAGAGCTTATCCTTTTCTCCTAATTTACTTTTCAATATATTTACCTCAACCTGAAGTTGTTCTTCTTTTTCTAGATATTGCTTCTTCATGTCTTCTTCACCTTTCCTTTCTTCTTCCAACTGATGCTTTAGCTTGAGAATCTCATTTTCTTGTTCTTCATTTAGATCCTATTGTATCTGACGAATTCTGAAGGAACATTCTAGCTGAGATTTTAAGCTGATAACTTCGTTTCCCTTTCTTTCAATATCTTGGACTAGATCTTTATTCTGCTTCTTTGATTCTTCAAGATCTTCTTTTAGAGAGCGGATCGTGGCTTCAAGACTTTCATAGTAACTGGATCTATCTCTGAGTTCCTTAATGGTTGTGTTCTTTTCATTGACTTCATTTCTTGGAGATGTTGCTTCAACCTGCAACTTTTGATATTTCTCCTTGAATAACTCTCGTTGAGCCTTTTGTCTAGTAACAACTTCTTTGAGGGCACCACTCTTTATGTTCAGAAGTCTTTCTTGTTCACTAATTTTGTTTTTTAGCCTGTTAAATTCTGCTTCTATTCGATATCCTTCTTCCTCACCCATAAGAGCACATTCAGTTGTTTCGTTATCACTTCCATCTTTTCCAAATGGATAGATAGTTGGAACATCAGAGGATAGCAAATTCATACCTGATAGATCATCTTCATTTTGAAATTATTCTGAATCTGAATCTGAATCTAAAGAGCTTCTTATACCTAATCCCCAATCGATTCTCCCACTGTCATAGTTCTTCTGAGATGTATTCTTCTTCTTATGAGCTTTCTTCTTAAGCTTCTTTCCCATTGTTCCACGGATCTCCTTCTGAAAGCGATCAAGCTTCTACCAAAGGACCTGCTCTGATACCAATTGTTGGAAATAATACTGAGAGGGGGGGGGTGAATCAGTATTATCACATTAATAAAACTTTTTCCATTTCCATATTTAGATTCATATATGCTACTTCCACAACTTCTTATGATTCAGTTAGTTGATCCTTAATGAGTGCATCAGAACATTATCAACCATATTAACAGTAAACTGGTGCAGTAAAATAGAACAGATCATCACACATAAGTCACACACATGAACACCATGATATAAGGTGGAAACCCAATGTGGGAGAAAACCAGCTGCTGCAAGTCATCTCAATCTTTTTCTTAATAAGAAAATCCTTTTACAATATTAGTACTGGTGCAGTCTTATACCAATATGGGAGCTACAACCCCCTTTGCTCTTGTACTAGCTTAGATACTAGTACATAGGCACCAGCCTACAATCTTCTCTCCTCCAGGTACCACGTTTCATACATTTTCAGACTGGATACTCCTGAAGCACAACACATAATCTGAAAGGCCACGTTTCATCCAATTTTCATACTGGACCCATTAATATCATTGAAGCACATAATCAATCAATCTTCTGAATCACCCAAACACCAGATCAATACATATACAAGGATAATATATATGTTAGCACCCAGATCTAGTCCATCAGATCACATAAATATGAGTCATTATGGTCCTGATCCAATATTAGTTCTCATCCATCAATATTGAAGCTAAACACAATCAACCAAACAGGATAGGCAGAATACTGACATCTTTAAACATTTGATCCCGATCTATCCTTAGATCTTGTTCTCCATCAACCGGTGAGATCCCTCTTTAGCTTAGATCCAGATCTGCACCATAACCCAATCACGGTATTCCAGATCTAGCACTTTATCAGATATTCAATAATTCAGATGATACTTTGCCAAATGATCTCCTTCCTCTTTTATAGCCTTATTCCTTTCTCAATACCACGGTCCAAAATCATAGGATCAAAAAATTGTTGGACTAATACCATGAACCAACCATGAAAGTGCGTGAAATCAACACTTTTGGATGCAATACCACGAGCCAAAACCATAGGATCAAAAACTATCGGACTAATACCATGAACCAACCATGAAAGTGCGTGAGATCAACACTTCTGACGAGGTACCATGGTCCAAAACCATAGGTTCAAATACCGAGGACTAACTACCATGGACCAAAGGTAAGTTCTCCAACATATACACGCTTTTCCTTGCATGAAAGTGCGTGAGATCAACACTTCTGATAAGGTACCATGGTCCAAAACCATAGGTTCAAATACCAAGGACTAACTACCATGGACCAAAGGTAAGTTATCCAACATATACACGCTTTTCCTTGCATGAAAGTGCGTGAACTTTTTCTCTACATGAAAAACCATAGGTTCAAATACCAAGGACTAACTACCATGGACCAAAGGTAAGTTCTCCAACATATACACGCTTTTCCTTGCATGGAAGTTCAAATACCAAGGACTAACTACCATGGACCAAAGGTAAGTTCTCCAACATATACACGCTTTTCCTTGCATGAAAGTGCATGTACTTTTCTCTACATGAAATAAACTTTTCTCTGCATAAAAGTGCGTGAACTTTTCTCTACATGAAATAAACTTTTCTCTGCATAAAATTGCGTGAACTTTTCTCTACATGAAATAAACTTTTCTCTGCATATAAGTGCGTGAACGTTTCTCTACATGGAATAAACGTTTCTCTGCATAAAAGTGCGTGAACTTTTCTCTACATGGAATAAACTTTTCTCTACATAAAAGTGCGTGAACTTTTCTCTATATGAAGGAAACTTTGTTGCACTATAATTTATCAAATAAATTTTCTGCACTATAATTTATCATTTGTGTGATTTGCCATCAAGGACAACACTTGTCTCATAATGCCAACAATCTCCCCCTTTGGACTTTTCATACTGAGAATTGTCATCTGATATCTCTTCCGTAGATATATATAAGTGAGTTGATCTTTTATGAGTTGTTTGCCATCAAGTACAACACATGCATCATAATGCCAACAGTAGTTGCATCTCTATGTAGTAGAAGTACTTATGCCTCTAGAGTTATTGTTAAGCCTAGCATTAGCTAGCATTTATATGATTTCTTTAATGCATATGTAACATGCATATTTTACTTGAGATGCTTTATATTGATTTTTATAATATCATTCATGTATATTATACCTTTTTCACATCAACTTAGTGATGATGTTGTATAATTTATAAAATATGTTATGTCTATGTTAATGGTTAAAATTATTAATAAATTACAATTTTAATTTTAATTTTTTATGTACAAATAATTTAAACTGAGATACATATTTTCATTACCATAACATTAAACATAAAATATATTTAAATTTTTAAATTTTTAACAATAGATTTTGTTTTCTCTTATGAAAATAAATAATAATAATAATACATATTTGTTAGATGAGTTTAAATTTTGACCAGAGCCATGGGAATGTGAAATTCATGTTGAGTAGAAGACTGATATATATATATATATATATATATATATATATATAGATATATATATATAATGAGCACATTATCCTTAATATTTACTCACTAGAGTGAGGGAAGATATCATTCGTAAATGTATTAAAATTCAAGATGCATATTTGATTTGCTAGACAAAATTTGGGACCCAATTTCTTTCCCATGCAACCTTGTGTTTTAGAATTATTGGTCCCTACTGTCATCAGGACTATAGCGACCACTCGATCATTGACTTTCAATTAGTTCATTCTTTTACTGAAAAAATTTCATGCCTATGTAAATTTAACCAAAGTTTTATGTTTGCAATTTCATTCATTTCAATTTTAACTAAACATTTTGGGCGGTAAAACATTCGACCGCTTATTGCAAACTTCGCGTGCCCCGATGCAGCAATGTTAAGGAAACATTATTTTTTTTAAAATCAGGTTTTGATAAATTTTTGTAATATCCAAAGTTTCTCGTGTAAAAAATTTTCGCGTGTAAAGGTTTTTTATATCCAAAGTTTTCCTGTGCAAATTTTTTTATATCCGATTTTTTTTATAACCACATGCAATTTGTTTATATCTGAAGTTAGTGCCACATGGCTATTAGAACTGTAGGGAATTTATTTATATCCAAATTTACTTCCACATGGCTATCTTCATGCATGCAACTAAGTTATTGTAAATTATCTCTAGGCCTACCCCAAAGAGTAGCGATCTAAGTAGAGCCATCAATGATCTGAGAAGAGCCATCTAGGCGACTGGGGCCACTAGTTCACCATTTCTTCATTGCCCCTAGGACATCTAGGTGACTAGGGCCACTATTTCACCATTTCTTCATTGCCTCCTAGGACATTGATGCTTGAGAGACAACAAACTAGAGGTGCAATGATTGGCGCAAACACCAGGTAACTCAATGTACTAGATAAGTAGCTCATCCTTGAATGATATTCGAATGTTAAATTATAAGAAAGTTGTGAAGAAACTAAGTAAATCAACTATCCTATACATGTTGTACAAATGTTTTCCTACAACTTGTGTTATTTTTCAATTATGTAAGTGAGTCGCCTGCACAATTGTGTATTTCTAGATTGAGATTTTATTATCTAGATTCCAATACATATACATGCACATCCTATTGGGAATTTGGTGAAAATGTGAACAATTTTATTTGTGTTCCATCTATATGTCAATCCCATGGAATATGTATGCCATCAAGTTGGAATTTGGTGCAAGCCTAGGTAGTTTACTTGCATGCTATTTATATCAAATCACCATAAATTTTATATCCCATCAACTTTGGGAATCCAATGTTGGCCTGTTTAGGTTAATGATTAAAAAAATAAACGTTAATATATGTATGCCTAACCAAATTGTGGAAGTCGACACAAACCTGGGTTTCTATGTCTGTTGTTGAGCACAAATATTTTTAGGAAAAGGAAGCATATTTTTATATCTATTTGAATTAAGCACTTTACCTTTATCCAATGCTATATATGAAAAAAAAAATTTGAAAATTCCCTTTCCAATCTAGCTAAATCATGAAGCATGTATTCTCAATTAGACATTAATGGTAGGATGGTATTTTTAATCCCTCCACATGGACTATTGGACTTTTTGGTTGTTGTCAAGATTGTAGCAATTGTAAGTATTTCGTTTATTTCCTCATAATTCCACTCAATTATGGAGGATTGTTGTATGATTGATGGAATGGTAGATATTTCATTATATTCACTAGTTATTAAATGAATTATTATTACATGTTGTCTTACAGAGAAGATCATTTATTCAGTGCCCCCAATTTAGCACCTAGAATTCTTTAATTGAAAGAACATGAAGAATACAATACATATGTGTATCCATTATGTTCCAGAAAAACCAGTCATTTAAATTTCGAATAGAGGACAACATATATATTAATGGGTTATATTTACAAATTTTGAACTCATCAATGTATAGCTTTTTCATGGAGTCTTCAACCCTTAACAAAATTTTGTGCAAAAATTGAGTGGTCATGGTGGAATGTCTTCAGGTGATCCATCTCTTCCATTACCTATATTTTTGAATATTTACATTGTAAGGCATTCCCCTCTGAGAATAACTCTTTTCTGGTGATTTGTGGATCTGGTTTCCACCATCAGATGGCTTGTTAGATGATTAAAACTTCTTCAACCATTCGATCTCATCATTGTCCGCCAAACTCGTACTTATTCAGTTAAGTCATTTTAGAGTGCAATTTGGTCTTTCGATTTAGGTTTCTATTTCTTCCTGCTCTTCTTTTGTGAAAATGTATTTGCGTACGTATTTGTGAAGCTCTCTCATTTTTGTGTCAATTTTCATCGATTGCGTGATTTTTCTGTGCACTTAGACGAGACTCTTTCAATTCTTTTGAGGGTTTTTTTCGAGTTTTCAATGGTTTCAACTAGAAACAATGTGATTTTATTGTGCACTTAATTGGGATTCTTTCAAATATTTTGAGGGTTTGTTTCGAGGTTTCAAGGGTTTCAACCAATGACAATGAGAGAGTTCATTTCGATCCACACTGGCAAGGCTAAAATTCAGGTTAGCAATGCCTATTAGGATAGTTATTGTCTCGATCATGACATTCAGCTTGATGGACAAATGCCTAGTGATAATACCGTTGGCGGTAGAGATGATGCATTCAACACATTTTTTAGTGAGGCGGGTGGGGTGACCATGTTCCCCATGCCGTGCTTCTCGATCTAGATCCAAATGTCATCGATGCAGTCTGAACCGACACATATCAACAACTTTTTCACCTATAGTAGCTAATCAATGGCAAAGAAGATGTTGCCAAAAACTTTTCTCATGGCCATTATACCATTGGTAAGGAAATTTTCGATCTGCACTTGGATCAAATTTGGAAGTTGGCAGACAACTATACAAGCCTGTAAGGTTTCTTGGTATTCCTTCTTGTGGGAGGTGACACTGGATCTCGTCTGGGGTCCCTTCTGTTGGAGAGGCTTTCTGTCGATTATGGAAAAAATATCCATGTTGGGTTTCACTGTGTATCCATCTCCATAGGTCTGCATTCCAGTTATGTGATTTTACTTATATAATAGTTATTTGGATGGCATAAGATATGTTCACATTAGACTACTTTTGTGTTTAAATTTTATCCGTTTGATATCCACACTCTACGATCTGAACAATTTATATACATTTCATGCTTTCCCTCGCCGGAGCTCCTCTTGCTTTTGAAAGGCGAGAATTGGCTCTAACCGTATAAGTTTGAGCCAAGCATTAGTCCTAAATCTATTTTTCCTTGATTTAAGATGGGAAACATGAAAAGACGGGGTGAGGAAATCGATAGCAGTCAATTTCTACTAGAGAAGTCCTTCAAGAGCTGGGGAAGTTATTCAAATGCTCTATGGCAGATGGGGAATCAATTTTTGGAAAGAATGTTTGCAAGGTCTTCGATCGAGGTGAAAATGACCGAGGTTATGACATGAATAAGAATCTAAATTGGTGGAATTTGATTTGGTTCGAAATTTGAGATGTTATTGGTGTTGAGATTTTTGTCTTAACAGGTTTGGAAGCCCAAAAACACTCTCGGCCAGCAATCCTATTGTCCTATGTTGTCTCGGGAATCTTTGCTCTGCTTTTTGTGTTTTTCTACATCGAATTTATTGTGCAAATACCCATTGTAGGTCAGAAGCTTCAATTCTTTACTGATTATGCAAGACTTTGTAATTTTTTATTCTTTTCTAAATTGATACCTATTAATTTAGAACTAGTCAACTACCCAATAAAATTAACCACAACTAATTCTAATTATAAACTATGTAATATTTAAATACACAATTATTTATTTATGTAGCTCAAATCCATTTTTACCAGAATAAATCTTCCTATTCTGTTATTTATTTTTAAAATAATCACATCTAATAGTGGAGTTGTATTGTTGCAATTCAAGTTACCCATAAACAATGAGTACACCAAATATCACAATCCAACTTCCCCAAAATATCTTTGATGTTTTCTTAATAGTAAATAAACAAAAGTATACAACCTTTTTCTTCTCAAAATTACTATCCTAGTGCTTCTCTAAGTTAAACATAGGACAATTATGTTCATCACATCTTCAAGTATATTGAACTAAACTTACCCCCTCCTAGAATACCTATTAGCGTTATGTTCTCTTATTGGTGTTTTCTTTCATGGTAGACACAAATGCTATTATATGTCTTTTTTTCTCAAGTCAACCACCCTAGTACCTATCAAGATGAGCATATTTACTATGGAGTGTCTTCTTGAGGTGTCTTGAACCAACTCTGAAAAATATCTATAGGTGTTGTATTAGATTGATTATCATTTCACATGTTTAGTGGAACAATAAAACTTAGCTATTCAACACATTCATATTTTATTATTATTAAATAGATAGATGGTGATTACAATTTGTGGGAGGCCCTTCTCTTTATATTGTCTTGGGTGCCTCTTGGTGAATGGGCATGATTTTTGATAATGCCCTTTGTCTAATAAACTACTAATTACATTTAATTAATTTTCTATATAACATGGCCTTACTCCCAAAAAATGCTTTGTGCTTGAAGCATATGTAACTATGAATGTTGTTGATGAAATGCTTCAGTCTCCCAAGAAGCTTATTCTTCTGGTAAGTCCTTCCAATTGATTAAGTATTCCTTGATTACACGAGATGAACACGACTTTTATCCGGAAGGCTTAAACTATATGCAACTTGGCTGATCTTTTTGTTGATCTGGTATGGTCCATAGAATTTTTGTGCCAATTTATTTTTTCTTTATTGTTTCAAAGACAACTGTTTGTATGGCTAGAGCTTGACAAATACCCATTCTCCAAATTCAAATTCTCTCTCGGTTCTATTTTTGTCAGCATGTTTCTTCATACGATGTCTTGCAATATCTAAATTTTGTCTTATGGTTTGGACGATTTTTTGGGTTTCTTCTAGTTTTTTTTACAGATGGTAGATTTGTCTAGATGGTAGCTAGATTTTTCTGTAGCGTAACAACGTACGTAGGCTTCCAAACATTTATTGACAACCTTCGTTTGTCCATATGTTTGAGGGTGGCAAGTGGAACTCATATTTAGCTACGTTCCATTATGGTTGAACAATTACTTGCAGAAATTACCCTTAAATTTGCCATCTTTATCACTCACAATGACTTTCGGTAAATTATGTAATTTATAAATATTTTTGCAAAATATCTCAGCGATTTGTTTAGCTGAGTCTAATTTCTTCATTGCAATAAAGTGAGCGTATTTGGTGAGTCTGTCAACTACTACGAAAATATTATCCTTTACATCGGATACATGTAACCCCTCAATAAAGCCTATTGATATTTCTTCCCATTTCTGATTCTAAATGTTTAAGGGGTGAAGTAATCCAGGTTTCATAATATTTTCACTTTTATTCCTTTGAAATTTGTCACATTATGCTACATATTTCCGAATATCACATTATGCTACATATTTCTGAATATCACGACTCATCCCCTTCCAAAAGAATGATTGACGTGCATTGTAGTAAGCTCTAAAGAATCCTAGATGTCTGGCTGAAAGTGGATCATGTGACTCCTTGACTATCTTGGATTTAAACTTGGAGATTGAATTCAGATAGATTCTTCGTTTGTACTTAGAATATCGTTCTTCTGTTCAATTTTTGATTTGTTTGGAAGGTTATTGATTATCACAGTTATTTCTGGATCCTTGGAATACTCACCTCGTATCTCATTAAGTCATTCAAGAACAACAACAGAGATTGCAAGTAATGTTGGTCCTTTGTCCTTCCTAGACAGGGAATGTGCTACTACATTGCCTTTTCCCTTTTTATGTAGTATCTCCATGTAAAAGACGACTATTTTTTCGATCCATTTTTGTTGTTCTTCGGAAAGTGTTTTTTGTTGAAGGAGGTGTTGGAGATTGTTATGTTCTGTTCGAATGGAGAAATTACTTCCCAAAATATATTGTCTCCACTTGGCGAGTGAGTGCATAATATCGAGCATTTCCTCGTTGTATGTGGATTTAAGACGTTCTCTTTTATTGATCTTCCTTCTTTCAAAAGCTATTGGATGCCCCTCTTGCATTAACATTGCACCTATACTGAACCCGAAAGCATCACACTCAATGATAAATGGTTTAGAGAAATGTGGAGTTTCCAACACCGAGGCGTTATAAATAACTTCAATTCTTCAAATTCCTGCTTCGTCATTCCTTTGAAATGAATTCTTCTTTAAAATGTTTGTTAGAGGTGCAATTATATGTGCATGGTTTTTAATAAATCTTCGATAATATCTAGTCAATCCTAAGAACCCTCTTAGCCTAGATAAAGTAACAGGTTTGGTCCATGCCTTTATAGCCTTGATTATATTACAGTCCACTTTTACTCCTTCATGGGATATTATGTGTTTGAAATATTCTACCTCTTCCTTCCCAAGGGATCATTTGGATTTCTTGGTGTAGAACTGATGCTCTTCCAGTAGTATAAGAACTTTATCCAGATGTTGTAGGTGCTCCTTTCAATTTTTACTGTAAATTAAAATATCATCAAAAAATACTAATACAAATTTCCTAAGTTATGGAAAAAATAACTTGTGCATAGTGGCTTGGAATGTTTTTGGTGCATTGGTTAACCCAAAGGGAATTACTTTAAATTCGTAGTGAACTTCGTGTGTTCGGAACACAATTTTTGGTATGTATTCCAACCAGATTCTGATTTCGTAATAGCCTGACCTTAAGTCCAATTTTGAGAAGTATTGTGCACCATGTAGTTCATCCAACATTTCATTGATAAAGGGAATTAGGAATTTGTTTTTAATCGTTATTTTGTTTAATCCTCTATAGTCAATGCATATCCTGAACAATCCATCCTTCTTCCTTACCAGTACAACTAGAGCATCATACAGAGTCTTACTTTTTGAGATGATTCCACATTTTAAATGGTCTTGGATTAACCTCTCAATTTCAATCTTTTGGTGATGCGGATATCAATACGGTTTGATGTTGATAGGGTCTGATCCTACTTTGACTTTTATTGTATGCTTGATTTCCCTGTTAGGAGGAATTTTCATGGGCAGGTCTTGGAATACTTTTTCATGCTTCTGAATTAGCCCTTGTAATTCTGGAGACTCTTCGTTGATCACTTTTGCAGATAATATTTCTAATTGGTGACATTGTACTACATAGGTTGGTGCTCCTTTTGGAATCATTTTCATTATCTAGGATGGTGACACGATTTGATTTTCTAGTGCTTGGAATCCGTATAACTTGTACCTCTACCCTTCCCATTTGAATCTTATAAACTTCTTTTGATGGTTGGAAGAGTAAGTTCCTACATTCTGTAGCCATTGGATACCTAAGACCACATATACTCCTCCTAATGATAAAATGTAGAATGAAGATTCTAAATTAATGTCTTGAATTTGAAATTTGACCTTATGGAATTTCCCTACCTTTTCAATATTCTTATCATCGGCTACCATCACCTTCATGTTGGGCATGGGAGATGTGAAAATGTTGAGTCTCTTTTCCATGGTTGAGTCTAAAAAATTGTGGGTTCTACCGGTGTAGATGAGAACCATTACATTATTCTTCTTGATATACCCTTTTAATTTTAATGTTTGGGGTTGTGATATACCTGTCATATATGATAATGACACTTGCGTAATTCTTTTGTCATCTAGTTCTAGAGAGAATTCTAGGGGATCTTCTATTTCATCTATGTCTGACTCAGCATTGTTTGAATCACTAGTTGCTTCATAGTTATATAGGTTCTTTGTCTCCTTTCCTTTACCACACATATGTTTAGGGTCCCACTTTTCACCACGACGTTTGCACTTGCCCTCTTTCATCCTTTGAATTTCCATGTTAGATTTTTCTCCTTCATGAAGATGTGGTGGAACATATTTTGTATTATCCATATTCACAGACTGGGAAAATCTTCGTCTCGAATATAATTTTTTCAGCTTTGACCATAATATATTTTCGAATCTATTTTCAGTGGCTTTTGCTTTTTGTCTTGCTACTTCTATTGACGTAATGTCATGAAGCTCAAGTTCTACTCATAGATGGGTTTTAAGTCCTCTGATGTGCGATTAGATTAGACGAGATTCTGATAACCTAGGTATTCATGTTGCTAAGGTCTCCCATTCTCGAGTGTATTCATCTGCATAAATTTTTTGTCACAATCTAAAGAGTGTTGAAAATAACTCTTCTTCCTTGACACCTTGGAATCTTTTAAAGAACACATCCTTAATTTTCTCTAACTTATAGCAAGTGTTGTCTTCCTCCACCACATATACCAATTATATTCTTCGCCTTCCATTTTCATGGAAGTGTGCCTAATCTCTTTATCATCGTTGTCAATATCGTAAATCTTGAAATATTCTTCTGCTTTATTGAGCCATGAAATGCTATATTTTTTGTTATCGTGAAACTTGGGTAGCTCAATTTTTGCTCTTCGTTGATACGTCGCTAATTGTGGAGTGAAAAGAGGGTATTGATTGGTGAATGGATTTCAAAGCTGCTTATTTTCAAAATTCATGTTACTATTTTCTTGATGGTGCGTGGATGATTTTTTTGGAGACTCGATTTTTCCATGAGAATCTGCTGAATTTGTTGAACCTATTGAATTGTGCTGTTGATTACCTTCATCATTCTAGAATATTTGTTCGGGTGTAATCTTCATCCTGTCACAAACAACGGTCAGTATTGTCATTGTTTGGTTATGATTCATTTTGGATTCGATATGGTTCTCCCCGAGTTGTTTTTCTATCTGATTTTTCATATCCTGAAGCTTCTTGATATCATTGCAATGTTCGGTAACCTCACTCTCGAGATCGACTAATTTTTGGTTAAAATCATCGGAATGGCTAGTAACCCTATCCTCAAGATTAATCAATTTTTTGTTGAAATCGATCATTGTCATCGACCACATTTAACGAGTTTGTGCGGGTGTATATTTGTCCGCCATTTTAAGCTTTCTTCCTTAATTTGAACAATTTTATTTTATTTTATTTGAAAATAAAAAAAATTCAAAAAACCCTTTGGAAAGAAAAATATTACAATATAAATTTGTCAAGGTATGAAAGGATACCTAAAAATAGAAGCTTTAATTAAGTAATCATTTGGATCATTGGTCCAAACGGTTTATTTTATTTTGGTGAATACGACATACCAACCAAATTCAATACAGAAAATATTAATTTGTCTTTCTTTCTTTCGATCGTCGTCATGGTGGGCTCCAGATTAATGCTCCCGAAATAAGTGGGTTGCGTTGAAAGAGACACCAGTGTGACATAAGGGAAGATAGGGAACCTCAACGGCAACGTGAGATGAAAGAAGGTTGTGGCAGGGAGATCGGGCTATGGAAGAGTTAATGGTCATAGGGTGCGGAAAGATATATGAATGGGTTATGATTTATTAGCAACAGAAGTATGGTAACAGAGACGCCAAGGGAAAACGATGGCAGGAGAAGGAACCCGGGAGATGGATGACAACATATGAGCAATGAAAGTGGCTGCGGGGATAGAGAAGGGAAGGTGAATGATGGCAGACAATGTTGGATATATGAAAGAGGTGAAGTATGGAAAGCAGAATGAGAATGTGCCGGATTGGAAACGGGGAAAACACAACACAGTCGAATAGTATGGAAAACGGGTGGACGACAATGGAAACAACGAAATGATGCAAGGGGACAGGGGAACAGGGTTGTGCATCAACGACACCCTCTGAAGACTGATCTTGCTCTGGTACCAGATGGAATAGAAAAACTCAGCAATTCAACAAATTCATATTTTATTATTATTAAATAAACAGACGATGATTACAATTTGTGGGAGGCCCCTGGCTTTATATTTCCTTGGGTTCCTCTTAGTGAATGGACATGATCTTTGATCATGCCATTTACTTAATAAACTACTAAATACAATTAAATAATTTTTTATATAAAATTCTGAATATTATATATTCCTTCAGTAAAACTGGATGCATCGTCTATTTATATCTTCATCTTGATTTATATCATATATGATGTAATCCATGCATACTATCCATTGTATTAGAATCAATATTCTATGTTGTTTTATAAAATCAGATTATCCATCCCTGAACAGAGCACATAGTACAAAATGGATGGAAAAATATAGTTTTTGTTCCTTTGAGAGTCAAATTGTTTTCTACCACCAAATTGTTCTTAACTTAGTACAAGAAAATATTTTTTCTTATTGGCAGGGAAAAGACATTGTAGGCAAATGACCTAATGTACCTGTGAAAGCTTTTAATGACTAATGAGTTTCAAGATTTGGCTTGTCTTTAATCAACAAAGATATCTTACAGGATATTCGGGGTGGGTTTTCGTCTAGAAGGTCTTGTAATCATTCTCAGCGTCTAGTATGGAGACAATCTAATTTATATGTGGCCAGATGTTGCATGTTTGTGGAAAGCCTGCTACAATCTGATACCTATAACTTCTCTTCAGGTACAAAAAAAATTGGATAGATTTTGGGCACTTAACTTCACCACATTGTCCTTTGAGTGCTTGTATTTCATTGAGAATACCCATTTGTTGACCCCATCTTATACAACATGTGAGTGAATTTTTTATTTGTCCCCCAAGTTTAAGAAGTTTTCAAAGAATCATCTATTCTAATTTATGTACTTTTACAATTTTACAAGGACAATATTATCTTAAAACTTGAGATTGACTAAATCATTCATCAAAGAAATGAAAATTTGATATAGAAAGAAATTACAAAGAACTTTATCTGTAGTGGTGGGTATGTTGAATTATACAAAGGGTCACTTGCCAATGCAAAGCTACTAGCTATCAAGTGACTTACTAAATTCCCAACATGGTATAATTGTGCATATTAGCCATCCCAACACAACTCGTCTTATTGGATTTGGTGTTGAAGGTGGACTGCACCTTGTTTTTGAGTTTTTTCCACATGGAAGCTTAGCATCATTGCTTCATGGTATGTGGAGATTATGATTTATATTTCTGATTAAGAAGGTATAAAGATAGGAAATTATAAAAGGAGAACAACTCTTCACAGAATTCATTACTCGCCTAAATTGTATTTTAGGTTTATGGATCCATGAGTTTTGTTTTGTCCTTTTTTGGATTGTTTTATCCAGGCACAAAGTCTCATCTACTAGATTGGAACATCCGGTACAAAGTTGCTCTGGGCACAGCTTGAGGTCTTCTTTATCTTCATGAAGGTTGTCAAAGACATATTATTCATAGAGATATCAAAGCATCCAACATTTTACTCACTGAGAATTTTTACCCACAGGTAAACTCTGTCTCATTATTCATACAGGCCTCCATATTCTATGAGTAAGGGATAACTGATAGCAGAATCTGCAGGGTTGGATGATGTCATTAGTCCTACTTTGCACTTGTATCATTGAAATATTTCATGCATTAAAGCATATTTTAAAGGAACTCATTATAATTATATATTCTTAGTAAGTTGATTTGTTCCTGAATTCTTAGGACATTTGTTCATCAAGACCTTTCAATGTTCTCTAACAAAACCAGGGCATATATGATACCATAGTCTAATCTCTATTTAAATGTTGTTATGAGAATCCCACATAACGATTATTTCATTAGAGGTGACTAGATTTTAAGGGAATGCTTATGATGGAACTACTATTTCATTACAGTTGAATAGATTTTAAGGGATTCCTTATGTTGCAAAGGAAATGTCATAAGGAGGTAGCATAGGAAAGACTAGCATAAAAGAAATAAGTAAAAAAATTATTCAATTTTGTTTCTTTATGTTTTTTTTGAGAGAAATTTAAGAATTTAAACTTTGCATAAATGTTCTACAACAGTTGTAGAAGAAAGTAGTAAAATTTTTATTGAATTTTATTTCTTTACGTTTGTCTGAGTGAAATTTTGGAATTTAAACTTTGCCTAAATTTTCTACAACAATTACGAAGGACAGTTGTAGCATGGTGCAATCATAATCCTTGTGACAAAGGTTTTAGTTTAGAAACACCTTATCAACAAAGTGAAATGTCACTATTAATGTTGAGAACAATGATCGAGTATGTAGTGAATTCAAATTCAGGATAGTACATGATAGAATTCATACCTAATTCATAAACATTACATATTTATAGACCTTTTAATATCTAAGAAGATTCATGTGGTTGATATGATTACATAAGAACTAAAAAATATAGAATAAATAGGATAGTGAGATTCAATCCTAGCGCACTAGCACCGAGATAACAAACCATAATTGTAATCATTTCATCCAATCACTACCATGGAAAAGACACACGAAAAACCATGATATCTATCAATTCAGAAACTCCTCTACAATTTTCCTCTTAGAAAGGAAAATACCTACAGAAAAAATTTATTATCCCTTCTCAAACCCCTTCCATGGAGTCTTCCATGTAAAAAATAACCTAGAAATAAGTTAAAAAAACAAAAACCCAGAAGTAAGAAATAATTGTTCTTTTCTTTATTTTGTTGCTCCATTGAATAATCATGGAAACATGAGTCTAGTTTTTTTCCCTTTGGATATTAGAGTTGATCTAGAATTTGGATTTAGAGATGAAATGACAAACCAATTTGTAATTTTTCTTTTAATTTGGTATTCTCTCTGATCTAAAGGCTGAAGTATTGTGGTTTTTTAAAGATTTGGGTAGAAAAGACAAGTGCTCTAAAAGTAGGGTGAGGGACAGCTTCGACAACTTCAATAGTTGGTGAAAGTATCCTCCAGTACAAAGAAATGATTAAAAAATGCTGATGTCTTATAGACCTGTAAAGTCTTAGATCTATTACATGTGTAGAATGTCAAGCTATTAGTTTTAAGCTTTTTATTCTTCCATACACTTAATGAAATGAATTAATCAACAAATAAAATATTGAAAAAAATAGAAGAGATGAGAATAATTGCATCTTGTTGTCCTTTTTTTTGGAAATATACTTTGTTTTAACTTCATTTGGGTCTGTGACTGCTACTGTTTGAGCTTGTTGAAACAAACTAAAACATTCCATGCCCAAAAAAGTTCACAGAAGGAAAAGTGGAGATGAAATGTGAAGCCTCTACATGATGATGGCCTAGAAAAATCTAGGATTGGTGCTAGATCATGAAAGATACAATATACGGGTGGCTTGAAAAACAATGCTTGCAGGACAAGTTTAATTGGGAAAATGATCCCAGGCTTGAATATTTTGTGTGCCACACTTTTCTTGGAGATGCCAGAAACGACCCAGTCAAAAAGTTGTTACAGGTTAATGAGAAGGAGTTTTGTGAGGTCCAAGTCCATGGATATTGCTTCATTTTGAGGGTCCCAATCAAGTTGTATAAACCAAAGTCAACAATCAACCTAAATTGACAATCTGGTACTTGATGCAAAGGTAGTACCAAAATAAAATTGTGGATGCATCTATACTGTTCTGATATCTATATAGAGGCATCTAAACTGAGGTTGTGGGTGCATTGAATTTAAAATAGATGCTAGCGCAAAAGGTATCAGAGCCAATTTCATGGTTATGGAAGTTGAACAAACTTTCCTTGTATTCCCTATCACTGTTCTTAATACTTTCTTTATCATATGGATCTTCGCTTCCTTGACGAAAACTTTGGAAAAGAAAATCCAAACTAATGGTTTGTGAAAATCTCATGTTCATGAAAGTTTTCTTTTTATTTTAAATATTCATTGAATGCCACGATGAATGACCATTTGGTCACAAAAGCTTAACAATTTCTACACATTATGAACTTTTGTCACATCTTGTTTGTGTTGTGTGTTGTGCAATGAATATCAAAATCGAAATAAGAAGATCAAATGTGACTCTGGTATATGTAAATTTTTTCATGAGAAAAAAAGATGAATTTCAGTGCTTTCGTTTATCAAGAGACTAAGATTATATCAACAGTGGCTTGCAAGGTCACTCCTGGGTGCACTACAGGATTGCAGAAGATCATGCATATTTGTTCAATGGTATATTTTTAAACAGGAACTAATGTGATTATTGTGTCCTGGAGTTCTATACACTGATATGTTATATCATAATACATTATACTTTATACAATACAATAAGCATGAATATGTGTGAATTTAGGAATACCTGTCAAATTGCAGTAATTTTCACTTCCAGTAATGTACACTCGACTGTCTAAATGTGAGAAATGTCATAACTGATGGGTACATGTATGTGCGATATGTGATGCTTTATAATGGTGCAAAAGGCTTTTTTTACCCTAACTACTAAGAAAATTGTTGTTCAAAATCAATGTTTCCTATTGAGTTTGGTGTAGAAAGATCTTTTATTTTCAAGACCTGCTAAACCTTAAGAGCAAAATATTTAGCTTTGATGTTCATCTTAAATAAAACTTTGGAAAATGAAATCCAAACTAATGGTTTGTGATAATCTCATGTTCATGAAAGTTTTCTTTTTGTTTTAAATATTCATTGAACGCCACCATGAATGGCAATTTAGTCACAAAAGGTTAACAATTTCTACACATTATGAACTTTTATCACATATTGTTTGTTTGTGTTGTGTGTTGTGCAATCAATATCAAACTCGAAATAAGATGATCAAATGTAACTCTTGTATATGTATATTTTTTCATGAGAAAAAATTATTAATTTCAGTGCTTTTATTTATCAAGTGACTGAGATTATATCAATAGTGGTTTGTTAGGTCATTCTTGGGTGCGCTGCAGGATTGCAGAAGATTATGCATATTTTTTAAATGGTCTATTGTTAAACAAGAACTAATTCCATTATTGTGTCTTGGATTTCTGGACTGACATTTTACTTCAGAATACATTATACTTTGTACAATACAATACAATAAACATCAATATGTGTGAATTGAGGAATACCTGTCAAATTGCAGTAATTTTCACTTCCAGTAATTTTCACTCGGCTGTCTAAATTTCTAAAAGCTCAGAGCTAATGGATACATGTCTATCTGATGTGTGATCTTTTATAAAGGTGCAAAATGCTTGTTTTACCCTAACAACTAATAAAATTTTTGTGCCAAATCAACATTCCTGTTGAGTTGGGTGTAGAAAGCTCTTTTAGTTTAAGGCTTGCTAAACCTTGGAGAAAAATATTTAGCTTTGATGTTCATCTTAAATAAGAAAACTTCTTTCTATCAGGTTGCGATGGTTGAGATTAGGCGTTGGCATACAAATGACCCAGGTTCGAACCCAGAGAGCATAGAGCCATAAATCAGTGTGTGTTGGATGAGTTTGAAGGTTCACGTGTCCAAGTGGACCCGTTGCCTCAAAATATAGCCAGCCTTGTGACATGCCTCACAAGGCAATAACCAACAATAGCTAGACTAAGATAAAACATTGAGGTGGTTGCCACAGTTACCTTAGTACTCCACTTCCTACTCTTTAGTGGAATTTCACCAAGGAAAAATCTAGGCAGCCTTGTAACATGCCTCAGAAGGAAATAGCCAGCAATAGCTAGACCAAGATACAACATCGAGGTGGTTAACATAGTTAACTTAGTATTGCACTTCTTGCTCTCAATTAGATGAGGGTGATATATATGAATGACTAATGGTTTGTGACAGTCTCATGTTCATGAAAGCTACTTTTTATTTTAAATATTCATTGAATGCCACCATGAATGACAATTTGGTCACAAAAGCTTAACAATTTCTACACATTATGAACTTTTATCACATCTTGTTTGTGTTGTGCAATGAAATCTGTACAGGTTCATTTTCGATGATGTTGTTCTTCGTTACTGAAATTTGTTGTGCAACAAACAAGTGAATTAGAAATAACAAAAACAAGTCAGTTTCAACCCTGATATCTTTGGAGTCATTTTGCTTTCCAAATTCCTCCCACACAAGGGTAGGAAAATCCATTATGATTTCTCTCTTTCAACTTTTGTTGCACATGGTTTTAGAAATTTATCATTAGTAATGTAATGATTGTATGTATTATATATGGTGTTCTTTAATTTTCCAAGTTTTGGGTTTTTTTTAGGTATTTTTTTAAGTCAGTGTTGATAAAAAAGAGGAGTGGTTAGAATAATAAGTTAAAGGCGTGGAATGTGGAATGGGGATAATCCAAGTGATTTTTTGAAAGTGTTGAATATATTTATGTATTTAAAATTATTTTTTATAAATAATGAAAAATCACAATTTCATCTAAATATTATTCAATTCTACTTAGAAAAAAAATAAACTTCATTCTATTTTTTTGAGTTTTCTTTGGTATCTTTTTTACTCAATGTTGATAAAAAAAGGGATTGGTTAGAATAAAAAATCAAGTTGTGAAATGTGGATAATCCAAGTGGGTTTTGAAGGTATTGAATCCATTTATATATTCAAAACTATATTTTATAAATAATGAGAAATCACAATTTCATCTAAATATTATTCAATTCCACTTAAAAAAATGGTCATGATACCAACCTTATGTCTTCCCTATAAAGTTTTGTATACACAAAAAGTGATATATCTTGTCTATAGAGTTTTCTATAAAAAGTGCATTACCTTAATAAAATATAACTTGGAAACTTTGAATTTGAATGCAATTAGGTATCTTATTATATTTACACCTCAAATGAACAAGACTCTCACTAGATATCAATGTATTTAGGGATCTGAACTTATATATTAAGTACTTAAAAAGGGATTGGTTAGAACAAGTATAGATCTATCTTAAGCACAAATCTAACATGAGCTGAGAAGAATAAAATTTCCCTCATGTTGCCCTCCTCCCATTCAGTTTCATTCAAAATAACGATTTTCCCTCTAATGAATAATGATTTTCTTTGATGTTGGTTTATTGGATTGTATGAATAATAAATGTCTTCAACCATGTAGAGGGTTTTTCACCATGTAAACTCTTGCAATGGCCTTTTCCAATTGTCAATATAAATCGATGATATATACAAGAAGTTATAATACATATTAGAATTTTGGCCACCACGAGAAGTATACCATAAACAATTGAGGCGGCAATGAAAAATACTAAAATAGTTTGTTGCTACTGTCAATGCAATTCAAAAAATTTCTTCACAATTTTAGAGATGATGTTCTTAGAGGTAACATTAGAGATATTGAACATCATCAACTTCATTGAACTAAAGTTTCCCATCAAAGTTGTAAATTTTATACCAAAAGTTATGAATAATTAGGAGGAGATGTCTAGCTCATTTTCATCTAATACATGGTGATGTCTGAAATTTGTGAGTTTTTAATGAAAATTTAGATTTCGAAAGATAACCATCATATTGTTAGCTATCATATTTTTTATGAATTAAGGTTATTTTATTTAGCTTATCTAATGTCATCTACTACTTGTATTTTTTCAAAATCTATCAAATATTTGTTATTAGAACTTGAAACACCATCTTTGAAGATTAAGAGACAATCTATGTTCGAGAGGTAAGTGATTTCATATTTTTTCAAAATCTATCAAATATTTGCTTGGAACTTAAAACACCATCTTTGAAAATTAAAAGGCAATATATATTTGGAAAGTAAGTGATTTCTCTTTACCTAGTTCTCAATGACATTTTGTTTACTAATTTTATTTTCAATGATGTTTTATATGGTAAGATTCTTCTCGAAATTATGCTTTAAAACGTTTCCTTTGCAACATTTAGTGTAATTATTAATATTTACTACATAGAAAATGAAACACTATTCGTTAATATTTTTCACAATAATAACAATATTTTACTTAAAAAACCCATCATCTAACCCTGCAATAAAGTATTACTCCACTCAGTAGAATGCTAAGGATTTCCCTACACCCAAATTATTCTATTTAACATTGTGTTTAGTTCTTGCATAAATAAATATCCTCTAGCACTCGACTTTGAATTATTAGAACAATGAATGATGATGTGTCGCATTGTTTCAAAATGCGCTCTATATTTGTAGGGTGGGAAAAAAGTGTTGCTTTTATTAAAAAAAGATATAAAATAACATAACAAGAAGTCAGTCCTGTTGAAATTATAATTTGCAACTGCCACATTTATTTCTAACAAAACTGCCAGTACATTTCCCCGCACCGCCTTTTGCTGATTGTGGTTTTTCCTCCAAGGGCTCCAATCACATTCGTTGATCGACACGTGGCCACAAAACTGTTTCAAAACCACTCATTCCCCAGAACGTAAAGCTCGATTAAAAGGGACTCTTGGGGAATTGATAGCAGCCATCCGATCAATGATGGGCAGATCAACGGTTTGTGGTAGCGGGCACATGGTTCTTGGTTATCAGGAGGACCTTCCATGCGAGGTTGCAGCCAACAATACTCTACAGTTAAAACAATTAATATGTCGCCATGTTGAAGGATTTAATGAAATGTATGGTAGTCATGGAATGTAGGTAAAGCATTTATGTTATTTTAATTCACTGATGTATTTTTTTTTACACGGCACAAGTCAAACAATATATGTAATGTTATGTTTTTTGTTTTGTGTGGTTGAAAAATGAAAGAGGGCAAAAACGCAACAGCGTGAAGTTTTAGTTGTTCGTTGAAATGAATAGGAATGCGCAGTAGCGCAAATGTAATCTTTGGTTGAAAATGCAATGTGAAAGACCAGTAGCGTGAATGTAATAAAAAAAAAATCACACAGTAGTGAATGTAAAGAAAATTTTTACACACAGCAGTGTAAAATTTTCTGGAGAGACAGAGTAATTTTTTTTTGGGAATTTCTTGGTGAAATCCCTCTGTAAGAGGAATAAATTTGTAACTGGTAATTTTGATTAATGAATACAAGTCTATTTTGGTGTGTGAAACTCTGCTCTTCATCTCTAACAAACAATTTTTTTTGGCTTCCCTGTGCAAAACAGAGCATTTTCAAAAATGTATTATTGATGAAAGAGGAGAGCATTGTTGGCTCTGCAACTAGGGTTCTCACCATACTCTGAGATGGCGCGGACTATTCAGACGAGGCAACCATCAAGGGCCTGACCTCCAGCTTTCTTTCGATAGAGCAGTACGAGGTATAATCGCAAGGCACATGGACTCCCCCCAGGGGGGGCATCAATGCCCTCCCCCAAAGCAAATATTATGCCGCCAGGGCTTGAGGGGTCTATCGTATTTTGATTTGTTGATGGGGAGATGATCAACAAGGAGATCCCGCAGCACAGCAAGCATAATGCGACAAGCAATCAAGCAGACAAGACAGACAATACTCCAGGAAGAAAGGACAAGCAAGAGGAAGGACCTAAGATCACTTCGAAAACTTGCAAACCAATAGCAGCCGAACGGCCAAGAATAGAGCTGCCCGGCCAGAAGATTGACGAACGAATCCAATACATGAGGGATCATGCCCTCATTAGGAAATTTATAGGCTTCTGGCCGACAGAAAAAGCCCTATATGGATGGATCGCAGCTAAATGGAAACCCAAAGGCCACATGACACTGCAGCTAGGACCGAAAGGGTTCTTTACTGCGATTTACTTTTGCCTAGAAGATAAGTATAGAATCATGGACGAAGGGCCATATTTTTTCAACTCAGCTGGACTGTATCTAAGGGATTAGGTAGCAATATTTAACGCGGACAAGGAAGACCTCACCTGGGCTCTAGTTTGGATCAGAATGTATTCACTTCCAGATGAATATTGGGATGAAGGCATACTGAAAGACATAGGAAATGGATTAGGGAAATACATTAAAGCGGTGGAAGAAAAGAAAGCTGCGCAAATACACATCCTATGCATGCATATGTGTTTTCATGTGCCTGGACAAAGCCCTGCCAGACTCGGTAAGTCTTTCTCATCGTGACAATGAATGGATCCAACCCTTGGATTACGAACATGTTCCTTTTTGCTGCCAAAAATGTCATGCTCACGAGCATTTATTTAGGGATTGTCCACTAAATTCCAAGGCCAATGCTCCTGACCCCTCCAACTCTTTTCCCCATGATGGCTTTACCAAAGCACCCAGCCGCAAACGAGTGCACAAAAAGCCTTCGACCGGAAAAAAGCCCCAGCAAGATACTGCCTCTAGCCCTGCTACAAGTAATAGCTTTGAAATTCTGGCCCAAACCTGCGACGAGAAAATCCTGCTCTCCAAGCACAACTCCGCGCCCACCTCCTCCTCATCCCAGCCTCCTCCTTCGGCTCCCCTCCTGAATCACAAACCCCCAAAGGTGTTAAGGCTAACCCCAAGGATAGACAAAAGGAGCCTACTAAGAAAGAAAATGATATTGAAGTTGATGGAACTCTAGATCCCCCCAAAGCATAGATATATCCACAGAAGGAAAAAGTCAGGTGTAACAGATGGATGAAGAACCAGAAAGTATAGATCTGGAAGGACTAGACATTTTAGAGCTAGAGCTAGCATGCAGAAAGAAGGATTAAAACAATATCCCAGAGCTTCAACTCAACAAACTGGAAATGGTCATCTCAAGGGCTTATCAGCATAAACAGCTAGGCATCCAGCCAGGAAGCCATTGGGATGGCGGCCTCCCCCCAAAAGACTCCAAAAAGAGGGGAAGAAGAACGGATCTCCAGCGAACAATAGCAGTAGGGAAAATCCTGGTGGACTCAGGCAGGTATGCAAAATTGACAAAGTACTACAAACCCTCTATCAATAGTGAATCATGAAGCTCATTTCATGGAACTTAAGGGGTCTCAATAGCCCAGGGAAACTTAAAATGTTAAAAAATATGATAAATATGGAAAAGCCGCAACTATGCTTTCTTCAGGAAATCAAGTGTAACAGAACTACACTAGGAAGCATTCTCTCTAAAGCATGGCCAGGTTGTCAATCAGTGGCAGTGGATGCCTTAGGAGCATCAGGTGGGCTTGCCATTGCATGGAACATGCAAGTGCTAACCCTCTCCGACTTCCATGCTTCTCACCACCTCATTCAAGCCACCTTCCACATTTTAGGCACCAATATACATGGAAACCTCTGCAATGTTTATTTCCCGCAAGAAGCAGGAAACAAAATGGCTCTTCTCAATACTATAGAAGCTCTGAATAACAACAGATTGCATCCTCTTTGGATCATGGGAGGGGATTTTAACATGATCACCAAGTTGGAGGAAAAGCTTGGGGGAGGAAACAGGTTGGAACAGGAAAATACCCACTTTAAAGACTTCATCCAAAATACTTCTCTAATTGACCTGCAATATTGTAATGGCACGTACACATGGAGTAATCGAAGAGCAGGGAAGCACCAAATCGCTTCTAAACTGGACAAATTTCTCATATCAGATAACTCGGTTCACTTAGGAGGAGACATAACTGCTGCAATTCTCCCCCACTCAGGCTCTGATCATTGGCCAATCTCCCTCCAGTGGCAAAGACCGGGCAACACCACCAGGAGGCCCTTCCGCTTCGAAGAGTTCTGGCTCACCCACCCTGCATTCAAAGACTTCGTCAGAACCACTTGGAAAACCTTCATTCCGCCAGAAGGCTCCAAAATGTTTCAGTTCCAATAGAAACTTAAATATTTAAAATCCCATTTAAAGCACTGGAACAATGAGACCTTTGGAAACATCTTTAAGGTGCAACAAGACTTAAACAAGGAAATGGCAGATCTCTAGCAACAAGTAATCACAGGGGGTCACATGGAGGGGACCGTGGAGCAGAAGCAACGCATCCACAATCAGCTGGAGGAGAAGAGAAAGAAGGAGGAGATTTTATGGAAGCAGAAGTCCAGGATCAGATGGCTAAAAGAGGGCGAATAGAACACTAAATTCTTTCACCGAACCACTGTTCAACGAAGAATGCACAACAATATCCCCTTCATTCAGAAGCAAGGTGGGGCAAGGGTAGACCAGCATGAAGAAATCGAGGAGGAATTCCTAAATCACTTCAAGCAAGTTCATCAGGAGCCCAGTGCAGACAGGCGACCTGCAATAGAAAGAATAACCCAAAATGTGCCAAAACTTATCACTGAGGAACACAACGAACTTCTCCTTCGTCCTATACTGACTCAGGAGGTGGATACAACCATGTCCCAACTCAAGGAGGGCAAAGCCCCTGGCCCGGATGGCTTCACCACAACTTTCTTTCACACCTTCTGGGAGTTGATAAAAACTGAGGTCTGGAAAGTGGTGGAGGAATCGAGAGCTCTTCATTGGCTGCTACCTTCTCTCAATTCAACTTTCATTGCACTTATATCAAAAGAGGAGGAATCCATCACCCCGGACAAATTCTGTCCGATTGCTCTCTGCAACGTCATATACAAAGTGATCTCTAAAGTTATCGCCAACAGGTTAAAGCCCCTCTTGCCATTGCTCATCTCTCCGGAACAATCTGGTTATGTGGAAGGGAGACAGATCATGGACGACATTATCCTCTCGCATGAGATTATACACTCCCTCAAGCATTCCAATCAGGCAGGTGTGATTCTAAAGCTTGATCTTTCTAAGGCCTTTGATAAGCTCAGTTGGACTTACATTTAGAAAATGTTAATTGCCTTTGGATTCTCTCCCATGTGGATTCGTTGGATCATGAGTCTTATCTCCTCATCCTTATTTCCCATTCTTCTGAATGGGATCCCATCTCGACCCTTCAGTCCCTCTTGAGGAATCAGGGAGGGTGGCCCTCTTTCCCCCTTCCTCCTTGTTTTAATGGTTAAAGGCCTAGGTCGTCATATCAAACAAGCCTTCCTCTCCCAATAGCTTAAAGGTCTCTCCATTCACCACTCCCCAGCTGTAACTCATCAGCAATTTGTTGATGACAACATGCTCTTTGGCTACCCATCTATCTAGGAAACCTCCCGCTTCAAAGCCCTGCTCAATGACTTCTCTGAAGCCTCAGGAACTAGCATCAATAATACCAAGTCGCAGATCTTTTTCTTTCACACCCCTCCTATTGTTAAGAATGTTGTAGCCCGAATATTGGGGTTCCCCATTGCCACTCTCCCTTCCAAATACCTTGGAGCCCCCCCAATTGCTTCAGCCATCAAGCACTCCTCCTGGAGCATTCTCATTAAGAAGCTCGAATCCCACCTCAACCTTTGGACGCATAGAACACTAAACATGGCCAGTCGTGTAGTGCTCAAAAAATCAGTTCTACAGGCAATACGCTCTACTTATTCTCAATCCTAGCGGCGCCTAAATGGGTTCTTAAAAGAATTCGGGATCTACAACGAGGCTTTCTCTGGGGAAATTCAACTACAAACTGCAAATGGGCCCTGGTAAAATGGACCACTGTCTGCACTCCCAAGGAAAAAGGGGGCATTGGCCTGTGGGATCCCACTCGCAGTAATGCTATCATGAGCGCAAAAATTTGGTGGCAATAGCTCTCTACCCCAGAAAAACCTTAGGCAGCCATTTGGACTACTAAGTATGCCAATCACAGACCTCAGGAGGAGCTCATTAGGTTCATTCCAATGTCAAAGGTTTTCTAATATGGAATGCGGCCAAACAACACTTCCAGTTGATACAACAGCACAATTTTTGGGAAGTAAGAAATGGAAGAACAACACGATTCTGGACGGATACCTGGAACCAAATGCCACAGCTTAGCCACATTCCAAATCCACTTCCAAATTACATTGGAGAGGAACATCAACAAGAAAAGATTTGGTAGTATTGGACTCAGGAGATAGAGCAAGGCTTCAGGAAATGGAAACAAGGTGACCAGCTCATCAGAAATGAGGAACACCTATTCATTGAGAATCTGGAAAGTGAGCTACGCAAAAGGAGAATTAGATATGACGAAGGCAGAGACATTCTACGATGGGGATACCAGCCTAAAGGCGCTTTTACTCCTTCTAAGGCTTACAAAATTATGTGCACTGACCCTACACCCCCTGACCGAATTTGGAGCAAAATCTGGGGGTTAGGTTCTTGGCCTAAAATCTCCTTCTTCCTTTGGCTAGTCAGACATTAGATAATCCTCACATGGGATAAACTTAGACGAAGAAACTATCATGGCCCCTCTATCTGTGTTAATTGTAAATATCAAGAGGAAACCCTTCAACACCTCTTGGACTCTTGCCCCTTAGCCAATCAGTTGTGGGAGAAGGCAAGCTTCAGATGTCAAAGAAGATGCAGACTTGAGGACGACATCACTAACTCATTGCGTCATTAGCAACATAATCCATATAAAAGTGAAATTCTCAACCATTTATTGAAAATAATCCATGGGCTCCTCTTATGGAGCGTATGGAAAGAAAGGAACAAACGCATATTCAAAGACCAATGCTCCTCGCTAGAAAGTATCTGGAGCACACTCTGTGTGAATCTTAAAGAGACGCTGATGCTCCGCTCATGGACAAAGGAGGACCTTCCGACTCTAGACAATGAGAAAGCCATTTGGGAGAACTGGCACATGCAACTCCCTTAGGAATCTCACAACAAAGTCCCTCCTAAAAGCAGCAACATAAAAAAGGTCTCCTAGACTGCCCCTCCAAAGCATACCTTCAAGCTTAACTTTGATGGAGCCTCAAAGGGCAATCCTGGAAATGTAGGCTTTGGCGAAATTTTTAGAAATCATGAAGGCAAGCCCCTTCTGATCTACTATGGAAACATTGGGTGGGACACCAATAACTCGACTAAGTTAGAGGGTCTATGGAAAGGTCTCCTTCTTTCATGGAAACACAACTTCCACCCCCTGGAGGTGGAAGGAGATTCCCAAATCCTAATTAATATGGCCAAGCAACTCCTAAATGGATCTCATGCAAGGAAAATAGCCACTAGTTGGAGGCTCAAAGCAAGACTGGAAGCCATCGAACAAGCGCTTCACAGTAACAGGGCCATCACCTTCAATCACATAAAGAGGGAAGGCAACAAGGTCGCGGACCTTATGGCCAATTTAGGGGTGGACAATGAGAACACTCTACTCACAGGGACTCTAGACATTATATCGAATCATGATCAGGCACAAGAATGCACTCGTCTGGTCCAAAACGATGCTGCCCCCCCGGATGCGGGTGCTTGAGGAGATGGGATGGGCAATCACCCATGGCCACCTGCCTGCCATGCGTAGAGAAACTATTCACACAAGGGGGAAGGGACACTCTTAGCTGCACGAGATCAAAACTAAAGGCTTACAGCAGAGGAGCACAAATGCTCCGTTCACCTCCGCACGCGAAGCAGGGTCAGGCTCCTCGGCTCCCATGAATGCCACAGTAATGGCGGGAGAGCTTCGAGGCAAAGGCAAATGTGTTATTTATGGCTGTGGTATGGTATTCACAATGCGAATTCAGCACATGTTCCATTTGTTTATGCAGCCTCTGGCGCTGCTGGTCGCTCCAAGCTTTTGTCTTTCTATTTGGGCCACTCCCCCGCCTGCATATGGTCTTTCCTTGGCTGTTCTGGGATTCAATTATGCTTTGAGCTCTATCTCAGCCTCAAGCATAGAGACTCTGTTTGGCCCTGCAGTCATGGTTCAGCCTCGACAGCGAATGCTCAGCCATCGAGGCACCTCCTGAGGTGGGTCCTCACGCCCTCTAGTCAACGAAGACTCGCCCCATTACTACCATTGCCATTGCCCTCGCACTCAAAGAGCAAGCCTTCTTCTGTCCAACCAATTTCTGGATGCCAGTGCTCCTAGGTCCTCTTCCTCGCCCTCCTTTGGCTCAGCAATTTTCAATTTCAGCAGTTCTTTGAGCCTTCCCCGGATCAACGCCCATGTTTCGGTGCTCTTCATTGAGGAGACCCAAGATGAGGGCGATTCCAGAGCCCATCGGGGGACGATGTCAACTGATGGCTCCGCGAGAGCCATGGAGACACCCTCTTGAGGTCCGTGAATGTTTCGGAAAGGCCACTTGCCAATCCCATGAGCGCTAGGGAGACGATGATCAGCCAAAACGAGGATGTCAAGATGGAGCCCATTCCGACAGCTACGGAGGAGGCTCAGGACATGGCAGAATTCGGGTGCTGCAGGGTAGTGGAGGAGGATCCTGAAGACTAGCTGCGACTTCTTATCAGGTCTTTGCAGCCTAATAGTGAGGGCTTTTGGTCTCTCTTGTTTTTTCATATATGCTCTTGTGTCAAAGCTATGGTGTTACTGTCTGTGTCAATGTTGGTGAGAAATTGTCTGTGTTTAGGTTCTGGGAATTTTTTGGCTCCCCTGAACGGGATTAGTTTGTTGTTCCTCTGGTGCCCCTGCGTGGGATTGATTTTTGGTCTGGTTCGTCCTCTGAGACTGAGGACTCTACTGCTCCATGCTGCCATCACCTCCAGGTAGCTGGTTCTTTTTTTGTCATGTAATGATGTAATTGTTCTATGATAATGTAAATAATAGAATAGTTTTAACGAGAAAAAAAAACAGAGCATTTTCTCTGTTCATATTTTTGTTTGAAATCATCAGAAATTTCCAACATGGTATCAGAGCTTGTCCAGGCTCTTTGAAGGTGTGAAAGAAGTTGAAGGAAGGATTTATTGCTGCAGCAGCTTCTCCAGCAGAGTGAAGACTCAATCAAGGTATTTCTCAAGTTATTTTATGTGTTACTGTCCTCATAGTCAATGATTTTTAAATACACAGTTAAGTTTTTTTTTGAAGAGTACAAGAATGGCTGGCTCCAACACCAGCACTAGCATGGGTATCTTTAATACTCAGCTCCCACAGTTTAATGGGAAAAACTATGACCACTGGGCAATAACTATGTGAGCCCTATTTGCTTCTCAAGATTTATGGGAATTAGTTGAAGATGGTTTTGAAGAACCAGCAGATGTAAATGAGTTTAACAGTTTAACTCAGGTAGAGAAAGATCTGTTGAGGAGCTATAAGAAGAAGGATGCTAAATCCCTCTACTTTTTGTATCAAGCAGTGGATGAGAGTGTGTTTCCAAGGATAGCAGCAGCCAAGACATCCAAAAAAGCATGGCAAACTCTCAAGATAGCCTATGAAGGCATGGAGAAAGTGAAGACAACAAAACCTCAGTTCATTGAGGAGGAAGCTTGGGATGGAAGCATACAGAAAAGAGTGAATGTTAAAAACTCTTTTTACATGATGAAGATGATGAGGAGATGGCTGAAATACCTCTCCAAACAGCAACACCAACACAAGGGCAGCAAGAGACACCATTGAGGAGAAATGAAAATTTAAGTGACATTTATGAACAAGAGGCAACAAATGAAGGTATGAACTCTTTGTTTGCTTTATATTGTCGTGTTGATGACCCTATTCATTTCGAAGATGCTATTAAGGATAGGAAATGGATATAAGCTATGGATGAGGAGATCAATGCCATAGAAAGAAACAAGACATGGGAATTAATTGAACTACCAAAAGGAAAAGAAGTCATTGGAGTCAAATGGGTTTACAAGACCAAGAGTAATGCTGAAGGCAAAATAGAAAGACAGAAGGCAAGATTGGTTGTCAAAGGATATAAGTAGCAGTATGGGAGAGACTATGACGAAACTTTCGCACCGGTTGCTAGAATGGAAACTGTGAGAGCAGTGTTATCCATAGCAGCACAAAACAAGTGGAAAGTTTACCAAATGGATGTGAAGTCAGAATTCCTAAATGGAGTGTTAATGGAAGAGGTTTACATTGAACAACCTCCAGGCTATGAAAAGAAAGGCCAAGAGCACAAAGTGTGCAGATTGAAGAAAGCTCTTTATGGGCTGAAGCAAGCACCAAGTGCGTGGTACAGTAGGATAGATTCCTATCTACTGGAAAATGGATTTGAAAAGTGTGAGGGAGAACTCACCCTCTACATCAAAGAAAAGGATGGTAAAATTCTAATTGTCATGTTATATGTTGATGATGTTATCTTCACAAGTAATGATGAATATCTCATTGAAAATTTCAAAGAAGTCATGAAAGAGGAATTTGAAATGACTGACATGGGTTTGCTGAGATACTTCTCAGGAATAGAAGTAGAACAAAGTCAAAATGGGATTTTTATCTCACAAGCAAAATATGTTAATGAAGTGTTGGAAAGATTTAACATGCAGGACAACAAGGCATTAATCACTCCCACAATGATGGGATTGAAACTCAGCAAAGAGGACAACAACAAGGATTTTGATCCTAGTTTATACAAGAGCATAGTTGGTAGCCTGATGTATTTGATTGCAACTAGGCCAGATATAATGTATGCTGTTAGTTTAATTTCCAGATTCATGGTGAGGCCAAAAGAAGCACATTGGCAGGCAGCAAAAAGAATTCTGAGGTATGTTAATGGTACAAAAAGGTTTGGCATTTTATATACTACTTCAGAATGTTCAGATTTAGTTGGATACACTGATAGTGATTGGGATGGAAGTGTAGATGATTGGAAAAGCACATCCGGTTATGTTTTTCACATGGGTTCAGGAGCTATTTCATGGGCTTCTAAAAATAAGCCTATTGTATCATTGTCTACAGCAGAGGCAAAATATGTGGCAGCTACAACAATAGCATGTCAAGCATTTTGGGTGAGAAGGATGTTAAGGAGTTTATGCCAAGAGCAAGTAAAAGGAACTGTGATTTTTGTGGAAATAGCTCAGCTATTGCATTATCCAAGAATTCAGTGTTTCATGAGAGAATGAAACACATTGACACAAAGTTTCATTACATCAGAGAATTGGTTAACAATGGAGAAATTGTTTTAAAACATTGCAGAACTCAGGAGCAGGTTGCAGACATTCTGACCAAACCATTGGGACAGGAAAGTTTTGAATTTTTGAGGAAATGTCTGGGTATCACTGATAACCCAACAGTTCAAATTAAAGGGGAGTGTTGAAATTATAATTTGCAACTGCCGCATTTATTTCCAGCAAAACCGCCAGTACATTTCCCTGCACCGCCTTTTGCCGATTGTGGTTTTTCCTTCGAGGGCTCCGATCACATTCGCTGATCGACACATGGCCACAACACTGTTTCAAAACCACTCATTCCCCTAAACGTAAAGTTCAATTAAAAGTGACTCCCGGGACTTGATAGCAGTCGTCCGATCAATGATGGGCAGATCAACGGTTTGTGGTAGCGGGCACATGGTTCTTGGTTATTAGGAGGACCTTCCGTGCGAGCTTGCAGCCAACAGTACTCTACGGTTAAAAAAATTAATATGTCGCCATGCTGAAGGATTTAATGAAATGTATGGTAGTCATAGAATGTAGGTAAAGCATTTATGTTATTTTAATTCACGGATGTAATTTTTTTTATATGGCACAAGTCAAACAATATATGTAATGTTATTTTTTTTGTTTTGTGTGGTTGAAAAATGAAAGAGGGCAACAACGCAGCAGCATGAAGTTTTAGTTGTTTGTTGAAACGAATAGGAATGCGTAGTAGCGCAAATGTAATCTTTGGTTGAAAATGCAATGTGAAAGACCAACAGCGTGAATGTAATAAAAAAAAAGATTCACACAGTAGTGAATGTAAAGAAAATTTTTACACACAGCAGTGTAAAATTTTCTGGAGAGACAGAGTAATTTTCTTTTGGGAAGTTCTTGGTGAAATCCCTCTGTAAGAGGAAGAAATTTGTAACTGGCAATTTTGATTAATGAATACAGGTTTATTTTGGTCTGTGAAACTCTGTTCTTCATCTCCAGCAAACAATTTTTTTGGCTTCCCTGTGCAAAATAGAGCATTTTCTCTGTTCAGACTTTTGCTTGAAATCATCAGAAATTTCCAACAAGTCCAATCATCGTGCATCTCCTTTATGACATTGAAATCCAATGCAATGTTTGAAAGTGTTGCAATTCAGCGTAAGTAATAATAGAATTTTGAACTATTTTGAGTTATTATAATTACGCTGTAAGGCGTTTCCCTCTGAAATGGACTCCCCCAAATGCCTTTCTGTCATAATCGTAGTCGTTAGATCTTTTGTTAGACGATTGAACAAAAATCAGCCATCTAATTTAATAAAAAAATGTTTTAAAACATTAAAAAACCTTAAAAAGCATTATTAGGGCAATGAACAATGTCGTCCGCTTGACATCTGTGCGCTTTTTACGGAGGAGTTCTAGATAGAGCCCGTTTGAATTCTTAGTGGAGTTTATGGCAATGAACTCCAGCGCCGACGAAGCCTTTTCGTGGCCTCAAGGATGGCGTTAAAGTCCCTTTTGTTGGCGAAATCAAGTGGGTATTTTTGAAGGAGGCAGTGAAAGTATGGCTGCGAAATCCGAAGAATTTGGCACTGTTAATATGGGGTATTGTTGTGGCAGTATTTGGAGCTATTCTTTTTTTGGTTCTAGTTGGCTTTCTTAACGGGGTCGTGCCTAAAAAGAGTGAGAGGGATGCCTGGTTTGAGGTGAATAATCAAATTCTAAATGTGCTTTTTACCATGATGTGCCTTTATCTACACCCACAACGTTGTCATCATCTTTTACTTCTCATTAGATGGAAACCAAAGGACATTGTCAATCTTAGAAAGGTCTACTGTAAAAATGAGACTTACAAACCTCATGAGTGGGCACACATGATGGTAGTTGTGCTAATTTTGCAAATAAATTGTTTTGCGCAGTATGCTCTCTATGGTCTGAATTGGGGCTACAAGAGATCACAACGTCCGGCTATTGGAGTGGGTTTGTGCGTTTCTGTTGCAATAGGCGCCCCTGTTGCAGCTGGTCTTTACCTTATCCTGAGTCATCTTGGGAAATATTACGAAGCCGAAGGTGATTTGGAGACTACGGTTATAAGTATCACTGATGCAGATGCAGATGCAGATGTTATTAGGATAGATGATAACTCTGTGAAAAACAAATCTACATACGCGCGACTTGAGAAGAAATACTCTCTTCTTAGAAGAGGTAGTAAAAGAATGGAACCTAAACCGGATTAGCAGGGAGGTCTATTTGATTGCTGGAGTGATCCTTTTGTTGCATTTTTTTCAACATTTTGTGGGTTCCACGTTTTGGGTGGAATATGGATATACTGGGGTTTGGGAACATGTATGTGCACATAGTGACCTTCATTTTGTTGTGCATGGCCCCTTATTAGATCTCCACCTTGGTTGTTGTCAATATTGATAATGAGAATATTCGGGAAGGTCTTGGTATCACTGGGATCATTCTTTGCGTGTTTGGGCTTCTGTACGGTGGGTTTTGGAGGATTCAGATGCGGAAGAGGTTTGGCTTACCTGGAAATGGTTGTTGTTGTGGGCAGCCTAATGTGACAGATCTAATGCAGTGGCTTTTCTGCGGTGTTTGTTCTCTCTGTGAGGAGGTTCGCACTGGAATTTCTATGAGGTCTGTGAGGATAAACTCTATTCTAAAAAATATCTTGGCCAAGATTCACAAGACCTAAGATATGCTTCACCGAGTTTGGCTCCGTTGGGTCATGAACCAGGATCACCAGCTTTGAATTCACCCTCTTGGGTCAAATCAGACTTGTCACCAAATTTGAATGCTCAAGCTTCAGTGTCGCCAGTTTTGAGTCCAATGCATTATTCCATTGAAAACTCTCTTCCTCCACAGGGTATGCCCCTTGTGCGGGAAGGGTCGACATTTCCTTTGTCTAACTTTCTTTCAGTGGAAACTCATATTACAATTTCTCCAAATTCAGAATCAGCAGATGCACATAACATGGCATCTCAAATAGAAAATCTAAATAGGGACGGCTATCTGATGAATGCACCCATTCCCTAGAGACTCGAAAAATAAGAATAGGGCATTAACGCAATCATACTCCTATGGTTGATGGCTGGAAGGTTAAATTGAATTACCCTAGAAACTTGTCCAGTATTAAGATGCATCTAGACATTGACTTGTTCTGTATCTTTCTGTAGTGCCCATTGTTACAGTTTACACTTCAGGTTTGGTTAATTCTTTTCTCAATTCAATACAATGGTTAGATAGAAACGTTCATTGGCATTTTTCTTTAGCCTATGAAACCTTACCTTACTTAGAAGGGGTTGATTGGTGCAGGAACAACATTTCGAGCTTTACATATCATCCATCCGTCTTTTATGTTGCTCCACGGACTGTGAAAGTAAGAAATGTGAGATAAGCGCAGTCAACAGTTCCTCACTGATGTATATTTGTCTGCAAATACGCAGAATATGAGATTCTGATTTTTAACTGTGTTGATGCAATTTAATTTTTCTTTCTCATCTAAATTATCTGACTGAATCCTCTGTAGTGAGTTAGTAATATATTTTGGGACAAATTGCATTACCTGTTCTGAACCACATCCTAACATGGAATATTGCCCGTGTATGGTTTGCATTTATGTTCTGTACATTCAAATTTACATGATTTATGGTTCTATGGACAAAGCTGGATAGTTCTTTCTAATTCTTGATCACTATGTGGATCCAATACATTTAACTTGGAGCATTGCTGACAAATGAATAGGATTTTAAAAGAAAAAATATGCCTTCATCTGATCTACAACCTGTGAGGGAAATTTTACTTCTCTCTAGCTCAGGGTGCCTCTCCATAAAACACTACCTTTTGGTAGAAAAGTGGAAAAAGGAAAACATCTAGAGTTGGAGGCGAATGAAGAGGAGCAGGGCAAACTTTCGAAACCTGGGAGGGAATGAAAGGGAGCAGTGGGAGTCTAACACAGGTGGACTAAAAGTGAGTCATGTTTGACTCAAGGAGACAAGGATGAGCTGGTCTGATGATTCTCTACCCCCAGACTCAGTTTCAATGCAATGCAATGTTTGTTAACAGATCGGCCTGATGGAATCTAATGGTAGTGGAAACCACTTTGGAAAATCAAGTCCCCACTAAAAGCATGAAGCAAGGATCTTCATGTGGCTGGCCATATAGAACAAGGCCCTACTCTGTGTAAGTACTACATGGTACAGAAGAGGATTGGACATGGGCCAAGTCGATGTACTTTATACAAGCTGGATGAGGAAGCTATAGGAGATCATATTGCCCATATTCTTCCCCATTGTGGGCTGGAATGGATAGCCTGATACGGGTAGGAGGTGCTGGGCAAGGTGAAACTAAAGTAGTAAGTTTTACACAGTGGCAGTAGAAGCCAGATTTAAAAGAATTCAAAGCTTTACTCTTGATAGTTGGGAATTTGGTTTGCAAGGAACGTTGACGCTTTTGAAGGGAGATTCATCCCACCTTTCCAGTGTGCATCCCAGCACAGATTTATATTTGCTAGTTATATAACTCTTCCCAAAGAAATGCTTGAGAGGCAGCCCTTTCACGATTTTGACGGAGTAAGCTAAGGATCTCCTTCCAAATATAAATATAAAGCAAGTGGCATAATTTTTTTTAAGACACCAACTTTTTCAGGGTCAAGGCCAGATTGGGAGAGGAATTTGACAGTTATGCTGAGCTCCTTGCTTTGAAATTTCTTATTAATATACTTTGTAAAAAGGGGTTCAAGCTTCAGATTTTTGGTGGTAATAAATTCGATGAAGGGTGAATTTACGGTGGGGAAATGGTCTTAATTCTGATTTTTGATGAGTTAAAAGGTCGATTTCTAACTCCATTTCTTTTTTCATCATGCCTACAGAGAACTCAACTCTGAAATTGATCTCTGGTGACTCAATTGGTGGTAATAATTTGGGTGAGGGATGAATTTAGAATGGGGATCTGGTCTGAATTCAATCTCTGGTGACTCAATTGATGGTAATAATTTGGATGAAGGGTGAATTTAGAATGGGGATCTGGTCTTAATCCTGACCTTTGATAAGTTAAAAGGTCAATTTCTATTTTTAACTCCATTTCCTTTTTAACAAATCATGTTTATGGAAAACTCCTCTCTGAAAATGATGTTTTTCTAAAGCAGGACTATAGATTTTCGTAGCTGGTCTGTTTTAGAAGTTAAGGATGGGCAAGCTATTTCAAAATGCATTCTTTCAGTCTTGTGAGTCACAGTAGCTAGAAGTCGCTTCCAAATTACTCCTGATCCTCTGTTATATATACTCGTGGGCAAAAGCTCCTGATATTATTTAATGGCTCATGTTTGACAGCTTAATTCCCTTTGTTACAAGATGAATGCCATATGCTGGGAGAGTTGTGATTTATCTTTTTCAAAAGTTATCCTTTTCTTTGGATGTTATATCATGAGGATATTAATGTGATTTTGATGAGATTTTTGAACCTGTTTTGACAATTTGTGATTTTTATGAGCAATATTAGGATCACACTGTAGGCTCTCTTTGGATAGATCTTGAGCCTACTCGAGCATAAAATTCTAGCAGGGAATACTCTTGAAATGCTTTGTGCATATCCAGAAAGTAAAGCTAAGCTATTTTAACATTTGACCATTTATTCATGGAACAGATTTACTAATTAATAGTTGGTCCTTATTAAGGAACTTCAATCAGGATGACACGCCTTCCATCTCTCACTACATTGTTAATGCCCACTTTGGCCTAGGAGATTATATTTCACAACATTTCTAGCTTCATAGGGCAAGGAAAAAATTACATCTCTTCCTTCCTTAAGTGCTTAAACCACCCGCCGGGTTGCATGATATTGTTCACACGACCGATAATCTCCATAATCATTTGACAATCTTATTGTCCAAAATCAATTCTTTGTTGAAGGCGTAAGATAAGATTCATATATTTTCTTGATTTTCCAAATATTTTTAAAATGATCAAAAGATATATATTTCTTATTTCTTATTTCTTAAATATTTAAAAAAAAATCAAAAAGTCAAATTTTGATTTTCTAAATATTTAAAAAATATCAAAAGTCAAATTTTGAGGTAAAGAAATCTTTTACTTTACAATGAATTTAATGCACAAACAAATATGATGTCTTTACAAATGAATCTCATCTCTTTTATTATAAAAATATGATGTCTTTACAAATGAATCTCATCTCTTTAATTATAAATAGGATTTTTTAATTATAAATAGGATATGTCTATATAAATGAATCTTATCTCTTTTTATTATAAATAGGAGAATATGAAAATATTTTTTTAATATAAATGAATTTAATCAAGAGTCAGGAGAATATGAAAATATTTTTTTATTATAAATGAATTTAATGCAAAGTCAAATATGATCTCTATACAAGTGAATCTCGTTTACTTTATGGTCTAAAATCAATTTTTTTTGTTCTTGTTGTTGAAGGCATAAGAAAAGATTCATATATTTTTTTGATTTTCTAAATATTTTAAAAATATCAGAATATATATATTTTTTATTTTTTAAAGATTTTAAAGAGATGGAAATTCAAATTTTGATTTTCTAAATATTTTGAAAATATCAAATGGGAAATCTCTTTTTTTACAATAAATTTAATGCAAAGACAAATATGATATTTATATAATTGTATCTCTATCTCTTTTATTATAAATAGGAGAATACGAAAATAGGAGAAATGAATCTCTTTTATTATAAATAGGAGAATAGGAGACAGCGCCACATGATGTAACCTATCAGTAGGTCAATTTAGTCCTAATAAATAAAGTAATAATAAATGCTTATTAGAGTTTTAACCGTCCTCATATTTTAAAAATGTTTGGCCTTTAGAGTTTGCAATTGAGATTGTGTCTTAAACTTAATCATAATAAATAAAGTAATAATAAATCTTTATTAGAGTTTTAATATAGCCCTCATCTTTTATAAATGTTTTTCCTTTAAAGTTTGTAATTGAGATTGTATCTTCATGAACCATTCATTTTCCGTTTAGCCTTTTCAAAATGCATATTCTTCCACTGATTTTAGCTTTTCAATTATATTCTAAAGTGATATAGAATGCTGATCTATAACTTTTTCTAATCTAAGATCAATTTTCATTCTTCATACAATTTTAGAAGTTTTGTTTGCACTAGCATAGTTTATCTCAAAACCTTCTTTTAGACAATATACATCCTATGAATGTGGGAACACAAATATAACTGATATGCCACTTGTCCAATCCTATGAAATTTATGAATAATCTTGTATATTTCTATTAAATTTTGTAGCTATGTTTTTTTTTCCTCTTTTTCTTGAATATAAATTGTTTGTAAGGTTGTAGTCTCAAAAATACCCAATCAATTTTATGAAATTGTTCTTCATTTACATGTTCATTTGCTTCTTGTTTTGCGCTATTTGAAGGTTTTACTTGAGAATTGTTAAAGTTTCTAGTCTTTTACATTTGTAACTCTGTTGCATGTACTTTGGACTTATCTTGCAAAAAGTATGGGATACTAGGAGATGTATATCTATAAATGACCTCAAATGGGGACATTTTAGTAGATGTGTGATAGGTGGAATTATATGACCATTTTTCCAAAAGCAACTACTTCATCTATTGAGTTTTCTTATCTAAATCATAACATCATAGATAACTCTCTAAACATGTGTTAACTATTTTTATTTGACCCTTTGTTTGTGAATAAAACTTTGAACTCATATCTATTGTTATTCCACTCATTTTTCATAATCCTTTTAAAAAGTTAATGAATTTTGGGTCTCTTTCACTTACTATTACTTTCGGAAAACCATGAAGTTTATGAACTTCTTTCATGAACACTTTCGTTGCTTGGCTTGTTATATATGTACTTTGAATTCCAAAAATGTGCATATGTTGTGAGTCTATCAAAAAGCACAAAAATGACGCCCTTGCCTTTAAATTTTGGTAACCTTGAAATGAAGTCTATTGATATGTCTTCCATCTTTGATTAAGTATGTGTAATGGCAAAAGTAGCCTTGGAGATTTTATTGTCTCCCCTTTATTTTTTTACAAGTTTTTGAATATCTTTCTTTATTCATTAAAAAAAATGATCTTTTGATATGTTTTAAGAAACCCTGCATGTCTTGGATCTTGGATCTTGGATCATGTAACTCTCTTAATATTTGTTGCCTCAACTATGATTAAGGGTATGAAAACATTCTACCCTTGTATACTAAAGTATATCTCCCCTCCACTCACAATTCTCCATATAGGTCATCCCTATATCCATTGTGTTTTTGGTTTAGAACTGTTGTGAGTTTCCATTTATGGTGAGCTTTTGCTAGCCACTTATGGATATAATATGTATTAGAATATGAACTTGAGGTTTCTTTTATTTTATAAAGAACATTTGCTACTACATTGTCCTTCCATTTTCTGTAGATTATTTCAAAATCAAACCCTTGTGCTTTTGCTACTCTTCTACTGAAAATATTTTCTCCAAAAAGTACTTTAGGATATAATGGTTTGTCTCGACTTTAATGTTCTCCTAATGAGACACTGTCATCATTTTTTATTGCATGTAAAATTGCTTCTATTTCTACTACATGTTGATTTCACCAAGTCTTTTCCCTTGAATTGTTTGCTTTCAAAAACCAATAGTCTTCCTTTTGTGTCAATATTTCTCTAATTTCTTATCCTTATGCATAATGTTTTTTTGTGAGTGTCTTACAAAACTTAGGCATTGCCAATACTGGTATAGAAGACATATACTTGATCTTAAAAAAAGATACCACTATATCAAATTAAGAAAAGAAACCATTCCAAAAATAACTTCTAGAACACAAATAACACTGTGAGTTCTTGGTCATGCCTTTAGGGTTGACTAATGCTTCTACTTTTCAAAGCCTTATGATCAAATTTTTTTGACCCCATCTCGAAAAAATTGTGTTGGTTTTCTTTGATGATATACTTATCTATAGAAAATAATAGGAAGACAACATTAGCCATGTGGATAAAGTTCTACAAATTCTCAAGAACAATTAAATGTATGTAAAAATATCCAAATGTCCTTGTGGGAAACAAGAAGTAGAGTATTTAGGTCATATCGTTTCAAAGGAAGGAGTTAAAGTGGATCCTCAAAAGATCCAATCCATTACGAAATGACATTTTCTCAAGAACATCAAGACTCTTAGGGGATTTTAGGGACTTGAAAGATATTATTAAAAATTTGTTAAAAATTATGCACACATTACAAATCCACTCACATCTCTCTCTCGAAAAAAAAATAATTTGTATGGAATGATGAGACTACTTTGTCATTCCATTTAACTTTCATAAAATAAAGTTTAAGCACAACTCCCTTGCTACCCTTTCTATTTTATGATAGTTGATGGCTTGAGAAGGTCTGGATTTTAACTCTTTTCCATTCATATTGATTTCCTATCAATTCAAATCTCATGAATAATTCATTGTAGTTTGTAGAAATTTTACCTAATGTTCACAACCATGGAATCCATAGAACATCTACACCTCCAAATGGAAATGGCATACATTTGGATTACCAAATTATATTCTCCCATACTTAGTTTAATGTGGTGGCATTTTTCCCATACTTAATAGCTTGGATATACCAAGCTATTGAGACACTTTGCTAATATTTTATCAATGAAGTGATAATCACTTCCTTAGTGAATAAGCGCCATGACCTTTTGCTTCTCAATGTAACCTTCAATATTCAAGGTTTGAGGTGATGACAAACTTGCCAATGCATGCATAGATATTTCACACATGGATAAAACAATATTGTGCACAATTTCAACTTCTATGTCTGCTTTTTTAAGTTGGCAAGTTCTTTTTCATTTCATTGTGTAGATGTTTCCATTTTCTCTCCATCATTAGTTTTGAAGGTGAACACTTTTGTTTCTTGGCATTTATGCTCTTTTGATCCTTTGCTGTTACAACCAAAGGCTATACATTTTGCTCTTGTTTCCTTTATTTTCTTTTGTGATATTCAAGTAGGTTGAGTTAGGGTTGTCTTATGAATCTCAAACAATATTTTCTTCATGCATATGGTCCCACCAGTAGACTTGTTTGTAGCATTATTCTTGGCTTGAATATGACTATTCAATTGCATAGCTTCCATAATATTTTCATGATTTTCTAGGAAAAGCTCATGTTTAATGTCTTATTTTAGTCCAGCAATGTAAGCTTCCAACAAGTGTTCATCACTTATGTTATCCATCCTTGTGGCCAATACTCAAAATTTTGAATTTTAATTTTCGATATCACCTAAGTAATTTTGAATTTTAATTTTCCATATTGTGCTTCTAAGTCTATTGTAAATAAACCCAACGTATAAAAATAAAAAAAGGGCTTTCTTTTAACTACCCATTTAGACCATTGATAGCGTTATATTTCAAAATTCAAAGTTTTTATGTGAATTGTTTGTTTATCATCTATAATATTATGCAATTCAAAATATTTATTTATTTGTTTCACCTAGGAAAAGATATTTGTTCCTTCAAACTTCCTTAATTCAACCTCGAGAAATTTCATACTGTTTGGAGACAATCCATAAGTAACTCCACTATTTAGAGTTAAATCTTTTTGGCAAATGCTTATTTTTAGAAACTTTAACAACATGGATATTACCTTTATTTTCATGAATCACTTCAAACATTGTCAATTTTAGGGACCCTTTCATAGAGGGCTTGTATGATCTTATGTTCCAATTTTCCATCTTTTTCTCCATTTCCTTAATTTCATCCATCTTTTGTTTCAATCATTCCACCATTTTTTTTTTGTTTTTTCCATATCCTATTTAATTGATTCTTGTATTTGTGACAATTCAACCTTCCTTCACATAGTGTCAATTATTTTCTTAATTTGAATATCTAAATTGAATACTTGATGTTGCACGTATTCTATTTCTTCATCAGTCATGATTGAGTTTTCTAGAAGTTTAATTGGTGAAGTAACTCTTGGGTGTTTCTTTGGAGCCATGTGAGAAAAATAATGCTCCTCTTTTATCTCTTTATCACAACTGTGGTGAGCTCACTGGAGAAAGTTAATGGTTCTGAGGGAAAAGGAGTGTTAGGTGTTATAGTCGTTTTATATACATGTGTGGTTTAATAGTAGTGCTTGGTTCAATCATGCCCTTTTTTGTACTACTCAACTACCTACACACTAAAGATTGGCCTCACCAAACATTGTTCTCAATGTACTATAACAATTAGGTGTTGAAAATTGCAACAAGAAATTCTCAATTTGATTTTTCCTTGATCAAATTGATAAAATTTGAATTCCCACATCAACAAACAACTTGAATGATGTTAACTTGTGTGACATGTCTTATGTCACCCAGTTTACTCAGTAAATTCGAGTTGGAGTTAGAGTTCAATTTTGCATGTGTGATTGCTAATTTGTAGCAATCAAGGCCATTTATCTCATTTCTAGTTAAACTAGTTCCAACTGTTGGACGAACTAGTGGAGGGTCAAGTTAAGCAGTGGGACTTCAGTCAAACTTAATGATCATCTAGTAACTGATCAATCATCCCAAAATATCTAGTGCATCCAGAGAATTCGAGTTACCTAGTTGAGGTGGAGATTCCAAGGCAATGTAACATCAGTAGTAGACTAGTCTTGAGTGTACAGGTGTTGCATGCAGTCAAACTATCAGCCTAAGGAGTTGCACGATTTAATTAGAGGAATTTCCTAAATAATGGGGCTTAATTCCTCAAGGAACAACACAAGGAAGTATGAGCTCAAGACGAGGCAAAATGTGACCTAGTCTGGGTTAGATGGCTTCAATGAAGAATGAAATAAATCGTGCACTTGCAGGGTGAGATCAGTTGTGCAAAGCAATTGTAATACATCTCTATTCATTTGATTAATGTAAGCAAGAATTGGTTCTTTTAGCAAATTTATTTCCCTAGATAAAAATACTTGTTGCATGTGTGTTATTTCTTCTTGTATGTCTGAGATTTTTGCTATAAATTTTAAATTAATGTCCTCAAAGCAGTAGAGTAGGTTTGTGTCTTCTGATTTTGATGAAAACTTCATGAGAAATTGCAAATATACAACCTAATTTCTACATGGTATTAGAGCAGGCTTCACATTAAAACAACAAATTTGAAGTCGTTTCTCAGAGGTTCAAATTTGAAGATAAGTGTAGCGAGATTTATTCAGAGCTGAGAAGATGGCCTTCAATGGACTAAGGCTAGAGTACCCAAAATACTGAAGCTTGACCGCTGTAGTTGACATTTTCAAAAAAATAGCTGGATTTTTTCAAAATCATGTTGTAATTTCTATCATTTTCTATGCAAAATTAAGGCACTCAAAATTCTGAAACTTGACAACTATAATCCACTTTTTCAAAAAATTAAGCTAAATTTTTTCAAAATCATGCTGGAATTTTTATTTTTGTCATGATGGCTCCAACAATTTTTCATGCATTTTCAAATATGGAACGACGACCATGATGTTGTTCACAATGTCGTATCGTTTCTTTCACCTCTTCCATTACAATATAATAGTATTTTCTAATAACACCATAAATAGGTAGCATATGGAAAAATTACATCTCGGAAGACAAAAAAAAAATAATGTACAAAAACATGTTCACATAAACAAAAACAACTACATGGATAATAGATAACCTCTACATGACATTAGTATCATTTACCAAATAGACATATTCGAATACACATAACTAACCATTTCAAGTATAACTCATTATCATCCACCCTAGCTTTTAACAATGTCCATTCACATGTTGCTATTTTTACACACACTACTATTAGTTACAAAATATCCATATTCAAAATACACATAAATAATACTTTCAACTCTAACTCATTATCATCCACCCTTTCTTTCAACAATGTCCATTTACATGTCGCTATTCTTTCACAAACTATTATTATTTACAAAATATCCATTTTCAGAATACACATAACTAACTATTGCAATTGTAACTCATTATCATCCACCCTTGCTTTCAACAATGTCCATTCACATGTCCCTATCCTTCCCCACTCTATGCTATTCTTCCCCACACTATACATGTCCCTATTCTTCCCCACTCTGTGCTATTCTTCACCACTCTATGCCTTACGGCGTTTCCTTTGGAAAATAAGGTGCAAATGCTAGTTATTATTATCATATTACATCTGGACTTCTGATTATCCACGAGTGGAGAAAATCAAAATTTTTGGTGTTAGAAAACTTGAAAAGAGTGGTGCGAAGTTTCCTTTAATATTATTTGACGTAACCTTTTCTTTTTTCCGGTTTTTCTGTTGAAAACAGGTACTCGACAAATTTTGAAGTGGATGCCGATGCTTTTTATTTAAAAAACGAAAATAGCAACAATCAAACATGCCACATTTTAGATCTGTTCAATCTTATCCATGACACGACAATAAATTTGATGCTTATATGAAAAACACATATCATGAACAATAACGTTATTGCCCTGCAAGAGAATCTTGCCCTCATTCAAGTTGATGATGCAAAATCTTGGCTTCACATTGCTTGTTTTCCTTGCGTATGCCTTGCTTCTTTACCCATCAGATGCTATCCCCAATTCTTCATTCCATCGAGATGCCACAGCGCTGACCTGAATGAAAGCACAAATGATGGATCGTAATCATCTGTTAGATTGTTGGAAAGCCTCGAATCGTACCGCCCATTGCTCATGGTCCGGTGTCAAATGTGATGATATCGGCCAAGTAGTGGCTTTAGATCTCTCCAACATGTACATCGCAGGCCCATTCCCAAGTCATGTAACAAATCTACCAGCTCTCCGTCTGCTCAACGTCTCCAATAACTTCCTCACTGGACGCCTCCCCTCCAACATATCGAATTTGAGGAACCTAGAGATCCTTGATGCCTATAACAATGGTTTGGTTGGGGCATTGCCGCTCAATTTGAGCTATATGGTGAAGCTTAGGAATCTAGAATACCTTAGATTGTTTGCAAATAGTTTGACTGGAAGAATACCCAAAGAGCTTGGCCATCTGGGGAACTTGAGAATGCTTTGTTTAGGATACAATTCATTCTTGTTGGAATATTAATTTCAACTAGAGCATTGGTGGAATCCGTCATGGCAACAGCGACTACAAACCGCATTTATTTCCAGAAAAACCGTTGAGGAAAACCTCCAGTACAGTTCCCCGCACCGCCTTTTGCAATTTGTGGTTTTACCTCCGGAGGCTCCGATCAATGCGACCAGCCGACGCGTGTTCATAGTACGGTTTCAAAACCGCTCATTCCCCAGCCGATAAACTTTGCTTGATTTGACCAAGCGATATCCGTTGGATTGGAAGGAAGGCAGATAACCGTTGATTGAAACTGAAGTTGTATACGGCCCTGCACCATTTGGACATTGCGTGAAGTTTTCGTTTGACCGCCGTTTGTTGCAGTGAATTCGCAGATGAGTACCTTTGTTCCAGAAATTATTTATACCGCCATGCTGAAGTAACTAAAGAATTTAATGAAGTGTACTGAGGGCAGTAAAGGTAGGCGAAGTCATTAATCAATAATTTTTGTATTCACGGGAGTTGTTGTTTTTTTTATGGCACAAGTAAAAATAAAAAGTTTAGTTATGTTGTTTTGTTGTTGTGGAGGATGTATTGCAGCGCAGCAGAGTGCGAATTTTTGTTGTTAATCCCTCTGAAAGGTAATACACAGCGGCGTTGAAACATGTAATGTTTTTGCTTTGTTTTTATCACATATGCAATGTAATATGCACAGAAGTGCGGAGAAGAAAACAGGGGCAACGTTGAAAGATAAGGGCAGTAGCATGAGAGAATATACACACACAACAGAGTGAGTGTAATACGCAGTAGATGGAAATGTTGTTTTTGGGCAATGAAACTACACAACAGTGTGAAGATGAAAAAGAATAGGGCAGCGTAGAATTTTTCTCAGTGGAAAATGAAAAACCAATTCACACAGCAGTGTGAGGGTAATGTTGTTTTTTTTTAATATGGAATGTATGTAGTGTAATATGCAGAGTGTAAATGGGCATGGTAATGCAAATGCAGTCCAGCATATGTATTGAAGAAGTTTTTTAAAGCAGTGAATGTTTTGGTTTTGGAACTGCACTTGAAGCAGTCTCTTGGTGAATACCTCTGTTAAGAGGAAGATGCTTTTCATCATAGACAGTTGTGAAATCCCTTTGTTAAGATGAAGATGCTTTTCAGCATAGACAGTGGTGAATCCCTCTATTAAGAGGAAGATGCTTTTCAACATAGACAGTGGTGAATCCCTCTGTTAAGAGCAATATGCTTTTCAGGATAGATTGGTGAATCCCTCTGGTTAAGAGGAAGATGGTCTTCAACATAATCTCTGGTGAATCCCTCTATGTGAGGAAGACGTTTTGTAACAGTTGGTTTATTGTAAATGAATAGAAGTTTTTTGTTTGTTTGTTGCTGAAGCTTTATCTTCAGCAAGCTGAAATTCTGTGTGTAGCAAGATCCTGTGTTAAAGACCCTATGTTGTAAAACAGAGTATTATCCTCTGTTCAAGTGAATTTTTTTTGTTCTGGTATTATCAAAATTTCCTAGCAGAGTATCATTCTCTGTGTTGTGTTTGTTTTGTTTTTGGAATTTTAGCAGAAAAATTCCCAACATTATATCAGAGCATTGTTCTCTGGTCTTTTGTGTTTGAAATCTCCAGAAATTTCCAACATGGTATCAGAGCTTGTCCAGGCTCTTTGAAGGTGTCAAAGAAGTTGAAGGAAGGTTCTTTTTGTTGCAGCAACTTCTCCAGCAGAGTGAAGACTCAGTCAAGAAAGGATCCAGGTATTTCTCAGATTAATTTTCTGTGTTGCTGTTGAAGAAACAGTCAGTCATTTTAAATACATAGTCAGGTATTTGAAGAATAGTTAAGAATGGTGAGGTCAAAGAAGAAAGTCTCCAATCCTCCTAAGGCTGTGTCTCCCTCTACTGCTAAAATAGAAGACAATCAATTTGAAAGCATTCTATTTGAGGCTCCAAGGCTCAATGGGAACTTTAATATATGGGAAGTAAAAATGAGGACTTTCTTAAAGTCTCGAGGGATTGAAATTTGGGAATCAGTGATTGATGATAGCAGGATGGATAGAGAATCCAAGGAGTACAATGCAAAAGTAGTAAAGAAAATCTTAAATGGACTGCCTGATTCTGTAAAGAAGAATCTAGGAAAATATTCATTAGCAAAGGATATATGGGACAGACTTCATGACCTTCACGCAAAGGGAGCACTGACCATGACCATCAGTGAAGAAGGAAATTCTGAACCCATCATAGAAGCTGAAAATGAGAAGGTTGACCTCATCAAGTTTCAAGTACAAGAAAGGGAGAGCTTGCCAAGCTTAAGAAGGAACTTGATTAAAGAAAAAGGAAGCATCATGAAGAAGTCATATCTATGAAAAATCAATTGAATAAAGCAAAGAAGCAGGAAGATACCTTGTCAAGTCAACTTGAACAAAGGCACAGGAGCGTGAACAAACTTGAAGAAGAGATTGGTTAGTAAAAGGTAGAGGTCTCCTCCCTTAAGTCTCAATTACAAGAAGCCAGGAAACAGGCACAAGAAGCTGAGAAAAGAATGGAGAGCAGTCAAACAAAGAATGAAGAAATCTTCAAAATGAAGTCAGATATCATCTCCCTTAAAATAGTAGAAGCTGAAGCTACTCGTAGCAAGGAAGAAACTGAGGAACAACTTGCAAAGAAGAATAATGAGTGTGAAAGATTGGAAGAAGAGATTGTCCTCCTCAGAAAAAAGGTTGAAGGGATGAACAAAATCATGAAGAGCTCTCAAGCCTTGGATGACATGCTCAGCTATCACGGATGTCCATCTGATAAATCAGGACTCGGGTATGCAGGTGAACCCTCAAACAAGAATAAAAATGCTTTAAGCAAAAGAGAGGTGAAGAAGCCAGAAAGAAATGGTGATGCTCCTAGTTCCAGCAAAGGCAAGGAGAAAGATCAAGGCTACAATAGAAGAAATTAATCCCTAATAATGCTATTATCCCTAGGATTTATGGAGTGCCTAAAATCCATAAAACTGATGTTCCATTAAGACCCATACTAAACACTATAGGATCACCCACTTATTGGTTAGCAAAATATCTTGTGAACAAACTTGGACCTTTATCAGGTAACAATCCCTCTTATATCAAAGATTCAGCTTCCTTCATAGAATGGATCAAAAACCTAGAATTTAATGACAATGACCTAATGGTTAGCTTTGACGTAGTGTCTCTCTACACTATGATTCCAATAGATGAAGCCTTAGAAGTATTGAAGAAGATCACAGACCTTGAAACAGTGGAACTAATAGGCATTTGCCTTAAATCTTCATACTTCAGTTTCAAGGGAAAAATCTATGAGCAAACACATGGCGTTGCAATGGGGTCTCCATTATCACCATTGATTTCCAATCTGTATATGGAACACTTTGAACATATGGCCCTTAGGTCATTCCCCTTTACCCCTGAAGAATGGAAACGATATGTAGATGACATTTTTGCTAAATGGAGCCATGGTTTTGACAAACTTAAGGAATTTTTAGCTCATATAAATAACCTCTCTAAACACATAAAATTCACTATTGAAATTGAAAAAGACAACCAGCTCCCCTTCTTAGATGTCCTCCTTACCAAGAAAAATGGGAAACTGAGCCACCAGGTCTTCAGAAAGCAGACACACACTGACAAATATCTTCATTCAAACACCCACCACCATCCGAAGCAAAAAGTTGGTGTCATCAAAACCCTAGCTACCAGAGCCTCCAGAATCTCTGACAGTGAACATTTAGAGGAAGAATTTAACCATCTCCATGAGGTCTTTGTAAACAATGGCTATCAAAAACACATTATCCAAAAAATAATTAAAGATTCCATAACCAATAAACAGAAAAGAAAATCTCGTGAAAACCCTAGAATCTCCTTACCCTATATCAAAGGAACCACAGATAAAATTGCTAGAGTTCTCGCCAAGCATAACATTATGGTTGCTTTCACGCCCCCTAACACCCTAAGAAACATGCTTGAGTCTGCTAAGGACTTATTAGACCCAAAAAATCAAAAAGGAGTATACTCGATTCCCTGTTCTTGCGGTAAAGTTTATATAGGTGAAACAGGGAGATCCTTTGGGATAAGATTAAAAGAACACATTAATGATATTACAAGAAATAGGTCGGAAAAATCAGGTCTAGCAGAGCACGCATGTTTCTCCTCACATTATATCTGTATGGAACAAGCAAAATTAGTCCACAAGGAAGACCATTATTTAAAAAGAAGGGTGAAAGAGGCAATTGAAATTGAGAAATCCTCCAATAACATGAATAGGGATGACGGTCTTAAATTAAGTAGCACCTGGAAACCCTTATTAAACAGAATGAAAAATCATTAAATTATTCTAATACTTTCTAACTAATTCATAACAAGTAACTCATTTATATAACATATCATATAATTAAATAAAAATAATATATATATATATATATATATATATAATAAAAAATAAATAAATAAATATTAATATTAACAACAGTGATAACAATAATAGATTATATAGTTAAATAATAATAATAATTATAAATAAATAAATAAATGATATACAATTAGATATAATATAATAATACAAATAAATAAATTAACACATAAAATAATATAATATATATAACAAACAAATAAGTTCAGATATACTCAAACATTAAAACCTAAAATTTTAAATCATATTAAGAATTTTATTAAATATATTCAAACATTAAAACCTAAAATTATAAATCATATTAATAATATTATTAATATTAAATAATAGTTAATATAATTAATTTTAGATTATATATATATATATATATATATATATATATATATATATATTAAAATAAAAATAAAAATTTATTAATTAATAATTGTGAATCAATCCCTGATGGTGGACTCACCTAGCTAGTCCGAAACGTTGGTTTCATAAATGGTTCACACGTTTTTCCACTAAGCATAACACATAAGAAATCCTATTCCAAAAATAAATGTGGATGATGTCAAAGAGGCAAGAGGCAATGGTTATCATCAAAGGATCTCAAGGCAGAAAGGCTTCAGAAGTACAACAAGGAAACCTCTATCTCCCAGGTACCAAAGTTCATTTTTTGGTTATTGTTATTCATGTTCAAACTTTGGTCATATGGCAAAAGACTGTAGAGCATTTCATAGAGATAGAGGTTATGGTCTCCGACAATCTCCAAGAAACAATTTTACGGGAAGAAATCATGAAATCTTATTCATGAACAATGTAGAATGCTTCAAGTGTGATAACATTGGTCATATGGCACGTGATTGTAACTTAACATGGGTTCTTACACAAGCTAGAACCATGCAAAAGAAGAAAGTTACACAAGTATGGAGAAGGAAGGAAAGACAGTCTGAAAGTCTCTTGAGCTCTCCAGCCAATCTAATTTTTTTTTAGAAGACTCTACCAAAAGGAGACGATGCATACAGTTAGGGAGAGCCTGTAATTTTTGATATTTATTGCTGAACTATATTAACAGTTATTCTTTGATGAAGATGTTCTTATAAGGGAGAGATATGAAATTAAATCTGCCATAAAAGCAGAGAAGAAAAGGTTGCAGGATAGATTAGAGATGCAAAGATTGGAAATCTTGCCTGAGGCAGAAAGAAAGAGGATATTACATGATTGGAGTGCCTGAGCACAACAGTGAAAGCGATGAAAGGAAAGCTGATATGAATAGGCATAAAAGTTGTGAGTTTTTTGAGGAAATGTTTGGGTATGACTGATAACCCAGCAGTTGAAATTAAAGGGGAGTGTTGGAATATTAATTTCAACTGGAGCATTGTCGGAATCCACCATGGCAACAGCGACTGCAAACCGCATTTATTTCCAGCAAAACCGCTGAGGAAAACCGCCAGTACAGTTCCCCGCACCGCCTTTTGCAATTTGTGGTTTTATCTCCGGAGGCTCCGATCAATGCAACCAACCGACGCATGTTCACAGTACAGTTTCAAAACCGCTCATTCCCCGGCCGGTAAACTTCGTTTAATTTGACCGAGCGATATCTGTTGGATTGGAAGGAAGGCAGATAACCGTTTATTGAAACTGAAGTTGTATACGGCCCTGCACCATTTGGACATTGCGTGAAGTTTTCATTTGACCGTCGTTTGTTGCATTGAATTCGCAGATGAGTACCTTTTTTCCAGAAATTATTTATACTGCCATGCTGAAGTAACTAAAGAATTTAATGAAGTGTACTGAGGGCAGTAAAAGTAGGCGAAGTCATTAATATTATTATTGTTGTATTCACGGGAGTTGTTGTTTTTTTTATGGCATAAGTAAAAACAAAAAGTTTAGTTCTGTTGTTTTGTTGTTGTGGAGGATGTATTGCAGAGCAGCAGAGCGCGAATTTTTGTTGTTAATCCCTCTGAAATGTAATACGCAGCAGCGTTGAAACATGTAATGTTTTTGCTTTGTTTTTATCACATATGCAATGTAATATGCACAGAAGTGCGGAGAAGAAAACAGGGGCAGCGTTGAAAGATAAGGGCAGTAGCATGAGAGAATATACACACATAGCAGAGTGAGTGTAATACGAAGCAGATGGAAATGTTGTTTTTGGGCAATGAAACTGCACAACAGTGTGAAGATGAAAAAGAACAGGGCAGCGTAGAATTTTTCTCAGTGGAAAATGAAAAACCAATTCAGACAGCAGCGTGAGGGTAATGTTGTTTTTTTTAATATGGAATGTATGTAGTGTAATATGCACTGTGTAAATGGGCATGGTAATGCAAATGTGGTCCAGCATATGTATTGAAGATGTTTTTTAAAGCAGTGAATGTTTTGGTTTTGGAACTGCACTTGAAGCAATCTGGATCCCTCTGTTAAGAGGAAGATGCTTTTCAGCATAGATAGTTGTGAAATCCCTCCGTTAAGAGGAAGATGTTTTTCAGCATAGGCAGTGGTGAATCCCTCTGCTAAGAGGAAGATTCTTTTCAGCATAGACAGTGGTGAATCCCTCAGTTAAGAGGAAGATTCTTTTCAGCATAGATTGGTGAATCCCTCTGGTTAAGAGGAAGATGGTCTTCAGCATAATCTATGGTGAATCCCTCTATGTGAGGAAGACATTTTGTAACAATTGGTTTATTGTAAATGAATAGAAGTTTTTTGTTTGTTTATTGCTGAAGCTTTATCTTCAGCAAGCTCAAATTCTGTCTGCAGCAAGATCCCGTGTTAAAGATCATGTGTTGTAAAACAAAGTATTATCCTCTGTTCAAGTGAATTTTTTTGTTCTGGAATTATCAGAAATTCCTAGCAGAGTATCATTCTCTGTGTTGTGTTTGTTTTGTTTTTGGAATTTTAGTAGAAAAAATCCCAACATTATATCAGAGCATTGTTCTCTGGTCTTTTGTGTTTGAAATCTCCAGAAATTTCCAACAATTCCAGCATGGGATTCCTCCCGAGTTAGGAAATTTGAGCAAGCTTGTAATTCTCGATATAGCTCATTGTAGTCTTATTGGCGCTATCTCTTCTAAGCTGGGTGGTCTTTGAAAACTAAGCATATTATATTTGTCTGCCAACAACTTCAGTGGTCATATTCCTCCTGAGTTGGGCAAACATGTGAGATTAAAATCTCTTCATCTATCTCATAACGATCTCTCTGGTGAAATATCCATCGAAATCTTGGAGCTGAAAAAACTCAGAATGCTCAATCTGGTCAATAACAGACTACAAGGCGGTATTCCATCTTTCATTTAGAAGTTCTGGATCTATCGGGGAACAATTTCACAGGTGTCGTGCCTCAGCAACTGGGCGTAAGTGCAAAGCTACTGGAAGCAGATGTTTCTCTCAACAAACACACTGGTTCCATCCCTCCCAATCTCTGCGAGGGTGGAAGGCTGCAAATATTGACTATATCCGATTCCTGAGTTTCTTGGCATATGTAATTTTCTCGTTATAGCCCGCATGGGGAAAAATCATTTGAATAGTTCGATACCTGTGGGTTTGCTATACTTACCCAAGCTAGCTATCATTGAATTGAACAGCAATTATCTCAGTGGGAGCATTGCTAGGAAAATCAATAGTGCATTATCTTCTTTGATGACACATTTCTAATAACATACAATGCGCCATGTAGTTCATCTGCTAACATACTTTCCAAAGTCTAACGCTTCACATTAATTTTCAAGTTTCTATAATCCCACGGAAGGGGATCGAAGAAGCCAAACTCCATTGCTGGCTTCGAAGCGATGGATTTGCTCAAATACTTTGCTGAATTGGTTTTGATTTGAAGAGTTATTTATCAATATGAAAAGTGACAATAATAAGTAACGTAAAGGATGTAGGCATTCAAGCGCATATGAAGGGATGAAATAAATATTTGTTTTACTTGCTCTTAGAGGTATCAACAATATATCGGTATATACCCAGCCTGAGCAAATCGTATATTCTTGTGTGTAAACGTTGGTTGCTATAAAGTAAGAGAATCCCGGTAACGATTCAATTAATAAGTAATTGATTAAAGATTCAATTGGCAAGTAATTGATTAAATATTTATATTAGGATTGAATAAATAATTGCATTATTAATTCTAGAGGTTTATATTACAGGGTAGTGTGATGTGTAATTTTAAGTTGGTTATCATAATTGAATTGAAATTTTTATATGTTTATCAAAATAAAAGTTACATGAAAAATTAAAAAAAATAAATAAAAAAAAATAACTATATAAAACATTTAAATAATATCATTTTATAAAAAAAAAAATCATTTGAAAAAATTTACTAAAAAAAATTAACTATACTTACATTCAAAAAATGTCCACTCATTAAATTTTTTTATGTCCTGACTACTTAGATCTCTATTTAAAATAGATCTATACTAGTTAACAATAATATGAGATATTACTGTGAAGTATCATAGTACAACATTTAGGCATTAAAACACTATAAACACACAAAATAAATTAAATAAATTTTCTTTTCTTAATTATAATTGAAAATCATTTATATTAAAAAAATTGAGATTCCTCATCAAATACCAAAACCCTTATGTACCTAATCAAACCTTATCTCTTAATAAGTGACCCTTCTTGAAAAACCATTTAATAACTTAGGAAATAAAATCATTTACATCAAGGAATTGCAATTCATCATCAAATGCCGAGACCCTTATGGAGCTAATCAAATCTTACCTCTTAATGAGCGAACCTTCTTGAAAAACCATTTAATAACTTATGAAATAAAATCATTTACATTAAATAATTGTGATTCCTCATTAAATGCCAAGACCGGTATAGACTAATCAACCAATGAATATGCTCATATATATATAAAGAAATATTGTGTCTAACTCTGAACGATCTTTTGCCAAAACCGATTTTTGAAAGATTCCTCAACAAATGCCAAAACCCCTTTAGGAGTTAATCAACGAATGTTTTGAACCACTCAATATGCGTATGCATCAAAGATGGGCAAAAATATTGTCTAACTCTACAACGAGCTTTGAAATATTTTGTTAATGCGATTACTTTACTTTCCTTTTTCAGCTGAAATATATGAATTTGAATGATAAAACTATTAACATAATTCTATTATGAAAGGGAATTTTTTATCAAACTAGAAAATTTTAAAAAATGTTCGTTTGTAAATAAAATGGAAATAGGCTCTCACATTCAGTGCAACCATTCTATTATATTGAAGACCGTGGAGAATGACATTCGTAACTTATGACATTCGTTACTTACTTGACCATGAGATGTTTTTCAATCTTTTAAGTGGAAATGCTCAACTTGTCCTAACAAATCAAATTTTGAGAACAAAACAAAACAAATATTTCTGTGAAGACCCCTCAGCAATAAGATTAAAATATGTCATAATCATCCTTTAGGTCCAGTCAAACCCCGACCGACTTGTTGTGGCAAAAAATGAGATCCTTCTTTTTAATAACAATATAAAGATCATGTGATGTCCCTTTACTTTGGTGTGATGTTCAATCTTTTAGGCGTAAATGCGCAGCCTCTCTTTAACAAACAGAATTTCGAGAAACATTAAAGTGGCATGGCGAGGCGATGCTTTGTGGCGAAAAACAAAACAAAGATTTCTGCGACTGCCATTAGCGATAAGATTCAAATATCTTATAATCGTCATTTAGATGAAGTCAAACCCCAAGCGATATGTTGTGGCAAAAATGAACTATATTTGTGACCTTTTTGGTTGGACACTTATTCATAATATATGTTGTAGCTTTGCCTTCAACATACTCTTTGCCATTTTCATAATGGTCTTATTCTTCTTTTTCACAACACTATTTTGCTGAGGTGTATATGTTGTTGTAAATTGTTTCCTATTGAGATGCATTCGCCACGTCTGTCAGTGTTAAGGGTTTTGATGTAGTGTTTATTTTGCTTATCAACAAGAGCTTTGTATTGGCGAAAACACTCAAACACTTCACTTTTCTGTTTAGGAAATAGACCCGTGTATTCCGTGTGTAGTCATCTATGAAGGTCAATAAATAGTGGCTACCACCAATTGATGATGTCTGCATTGGTCCACATAAATTTTAGTGGACAATCTCCAAAGGTGCCATTGCCCTTATTGACTTTCCTGCTGGAAATGTCTCTCTATGTTGCTTGCCCAAGATACATCCTTCACATAGGCTATCTGATTTTTCAATGAGTGGTAATCTCTTCACCATGCCTTCCGTGTGTAGCAAATTCAAACCTCCAAAGTTGAGATGACCAAACCTCAAATGTCATAACCAATTTTCATCTTTGACCTCTGCTCGAAAGTTTACTTGTGTAACAACTACATCTTTTCTTCCATCCTCTTGTCAGTTCATTGATAGTTGTGCTTGTGCACCTTCTTCCTTCAAATCTGATTTTATCTTTAGAGGAAACATTTTCATCCCAACTTTTTCAATCAAAAACCTGCTTGGAGGCTTATCCAAAATTGTGCACTCATAATTTTTGAAAAAAACATTATAGCCCTTTTGCATGAGTTACCCAATGCTTATGACATTATGCTTCAAACCAGGGACAAAGTAAACATCTGAGATGTAGTTCTTCTCCCCCTTATTTGTTAGGATATTAACCCTTCCTTTGCCCATGACAAATACTTTTCTATCAGTGCCTAATGTCACTTCAGATTTCACACTTTCATCTAGATTGGAAAACATTTCTATGTTCCGTGACATGTGGTTGTTTGACCGTGAATCTAGATACCATACATAACTTTGTTTTTCTTGTGCTACATTACAAGCTAAAAACATGCTATCATGGTTCTGATTTTCCTTTGTGAAATTTACACTTGGTTTCTTATTAATGTCATATTGATTCTTTCTACATTCATTTGCATAATGACCATACTTCTTACAGTAATGACATTGAACTTGAGATCTATCATACCTCTGACCTTGTGCTTGATTTTGGCTTGGGCCTTGACATAGATTTTGATTGTTGCCCCTTCCACTTGAGCTTGAAAGGCTGCTTCTTCCACCTATATGTGGGCTTCTTCCTCTTCCTCTAACATATGATCTTCCTCTGCCTCTACCTTGACCAAATGAAACTTGTGTCTTGAAGGCATGCTCCAATGAGCAGCTTGTTACTCTATTCAATCCATGTTCATGAGAAATAAGTGATTCATGTAGCTCATCCACCGAGAATTGTGAGAGATCCTTTGTCTCTTCTATCGCCACAACAATGACATCAAACCTTGCTGACAAACTTCTCAAAACTTTCTCAACTATTCTCCTTTCCTCAAGTGTTTCACCATTAGACCTGATTGAGTAACCAGTGGAATTACATGTGTAAAAAATGAGTCTATATTCTCAGACTCTTTCATAAAAATTGTTTCAAAGTCTCTTATCAACATTTGCAGTTTTGTTATATTGACTTTTGCCATGGTTTGGTAGGTTGTCTAGAGGGTGTCCCATGCTTTCTTGGACTTCGTTGTTTTTGCAATCCTTGGGAAAATATTTTCATGAACTGCTTGAAAAATGTAGAAGAGGGATTTTGCATCCTTCTTCTTCTTTTCCCTCAACAAATACCTTTCTGCTTGAGACAAGCCATTGTATGTTGTTGTATCTGCTGGTTCTTGAAAACCATTCTCCACCAAATCCCAAATGTCTTGAGAAGAAAAAAATCCCTTTATTGTAATAGCCCAATAATCATATTTTTTTCCATTAAATTGAGGTACCTGAGGATTAGTCAAGCTTGTTCTTGATGTTTCCATTTCTGAGTGTAAAAAAACTTTCTACCTACTGGTAAATACACTTCAAAAATCTTCCCTCAAAACAATTTTTAATTGCTAGTAAAAAGAACTTGTTTTTACACTAAGAAAGTTTAACCTGCTCTGATACTATGTTAGAAATTTTACAGGGGCAGAGTAGAGGAGTTTGCCTCAACAAATTAGCTGTGGCAAACAAATCGCAATTGAGCAGAGGCTTAAAAAAAATAGTAATTTACTCACGGCAAAACAGAGTAAAGCTTGGAGCAACATAATAAAACTTTAGCTTATAATTATAATGCATGAAAATAAATTCATATGAGAGCATGGCTCATTTACCAAGTAGAAACAAGGTTTACGACGATTTACACTTCACCACAGGTTGTAGAGTACAAAGTAAAACTCTCTAATTGTTGTTCTCACACGGCCACCAAAATTTTCTCCACGATTTTCTTTTGACCTCTCAGACTTACAACCTCGACTCCTCTCACTTACAAAATTATTTTTACATTCATATTGATCTAAACATACAACTTTGACTCATGACAGCGCAAATATTTAAGACACATGATGGGCGATTATACAAAATGAGGGATTTTATGAACTTGCAGAGGTTGTGGACTGGAAGTAAGAGTTGCGCAGTAGATTTTTGAACATACATTTTACCAAATATGTATTAAGTTCTTTAATTATTTAATGTGTTGCCGAATGTTCAGCTTGTACTTCTACTTAGAACTTCAGTCCTTTCGCCTGCAAACAAAATTGCAACCTGCAATTGAGGTGTTCGACAAATATGGTTGTTTTTATTCTATTATTTGTGGTAGTTGAGATTAATATTTCCAAAAATATCACTAGGATTAAAAATACTGAGATGTAACTCCAATGGAATGGTAATTATATTCTTATTTTACTTGGAAAAAAAAAACAGTTCGATGTTGGATTTGGACAAAAATACTCAACTGTGAAAGAATAACAAAGAATAACAAGGGCATGTAAATATGCTTTGAATAAGTCACATTTAAATACACAAAATTTTACTTGGCCTAATTATACACGACTGGGTGTTCAATACGAAGAATAACAAAGGCATGTAAATATGCTGTGAATAAATCACATTTAAATACACAGAAGTTTACTTGGCCTAATTATACACAAGTGGGTGTTGTTACAGGGAAAAGTGTCTATGTAGAACTGCTAATCCCACTAAGGTGTGGTAGCTACTTTAGAAACAAACAAAGTAAAACTATTTTCGTTTTCCTTTATGAAAGATAGATGAGAGAAGAATAAAGGAGACCAACCTCTGTCTTGCGCTTGGTTCCTTGCTTGATTCCTCTCTCTTCTGATAGTCCTTTGCTACTTGCTTCCTTGTATACCCAGCTTTACAGAGTACCTGTAGAATCAAAGCAACATAACACTATGCGAGAACATGGATCTATTATCATAAACAATCTAGGAGAAGATGTAAATTGACCATACAAATGCACAAAACATAGATTACACAAGAGTATGGAGGAAAACTTGAATAACTTTATTGATAATCAAGAAAGAGCCAAGAAAGTTACAACCAGTTGTTCTGACCCAACATCATCCTCTTAGCAAGTAAGCCCTTCTTCACCTCATGTAAAGCTTAGATCACCCAACACTATGATGTTGCCTCAAGAAACCACCAACAATTCCTTAAAAGATGCAAAATTCCAGCCTCTGGATCTCTGGGATGAGGGATCCATATATAGATATCTGTAAGGGAGATGAGTCAGCTTGTGATTTCATTAGTGTCTTCCCTCTGATAGTTCTTGCTTCCACTTGGAGATTGATGATCTCTTACTCATCTTTTGTCGAATTCAGAAAGGCAAGTGTCACAGGAGAAGTTTCTGGAAGATTCCATGCTTCTCCACCTCGCGGATTGACACTGCCATTTGTCTCTTCTCACCCATCGCACCCCATAGAAGGGCTTTTTGAAATGAAACACACCCACATAGTGTACTTAGGTGAGATGCAACGCACTTTGCCTATGGAGCAGGTGAAAAGATTCTATTTTGACCAGTTCTGAGTAGTTTTTCATGGAGAACTTATGGGAGAAGCTGTAATCAGTTGACCTTGTTCCTTTAGGGGTTGGAACAACACTTTTAGGGACTTAGGAGCCCTTGGTTTATGGACATTTTATGCTTGTGTTTGAAATGCCCAAAAATGTCTATAACAGTTGCCCCCTAAAGCATGATGTCGTTAATCTTTTTTTTGATGTCGGGTGAAATGCTTTATCATGAGGATCCGAAGTTCTTTTAAGCTGGAATGAGACCTGTAATAAGATACAATACAATACATTATCTTCATAATATTTTCATGATCTAGCTGAGGCGGGCATTCCCATGCTCAGCCTTATAAATTCATTTTCATGTACATAGGACAGACAATCGTCTAAGTGTAGACTGATGATTCTGGTAGAGCCATCATCCCATAGATTGGATGATTATCTGTGCAGCAATGAAGTACATTTGATGTCTTTATTTTCCTGAATATATATCACAGCCCAGATGGATGAAACTAGATCCAGGGTCTTCAATCTCATTCGATCTTCATTCAAAGTACAAGTCGATCCATGTGAGAGATGTTTTGGAGTCGAACATGGAAAGACATCGCCTGATTACCATCCAATGATGTAAGCTGTTAACAGGCGTGAGAGGAATCATCGATAATGATAATGACCCTCAAGGTACTCCAGTACAATTCATGTGGTGTGAATAAAGGACTTGGCGTCGAACACAACGCAAAATCTTTCGGTCGAAGGCCATTGATGTAAACCTGTCGCTGGAAGTGAGAAACTTGCCATTGAGGCATACGAGCTTCAAAGTACTGAAAGGGGTGTCCCTAGATCGGCTTCTTAGATAATGAGCTGATGTCGACAAGAAGCGATCCGCCATAGGAGGGCCTTAATGAATCCCACATCAATGACACGGAACGGAGCAAATGATTTTAATGGAGATGAAAATGGTCTGGTGATATAAGGTTCAGGGTGGCGGTCATGAAAGAATGGAGCATAAATGTATTGCAGCGGGTGAGACACAGGTGAATTCTCTGAGTGACTTCTCGTGAACATATCGGCAACACTGACATGATGGATTGGTAGCATTAACCCCAAATGTGGATGGTGTGATGTGACCATGGTGATGTGACCGGTGAATGAAACAACCCAACCCGACTCGGATACGGAGTGAAAGTGTCATGTTCAAGAGTGACTTGCTACCAACAAAGTTTCTTCAAGTTTTCTTCTCAATTTTTCCCCAGTCATTGTTGACCAGTACCTCTTTATTTTTGTCAAGCTTGAGGAGGATAACATATGCTTGTTCTATAATTTGCACTTCGGGCAAACCCATCGCTATGTTTTAACGAGCCTAGCGATAGTGAAACTCGTTCTTGTCTCCTATGGACAAGTTTGTCGCTATTAGGTTTTAACGAGTTTAACGACAAAGATAACTTGGTCCTTTTCAATTTTAGAGAGTCTGAAAAGGGACATAAAGGAAACTCCAAAAATCCTTTTTCGTAATCTAATCCCTTAAGTCCAAAAAAATATAAAACAATACAGAAGGGATGAATGTTCGATACTTTTAACGAGCGGAACAAAACAAGCGCTTGATCTTTTTGTGTAATAATCCTTCAGGTCCAAAAAGATTAAAATCTAAAGGAGGGATAACACTTCCGGTCCCTTTAATGAGCTGGAGAGGCTAATGGCTTGGCAATCTTTTCATATTTTACGAGTCAGTTGAAAAGAGCTTAAAGGAGACTCGTCTTTGAGGAACGAGTGATAAAATTGGGTAGCAGCTGATTCCAGGTAAGGTTTGGAATTTTCCAGTCATGACAGTGTTACAAGGATGGATAATAGGATCACTCTTCGCAGCTGTTCCTCAAAAGGGGTAAACAATCAAATGGAGGTGAATGATCGGTCAATACAGAGTGGAGGTGATGATGGGAACACGACCAAGGCTTTAAAGGCTGAAGTACTACATTCACGATGATTATTTACCGGGAATTGGTTCATTTTTTATTGAGCTTAAATGCTGGGGGAAACATTTGCTCATTGCTTATTTTTATTTTTTAACGAGGATGAAGTCCGTGTTAAAACTACTCGATGTAGGTTTATTTTTTAACGAGCTTGAATCCTGTCGTAACATTGCTCGTGGCGGGTTTATTTCTTAATGAGCTTGAACCCTGCGGTAACACTGCTCGTGATAAGTTTGCATGCCCCCCGCATAATAACGCAAATTGAGGTGCATGCCCCCCAAGCTTCATTGCATTCATCGCGGTGGTTGGAATGAAGGTTTACCTTCGAGATCTTCGAAAGACTGGACTTTGATTTTGCGAGATCGTAATCAAAGACTCGATTTGGAAAGGGATTCGTTTCATTTTTTAATGAGGTTGACACAGTAAAAGAACTATCCTCATAATCCACTGTATTTACAGTATTTGATAGAAAATCAAAAACTGAAGGATGATTAAGGTTATTGGAATAATCTTCGTTGTAATCCAGGAGATGGGAATGATGGTGGTGATCTTCCCATGGTGCCTCTGCTAACATCAATGACTGAATGATTCCTTTGTCTGTAGAATGTACATGCGACCAAGGATCTGAAGAGGTACCATATTCCTTAGACCTATCTATCCAAACACTCGATGAGCATTGATTTGGTTTTGCCCCCCAGGCCAAGAAAATTGATTGCTACAATATTTCTAAAATGGCGATGATCCATGCTGACAAAATGTTTAGGAATCTTCCGAATTTATTAGATATACAAGATTTCATATTGCAGGTTTCCACTGTGGCCACTTCCGCCAGATTACTCGGATGCGGTATGGAAAAAGTACCCATTAAGGCAGGGTCTTTTAGGAGACCTACTTCGATATTTTGAAGCGAATGATTGCTTCCATGGATCATTGGAATGCTTCGCGTAACTTGTGAACTGTTGGGGAGAAATGTTTGTTGGTCGACGATTGTAATTCTTCCTTGAAAGGGAAATGCAATCTTCCTGAAGTAGGTTGACACAGTTGCGGCCATGGCATATATCCAGAGCCTTCTTAGTAGGATGTTGTAATCGACGTTTCCATCGATTACATCGACATCTATTTCTATCGTTTTCCCTCCTAGTTCAACCTGCAAGTTACTTAGAATACCATATGGGGTATATGTTCATCCGTCAAATGCCTTTAATGTCGTCGAAGATCGCGACAAGGTCAGAGATCCTAAAGTTTTCCAGCAACTCATCGACATAATACATGTAGATTCCCCCTCATCAATAATTGTTCGATGAACAGTTTTGTTGAGGGCTTTCACTTGAATGAGGAAATCTAGTTGAGCTGGTAACTGAGGATCGTATCCTTTATGATTAAAGGACACAATATTGGAATCCTTTCGGTCTATCCCACCGATGGCTGATAATAAAGCCTGCTTTTGGGATGGGCAATTTTGCAGTACCTCAAGTGTCGACATAGCGGATGGCGATTGGGCCAGATCTTCCACTATATTATAATTTTGTGTTGCTCTAGCACGAGGATTAAATGTCGACTTGTGTACTACTCCCTTTGGCAGTTTTATTGTCAGTTCGGGAATGATGGGTGGCACAACTTCTGTCGAAGTTGTTGTCGAACTACTAGGTTGATCTTTATCCTTTTTGTTCGATAGCTGTGGGTTCCCGTAATCTTTGTTCCTTGTCGATATCAAAGCATCATTTTGCTGTTTGGAAATTGACAACATCAGCACTTGAGATGGGGAAGCATTTCCACTGTCAACCAGATTTGTTCCTGGATTCGGAAGCGGATTAGTTAATGTTGTCGAGGTTTTTGAATTCTTGAAGAATTTTTTAAGCTCAGCTCTGTGTGGAAAATCTACTGTCCAATGATCCTCATCGCATATAAAGCATGGACGATTTGGTTTCCTATTTCTAGAAGGGTTTGTAGAAGATTTTTCAGGTGATGGTTCCTCCTGTTTCTTCTTCTTCCCTTTGGTTTTCTTCTTTCCTCCTGGTTGCTTGGTTTCTTTGCCTTTATCTGTCGAGATGGAATTTACTTCCGAGGCAAGAATTTCTTCTTTTGCATTCTGACTGGAAATCTTACGGGCCTTTTTAGATGTAGCCTTTGTCGATTTCGTGTCTGTTGTGCCAATCACGCCATCGCTGGCATGAGAGTCATTGTTTGATTTAGGATGAGGAGGGACCGAGAATTCCGGTCTAGGAGCATCAGGTATTTTATCGTAGAGCGTGCCATACTGAGTGTAAATCAAGTCTAAATATTGTGCACGGGCGATAACTTGCTCTTCGGTGACGACTCCCCCTTTTACCATATCTTCCGTGATGGAAAGCAATAATGACTTAATAAACCATTCAGCTAAAACCTGATCAGGAACATATGTTTTTACCATTCTACGACGACGTCGCCACTCATGTATATGATCGGATATGTGATTGGGAGTCGTTTGCTTGAAATTGGTAAGAAGTTCCGTTCCCATTTCATACCTTATCGGTAATTGAAAATGGGTTAAAAAGGTTGTGGCTAGGGTACTGAAGTTATCAAACGAAGCTCTGGAAAATTCGATATACCATTTTGCTACCGGACCAGTTAACATCCTCTGAAAAAGGCGAAGTCTAATCGAATCATCGTTTAGGGTGTTTGATGAACACCACAGATGAAAGGTCATCACATGATTTGACGGATCTTCACCCGGATTTCCATTAAATTTAGGAATATCTGATGGAATTTTATGCGGAATCGCTGGCCACCAAGGGGCGTAAGCGATTGGATCGTTTGTTAACCGATTTAAATCAGGTAACTCTAAAGTTGCCACGAAGGGTAACTGTTGATTCAGGTTAGGTGAAGCATACCCAGGATAAGATGGAATCGCCTGAGCAGTTGGTCTTTGCATACCAGCATAATGCATTTGATGCTGGTAACTTTGGTAAGGTTGGTGGGCATAACCATTGTAGAATGGTTGATTTTGACCGTTTTGAATATACGGCTGCCCACTATTTGCAAAGATTTGTTGCTCAGATCCTTGGTATACTTGTTGGAATTGCGGTTGTTGGTATTGCACCAGCCATGGTTGTGAAGCCATGTGTTGTTGCCCGATACTAACTGTTTGACCAAGATGAGGGGTAATTGTACCCATTTGGACCTGTGTCATTCCACCAGTCGGCGATTGTGGTTGAGTCACAGGGTCAAGAGGTTGTTGCATTACAACCTGAGAAACTTGAGGTTGGCATACAATAGGCAGTGCTTGTACTTGCGACACTGTCACAATAGCTGGCGTAGTTGGTATATTTGACATAGGTAAACATTGTTGCATCGAATATACAACTCTTGGTTGTTGAGGTAGTATCGGTACCCAACCGCTAGATGTAATTCCAGCATAACCTGAATTTTGTTGTGAACTCCCGTATGGCTGTCCTCCCGGAGGGGACAATGAAAGGGTATACTGCCCCCCATACGGCGGTAATCCGGTACTTAAAGGAATGGTTTTCCCTTGAGGACTGGATTGCCCAAATTGACATCCCAAAGGATCAATTTGTTGAGACTCAACATAAGAGTTTCCTGATACTATTCCAGATGAACAAACAGGAACGGACCATAATGTCTAAATAGCCCCTAAATGGGATCCTTCTAGCGATTGAGAGCTAATTGGGACAGATGGTATACCGGCAAACATTGTTGGAGTGATAGCAGAAAGTTCTGCCATCGCTGTGTCGGACGACACAGTCCTAGATGTTGACGGTTATTCAGACATTTCTAGTCTATCCAAAAGATTACCTAGCGATTCTACAGGAGCTTCCGCTGGCGGTAGACTAATTTCTGATGAAGAAGGATACAAAGTGATCCCGACTCAAAATTGCGATGGAGTACTAGATGGAGGATCCTCCACAATCTCTTCTATAGCAATCAGACCAGGTGGAAGAGATAGACCGTCAGGTCCGTAAAATATTTATGGTTCTGAAGAAGGTATGGAATCTATAGCGACTGAAGTTTGGGGAACAACACTCTCCGAACTGGCTGTAGATGGAACTGGTTTAGTAATACAAGTGTTTACCCTCAGAATAGGATTAGTACTACTGTCCTTCGATGGCTGCTGAACTTCTTCTGTAAAGGTAGGGATACCAGAAATGTTTGGAGTAACCGGAGTCTCTAATGTTGTTGGAACACTTGTTCTAACTTTACTAGGAGATTTGAAACCAGTTAAACGAGTTCGCTTTGTCCATAATAGTTTTGATTCTGGAGAGAAAGACGGTTGACTCGTAAGCCTCCACGAATGACGGGGTTTCAATTGACTTTCTTCTATGATTGCGGATTACTCGATCAACTAAAAATCAAGGGGAGGTATGTTTCCGAATTAGATGAATTTTAGACGCTTTGACACAACTTGTTTTTTCAATTTTAAAGAGTCGCGAAAAAACAAAAGATGACTCTAGTCGCCTTCAATTTTTAATGAGCCTGAAGTGACAAGTGCTCAGATGGACCTTTTCTGTTAAGGAGTCTGAAAAGGAACGAAAGGGACTGCTCTGGAAATCTAGGAAGAGAGATTACCAAACCAATCGCAAAACTACAGAATACTTTTTACGGTACGGCAGTCAATCTTCTCGAATGCTGTGTTCAGTGCATTGCGATCGATAGGGCAGCAGACACAGCTTCCTATGGATAAAGGATTAAGCCTATTGTGGTCTCCCAAAATATACTCGACGGTACGTGGGAGCACAAGTCCGTACTGGCACTTATCGTCTCAAAGTGGAGGAATCACCCAACCAACAGTGAGAACAACAGTTACCAGGCTTTACGACGCCGGAATACGTTTCTAGCCTAGACTTTTAGATGTTGTGCGTTAGGTTCCAAAGCGTTGTTAGATTCATTAAATTTATTTTATACTTGATCTTGCTTAAGAAATTTGCCTTTCAGGTTCACCACGTGATGTAGATGTACAATTCCTAAAATGCAATCTAAGATGATAAACAGTCTTTTATCTTCTTTGTGCAATGAAAATCCTAGCTACTAAGGAAAGAAAGACAAAATTCTTTCAACAAAGGTCAAAGAGCACACACTATATGCACTGTCTTAAATCAAACCAATCAAATAGTCTAAATGCAAATGCACATGCATGTATTTGTTTTTAGTCTTCTTAATATGTGAATGATAAAAAGAAAGCTAATGCGCAAATCTGAATTACTTTTCAAAGCGACAATTACTAACAAGTTTATTTTCAAAATCAAAATCAAGACAATGAAAACACTTTGCGATTTGGAAATGAAGACTTGCTTTCGACACTAGAAAAACTACTAATTCAGATCAAATACAATAGTAACAGGGTAATCGACTATCAAGGGCAATCAGACTCTCTTCTATGACTGAAAACGACACTTGCGACACTTTCAAATCAAGAAACGATAGTACAATTATGTTACTTTTTTGCAAAGGAGAACTGAAAATGACTCAACAAATACACAAAAACATTTACAGTTCTTTGCACAATGGAGGTGGAATATGAGCAAGAAAGGGGTTTCAAACAGAGGTGTACTGACTACATGCAGCAAAATTCTTGAATAGATCTGAAAAGAGTGAACACAGAAACCAAAATTTAGGACAATGCCTAGTCTGATCAGCGCACCTGTAACACAGTGAATTTGAAATGCAGCGCACTTACTACACTCGGGAAGTGCGCTGAATTTGAGATTCACAGAACAGAGAGTGCGCTGGGCCAGGGACGAAACTTTGCTTGGGTTCCGGGTCACAGTTTGCAGTTCAGTTCAGGGATTTTGGCTGAGCAAGTGGTAATCAGTAAATCAACAACAGGGGTAGATCTAAGGAGGTTACTAGAGCCACCACAAGGGCAATTAGAGAGCTTGTAAATCAGTTGTTTAATTCATAAACAAAACTCAGAGATTGACTGAAGCGGCATTTATCTACATTGCATTTGCATAGCAAATGCAGTTCGAAAGCTACCTGGCTCAACTTCAGGCTCCGTCTGTAAGTTTATAAAGTAAACAAATGTAGATAAACAAACAACCTAGTCGATCCCCAATGGAGTCGCCATTTTGTTACACGAAAAAGTGTCTATGCAGAACTGCTAACCCCACTAAGGTGTGGTAGCTACCTTAGAAACAAACAAAGTAAAACTACATTTGTTTTCCTTTATGAAAGATAGATGACAGAAGAATAAAGGAGATCAACCTCTGTCTTGCGCTTGGTTCCTTGCTCGATTCCTCTCTCTTCTGATAGTACTTTGCTACTTGCTTCCTTGTATACCCAGCTTTATAGAGTACCTGTAGAATCAAAGTAGAATAACACTATGCGGGAACATGGATCTATTATCATAAACAATCTATGAGCAGATGTAAATTGACCATACAAATGCACAAAACATAGATTACACAAGAGTATGGAGGAAAACTTGAATAGCTTTATTGATAATCAAGAAAGAGCCAAGAGAGTTACAACCAGTTGTTCTGACCCAACATCATCCTCTTAGCAAGTAAGCCCTTCTTCACCTCATGCAAAGCTTAGATCATCCAACACTATGATGTTGCCTCAAGAAACCAACAACAATTCCTTACAAGATGCAAAATTCCAGCCTCTGGATCTCTGGGATGAGGGATCCGTATATAGATATCTGTAAGGGAGATGAGTCAGCTTGTGATTTGACTAGTTTCTTCCCTCTGATAGTTCTTGCTTCCACTTGGAGATTGATGATCTCTTACTCATCCTTGGTCGAATTCAGAAAGGCAAGTGTCACAAGAGAAGTTTCTGGAAGATTCCATGCTTCTCCACCTCGCGGATTGACACTGCCATTTGTCTCTTCTCGCCCATCACACCCCATAGAAGGGCTTTTTGAAATGCAACGAACCCACTGAGTGTACTTAGGTGAGATGCAACGCAGTTTGCCTATGGAGCAAGTGAAATGATCCTGTTTTGACCAATTCTGAGTAGTTTTTCATGGAGAACTTCTGGGAGAAGCTGTAATCAGTTGACCTTGTTCCTTTAGGGGTTGGAACAACACTTTTACGGACTTAGGAGCCCTTGGTTTATGGATATTTTATGCTTGGGGTTGCAGTGCTCAAAAATGTCTATAACAGGTGTTCAATGGCATGTCCCTTTCTCGCCTAATTATACACAAGCGGGTTTTCAATGGCCTGTCCCTTTCTCTCCTCGGTGTTCAGTGGCCTGTCCCTTTCTCTCCTCTTCTGGCCTCTCGCTCTCTTTATTTCCTATGTTTTGGCCTATAAGATTACAATGTCGATTTAGCTATAAAAATCTAGCTTCTAACAAATCAAAGCATTTCCTAAATATTTGAAATCAGTTTCTAATTATATCAATCAATTCTTATCACCTAATAAGCCTTATTGCTTAATAAGAAAACCTTCTTAAAAAAACCATTTAATAACTTAAGAGATATAATCGTTTACATTAAAGAATTGAGATTCCTCATCAAATACCAAAACCCTTACGGAACTAATGAAACCTTATCTCTTAATAAGCAAACCTTCTTGAAGAACCATTTAATAACTTAGGAAATAAAATCATTTACATTTAGAAATTGGGATTCCTCATCAAATGCCAAGACCCTTATGGAACTAATCGACCAATGTTTGTACCACTAAAATTAGTCCTACATTACAAAAAAAAAAGAGGAAAGAAAATATTGTGTCTAACCGTGAACGATCTTTGAAAGATTCCTCATGAAATGCCAAAACCCCTTTGGAATTTAATCAACGAATGCTTGAACCACTCAGTAGGCTTCTGCATCAAACATGGGCAGAAATATTGTCTAACTCTACAACGATCTTTGAAATATTTTGTTAATGTAGTTACTTTACTTTCCTTTTTGCTACTCAATATATGAATTTTGAATGATAAAAGTATTAACATAATTCCATTATGAAAGGTATTTTTTTATCAAACTAGGATTGTATTATTATTAAAAGTGAAAAACTCCACTCGTTTTAAATCAAAACTTCATTAAAAAGTTAGTTGTCAAATCACACAAATTTGAACAAAATATATTTTAATAAAAAACCTAAAAGCACTGAAAATTTTAGAAAATGTTGGTTTGCATATAAAATGGATATAGGCTCTAAGATTCAGTGGAACCATTCTATTATTATTGAAGACCGTGGTCAATGACATTCGTAACTTACGACCATGCGATGTTCAATCTTTTAGGTGGAAATGGGCAACTTCTCTTTAACAAATAGAATTTCGTGAAACATTAAAGTGGCTTGGGATGCTTTGTCGCGAAAAACAAATAAATATTTCTCAGACTGCCCTTAGCGATATCAAATTTGTTAAAAAAAACACAGTAATTTATTCACGGCAAAACAGAGTAAAGCTGGGAGCAATATAATAAAAATTTAGCTTATAGTTTTAATGTATAAAAATATATTTATATAACACTCTGGCTCATTCACCAAGTAAAAATAAGGTTTAAGACAATTTACAATTCATTAGAGGCTGTGAAGTAACACACAGTAATATTGTTTTCATGGATCTATGAAAATTTATTTTAGTAACACAGTGAAATTCTGGAACAGTTGTTTTCATGTGCTAACCAAAATTTGATCCAGATTTTCTCTTTGTAGAGATATTAATCTCTGTTAAGTTTCATGTTATTTGATTTTGTCTTCTGCTGGATATCATAGACAGTTCAATTTTGTTTCAGTTCTACTCCATAGAGGGCCAATTCTACTTGAGTCATTTATTATCGATGTTTACAATATAATCTATTTAACCATTTTAACCATTTTGAATATTGAGAAGAGCAATCTCTACTCCACAGAGAGCAGTGTTTCAAAATTTGAGCTTGCAAAGAAAAAACGTGAAAAGCCGAGGAGAAAAGTGCAATTTAACCATTATAAAAGATGTTAGCGCGCAATATTCGCAGCCCAGCCAAAAAGAAACTGCGCACAAAATCGTAAACTTACAATTTTGTTGATTTCTTAAAACTTCAGCACTCTGTGCGTTGAAGAACCATGCACATTTGCACTAGCATATCCAGTCGGAGCTGCGCACACGGCAAAAGTTAAAATATCAAAGCTCCGCTCACCAAATTCGAAAGCTCGAGCAAAAAGACAACGAAACTCCCACGTCAACGTTACAATTGAAAGGAGTGGTCAATAAATTTTTTCAAAGATGCATGTTTTTTTAGGTTCACGATTAAAAGTGTTTTTTATTTGAATGAATCATGGTTTTTTGAGTCTCAAAAGAAACATGGCTTTCCTTTTTATAAAAGTGCATGTTTAAAATTATTTTAAACTTATGAACTTTGTTATGATTTAAAAAGGTATTAAAAAGGTTAAAAGGCATTATTAAGAAGAGGGTTTGTTAATTTTTTTTAGGTTTCTTTTAAATAAAAGAAGTTGTAAATAATTTTTTTTTAAGATGCTGATGTTAGTTTTAAAAAAAGAGGGTGCTGTATTTTTTAAGAAGATTTAAAAAAAACAGAAGGGCGCGTAAATTTATATTTGAAGATGGTTTTATCTAGCACTTTGCCACAAATTTCGACTCTGCTTGGAAAAAATTACGAGTTTTGGTCTTTGAGAATGAAGACATTCCTGCAAGCTTAAGAGTGTTGGGATACACTTCAGACTGCCTATGTAGAGCCGATCCAAGAAGCATTGATGACCATGTCCAATAATCAAAGGAATCCAGTTACTAAACTTAGAAAGAAAGAACACAGAACTAAATGTTGGATACAAAGCTCAGTTGATGACTCTATTTTCGACAACATAACTAGTGCATCTAGACCACATGAAGCTTGGGAAATCTTGAAAGATGTGTATCAATGTAATGATAGAGTGAATACAATGAAATTATAGACATTGAGATCACAGTTTGAAACCCTAAAGATGTCTGACACGAAAAATGTGGATCAATTCATGACTAGAGTCATGGGAATAGTCAATCAGATCAAGCTCATCAATGAAACCATTTCAGATCAGAAAATTATTCAAAATGTTCTTCGAGGTTTGCCCAAGAAATATGACATGATTGTAACAGCCATTCTATAATCCAAAGGTTTTACAACTTTCTTAGTAGAACAGTTGACTGGATCACTTTTGGCACACGAAACAAGACTCAACTTGGCAAAAGATTCCATGGAACAATCTTTCAAAGAAAAACTCTTTTTGGAAAAGGGAGAGGCAGAGGATATAGAGGCAGAAACAAGCGAGGCATAAGTCGAAGCAGAGGTAGACCAGAACATCATCATAAAGTAAAGCACTGGAGACCTCCACAAAAACAAACTTAGAGAATTAGACCATGGAGAAAATATAATGTCCAATGTTATTACTACAAGAGCTTTGGTCATTATGAACATGAATGTAGAAAGAAATAGTGAAATCAGCAAAGAGCCAATGTTCATCTCACCAACAATGAAGGAGAATCCTATGAAACAATGTTTCTTTCTTGTCATCTTTCTAAAGAGACTCACAAGAAGGATATTGGTTGCTAGACAGTGGCTGCAGCAATCATATGACAGGTAACAAAAAGCTTTTTTCTTATGTTGATGCTCCCATAACATCATAAATTACGCTTGGAGATCGTTCTTGCATTAAAGATGAAGGAAAAGGTATTGTCCCTATTTACTAAACATAATCAATAGAAATACATTATTGATGTTTATTATGTTCCAAATGTCAATCATAACCTCATTAGTGTAGGACAACTGATGGGACATGGTTATGATGTAATATTTCAAGGGAACAAATGTTATATCTATGAAAAACCTCCCAATAAAAAATTGATAGAAAAGGTTAAAAAAACCAAGAATATGATGTTTCCTTTGTGATTCGGACTTAAACAGGAATGCAACAAATTACAGAGATAACCATAAACACAGATATGCAGCAGAAATAATACTTCATTTCATTAATGTAAAATACTGAAATACGCTTACAAATAGTAATGGAAATAAACTAGCTAGGGCGATGGTAGCTTATCTCCGACAAGAGATGTGGTGGCTACATACCTCTAAACTGTGTTACAATGAGGCTCGAAGGCCTATTTATTGTTGAGAAACAATGGAAAACCCTTAACATTCCAAAACCTAACCCTAGAAGATGAAACGCCAAACTATGGGCCCCGTTTGGGTAAATTGGTACATCAACTTCCTGGCGTCATAACTTTGGCATACAATCTCCGTTTGACACGTACAATAGCTCGTTAGAAAGATATATCCGAGCACTACCACTTTGGGAAGGGAAACATGGGTCCATGGACCCATGTTGCCCCCAGATTTCCCAAAAAACGTCGTTTAGGGCCTCAAAACGGCACCGGAAGTTCAGGACCCGAAAAACTGCTAAAAATAGTAAGTTGTGCTACAATTAAGGAAATTGAAAATGCTGAGAGAAACAATGGTGGGGGTTGAGGTGGACTTGGCAGGTGGCCACCAAGATCCACCTGGATCATTCCTCCCCCCTTAGGAAGCAATGGTCCCCATTGCAAAGTTCCTCCATGAGATGAGGAAACTTTTGCTGAACTTGGTCCCTGGTGAGCCACTTGCCCTGGTGAAGGAGTTGGCCTCCTTTGACAACTTGATACAGTTGGATATTCTGTTGGTGAATGTTCTTGATCTGTGTGTCCATGATCCGATCAGTTTCAGCTTGTTCCATGCAATCTGGATTTAATTCTGTGGGTGTGAGCTCTTCTGCAATTTCGGATGTGTCTAGCAATGGTGGAAAGTATGGCCGAAGGCGGTCCACATTGAACACTGGGTGCAGGCCAACGAATGGGGGAATGCTGAGCTCAAATTCATTGTCTCCCACAACCTTAGTAATGGTGTAAGGACCATATCGGAGTGGTCTTAGTTTCCGATAGGCTCCAGTAAGGCATTCCTTTTGTAAATGCAACCAGATTTTGTCGCCCACCTGAAACTTGTGTGGCACCCGATGTTGATCATGTCGCTACTTTTACTTGGAATTTGATTTCTCTAGAATGTCATGGACCTGCTGGCGAATATGTTGGATGTGCTCAATGAAGTTGGTTGAGTTGTTTGTTTCAGACTGGACATGAGCCGAATCTATGTGAGTAGCTGCAAGTGGCATGGCCACATCAATGGGACATAGTGGCTAGAATCCCAAGCCCACCTGAAAAGGGTTGTGGCCAGTCGAGCTGTGAAGAGCTCGGTTGTAGCTGTGTTGAACATAGGGGAGGCTCTCGTCCCATGTGCGTGGATGCTTTGAGTTGTACATGCGCAGAATGTGCATAATCATCCTATTGACAACCTATGTCTGGCCATCTGTTTGAGGATGGAAGGCTGTTGACTTAGTGAGTTTGGTGTCCAACATTGACCAGAGACTGGACCAAAATGTACTGAGGAACTGACTTTCCCGATCTGAGATGATAGATTGTGGGATCCCAAAGTGCACCCACACTCGTTCAAAGAAGAGTTTAGCAGTCGCTTCTACTGTGATATTCTTCTTGCAGGCCACCATAATGGCCATCTTCGAGAACCTGTCAACGACCACAAAAACACAGTCATTTCCATGCTTAGTGAAAGGAAGGCCTAACATGTAATCCATGGAGATGGATTCCCAAGGTTGACTAGGGGTAGGCAGCGGGGCATAAAGGCCTTGCTTCTTGATGGTCGATTTGGCAATGGCACAGGCAATACATGATTTGATGTACTTCCCAACATCTTGTCGAAGATTCGGCCAATAGAAATACTTTTGCAGTACTGCCACCGTTTTCTCGACCCCGAAATGCCCAGCAGCCCGACTGTAGTGTTCTTGCCAAATCATCTTGGCACGCACGCTTGAAGGAACACAAAGGTGACCAAGGTGGCATAACAGGGCATCCTGGAGGTAAAAATCTGGAACATGCCGACCCTCCAAGAGTGTCTGGTATGTGTGGCCGAATTCTAGGTTGCTTTTGTAGAGAAGTGGCCAATCAGAAGTCTCGTGCCCATAAGAATTGAGCACGGTGGTTAACGCCATGATCGATGGTCGACTAAGGCAATCTGCAACATTATTGGTGCTGCCCTTCTTATACTTGATATTCAAATGAAACTGTTGCAGGTATGTCGACCACTTCTAACGGCGATCATTCTGCAATTTCCCTTGGGTTTGTATGAACTGCAGGGGTCGTTGGTCTGTGTGGATGACCGTTTCCTTCCCCAAAATGTAATGCTTATATTGTCGGCAGGCCTGCACAATGGAATACATCTCTTTATCATAAGTGGGATACTTTTGAACTGTGTCTGAAAGTGTTTCATTGTGATATGCCACTGGATGCCCGTGTTGAGTAAGGACTGCCCCAATAGCATAGTTAGAGGCATTTGTCTCGACCTCAAATGGTTGTTGTAAATATGGTAACGCGAGCACTAGTGTCATGCAGAGGTGATCTTTCAACTCTATGAATGCCTTCTGTTGAGATTCAGACAAAAAGAATTTTGCTTTCGCTCCTCCCTTGGTGACTTGACTCAAGGGCCAAGTGATATGAGAAATCCCCAACACGAACCTGCGGTAGAAGCTGGAAAGACCTAGAAAGCTGCGTAGTTCTGTCAGAATGGTTGGAGATGGCCAATCCCGAATGACTTGGATCTTGGCTGGATCCACATGCACCCCCTATTTATCAATAATGTATCTGAGATATTGAACCTGGGTCATGCCAAAAGTGCATTTCTCCAAATTAGCACATAGCTTGTGTTGCCGCAGTGTTTGGAGAACCTGTCGGATGTGGTGGAGGTGCTCTTCCCAACTCTGGCTGAAGATCAGAATGTCATCCAAGTATACCACTACAAATGAGTTGGTGAATGGCCGCAAGATGTCATCCATTAGCCTCATGAAGGTTGCAGGAGCATTCGTCAATCCGAAAGGCATAACCAACCATTCGAAAAGGCCCTCCTTGGCTTTGAAGGCAGTCTTCCACACATTAGAGGGTTCAATTGGTACCTGGTGATAACTTGACTTCAGATCGATCTTGCTGAAATATTTTTCCCCCTTTAGTTGGTCTAGGAGGTCATCAATCCGTGGGATCAGGTACCTATTACAAACAGTGATCTTGTTCAACGCCCGATAGTCAACACAGAGTCTCCAAGTCCCATCATTCTTCTGTACCAACACGATCAGGCTCCCACAAGGCGATGAACTCAGACGGATGTGACCTTTCTGCAGGAGCTCCTGAATCTGCCTCTTGATTTCATCGTTCTCCAAAACGGAGCGCCGATAAATTGGTCCATTGGGTAGCGGCGCACCTAGGGTCAGATCGATGGAGTGCTTGACCTCACAGTGCAAAGGAACCCCTGCGGGGGAGGTGAAGATGTCCTCGTAGTCCTCCACGACCTTTTCCATCTGTAGTTGTCGTGCGGAGGGGCCCTGTCTGGAGGTCGTGGCCACCATCTTCTTATTTCCTTGAGGGCGTATCATTAGGAAAACAAATTTCCTGGTTTTGGAAATGAGCTTACTGTATTATTTTGCAATAATCAAAGAGATGGAAGTAGGCAGTGCTACCTCTGGTATCCTGTACAACTTATTTCCCAATTTAATAATAACAACACAGGGCCTTGATTCATACACAGCATGTCACTTCCACAAGTATGGTTGTCCTAATAATACATCACAAACTTCAAGGGGAGCAATGTCACACAATACCTCATCCATGAAGGGCTTGATGTTGTATGGAAGGCAACACTGTTGGCTCATGCGAAGATCCCGTCCTTGGTGAAGCCACCTGATGGTGTACGGTTGTGGATGTGTTGTGGTCGGTAAGCCCAACTGCTTCACGACCTCTGCCAAAATGAGGTTCTTTTGGCTCCTGCTATCGATAATGAACTGTAGCGAGGAGCCCTTTACCCACATCTGGGAGTGGAAGAGACGCTCCTCCTCCTCTGGATCTTCGGGTTCATTTTTCTGGATCTTGGCAGTAGCAACAGTGGCGTTGGGATCCACATCAATGATCTACTTCCCTTTGTCATTCCCCTTGTCAGGTTCTGACTCAGAGTCAGAACATGCATCTGATTTTGAAACCTTTAGCTCAGCCACCAGTGACTGCTTGGCCCGACACTCACTTGTGTTGTGAGTGGAGCTCTTATGGAACTCACACCATTTTCCCGTGTCCTTTTTCGGCTTTGCGACGCTGTTCTTTGTTTGCAGCGTTGGTAGGTTTTCTTGGGCTGACCCGCCTTGGCTTTGTCCTTTGTTCTGTGGTTTAGTGGCACCTTTCCCTTGCTTTGGATTCACAGATCCAAAGTCTCGCTTCTTTTGTTTAAACTTCTGCTCGACCTTGACGACATATCGGTATGCTGTGCCGAGCGAGGAGATGTTCAGGAATTCTATTTCTTCCTGGATGTACTTGTGCAGGTAGCCGCGGCATTTGAGTATCAAATGCTGCTCCGAATCCTTGATACCCAACTTTGTGTGAAGGGTATGGAAAAGATTGGTGAACTCTGGCACGTCTTGGTCCCTTCCTTGCCGCAGCGTGTTCCACTTTATGTATTCATCCTCATAGCTTCCAACAGGGTAGTACTGCTCCTTGATGGCATCCCGGAATGAATTCCAGGTGGGTGCGGCTGAAAATAGTGAGCCGATACTTTCATCCTTCTGCTCGCAGTAGATTTCCCACCAGTCCTTGACATGGGGGGCTGTTTTGAGAAGGGCGAAAACAATCTTTTCCTGACTCGAAAATTCATGAACAGAAAAATAACCCTCTAGCAGATTTAACCATTTATCTACAGCATCTGCGTCTATCTAACCCTCGAATATAGGGATTTCAAAATTAACTTGTACCTTAAAGGGCGTGGCATTTCTAGAGTAGCTGCTGGAAGCCGATGCGTCACTTCTGGGTAGCTGCTAAAGGATCTGGGAAAAGCTGTCCATCATCGCGTTCCATTGTCGCTCGAGGGCTTCTTCGAGCAAGATTTTGATAGGATCTCTTGCCCCCTCGTCTTTCTTCTCATCCGCCATGGGAGGCTGTCGAGATTTGCGAGGCTGGCCTTGCAAAGGTTCGACCAATTCAAGCCCTAACTCCTTATATCCCAACCTTGTTGGGGACATGCAAAGAATAACAAATAAAAAGCAGACTGCTTTGATACCACTGGTCCGGACTTAAACATGAACGCAACAAATTACAGAGATAACCATAAACACAGATATGCAACAGAAATAATACTTCATTTCATTAATGTAAAATACTGAAATATGCTTACAAACAGTAATGGAAATAAACCAGCTAGGGCGATGGTAGCTTATCTCTGAGAAGAGATGTGGTGGCTACATACCTCTAAACTATGTTACAATGAGGCTCGCAGGCCTATTTATTGTTGAGAAACAATGGAAAACCCTTAACATTCCAAAACCTAACCCTAGAAGATGAAACGCCAAACTATGGGCCCCATTTGGGTAAATTGGTACATCAACTTCCCGGGGTTGTAACTTTGGCATACGATCTCCTCTTGACACGTACAATAGCTCATTAGAAAGATCTATCTGAGCACTACCACTTCGGGAAGGGCAACATCGGTCCATGGACCCATGTTGCCCCCAGATTTCCCAAAAAAAGTCATTTAGGGCCTCAAAACGGCACCGGAAGTTCAGGACCCGAAAAACTGCTAAAAATAGTAAGTTGTGATACAATTAAGGAAACTAAAAATGCTGAGAGAAACAATGGTGGAGGTCCAGGTGGACTTGGCAGGTGGCCAGGATGCCCTGTTATGCCACCTGGGTCACCTTTGTGTTCCTTCAAGTGAGCGTGCCAAGATGACTTGGGAAGCACACTACAGTCGGGCTGTTGGGCATTTCGGGGTCAAGAAAACGGTGGCAGTACTGTAAAAGTATTTCTATTGGCTGAATCTTCGACAGGATGTTGGGAAGTACATCAGATCATGTACTGCCTATGCCATTGCCAAACCGACCATCAAGAAGCAAGGCCTCTATGCCCCGCTGCCTACCCCTAGTCGACCTTGGGAATCCACATCCATGGATTACATGTTAGGCCTTCCTTCCAATCAGCATGGAAATGACTGTGTTTTTGTGGTCGTCGATAGGTTCTCGAATATGGCCACTATGGCGGCCTGCAAGAAGAATATCACAGCAGAAGCCACTGCTAAACTCTTCATTGAACGAGTGTGGGTGCACTTTGGGATCCCACAGTCTATCATCTCAGATCGGGACAGTCAGTTCCTCAGTACATTTTGGTCCAGTCTCTGGTCAATGTTGGACACCAAACTCACTAAGTCCAGAGCCTTCCATCCTCAAACTGATGGCCAGACAAAGGTTGTCAATAGGATGATTGTGCACATTCTGTGCATGTACAAATCAAAGCATCCACGCACATGGGATGAGAGCCTCCCCTATGTTCATCACAGCTACAACCAAGCTCTTGACAACTTGACTGGCCACAGCCCTTTCCAGGTGGGATTGGGATTCCAGCCACTATGCCCCATTGATGTGGCCATGCCACTTGCAGCTACTCACATATATTCGGCTCATGTCCAGTACGAGACAGACAAGGCAACCAGCTTCATTGAGCACATCCAACATATTTGCCAGCAGGTTCATGACATTATGGAGAAATCAAATGCCAAGTACAAGCAGCGACATGATCAACATCGTGTGCCACACAAGTTTCAGGTGGGCGACAAAGTCTGGTTGCATTTGCAAAAGGAACGCCTTACTGGAGCCTATCAGAAACTGAGACCACTTTGATATGGTCCTTACACCATTACTAAGGCTATGGGAGACAATGCATTTGAGCTCAACATTCCCCCATTCCTTGGCCTGCACCCAATGTTCAGTGTGGACCGCCTTCGGCCATACTTTCCACCATTGCTAGACACATCCGACATTGCAGAACAACTCACACCTACAAAATTAAATCCAGATTACATGGAACAAGCTGCAACTGATCAGATCATGGACACACAGATCAAGAACACTCGCCAACAGAATATCCAACTGTATCAAGTTGTCAAAACAGGCCAACTCCTTCACCAGGGCAAGTGGCTCACCAGGGACCAAGTTCAGCAAAAGTTTCCTCATCTCATGGAGGAACTCAACGCAATGTGGATCATTGCTTCCTAAGGGGGGAGGAATGATCTAGGTGGATCTTGGTGGCCACCTGCCAAGTCCACCTGGACCCCCACCATTGTTTCTCTCAGCATTTTCAGTTTCCTTAATTGTAGCACAACTTACTATTTTTAGCAGTTTTTCGGGTCCTGAACTTTCGGAGCTGTTTTGAGGCCCTAGAAGACATTTTTGGGGAAATATGGGGGCGACGTGGGTCCATGGAGCAATGTTTCCCTTCCCAAAGTGGTAGTGCTCAGATAGATCTTTCTAACGAGCTATTGTACGTGTCAAACGGAGATCGTATGACAAAGTTATGACCCCGGGAAGTTGATGTACCAATTTACCCAAACGGGTCCCACAGTTTGGCATTTCATCTTCTAGGGTTAGGTTTTGGAATGTTAAGGGTTTTCCATTATTTCTCAACAATAAATAGGCCTTCGAGCCTCATTGTAACACAGTTTAGAGGTATGTAGCCACCACATCTCTTCTCAGAGATAAGCTACCATCGCCCTAGCTAGATTATTTCCAATCCTTAGTTCACAATGTGTTAGGAATAGATGAATCTCAGCTATGGCATTCTAGATATGGCCATATCCCATTCAAGACTCTCGGTCAACTTAAAAAACAACCAATCATCATTGTATTCCATACTATGAATGAAAAAGGGTGTAATTCTAGATTTTTGTGTTATGCTCATGCATAAAATAGATAGCTTTCCGACATCTTCCTCTAGAGAAAAAGAGCCTATAGAGCTTGTTCATACAGATTTATGTGGTCTAATGCAGAAATGGTCCATTGGTGGTAGTCTTTATTTTTTGACATTCATTGATGATTATAGCAAGAATACATGGGTGTATTTTCTCAAAATTAAATTAGATACGTTGTTAAGGTTAAAAGAATTCAAAGTAGAAGCAGAAAAGCAAAGTGGAAATCATTTGAAAGTATTGTTGACAGTGTTGGACCTGCCAACATGTCAAGGGGATCTCCTTGGTAAGAAGTCCCAATTAGACCTTAGACTATTTGGTGTAGGAGTCCCAATAGTGGGTTGTACAGTAATGCTTTGACTGCGATTTCACACAGAGGCAAGTAGGATAACTCTGTTGGTAGCAAGGGTGCGACATATGCAATGAGCTAATGAAGGTGCATGAGAGGTTCTAACAATGGGGGGTTGAGATGAGTGCACCCCTTGGAAACCTGTGATAGCATGAAGTTAAGAAGGGAACACACGAGAAAAGATGCATCACAACATGGAAGGCAAGTTATCTAGCTATCCAAAGTGATGGTTAAACCAACAACACATTTCAGAAAGATTCATACATAGATACACAGAGATAGCTATACATGCATGCGTAAGCAAACAAATACATATATCATTTAGAGTAAACATATAGCGAAAATAAAATACAACATATGCATGAAACATGCTGTCTCTTGTTATATTAAGAAGTGTAAGTTCCAGTCATACAATACATCCATGTCCAACCGCTATTTCTGACAGCGGAACATTACAGCCACAACCACCTTCTCCTCCAAAGAGATGTTTTAGCTCTGCAGAGTGGAGAAGCCAAGGCTCGTTACAATACTATCCAAGATCTCTCTAAGATAGTCTTATCGAAAGCTTGGTTGACCAAAAGCCTTTACGATGAGTTATGAGGGACTATTTATAACATAGGGTGGGGTGACCCTTGACATTCCCCTTTGTGACAGTTCATCTACCCTCATGACTCTTCATCTACTTTATGACAATTACATCCAATTATCGAGACTTAAACCTACACTTGACAAGATGTTACATTACAATGCACATGTACCCATGTGAGAAAAAAATTGGCTTGAGAAAGCCATGCAAGACATCACCATGACTCGGACAACTGTGGGAAGTCCAACTCTTCAACGTCCTCGTGATGATCAACAGTATCGTACTGATGCTAAGATCGGTAGTATGCGATAATGTCTGTGTACTCTAAGGTGACATCTTTTTGGAACCTGACTCTTGCCTCCATAGCATCCGGGTACACTGCTCGGGCTCCTCTATCCAACTCGTCTGAAATCATGCACATCCTTGTCTTTGATGCAACCGAACCAGCAACATACGTGTGCATGGTGTATGCACTGATAAGTAAGTCTGGGCTAGTGGTTATGCACATCAATTCGTCAAAGTACTTGTCAAGATCTAGTCAGACCTGTGCCTTTCTCTTTGCTTGGGTGAGAGTCCCAATAGATGGGATCGCATGTGCATGCATGACAAAATCCATACTCTTGAATACATGTGCATGGGAAGCCTGTAGACTAGTGATGAACGATGAGAGCTCTTCATAGTTCTGGATTTGACTCTTGATGCATGCCTTCAGCTCGATCACTCTGGGCTTCATCATCTTAGGAAAGTTATGTGGGGCTCCCTTGTATCTCATTGTCCACATTTGCATGTAAGAAACAACAAATGCATGTCTGAGAAGATATGTGCTCTTCTAGCACATCGCTGCTGCCATCCGTTGAGATGGATGACTGTCTTATGGATAGTACCAAACTTGGAATACAACGACCAGATAACTGTGTCAAGGGACAATACTCCATCTAGTATTTCCTTCTTCAGTCCTGCTCAGGAAGACATTGTCACCAACTCTCCTACTATTGGGTTGTGTTATATTCTTTCCATGACCAACCTACGTAGTGAACCAGGGGGTTAGAGGGGGGGTGGAGCCCCCCCTTCGTTGCGCCGATTGTGCAGCGGGGGGGTCACAGGGGGGCGGGTAGCCCCCCTTTACGGGGTCCGGGGCAGCGCCCCAAGAATTTTTTTTTTTGGACCTTATATTAGGTTGGGTGAACCTACCTATGGTTTTCGGTCCATGGTTTTGGGCGCGATGGTTTTCAGTCCATGGTATTGGATGCTTTGGCATGTGTAAATATGTATTGTAACATTGAAAGGAACATAATAAAAAAATGAAGCTGGTAGTACCAGTTTTGGGATCCAGTGGGAAAATCTCTGTGTATATGTGTTTTATGTGTTATGCTCTCGCATTATTTATTTTCTCTATTTTAGAATTCATATGTAGGTAATTTATGTACGTGTTACAACCTACATTTCGTATTGGAGCTATTTTGGCTTCAAGGGGACGCCTTTGTTGCTGAGGGGTTTCGCTCGGGCCTGTGGTAGACCCTGTTAAGTGGAAGATCTGCGAGATCGATTCCGGTGGTGAAAGAAGATGGTGAGCAGTGGAAAGATAGAGATCGAGAAATTTAATGGTCAGAGTTTTGAGTTGTGGAAACTCAAGATGGAGGATCTGTTGGTGGATAAAGATCAGTGGATCGCAGTAGATCCGAGTACTAAACCAACGGGAGTGTCCGATGAAGAATGGAAGAAGTTGGATTGGAAGGCAAAGAGCACAATACGATTGTGTGTCTTAGATTCAGTATTGTTGAATGTATCAGGGGAAGCTATGGTGAAGGCTTTGTGGGACAATTTAGGGACTTTGTACCAATCTAAGTCTCTAGTGAATAAACTGTTCCTGTGGAAAACGCTGTATAACCTGAGGATGAGAGATGGAGACTCGGTGACAGAGCATCTGAATGCATTTAATACTGTGGTAAGTCAGTTAGCATCTGTTGATATTAAAATTTCAGATGAAGATAAGTGCATCAATTTGTTGTGTTCTCTACCAGATTCGTTGGATAGTCTGGTTATTGCAATAGATAGCAATGCAACTGCCTTGCAGTTTGATGAAATAGTCTCATCCTTGCTGATGGAGGAGATGAGACGGAAAAATATGGAGAGCTAGAATGGTGATGCCTTGTCTGTACGAGGATGGTCCCAGAATAGAAACAAAAATAAGTCATCGAGTGGGAGATCTAAATGTAGAGGGAGATCTAAATCTCCAGGAAAACCTGTAAAGGTGGTGTGCTGGAAATGCGGAAAGGAAGGACACTTCAAAAGGGACTGTAAATCTAAAGCTCTTGATAAAGGAAAGGGATCTGATGATGCTCCTTCTGTAGAGGCGAAAACAACCTCAGATGAAGGTGGGGATGTGTACTTGGCTTCTTTAAGTACACATGTAGATCATGAGGCATGGTTGATTGACTCAGGTGCATCCTTTCACTTCACTCCCCATAGAGAGTGGTTCTGCAAGTATGAGAAATACGATGGTGGTGATGTGTTCTTGGGGGATGACAGGAAGGCTAGAATCATTGGTCGCGGAAAAGTAAAGTTGAAGTTGCAAGGTGGAAGGGTTAGAACACTTCCAGGTGTTCTGCATATTCCTGCATTGGCCAGAAATCTGATTTCTGTAAGCAAGTTGGATGATGGAGGTGTAAAAACAGTGTTCAAGAAGGATACCTTCAAGATGTTTTGGGGAGCACTGGTATTGATGTGGGTAGTTCAGACTAGAACTCTGTACAAGCTGCAAGGGAGCACTGTTGTTGATGGGTGCAACAGTTCTGTGGTTCCTGAAAGTGGAGCTGAAAATCTAGTGGTCTCTAGAGAGAAGACCATGCTGTGGCATCAAAGGCTCGGACATATTGGAGAGAAGGGCCTTCGAATACTTCATGGTAAAGGTATGGTAGAAGGTATGAGTAATAGCTCTCTGGATTTTGATTTCTGCGAAAATTTTGTATATGGGAAGAAGAATCAGGTGAGTTTCCCCTCTGGTAGTAAGAGGGAAAAACAGATATTAGAGCTTATGCACAGTGATGTGTTTGGACTTGTGAAGGTTCCATCACTGGGTAAGTCTGTGTACTATGTATCATTTATAGATGACTTCTCAAGGAATACATGGATATATTTCCTTAAGAAGAAATCCGAAGTCTTTGATAGGTTTAAAGAATTTAAGGCTCTGGTGGAAAATCAGACAGAGAAGAAGATAAAGGTGTTGAGGACAGATAATGGTGGAGAGTTGCAGCAAGGAATTTGAAGAATTCTGTAATAAGTGTGGTATAGCACGGCATAAGACTACTCCATATACACCTCAGCAAAATGGAGTTGCAGAAAGAATGAACAAGACGTTGATGGAAAGGGCAAGAAGCATGCTCAGTGGTGTCGGGTTAGGATAGGAATTTTGGGCAGAGGCAGTGGATATTGCATGTTACCTGGTCAACAGGTCACCTTCATTAGCGTTGGAGGATAAGACTCCACAAGAAGTATGGATTGGTAAGAAACCCTCTCTTTCACATCTGAGGGTATTTCGATGTGATGCATATGTACATGTTCCAAAGGAGAAACGAACCAAGTTGGATAGTAAATATGAAAAGTGCATCTTTATTGGGTATAAGGATGGTTTAAAGGGTTATAAGATTTGGAACCCAGTAACAAGGAAGGTTGTGTACAGTCAAGATGTGGTGTTTAGAGAGGTGAAATATGTTATTAAACATGAAGTCCAACCAAAGGAAATTGAGAAGATATAGTTTGAACTAAAGGAGGAAGAATCAGACTTTGCAGCAGAGGAGGAATCAGAAGATGAAGAGCCACAAACTCCAACTGTGAGAAGATCAATTCGAGAAAGAAGGCAACCAGAAAGGTATATTCCATCTGCTTTCTGTTCAAATTTTTCTTTGTCTGTTACTGATGATGATCCTAGAACTGTGAAGGAAGCAGTGGATTCAGAGGATGGAAAACTCTGGAAAGAGGCCATGGTTGATGAAATGGCATCTTTGCACAAAAATGAGGCTTGGGATCTGGTGGAGTTGCCGGTTGGAAGGAGACCCATTGGCAGCAAATGGGTGTTTAAAAAGAAGACAAATGCAGAAGGGAAGGTGGAGAAATACAAAGCTCGGTTGGTAGCAAAAGGATATTCCCAAGTGCCGGGAATTGATTTTGGTGATATTTTTTATCCTGTTGCCAAGGTAACTTCTATTAGATTACTTTTATTTGTTGCTGCTGCTTTTGATTTTGACGTAGAACAGATGGATGTGAAGACAACATTTCTTCACGGGGATTTGGAAGAGGAAATCTACATGAAGCAACCTGAAGGCTTTGTGGTGAAGGGTAAGAAAGAACTAGTATGCAAGTTAAAGAAGTCTCTGTATGGGTTAAAACAGTCACCAAGGATGTGGTATCAGAAATTTGATACATTTATACGGGGACTTGGCTTCACCAGAAGCAAAGCAGATCACTGTGTGTATTTTAAATTAATTGGTGACCGTGTTATTTATCTGGTCTTGTATGTGGATGATATGTTGCTAGTTGGAAATGACAAAGAAATTATCCAGGATTTGAAGACCCAATTTTCCTCCAAATTCGACATGAAAGATCTTGGTGCTGCAAACTATATTTTGGGCATGGAAATTCAAAGAGATCAGGCAAAGAGGAAGCTCTGGTTAAACCAGAGGAAGTATGTCGAGACAATACTGTAGAGGTTTAATAAGCAGGATAGTAAACCGGTGAAGGTTCCTATTCCTATAGGTGTGAGGTTATCTGCTGAACAGTGTCCCAAGACACAAGAAGAGGAAGAGGACATGTCCCGTGTTCCATATGCAAGTGCAGTCGGTAGCCTGATGTATGCAATGGTCTGTATTAGACCATACATTGCACATGCAGTGGGAGTATTGAGCAAGTTTATGTCAAAACCAGGGAAGGAGCACTGGACAGCAGTGAAGCGGGTTTTCAGGTATTTGCATGGCACTAGTGATTATGGTTTGTGCTACCAAGGAAGACCAGGATTGGACAAAGTGTTGGATATTCGTGGCTTTGTTGATACAAACTGGGCTGGAGATCTGGATCAGAGAAGATCTAAAAGTGGGTATGTGTTTAACCTATTTGGAGGTGCAGTCAGTTGGATGAGTAAGAAATAATCTGTAGTGGCACTGTCAATTACAAAGGTAGAATACATGGCAGCCACTCATGCAAGCAAGGAAGCAGTTTGGTTGTGGAGATTGTGTTCAAATATCAGGTTGGTACAGGGAGCTATAAGGATAGACTGTGACAGCCAAAGTGCAATTTTCTTGGATAAGAACCCTGCTTACCATTCAAAGACAAAGCACATTGATGTTCAATATCACTTTGTGAGGGATATGATAGAAGACAAAAAGGTGTCGCTAATAAAGGTGGACACTTTGAAGAATACTGCAGATGCATTGACAAAATCTATGAGCTCTGAGAAGTTCTCTTGGTGTATTGAAACAATGGGCGTTTTAGGGCTGGAAAAATGACTAAGCTCTCCTGTGGCCCCCTGTGGAAAGAAAACAACAAGTGGGAGATTGTTGGGTTGTGTTATATTCTTTCCACGACTAACCTACGTAGTGAACTGGGGGGTTAGAGGGGGGGCGGAGCCCCACCTTTGTTGCGCTGATTGCGCAGCGGGGGGGGGGGGGGTCACAAGGGGGGCAGTAGCCCCCCTTGTTCGAGGGGTTTGAGGGGGGCGGGTAGCCCCCCTCTACGGGGTCCGAGGCAACCCCTTGGGAAATTTTTTTTTTGGACCCTATATTAGGTTGGGCGAACCTACCTATGGTTTTCAGTCCATGGTTTTAGACGCGATGGTTTTCAGTCCATGGTATTGGATGCTTCGACATGTATAAATATGTATTGTAACATTGAAAGGAACATAATAAAAAAATCAAGCTGGTATTCCCGGTTTTGCGATCCAGTGGGAAAATCTCTGTGTATATGTGTTTTATGTGTTATGCTCTCGCATTTTTTATTTTCTATATTTTAGAATTCGTATGTAGGTAATTTCTGTACGGGGTTAAAACCTACACCTACCTACTTGGCCATTTGTACTACCTTCGCCATTCACTCGTTCTAAGCTATCTGGAAGCAAACACTCGATCTAGTGGCTTTGGCATATGCTCTAGTGGCATCGGCCAAGGCTACTGGATAATTGTGCACGTTAGACATGATCACTTGTTCCTCGTATTGTGAAGGAGATGTTTATCTTCCGGAGTTGACACTCTACGGATTACAAAACTCTATGTTGAGACTCGTCGAATGAGATGTTCTGCATCTCTCCTTCCGATTGATCTCCAAGGATCTCAGTCTCCCCTTGGTCATATGGGACTTGCTCATCTTCTGGATGTGGTGAAGCTGGTGGGTCGACCTCTTGGTGGTGAGGCATGAGGTCGATGTCATGCTCTAACTCCTGTTGCTCCATGTTCGTATCTATCTGTTCAAGCGTTCATTCTATCTCTTGAGAAAAATCCTACTCCTGCGATGGTTCCAACAACGGAATGTTACAACCACAACCGCCTGCTCCTCCAGAGAGATGTACTAGCTTTGCGGAGTGGAGAAGCCAAGGCTCATTACAATACTGTCCAATATCTCTCTAAGATAGTCCTATCGGAAGCTTGGATGACCAAAAGCCTTTACAATGAGTTATGAGGGACTATTTATAGCAAAGGGTGGGGTGATCCTTGACATTCCCCTTTGTGACAGTTCATCTACCCTCATGATTTTTGATCTACTCTATGACTGATACATCCAACTATCGACACTTGAACCTACACTTGACAAGATGTTACATTACAATGCACATGTACCCATGTGAGACAAAAATGGCTTGAGAAAGCCATGCAAGACATCACTATGACTCAGACAATCATAGGAATTCCAACTCTTCAACATCCTCGTGATTATCAACAATATCGTACTGATGCCAAGATCGGTAGTCTGTGATAGTGTCCCTGTAGTCCAAGGTGACATCTTTCTAGAACCTGACTCTTGCCTCCATAGCATCCAGGTACACTACTCAGGCTCCTTTGTCCAACTTGTCTAAAATCATGTGCATCATTGTCTTCAACACTGCCGCACCAACAACATACTTGTGCATGGTGTATGCACTGATCAAGAAGTCTGGGCTAGTGGCTATGCATATCGACTCGTCAAAGACGAGTGAAGCTCTAGTCAGACCTATGCCTTTGTCTTTGCATGGGTGAGAGCCCCAATAGATGGGATCACATGTGCGCACATGACAACATCCATACTCTTGAATACATGTGCATGGGAAGCTTGTAGACTAGTCATGAACAACAAGAGCTCTTCATAGTTCTGGATCTGACTCTGGATGCATGCTTTCAGCTTGACTGCTCTGGGCTTCATTATCTTAGGCAAGTGAAGTGGGGCTCCCTTGTATCTCATCGTCCATGTTTACATGAAAGCAACAACAGCATGCACATTTGACAAGATACGTGCTCTTTTAGCACATCGTTGCTGCCATCCGTTGAGATGGACAACTTCCTTAAACACGATACCAAACTTGGAATACAATGCCCGCATAATTGAGTCAAGGGACACTACTCCATCTAGTATTTCCTTCTTCAGTTCTGCTCAGGTGGACGCTGTCACGAACTCTCCTCCCTGCTTGGCCGTCTATAGTTCCTTCGCCATTCGCTCATTCTCAGCTATCAGGAAGTGAACACTTCATTTAGTGGCTTTGGCATATGCTCTAGTGGCATTGACCAAAGCTGTTGGATGTTTTCGCATGTCAGACACGATTAATCGTTCCTTATACTGTGAAGGAGATGTATGATCTTCCAAAGTTGACACTTTATGGGATTGCACAACTCTATGTTGAGACTTGTCGAATGAGATGTTGTGCATCTCTCCTTCCAGTTGATCTCCAAGGATCTCAGTGTCCCCTTGGTCACTTGGGACTTGCTCATTTTCTAGATGCGGTGAAGCTGGTGGGTCGACCTCTTGGTGGTGTGATCTGCGTGGATATTGGTGGTCACATGCCAATTCCACTTGGGCCCCCACCACTGTTTCTTTCAATTTTTCAGTTTCCTTATTTGTAGCACAATTTACTATTTTTGGTAGTTTTTCGGGTCCTGAACTTCCGGAGCAGTTTTGAGGCCTTAAACGACGTTTTTTGGGAAAACTAGGAGCAACATGTGTCCATCATTTGACTTTTCTCCTCCCAAATTTGTAGTCCTCAGATAAATATTTCTAACGAGGTATTGTGTGTGTCAATCGGAGATAGTATGCCAAAGTTATGACCCCGGGAAGTTGATGTACCAATTTACCCAAAATGGGGCCCATAGTTTGTTGCTTCATCTCCTAGGGTTAGGGTTTTGGATGTTTAGGGATTTCCATTGTTTCTCAACAATAAATAGGCCTTCGAGTCTCATTGTAAGACAGCTCAGAGGCATGTAGCTGACACATCTCTCCTCAGAGATAATCTACCATCACCCGAGCTAGTTTATTTCCATTTCTGTTTGTAAACATATTTCAGTATTTTACATTAATGAAATGAAGCATTATTTCTGTTGCGTCTTTGTACTTATGGTTATCTCTATAATTTGTTGCATTCTTGTTTAAATCTGGATCAGTGGTATCAAAGCGGTTTTCTCTTTCTCTGTTTTTCTTTGCATGTCCCCAATGAAGTTGGGATTTAAGGAGTCAGGGCTTGAACTGGTCGAACCTTTGCAACACCAGCTTCGCAAATCCCAATGACCTCTCATGGCAGATGAAAAGAAATACATGGGGGCAGGAGATTCTATCAAAATCTTGCTCGAAGAGGCCCTCGAGCGACAAAGGAATGCGATGATGGACAACTTTGCCCAGATCCTTCAGCGGCTACCCAGGGGTGACACATCTACTTCCAGCAGCTACTCTGGAAGCGCCACACCCTTTAAGGTACAAGTCACTTTTGACATTCCCATATTTGAGGGTCAGATAGATGCAGACACTATAGATAAATGGTTAAATCTGCTAGAAGGGTATTTTTCTCTTCATGATTTTTTTCGGCAGGGAAAAGATTACTTTTGCTCTTCTCAAAGCCGCCCCCCACATTAAGGACTGGTGGGAAACCTACTGCGAGTAGAAGGATGAAAGTATGGCCTCATTTTTTCAACCAGACCCACTTGGAATTCATTCTGGCATGCCATCAAGGAGCAGTACTACCCAGTCAAAAGATATGAGGATAAATACATAAATTGGACCACGCTACAGCAAGGAAGGGACCAAGACGTGCCATAGTTTACTAACATTTTTCATACCCCTCACACAAAGTTGGGTATCAAATAATTTGAGCTGCATTTGGTACTCAAATACTACGACTGCCTACACAGGTACATCCAGGATGAGATGGAGTTCCTGGACATATCCTCACTCAGCACAGCATACCGATACGCTGTCAAAGTCGAGCAAAAGTTTAAACAGAAGAAGCGAGACTTTGGATCTACAAATCCAACGCAAGGGAAAGGCACCCTCAAACCGTTGAACAAAGGACAAAGACAAGGTGGGGTGGCCCAGGAAAACCAGCCAAAGCCACAAGTAAATAACAACATTGCAAAGCCAAAGAAGGACACGGGAAAGTGGTGTGAGTTCCATAACAACTCCACTCACAACACATGTGAGTGTTAGGACAAGCAGTCACTAGTGGCTAAGCTAAAGATTTTGGAATCAGATGCATGTTCAGACTCTGAGTTAGAACCCAATAAGGGGAATGACAAAGGGAAGCAGATTATCAATGCAGAGCCCAACACCACCGTTGCCACCACGAAGATCTAGAAGGAGGAACCCGAAGATCCAGAGGAGGAGGAGTGCCTCTTCCACTCCTAGATGTGGGTAAAGGGCTCCCCGCTACAATTCATTGTCGAGAGTAGGAGCCAAAAGAACCTCATTTTGGCACAGGACATAAAGCGGTTGGGCTTACTGACCATAACACATCCCCAGCCGTACACCATCGGGTGGCTTCACCAAGGATGAGATCTTCGCGTGAGCCAACAGTGTTTCCTTTCATACAACATCAAGCCCTTCACGGATGAGGTATTATGTGACGTTGCTCCCCTTAATGTTTGTGATGTATTATTAAGCCAACCATACTTGTGGAAGTGACATGTTGTATATGAGTCAAGGCCTCGTGCTGTTATTGTTACTTTGGGAAATAAGTTGTATAGGATACCGAGATAGCATCGCCTATCGCCATCTCTTTGGTTACTGTAAAACAATGCAGTAAACTCATTTCCAAAACCGGGAAATTTGTTTTCTTGATGATACGCGCTCAAGGAAAGAAGAAGACTATGGAAATGACCTCCAGATAGAGCCCCTCCACATGATAACTACAAATGGACAAGGTCATGGAGGAGTACGAGAAAATCTTCACCTCCCCCGCAGGGGTTCCTCTGCACTGTTAAGTCAAGCACTCCATTGATCTGACCCTAGGTGTGCCGCTGCCTAATGGACCAATCTATCAGCGCTCCCTTCTGGAGAATTATGAAATCAAGAGGCAAATTCAAGAGCTACTACAGAAAGGTCACATCCAACTGAGTACATCGCCCTGTGGCAGCTTGATTGTGTTGGTACAGAAGAAGGATGGGACTTGGAGACTCTGTATTGACTATTGGGCGATGAATAAGATCGCGACCATTAGGGAGAGGAGAGGAGAGGGCCAGAATAGGTACCCAATCCCATGGGTTGATGACCTTTTGGATCAAATGAAGGGGGAAAAATACTTCCGCAAGATCGATTTGAAGTCAAGATATCACCAAGTACCAATCGAACCCTCCAATGTGCGGAAGATTGCCTTCAAAGCCAAGGAGGTTCTTTTCGAATGGTTGGTTATGCCTTTCGGTTTGACGAATGCTCCTGCAACCTTCATGAGGCTAATGGATTACATCTTGTAGCCATTCACCAACTCATTTGTAGTGGTATACTTGGATTACATCCTGATCTTCAGCCAGAGTTGGGAAGAGCACCTCCACCACATCCGACAGGTTCTCCAAACACTGTGGCAACACAAGTTAAGTGCCAATTTGGAGAAATGCACTTTTTGCATGACCCAAGTTCAATATATGGGATACATTATTGATGAACAGGGGGTGCATGTGGATCCAGCCAAGATCCAAGTCATTCGGGATTGGCCATCTCCAACAACTCTGACAGAGCTCCGCAGCTTTCTAGGTCTTGAAAACGTCTACCGCATGTTCGTGTTGGGATTTTCTCATATCACTTGGCCCTTGAGTCAAGTCACCAAGGGAGGAGCGAAAGAAAAATTCTTTTGGTATGAATCTCAAAAGAAGGAATTCATAGAGTTGAAACATCGCCTCTACTCAGCACCAATGCTCGCATTACCAGACTTGGAATAACCATTTGAAATCGAGACAAATGCCTCTGACTATGCTATTGGGGCAGTCCTTACTCAACATGGACATCTAGTGGAATATCACAGTGAGATACTTTCAGAAACAGTCCAGAAGTATCCCACTTATGACAAAGAGATGTATTCCATTGTTCAGGCCTGCCGATAATGGAAGCATTACATTTTTGGGAAGGAAATGGTCATCCATACAGACCACCGACCCCTACAGTTCATACGGACACAAAGGAAGTTCTAGAATGATCGCCATCAGAATTGGTCCACATACCTGCAATAATTCCATTTGAATATCAAGTATAAGAAGGGAAACACGAATAATGTTGCAGATTGCCTCAGTCGACCACTGATCATGGCGTTAACCATCGTGCTCAACTCTTGTGGGCACAAGAATTCTGATTGGCAACTTCTCTACAAAAGCGACCCAGAATTCGGCCACACATACCAAACACTCTTGGAGGGTCAGCATTTTCTAGATTTTCACCTCCAGGATGCCCTGTTATGCCACCTGGGTCACCTTTGTGTTCCTTCAAGCGAGCGAGCCAAGATGATTTGGGAAGCACACTATAGTCGAGCTGCTGGGTATTTTGGGGTCGAGAAAACGGTGGAAGTACTGGAGAAGTATTTCTATTAGTCGAATATTCGACAGGATGTCGGGAAGTACATCAGATCCTCTACTACCTACGCCATTGCCAAACCAACCATCAAGAAGCAAGGTCTCTATACTCCGCTGCGTACCCCTAGGCGACCTTGGGATCCATCTCCATGGATTACATGTTGGGCCTTCCTTCTACTAAGCATGGAAACAACTGTGTTTTTGTGGTTGACGACGGGTTCTCAAAGATGGCCATTATGGCAGCTTGTAAGAAGAGTATCAAAGCAAAGCCACTGCTAAAGTCTTCTTTGAATGAGTGTGGGTATACTCTGGGATCCCACAGTCTATCATCTTAGATCGGGATAGCTAGTTCCTCAGTACATTTTGGTCTAGTGTCTGGTCAATGCTAGACACCAAACTCACTAAGTCCACAACCTTCCATCCTGAAACTGATCGTCAGACAGAGGTTGTTAATAGGGTGATCGTACACATTCTGCACATGTATAACTCAACGAATCCACACACGTTGGATAAGAGCCTCCCTTATGTTCAACACAACTATAAACAGGATCTACATAGCTTGACTGGCCACAATCTTTTTCAGGTGGGCTTGGGATTTCAGCCACTATGTCCCATTAATGTGGCCATGCCATTTGCAGCTACACAAGAAGATTCGGCTCATGTCTAGTTCGAAACAAATAAGGAAAACAACTTCATCGAGAACATCCAACATATCCCCACCAGGTCCACGACATTCTGGAGAAATCCAATTCCAAGTGCAGGTAGTGACATGATCAACATAGGGTGCCACACAAGTTTTAGGTGGTTGAGAAATTCTGGTTGCATTTGCAAAAGGAATGCGTTACCAAAGCCTATCAGAAACTCAGAACACTCCGATATGGTCTTTACACCATTACCAAGGTTGTGGGAGACAATGCATTTGAGCTCAACATTCCCCCATTCCTTGGCCTGCACCCAATGTTCAATGTCAACCGCCTTCAGCCATACTTTCCACAATTACTAGACACATCTAACGTTGCAAAAAAACTCACACCAACAGAGTTAAATCTAGATTGTATGGAAACGCTACAACTGATCAGATCATGGACATGCAGATCAAGTGCACTCTCCAGCAGAAGATCCAACTGTATCGAGTTGTCAAAGCAGGCCAACTCCTTCACCAGGGCAAGTGGCTCACCAAGGACCAAGTTTAGTAGAAGTTTCCTCATCTCATGGAGGAACTCAACGCAATGGGGACCATTACTTCCTAAGGGGGGAGGAATGATCCAAGTGGATATTGGTGGCCACCCAACAATTCCACTTAGACCCCCACTATTGTTTCTTTCAGTTTTTCAGTTTCCTTATTTGTAGCACAATTTACTATTTTTGGCATTTTTTTGGGTCCTGAACTTCTGGGGCCAGTTTGAGGCCCCAAACGACATATTTTTGGGGAAAATGGGATCAACATGGGTCCTTCGACTGATGTTGCTCATCCCAAAGTTGTAGTCCTCAGATAGATCTTTATAATGAGGTATTGTGGGCGTCAAACGGAGGTCGTATGCCAAAGTTTCGACCCGGGAAGTTGATGTACCAATTTACCCAAAATGGGGCCCATATTTTGGCGCTTCATCTCCTAGAGTTAGGGTTTTGGATGTTTAGGGTTTTTCATTATTTCTCAACAATAAATAGGCCTTCGAGCCTCATTGTAAGACAATTCAGAGGCATGTAGCCACCACACCTCTCCTCAAAGGTAAGCTACCATCGCCCGAGCTAGTTTATTTCCATTTCTGTTTGTAAGCATATTTCAGTGTTTTACATTAATGAAATGAAGTATTATTTTTGTTACATCTCTATACTTGTGGTTATCTCTGTAATTTTTTGCGTTCTTGTTTAAATCTAGATCATGGTGAGGCATGAGGTCGATGTCATGCTCTAACTCCTGCTGCTCTATGTTCCTATCCATCTGTTCAAGCGCGCGCTCTATCTCCTAAGAAAAGTCCTGCTCCTACGATGGTTCACCCTGTTTGCCTGATGTCGGCTGTTCTGATGAGTCCACTACCTATATGAGTGTTGTTTCATCTGTCTGCACGTGTTGTGGCCCTAGCTATACTTGTTGTCTCTGGGCTTCCCTCTCCTATTTTTGCACCTCCTGTTCCTTTCGAGGTTGTTCCTTCCAAAGTTGCTCTTTCAAATCATGCAACTCCTATGTTTCCTCCATTCTTCGTTTCTCTCTTTGCCTTTGCGCATTTCTCTTATCCTGTTGTTGCCTCTTTGCCTCTATAGCCATAGCTACTTTCTCCACAAGTGGATCTACTCGGAAATTGCATCTTTTCTCTTTCGGATATTTCTTCATCTGCTCTACTTCGACATCCACATGCTTGAACTTGTATAACCTGATGCACAATGCAAGAGTGGGCCAATGTGCCTTCTTCTTCTGGTGCAGCCTAGCTGTTAATCCTGCCCAAATGTGATATGCTACTTCCTACATGATGAGTAGGTCCAAGGAAAACTTTGGTAGCACATGCGTAGGCTTCTCTGTGCTATACATATGTATGAAGGTGCCGAATGGGAGGCATACCAATCATCTATGTCTATCCACGCCTCCATTGCTGCCTTCGACATGCAGGGTGGATCCTGTTTGAATATCATCTTGTAAACTGGGCTCAAAAAATTATCAGATAGGCATGTGATAACTCCTCTGAAGCTGCATTCGGACAACATCTTGCAATAAGTGTTCACAGTAGTCTTCACCAGTGACCATGCCCACTTCAAGCCTAGGAACTCCTGTCAAGCACAGATTGCATCCAAGATGTAGGCAAACATGTAAATTCCTTCTTGCATACCTTTAGGTGGTTGTCGAGCCCTCGTTATCAGTTCCTTCAGCTGATGAGCCAACATATCGGACCAGTTGCATAGTTTGCCCTCTCTGATCAGTTGGTCTAGCATGATCACCCAACTCTATGGGAAGGTTTCCATGCTTTCTTGACTATACAGTCGACATGCAAAGATGACCAAGTATTGATACACCTTCCGTAGTATCTTCGTCTTGTAGATCTGGTTGGGTGTCATCTTGAATCTAGCCAGCGCCTTTACCTAGTTCTTCAGAATGTCTCTCGATTTGGCATTGTTGCTACGTAAGCTTAAGGGAGTCTCCATGATAGTCACGAGCTCTAACATATGATACATCTCATCATAATCCTGTGCGCTGAAAGTTGCAATCTTTGTCCCGCTGACACTCCTCAAGTCAATTGCCTTGGGATCAGTGTTCGAGACGATCCAGTGTATCATGTCGACGCATGGGAACACAGGATACCTACATGCAATCCGGTATAAGCCGGACTTGTGGATGTTTACATACACCTAGCGGTCATCGAGGTCTTCCCCAAATGTGCTTGCAAATGCATCATTGACCTCTTTCCATTTCAACTTGATGTTCTTGTCTAGAATCGTCTTAGTATCTTCATAGATTGGTAGACTTGCAGAAATTAGCTCAACCGCTGCTCCAGTTGCACTCCCTTCAGTGTACTTTGATCCTTCTCTCTTTGAGGCCATTGATCCTGAGATGAAATAGGTGGATGAACACCTGCTAGATTTGGAGACAAATCAAAATGCATGGAAATAAATCTGTCAGCGAAAACCAAAGCAAACTTGAGGAAAGACATGCAACATACCTGGGGATTGATAGGCAAGGATTGCGCAATTTATTTTGGGAGGGTGGCTGACTAGCTGCCAAAATTGTGCAAAAGGTAGTTTGGGCTATCTGGGGAGGCTGACTAGTTGTTGGCTGCTGGAATTATGCAATGCACAATTTCAACTAGTAGTGGTTGCAGGCCTAGTGACTAAATTGCACAATTTTCTGGGCCAGCTGTCACTATCCCTCAGAATTGTGTAATGCAAGCCTAGAGGACAGCTCCTAGACATAAATGCACATTTTCTGAGAGGAAGACAGAGTCGTCCTTCTCAGGATTGTGCAATGTTGTCTTGGTGAGTCAGTCCCGGCCAAGGCTACCCAGGCCCGCTGACAGACAACTAAAGGAAAATGTGAAAGTAAATGCATGGTGATACTGAGTGTAAGCAGAAGAAAATGATTATGCATACAAATAGTGAATGAAATATTCAAAAGATGGAATAACATGCATGTGGGTGAAGCAAGTCACTGAATCGGCGACTGTTCATGCAAAAAATTTCATGCATGCGACAGTAGTGATGTACCAACAAAAACTGAAACGGTGCTAGTACAAGCTATTATGCATGTAAATGACAACAAGCATTCAATGAAATCAAGCAAACAACACTCACACAAGAGAAAACACAAAAAGCGACAAAAATGCTGCAAAAGACAAGTTGAGATCACTTGCACGTGAATAGCTGAGCTTGATGTGTCGAAGAGTCCTCGATGTGATATGGGATTTCAGAGCTCCAAGATTGATGTGAAGAAATGATCTCTAAAGCATCAAATAAATAAGTTTTAGGCTCATGACGGGCATGCCACAAATCTAGGAAAGAACAACACTTGGAGGAAAGATTCAAAAACGATCTTTGCATGTAACCTTCAGCTGCTGAAAATAACTCCCTAAAATATAGGGATGCTTTTTGCATGTTTCTTTTTCTATTATGGGAAAAAGTAGCCCATGCATACAAGTCATGTTTCCTTGGTCCCAGGTGGAACTGGTCAAACCAACTACACATGTAAGAGCCTGCTCAATTGCTGGGAGAAAATGCACATTTTTGGGAGGGATCTTGTCTGGCTACCCAGGAGGTTTAGACAATTTCTGGGCAGAGCAGCTGACTTCTGCCTAGGATTGTGCAATTTCTGGGCTGAGCAGCCCTACTGGGAGGAATTGCACAATTTTCTGGATGAAGCTTGGCTAGCAGATTTGCACAATTCTGGAGCCTAGTAGGCTGCCAGACAGAATTGCACAATTTCTTGAGGGAGATGCTTAGCCTGTAGCTGGACCAAGTCCAGAGAAACAATTTGTGATGGGAATGCAACAAGATTTTATCAATAGGTTTTATTTCTACAAGAAAATCACTGAAGCTTATGTACTTGACGAAGCAAGACATGCTGCTCTGAAAGGTTGGCAGGGAGGCTCCAAAATGAAGCTAAGGTAAAATTTTGGAGGGTGGTTGTAGCCTCTACAACACTTGGTGACACACTGGTAGAACTCTAGCTCTTTGAATGGACCTTTTTCGTGAAAAACAAGTCTAACACCTTCGGAAATATTGTTCAGTTCTTAGTTCATCTTTGTTTCCCACTAGCTTGATTGTAAGATGTAGCATCTATCAAGCTCTTGGTCGATTGACACACATTCCAGGCCATGGCAACACAATTGTTTCGATTGGGGTTGAGGGGTATATTGGTGCACAAGCAGTATAATCGTCAGAGTCTTAGTTTCATCTCTGGTGTTGCTCCAAAATGAGTAGGTCTAGAAAGTACCCTGACGAAGTCACGTAGGAACACAAGCATCGCTCTTCTGCCAGGGAGCCTGGTCATTACCTCGGTGGAGTTACTTGCATCACCTCTCTGCACAAGAAGCCTTTCTCTTCTTTCACCTTATTCATTTTTCATATTTTTATTTTTTCACTTTTCATTTTTTTTTTATAATTGTGCATAGCACTTATTCATTCTAGAGGTAGAAGAGGGATCCCAAATTATTGAGAGCAGAAGAGGTTGCTCCTTCAGAGAAGTATTTTATTTTATACCTCTGGCATGCTTGTTAAGGTTTTCCCCCTCAACTTACTCTACTTTACTGGGCTGACAAGGGTTAACCCAAAAAACAACCGACTAGAGTAGGTGACACTAGTTAGCACGCAAGCGTTGTGTTTTCACCAAGGTTCACTTCAAACAGTACATATTTTTGTTTGACGTATCATGGACTAAAAGTAACAAGTTCTTCATACAGAGGCGAGATGACAAATATTCAAGTAGTGGTAGCAGTACAAGACCTCTTGTACTTTACCCAACTTGTTTCAAGAGTCATACATGGTTTCATTCGAAACTAACCTACAAACAAAAAAAGAAAACAAACAACAAAGAAAAGCAGAAGTAGAAGCAGAAGAAAATGTGAAAGAAAAGTAAGAAAACAAGGGAGAAAACAAGCAAGCAAACAAGCATGCAATCCAATAAATGAAAGCAAAAACTACTCCTACTCCTATGTTAACGGTGCATGGGCCTGATCACATGAAGTGATATTTCCAATGTATCCACCGGCACATTGGTTGGTCCATGTTGGTGAAGGCTTGGTCTGTGAGCAACCCGGTTGTGTGAACCAGGAAACAAGAAAGATATAACAATGAAGACAAACACACTTAATGTTTAAAAGTGTCCACAGGACATAGGTGAATGTAAGTACATGAAAAGAATTTCGTGGACTTATCATGGTGCTATACTACACTACGTGCAACTTTGAAGATACTCATCCTCTTGATTGTGACATGCAATCAAACGAAAGAAACAAAGACAACTTTCATCGCGCGCATGTGCTTGCAATGCAAGATTCCTCCAATGCATGAACGATAGGATCATGCAGTTCAAGTGGAGGAAGCATGATCTGTGTGTGATATTGATATTAAATGGATATAGGTGAGTGATGCGGAGCCTCGGGTAATTGAACAATTTCCTGATCAGAAGTGAAACCAACCTCAAGACAGTGAGGGCCTGGTATAACCATCAGCTCGGGCTGATGCGCCTCGACATTCTGGGGTGTTTCAAATTCATCATCAGGTAGATCATCATAAACTAGTGGCTTCGAAAAATCAACTAAGATAGAATCATGATCGCGATCGAATATGGAAGTAAATGGATCACGACAGCCACATCAAAAAAATCAATGATTTCATCGGCGTCCTCATGATTTGATGAATCAAATAAAGGGGTAGATGAGAAGCGAATAAATTCATCCTCTATGTTTTCAGAAAAGGCAGTTGAAAAATCAAGTGGATTTTCAATGAATAACTCATCCTCTCTGTTGTTGAATGATGGATGGACATCCAGTGTGAGTTGCGAGTGATCAACAATGGGTGCATTAGTAGACAAAGATACACATGCAAAATCATGGATGGTAGGTTCACCAAAAATGTCAGGAAAGAATGAAGTGAGCTCGGACAGAAGGGAGTCATTCCTCACCAAGTGTTGATGCTCAAGCTCCTAGTCATACTAATCCAGGTGGATCTTCAGATACAATGGCATGGAAAAACTCAGAAATAAAATTGATTGGAATGAAGTCAACCGAGGACCAGAGTAGAGATCTCATCTTTCTAATTCCAATGGCACAAACGGTAATTCAATCCGAGTCTGGATGATGAAGTTATTGCAAAAAGAAGGGTTCTTCAATCCTTAAGAAAATGAGGAATTTCCTTTGAAAAAGGAGTCTTAAGCCTTAAGGCCAAATTGCAATTGGAGGTCGCATGAGGGCAGACTTAAGGTTTGGGCTGTGGAACCCCCGATCGCCGATCTCCGATCAGATCGGATCGGCGGATCAGAGGCCATCGCAATCGGCGATCACACACACACACACACACACACACACATATATATATATATATATATATATATATATATATATATATATATATATATATATATATATATAGATATATAGATAAATGGATATCGGCGAGCGGATAGTGTGATCGGTGATTAGCCAGATCGGCGGAACCCTTATCAGTCACCCAGGGCGATACATATGGAGGATGCCGACGCCGATATCAGCGATCGGAAATTGGTCATATTCGAGGACCATGACAGGGACACAATGATATGCTGATTCGCGATTTCCACGTAGAACCGATACAGATTACATGCCCGATTTAATAATATTTGAAATTTGGGTGAACAGTTTTTGGCATATTTCTTAGTGTTTTCGGGATTTTGGAAGTTTTATCGTTTTAAACAATAAGAGGCCATTTTCATGGAAGGATGTGCCCGTCGATACTTCCACTCTACCAACCTCCATAGTTAACTAGGCAAGCCCCGATTTAAGTGGGATCTTGTCTGAAAATCCATTATAAAAGAGGATGAATGGAAGAACAAGGGGGGAGGCAATTTTGATGGTTGTAGAACGTTGTCCGCAGAGGCCGAGAGCATCTATTGAGCTGTTTTGAATAGTTACATAATTCCAGTCCCTTTTACAACTGCGGCAAGCTTTGGTGCTACATACCACTCCATCTCAAGAATTCATTTCCTAACCATCAGGCAGATTGGAGGTATAAGCCTCTTTGTGGACAGATTGATAAATCTAATTATGTTCATTCATTCCATTTAATAAGAAAGGCCTCCCGATTGTTGAGCTAGGCATGGAGACGTAGTCCAAATTGGACGAACTCTGATATCAAGCCTTGGTGTTCTCTTTTGTGCCTTTTATGTGTTTTCTTCTTCTTTTCATATGTGCACATTTATGTGTTAAGCTGCAATTTATATGCAATTTTTTTCTATACATCTATAAGAGAAAACATCCTGGATCAAGTGGTATTAGAGCAGGGATTTTTAGATGTGAATTGCATGTTTGTATGCTAACAAGAAGCAGGCTTCAAAGAGGCGAAGGGATTCTAGAACCTTTCGATCCAGAGACAAGGTATGCACCTCGAAGAAGAAACATGGTTGAAGAGGAAGCTCGTATTGAAGAGGAGCACAATTTCAGAAAGACTTTCTTTTCAATGGCAGAGAATATCAGTCAGCTGGTTATGAGATTGGAAAAAGCAAAAGAGAGGAACCCAGAAGGACAAGGTTCAACACATGGGAATGATGGAGAAGAACCCCCTCCTTCTCCTTCTGGTGGTAAAGGTTCTTCTTCCCCTCACCACCATAATCAGAGAAATCCAAAGGATGCATCTAAGAAACCTTTTTTAAAATTAGATGTTAAATTTGATCTTCCTGTGTTTAATGGTGAAAGTAACACATAAAAGCTTAACAATTGGATCAGGTAGATTGAGGTTTACTGCAAGATTCAACAAATCATAGAGGATGAGGCGAAAATATAGCTGGGCTCTCTATGGCTGGGCAGTACATCTCTCATTTGGTGGGAGAGCAAATTGCAGAGCAGCAAAAATGTGGGTAAGCTCTTTTCCTCATGGTCTGATTTTACTTATGCGTTAAAGGAACAATTTTATCCGTTAGGATACAAACATAAAGCTTTGATGAATTGGAAATATTTAAGGCAAGGCAAAGGGCAGGATGTTTAGAGTTTTACAGAAGAATTTAGGAAGCAAGCACTAAATTTGGGTATTGCACTCGATACACCCGAAGTTGTAACTAAGTATATTGGCTCACTGCATAGTTATATTCAACATTCATTATTGTTGTTTGAACCAACCACTATTGACGTAGCTAGTGCGAAGGCAATTCATATTGAGAATAGGGGCAAGAATGAAAGAGAGGACCAGTCTAGAAAGCCACTGTTCAAACCTCCCAATGGAAAATCCAAAGCGAAATGGAAAGGGAAGGAGAAGAAAACAGCAGCAGCCAAAGAGGGACAGCAGCGTTATTGCAATCACCGCAATAAAGAAGGCCACGATGATGATCACTGTTGGAAGCAGCACCTAGAAAGGTGTCCAAAGAAGTATGGAGGAAAAGGGAAGCAAAAAACAGTGGCAGTGGCACAACAAGACCTTGGATCAGATTCGGGAGATGAAGCACTGGTCATAGCAGTGGGAAAAAAAGTACCCTTACACCTCCTGTTGATTCTAAATCACATGGAAGCACCAATTCTGTAGATGAGTCCCTTTCGAATGATAGAAAAAAGATTGAACTATTTCATATCAGAGTTGTAGTAAATCATACCAAAGTAGAAACTCTGTTTGATATGGGGTCCCAAGCAAATTTAATTGTAGAATCCCTGGTAAAGAAGCTTGGCTTACAAAAAAAACCACACCCAAACCCTTACCTGCTCGGATGGATACATGATAAAGCTAAATTGAATGTAACCCAACAGTGCAAGGTAAAATTTGTGATTGCGTTTAAGCTAGTAGACGAAGTAGAGATGGATGTTATACCATTGAACATTTGTGGCATGGTATTGGGGAGCCCCTACCTATATGACAGGAAAGTTGTCTTTTTCCGCTATGAGAATAAATACCACATCACTAAGGATGGGATAGAGTACATAGTGCGGGCTCATCAAAACAAAATTAACACCAGCCTCATAAGCACTGGGCAAATGAAACGGCTGCTAAATTCCAGCAAAACATGCATGCTTATGGTCGTAACGGAGAGAGAGGCCGAATTTTCTGACGCGTTCCAAGGTTGCGAGGGGAGGCATAAACATGAATTGACGGATTTAATTTATGATTATAATGAACTATTTCAGGAGCCGCGGGGACTATCTCCGAAGAGGGAAATCCAACACGAAATCCACCTATTGCATGACGCGCCTTTGCCGAATATCGGCATGTATAGGGTGTCAGTAGTTGAAATGGAGGAGATTAAGTGGCAAGTGCAGGAATTACTGGACCAAGGCGTAATCAGGCTGAGCTCCTCTCCATGCGGGTCACCGATTGTTCTAGTGCCCAAGAAAGACAATAGCTGGAGGATGTGCGTGGACTACCGCGCGCTTAACAAAATATCAGTAAAAAATCTTTATCCCCTCCCACACATAGATGATTTATTGGATTAATTAAAAAATGTTGTATATTTCACAAAGTTGGATTTGCACAGTGGCTATCACCAGGTCCGAATTGCGGAGCAGGACATGTGGAAAACTGCTTTCAAAAGTAAACAGGGGCTATTCGAATGGATGCTAATGCCATTCAGGCTTTGAAAAGCTCCAACCACCTTTATGCGGGTTATGAATCATATATTTCATCCTTTCATTGATGAGTTTGTTCTTGTATATTTAGATGATATACTAGTTTTCAACAAGAGCTGGTTTGAACATGTGATTCATGTAAAGAAAGTGCTTGATGTGCTGAAGAAAGAAAAACTCTTTGTAAAATTGTCAAAGTGTGAGTTCGGGGAAACCTCTTTGGGTTACCTAGGTCATTTTGTTGGTCATGGTTAGTTAAAAATTGATCCCGCTAAAGTTGAAGCAATTGTAAATTGGCCTAAGCCTACTAGTGTAACTGAGGTCATAGCTTTCTAGGTGTAGTCCAGTATTAGAGGATATTTATTGCTAATTTCTTTGTTATTGTAGCACCTTTGCACATATTGACAAGTGTGAAACAAGTCTTCTAATGGGGAGGAAGACAATAGAAGGCCTTTGAGACATTGAAGGAAAAAATTAGCACTACACCAGTCTTAGCCTTACCTGATCTCCAACAGTTTTGAGATCGAAACCAATGCCAGCGGTTATGCCATGGGAGTTGTACTGATGCAGCAAAAGAAGCCAATTTGTTACGATTCTAAGAAGTTTTCTCAAGCTATGATAAACTATCCCACCTATGACAAGGAGCTTTATGCCTTGGTGTAGAGTGTGAAAAAGTGGAAATACTACCTGATGGGCATGGAGACCATTATCCATACTGATCATCAGCCCTTGCAGTACCTTCATTCATAAACAAAGTTGCAACAATGATCTGAAAATGGGGCTCTTAGCTTTCTTGTCTAACTTACAAGAACCTCTCCCACTTCCAAAGCTTTAAAATTTTCCCAAGTCTTAATGATTAACCAATGCAAAATTAAGAAATGCTTGAAAATATGGGTGTATGCTTGTATTTGTTTCAACTGATTATTTACTTTAAAAGCTGTTGTTTGTGCTGATGTGGTAATGTGCTTAAACTGATATATAAATACATATAACATTAGTTAAAGCAGCAGTAAAAACAAACAGATAAGACAACAATATAATATGGAGTTCACCCTGATATCTTGGGCTACGTCTCCTTGAGCTCTAATTCAACTCGATTAGGCTCTCTGGGATTATGGCAACAGTTCTTTTACAAGTTCCACACTCAACTCCAATGTTTTACATAGGAACGTTGGGCTCAGAACACCATATTATCCCTTGGCTCTTGGAGCTCTTTGGCTTTTGAGCTCTGTCTCTGGCTCTTGGCTCTGTCTCTGGCTCTGGCTCTTTGGCTCGGGCTCTGGTTCTAGCTCTCGGCTCTTGCTTCTGGCGCTTGGCTCTAGCTCTTGGCTCTCTGTGAGTCACTCGATCTCCCAGCAACTCCAACAACAATATGCTACTATCAATTGAGATCTCTGGATTTTCACTCGGCCTCCGAGTGACTCCAGAGACTCTCTATGCATTCAAATTTTTCTTCTTGTTCACTCTCCTCTCTTCTTTCTGTCTCCTCTACGCATTCTCCCCTCCGTTCAGTTCCCTGTCTGTTCATGGCTTAAAGCCACCTTGTTTCATGACTGTTCGCTTCCTCTTCTGCCCCTTCGGATCACCTGTTGTTGTTAGTTTGGAGTTCCCTGCCTCTTCGTAATTGCCAACGTCTCATAGGGAGTGGCCACTTGTCCTGTCATGAACTGCGCTAGCTTGTCCTCGACGGTTCGGTAGTTTTGGTTACTTTATGAAATGACTCATCCGCCAACTTAGCGGTCAAATCGGACCTCAAATCCTTATAGATTTTAGCTTAATCCCCTGTCAAATCCAGTTCTTTTATCGAGCGCATTCTCAGCCGTTAGATCTGGAGCCCCTAGATCTGGTGTCAGTCGCTCATTTCACGCGGTTGACTTGCTCGACCATTAGCATGCGATGAGCGGTGGTTTTCTCTCTCCTCTGCCTGCCACGCGTTAGGCACTGAGTGGAATCGCTCGTTTTTCTCAAATCAGCTTACCGCCCAAGGGTGCCCCCAATATATACCGTCAGTTTTGGAGCGCGGGACCTGCCTGTGATTTTAGCGCTTTTCCCACGGCTTTTCGATTTCCCCTTGTGACCGAGCTCTCGGGCCTATTCCTTCTCGAGGGGTTTTGCTTTGCACTAATGGTACATCAGAAACAGCCTCCGTTTCTGGGTTTGAGCTTCCCAACTGCCGTTTTTGCACCATGCACAGTCTCCATGGGCCAACGGTCAAGCGCTTTGACCGAAGGTCCTCGTTGCTTCATGCTGGCTGCAAAATTACCATTATTCAGAGGTTATTTCTGATAGCTTCGACATCCACAAGACTTTAAACTTCGGCATGAGTTTCTTTATAGAGTTTGGGTAACTTTAAGAGAGTTTAAGGATCCAATTTCGGATCACGCCTTCCCACTAAAAGAACTTTTGGTCCACCAAAAGACTGATACACTGATCTGAGCAATAATGAGAGTAACAACACCCTCTTCTTTTTGCCTCCCTACACTTGCCTTTGCATAGTGCCTTTGAACCACAATCTCTAACCACTTCCCTTCTTGGATGGGTTGGTTGTCTTGGGAAGAACTGTTTTCCTCCTTGACTTCATGCAAAACTTCTATTGTGAAGTTTGCAGAAGGTAGCTTGAACTTCTTTGCCTTGATCCTTGATCCAATGTGGCTCAAACAAATGTGAAGTACATGTGCTCCACAAAACTTTCATTTGTGCCTGTTCGAAAAGCTGCCAAAAAACAACTGTTAACAACAACAAGCATATAGACAACAACTGTATGGGCTAACTCCTACTTCAACAAAGAAACATATTTCACATCTTGTGAACCCTTCCATGTCTTATATCTACATACAAATGATTGACTAGATAACAAGCCAATAAAACATGCCTTTAAAAAAAATGACCCTTCAAGCAAGCATGTAGGAAAAAGACATTTAGGACTCTTTTCTAAAAGATGAAACACTTCAACATTATCTCCATTTTGGAGACCAAGTTAACTTCTCCTTTGGAGACCAAGTTAACTTCTCTCAAGTCAATATGGCATCACATGCATGTCAAAGCAATCAACCCTGCAAGTTAATTACACATACATGTTCAAAAACAAGGAAATCATCAGCTTTCCTCTGTTCCTGCACATCATTCTCATGCATGCATTTCATCCTTCAACTTTCACTTAAGCACACTGTACTTTCGAAGTTGAGATGAAATATATTGTTGCAGCAATAAAGTGAGTTTCCTACTCAAACTTTTTTCATTTACCATTTTGGTAAGATCCTGCAACTTTCATTTATTCTATAAAGAAATGCAAATAGATGCATCACTAGACATACAACCTTAATTGGATAAGAATTCTAACCATTTCTTACCAATCCATTTCAAAGGTCCCTCCTTTGATTGCACATCAGCATCAATGTGTGAATCATCCTGAAACACATCAATCATGGAATCTTTATTTCCATCCCTGCCATTTTCTTTTTCCACCTTCTCCTTCCAGTTTGGTAGAAGCAGTGCTGGATTCAAAGTCCAACACCCTTCAGCAAGATGACCTTGCTTATGGCAGTAAGTGCAACACATGTGCATCATTTTGATGGCATGATTTGCCTTGTCCTGTGGACCTTTGGCTGTTTGCTTCTTTTCCTTCAAAAGTTTCCTGTATGTGGCCATCCTCTTCCAACATCTAGAAACATAATGGTTATCCAAACCACAAATGGAACATGCAATTCTCTTTACAAAATCAAAAGGAATGTGTTTAGAACCAGATTTATACCTGCCTCTTTTACCTTTGTTGCCTTCATGAGGAGGTGAAGCAAATGAAGAAGTGGCTCCCTTGGGAACACTATCACTTTATTCAAGGTTGTCAGAGTTTTCACAACCCTCTGGTTCAAGTATGTGCTTCTGCACACCTACATCATGCGAATGATGTTTCGAGCTATTGCATTCCTCCTCAATACAATACTCACACTTCTGAGGTAAAGGACCTGCAATGAAAATCGTTTTCGGAACAGTTTCACTGGCCTTTATGGTAGCTTTGGAACTCTCTCCATAAGACTATCCATAGCCAAGACCCAAATACTTACCCCTTTCCTCAACCATTATTGGCTCAACAATACCTTATGCATGTTTTCCCAAGCCCTTTCCTTCATAGCCCATCTTGGACATTAGCTTGGACCCTATGCCTCTGGTACGTTTTTCAAAAGAACTAATATAAGCATTCTTAGAAGAATTTGGAGACAAACAGGAATGGTTTACCTCTTCTTCAAGCTGATACTTGGCCAAGGCTTCTTTTGCAACAAAGATTTGTGACATCAACTCATGCATCCTTTTCAGGTTCATATTTGCAATATGAAATTGCCTCTCCATTTCCTGTAATTTGTCATAAAGCAACCACTTCTCTTCTTCCACAGAATTCAACTGCTCTCTAAGTATGCTACTCTTCCTTCCATCCTCATACATTTCTCTCACCATATCCATCATGGTGGACAAGTCTTGCTTCATGTCTCCATCAAAGGAACTTGGAGAGCAAGAAGAATTTGAGAACTCACTTGTAGAAGTTGTCATTTTCAAAATGCACAAAATAACTTCAAACAAGATTAATAAAGAGCTTATCAAGAAACCTTTTGCAACAAACCTCTTGTGCTTTAAGGATTGCTTTGAGGTCCTTTGGGGATAAGAATAATGCCTTCAGCCCTTCTTCCTTCTTGTCCTTCCTGGACTGAGATATCAATAACTTTCCCTTCACCTATGCAAACTCAAATAATAGTCAGTCTGCAACCAAGCATACAATCGATGAGGCAATCAACCCTTGACTATCCAAACACCTTTTGGACAAGCAATTTTTGCCCTGTCAATCAAGCATTTTGTTACATCCACCAGACTTTTAACTTCGGCATGAGTTTCTTTAGAGAGTTTGGGTAACTTAAGAGAGTTTAAGGATCCAATTTTGGATCAAACAAACTCGTCATTTCAAGTGGATGGGCTTTGTTCAACAGTTTCATCTGGTAATAAAATATAAGAAGGGCACTAGCAATAAAGTGGCCGATATGCTATCTCACCCTCCTATTTCTGCTTCTGTTATTTTGCATAATGCTTTGTTGTCTTTTGAAAGTTATGCCGAACAATATGCTAATGATGATGACTTTAAGGAGGTTTATGCAAAACTAACCCATGGTTCACAGGTGGAAAACTATCTCTTGCAGGGGAAATTATTGTATCACCTTGGTAAATTATGTATTCCCACAGGAGAAAGAGTGCATGTAATTCGAGAGGCCCACACCTCTCTTGTGTCTGGACACTTTGGTGTCGAAAAGACTTTATGTCATGTACAAAATTTTTGTTTTTGGCCTGATACGAAAAACATTGTGACTCACTATGTAAAGGGTTGTGTGATGTGTTCTGTTTCAAAGCCCTCTAATAGAAAACTTGGGCTCTACACACCACTCCCTATTCCAAGTCGTCCATGGGAAAGTGTGTCAATGGACTTTGTAGGAGGTCTACCTTTATCTAGGAAGGGTCATGACTATTTGTATGTCGTTGTTGACCGTTTTAGCAAAATGTGTATTCTTATGCCTTGTAAAAAGCAGATTACTACAGAGCAGACTACTTCTCTTTTCTTTCAGTATGTTTGGGTCCACTTTGGATTACCCACATCAATTGTTTCGGATCGAGACTCTCTCTTCCTTGGGGAGTTTTGGACCAGCTTGTGGAGGATGATGGACACCAAATTGAAAAGAAGCACAACATTTCACCCACAAACCGACAGGCAGATAGAGGTTGTTAATCGTACCGTGGTACACTTATTATGAGGCTGTTGTGGGAAAAATCCGAAGTTGTGGGATGAACATCTCCCTTATATACAACATTCCTATAACCGAGCAGTGCATTCATCGACACAACATTCACCATTAGAGACATGCTTTGGTTACCTGCCAAAGGACCCTTTAGACATGGTGTTTGGAAGGGAGGATGGCTCCAGTGAAGGTAATGATAAAGACAAAGCTCAGTAGTTCATTCAACGAATCCAAATGATTCACCAAGTAGTGCAAGAGCAGCTGGAAAAGAGTCAAGCCTGTTACAAGGCTCGACATGATAAACATCGAGTTGACCATCAATTCCAAGTGGACGACAAGGTGTGGTTCCACATCAGCAAAGATAGGATGAAGGGAGAAGGAAAGAAGTTGTGGCCAATCCGGTATGGACCATTCACCATATTGGAGAAGATTGGGAACAATGCCTTTCGTCTTGACTTGCTGGTATATATGCAGATGTACTCAGTAGTGAATGTGGAGAACCTGAAGCTGTATGAACCACCTTTGATCATGGACACTGATGAGGTGGGCACAGTTCCTACCGTCGATGATTTTGCACCAGAATATCTCGATGAGTTTCCCGAAGACATCATCCTTGACAGAAAGACCAGGACTTCACGGTGAGGAGATGTAGAGTACCTTCGAGTTGGATTCAAGGGGGTGCATCCCAGCAAGGCCAGATGGCTGGAGAAAGAGAAAGTGAGGGCACAGTACCCTCACTTGCCAATTGACTAATGAAAAGCTTTTGGCGGTCCAAAATATCCTCAATGGGGAGGATTGATCCAGGTGGATCTTCAGATACAATGGCATGGAAAAACTCAGAAACCAAAGTGATTGTAATGAAGTCAACCCAGGACCAGAGCATAGATTTCATCTTTCTAATTCCAACAGAACAAATGGTACTTCAATCCGAGTCTGGATGATGAAATTATTGCAAAAAGAAGGGTTCTTCAATCCTTAAGAAAATGAGGAATTTCCTTTGAAAAAGGAGTCTTAAGCCTTAAGGCCAAATCACAATCGAAGGTCACATGAGGGAAGACTTAAGGTTTGGGTCGTGGAACCCCCGATCTCCGATCTCCGATCTCCAATCAGATTAGACCGGTAGATTAGAGGCCATCACAATCAACGGTCACACACACACACACACACACACACACACACACATATATATATGGATATTAGTGAGCGAATAGTGCGATTGGCGATTAGCCGGATCGGCGGAACAATTATCAGTCACTCGGGGTGATACATATGGGGGATGCCGACACGATTGCCTGACAATGATATCGGCTATCGACGATCGGTCATACCCAAGGACCAGGATAGGGACACAACGATATGCTGATTCGCGATCTCCACACGGACCCGATATAGATTACATGCCCGATTTAATAATATTTGAAATCCGGGTGAATGATTTTTGGAGGATTTCTTAGTGTTTTTGGGATTTTGGAAGTTCTATCATTTTAAAAGATAAGAGGCCATTTTCAGGGATGGTTGCACCCGCTGATACTTCCACTCTACCAACCTCCATATTTAATGAGGCAAGCCTCGATTTAAGTGGAATCTTGTCCGACAATATATTATATAAGAGGATCAATGGAAGAACACAGGGGGAGGCAATTTTGATGGTTGCAGCATGCTGTTCGCAGAGGCCGAGAGCATCTATTGAGCTATTTTGAACAATTACACAATTCCAGTCCCTTCTACAGTTGCGGGAAGATTCGGTGCTGCATACCACTCCATCTCAGGCATTCATTTCCTAGCCATCAGGCAGATTGGAGGTATAATCCTCTTTGTGGACAGATTGATAAATGTAATTCTGTTTATTCATGCCATTTAATAAGAAAGGCCTCTCCATTTTTGAGCTGGGCCCGAAGACGTATTCCAAATTGGATGAACTCCGTTATCAAGCCTTGGTGTTCTCTTTTGTGCCTTTTATGTGTTCTCTTCTTCTTTTCATATGTGCACATTTATGTGTTAAGCTGCAATTTTATATGCGATTCTTTTCTATACATCTATAAGAGAAAACATCCTGGATCACATACTCTTCATGAATGATAGCACATGTTGGTTGTGAAACACCAACTACGTCGATGGATAGATCCTCATTCACAATAAGTGTGGAGTCCGGAATGGAAGAACACAAGACAATATCATCCAGAGGATTATCTGAATATGAGGACAGAGGTTATGGAACAAAATGCATATGACAGCTCGAAGACTCACAACCATATCTGTACGAAAATTAAGCGAAGTGATGTTGGGAGGATGTGACATCTGAACAAATGGGTGATCATGATCTCTCGCATCACTTTGTAGTGGTGGAGTTGTTTGATGAGGGGATGACAGACAGTCACTTGTGATAGTGACCCCATCCGTTTGTGATTGCGCAACTTTGTCACTGAAGAATATTGAGCGAGGATTGATTTAAAACTTCTTCTTGGGATGAGCATATTTCTTAAGACAATACTCGAATTGGTCCCAAAGATAGAAGAAATTCATTTGGCTCTTTGGAACTTGAAACTGCAGATCATGAAAGCGCTGCCAAAAATCCATAGGCGATTCATGCGGAGGCTTCTGTTGTTGTAACAGTTTTTGGACAAGATGTTCTAGATCAAAATGATAGAAAGTGTCTTTAATGAGATCACAGAAGTGCTCAAGTGAGTGCACACATCAACTGGTAGGCTATACAACCATCGATGTGGAGATTCACTAAGTTTGTATGCAAGCATTAGACTGTCCTATTCATTAGAACATACATCTTCCTCATGAAGCATGGAAAGAAGGTCATGTAAGAACTCAGGCAAAGCCACTTTGCGCTCACCATCATACGTGTATGTAGATAAGAGATCGAAAAGCTCCCTAGTGATGGTAACAATTTTGGCATGCGAAAAACATCGTGGAGGGAGAAGAGTGCAAGACTCCATGATAGATATGCAAAGGTTCAAAATAGGATGAGAGGACACATCTTGTCATCTAGCCCTCCTTCTAGTGCCAGAAATGTTGACGTGTTGGACCTGCCAACATGTCAAGGGGATCTCCCTCATAAGAAGTCCCAATAGACCTTAGACCATCTAGTGTAGGAATCCCACCAGTGGGGTAATGCCTTGACCATGATTTCGTGCAGAGGCAAGTAAGATAAATGTGTTGGTAGCAAGGGCGTGACATATGTAGTGAGCCAAGGAAGGTGCATGAGAGGTTCTAACACATGGGGGTTGGGATGAGTGCGCCCCTTGGAAACCTGTGATAGCACAGAGTTAAAAAGGGAACACACAAGCAAAGATGCATCACAACATGGAAGGCAATTTACCTAACAATCCAAAGTGATGGTTAAACCAACAACACATTTCAAAAATATTCATGCATACATACGCAAAGATATCTATACATGCATGCGTAAGCCAACAAATGCATACATCATTTAGAGTAAACAGATAGCTGAAATACAATATAACATATGCATGAAACGTGTTGGCTCTTGTTATATTAAGAAGCTTAAGTTCCAGACATATAATACATCCATGTCCAACAAGTAGTTCTGACAGCGAAATGTCACATCCGAAATCACTTGCTCCTCCAAAGAGATGTACTAGTTCTGTGCAGTGGAGAAGTGAAGGCTCATTACAATACTTTCCAAGCTCTCTCTAAGATAGTCCTATCGGAAGCCTGGCTGACCAAAAGCCTTTACAATGAGTTATGAGGGACTATTTATAGCAAAGGGTGGGGTGACCCTTGACATTCCACTTTGTGAAAATTCATCTAACCTCATGACTCTTCATCTACTCTATGACTCTTACATCCAATTATCGACACTTGAACATACACTTGACAAGATGTTACATTATAGTGCACATGTACCCATGTGAGACAAAATGACTTGAGAAAGCCATGCAAGACATTAGTATGACTCAGACAACCGTGGGAAGTCCAACTCTTCAACATCCTCGCAGCGATCAACAATAGCGTACTGATGCCAAGATCAGTAGTCCGCGATGGTGTCCGTGTACTCCAAGGTGACACATTTTTGGAACCTGACTCAGGCTTCTTTGTCCAACTCGTTTGAAAGCATTCACATCATTGTCTTCAACGCGGTCGGACCAGCAACGTACTTGTGCATGGTGTCTACACTGATCAACAAGTTTGGGCTGGTGGCTATGCGCATCAACTCGTCAAAGTATGAGTCAAGCTCTAGTTGGACATGTGCCTTTGTCTTCACCTGGGTGAGAGTCCCAATAGATGGGATCACATGTGTGTGCACCACAACATCCATACTCTTGAATACATGTTCATGGGAAGCCTTTATCCTAGTGATGAATGGCGGGAGCTCTTCATAGTCCCAGAACTGACTCCGGATGCGTGCCTTCAGCTCGACCACTCTGGGATTCATCATCTTAGGCAAGTGAAGTGGGGCTCCCTTGTATCTCAGCATCCACGTTTTCATGTAATCAATAGCAACATGCACATTCGACAATATATGTGCTCTTCTAGCACATCGCTACTGCCATCCGTTGAGATGGACGATTGCTTTATGCATAGTACCAGACTTGGAATACGACGTCGGCATAACTGTGTCAAGGGACAATACTTCATCTAGTATTGCCTTCTTCAGTTCTTCTCAGGCAAATGTTGTCACCAACTCTCCTCCCTGCTTGGCCATCTGTAGTTCCTTCACCATTCGCTCGTTCTCAACTATCAGAAAGCAAACACTCGAGCTAGTGGCTTCGGCATATACTGTAGTGGCATCGACTAAGGCTGCTGGATGTTTGTGCACATCAAACAAGATCACTTGTTCCTTGTACTGTGTCGGAGATGTATGATCTTCTGGAGTTGACACTCTACGGGATTGCTTAACTCTATGTTGAGACTCGTCGATTGGGATGTTGTGCATCTCTCCTTCTGGATGATCTCCAGGAATCTTAGTGTCTCCTTGGTCACTTGAGACTTGTTCATATTGGATGGGGTGAAGCTGGTGGTTTGACCTCTTGGTGGTGAGGCATGAGGTCAATGTCCTGCTCTAACTCCTGCTGCTTCATGTTTATATCCATCTGTTCAAGCACTCGCTCTATCTCCTGAGAAATGTCCCGCTCCTGCGATGGTTCACCTTGTTTTCCTGACGCTAGCTACTCTGATGAGTCCACTACCTGCACGGGTAGTGTTTCATCCATCTGCACATGTTGAGCCCCTTTTTGTACTTGTTGCTACTGAGCTTGCCTCTTCTGTTTGTGCAACTCCTGTTCCTTCTTGAGTTTCTCCTTCAATTCATGCAACTCCTTCTCTGTTTCCTCCATTTTGTGTTTCTCTCTCTGTCTTTGAACATTTCGCTTATTGTGATGTTGCCTCTTTGCCTCTATAGCCATAGATGCTTTCTCCACAAATGGATATGCTTAGAACTTGCAGCTTTGCTCTTCCTCCATGTGATCGAAAATCTTCCTCTTGCCCTTGTCACGCACGGGTATGTTCACCTCTACTGCTGCTGCTGCCTCTGGTGCTCTTCGAGATGCTGCTTCATGTTGCTTTGCTAACCATTACACAATGAAGTTGACTGGTTCATTGAGTCTAAAGGAGTTGTAACAATATCTCCATGGGTCCTCCTTTGCCCAATGACATGTCCCATGGATCCAGTTGAATTGTACTCTCGCACGGTGATCTTTCACAAGACAATGCGGGTAATACAGATTGAACTTCAGAGGTTTAATGGATACTTCTTCATCTTCTCTTCTTCGACATCTGCATTCTTGAAACTATGGATCACATATAATCTAATGCACAACAGAAGAGCAGACCAAGGTGCCTTCTTTTTCTTGTGTAGCATGGCTGTCAATCCTTCCGAGATGTGATATGCTACTTCCTACATGATGAGTATGTCCAAGGAAAACTCCGGTAGAATATGTAGAGGCTTCTCCATGCTTTACATCCATATGAAGGTGCCAAACGGTGAGGCATACCAATCAACTATGTCTATCAGTGCCTCCATTGCTTCCTTCGACATGCAGGGTGGATCCTGTTTGAATATCATCTTGTAAAACAGGGTGACAAAATGATCGGACATTTGTGTGATGATTCCTCTGAAGCTCCATTCAGAAAACATATTGCAATAAGTGTTCACAATAGTCTCCACCGATGACCATGCCCACTGCAAGCCCAGAACTATCATTAGGAACAGATTGCATCCAAGATGTAGGCAGACATGTAAATTTATTCTTGCATACCTTTGGGTGGCTGTCAAGCCCTCTTTGTCCAGTTGGTCCAGCGCGATCACCCAACTTTGTGGGAAGGTTTCCGTGCTTTCTTGACCATAAAATTGACATGCAAAGATGACCGAGTATTGATATTCCTTCCGCAGTATCTTCGTCTTGTAGATCTGGTTGGGTCTCATCCTGAATCTAGTCGTCTCCTTTACCCAGTTCTTCAGAATGTCTCTGGAGTTGGCATTGCTGTTGGGTAAGATGAAGAGAGTCTCCATGATAGTCATGGGCTCCAAAATCTGATACATCTCATCATAATCCTGCGCCCTGAAGGTTGCAATATTCGTCCCGCTAACACTTCTCAAGGTCATCGTCTCGGGATCAGTGTGCAAGACGATCGAGTGTTTCATGTCCGCACATGGGAACACGGGATACCTACATGCAATCCAATACAAGCCATACTTGTGGATGTTTACATACACCTGGTGGTCTTTGAGGTCATCCCCTAATGTGCCTGCAAATGTATCATTGACCTCTTTCCATTTCACCTTGATGTCCTTTTCTAGAATCAACTTGGTATCTTCATAGATTGGTAGACTTGTGGACACTCACTCAACTGCTACTCCAGTTGCACTTCCTTCAGTGTCTTGTGATCCTTCCTCTTGGAGGCCATTGATTCTGAGAAGCAAAGAGGTGGAAGGACACTTTCTAGAGCTAGAGACAAAGAAACATGCATGGAAGGAAATATGTCAGTAAAAACCAAAGAAAACTTGAGGAAAGACATGCAGCATAAATGGGGACTGATAGATAAGGATTGTGCAATTTCTTTTGGGAGGTTGGCTGACTAGCTACAAGAATTGCGCAAATGGCACTCTGGGTTGTTTGAGGAGGCTGAATGGCTGTTGGATTTACGCAATATGCAATCCAGGCTAGCCTGCTAGCTACTGGAATTGTGCAATGCGCAATTTCAACTGGCAGTAGTTGTAGGCCTAGTGACTGCATTGTGCAATTTTCTTGGCCAGCAATCACTGTCCCTCAGAATTGTACAATGCAAGCCTGGAGAAGAGCTCCTGGGAAGAAATTCACATTTTCTGAGAGGAAGACAAAGCCTTCCTTCTCAGGATTGCACAATGTTGTCTTGGTGAGGCAGAGTCCGGGCCAAGGCTGCCGAGACCCGCTGACGGGCAACTGAAAGAAAATATGAAAGTAAATGCATGGTGATACTGAGTGTATGCATAATAAAATGATTGTGCAAGAAAATAGTGAATGAAAGATTCAAAAGATGGAACAATATGCATGTGCGTGAAGTGAATCGCTGAATCGATGACTGTTCATGCAAAACAATTTCATGCATGTGATAGTAGTGAGATACTAACGAAAACTGAAATGGTGCTAGTACAAGCTAGTATGCATGTAAACGATAGCAAGCATTCAAAGACATCAAGCAAACAACACTCACACAAGCGAAAGTACAAAAAGCGACAGAAATGTTACAAAAGACATGTTGAGACCACTTACCTGTGAATAACTGAGCTAGATGTGTCAAAGGGTCTTGGATGTGTTGTGGGATGTCAGAGCTCCAAGATCGATGTGAAGAAATGAGCTCTAAAGCATCAAATAAATAAGTTTGAAGCTCATGACATGCATGCCACAAATCTAGGAAAGAGCGACACTTGGAGGAAAGATTCTAAAATGATCTTTGCATGTAACCTCCAGCTGCTGAAAATAGATCCCTAAAATCTAAGGATGCTTTTTGCATGTTGATTTTTCTATTCTGGGAAAAAGCAACCCATTCATCCAAGTCATGTTTCCTTGGTCCCGGGTGGAATTGGTCAAACCAATTGCACATGCAAGAGCCTGATCAATTGCTGGGAGAAAATGTGCATTTCTGAGAGGGAGCTAGGATGGCTACCCAGGAGATTTACGCAATTTCAACACAGAGCAGCTGACAAATGCCCAATATTGCGCAATTCCTAGGCTGAGTAGCCCTATTGGGAGGAATTGTGCAATTTTCTAAATGATTCTTGAGTGGCAGATTTGCACAATTCTAGAGCGTAGCACACTGCCAGACAAAATTGTACAATTTCTGGAGGGAAGGCTGGTTTCCCTTGAGAATTGCATAATTTCTTGAGGGAGTTTCTTAGGCTGCAATTGGACCAAGTTCAGAGAAACATCTTGTGAGGGGAATGCAACAATATTTGATAGATAGACTGTCTTTCTGCAAGAAAATCACTTAAGCTTTTGTACTTGACGAAGCAAGACATGTTGCTGTGAAAGGTTGGCAGAGAGGCTCCAAAACGAAGTTAAGGAAAAATTTTGGAGGGTGGTTGTAGCCACTACAACAAGTACTCAGATCCAAAAAAGGAGGAGAGTACAACTCCAATGACTTGAAATATTTTTTTCAACAAGAAGGAATCATAATGCAGAATAGAGCAAGATATACTCCATAGTAGAATGGAGTGGTAGAAAGGAAAAATCAATCAATCATGAACATGGCTAGATGTATGCTTTGTGAGAGGAATTTGTCAAATAACTACTGGGCTGAAGCAGTTTCAACAATAGTGTATTTTCTCAATAGATCTCCAACAACCAGTATCCAAGATTCATTACCTCAAGAAGCATGGGATCGTAAAAAGGTAAATGTATCTCGCTTTAGAATTTTTGGATCAGTAACATTTTCACATGTTCCTAAGCAACTAAGAAAGAAGATTGATGACAGGAGTGAAATATGTATTTTTATAGGCTATAGTGAGAATTCAAAGGCCTACAAAATTTATAATACAATTATGAAGAAGTTCCTTTTAGGTGGAGATGTATTTTTTTTTAAATGAATCTTGGTTTGATCAAGTTGATGAAGCTTCAAATCAGTATTTTTATCCATCACAACCACCAATATTGCAGTTTAAAGAAGAGCCATACCATTATGAAAATGGTACATATTCAAGTAGTGAATCCAACAGTGATCCAACATCTTCAGAAGACAATCATAAAACAAGAAGAATTAGAGAAATATATGAGCAGGAGCATGAGTTTGACCAACAAAATATGTTTTCATTTATTTCATCTCAACCAACTCATTTTGAAAAAGCAGGTAAAGAAAAGCATTGGGTAGATGCAATGAACCAAGAAACTGCTTCCATAGAGAAGAATCAAACTTGGGAATTAGTTGGTCTCCCAAAAGACAAAACCAAAATTGATGTAAAATTGGTATACAAGACCAAGTTGAATGAAAAAGGAGAGATCGAGAAACATACGACAACGCTAGTTGCCAAAGGATTCTCAAATTTTTTGGTGTTGATTATGGTGAAACCTTTGCTCCAGTAGCAAGGTTAGACATTGTCAAAACCATTTTGTACACAAAAACTCAACACAAATGGAAAGTCTATCAACTTGATGTAAAATCTTCCTTTCTAAATGGTATGTTGTAGGAAGAAATTTATGTAGAGCAAACTCCTAGATTTGAAGTTTCAGGACATGAGCATAAGGTATAAAGATTGAAGAAAGCTTTGTATGGTTTGAAACGAGCTCCAAGATCTTGGTACAATTGCATTGACACCTATCTCATCAAAACTAGTTTTTGCGGAAGCAATGATGAGCCAACTTTGTATCCCAAAATGCATGAAGGTAAAATTCTTGTTGTATGCCTTTATGTAGATTGTAACACTCCCCATTGTAATTAAAAAATCAGCCATTTGATGGTTACCATCACTAGTGAATTTACTAGGATGAAACAAACTTATTATAATTAGGAAATGATGTTTAAGATTATAAATAAAGTTGTTGGTTTTATTCTGGAAATCATATTGGATGACACCAGAGTAGATGATGAAACCTACCCGAATCTGGAAAGAATCAAATTCACTTTGATTTTGCTAAAATTAAAAGAATATATGGATAGATATATGATATCTCCGTGGGAGATAAAGACCGAGGATAAAATCTCTACAAGGAGAAAATCAAACTTTTTCTTTTAAGAAAAATGAATTTAAAAGCCTAGGCTAAGGGGAAACAGAACCCTGGAAGGCAGGATGCTGCCAAGGGAAAAATATGTGAGCAGGATAATGTTAGATAAACATTATCAAGGCTCAGTAGAGGTTACTGAGGCCTCACAAGTTATCATAGCTTGGGGGGAATCAGACTTGATTCATGGTTGGAAGGTTTGGTGCAGCTAGCCATAGATTTCCGGCATAAGTGTACTAGTCAGAAGATCATGTAAACATCGAAAAACTCAATAATATTGTAATGATGTAGTATATCAGATAAATTGCATGCAATAGAGTTATGCTATATTTTGATTTTTTTCTGGTATTTAAAGGCTTAGTTTTAAATAAAAACTGTGTGAGAAAATATTGTAGAAACACTGGTGAAGTAGATACATTTTTCTTGTTATAGGGATATTATTATGTAATAGGAAAGTTAGATAAATATTAATGATTTATGTTCAGAGCTAACCATTCCTTATAGGAATATGTAGGATGTAGGTCAGTCATAGATTTACTGTATACATGATGTAACAAAAATTGTGTACCAGGAAAATAACCAAAATGACTTTAAAGTAATTCATGCATGCTAGATTTAGGTAGTGATACTAAAGAAATTAAGCTAGTAGATTTTCTTACCATTATGCCTGCATGAGTTCAAGAAATTGTATTACAGTACAAACAGACTATGTGCATGGAAACACTGATAGGTAAAATTAGTAGAACCATCTGTTGAGGAGCGTAACCAGAGAACACACAGGGAATACTGATAGATAAAATATGTAGAACTATTTGTCACCTAGTGCATGGAGAGTACATGCATGACAATACTGATAAACAAAATAAGTAAAATCGTCTGTCAAAAGGAAAACATGTAGTGGTTGTCGAAATAGGTACAAATATGCATGCAGCCGTATAGATAACGATAATATTAAACAAATAAGTGGCATCATATAATCATTTGAAATAAAAAAAATAATACATATGAGATGCACAGTTGAGTCTAGTTAGGAAACGATACTAACTACCATGGATGCACACTTGGGGGGAAACATAGTGGGATATGGTGGGTGCACTTCGACTAAGAAACTGTGCACGTCGGGGATGTAATAACCAAAGAATAGTAGTGATACAAGCTAGACAGCGAAGAAAGAGTCTTTACGGTGTAATTTATTGTGTGTAAGGAACAAACTTCACAACTGAAAGTGAGACAAATATGATATATAGCCGAAAATAAATTATGACTAAGTTCATGACCAGAAACAACAAAAATAAAGCGCTTTGGAAAAATAATAGACTTAACTGAAATATGAGAACGATAGAGATACTATAACTAGTACCCTGCCTGAGGCTGAGACCGAGGATACAAATCCTCATTCCATCATTCTTAGAAATTGAAATACAAGAATTATACAGAGAAAATCCTAACAGTCCATTGAAAATAATATAGAACACGAAGCTACATTTGAATAGTCCCATATATTTCTCTCATTGAGTCCATAAATATATAGAAAAAATAAATCAATAATTCAGAGTTAGGAACAAAAGTTCTATTTCAGCCGAAATTCAAGAAAAGAGAACATAACTGACTTGTCTAGTAAGGGGTATCCAAAAACACCATACATTTTACTGGAGTCGTAGAAAGATAAATCAGTCATAGACTAAGACTGTAGGCTAAACATAGCTCTCAGGTAAGGAATAATGATTACAAGAAAACAATCATTTAGCATGCCATAGGTCTACGACCTAGCAAGGGTCAACAGACATCGAGGAGACTCAAGTCTGCGATCGAGAATGCCAAGGTAACCACAAATGTATTCTAAGAACTAATGTTAAATAGGGATGTAAAACTATCCAGATTCAATGAAATGAGAGCGAGAGGAGTAGTATTGCAAGTGACAAACTCCATGGAGTGAAGGTAGGAGAAACCAAGAGACCACCAACCTAGAATAAGAATACAAAAGAAAAATGAAGTGCATCCAGTTCTGTTAGAGATGTGCGAAAAATCCTTCACCATTGAGCTTACCTGGGAAACCATTACAATACCAGTTACTAAAGAGTAAAACCCCTGTAACTTGGTTAAGAACTACCAAATAGGGCAAGGGAAATAAAAGAAAGTACTTGAAGTAGCACCAGAAAATAGAATATCATGCAACCACCTGGATAGAGGATTAACATAATGCGGCAAGTCAGAGATAAAGACAAACCCCAACTTAAAACTTGGAGAATTGTACAAGAAAACCATTGAAGCCAGTTACCTGGGTACCGAGAAGAACCCTCACGCCAAAGGAAATGTCAGTCTCTGCAACCCCTTGGAATTTCCCCTGCACAAACCCATAAGAAATCATCCATTAGAAAACATAGACAGAGAACTACTGAACAAAAAGCGAAGTTGCTGAATTCATACGAATATTGGAGCCAAGCTGATATCCAGCTTTGACGTGGTCAGAAAACCTTCCATCAAGAGGGAGTCGTGTATAATAGTATGGGAACGCAAAGCCTTAACAAGATAGTTGAATGAAACTCCTACGGAGGCAATGCTGTAACCCTCATCTGTGAATTAGAACTTCCAATAAACAACTCATACCTTGATCTATCCCAAACTCCAGAAGGACGAAGAATGATGAAAATGGTAGAGGAGGGAAACCAAATACGGCAAGGGTTAGGCCTGAGGAATCAGGACCGTAGATCAATAAGGAGTGGATGTCTACCCTTAATCCCACCTTGAAACCCTAAACCTCAAGATGTGTTCCCACCTAGCAGTTGCATGAGTCTAGTTGTATGGCATTGGTGGGCTTTCCATCTAACGAGAAGGTAGGTAGTAGATGCCACCAACCCTAGCTAGCTCGTGGAGGGGAAGGGCATGAGTTGCCATCTCACCAAGGGAAGGAATGGATATACATGCCACCTAAGCAAAGCACTAGTGGACAAGTAGAGGGCTGACTCACTAAGTGTGGGAGAGGGGGGGGTGGGGGGTAGCTAGGGAGTTAGTGGGGTTCAACTATGGGTAGGTATGGGTAGGTAGATAGATTGTTTTTTAAAACAAAAACGTATGTATAAAAAAGACATACCCAAGGGCTCCATTAAATCACTAAACATAAATTATATCGAGCACCCACCATTGTATACCATAAGTAACATGCTTGCATATGATATTATACATGATAGATAATGAAAGGAATTTTAAACCATATAAGCCATGCTTACATATAGTACCTTACAACGAAGGTAAATGATTAATTTTTTTTTTTTTGGTATAGTTAGAGGTTCATTACAAATGGTATCAGAGCCATTTTCTACTCTAGAGCCTGAATAGGGCATCAACATTAGAAATTTTGTGTGCAATATATATATATATATATATACACAAAACTAAAGACACATTTGTTCTTATCTATTTTGGATTGTCTTGTAGGAAATTGAAATTCTGAAAAACTATGGAAGAACCTATGCTACCTAGCATAGGAGGAGAAGAACTATATGTGGAACTGGGGGAAGAACGCAGTACTACCATATCCCCCCAGTTGGTAGAAATGGTAAAAAACCTGAAACTGGAGTTGGCTCAACTCCGTAGTAGTAATGAGAGGCTTATGAAAGCCAGTGAAAAATAAGAGAAGTTAATAAGAGACTTGATCCAGGTGGATATTGGTGGCCACCTGCCAAGTCCACTTGGACCCCCACCATTGTTTCTTTCATATTTTTAGTTTCCTTAATTGTAGCCCAGTTTACTATTTTTAGCATTTTTTCAGGTCCTAAACTTGCAGAGTCGTTTTGAGGCCCTGAATGATGTTTTCTTGGGAAAATTAGGAGCAACATACGTCCATGAACCAATGTTGCTCTTCCAAAAGTTCTAGTTCTCAGATAGATCTTTCTAATGAGATACGGTGCACGTCAAACGGAGATCGTATGCCAAAGTTATGACCCTGGGAAGTTGGTGTACAAATTTACCCAAATGGGGCCCACAGTTTGGTGTTTCATCTTCTAGGGTTAGGTTTTGGGATGTTAAGGGTTTTCCATTGTTTCTCAACAATAAATAGGCCTTCGAGCCTCATTGTAACACAATTCAGAGGCATGTAGCTGCCACATCTCTTCTCAGAGATAAGCTACCATCGCCCTAACTGGTTTATTTCCAATTTTGTTTGTAAGCATATTTCAGTATTTCACATTAATGAAATGAAGTATTATTTCTGTTGCATCTCTGTGTTTATGGTTATCTCTGTAATTTTTTGCGTTCCTGTTTAAATCTGGATCAGTGGTATCAGAGCGATCTGCTTTTTCTTTGTTTTTATTTGCATGTCCCCAACGAGGTCGGGATATAAGGAGTTAGGGCTTGAACTGGTCAAACCTTTACAAGGCCAGCCTCGCAAATCCTGACGGCCTCCCATGGTGGAAGAAAAGAAAGATGAGGGGGTAGGAGATCCTATCAAAATCGTGCTCGAAGAAGCCCTCCAGTGACAAAGGAACGTGATGATGGACAACTTTGCCCAGATCCTTCAGCGACTACCTAGGGGCGATGCATCGACTTCCAACAGCTACTCTGGAAACGCCACACCGTTTAAGGTACAATTTAATTTTGAAATCCCCATATTCAAGGGTTAGATAGATGCAGATGCCGTCGATAAATGGTTAAATCTGCTAGAGGGTCATTTTTCTGTTCATTATTTTTCCAGTCGAGAAAGGATTATTTTCGCTCTTCTCAAAGCAACCCCCCACGTTAAGGACAAGTGGAAAACCTACTGTGAGCAGAAGGATGAAAGTAACTGGTCTCACTATTTTCATCCGCACCGACTTGGGATTCATTCTAAGATGCCATCAAGCGGCAGTACTACCTTGTCGGAAGCTATGAGGATCAATACATAAAGTGGACCACGCTGCGGCAGGGAAGGGACCAAGACGTGCCAGAGTTTACCAATATTTTCCATACCCTTCGCACAAAGTTGGGTATCAAGGATTCAGAGCAGCATTTGATACTCAAATACCGCAGTTGCCTACACAAGTACATCCAGCAAGAAATAGAATTCCTGAACATCCCCTCTCTTAGCACGGTATACCAATATGCCATCAAGGTCGAGCAAAAGTTTAAACAGAAGAAGCGAGACTTTGGATCTGCGAATTTGAAGCAAGGAAAAGGTGCCCCCAAACTGCAAAACAAAGGACAAAGCCAAGGCGGGGGGGCCCAAGACAACCTGTGAAAGCTACAAGCAGAGAACAACGTCGTGAAGCTGAAAAAGGACACAGGAAAGTGGTGTGAGTTCCATAAGAGCTCCACTCACAACACAAGTGAGTGTCGGGCCAAACAGTCATTGGTGGCCGAGCTAAAGGTTTCAGAATTAGATGCATGTTCCGACTTTAAGTCAGAACCTAAAAAGGGGAATGACAAAGGGAAGAAGATTATAGATGTGGAGCCCAATGCCACCATTGCCACCACAAAGATCTAGAAGGAGGAACCTGAAGATCCAAAGGAGGAGGAGCGTCTCTTCCACTCCCAGATATGGGTAAAGGGTTTCTCGCTACAGTTCATTGTTGACAGTGGAAGCCAAAAGAACCTCATCTCGGCAGAGGTTGTGAAGTGGTTGGGCTGACCAACCACAACACATCCTCAACTGTACACCATTGGGTGGCTTCACCAAGGATGAGATCTTCGAATGAGCCAACAGTGTCGCCTTCCATACAACATCAAGCCCTTCATGGATGAGGTATTGTGTGACATTGTTCCTCTTGAAGTTTGTGATGTATTATTAGGACAACCTTACTTGTGGAAGTGACATGTTGTGTATGAATCAAGGCCCCGTGTTGTTATTGTTACTTTGGGAAATAAGTTGTACAAGATACCGGAGGTAGCACCGCCTACCGCCATATCTTTGATTACTGCAAAACAATGCAGTAAACTCGTTTCCAAAACCGGGAAATTTGTTTTCTGATGATACACCCTCAAGGAAAGAAGAAGATGGTGGCCATGACCTCCAGACAGGGCCCCTCCACACGACAACTACAGATGGGCAAGGTCGTGGCGGAGTACGAGGATATCTCCACCTCCCCTGCAGGGGTTCCTCTGCACTGTTAGGTCAAGCATTCCATCGATCTGACCCCAGGTGCGCCGCTACCCAATGGACCAATCTATCGGTGCTCTGTTTTGGAGAATGATGAAATCAAGAGGAAGATTCAAGAGCTGCTACAGAAAGGTCACATCCGTCCAAGTTCATCACCCTGTGGGAGCCCGATCGTGTTGGTACAGAAGAAGGATGGGAGTTGGAGACTCTGTATTGACTATCGAGCGCTCAACAAGATCACTGTCCATAATAGGTACCCAATCCCACGGATTGATGACCTCTTGGACCAACTGAAGGGGACAAAATATTTCAGCAAGATCGATTTGAAGTTAGGATATCACCAGGTACCAATCGAACCCTCCGACGTGTTGAAGATTACCTTCAAAGCCAAGGAGGGCCTTTTCGAATGGTTGGTTATGCCTTTCATATTAACGAATGCTCCTTCAACCTTCATGAGGCTAATGGATGACATCTTGTGCCATTCACCAACTCATTTGTAGTGGTATAATTGGATGACATCCTGATCTTTAGCGAGAGTTGGGAAGAGCACCTCCACCACATTCGGCAGGTTCTCCAAACACTGCGGCAACACCAGTTATGTGCCAATTTGGAGAAATACACTTTTGGCATGATCCAGGTTTAGTATCTGGGATACATTATTGATGAACAAGGGGTACATGTGGATCCATCCAAGATTGAAGTCATTCGAGATTGGCCATCTCCAACCACTGTGACAGAGCTCCGTAACTTTCTAGGTCTTGCCAACTTCTACCACAGGTTCGTGTTGGGATTTTCTCATATCACTTGGCCCCTGGCCCTTTTGGTCTGAATCTCAACAGAAGGAATTCACAGAGTTGAAAGATCGCCTCTGCATGACACCAGTGCTCGCATTAATAGACTTGCAAGAACGATTTGAGGTCGAGACAGATGCCTCTGACTATGCTATTGGGGCAGTCCTCACTCAACACGTGCATCCAGTGGCATATCACAGTGAGACACTTTCAAACACAGTCCGGAAGTATCCCACTTATGACAAAGAGATGTATTCCATTGTGCATGCCTACCAGCAATATAAGCATTACTTTTTGGGGAAGGAAACAATCATCCACACAGACCACCGACCCCTGCAGTTCATATAGACCCAAGTGAAATTGCAGAATGATCGCCATCAGAAGTGGTCCACATACCTGCAACAGTTCCATTTGAATATCAAGTATAAGAAGGGTAGCATGAATAATGTTGCAGATTGCCTTAGTCGACCGCCGATCATGGCGTTAACCACTGTGCTCAACTCTTGTGGGCACGAGACTTCTGATTGGCCACTTATCTACAAAAGTGACCCAGAATTCGGCCACACATACTGGACACTCTTGGACGGTCAGCATGTTCCAGATTTTCACCTCCAGGATGCCCTGTTATGCCACCTAGGTCACCTTTGTGTTCCTTCAAGCGAGCGCGCCAAGATGATTTGGGAAGCATACTACAGTCGGGCTGTCGGAGATTTCGGGGTCGAGAAAACGGTGGCAGTACTGTACAAGTATTTCTATTGGTCGAATCTTCGACAGGATGTCAGAAAGTACATTAGATCATGCACTACCTGCGCCATTGCCAAGCCGACCATCATGAAGCAAGGCCTCTATACCCCGCTGCCTACCCCTAGTCGACCTTGGGAGTCCATCTCCATGGATTACTTATCAGGCCTTCCTTCCACTAAGCATGGAAACGACTGTGTTTTTGTGGTCGTTGACAAGTTCTCGAAGAGGGCCATTCTGGCTGCCTACAAGAAGAATATCACAATAGAAGCCACTGCTAAACTCTTCTTTGAACGAGTGTGGGTACACTTTGGGATCCCATAGTCTATCATCTAAGATCGGGACAATAGGTTCCTTAGTACATTTTGGTCCAGTGTCTGGTCGATGCTTGACACCAAACTCACTAAGTCCATAACCTTCCATCCTCAAACTAATGGCCAAATAGAGGTTGTCAACAGGATGATCGTACACATTCCACGCATGTACAACTCAAAGAATCCACACACATGGGATGAGAGCCTCCCCTATGTTCATCACAACTACAACCAGGCTCTCCACAGCTCAACTGGCCATAGCCCTTTTCAGGTGGGCTTGAGATTCCAGCCACTATGTCCCATTGATGTGGCCATGCCATTTGCAGCTACTCACATAGATTCGGCTCATGTCCAGTCCGAAACAGATAAGGCAAACAACTTCATTGAGCACATCCAACATATTCACCAGCAGGTCGATGACATTCTGGAGAAATCAAATGCCAAGTACAAGCAACGACATGATCAACATCAGGTGCCACACAAGTTTCAGGTGGGCGACAAATTCTGGTTGCATTTGCAAAAGGAACGCCTTACCGGAGCCTATCAGAAACTTAGACCACTCTGATATGGTCCTTACACCATTAATAAGGCTATGGGAGACAATGCATTTGAGCTCAACATTCCCCCATTTCATGGCCTGCACCCAGTGTTCAATGTGAACTGCCTTCGACCATACTTTCCACCATTACTAGACACATCCGACATTGCAGAACAACTCACACCCACAGAGTTAAATCCAGATTGCATGGAACAAGGTGCAACTGATCAGATCATGGACATACAAATCAAGCACACTAGCTAGCAGAATATCCAATTGTATCAAGTTGTCAAAGCAGGCCAACACCTTCACCAGGGCAAGTGGCTCACCAGGGACCAAGTTCAACAGAAGTTTCCTCATCTCATGGAGGAACTCAATGTAATGGGTACCATTGCTTCCTAAGGGGGAGGAATGATCCAGGTGGATATTGGTGGCCACCTGCCAATTCCACTTGGACCCCCACCATTGTTTCTTTCAGCTTTTCAGTTTCCTTAATTGTAGCCCAGTTTACTATTTTTAGCATTTTTCGGGTCCTGAACCTCCAAAGCCATTTTGAGTCCCTAAATGATGTTTTTTGGGAAAACTGGGAGCAACTTGGGTCCATGGACCGATGTTTTTCTTCTCAAAGTTGTAGTTCTCAGATAGATCTTTCTAACGAGATATTATGCACATCAAACGGAGATCATATGCCAAAGTTACGACCCCAGGAAGTTGATGTACCAATTTACCCAAACGGGGCCCACAGTTTGGCGTTTCATCATCTAGGGTTAGGTTTTGGGATGTTAAGGGTTTTCCATTGTTTCTCAACAATAAATAGGCCTTCGAGCCTCATTGTAACATAGTTCAGAGGCATGTAGCCGCCACATCTCTTTTTAAAGATAAGATACCATTGCCCTAGATGGTTTATTTCCAATTCTATTTGTAAGCATATTTCAGTATTTTACTTTATGAAATGAAGTATTATTTCCGTTGCATCTCTGTGTTTATGGTTATCTCTCTAATTTTTTGCGTTCCTGTTTAAATCTGGATCAATATTGGACAGAGAAGTCTAGTCATAGGAGTGTGGACATTGAAGGCATGAAGAAGATAGATTCTGATAAGTCAGGAAGTGGAGGAGAATCTGATCCTGAGTCACCAAAAGTGCATAAGAAGCAAAGAAAATCAGAGTTACAATCAACCTGTGTTTGATGGAGAGAATGAGGAGGCTACGGAGACATGGCTACTGAACATGACTAAATACTTTCAAGTTTATGAATATGAAACTAACCTGAAATAATGATTGGAAATTTATCAATCACAGGGTAACACAACACTGTGGTTGGAGGAGAGGAAGAATGTTCAAATGATTGAAGAAAAAATTATTTCATGGGAAGAATTTTAGAAGCAATTCAAGGCACTATTTCTAAGTGAAAGGTATTATGAAGACAGGGCTAAAGAGTTCCATCAGCTAAAGTTGGGGAAAATGACTATAGATGAATTTGTAAATAAATTCACCAACTTGTTGCAATACGTCTTGTATTTGAAAGAGGAAAAAGCCAAAATTTAGCGTTTTCTGAATTATTGCCAGTCTCTTATAAGGAGAGAATTGATTTTGATAACCCAAGGACCATGGATGAGGTGGTCAGAAAGGCTAGGCTATGTCATCAATAGTTCCAAATTAAAAGTGAAGGTGGAAAACTATGGAGGACCAAGGAAGGCAGTAGAGTTGGTGGGGGCATGAAAAAACAAAATCCACTCTACCTGAAGAATTATGGTAGAGATCATCAAAAAAGGAAGGGGATTAAAGGAGAAGTACCCTTTCCAGATCAATCCTATACGGGTTCGAGAGTGATAGAGAAGAAGAACAAAAATAATGATGTTGCCAAAGAACTGTTAAGGTGTTGGGGATGTGGAGACCCACATATGTTGAGGGACTGCCCACACAATCCCTAATCCATCCAAAACATCCAGGAAGTTCATGAGGCCACTATAGTTAATGATGTTGCGAGTAATATGTGGAGGATCAGTGCAACCTTAGAAAATCGACAAGCCAGACATCAGGCTACTATGTTGGAAATTGAAGGTAACATATTAAACCAGTTTGTGTCTATTTTGATAGATCCGGGGGCTAGTCTAAGTTATATTAGCCCCTAAATTTCAGAAAAATAAAATCTGAAAACTAAAAAATTCAGAAATGCATGGTTAGTGCAGCTAGCCACAGGAGCCAAGTAGAGAGTAAGAAAACACATGAAATAATGCCTGGTTGATTTTAATGGGTATTCCTCAATGGTAGATCTAAACATCCTTCCGCTCAGGTGATATGAATTATTAGTTGGAATGGAATGGTTGGAACAACAAGCTGCCGTTATAAATTGTTTAGAAAAAATAGTGGAATGTGTTGTGATGGATAGAGTCCATAGAGTGATTAGAGGAAAATAAAAATCGATATTAGTTCGACAAATTTTATCCTTGCAACTGAAAATAAGCGTAAAAAAAGGCTGCCAATTGTACTTGGCGGAGGTGGAAGTTAGAGCCCAGCTGACTAAAAAAGAAGATTTGGAGACTGTATCAATCATCAAGGACTTCCTTGATGTTTTTCTGGAGGAAATTCCTAGATTACCCGTGTCTTGAGATATAGATTTTACTATAAATTTAGTACCCGAAGTTATTCCTGTATCCAAAACCCCATATCATATGAGTACCCCAGAATTATTGGTGTTAAAGATGCAGTTACAGGAACTACTACATAAAGGTTACATTAGACCCAATGTCTCTCCCTCGGGGACTCCAGTACTGTTTGTGAAAATGAAGGACGGTACATACATAATGTGTATTGACTACTAACAATTGAACAAATTAATAGTTAAAAACATATATCCCTTACCAAGAATAGATGATCTATTTGATCAAGACAGAGGAGCCCGATCTTTTAAAAAAATGATCTGAGAACGAGCCTATCATCAATTGCATATAAAGGAGTAGGATATCCAGAAAAAAACCTTTAGAACAAGGTATGGGCATAACAAGTTTGTGGTGCTACCGTTCGACCTCACCAATGCACCTGCAACTTTCATGCATCTCATGAAAAACGTGCTACACCACTACCTAGATTGCTTCGTGTAGGTTTTCATAGACGACATTCTTGTGTACTCAAAAAACAAGGAAGAGCATCAAGAACACTTAAGGTTGGTGTTGTATACATTAAGGGAACATAAATTGTACGCAAATGGTAGTAAGTGTGAAATTTTTAAACCTAGGATATAGTACTTAGGACATGTAATCTCTAAGGAAGGGTTGGCAGTTGACCCTGAGAAATTTAAAGCCATTCTAGAATGGCCAGTACCAAAAAATGTATATTCAACTCGTTCCTATGGGAATTGCAAGGTATTAGCGTAAAGGAATTTTCCAAGCTAGCATGCACCATCACCTCATTGTAGAGAAAAGGAGAAAAGTTTGAGTGAACGGAAAAATGCCAAGAAAGCTTCAATAAACTAAATAAAACGCTGAGAACAACTCCTATTATACGAATACCAGATCCGGATAAGGAGTGTATGGTATGCACAGATGTGTGCCTTAAGGGTCTAGGAGAGGTACTACTGCAGGATAATGTTGTAGTAGCATATGAATCTCGGAAATTGAAGAAACATGAGCACAATTATATTGTGTATGACCTACACTACAAGAAAAAAGCACATTGGTGAGGGGCATAAAATGTCACCATAAGCTCATTGGTGATGGTCAAAAGAGCATTCATCAGCAAAAACGGAATGTCACCAAAGGTGGCGTCGCCAAAAGTATAGGTGTTGTAGTGACATACAAATTCCGTCACGAATAATGATTTATAATGACGAATAGCGACCATCACCATTTCATATGAGCAATGTTGATGGACCATATCCTCCATCACCAAAAAATGAACGTCACAAAGGTGGCGTCACCAAAATTATAGGTGTTGTAGTGACATTCAAAGTTTGTCACCAATAATGATTTATAATGACAGATAGTGACTATCACCATTTCATATGAGTAATGGTGACGGGCCATAGCCTCCGTCACCAAACACTGAATGTCACCAAAGGTGGTGTCGCCAAAAGTATAGGTGTTATGGTGACATTCAAGGTCTGTGACAAATATTGATTATAATGACGGATAGTGACCATCACCATTTCATATGAACAACAATGATTTATTGTGATGTATCTTTAATGGCCATCACTATTGGTGCATATATATGGTGACGTTTCTTGACCGTCACCAAAGGTCGCATTGCCAGAAGTAAAGGTGTTGTGGTGACATTCAAGGTTCGTCATGAATAATGACTATAATGATGGACAATGACCGTAACCATTTCATATCAACAACAACGATTTATGGTTACGAACCTCTGAGAGTCGTCATTATTGATGTGTATATATGGTGGCATTCGTTGAACATCACCATTTCATATTTTTGGTGAGGGTCGAAAAATGTCACCAAAGCTCATTGGTGATGGTCAAAAGAGCCTCCGTCACCAAAAAATGATCGTTGCCTTTCCATCTGGATGTCAGGGAACGATGGAATCAAACCACCAACCTCCTGCTTGTAAAGCAGGTGCTCTTTCATTGAGCTAGTACCCTTTAAAGAATTATACTTTTAAAAATTAGACCTTGAAACTTCGTAAATTATAAATTCTACAACATTCAATAAATTAAAGTCTCGGAAATATTTTACTAAACAGGCAAAGCAACATCGAAGCTGCAGTTCCCTACCTAATGGTTATTGAAGTTAGGAAAAGTGGGTGGAGGGAAAAATAGTTATGTATAAGAGAATCAATATGTTTAGTTGAATACTCAATTATAAGTGAAACTCTGAAGACATTTATAACCTATAAATGACCTATAACTATCAAATGCACCCAATATTGCAAAGGAAATGTCATAAGTGGATAGCATATGGAAGAAGAGGAGTCAGGGACTTGGAACCCTTGTACATCTTGGCATGCCTTATCACTTGGGAAATCTTAGCTTGTTTGGCATGTCTTTGTACTATCTGGCACATGTTAGCATGCCCTAGCATTCCCTAACACACTATAGCAGTGATGACCTCACAACTAGCATTACATTTCTCCATGACTTGGGAACCTTACATTCACTAGAACACGTTGACACTCCCTCGTTTTCATGCCTTCTGCTATCCTCCACAATGTCCCAGGCTGATGAGGAGATCCATGGGGGTAACCACAAACCAAGCTTTTAGTTTGCTAGCTAGCCCTACCAAACCAGAGAGGACTCTCTCTACGAAATCACAACCAAGAGATGACTAGAATGTAAAGGATTTTAAGCTAGATAGCTAGGCTCATATGGGTTTTTGGAAAATTTAGTGACTTGGAACTCTCTCCACCGGTGTCTTTTCTGGTAGGGACTTTTTCAAGGAGGCAGAGACTTGGAAATCTGTCTAGGATAAAGCACCTAACATGCATGATAGAAGCTCCCTAGCATAGAGTACCTCCTACCTAGAAGAGTATTCCCTACTCAAAATATAGAACCCTTCTCTAATGTGCACTTTTCTTAAAAATAAATCCGTGCATAAAATAATACTAAGAAAAACACCTAAATTAAGAAAAGTGAGCATTTAAGTCAAGCAAGAAAGTAAGTAAAAAATTGTGTACAATATTTCTTAGAAGAGTTCATGTTAAACGAAAAACTTATATATTTCGGATAGAAAAAGAAGCTTAATACAGATCGTCAATATTACAAAAAAATAGACTAGATATAAAACTACAGGTAGAACTAACAAAATTCTAATTGCAATATAGTTGATTGATTATTTGACTAAATGAATCCAACTAGATACATACAAGTTTTCATTTTCATCTTTCTTTCCCATATCTTTATTGGAGGTGGAAACTAACTTGCATGCATCTTGCAAGGCTTTTTAGCAAGAGTATATGTTGCATTCTCATATTCCACACTTACTTTTCCATGAACAATCACAGTAGGTATTGGAGGAATTAATTTCTACATCAGCTAAGTTGTCATCTTTAACCTTATCTTTACTCGAGCTACTGATCCTTCCCCTTCTTCTTGGTTATCAATATCATATTTCTCTTCTAGAAAACATAAGAATAATTTGGGTTCACGAAGAATAAATATATTCATATGATGTCTTCAAATTTGGGAGAATGTATTTCTATTATTTAACTACTAGTAAAATAGTGATATGAAGACCTTAAATATAACCAGTCCTTTTTTGTGAAGTGATTTGTTGTAGATGCCCATGCTAGCACATCATCATTGAAAATAAATGGTCACAATAATTAAAACTTTTTTCCCTAGCATGAACATTGGTTTAGTCTTCATAAAGAAACATAAACCATTTCAAACTACAAGGAATAAACAAAAATAACATCATTGACATAAATTCACATAATACTAACAAAAAAAAGAAGTGAATTTGCTAGGTATTAGATCAAAATCTTGTAGTGGGAAGATTCCCTACAGATTTAGTAATATATACATGCCATGGAATGAGTTGTGAAAATTGTTTCTTATATTTACTAGGAAGAATTGCAACTGGAGTTGCAATATTTACTTTAGATAAATACTATTGGTGTTGATATGAAATGTGGCCCTCCATCATTACCATTGACACAACTATTGGGGTTCTCAAAGTTACTTCAGGTTCAACATATTTCATGTTTGACTCACTAGTGCAGCTGGTAATTATTGGTGATATTCTTGAGCTAAGGAACAAATTCTCAAGATTTCTCCTTGAAGGAATCTCTTGAGAGTTTAAAATTCTAGACCTTCCAGATTCACCCAAAATCTTATACATGGTAGCCAATTGCAATTCTAAGAGTCTCTCACTAGTATGAGGCCAAAATTAAATTAATTTGGAATTCAAAATTTGTTGATTGAAATGATTTCTATCACCCACTCCTGAAGACAACTAAAGCATTTTGATAATTGATTAGACTAAAAGTTCAATTTGAGCGGGTGAGAGATCTCTATGCCCTAGTTTCCCTTTCTATAGCATAATTTAAGGAAGAAACTATAAACGGTGTCGCTGAATGGAAACTTAGCATTATTTTCCCTACAATAGCTACATCTTGTGAGCCTTGAAGTTGATGAATGGTGATCATGTTACCCTACATGTTGGCGTGTCTTTGGGTGACTACACATGGAATTGTTGATTTGGGAATTGATATAAGTTGTCCAATGGAATCTAGGTGTTGAATATATTCTAACTGAGTTGAAGGATGAACATTAGAGGCTGCGAAGTATGGAGGTTTGTCCATCTTTACAAAATTTATGTTTTACAAATGTTAGTGATGATCAATTCAGGTATGACAACATCACCTAACTTTGACAAAGAATATTGATGACTTTCTAAAGCTACACTCTTGTGGGAACTTTATCCTTTTGATGGATGGGTCTGCCTATCCAATATTACATTTGTTGTTTGCATAGATGCACTTGTTTATAAAGATCAATTTTGCATCCTTTGCAACAGTTAGGCTGGTGAACTCAGTCTAAATCCAAATCCATGAGAAGAGAGAGCGCTTGATGACTGGCTATGACCAAAATGAGTAACTGAAACATTAGGTGAAGAAGATTCATTAGGATAAACAGATGCATTATTCTCACTAAATATAGTTTTCTTTAATGTGTCACTTTAATTTGGATTATTTGACTTTCTTAGAATGTCAAGAACGTTTTGGTTGAAAATAAACAATTTATAAGCATAAATTAAACATCTTATTATATTATATTATAGGCAACTAGTAAAAGCTAGTGGAACAAAAAATAGACAAATAGCTTAATAACAAAACATGAACCAAAACCTTACCCTGATAAATATGTTGGTTTCTTTGAACCATATATGTTTGTGTGGTTTCCAAATAAGGATGGTTTCCAGAAGCATAACCTATGAAAAAAAGTATTTAGGATGTCCTCCTCCCTGTAATTATCCTAAATTGGTTTGTAAATTTGAATTCAGAACATCCTCCAAAAGAAACAACTACTTACTACAAAAGGGCTACAAGAAAATCAAGTATATGATATCAATCTAAGCATGAATTATTTCCAATTTAGATAAAGGATGCACAATACTGACAAACTGAAATTCTTACAAGGATCCATAGTATTCATAGATTAGATATTTCATTTGAGTCCAAATACATCGAATAAATTTAATACATCTCTTGTGTTTGTAGTGTTATTTTGTGAGCCTGTCCTAACCACCTTTGTCTGTGCAAAATATTCTTGTTCAAGAGAATTTTTCCCTTTAGAATTCATGTCCACTATTCCTCTCATAGATGAGTCTTATCTAACACTTTCTACATACCACTATTTCTTTGAATTCATTTCCAAAAATTTCACCTGAGCTAGTACTCATTTTACTCAGCTGGCTATATCCCCATTGATTCATATTACTTAAAGATTGTAAATCATCTTACTTTGAGGACTTTCCCCAATGTAATCACTTCCATCTTTTGCACTCTGATTAGGATCGCCCTTGCTTGCTATCTGACAAGCAGTTGTGCAATCATTTTGACTATATGGTGACCTATTTATATCATTTGTATATCTTTGAGAATTGGCATAGAAATTGGGAAATGGATTTAAGGCTATTTAGCAATTGCCCTTCTGATAGAACAAAGTGTTTCCAACACGCCTGTTTTTGGCATAAGAGTCCAAAATAATATTGTTAGTATTGAATTCATTTATACATATTAGTAGAACTCGCATGAAGTATTTTTTCCTTTCTCCAATCGATGTCCTTATGGAGTTCTGGCCTGAAAGTGATATGGAGAAGATCAAAAGCATAAAAAATCTAGTAATGGTTAATCCATAATAAGATGGGCATACATGACATGCAAAAGAAAATTGGGTATTCTAATTAAACAATTCCCAAAAGTATAGTTCCAAGGGAAACAAAAGTCATGGCAGATTGAGGTTTCTAGTGAGATTTTCTTTCTCATGTAGACCTATCTCAAAACATGGTTCTCCTCGTACTTTCCTTTCAATTTGTACATTAGACAAATGACTTTTGTAACTAGTAGAAAGCAATTTACAATCATGGAAGAAATTATTATTTGCAAATTACAAAATCTCAAATGAATAAATTGACCAAGTCTAAGAAGCAAGTCCAGTAGTTAGAACACTAGGATCATTTTAGATGTCTTACTTGCTGCTCTAAATGCTAGTCTTGTTGTTGTTATAATATGATAGTTCACAACCACATACCACAAAAGTAGGATAGCACATCGAGGTAGCCCTATCCATGTCACACATGAAGATACTACCCTTCATAAAATAGGTTGTGCCATACTCAAAAGAGTCAAGATACATTTGTCACCCTATAAATTTTCAAATGTCTATTTTCTAGACACTTAGCAAAATCAAGCAGTTAGGAGTATATTTGAAAACATGTTTATGAAATTGCATATAAATGTAGTTCACTTTTCTAGTACATTCCATGGCTATGAAAATGTACTTCTTCTACATTGTGAAGCACACCATCCAATGAGACGATGCCAGAGCCATCCAAAAAATCAAGTTAAGGAGAAGAGGAATATGGCACCAGGAAGAGCCTTTAGATTATAAATGTCTTCTAAATGCTTCAAGTAAAAACTATCTCTAATTGTATACATTGCTAACTTAAAGACATCAATTTTATGCTATATGATTGACATGATTCAAGGTTGTGTAAAGGAGTTTTAAGAGTAGAACCTGATCTATTCTCAATGGTACTTGAAATGTAGCATCCTGCTCCTCTCTTAGCAACTGGTTTTATAACCGTTTTCTCTTCTTCTTTGAGCCTCACATTTATGAAAGTTGACACTTCTTCTTCTATTGATTTTTGTAAGATATCAACTAGCACTTGTGGAGATAGTGGGCCTTCAATCTATTTCAAAGAAGAAATAATGCATTAGAGAAGAAAACACAGATGACTTGATGACTAATAATTGTAGTGATATCACTTCTACTGATATAAATCCCAGCCAAAAGAAGATAGGAAAATACACGTTTGCCACAAAATGCAATATGAGCTATTTGGTGAATTGAAGGTAGCTCATCTATAGAGAAATTTAAGTAGCTAAGATATATATTCACAATTATGGGTGTTGTGTAGTAGAGTTATCGTAGTTATACATTTAGAAAAATTGATCTTGGTGCTCCTCATATAAAGGTAATCTAATATTTGCATCAGTGGCCTAAAGAAGCATAGAGAGGAAATTATGTGAGACATACAGATGGGCCTGATACATATTGCATATCATATATAGATGGGCATGATGCATATTACATGATATATCATATTTCAGTAAGAACCTAAATATGAACATAACATTTGGAGTGTTTCTAATCTTACTTCTAACCCTTGAGATGAAAAAATATCCTGGAAGCAAACATTGTGGTTTCACATATAAACATTTTAAGAAATCCTTACCTAGAAAGGGTTGTGTTAATTTTTGAATGTAAACTTAAAATCTATCCTTTCGTCAAATCCACTGGGATTTGCCTAGATTTTGCTCATAGTTTTCATCATCACCACTAGACCTCCTATTACTTATTACTCCTTACATTTCAACAAGTACAATAGGCCCTCCATGGAAATCCAGTGTGCTAGACCCTCCCCCTCACTTGCTCCATCCTGCTCTCTCCAGATCTAACCAACAATAAATTCATCCTGCAATCGACAATTACCCGGCAACCCAAATGTTGTATTAAGCCACTGCAATCTGAGACAATAGAAGTGTTCAGATTGAGTATTGGGTCCTACAAAATTCACTCTTCAAATAACTTGAGGGGTTTGATAAGGCAAGATTTGGGCAACACAAGGCTACCAGTCCCATACTTTGCAATCATAAATGACAACAAACCTATCCCTGAAGAGGATAACCCAGAAGGTAAAAGTGAGTATAACTCTCTTGGATAAGACGATGCCAGTGAACAGGTTAACCTCACATAGAGTGATTGGCGAGCTTTTCGAGCAAAACTTGTGGAAGCATAGCAAGTTCAGAGGAGTGGAAATGGTGAGTCAGGAAGTGTGAAATAATCCTCAATAGAATCAAGTCCTAAATGGGCTCATCCAATTCATGCACTTGAATTTGGTTGTCTACTTAGTGCAACTATAAAAATGGATGGAACACGGAGTTTTGAGAGACAATAGTTTTTCTTCTTAAAGCAAGATCTAATGATCCAAAAGAGGGTGCATTCGGGGTCATCCTTAATTGTCCTTTACAGAGGTGTATCAAAGACAAAATGCTTACTAATCCAGTTTTGGCTACAATATTTGCCAATTGTCCACTGCATTTTAGTGAGCCACTTTAAGAAAGTATGTTCCTATTAACAATAGGTGGATATGTTGTTACATATTTTGATGAAGTTATTCCCCGTTTGTGTTATGGTGCTAGGAACAATTTACACTTTGCACTAGAACTTGTGAGGAATGCAGTTCTTCAACCTGAAAATTTCAGGTTCTTTCTTGGCTATGCAGGTTGGGAATTCAATCAGTTGAAGGAGGAGTTGTCCTTGGATTACTCGTATGTAGCAGCCTGTAGCCCCAATGTGATCACTGCTGCCTCTGCTTCAAGTCCTGGCTTGTGGGAGGAAATTTTGCAGCTTATGGGATGCCAATATATTGAACTTAGAAAAAATCCAAAGGAAGACATTCTATAATTTATATTAGTTTTCACGCAAATATCATTTGTTTATGTACATTAGTTGTTGCGATTATGGGATAATTGATCCATTTTACTTTCCTTTTGAAAAAGGATCGGTAGAATGTAAAATTACTTGAGCAGAGTGCCTGTTGAATACTTAAGAATGAATCATGGTTAACATAAAATATCAATATGAGGTAGCTTTCATTTGTGACTATCTGATATACATTTGCAGGTTAATATTGTGGGTGACATGAGATGAAGAATAAGTATGACATGGTTCAACATTATTGAAAAAAGCTTTGAATATTACACTTTGTGCATAATATCTGGCAGCAGATTTATGTCTCCATCAATCCTTGGAGTGAAAATAATTTTATTGAGGAATAGAAGAGAAGAAAATTCTTTGCAATGCTCCTTTAGACGACCGACTTTAGTGGAGTATGAAATTCCCCCCACTAATAGGTGATAGAAGCTAATAATAGTCAATTATGGGAAAGGGCATCTCCTATTGACTATGGCATGATGATTACCTCGCTTTCTAGTCAATCGAAGAACCATTTTGTAAAATAACAAACTAGACCATTTCTTTACTAATACTCACAAAAAAAACATCGATCATATATTTATTAAATGTAATAGCAACTTTTAACAAAAACTTCAAGATTGCCATCCAAAAAACTATCTTAAATAAATATAGAATGAATCTTTCTCACTCACTCCGTCCTCTTCCCATCTGGCAAAGTGACATCTCTCTAAGCCTTCACGGCATTTTGCAATTTTTGATAAAAGAGAAGAGTTAGCCGAGAATCTGAGGCACCATCACCACTGATAAACAACCATAAAATTCTAACGTTGTGGTCAGTGAGTAGCATTTTGAGTTCCATATGTGTTGGTTGATCCGACCGACCACGTGAAAAGAAGAAACATTGTCTTAGCAAGGCAACAAGGAGGAATGTCGTTATCCAAAGGAAAAGGTGTGCTTACATGCCCACCTAAAAGAGTGGGACTTTGTTTTGCAAAAAGTCAATAACAATATTTTGTTTTCTGTAGACTCTTTCCCATACACGAGGAATAATACTATCTCATTCCTCATGGATGGACTGTAACTAGTTTTTTAGTTTATCTTCTAACCATAAAATTTCAGAATTCAGTTTTCATCTACAAGATTCTTCTAGCTTCATTCCATTTTCTTAACAAGCTCATTTTGTAAATTTCTTCGGAGACTATCTATTAATTCTGGCCAGTTTATCCTATAATTCCTTATGGGTATTTAGATCCAAGAAAACGGAATCGAAGAGGAGACTTGCATTATACATCATTGATGAAAACAAGTTAATATATCAACCTTAGTATGATTTTAGAGAGAAAATATATTTTACTGGTCACATCTACAAAAAATAACCATGAAATCTTCATGCACAGTAACAATAATGATGGGGAGAAAATAAATCTTCCTGCCAGGCACTTTTTACATAATTGTTAAGGGTTCAAAGCTTCATTAGTGGCTCATTTACCTAATTCTCTATCAGAAATTATAGTGGTAGCCTACCTCATATTAAAATACTACCAGACCCTCCTAGCTATCTATTCATCTTACCCCCACCAAAAAATTTAGGAGAAAAAATCTCAAGCCCTTAAACATGTACACAATAAGTATAAACTGCGCTGTAAATAAGAAGAAGAAGCGCTTGTTCATAAGAAGCAAATCCAAAGCAACGAGTAAAAAATAGTTTTTACTGTACATAGTAATTGTTACGGTAAAATAGTTTTGAAACTAAGGAAAAAGAGCACTATGGCTTGAAAATACAAACCGGAAGTAAAAGGCAAGGTTAAGATATATTTCTTTTTCTGCCACATAAATAGAAAAATATTTAGATAAACCTATTACTAGGTTTTTGTCTGGTTAACGTAGGGATACAATTTGCAAAGGGAAGTAAATTTCTATGCGCAGATATAATATGTGAATATAACGATTTAGGTAGGGAACTTAAGGTATGAAATACTTACCAAACTCCTGAAGGATTAATTCGATGACAGAATAGTGAAGAGCAGATACACCTCGAACGCAGAGTCCTGGCATGTGAGCGGTTGTATTCGCTTTCTTTTGTCATCGACACCAATAACTCTTTTGCTTTTTAATCTGCCCATCATCGTAACATAATCCAATAGAGTCAAATTTCCCCATGATAAGAGTAACCTTATCATGTATGTTACAAAATCACAAATGCTAATTGATTCTTGCACTCTAATTCCACAAGGACGAACGTCGTTATCCAAAGGAAAATGCGTGCTTACGTTGGCCCAAGGTTAGCTGTCGTCACTGGCGTAATCGGGGGGCTTGGTTTCCGAGCTCTAGACGCAGGAAAGCAGGCCTAGAGCTCGGAAACCAAGCCCTTAAGAGATACATTCCCATTTGATTGTGCTCTCGTATATGGACTTACATGCCATCTCTTTGATTCTTACACTCTAATTCCACAAGAACGAATGTGGTTATCCAAAGGAAAGGTCAGCTGTAGTCGCTGGTGCAATCGGGGGGCTTGGTTTCTGAGCTCTAGACGCAGGAAAGCAGGCCCTTAAGAGATACGTGCCCATTTGACTGTGCTCTCCTCTATGACTTACATGCCATCTCTTTTTAGAAGGCCTTTTAATTTATTAGTCTAAGGGTTGCATTTACAGAGATTTCCTTAGCCCTTTCAGATTTGAAACTCTAGGGCAGGAACTGTTTATCAGCGTTTTAATATTTCAAACCCTAGGGTTATCAGGGATTCGTTAAAAAGAAATTCCCAGAACCAAGGATGTTTTTCCAAATGTGTTATAATGGAATTATTTACCAATTTCACCGTCTATTCAGGCCCTATTGCAGCTTATCAGTTGTCCCTTATGAAACCCTATCATGTGGTTTTTTCTGTGGAGAGGTTATTTAACAATTTTGTTGTCTGCCCGAGGCCTGTTTCATCCTACCAACTGTTGTTTGTGAACCCTATCACAAATCTTCCTTACCACTGGTATTGCAGACCCGCTCTACAATTTTATACCCTCTCTGCAAATCGTCCTTACTTGTCACGCACAAATCTGAATGGGCCGTGACACTCATGCTCAACTCACTAGAGATCCATGGACATAGGAAACGACTCTCTGTTGAGAATATGCTTCACCAGATGTATTTAATGTCTAGCCCTCTCACTGTGCACAATCTGGTACAGATAATCTGGTATAGACGGGCTTAACTTGGGGATGTTGTGAGGAAAAAATAGTGGAAAATGCATTTATGAAAACCAAAAACCGAGCGAAGAGGATGGCCCAAGGACACGCAAGCCTTCTTTCCTTTGTCATTGTGATCTTGGTCTTCACACTTCTACTAATTTTGGATTAGCCGAAATGAAAAGTGCTGAGAGATTTGGGAGGGAAACATCCACTAAGTAGTTAATGGAAGAGAGGGAAAGGAAATTTAAATGAAAAGGCCAATCCTAATATTATTTTATTAGTTTTTTAATTTGTTAGGTTTTTAATATTATTTTATTCGTTTTTTAATTGGTTAGGTTTTTAATATTATTTTATTGGTTTTTTAATTTGTTAGGTTTTTAATATTTTGGGAGATATTTCATTTAAAACATCATTTTTAATATTATTTATTAAGTTTTTAAATTGTTGAATTTAGGCTTCTGTGATCCATATCAAGTATTATGAGATAAGTATTTCGACGTAAATCACATGATAGAGTATTTGTCGACGCGTTTCGAACCAACGAGTGTGGTTCATTGTCAGGACAAGTTGAAGAATCAGATCTAACTTGTATATTAAATAGTCAGAGCAGAACATCCAATGGCTAAGACCGGGATGATGGAGGATTCTCTGCATCTTTTAAGAAAGGCTAGATCTAACTTCAACTTCAAAACCTTGCAAGCGTGCCCGTTCAAATTGATGAACTTTAGTAGCGATGGCTTTTCCGTGCAGGGATTCAATTATTGAATTTAGGCTTCTGTGACCCATATCAAGTATTATGAGACAAGTATTTTGGCGTAAATCACATTATAGAGCATTTGTCGACGCATTTCGAACCAACCAGTGTGGTTCATCATCGGGACAAGTTGAAGAATCAAATCTAACTTGCATATTAAATAGTCAGAGTAGAACATCCAACGGCTAAGACCGCGATGATGGAGGAGTCTCTGCATCTTTTAAGAAAGGCCAAATCTGACTTCAACTTCGAAACCTGCAAGCGTGCCCGTTCAAATTGACGAACTTTAGTAGCAATCGCTTCTCTGTGCAGGGATTCAATTGTTGAATTTAGGCTTTTGTGATCCATATCAAGTATTATGAGACAAGTATTTCGGCGTAAATCACATGATAGAGAATTTGTCAACGTGTTTCGAACCAACCAGTGTGGTTCATCGTCAGGACAAGTTGAAGAATCAGATCTAAATTGCATATTAAAGAGTCAGAGCAGAACTTCCAATGGCTAAGACCGGGATGATGGAGGAGTCTGTGCATCTTTTAAGAAAGGCCAAATCTGACTTCAACTTCGAAACCTGCAAGCGTGCCCATTCAAATTGATGAACTTTAGTAGCAATGGCTTTTTCGTGCAGGGATTCAATTGTTGAATTTAGGCTTCTGTGATACATACCAAGTATTATGAGACAAGTATTTCGGCGTAAATCACATGATAGAGAATTTGTCAACGCGTTTCGAACCAACCAGTATGGTTCATCGTCAGGACAAGTTGAAGAATCAAATCTAACTTGGATATTAAATAGTTAGAGAAGAACATTCAACGACTAAGACTGGGATGATGGAGGAGTCTCTGCATATTTTAAGAAAGGCCAGATCTGACTTCAACTTTGAAACCTGCAAGCGTGCTCGTTCAAATTGACAAACTTCAGTAGCAATGGCTTTTCCATGCAGGGATTCAATTGTTGAATTTAGGCTTCTCTGATCCATATCAAGTATTATGAGACAAATATTTCGGCGTAAATCACATGATAGATCATTTGCGGACGCGTTTCGAACCAACCAGTGTGGTTCATCGTCACGACAAGCTGAAGGATCAGATCTAACTTGCATATTAAATAGTCAGAGAAGAACATCCAACGGCTAAGACCGGGATGATGGAGGAGTCCCTGCATCTTTTAAGAAAGGCCAAATCTAACTTCAACTTCAAAACCTGCAAGCATGCCCGTTCAAATTGACGAACTTTAGTAGCAATGGATTTTTCGTGCAGGAATTCAATTGTTGAATTTAGGCTTCTATGATCCATATCAAGTATTATGAAATAAGTATTTCGGTGTAAATCTCATGATAGAGCATTTGTCGATGCGTTTCGAACCAACCAGTGTGGTTCATCATTAGGACAAATTGAAGAATCAGATCTAACTTGCATATTAAATAGTCAGAGCAGAACATCCAACGGCTAAGACCGGGATGATGGAGGAGTCTCTGCATCTTTTAAGAAAGGCCAGATCTGACTTCAACTTCGAAACCTGCAAATGTTCCCGTTCAAATTAACGAACTTTAGTAGCAATGGCTTTTCTGTGCAGGGATTCAATTGTTGAATTTAGGCTTCTGTGATTCAATTGTTGAATTTATGCTTTTAAATGTAGCTCATCCACTTTTAATTGTGGTTAAAGGCTCTCTAATCTTTACGGTAGAGATGTTTTCATGTTTAGTTAAAAGTGTAATTTCTCGTTAAGCATTTTGACTCTATCAAAATAAACAAAATGAAATATAAATATAAATCAAATCCAGACATAATAGAGATATTGTAATGTTTTGTTAAACATTTTGACCCAATAAAAGTAAAATTGAATTAAATTAAATTAAATTTATAATTAATTATTAAACTACCCTCAATCTATCTTAACACCAGATCTACCAAGCACCCAAAGGAATCAAATATCTTGAGATGAAAATCTATTTTAGAGTGAAAATAAATATGTTTCTTTAAGTGTTTGGTAGATATGTAATTGAGATAGATCTAGGTTGGTATAAAACTAAGTTATGATTATTAAAAAAAAAACAGAAGATGGTGAAGAAGAAGAGAGTAAGAGAGAGGTGTCACAATGTTAAATTTTTTATTTTATTTTAAAACATTCTTATATAATTATAAAAGTTTAGTCATTGCATAGCAATGATAGACTTTTCATAATGATGTATGCTTAACCAACATGTTTTAATTGAACACAAGTGAAGCACCTTAAATTATAAAAAATTTTGAAATGTCCATTTAGTGGTAGGCAATGCTACATCATCAGCACCCAACCATAGGCAACATTCTACCACTTCCTCTAAGCCAAGCACTCTTGAAGAACTAACCACCCGATATAGAATTGTGTTGTCTCCATTAAGGCCAACCGATTGTAGTACTCAACGATCATGTACCTAATGGAAACAATATTCCACTTATAATTCACTCATCAATGATGTTGCCTTTCCATGGCTAAATTATTCAACAAATTTCTAATTTACATCATCCTCCCCTAATCTTGTGTCACAATGCTTTTTCAATGATCAACCCTTGTTAGTGGGATCTCCTAGTCCACACCAAATTATTACACCATCCTAATTGTCTCATGAAACAACCTAAGTCACTCAAAAAGCATACCAAACATATAAACTCATTGTCCACTCTTAGTCATGTTTACCTGATATGACATCCATTGTGCCATTGCTAATGGCACCTCAAGTAAGATCCTTGCACTCTTCCCCCACTTTAATTTTCAACATCTTCATCAAAATGGCTCCATTGGCTTCTCTAATGGATGAGGCATTGATGGTGAAGAGACACTTTGTAATTTTTTCATTTAAACGTGGTGTTTATACCATTTGTCATGAGGGTAAAATTTTCAATCCACTTAAGCATTTAATACCACTCAAGAATCCTAGTTGTTTTATATCACTTGAACTATGCCTAGCCAATATGTCCTAACTGAACCCAAGTTTGGCATCTTAAACTTAAGAAATGTTGTAGTGCTTGTTTCAATATAGGCAATGTTGTGTCATCAACACCCACACATAAACAACCTTTTGTTGCCTCCATCAAGCCAACACACTTTAATAACTAACCACCTAGTGTAAGAGTATGTTGTCTCCATCTAGACCAACTTCTTATAATTCTCTAAAGGTCATGTACTCAGTGGAAACAAGCTTCCACTTACCTTCAATGCACTCATCAATGGTGTTGCCTTTATGTGGCTAACACACTATTAAATGCATTGCCATATTGTGTTATCATTTGGTGAATTTGTGTTGCAACACTTCGTTGGTCATCCATCCTTATTAGGATGGACATTCTTCATCCTCCTATTCCAAACCAAACTAGTACATCATCCTAAATGTCTCAAGGATCATTGCGAGTCGGTTGTGAGGGATCATGGTTACTAACGAAGGGACACTAAACTATGTCAATTTGATTGTTCCGAGGAAATTCCCACATCATCGAGAAGAGCTATTCGGGATTCAGGTTCTTACCAAGTAAGGCTGAATGAATCCGTGGCAAATCGATTGGGCGTTACCAACAACATGAGAGTTTGTGTGGGTAAGTGGCCATATCCTCATTATGAGCACTATGACTAGGTAAGCCCAAATTCTGCAGGGCTAGATGAATCACATTCTTCATAGGATGATATAAAGTAGAGATTATTTTCTATGAACATGTTAATTCCTTCCGTGATTCCTTCAATTAGAGATGAATTTCAACCAATAGGTGATGAGTTTCAATCAATCAAATAGGATGAGGTGCTAGGTACTGACAAAGATAGAGTTGAACCATCAACACCTCAAACAGTATATCCATTGGAAACTGATTGTACCATAAGTAAGGTCGTGTCCCTAGATGAGGTTCCACAAATGCTGATAGGAGAGGTTCCACTAAGAAAGAAATAGAGTTATTCAGGATTCAAGTCCCCACGTGCCTAGGTGTAAGGCTGCTACATGAGCCCGTGGAGATCCCCATGGGGGACTAAATTTTCACCTATATTGCCGTGGATGAGACTGGGGAGGTTCAACCACATAGGTGTTTTATTTGCACTATCAGGTAGGACTATCAAGTAGTTGTGTTAGGTCAATAAGTGTCAGGACATAAGTGAACCATATCCCCTTGTGTTAGGGTCCCACCCTAACCCCCTTATTTATGTCATGGGATCACGTCATAGTTAAGAGTTAATAAAGCCCATATTAATATTTGTAAGTGGTTAACCCGCAATTAATGACGGGACCACAGTTAGTTGCAAATGGGCGGTAGTATTAGATAGATGGTATTAATAAAACCCACGGTATTGGCCCGTGGTATTGCATGTATGAGTCATATATAAAGGATAGAGACTCCCTGCGAGGAGTATCATGTCTTGTTTTTGTAATCGAGCTCTGCTCTATTGGAGGTTTCCCCCTCGAAGAGGCCTGTGAACATTTCTCTCTGAATAATAAAATCATTGCTATTCTGTGTTCTCGGTATCTTTTCTTTGCATATTCTGTGTTCTGGGTATCTTTTCTTCGCATCTTCTGTGTTTGGGTATTTCTTTGCAGGTTAAGAGCATAACAAGTGGTATCAGAGCACTTTCCAGGGCTCGATGGGATCTCAAATTTTTAGCAAAATTTTTTTTGGCTAGAGACGTGTTCCGGCGTCTTTAAACCACGAGATCTGTCGTTAAGCGCATAAACCTGCAGATTTGGGGTGGCATGCATGCAGGAAATACAAGAGGTGGTCACGTCTGTTGGACTCCCTTGTAACCCCTGTGGATACCCCTTCGAGTAGTAGCGCATTAGACAGAACCGCACACGGACTGTCTTCCACGTACCCTCTAGGTATACAGGAAGCCCCCTAGCTCCCTTGAAACCTCACCATAGATAAACCTTCGGTCGTCTTGTGGCTACAGTACACCGAGAACAACACTCGGAGAGATTACTCGCCCGTACGATAGGGTAGTCGGGTTGTACGGCTAAGGGTACGGTCGATCCTCCTTAGTTAGAGCCCTGAAACATTGGGCCGAGTACTACTGTCAGACCCTTATGTATATTGCGATCTGTAGCACCTTACACTCCTCAAGACCATAGTTCCCTTTCTATCAGGGGATCACACATCATCTATTCCAAATCAGCAAGTGCAGCAGCAGCAGAAATCAGTCCCGCAGCTCCATCAGATCAGCAGCAGCAGTTGTTCCACCATTCAGATCTCTCAGATCCACCAGATCGGAGTAGTTGTGAAGGGTCCCTGTACCTGGATATAATTTTTGCAGGACTTTTGGCGGCATTGACATTTTGAGGATTTGGCGACTGCAGTATTGATCAAGAAGGAGTAAAACTCCGTTTGGAGTTTTCCAAAAAAAAAAAAAAAGTCTGAGATCTTCCGAACCGCTTATTTGTGATCTAGCCCATCAGCATTAGGACGACGAGCTGAGCACGGTGGTACCATTCAATTTATTAGAAAAACATTTTTTGGCGATCCCAATTGTTCATCAAGTTGCTGTATGGTAGAAACTAGAGCTCAAGCAATGGCCAATGAAAGGCTAGACAAACTTGAAACAGATATGAACGAGCTCAAAACTATGATTAGCGGACTAACTAGCCAGGTACGGCAAGCACTCGATAAGGGCAAGGAGCCAGCTCTCGAGGAACCGTATAATGACCATGAACACCATGAGGGTGAGTCTAGCCACTCTCCTCATGTCTGGCACACCCATTCACCACCCAGTCAGCGACCTCCCAAGTTGGATATGCAGAAATTTGACGGTTCTCACCCGTCCGCATGGCTAGCACAAATGGACCAGTATTTCAAATTGAATCGTCTCCAAGATGATTGGACTAAGCTTGGAGTGGGGACCATGTACTTGGACAATGAACGATGGCAATGGGCGGAATGGCATCAACGTCGCAATGGACCTTTTCCGAGTTCGGCCCAATTTGCCAAAGCTCTTCGAGATCGCTTTGAACAGGGAGACTCCTTTTTGGGCCATCTCACTAAGCTCCAACAAACGGGTATAGTGGATGAATATATCACCACTTTTGAAGCCTTAGCCTTCCGCACTCAGCATCTCTCAGATGAGTTCTACACAAAATGTTTTATCAGTGGTCTTAAAGAAGCCATCAAAGCTCAAGTTCCACTCCACCGCCCTCCCACATGGACGGAGGCTTGCCAGGTAGACCGTAAGGTGGAACGTGCCATAACAGCCCAATACAGCCGCCCCAATTTCCCCACTAAAGGTCGTCCCCCACAAGCTCACAACACGACTCAGACACTTAAGGTCCAAAAGGTGTCACCTCAGGAAATGGCCGAAAGAAGGAAGCAAGGACTATGTTACTACTGTGATGAAAAATATTCCCCTGGTCATAAATGCAAGGATCCCAAGTTTTTTCAAATAGATGCCACTGACTACAGCTCCACCGAGGAAGATCCACCTCTTGACGAACCGGAGGCGGTCGAAGAAGACAACCAAAAGGAGAGTGTATCTGACGAACCAGTTATTTCGCTCAATGCGTTGGCAGGAATCTCTTCCCCTCAAACTCTCAAAATCAGGGGTTTTCTTAAACATCGCCCAGTATTAGTCTTGATTGATAGTGGAAGTACCCATAATTTCATCCATCAAAAAATCGCCGAAGCAGAGCATTGTTTTGTACGGGCAGTTTCTAACTTCCAAGTCCAAATTGCAGATGGGGGCACAATGAAATGTGAAGGCCGCTGTGAAAATGTCAAACTTCAAATGGGGGATTATCAGTTGAAAACCCACATGTTTGCTATACACATGGGGGGATGCGACATTGTCCTAGGCGCTGAATGGCTCCGCACCCCTGGGCCAATCACAATGGATTTCCAGGAGTTATATATGAGTTTTAAGCAGAACAACTCCACACATACCCTCCGTGGCCTCCAGGCGGGAGCCCCCTCTGTCATCAGCTCGCATCGGATGGAAAAATTGTTAAAAAAGGGCCATCATGGAGTGGTAGCTCAATTTAATGCCATCCAGGTAGTCGAAACCAAGTCTCTGCCAATTCATCCTGAGATGCAGCAGATTTTAAATAACCATCGGACGGTCTTTGACAAGCCTCATGAGCTTCCACCCTCGCGAGGGGAACATGATCATAGCATCACCTTGGTTCCAGGGGCCCAACCCCCAAATGTGCGGCCATACAGATATCCGTTCACTCAAAAGAATGAAATAGAAAAAATTATCAAGGAATTGTTGGAAGCAGGTGTCATTCGTCCCAGCATTAGTCCTTATTCATCCCCAGTGGTCATGGTCCTCAAGAAAGATGGGGAGTGGCGGATGTGTCCCGACTTTAGGGCCCTCAACAAGTTGACAATCAAAGATAAATTTCCCATTCCGGTGGTTGACGATTTGCTGGACGAACTCAATGGGGCTCAATTCTTCACTAAGTTGGATCTTCGCTCCGGCTACCACCAAATTCGCATGAAGGAGGTCGACATTCCCAAGACAACTTTCAGAACTCATGAAGGCCATTATGAGTTCTTGGTCATGCCATTTGGTCTCTGTAATGCCCCTTCTACTTTTCAGAGTCTTATGAATCACATCCTCAAACCATATCTCAGAAAATTTGTCCTTGTCTTCTTCGATGACATTCTCATCTATAGTGGCACTTGGGTGGCACATCTTCAGAATGTAGATCTACTCTTGCAACTGCTCCGCAAGCACAAATTATTTGTCAAGATGTCTAAGTGTTCATTTGGCATGGAAGAACTTGAGTATTTGGGCCACATTGTGGGGCGTGAAGGTGTCAAGGTGGACCCCAAAAAGATCCAGGCAATGCAAGAATGGCCTCAACCTAAGACTTTGAAGAGCTTGAGAGGATTTTTGGGTCTCACAGGCTATTATCGTAAATTTGTCCGCAACCATGGCCGCATAGCGAAGACCCTCACTCAACTCCTAAAGAAAAATTCCTTCTTCTGGACCGAGGAAGCACAACAGGCATTTACCACTCTCAAAAACGCCATGTGTACCACTCCAGTCTTAGCACTACCTGACTTCACCAAATCCTTTGTCATTGAATGTGATGCCTCGGCTACAGGTATTGGGGTGGTCTTAATGCAAGAAGGGAGACCATTGGCCTTCACAAGCCAACAACTCAGTGGGAGGAATCTGGGCGAATCTACCTACGAGAAGGAGATGATGGCCATCTTACATGCAGTCGAGACCTGGCGACCTTACTTATTGGGGCGACGTTTCCAAATCCGCACAGATCATCACAGTCTTAAATATTTTTTGGAGCAACGCCTATCCTCCCCACAACAAAATAAATGGTTAGCCAAAATGCTGGGATATGATTATGAGATCATTTACAAGAAAGGGAAAGACAACAGTGTAGCAGATGCATTATCGTGCCAATTTGAGGAGGAAAGTACTCTGCTCGCAATTTCCCTTCCTACTCCAGACTGGATTGAAGAGGCTCGGAAGGAATGGTTTTCACACCCAGGGCTCTCCCAACTCATTTCTCAATTGCAGGCAGATCCTAATTCCAGCAAGGGCTACTCGTGGCAGAATGATATTCTTCGCTACAAGGACAGAGTCGTAATATCACCAACATCTACCCTCAAAAGTCGCCTTTTGGCAGAATTGCACTCATCTCCCATTGCAGGACATTCGGGCTTTCAGAAGACGTATGCTCGCACCAGAAGATCATTCTTTTGGACAGGCATGAAAAAGGACGTCCTTACTTTCGTAGCCGAATGTGATGTCTGTCAACGCCACAAAGGGGAAACCATCAACGCACCAGGCACCTTACAACCATTGCCCATTCCGGCCTCAATTTGGACGGAGGTTTCTATGGATTTCATTACAGGTCTTCCAAAGTTAGGGAACAAGTCAGTCATCATGGTGGTTGTGGACCGACTGTCGAAGTATGCTCATTTCTGCGCCCTACCCACCCGTTTACACCAACCTTGGTTGCTCAAACTTTCATGGATCAGATCTTCAAATTACATGGCATACCCACTTCTATAGTGTCCGACCGCGACCCGATCTTCACCAGCAATTTTGGGTAGGAACTCTTCAGAATACAAGGCACTCAACTCAAACTCAGTACTTCATATCATCCGCAAACAGATGGTCAAACCGAAGCCGTCAACAAATGTCTAGAAACCTACCTTAGGTGTTTCACTTCAGAAAAGCAACACCTTTGGGCACAGTGGTTACCTCTGGCTGAATGGTGGTATAACACCAACTATCATGCCACCACCAAAATGACTCCCTATGAAGCAGTCTATGGTCAACTTCTGCCTTCCCCTACTTCTTATCTCAAGGGATGCTCCAAAGTACAAGCAATGGATCAACTCCTACAACACCGCACAACAATGCTCGCCCATCTTCGCGAGAATCTTCATCAAGCTCAGAACTGCATGAAGCAACAGGCCGACCAACATCGCTCAGAGTGCCAATTTCAAGAAGGGGATCAGGTCTTTTTGAGGCTGCAACCATATAAGCAAACATCACTCAAAGATAAGGGTTGTCAAAAGCTCTCTCCAAAATTCTACGGACCATACCAAGTACTTCAGCGCATTGGAGAAGTGGCTTACAAGTTGGCTTTGCCACCTACGACAAAAATCCATCCAGTTTTCCATGTATCATGCCTCAAGAAAGTGATTGGGAACAATTGCCGAGTTCAAACCAGTCTACCTGAATTAGACGAAGAAGGGTCAATCTGGCTTCAACCCGAACAGGTTCTAGACACACGAGACAAGCACCTGCGCGGCCGCATGATTAAGGAGGTCCTCGTCAAATGGAAAGACACCTCTCCGGAAGATGAAACTTGGGAACCAGCCACTATTCTTCAGCAGTTTCCGCAGCTTCAGCCTTGAGGACAAGGCTAGTCTTAAGGGGGAGAGCATGTTAGGGTCCCACCCTAACCCCCTTATTTGTGTCATGGGATCACGTCATAGTCAAGAGTCAATAAAGCCCATATTAATATTTGTAAGTGGTTAACCCGCAATTAATGACGGGACCACAGTTAGTTGCAAATGGGCGGTAGTATTAGATAGATGGTATTAATAAAACCCACGGTATTGGCCCGTGGTATTGCATGTATGAGTCATATATAAAGGATAGAGACTCCTTGCGAGGAGTAACGTGTCTTGTTTTTGTAATCGAGCTCTTCTCTATTGGAGGTTTCCCCCTCGAAGAGGCCTGTGAACATTTCTCTCTGAATAATAAAATCATTGCTATTCTGTGTTCTGGGTATCTTTTCTTCGCATATTCTGTGTTTCGGTATTTCTTTGCAGGTTAAGAGCATAACACCTTGGCTTTCTTTAAGGTTGACCAATCAAGAGCTTTTCCGTATGGTTGTTTGGATAGCCAAATGTGTTTTTCCCCATGAAGTTAGTGAGGTTCAACAAAACAAATAGGAGAGGCTTTTAGTAACCACATAGTTGATGAGGTGGTTAAACTGAAGTCCACCATGAAAGGGCACCACCATGAGAGAAGTTATGGTTGAGAGCTCTGCAAACACCAATTCCTTCCTACCTACTGCTATGGTCCATTATGCGAGCCCCTTCTTCCTTGAAAATAGATAGCATGATAGTTACTCCAGTAGATCCTCCTCATTTCACATTTTGCCATAGTTTCAAAACCTAATTTTGAGTGGTTCAATGAGGAAATCCCACATTGGTGATATCAAATGGCAAAAATGGCATTTTCGGGGGTTTCCATAATAGTCATCCAGAGTGTAACCAACTAGACATAGTATCCATGTCCTCCCCATGTTACATTTGGTTGGGACAGACAGATCCCCAAAAATTTCTCAGTGCTTGGGATCTCCCGCATGAGTAGGTTTTCCACAACGAGTGTCGAGGCAGGCCTAATCTTTAGCGCTTCTCATAAGGGAATACCAAGAGGACATTCCAAAACACCAATACGTAGAGTAAGTTGTTGAGACCCCTTCCTCCCATACTACAAGTAGGCCATTTTTTAGCACCTTGATCTGAGTTAACTAATACAAATTAGTTTAGAAGGATCATTTGAGTATTCAGCTGTCTTAGTCTTGGCCTTATCAATTCTCTATTTCTTTTCAACAATTCCAACACACTTCATTTGCAGAGTAAAAGGTGTTACAAGCCATAAAACAGTGCATGATAAGGTTGTCAATCCTTGCCACTCCCAGTATAAGTTCTCTCCATACAGTCTGAACAATGTGCCTTTGGTCCGTATGTATCAATTAACATAAGCAGTAGCCATTCTTGGCAAGTGTCTCATCTCTGCACTCTCTGAAGGCTCCAGGTGGCCATTAGTATCACCATAACCATGTAATATCTGAACCTTCGTCAAATCGTCCCAGCTGCAATAAGTTGAAAAAGAGGAGGGTCATATTGCTATTTAGAGGCAGAGGATCTAGTTAGGAGGTTATTTCTTGTTTTCTCATTATATGCTCTTGATCTGGATAGCATTCTACATCTCCAAAATTGTATAACTATTGTGGAGGACACAACTTACCCATCCTCGACCACCGAGAGAGGACCTTATGAGCTACTTCAGCTGAACACATAGTCTTTTGAATGTATAGAATGGATGGCCAATGTTTTTGAATCAGCCTATTCATGGATCATTGTTAGGAGGCCATCCCTATGCCCCTCATATTATGGGATAGCATAATCATATTTTCACCCCTCAGGGGATTCTTTGTTAAGGGCCCCAAGTATCATTTGCTGCCTACCTTGCAGTATTTCTCTTTCCACGACATTTGGCACTACAAACTAGGAAGGGACTGCAATGCTAACTCTGCCTGGAAGCCTCATACGAAATAGAATTTACTTCCAGTAAAATCCCTAGCTACTCAGTGTTATTGGCTTTGATCCCTCTCCCAACATGCTAAGGAAGAAAAGTAGCAGGGAAGGGGAAGGAGGGAAATTAAATGATTAGATTTTAGCAATTTGTAAATTTGTTTGCGGGAAATTAAATTTTAATGTGTCAATTTTAAATTTTAGATTTTAGAGTGGCCCAAAATTAGATTTTAATAATTTGTCCATTTTTTATGTTGCTATTATTGAGTAGGAGGTTTCTTCTAGAGGGGTATACGAAATGATAATTTTGTATTGAGGTATCAATAAAATTTATAAAAAAAAGTTATTTTGAAAATTGTTTTTAGGATCTATTACATGAAAGTATAAAATATTTTTCTAGTATGTTTATATAAAGAGGGAAAGAGAACATGAGGTTTACACATAAGGGGAATATTAACATAATAATCTAACGATTATGATTTTTTGCTTTGAAAGTTATGGAAATTCTTGTCATATTTTGAAAAAATCCAGCAGGGATTTTTCTAAATCCAAGTAAAGGCTATCAAACTTCATAATTTTAGGTGCCTTAGAGGTTTTTGATGGTGTTGAATCTATTTCCACCATCAAAAACATGATTCAGACACTGCATCTACAAGATTTTTTGAAATTTTTTTGCTTGGATTCCGACCACTTTTGGTCATCTGGGCAATTCCTCCACCTCTATAGATGACTCCAATATTAACTAACACTTAAGGAGGTGGAAAATATATCTAATTCTATGAATACTGTTATTAATAAATTCAAATAGTCCTAGGTATCCCATTATTTTATGTGGTTCAAAGTTCTTGGAGAATAGTAACCGTTACATCTAAGGAATATTTGTACCATGTAGCTCCGCCCAAAGGATTCACTTCCTGTTGGATTAACCATGAAGCTTGACCCTGATAGTGTTGAGTGAATTGAACTTGTGAAATCTCAATAGAAGAAGTATTTTACCATCTTGGACTCAACCAGTTGAGCTAACCCTCGGGACTAAGTTTAGGGTATGTTTATTTTCTATATTTTGTCTTTCAATTTTGGTTTCTCCTTGGGGTGGGCTTGGGTGGTGTAGCTAAAAAGAGTTGACAGAACCATAAACAACCATTGAACAAGGGCTAACCAAATTCAATTCCATTGCCTGCGTTTTGTTTAATATATTGAACATTCAGCTGAATATATAGTTTATGAATGATATTTGGTAACTAGAAAAATAGTGCAGAGCAGAGATTGAAAGCAAAAAAATAATACATACCTAAAACATTTTGATGTCTTTCTAGTTTCCCGTAGATGAAAGTGTTTTTGCATTTACAGATGCCCAGACTAACCATGGCAGGACCTCCCAGTAGATGCCAACTGTGAAACATTAGCTCGTTGGTGCACCGATGCCATATCAAATACACAGATCGATAAGTATTATTATCAATTTCCAAAAACAACCACCTTGAATTCTTCCTCCCTGTGATTCCTCGTCTTCGCCCTCTTCTTGCTAATCCACCCACCGACGACAAAAAAAGCTCTTATTTTTTTCTATCTATCATCACAATTCAAATGGTTTACTGGAAAATAAAATAAAACCTACACTATCTTACGACTTCACCTTGAATTCTTCGTCCCTATGATTCCTGGTCACTTTGCCCTCTTCATGCCAATCCACGCACCCATAAAAATAAAAAATATCTTACTTATGACTTATTCCTTTCTTTTTCATTCATTTTCATTGATTAATTAATGGCATATCTGTTAATTTCAAACATAAACTTTATTTTGCACCTCCCTCCTCTTACTCGCTTTGGAACATGAGTCTCTTTTCACAGGTTTTGTAAATAGAGTGGCGGGAATTTGGAATGTGAGCCACCATTAAATGGTTTTTTTATCTAATTATGCTATATTGGATAATTGGTATGGTGGGTTTTTATTTTCTAATTAAAAAAACATTATTTAAACATAAAATGGAAATTTTGTTATGTAATATTAAGTTTTTTTTTTTTTTTTTTTTTTTTTTTTTTTTTTTTTTTTTGGATTTTAAGTTAGGAGCGAAAAATTTTGGAGGATGGCAGAGGAGGGTTTCGGTACTGCAGCCCTAGGCCCTAGGCCTAGGTAGAGCAGGTTTCTGCAGGTGACACGCAGGTACGACGAAGGCAGCGCTGTCGACAGTACAGTACGCAGCGTGGTGGAAAGCCGATGGCGACAGCTAGGAAGGAAAACCCCCATTTCAAACGGCGGTTTGTTGATATTGCTTTACCTGGTCATGGGGGCGGTTTCAACACTTTTAACCTTGCAGTAAATTTCATGGAAGTTTTCACTGTTCTGGCCAGCTGCAACCCTAAGAGTATTAGCTGTAAGCGGTTTTCCAAGCGACTGTCTCGGGCTGTGGTTGGAAGGCTTTATTCTCGGTCAAAACCTAAACAATGGTAAATTCGAGCGAAACGTTGGAGCTGGAACCCTCTCAGGAAGACCTGATAACAGTTTGGGGAAGGGAGTTTGCGGCTCAGGCTCTGGGAGAGTCGCTTGACAAGAAGAAAGAAGGGTCAGGAGTTGCGGCGGGCGTGGGGGAAAAAACCAGAGCCTTAAGTTATGTCAAAGGTCGGTCGGATGCAAGTTGGGACCTGTCGGGTTTGTTGGGAACTCCTGGTAAAGAAGCTGTAAAATCCTCCGTTTTTGACACGAAGCCAGCATGGGAAGATGAGGGCATACACCCGCAGTCTGGTAAGCTTTCATCTCCTTCAAAAATCTTCTCCCCATCTGGGGGTTTAGAAGATATAATAAACTCTGTTCAAAATGCTGGTGTCTGGAGACCTGTTGGAGGTTTAAAAACCACTGGAATCGAAGCTGGGAGGGTTTCACAGCAGTGCGCGGTCAATAGGGACCTGTTTCCCAAAAATTCGGATCAGGGATTTTTGGGGCCGAAAGTAGGGGAAGCGGCCAGAGAAGCCAGGCTTGACTTGGGTGATAGTCCCGGTTTGCCACATGTCCTCGGCGGGGAAAGGAATGGTGGTAGTCCGATTGAAGGGCTCGTTGAGACCCAAACAAGAAATAGGATTGAGCATGCAGAAGGAGCGGACAATGGAGACCGAAGGAGGCACGAAGAACAATCTCAGGAGCCTGGAGACAGTTTCGAGACATCTGATATTAGAAGACTAGGGGGGAAACGCAAGAAATCAAAACCTTTAAAGACAAGGGAGTTTGAAGAGGTGGTTCTGGGGATGGATATGCAGGTTGAGGATGTTTTAGATGTGGATGGGGTTACGCTGGTGGGCAGAATCAGAGGTCAAACTGTTTCAGGTGTAGCCTTTAGGCGTTGGGCGGAGAATCAGTGGGCGGGTTCGATGGCGGCCAACTTCAAATCAAATGCTCTGGTTAAGGGCTGGTTTATGGTCAAATTCAACTGTAAGGAGGCTATGGAATGGGTCGAAGGTCAGAATTGGGCATATGGGAATAGGCCGGTATTTTTCAAGAGATGGACGCCTCTGTTTGATGCTGAAACTGAAAGGATGGACGAATTTCCGGTTTGGGTAAGAATTCCAAACCTCCCCCCATATCTCTGGGCGGACTCGGTCTTCAGGTCGATTGGGAATGTGTTGGGGACTTATCTGGATGCTGATCGATCCTACCTACAAACTTTTGAGAAAAGGGTGGCTCGGATTTTGGTTAAACTCAATCCAAAGGAGGGCCTAGCAAAATCTATTCCTCTTCGGTATAAGGATTACAAAATTGAGCAGAAACTCGATTACGAGCACCTCCCGTTCCGCTGTCACTGTTGTCACGAATATGGTCATTTGGCGTGCGATTGCCCGATGGGAAGACGAAGAAGGAGGTTTCAAAAGGAGACAGAGGGCTGGAAAGAGCCTATAGGGCAGGAAGAGGCTCAGGTAGAGGAACCTGTTCGCGAGGGTTCTCTCGGGGAGGACCATTCACATCAGACAGAGACAGTTTTACCCACGGAGGAAGGAGAGCCGATGGATCTTGCAATCAATCAGCCGATGGAGGATACCGCCATGGAGCCGAACGTTGAAATCATCTGCAATCAATCGGGGAATTCAATGAGATCGCAGATGGGCTTTCTAAGGCTGGTCTACAACAAGATCTGGGCTCGTGGAGAATAACCGAGCAAATTCAGGAACAGATCCGTGTGTCGGATCTCCCCCCATATGCATAGTTTCTCTTTTTGCTAGCTGCTCTAGAGTTCTTAAGGTTGTTTTTTCATGAATTTCTAGTTGCACTAGTTAAAATATCAGTTTTTATTACTACTTTCAGATACATTGATGCTCTGTTACTGTTGATCTGTTGTGTTTATGATTCTGGTGTATGGATCAGCTGGGTTGTTTTCCTTTTAAAAGGAGGCCCAGCTGGATCTGGGTCATCTGAATTATGTTTTTCATCTTTTGGTTTCGGCTGTCTACGCCGTGTGCTTGTGTCTTTACTCTTGGGCAGAACGAGGTAGTTGTGCTGAGGATCCTCTCTAGAGGAGGATGGCCTTTTATTAGGCAGACATTTCAGAATGTTAACTCATCGGCATGTAACTTTTTTTACTTCTTATAAAAAAAGTTCGTTTTTTCTTTTGAAAAAAAAAAAATATTAAGTTTTTTTTTAAATATTAAGTTTATTTTGGGAGATTAAAAGGGGAAAATGTTATTTTCCTCACTCATATTCAATTCTTGCTTACAATATATTAGTTCTTCATGAGTTTACTATTGATTACATTTTTTTGTGAATCAACTATTGATTGAGATTCACAAGGTATGAATGATCTCATTCTCACTTTTGGATTCGAGGGCGATACAAAATGTTACATGTAGATATTGAAGATTGATAATGAAGGGTGATACAAACAGTTATAGGATTGATAATGAAAATGATGAGAGGAAATCATCTCCTTCTCAACTCAATGGCACCTACCTGAAACCCTTGTAGGGTTCCACCCATATATTGCACAAGGCCTTTGGATTGCAAAGTAAAGAAAGGAAGTCAATGATTTAAAGGGAGAAGCAGAGACATGACACCTCTAAATATCACGGATTCTTGTTAGGCATTTTCTATAACCAAACTCAAAGGATTTCTCTCATGTTTTATGTGCTTTTCACAATAAGTCAACCTCGTAGACCTACTTCAAAGGCACATTATCCTACATAACTTAACAACCTTTCAATGATGGAAATATGCATGTGTATTTTGATGATGGTGGTGTCCATGTGTTTTTTGTGTATCCTATTGAGGGTGACGGGCACATGTCTTATGTTTATGGAAACCTGCATGTGTATTGCGTTGATGGTATTGACCTTATGTCTTTTATTGATATTGCATTGATGTATATGTTGACGATGGTGAGCTCTTCGTATGGGCTTGGATATTTTGCTCATCGTGGTTCCTAGTGGCTTTAATTTTATTGGAATGTATCTTATTGTACACAATTAAAATGACTAACGTAAACCACTAATTCATATTATCGCAGTACTTGATAGGTAGTCATTTTTTGTTCCTAGACTAAATTAGTCATTCACATTAGTCATTTTGAGTTTTATTACTTATTAGCTAGTCGTATATTTTATCCTGGGACTAAATTAGTCATTTATATTAGTCGTTTTTAGTTGGGTCACTTAATATTGCTCATTTTTTGTAGTATTTCACTTGTAAAAGTTGTGGTGACTAATGTTTTTAGTCACCTAGTCACTAAATTCTCATTTTCTACTAGTGGTGCCTTCAGAATTTTATATGCCAGAACATCGAGTACATAAGGTGAGATATAGAGGTTGATAGTTAGAGTATCTTATGGTCTACAACCCTACACAATCAAATTCTCAAGAACAATCTCTAAGCGTTAGTTATTAAGCATCAACCATAGAAATTTATTTGGTTTGGCACTTTTCTCCAACTCTAGAAACACACATAGGCTTAAAATAAATTGCATACCCTGTTCTCATTATAAATTCAAATGCCAATCCTTGAAGTCTATGGTTTGCTCAAGTAACCAAACACAAATAAAAGAGAAAGCTTTACATGGAATCAGAGGTCTGAGAGTTAATTATCTTGTTTTCAATCATGGCAGTACCTCAACAACAAAGCGAGCACGGATCTTGTCACTCTGAGCTTCCATGACTCCAGTTAAAATCATAAGCCCCAAGCCTCAAATGATGGCAGTTATTTCAAGGAAGAGCCCCCTACTCTTCACAAAGAATTTACAATATTGGTGAAAACCAACAAAATATAACATCACAATGTTAAACCATGTCCCAAAATAACAAAAATTAGTTATTGAATGCAATATAAAAAGCCTGTCAATAATCTAAGAAATTAACTGACCTCTATAAGAAATTTTCGGGGCTGACTCATATTCTCCACTGTGATATGGCACCCCATAGTTTGAAGACCCAATTCCACTGTTGATATTGCACCGCTTTCCATGTTACCTTTTGAAAGAAATCCACCATCATTATCAAGCACCTACATAGTTTCCAAGGCAATAAACAACTATACTTGACTGGCAAGTTTATAGTGATATTTTTCTTTTTCTAACTATTGGAAGAAGCAATTTATCAATTGGAGCAAAACAGTCACTGCATGGATGGACAATACATAAAGAAGCACAAGAAGATCAGAATTGCAAATGTAAATCCCCAGTATATCAGAATCGCAATGTAATATTTTAAAGTGCCTGTAAACAGCAAGAATGGAGGTGAAACACCAGTCTAGTTGTAATAATTGTAACTTTGTCAAGCTGTTGTTATAGTTAAGTTGTTGTTATAGTTGAGGTAGGATTTTGTTGGGTTCCCATGTTGCAAAAAATGTAAGGGTAGTTGTGAGGGCATGATAGCTAAGGAGTGCCAGGGCGTGCTAAGGAATGAAAAGGCATGCTAACACATGCCAAACAGTTTTGTGGTCTGATGGTTTGATTTAATTTTATGGTGTTATTTCTATTGTCTGCTTTGCATAGCACTATTTTTCCTAGTTTGGAACATTACAATCAGTGTGTTCCAGGTGTTCTAAGGAGGGAGTGACAAGGTATGTTATGCATTGCTGCCAAGACATGCTAGAGTGCTAGGGAAGCATACCAAGATGTGACAAGCGCCAAGGTGTGCCAATGCATGCTAAGGGCTGTTAGGGAGTGCCAAAGAAACATAAGGGAGCACTGGGTCAAAATGCATGGAAATGAATGAATAAGATTGTGTGACAGGGAATGTTAGTGACTTCCAAGTGTTGTAAGGAGAGGGTGACATAGTATGCTAGGTTGTGCTAAGTCATGCTAGATTTCTAGGGCGACATGTAGCCAAGATGTTCCACATGCCAGGGTGTGTCAACATGTGCTAGGACATGTTAATCAGTGATAGGGAAACACAAGGGAGCACTAGGTCAAATTAGTGCATGCAAATGAACAAATAAGAGTTTGTGACAAGAAGTGTCAGTGAGATACATGTGTGTTGAGGGAGTAACAAGGTATGATAGGCAGTGCTAAGGCATGCTAGAGGCCAGGGAAACATGCCAATATGTGCTAGGTGCTAGGGTCTGCAAATGCATGCCAGGGAGTGTTATGGAGTGCTAAGAAAACAAAAGGGATCACTATTTTCAAATACATGGAAATGAATGAATAAGAGTGTGTGACAGGGGATGTTAGTGAGTTTTAGGTGTGGTAAGGAGGGAGCGACAAGATATGTTAAGTAGTGCCAAGTAATGCTAGAGTGGCAAGGCAACATACTAAGATGTGCCATGTTCTAGGGTGTGTCAATGCGTGCCAGCGAATGTTAGGGGTGCCATAAAAGCACAAGGGAGAACTAGTTCAAAATGCATGGAAATGAAGAGATAAGAGTGTGTGATAGGGAGTGTCAATGAGTTCCAAGTGTTCTAAGGAGTGAATGACAAGGTTATATGCTAGGTAGTGCCAAGGCATGCTAGAGTTTCAAGGCATGCCAAAGAGTGTTAGCCTATGCTAGAGAGCGCAAAGCATGCCAAGAAATGTAGGGGATGCTAACACATGCCACATAGGGCTAAGGGATTGTTAGACGTGCCATGTGCTATGGCATGTCAAGATGTAAATTATGTTTCTTAGTTGTTTTGTGGCCATGGTTGGACGTGAGCCTTGAATTGGTAACTTATTAAGTGGGATGAGTTGAGATTGGACATGAGTAGCATAAGATGTGTTATAGGCATTTCTTAGGTGAACAAGGCATAGTCTAGTTGTAGTAACTATAACTTGGTTAAGTTGTTGTAGTTGGGGCAGGACTTGGTTGGGTTTTGACCAAGTCTAAGAAAAAGTAAGGGTAGTTGTGAGGGCATGATAGCTAAGGAGTGTCAGGGCATGCCAAGGAATGAAAATGTGTGCTAACACATGGAAGGCAGTGTCAATGGATGGTGAGGAGTGTTAGGGAGTCAGGGGAACACAAGGGAGAACTAGGTCAAAATGCTTGGAAATTAACAAATAAGAGTGTGTGCCAAGGAGTGTCAGTGAATTCCAGGTGTCCTAAGAATGAAGTGTTTTAGGAGAAGTTCATAATAGGACTTGCAGGAGGCAAGCCTATGGTTGTGATAAGGCATGGACAAATCAATTTCAGAGAAAGGGAGACTTTGGGTTGGGCACAATATTGTTTTGCTAATGAATTGGTTGGGTTCCCAAGTCACAAAAATGCAAGGTTATTTGTGAGGGTGTTAGTCTCAGTCAGTTTAGTCTATCACCAGTGATAAAATATGCTCTTACAAGGTGTTGTTAGGGTGTCAAGTCAATTTTTTGTCATTTCAGTGAGTCTTGAAATAAAAATTTGGTCGCTGGCTAGTGTGTCTAGGGCTATTTCCACTCTCTCAAGAATTTCATATGTCCACCACTTTCATCACTCAGTTGAGTCCACCATCATGAAAAACTCATTAATATCACTTCAATAACACCATCATGGTCTCCATTCAGCTCAGTGTCACCATTAGGTCATTAGGGTTAAGGTCACAAAATCAGTCATTTCATTTATAAATCCGGCAAATGAGGAGTAACAATAGGTAAATTTGTTCAATAACACTTGTTTTCAAATGAAATCTATGTTTTTAGATGTAATAATGTTACTAAGGTTCTAAAGTTACAAGAAGAGGACCTAAGGCTACAAAACACAAAAAGAAAGTGAATTGGTGAGGTGAGCCATCCTACCTTATTAATCACTTAGACACCAAAATGAAATTATAAAAGCACATGGAGGATCTCATTCACACTCATTTGCACTTGTATACCATCCTAGCATCGATATCCTCCCTCTCCTTTGTAAAAAATTATGATTCCATATTCCTCACTAGAAAAAATTGACTCCCGCTGCGCACAGAGAGCCTTCGATGTGCACCTGGACAACATGTTGCGCACAATAAGCCTTCGCTGCGCATCGCGCAAAGTTGTCCAAAATTGTTGTTTGACCACCAAAATTCATTTTTCAAAGCTCCTGTTCAATCATTTCATCCTCCAGGCTCTATAACAAGTAAGTTTAATCATTTTCATGCCCTCCTTTGCCTCATATGTCAAGAAAATGATAAAATACTTCTTCTTCTAGGGTTTACATGATTTCCATGGTTTTGATCCTCAAATGATGAGTTGTTTCCCTAAACCCTATATTCCTTGTCCCTACACCTCTGTTTGCAGCTAATACACCATTTCCATCCATCACAAAGCCTTATGCCCTCATTTTATATCATTTTCCTCTAAACCCTAATCTACCCTATCTCTTTCTAGGATAGGCCTATGTTTTGGACTTTTCCACCCCCTGCCCTCACTCATTTCCCAAAATTCCCTTTTCCCCTACTCACTGAAATCATCTCCTACCCTCCTAAATTTTCTTACAAATTTAGGCAACTCCTAAGTCCATCATACCACCTCATTCCCTCACAACATCAAATTTCATTTTTCTTGCTTGCCTTTCGCCTAGGGTTTGAAGTATGGAGCCTAACTCATCACCATTAGAGAAGAGGAAATACAACGAGGGGGGAAATATACTGAGGTTTGAGACCTCTAATTGCAATGAAATCACCTCCTCCCCATTTTTCATGAAATGCTTTGAAGATGTCATTTTCTTAAGGTTTTGTCAAAGAGTGTTGGAAGTAGGTTACCATGAGCATCTCACTGGTATATTTACCCTCACATTGAAGGAAGACAAGATCACCATTGCAGGGACTGATTTCATATTTTCAGTGGATTCTGTCTCTCAAGCTATAGGCATACTAAATCATGGTGAAAACTGGTTCAAAGGCATGAACCTAGACCTAGAAGAGTACAAACCCTACTTGAAATCACAATACAAAGGAGCTCACTCACATGTTTTCCCATTCAGATACTTGTTGGAGAGATATGCACCATTGATGAAGGTTTTCATAATTTTCTTCACATGTGAGGGCATATTTTCTAGGCTATATCAATACCACATAAGACTACTCATGCGCTTTACAGCTGCCAAGTCTCTAAATGTGTCCAGCTACTTGTAAAGGAGCCTAAACAAAATGCCTGAAATGGTGAAATTGAAAGGAAAAGTGCATTATCCTAGCCTATTTTACCATAGCTTGATAAAGGTTATAGTACTCCATCAGTTGAAAGAGAAGAACATGACATGTGAGACCTTCATTGAGGCAGCCTTGAAAACGCATATAACCACTTCACCAAGCGAGCACCAAACCATGTCAGTACAACCCATGGAGGTGGGGTAATTAAGAAAACATGATGAGTTTTCCAAGGCACCTAAGCCTGAGGTGACCAAGACATATCAGAGAGGTAGAAGCCTTGTGTTTTCTCTTCATATTGAGGAAGGGGCCAAGCCTACTACATCAGCAGAACAGGGATCACCATCACATCATGAGGCTTCATTGCATGATGAGGATCCCATTGAGCATGAATTTGACCTAGTTTACTTAGAGGCACATGATGATAATCAAACCTTGCAACAAGTCATCAAAGAGAAGGATTCTCAGATCATGGAGCTCAAGGAAAATTTGGAACATTTCATTCCTTGAGCAAGAAAACAATCAGCTTAAGGCAAAACAAATAGTCATGGAGAAAGAGCAATTCAAAGTGGAGAAAAAAGAGATGAAAGGAAAGTCATTGGTGGACCATGAGGACACTAAGCAGCATGAAGGACATGTGGCAAGGAAGAGACCAAGGACAATGGGTCTTAGGAAGGCACTTTAAAGGGAAAGAGAACAAAAGCAACCAATGGAAGAATTGACCTTTGAAGATAGGATTGCCATGGAAATAAATGAGGACAAGGAGTTTTGTCTTAACAAAGTAAATTTCCAACTTGAGAAACTCCTTCACAAGGCCAACAGGGATAACAAGTTGCAAAATAAAATTTCCATCCATTATTACACAAGGAATCAAGTTGTTGAGGTCAAAATCAAGCAGTTGAAGGAAAAACTCAAGGAAACCCTAATCAGACAAGAGGAGAAGGGTAAGTTAGATTTGATTGCTGATGCATCCATGATTGCATAACATACCTCATCAAGTATCTCTGGAAAAAGTTTTGGAGGATTTGGAGAAAATTTTGTGTTTTGGTGCAGACTAGTGCATACTTGCAATTTTTTGGAAATTTTTTGTTTAGGAGCGCAGCGAGCTCACACTGTGCTTCTTCCTTAGGGCTCCAAATGATGGAAAATCAGCATTTTTGGAAATATTATGACCCCCTCTAAAAACCCATTTTCGAACTTTCCTGATCTAGGACTTAGCTTTTGAGAAATTTTCAAAACTGAGGCCAAAAATCACCTTTCTTCCCCTCTTTTTCCATTTCGCTGCGCACCTCGAGACATCTTGGAAGAATGGCCATATATCAGCCAAAAATGGGTCATTTTGAGTACACAAATACTCTAAAGACATATAAACTCTCCCAGATTTCCATAAAAGGCTTCAGATATGGATTTGGACTTCAGAAAGGCACTCAAAAATGGCCTCCAACAGCTCGTTGCACACCTGTACATTTATGAGATGTTTGTAAAATTTTCACTATGTAATTTTTTGTAATTCCTAGTTTGACTTTGGTAAAAGTCAAAAGGGTGAAGTAGATGAATTTGAGGGGTAAAAGTAAATGTAAATAATGGGTGGTTAGTCTTTGGAAGTTGTTTTGATGTAAATTTGACCTCATTTATGAGAGAGGTTGGAGTCAAAGTTAATTGTAGAACTTGTTTTAACTTCCCTAGAGATTAGGGTTTGGTTAGAACACCTCATGGAATAGCTCCTAGAGTCATGGATTCGGCCTATAAGAGTGGGGAGACGTTGTTTTGGTCTTTATGTATCAGTTTCTCAGTGATAGAATGGGTTCGATTTTAGAGGAGAGAACTATTGTAGATTGTACTTGGACATTTTCTAGAAATCAAAGGACACAGTTTGCAACTATTATCTAGGAATTCACGTGCAGTAAGTTTGTGATGTTATTTTTTCTCTGTTATAGATTTATATACAAGATATTCATATTCTCTTTCCATTAATAAATTCTTCAATGGTTTTCCTTACTTTTTATAAACAAAATTCTTTGCATAAAGCTCTATTTTGATGGAAAAATCATTATCATGTGTTAATTTATTTCTTTCTTAATGAATTCATGTTTCATGCTCATTAAGACCTTTTGCTCCTTCTAAACACTACACTACACCGAAAAACCCTAAGGTCCATCACAAAATTAATTCTACCTTGCTCCTTTATATCTTTGTTGTTGTAACCCTTTGATCCTCTGACCTAGCTACCTAGTTTTTCTCCCTTATCCACAAACAAAACCCTAAATTTTCCAAAACCCACCTGAGCCTAGCTATCTAGCCTTAAATAATTTACATTCCAGTCATCTCTTGGCTGTGATTTCATAGAGAGAGCCTTCTATGGTTTGGTAGGGCTAGCTACTAAACTAAAATCTTGGTCTGTGGTTACCTCTGTCGATCTCCTCATCAGCTTGGGATATTGTGGAGTATAATAGAGGGCATGACAACTAGGGAGTGCCAAAGTGTTCTAGTGAATGTAAGGTTCCAAAGTCATGGAAAAATGTAATTCTAGTTGTGAGGTCATGACTGCCAAGGTGTGTAAGGGAATGCTAGGGCATGATAACATGTGCCAGATAGTACGAAGACATGTCAAACAAGCTAAGATGTGCCAAGTGCTAAGACATGCCAAGATGTACAAGGGTGTGACAATGCATGCCAGGGACTGTCAAGGCAACAAAAGGGAGCAACAAGTTAAACTACAAGGAAATTGCACATAATAGGGTTAATAAGTCATCAATTTACCTTTTCCATGAGGGGCATGCCATGCACACCAATACTAGGTGCAAATAGGTTCCAAGTGCCAAGTGTCAATGCATTCTAAGTGCCAAATATTCCTCAGTTTCTTCTCATCTACTTTCCAATAGTTGATATCAAATAACTTTAATATTAAACCATGCCAAGGCATACCAAGTCATCTCAGTGCATGCCAAACATGCTAATATTTTCCAAGTGCCTACAACACGTGCTAAGTGCCAATGTGTGTCAGGGAGTGTGATATGTGCTATGAAGTGGCAGCGCATATCAAAGTGTGCCAAGGTGTGCTAGAGAGTGCCAATGAATGTTGAGGAGTGTTAGGGAGTACTAAGACAACACAAGGGAGCACTAGGTCAAAATGCATGGAAGTGAATGAATATGTGGGTGTGTCGGGGAGTGTCAATGAGTGTTAGTTGGCATGCCAAGGACGGAGTGACAAGGTATGCTAAGTACGGGTAAGGCATGCCAGGGAATATCAGGGAATGTTAAGAAGTGCTAGAGTGTGCTAGGTAGTTCCGGGGTGTGCTAACATATGCCAGATAGTGCCAAGGCATGCCAGGTGCTAAGACATGCTAGGATGTGCAGGGTGCCAAAGTATGCCAATATGCGTCAATGAGTTTTAAGAAAACAAAAGGAATAACCAAGCTAAAATGCAAGGAAATGAACACATAAGAGGGTTAATAAGTTAGGACTTTATCTTTTTCAAAAGGGGCATTCTAGGCACACTAATAATATGTTCCAATACATGCCAAGTGCCAATGTGTGCCATGTGCTAATGTTTGTGAATGAAATATTATGACAAGGTGTTCCAGGGCATGTTAGGGATTATAGGGCATGCCAGCACATGATAGGGGAGTGCTATGCTATACTAGGGCATGCCAACATGTGCTTCAGCGTCCTACTCATGGCAATATGTTCTAGGTACAGAGATGATCTAGGTACAAAGATGTTCCAAGACATGCGAGGTGCCAAGGAATGTTAGTGCACTAATCCAAAGCATGTTAAGGTGTGTCATGAGTGTTGAGGAGTGCTAGGTCTCTCTCATTAATAGAATTGATAGAGCTTGATTATGTATTAAATAATATAGTTCCTACACACACTAGTCGAACTTTATTTAAAGGAAATTTGCTAGATAATAAACCTAATAGAGATGAATCATGTGTTTACTCTTAGGAAAACTATATTCTTATGACTTGAGGGAAATGATACACACTAATTACTTCTTAACAATTTGACTGACTATTATAACCACTATGACCTTGGACGCATAATGAAAAAGACTCCACAACAATGGTCTTAAATTGTTATCTTTTGACAAAAAATATAGTAACAAGTACATAGCATCATCAAAAACTCATTGGAATGATCAATGATAATGAACATTTTTTTACTGTCACCAAAAGTAACCAAAAATAACATTGGTGAGGGTTAATAAAAGATTGTCACTAAAAGTGTTACTAAAGAGAGAATTAGTGATGGTCCTTTAACGACCCTCACCAAAACTGTCACCAAAGAGAGAATTAGTGACGGGCCTTTAACGACCCCCAAAAGTGTCATTGAAAATGACTTTGGTGACAAACCTTAAAGGACCATCACTATATACACTTACAACAACGATTTTTTAAACACCGTCACCATATGAGACATTGGCTATGGTCCTTAATGGTTTTTCATTGGCATGAATCATCATAAAAAACTAATTGGAATGATCAATGATGACGACCATTTATTGACTGTCACCAAAAGTAACCAAAAAAATCATTGGTGATGGCCAACAAAATATCGTCACTAGAAGTGTCACCGAAGAGAGAATTAGTGATGGGCTTTTAACGACCCTCACCAAAAATTTCACCAAAGAGAGAATTAGTGATGGGAATTTAACGACCCTCACCAAAAGTGTCATTGAAAATGGCTTTGGTGACAAACATTACAAGACCATCACTATACACTTACAACAATGATTTTTTAAAGACCGTCACCATATGCGACATTGGTGACGGACCTTAAAGGTCCGTGACAGGCATGACCCTCACCAATGACCTTTTTTCTTGTAGTGCTAGAATTAGCTGTGGTAATTCATGCCTTAAGAATGTGGAGGCATTATCTTCCAGAAAAGAAGTTTGTTCTGATGACCGACCACATCAATCTTAAATATTTTTCAGTCAGCCTTACTTGAATGCAAGATAGGAAAGGTGGTTAGCCTTCCTTATCGAATTTGAATTTGAAGTCAAACATATGAAATGGAAGGAGAACAAAATTGTTGATGCTTTAAGTCGACATGATCATGCTTCAATCACATATAAAAGAATAAGTGTAAGGATGAATTCTGAGGAAAAGGTAAGATTAGCAGGGCAACATGATCCACACCATCAAGAGTTACAAAATAAAATATAGCAATGGGAAAAACTTAGGTATGGGATAAGTCACCAAGGATTGATCACCTACCAAGGTAGATTGGTCATTCCCATTGTTACCACTCTAAAACATATAATTTTATATGAACAACATAAGAAACCATATGCTAGCCACCCTAGGTATCAAAAAATGATAACTTCTCTACGAAACCAGATTTTCTAGCCCGTAATGAAAAAAGAGGTAGCGGATTACTTAGCAAAATGCCTAAATTCTAGCAAGTGAATGTAGAGCATCAGCACCCGATGGGCCTATTGAATTCATTACCCATTTTGGAATGGAAGTGGGAAGTGATTTACATGGATTTTGTAATTGGATTACCAAGGACCCAGTACTAGAACGATTCCATTATGGTGGTAGTAGATGTATTGAGGAAGGAAACACACTTTATTCTCGTGGAATCTACTTTTGGTATGACACAAACTACAAATATATTCATGAAATATATCTTTAGACTGCATGGTATACAAAAAATGATAATATCAAACCAGGACACAAAGTTCACCTCAAATTTCTGGAAATCATTATTCAGAAATTTTGGTACTAAACTAAACTTCAGTACTTCATACCATCTGCAGACGGATTGGCAAAATAAATGAAAGAATTAGATCTTGGAAGATCTACTGCAAATGTACGTAATGGATAGACCCACAAAATGGGAAGACTATCTGCATCTAGTCAAATTCGCCTATAGCAACAATTATAAGGATTCCATTAAAATGAGCTCCTTTGAAGCTCTTTATGGTAGAAAATATAATACCCATCTCAGCTAGAGTAAACCAAAAGACAGACTGCTCCTTCGACCCAAGGTCTTGGATGAAATGGAAGAAACAATTAAGAAAATTCAACAGAACATTAAAATCATTCAAAACCATCAAAATAGCTATGAAGATAAGCAATGGACTCCGAAAGAGTTTCGAATTGGGGAGAAGGTGTATCTAAGAGTCAAACCTCGCAAAAGCACCTTGAGTACTGGCAGTTGTGCGAAACTAGCACCACGGGTTTTTGGGTTGTTTGAAATACTCAACCGAATAGGTCTAGTAGCATATCAATTAGCTCTACCTACTCATGTTAAAGTGCATAATGTATTTCATGTGTCATTATTAAAAAAATATGTGCATGAAATCTCTCATATAATTGATTGGAATCTCTTACAGGTGGACCCCAAAGGAGACTTCTTTCTTGAACCACTCGCATTTTGGAGTGGAGGGAAACCATACTGTTGAATCGGGTCATTGCTCAGGTTAAATTGCAGTGAAAACACTTTATGGATGAGGATGCAACCTAGGAAAAAAAAGATGTCATGAAGGCAGCGTATCGAGAATTATTTTCACAAGAATAATAAACGTCGAGAAAGGTGTTAAATTTGAAGGGGGAGATGATGTAGGACCCCCTCATTGTAATTAAATACTTATTTGTCTGATGGTTACCATCACTAGTGACTTTAATAGGATGAAACAAACTTATTATAATTAGGAAAGGATGTTTAAGATTATAAATAAAGTTGTTGGTTTTATTCTAGAAATCATATTGGATGACACAAGAGTAGATGATGAAACTTGCCAAAATCTGAGAAGAAACAGATTCACTTTGATTTTTCTAAAATTAAAAAAATATACAAATAGATATATGATATCTCGGTGGGAGATAAAGACTGAGGATAAAAGCGCTACAAGGAGAAAAGCATGCTTTTGCTTTTAGGAAAAAGGAATTGAAAAGCCTAGGATAAGGGGAAAGAGAACCCCATAAGGACGGACATTGCCAAGGGAAAAATATGTGAGAAGGATAATGTTAAATAAACATTATGAGGCTCAGTAGAGGTGATTCATAGCTCGAGGGGATTCAGAGTTGATTCATGGTTGAGAGGTTTGGTGCGGCAAGCCATACATTTCCTGCATAAGAGTACTGGTTAGAAGATCTTGTATCCATCGAAAAACTCAATAATATTGTAATGATGTAGTATATCAGAGAAACTGCATGGAATAGAGTTATGGTATATTTTGATTTCATTCTTGTCTTTAAAGGCGTATTTTTAAATAAAAACTATGTGAGAAAATATTGCAAAAACTCTAGTGAAGTAGATACATTATTCTTGTTATAGGGATATTATTATGTAATAGGAAAGTGAGATAACTATTAATGATTTATGTTCTGAGCTAACCATTCCTTACAAGAATATGTAGGATGTAGGTCAATCATAACTTTATTGTATACATGATGTAAGAAAAATTATGTACCAGGAAAATAACCAAAATGACTTTAAAGTAATTCATGCATGCCAGATTTAGGTAGTGATGCTGAAGAAATTAAGCCAGTGGATTTTCTTACCATTACTCCTGCATGCGTTCAAGAAATTGTATTATAGTACAAACTGAGTACATGCATGAAAACACTGATAGGTAAAATAAGTAGAACCATCTGTCGAGTAGCATAACCATAGCACATGCATGGAAATACAGACAGATAAAATATGTAGAACTATTTGTTGCCTAGTGAAAGCAGAGTACATGCATGACAATACTGATAAATAAAATAAGTAAAACTGTCTGTCGAAAGGAAAACATGGAGTGGTTGTCGAAAGAGGTAAAGATATACATGCAACCATATAGATAACAATAATCTTAGACAAAGCAGTGGCAGCATCTAATCATTTGAAATAAAAAAACCATAAAGATGGCATGCACAATTAAGTCTAGTTAGGAAACCATACTAACTACCATGGATGCATACTTGGAGGGAAACATAGTGGGATTTGGTGGGTGCACTTCGATTAAGAAATTGTGCACACTAGACATGCAATAACCTTATAATAGTACCGCTACGAACTAGATGACAGAGAAAGAGTCTTTACGATGCAATGTAATGTGTCTAAGGAATAAAGTTCATAGCGGAAACTGATAAAAATATGATATATAGCCAAAAAAAAAAATTATGATTAAGTTCATGACTAGAAACAAAAGAAATAACGCACTTTGGAAAGATAGTATACTTAAATGAAATACGAGAATGCTAGAGATACTATAACGAGTACCCTGCCTGAGGCTGAGACTGAGGATACAAATCCTCATTCCATCATTCTCAAAAATTGAAATATAGGAATTATATAGAGAAAACCCTGACAATCCATTGTAAACAGTATAGAACATGAAGCTACATTTGAATATTCCCATATCTCTCTCTCATTAAGTCCATAAAGATATAGAAAAAATAAATTAGTAATTCACAATTAGGAACAAAAGTTCTATTTCAGCCTGAATCCAATAAAAGAGAATATAACCAACTTGGTCAGTACTGGGCATCTAGAAACACCATATATTTTACCAGAGTTGCAAAACAATAAATTTGTCATAGACTAAGACTGTAGGCTAAACGTTGCTCTCGAATAAGGAACAATTAATACGAGAAAACAATCCTCTAGCATGCCAGAGGTCTACGAACTAGCAAGGGTTGATAGACATCTAGGAGACTCAAGCCTACAACTGAGAATGCCAAGGTAACCGCAAATATATTCCAAGAGGCAATGTAAAATTGGGATGTACAACTATCTAGATTTAATGAAATGAGAGCGAGAGGAGTAGTATTGCAAGTGGCAAACTCCATGGAGTGAAGGTAGGGGAAACCAAGAGACCACCAACCTGGAATAAGAAGAAAAATGACAAATAAGGTGCATCCAGTTTTGTCGGAAATGTGAGAACAAGCCTTCGCCATTGAGCTTACCTGGGCCACCATTACAATTCCGAGTTACTAAATAGTAAACCCGTGTAACTTGGTTAAGAAATGCTAAATAGGGAAAGGGAAATAAAATAAATTACTTGAAGTAGCACCATAAAAGAGAATATCATCCAACCACCTACATGGAGGATTAACATAATGAGAAAATAAGAGATCATGATAAACCCTAACTTAAAACCTGGATAATCACACAAGAAAATCAGAGAGGCAAGTTACCTAGGTACCGAGAAGCACCCTCGCAACGAAGGAAATGTCAGTCTCTACAACCCCTTGGAATTTTCCATGCACAAACCTATAAGAAATCATCAGTCGAGGATCAATAATAGAGCCATTCGAAAACGTAGAAAGATAACCATCGAAAAAGAAAATGGAAGTTACAGAATTCATACGAATATTGGAGCCAAGCCGATATCTAGCTTCGTCGTGGTCTGAAAACATTCCATCAAGAGGAAACAGTGTATAAAAGTATGGGAACATCGAGCCTTGGAATCAAAGGTGAAGGGACCTCTTACCAAGGTAGCATTGTAACCATGATCTATTAATTAGACCTTCCAACAAAGAGCTCATACCTCACTTTATCCAAGCTTCCAGAAGGACTGAGAATAGAAAAAATCGCAGAAGAGGGAAACCAAATATGACTAGGGTTAAGCCTAAGGAATCAAGACCATAGATGAACAAGGAGTGGATCTCTACCTTTGATCCCACCTTGAAACCCTAAACCTTAATATGCCTGCCCACCTAACAATTGCATGAATCCAGTTATATGGCATTGGCGTGTTTTCCATCTAATGAGAAGGTAGGTACGAGATGTTACCGACCTTAGCCAGCTTGTGGAAGGGCTAGGCATGATTTTCCATCTCGCCAAGGGAAGGAATGGATCCATGTGTCACCTACTCAAAGCACTAGTGGAAAAGTAGGGGGTTGATGCATTGAGTGTGGGAGAGAGGGGGTAGGGGGTAGCTAGGGAGTTAGCGGGGTTTGACTATGGGTAGGTATAGGTAGGTAGATACATATATTTTTTTAAACAAAACATAGGTATAAAAAAGACATACCCAAGGGATCCATAAAATCACTAAACAAAAATTATATTGAGCACCCACCGTTTACACCATACATAACATGCTTGCATATGATATTATACACGATAGTTAATGAAAGGAATTTTAAACCATATAAACCATGCTTGCATATAGTACTTTACAACGACGGTAAATGAAAAGTTTTTTTTTTGGGTATAGTTAGAGGCTCATTACATAGATGATCTTCTTTATACAAGAAACATGTTGTTAGAAGATTTCAAAGCAATAATGCAAACAAAGTTTGATATGACAGATCTCGGAGTCATGAAATACTTCTTAGGCATTGGAATTCACCAATCTACTAATGGAAATTTTGTTGGTCAACAAAAATATGCCACTGATATCATCGAAGAATTAATAATGAACAATTGCAAATCTAGAGATACACCAATTGCTCAAGGAAAAAAACTAAGCAAAGAAGATGTAGCACCACCAATTGTTTCCACACTGTATAAAAGTCTAGTTAGTAGTTTGTTGTATGTAAATGCAACTAGACCTGCCATTATGTTTGCAACAAGTTTTATCTCCAGGTTTATGCGGTCACCTAAGATCACTCATTTGAAGGTTGCAAAAAGGACCTTAAGGTATATTGGAGGGACAGTAGACTATGGTTTTTTCTATACACATTCTGAAAATTGTTCACTTTTAGGTTATACAGACAAAGATTATGTAGGGAGTTTAGATTATCACAAAAGCACTTGAGGTTATGTTTTTCATCGTGGAACTAATCTTATTTCATGGGCATCCAAGAAACATTCAATCGTTTCAATATATTTTGCAGAAGGAGAATATGTAGTAGAAAATTCATCAGCTTGTCAAGTTGTGTCGTTGAGAAGATTATTGAAAGATATTTCAAATATTCATAAGGAGCCAACTACAATCTACTGTGATAAACGTTCAACAATATCTTTATAAAAAAATATTGTTTTCCACAAAAGGAGCAAGCACATTCACACTCGTTTTGATTTCATGTGAGCTTGTTAATGATCGGGACATAATACTTTCTTTTTGTGGTTCCAAAGATCAACCAATAGATATTTTCACAAAGCCATTGGTCAATAATGTATTTGAATTTCAAAGAGAACAATTAGGTATGGTAAGTGTCTCTAAATACAACAGTTGATATTAGGAGGGGATGTTGAGATATTAATCTCATCGTCGGTTAGGTGTCATGTCATTAAATTTTGTTGTCTGCTAGGTGTCATAAAAAGTTCAGTTTTACTTCAGTTCTACTCCATAGGTGGCGAGTTCTACTTGAGTCATTTATTTTTTATTTTTACAATATAATCTATTTAACCATTTTGAATATTAATGAGAGAAATATCTTCTCCATGTTTTTTTCTATTTCTTTCTCACTCTTCACCTCTCAGACTTACACCCTCGACTCCTGTCACTTATAAAAGGACTTTTGCATTCATATTTATCTAAACATACAACTTTGACTCATTAATTCATGAAAAATTAGATATTTAAGACACGAGATGAGCGATTATACAAAATCAGGGATTTTATGAACAGGCAGAGGTTGCGGACATGAAGTAAGAGTTGTGCAGTAAATATTTGAACATACATTTTACCAACTATGTATTAAGTGATTTAAATATTTGTTGTGTTGCAGAATAGTTAGCTTGTGCTTTTGCTTAGAACTTCAGTCCTTTCTTGTTCAAACAAAATTGCAACCTGCAATTGAGTTGTTCCACAAATATGGTTGCTTTCAATCTATTAACTGTGGTAGTTGAGATTAATATTTTCAACCACTACAAGAAAAAATGACATTAGTGAGGGGAAAATTATTTTTAGTATAGTGAAAAAACCTCTAGGAGTCGTCGATTGCGGATTCCTTAACGTTTTTATGATTTCAACAACATGTCTTTCTGTCAATGCAAATGGAGCCAGAAACAGAAATAGAAGGGGCCCACAGACCATGTCAACTAGTCTAAGTAATCTGCAATCGAGATAAGCTCGGCCTAAAAAACCAACCTTATCTTCATTATTTAAAGAAAACCACGTCATGTGCAATTATCAATTATTGGTTTGTGAGGGGGAATGATTTTGTAAGGGGATAAGATTAAAATCCTGCTAGATGCCTCTAGTTCTTCATCCAATAACCCGTTTCCTTATTTCCTAGGAAGACCAACTCTTAGCCAAGAAATTTTTTTAGGATATACTAATAATTTTAGGATATACGATTAATTTTAAATTAGCCTCTAGGGTTAGCTCAATTAGTCGAGTACCCATCCTATAAGCACCTTGCTATGAGAGGTCATGAGGTAAATTCTACTCGACACCCCCGGGATTAGGCTTCAAAATGATCATGTGATACTCGTCCCTTCGGGCGGATCTACCTAGGGCCATTTACATTGACATAATAGTGATATTCAGAGTCCTTAAACCACATAAAAAAATAATAATTATTAAATTATAATTTTTGTGGAGGAAATTATATAATTATATGGATAGTAAATTAATTTTTAGTTTATTAATAAATAAATAATATAAAAGTGATTTGAATAAAGTAATCATTTAAATAATCAAGCAATTTATTAATAATTTTATAATTTCTATATATATTAATCAATTTGTAATTTTACCATTAATATAATATATATGAGTATTAAGGAGTGTACTAATCATTGAATTATGTTAAGTTTCTACATATAATATAAGCTATAAGAAGGAAAAAATTGCTAGGGTTTTCACTAGGAGTAAGCATAGAGAATGGCCTATTCATCACTAGCACAAACTACCTCTCCTAAACCACCTTTCAAGCTCATTTTTTCGATCACTTTGTCTCCTTATTCCCTGAAAAAGAAATTCTGTAATCTTTGTATCATTGCCCCACTCTACACAAAAGAGTCTTGTAACTCCCCCTTGTTTTAAAGTTTCCCTAATCACAACTCAACAAGGCTCATCCTTACCTTTTCAAGCCTCCAACCTCTCATTCAACGATGTCAAGTTGAAGGGGGACCCTTGCAAACATTAACCCCAAAATGTCCACATGGCCAATGAAGCCCTCATTATCTCTATTAATGTTGCTAAGGATGCATTCGAGCAATTTTCATTCTACAAAGATAATGGGTTGGCATGCATATTTAATGATCTCTAGCCTAATAATGTAGGCCTTAGTAGTAGGATTTCCTATACCTAGAAACTAGATCTCAAGAAAAAATCTTATAGTTATGTTATAGACATTTTTGGGCACTGCAACCCCAAGCATGAAATGTCCATAAATCAAGGGCTCCTAAGTCCTTAAAAGTGTTGTTCTAACCCCTAAAGGAACAAGGTCGACTGATTATAGCTTCTCCCAGAAGTTCTCCATGAAAAGCTGCTCAGAATTGGTCAAAACAGGATCATTTCAGCTGCCCCACAGGCCAAGTGCGTTGCATCTCACCTAAGTACACTGTGTGGGTGCGTTGCATTTCAAAAATCCCTTGTATGGGGTGAGATGGGTGAGAAATGACAAATGGCAGTGTCATTCTGCGAGGTGGAGGGGCAATGGAAGCTTCCAGAAACTTCTCCTATGACACTTGCCTCTCTGAATTCGACCAAGGATGAGTAAGAGATCATCAATCTCCAAGTGGAAGCAAGAACTATCAGAGGGAAGACACTAATCAAATCATAAGCTGACTCATCTCCCTTACAGATATCTATATATGGATCCCTCATCACAGAGATCCAGAGGCTGGAATTTTGCATATTGTAAGGAATTGTTGTTGGTTTCTTGAGACAAACATCAGATTGTTGGGTGATCTAAGCTATGTATGAGGTGAAGAGGGGCTTCCTTGCTGAGAGGTTGATGCTGGGTCAGAACAACTGGTTGTAACTCCTCTTGGCTTTTTCTTGTTTATCAATAAAAGCTATTCAAGTTTTCCTCCATACTCTTGTGTCATTTATGTTTACTGCATTTGTATGGTCAATTTACATCTGATCCTAGATTGTTTATGATTATAGATCCATGTCTTTGTATAGTGCTATGCTACTGTGATCTTACAGGTACTCTGTGAAGCTGGGCGTGCAAGGGAACAAGTAGCAAAAGACTATCAAGGAAGAGAGGAATCAAACCAGGAGATTAGCGCAAGACAGAGGTTGGTCTTCTTTGTTCCTCTCTATCTATACTTTATAAAGGAAAAATGAAATTAGCTCTACTTTGTTTGTTTCTAAGGTATCTATCACACCTTAGTGGGATAAGCAGTTATGAGTAGACACTTTTCCCTGTAACAAAATGGTGACTCCGCTGGGGATGAATTAGTTTGTTTGTTTATCTTCCCTGTTGTCTATTTCATAAACCTACAGACGGAGTCTGAAGTCGTACCAAGTAGCATTCGAACTACATTTGCCATAGCAAATGAAAAGTAGATAAATGCCACTTCAGTCCATCTCCGGGATCTGTTTATGATTTAAACAACTAATTCACAAACTCTCTGATTTCCCTTGTGATAGCTCTTAGATCCTCCTTAGATCTACCCCTGATTATTGAATTACTGATTATCTTTTGCTCGGCCAAAACCCATTAACTGAACTACAAACTGTGACCCGGAACCCAACCAAAGTCTCGTTTCTAGCCCAGCACAGGTACTATTCTGAGAATCTGAAATTCAGCGCACTTCCCGAGTGTAGAAGGTGCGCTGCATTTCAAATTCCCTGTGTTACAGGTGTGCTGATCAGGCTAGGATTTGTGCAGTTTTGGTTTCTGTGATTCATTCTTTCTAGTTCTATTCATGAATTTTGCTGCCTGTGATCAGCATATCTCTATTTCAAACCACTTTTCCTTGTTGTTATTCCGCCTCCTTTGTACAAAAGAACCGTAAATGTTTTTGTGTGTTTGTGGAGTCATTTTCAGTTCTCCTTTGCAAAAGTAGCGTAATCGTACTGTCGTCCTTTGATTTGAAAGTGTCGCAAGTGTCGATTTCAATCATAGGAAAGAGTTTGATTGCTGTTGATAGTCAATTATCCTGTTACTATTGTTTTTGGTCTGAATTTGTAATTTTTCTAGTGTCAAAAACAAGTATTCATTTCAAAATCGTAAGGTGTTGTGATCGTCTCCATTTTTGATTTCGAAAAGAAACTTCTTGATATTTGTCACTTGAAAAGAAATTCAGATTTGTGCATCAACTTTCTTCTTATCATTCATATACTAAGAAATTCGAAAACAAATACATGCGTGTGCATTTTCATTTAGACAGTCTGATTGGTTTGATTTAGGAAAGTGCATTTAGAGTGTGCTCTTTGCTCTTTGTGAAAGAATTCTGTTTTTCTTTGCTTAGTAGCTAGGATTTTCATTGCACAAAGAAGATAAAAAGATTGTTTATCATCTTAGATTGCATTTTAGGAATTACATCTACATCTCGCGGAACCTGAAAGACAAACTTCATAAACAAGATCAACTATAAAATAAATTCAATGAATCTAACAACGCTTTGGAACCTAATGCACAACATTTAGAAATCTATGCTAGAGACGTATTCCGGCGTCGTAAAGCCTGGTAACGGTTGTTCTCACTGATGGTTGGGTGATTCCTCCACTTTGAGACGATAAGTGCCAGTATGGACTTGTGCTCCCACGTACCGTTGAGTATATTTTGGGAGACCACAATAGGATTAATCCTTTATCCATAGGAAGCCGTGTCTGCCGCCCTATCGATCGCAATGCACTGAACACAACATTCGGGAAGATTGACTGCCATACCATAAAAGGTATTCTGCAGTTTTGCGATTGGTTTGGTAATCCCTCTACCTAGATTTCCAGAGCAGTCCCTTTCATTCCTTTTCAGACTCTTTAATAGAAAAGGTCCATCTGAGCGCTTGTCACTTCAGGCTCATTAAAAATCGAAGGAGACTAGACTCATCTTTTGTTTTTTCTCGACTCTTAAAAATTGAAAAAACAAGTTGCGTCAAAGCGTCTAAAATTCATTTAATTCGGAAACATACTTCCCCTTTATTTTTAGTTGATCGAGTAATCCGCAATCGTGGAAGAAAGTCAATTGAAACCCCGTCGTTCGCGGAGGCTTACGAGTCAACCGTCTTTGTCTCTGGAATTGAAGCTAGTACGGACAAAGCGAACTCGTTTAACCGGTTCCAAATCTCCTGTTAAAGTTAGAACAAGTGTTCCAACAACATCAGAGACTTCGGTTACTCCAAACATTTCTGGTATCCTTGCCTCTACAGAAGAAGTTCAACAGCCACAGAAGGACAGTGGTACTGATCCTAGTCTGTGGGTAAACACTTGTGTTACCGAACCAGTTCCATTTACAACCGGTTCGGAGAGTCTCGCTCCTCAAACATCTGTCGCTGCCGATTCCATACCTTCTTTGGCACCAGAAATATTCTACGAACCTGACGGTCTACCCCTTCCACCTGGTCTGATTGCCATAGAAGAGATTGTGGAAGATCCTCCATCTAGTACTCCATCGCAATTTGGAGTCGGGATCACTTTGTATCCTTCTTCATCGGAAGTTAGTCTACCGCCAGTGGAAGCTCCTGTAGAATCGCTAAGTAATCTTTTGGATAGACTAGAAATGTCTGAACAACCGTCAACATCTAGGACTCTGTCGTCTGACACAGCGACAGCAGAACTCCCTGCTATCACTCCAACAATGTTCGCCGGTATATCATCTGTCCCAACTAGCTCTCAATCGCTAGAAGGAGCCCACTCAGGGGCCATTTCGATAGTATGGTCTGGTCCTGTTTGTTCATCCAGAATAATATCCGGAAACTCTTATGTTGAGTCTCAACAAATTGACCCATTTGGAGGTCAATTTGGGCAGTCCGGCCCTCAAAGGCAAACCATTCCCTTGAGTTCTGGATTACCACTGTATGGGGGGCAGTATGCCCTTTCATTATCCCCTCCGGGAGGACAACCATATAGGAGTTCACAACAAAATTTGGGTTATGCTGGAATTATTTCAAGCGGTTGGGTACCGATACTACCTCAATGACCAAGAGTTGTATATTCAATGCAAGAATGCTTACCTATGTCAAATATACCAACTACGCCAGCTATTGTGACGGTGTCGCAAGTTCAAGCGCTACCTGTTGTATGCCAACTTCAGGTTTCTCAGGTTGTAATGCAACAACCCCTTGACCCTGCAACTCAACCACAATCGCTGACTAGTGGAATGACACAGGTTCAAACGAGTACAATTACCCCTCATCTTGGTCAAATAGTTAGTATCGGGCAACAGCACATGGCTTCACAACCATGGCTAGTGCAATACCAACAACCGTAGTTCCAACAAGTATACCAAGGTTCTGAGCAACAGATCTTTGCAAATAGTGGGCAGCCGTATATTCAAAACGGTCAAAATCAACCATTTTACAATGGTCATGCCCACCAAACTTACCAAGTTACCAACATCAAATGTATTATGCCGGTATGCAAAGACCAACTGCTCAGGCAATCCCATCTTATCCTGGGTATGCTTCACCTAACCTGAATCAACAGTTACCCTTCGTGGCAACTTTAGAGTTACCTGATTTAAATCGTTTAACAAACGATCCAATCGCTTATGCCCCTTGGTGGCCAACGATTCCGCATAAACTTCCATCAGATATTCCTAAATTTAATGGAAATCCGGGTGAAGATCCGTCGAATCATGTGATGAACTTTCATCTATGGTGTTCATCAAACACTCTAAACGATGATTCGATTAGGCTTCCCCTTTTTCAAAGAACGTAAACTGGTCCGGCAGCAAAATGGTATATCGAATTTCCTAGAGCTTCATTCGACAACTTCAGTACCCTAGCCACAACCATTTTAACCCATTTTCAGTTACCGATAAGGTACGAAATGGGAACGAAACTTCTTACCAACTTCAAACAAATGACTGCCACTCACATATCTGATCATATACATGAGTGGCGACGTCGTCGTAGAATGGTGAAAACATATGTTCCCGATCAGCTTTTAGCTGAATGGTTTATTAAGTCATTACTGCCTTCCATCACAGAAGATGTGGCAAAAGGGGGAGTCGTCACCGAAGAGCAAGTTATCGCTCATGCGCAATATTTGGACTTGATTTACACTTAGTCCGGCACGCTCTATGATAAAATACCTGACGCTCCTAGACTGGAATTCTCAGTTCCTCCCCCTCCTAAATCAAACAAGTACTCTCATGCCGGTGATGGCGTGATTGGCGCAACAGACACGAAATCGACAAAGGCTACATATAAAAAGGCTCGTAAGATTCCGGGTCAAAATGCAAATGAGAAACTTCTTGCCTCGGAAGTAAATGCCGTATCGACAGATAAAGGCAAAGAAATCAAGCAACTAGGGGGCAAGAAGAAAGGCAAAGGGAAGAAGAAGAAACAAGAAGAATCATCACCTGAAAAATCTTCTACAAACCCTCCTGGAAATAGGAAACCAAAAAATCCATGTCATATATGCGATGAGGATCATCGGGCGAGAGATTGTCCACATAAAGCTGAAGTTAAGAAACTCTTTAAGAGTTAAAAAACCTCAGCAGTATTGACTGATCCGTTTCCAAACTCGGGAACCAAACAGGTTGCTAATCAAAATGCTTCCTGATCCCAAGTGCTTATGTTGTCTATCTCAAAGCAGCAAAATGATGCTTTGACAAGGAATAAAGATTACTGGAATCCACAGCTGTTGAATAACAAGGCTAATGAACAACCTAGTAGTTCGACAACAACTTTGACCGAAGTTGTGCCACGCATCATTCCTGAACCACTGATAAAGTCGCCAAAGGGAGTAGTACACAAATCAACATTTAATCCTCGTGAAAAAGTAGCACAAAATTATAATATAGTAGAGGACCTGGCCCAATCGCCATCTGCTATGTCGACACTTGATGTACCACAAAATTTTCTCTCCCGAAAGCAGGATTTATTATCAGTAATAGGTGGGATTGACCCAACGGATTCCAATCTTGTATCCTTTAATCAAAAAGGATATGACCCTCAATTACTAGCTCAACTAGCTTTCCTTATTCAAGTGAAAGCCCTCAACAAGACTGTTCATCGAACAATTATTGATGAGGGGGAATCTACATGTATTATGTCGATGAGTTGCTGGAAAAATTTAGGCTCACCACCCTTGTCGCGATTGTCAACAATGTTAAAATCATTTGATGGATGATCATACACTCCATACGGGATTTTAAGTAACTTGCAAGTTGAACTAGGGGGCAAAATAGTAGAAATTGATGTCGAAGTAATCGACGGAAACCTCGATTACAACATCCTACTGGGAAGGCCCTGGATATATGCCATGGCCACAGTTGTGTCGACCTACTTTAGGAAGATTGCATTTCCCTTCCAAGGAGGAATTACAATCGTCGACCAACAAACATTTCTCCCCAACAGTTCACAAGTTACAGGAAGCATTCCAATGATCCATGGAAACAATCATTCGCTTCAAAATATTGGAGTAGACCTCCTAAAAGACCCTGCCTTAATGGGTACTTTTGCCCTACCGCCTCCGAGTAATCTGGCGGAAGTGGCCACAGTGGAAACCTACAATATGAAATCTTCTATGTCTAATGGATTCAAAAGATTCCTAAACATTTTGTCAGCATGGGTCATCGCCATTTTAGAAATATTGTAGCAATCAATTTCCTTGGCATGGGGGGCAAACCCAAATCAATGCTCAATGAGTGTTTGGATAGATAAGTCTAAGGAATATGGTACCTCTTCAGATCCTTGGTCACATGTACATTCTACAGACAAAGGAATCATTCAGTCAATGATGTTAGGAGAGGCACCATGGGAAGATTACCACCATCGTTCCCATCTCCCGGATTACAACGAAGATTATTCTAATGACTTTAATCATCCTTCAATTTTTGATTTTCTATCAAATACTGTAAATACGGTGGATTTCGAGGATGGTTCTTATCTCGTGTCGACCTCGTTAAAAAATGAAACAAGGAGTCATGATGATAGTTCTTTTACTGTGTCAACCTCATTAAAAAATGAAACAAATCCCCTTTCCAAATCTCAAAGGTAAACCTTCATTCCAACCACCGAGTTGAATGCAATGAAGCTTGGGGGGCATGCACCTCGATTTGCGTTATTATGCTGGGGGCATGCAAACTTATCACGAGCAATGTTACTGCAAGGTTCAAGCTCATTAAAAAATAAACCCGCATCAAGCAATTTTAGCACATAGTTCAAGCTCGTTAAAAAATAAACATAAGTCATGAGCAAATGTTTCCCCTAGTGTTTAAGCTCAATCAAAAAAAAAATGAACCGATTTCTGGTAAATAACCATCGTGAATGTAACACTTCAGCCTTTAAAGCCCTGGTCGTGTTTGCACCGTCACCTCCACTTTTGCATTGGCCGATCATTCACCTCCATTTGATTGTTTACCCATTTTGAGGAACAGTTGCGAAGAGTGATCATGTTAGCCATCCTTGTAACACTGTCGTGATTGGAAAATTTCAAACCTTACCTGGAATCAGTTGCTCCCCATTTTATCACTCGTTCCTCAAAAGACGAGTCTCCTTTAAGCTCTTTTCAATTGATTCGTAAAATATGAAAAGATTGCCGAGCCATTGGCCTCTCCAGCTCGTTAAAGGGACCGGAAGTGCTATCCCTCCTCTAAATTTTAATCTTTTTGAACCTGAGGGATTATTACACAAAAAGATCGAGCGCTTGTTTTGTTCGGCTCATTAAAAGTATCGAAAATTCATCCCTTCTGTATTGTTTTATACTTTTTCGGACTTAAGGGATTAGATGACGAAAAAGGAATTTTGGAGTTTCCTTTACGTTCCTTTTCAAACTCTCTAAAATTGAAAAGGACCGAGTTATCTTTATCGTTAAACTCGTTAAAATTTTAATAGCGACAAACTTGTCTATAGACGAGAACGAGTTTCACTATCGCTAGGCTCGTTAAAACATAGCGATGGGTTTGCCCGAAGGGAAAATTATAGAACAAGCATATGTTATCCTCCTCAAGCTTGATAAAAATAAAGAGGTATTGGTCAGCAATGACAGGGGAAAAATTGGGAAGAAAACTTGAAGAAACTTTGTTGGTAGCAAGTCGCTCTTGAACATGACACTTTCACTCCGCATCCAAGTCGGGTTGGGTTGTTTCATTCACCGATCACATCACCATGGTCCCATCATACCATCCACATTTGGGGTTAATGCTACCAATCCATCACGTCAGTGTCGCCGATACGTTCAAGAGAAGTCATTCAGAGAATTCACCTGTCTCACCCACTACAATACATTTATACTCCATTTTTTCATGACCGTCCACCCTGAACCTTATGTCACCAGATCATTTTCACCTCCATTAAAATCATTTTCTCCATTCCGTGTCATTGATGTGGGATTCATTAAGGCCCTCCTGTGACGGATCACTTCTTGTCGACATCAGCTCATTATCCAAGAAGTTGATCTAGGAACACCCCATTCAGTACTTTGAAGCTTGCATGCCTCAATGGCAAGTTTCTCACTTCCGGCGACATGTTTACATCAATGACCTTCGACTGAAAGATTTTGCGTGGTGTTCGGCGCCAAGTCCTTTATTCACACCACGTGAATTGTACTGCAGTACCTTGAGGGTCATTATCATTATCAGTGATTCCTCTCGCGCTTGTTAACAGCTTATATCATTGGTTGGTAATCAAGCGATGTCTTTCCATGTTCGACTCCAAAACATCTCTCACATGGATAGACTTGTACTTCGAGTGAAGATCAAACGAGATTGAAGACCCCGGATCTAGTTTCATCCATCTGGGCTGCGATATATATTCAGGGAAATAAAGACATCAAATGTACATCATTGCTGCACAGATAATCATCCAATCAAAGGGATGATGGCTCTATCAGAATCATCAGTCTACACTCAAATGATTGTCTGTCCTATGTACATGAAAATGAATTTATAAAGCTGAGCATGGGAATGCCCGCCTCATCTAGATCATGAAAATATTATGAAGATAATGTATTGTATTGTATCTTATTACAGGTCTCCTCCCAGCTTGAAAGAACTTCGGATCCTCATAGTAAAGCATTTCACCCGACATCAAAAGATTAACGACCTCATGCTTTAGGGGGCAACTGTTATAGACATTTTTGGGCACTGCAACCCCAAGCATGAAATGTCCATAAATCAAGGGCTCCTAAGTCCCTAAAAGTGTTGTTCTAACCCCTAAAGGAACAAGGTCGTCTGATTACAACTTCTCCCAGAAGTTCTCCATGAAAAACTGCTCAGAATTGGTCAAAACAAGATCATTTCAGCTGCTCCACAGGCCAAGTTCGTTGCATCTCACCTAAGTACACTATGTGGGTGCATTTCATTTCAAAAAGCCCTTCTATGGGGTGCGATGGGCAAGAAATGACAAATGGCAGTGTCATTCCGCGAGGTGGAGAGGCAATGGAAGCTTCCAGAAACTTCTCCTATGACACTTGCCTCTCTGAATTTGACCAAGGATGAGTAAGAGATTATCAATCTCCAAGTGGAAGCAAGAAATATCAGAGGGAAGACACTAATCAAATCATAAGCTGACTCATCTCCCTTACAGATATCTATATATGGATCCCTCATCCCAGAGATCCAGAGGCTGGAATTTTTCATATTGTAAGGAATTGTTGTTGGTTTCTTGAGACAAACATCAGATTGTTGGGTGATCTAAGCTTTGTATGAGGTGAAGAGGGGATTCCTTGCTGAGAGGTTGATGCTGGGTTAGAACAACTGGTTGTAACTACTCTTGGCTTTTTCTTGTTTATCAATAAAAGCTATTTAAGTTTTCCTCCATACTCTTGTGTCATTTATGTTTGCTGCATTTGTATGGTCAATTTACATCTGATCCTAGATTGTTTATGATTATAGATCCATGTCTTTGTATAGTGCTATGCTACTATGATCTTACAGGTACTCTGTGAAGTTGGGCATGCAAGGGAACAAGTAGCGAAAGACTATCAAGGAAGAGAGGAATCAAACCAGGAGATTAGCACAAGATAGAGGTTGGTCTTCTTTGTTCCTCTCTATCTATACTTTATAAAGGAAAAATGAAAGTAGCTCTACTTTGTTTGTTTCTAAGGTAGCTATCACACCTTAGTGGGATAAGCAGTTCTGAGTAGACACTTTTCCCTGTAACAAGTTATCCCTAAATTAAAATTTTATTCATAGTAGAATTTGACATAATAAAATATAGAGACTGGACCCTAAACTCCTCTCCATGTTTCTATGAAAAATCAAGAATATGTATGGAAAGTTGGACATAAACATTGGATCCCTCTATGGATGTCCTCTCCATGAAAATCCTCTATGGATATCTACCATTCCTCAACATTTCTAATGCTACGATTCTCTTTGTGACATTGTAAACTTCATAATGGTTGAAATTAAATTGGTTCCTAAGCATTATATCTAGAGCCAAAATATGGACCAACGAATAAGTGACCTTTGAATATAGAGCATGTTTTGAAATATGGCACATTGCTACTCATTGCACTAATAAATCAAAGTTGAGTGCTAGAAGAAATCTTATTGAAATTCTACTTGTTGATTTTTCATAGTGGATTTGCATCACTTGATCAATTTGGAACTTTTGATTCCATAACAAATATCCTCTCTCTATTAGTGAATATATCTCATGAAGAAGTAACACCTTAGAAAAAAATATTATCAAGCATAAAGAACAAGGCCCATCTTCCTCATGAACACTGCTAGCATGAACTTTTGAAGAAAATAATATAGATATACCCAATCTTACTCGTTAATCAATATAAGGTGATTTGGGTTAACTAATTAGAAAAGGGATAAGAAATTTAGAGATTCTTAATTTAGAACAATCCCATTTAAGTTAAGAGACAAGAGATTTCCTACTTAGAATCCCATATAAAACTTATTACTCCACTACAATCTCAAAATGACAAATCGATATAAGTAATCAAGGACAGGAAATGCATCCCAACCTTAGTGATACTATGATATCAAATTTGAAATCCACTTTGAAATATTTTCTAACCATATGCTCTTATTTTATTCATCTTTGTTATTAACTATTTGGGTTTATTCATGGAAGACATGCTTTTGTTGAAAAATGAAACAATAAAGTCTCAATTTGATTTTACCTCTGGTCAAATTGAGAAAATTTGAATTTCCACGATAGCAGACAACTTGGATGCAATTAAATTGTGTGACATGGATCTTGTCACTTAGTTAGGTTAGTAAATTTGAGTTAGAGGAGTTGGAGTTTAGTTAATCATGTGTGATTTCAAATTTGTAGCAATCAAGGGTAGTTATTTCAAGTTGTCTTCAGTTAAACTAGTTCGAACTATTGGAGGAACTAGTGGAAGGTCAGTTGTGTAGTGAGAATTCAGTGTAACTAAGTTATCACATAGATAACTAATTAATCATCCAACCTCAACCAACCTCAAATTATTTTCCCATGCTTTGATTTTGGAGCGTTCCCTTCTATCCACAAGAGCTTATCTTCTATTCTGGTCAAGTATTTATGCTATGATAAAGACTTATTTTTTCATATTTTTCTTGTTATGTATTGATGCCAGTTTGGTATCTTTTAGGCACAAGCCATTTCTTGGCTTCACATTACCGCATTATTGGGCTTGTCTCTACAAATTGTGCAATCTTGGAGGGCAGGCCAACCTTGATGATTGCAATTGCGCAATCTAGGCAGGCATATCTGCCATAAGCTAAAAAGTTACACAATTCTAGATGGCAATCTAGCCTTGAGTCCAGAAACTGCACAAAGCATCTCTTCAGCTCAAAAATAGCACAATGCACTGAGTTAAGAAGTTTCCCAGTCCTTGGGAATTGTATAATCTTCCTCGGAAGTGTGAGTTTTAGTTTTCTAAAAATGCTTAAAAATAAAAAAAATAAAAAAAAAAAAGAATCCATAGAAAAGAGGAAGTGGATAATTACTTTCCTGAAGGATGACACAAGTTTCTATTTTTGGAATTCTCCCAAGTGTCTCTTCTTCCTTGATTTTAGGGATTCGTGTCATAAGCCATAATTGGCTTAGATATATATATAATGGACACCACTACAAATAAATTTTACATTCGATCGTGGATCTCTAGCCTTCGTAAGGAGATCAAGGAGCCTTCATTGGAGTTTGCACCGCTTTTCCGGGTGAGTTTTGCTTCTATCCTCTTATGAACGTGAGAATTCCTCCCATGAGGAAATCCAAAGAACTCATGGAAGAGGAAGAAGAAGAGGACATGCATACATAGGAGGCAGAGGTCGAGGAAGAATTTTTTATGAAAACATCAAAGGAAGAGGTAGTGATGACAATGATGGAGGTAAAAGATATAATAAATCCCAAGTTTTATTGTAAAATATTTGGCCATTATGAACAAAATTGTTGGAAAAAACAAAAACAACAAGCTAATTTTTTTGAAGAAAAAGAAGAGGTTGAGACTTTATTCTTGGCATGTGATTCAACTAATAATGTTTCCGACGAGGTGTGGCTTATGGATAGTCATTGCAGCAATTACATGATATGAAACAAAGATGGCTTTATAAAGATAGACAAATTTACAAAATTTGATGTACTCTTGGGAGATGACAAGCTAGTTGAAGCTAAAAGTATGGGAACAATTGTTGTGAAGACAAAAAAAGGAAATAACAAAAGAACATTAATCATGTTTTATATGTTCCTGGTCTAGAACATAACTTGTTGAATGTTGGAAAACTCATTGGAAAGTGATATTTAATTGTTTTGAAGAACAAGCAATGCATATTTCTGTTTGGAGGTTTATGTGGATGAGTTTTGAAGAGTTGAAAGTCAGAGATGAATCCACAATATGCATTTTGAATCGAGACCAATCATTAGGATAATAAGTTATTGAGAGAAGGAAAGGTAAAAGGAGAAAATAAATACAAAAGAAAGCAAGAAAAATGAAAGGAAGAAATAAGTTCGGTTGTGAAATAATAAAAATAAGGAATTAAAATATAGAAATATATAAGCAATAAAAATATAAATATAAATATAAAAATGTATAAAAAATATAAAATAATAAAAATAAAAATACATCAAAGTAAAAGATAAGAATAATAAAAAATAAAAGATAAAAATAAAAATAAAATATGAATAAAATTATAAAATATTAATCATAATAAAAATTAAAATAAAAACAAGAATAAAAATAAAGAGAATAATCATAACTAAACATAGAAAAATAAGAAACAAATAAATATTAGGAACATATAAAGAGGAGAAAGCGGGATATAAATAAAGAGAAAGGAAAGAAAAATAAAATACAAAAGACTAAGGAGAAATCAATAAAGAAAATAAAACAATAAATATATGAGTCTAAAATAAATTAAATTACAAGGAAACAAACACAAAATAAAATAAAAGAATAATAAAAAGAAACAGAAGAAAATTAAAAGAGGATATAAACATAAAAGGAAAAAATGAGGAATAGACAACATAGAGAAAAGAAAAGAAACCAAACAATAAATATCATAAAGTAAAATAAATGAAACAAGAAGGAGAGAGAAATATGAAATAAATAGAATAAAGAGGAGTATGAAATAAATCAAATAAAGGAGGGGAGATTCATACAAAATAAAAACAAAGGAGAGAGGGGAGGGGAGGCTAAACGAAAGGATGAAGGGAGGGAGAAGGGTAGAAGAGAAGATGATTAAAGGATGGAATTGAGGAAAGGCGGGAGGGACATAAGGGGGGATGAAGGAGGAGAAGTAATGGAGTTTAATTGTTAAATATTAGAGAGAACCAACTTCTACTAACTTCAGTTCCTCCATATCTATTGAGATTATTGGGATGCTTGATGATTTCAAGAGCTTCCCTGAGTATGCGCTTAAAATTGTCAGCCTCTGTTGTGATAATATCGGTATCTTCAAGGAATAATTGATGTCTAGTTTTAGATCAGTGCCCAGCAAGGGTGGAGGAGAGTGTTCTTTCTTTCTTAATATCAACCCCATGTTCCTTCAATCTTATCTTCAAATACTGAACTGTTTCTCCAATGTAGTCAACACTATATTTCACCGATCTAAATTTTTGGTGGATGGTTTCAACGGGGCTGAATGATGTTGCAATTCCATTCTTTTTAAGGAATTTGGTGATCATGTACGTGGTACCACAGATGTATGGGATAATTGTTTTCCCATTAAGGGTGGGGGAGTTAAGGGAAGGGGAATTAAGGTAACGGGAATCCCTTCTGGCTCTTTTGATGGCTCTACAAATGTCCTTGTAACAATAGCCTAACCCACAGAAAACCTTAATAAGGTGGCCAATTTCTTGTTGAGGATGATATTTATCATACAATCTTAATGCCCTAGTGATAAGTGTGTTGAGGATTCCCATCTTTTGAGCAGGATGATGGTGAGACATAGCATGGAGATAACTATCAATGTGAATCTTATTTCAAAATATTTGATGTCCAATGCTTCCACCTTATTTTTTAATGAGAAGAACATCTAATAATGGAATGCAATGTTTTTTTTCAAGTTCCATAGTGAAGTTAATGTCACTAGAATTTTGATTAAGATGATCCAAAATTTTATTAATTTTAGAGTCTCCATGGGGCCAATTTACATTAGTGTCGTCTGCATATCTCCTCCATTGTTTTGTATTAAAATGGTAGGTGTTGATGGCATTCTTTTCGAACATTTCCATTAAAAAATTGGAAACAATAGGTGATAATGGAGAGCCCATTACCACACCAGAGGTTTGTTCAATGTATTCCCCTTGAAAAATGAAAAAGGTTGATCTCAGACATATCTAAGTGAGTTCAGCAGTTTGAGGGTTTGTAACGCCTTTGATAACCTCTATTAATTCATCAAGAGGAATTTTGGTAAAGAACAAAACCATTTCAAATCTCACCACTAGATCATTGGGTTCCCTTGAGTCATGTTTGATCGAATCAATGAAATATTTTGAATCCTTAACAAAGGAACTTGTTTTTCCAAAAAGAGGACTAAGAATACCAGCGACATATTTAGCCAACATATAGGTGGGAGAACCAATTTTATTCACAATAGGCCCTTAGGGGATCCATTATTTATGTATTCTTGGAGGGCCATAAATCGTTGGGGTAATCTCACTGCATGGAATTAATTTCTTCTTAAGATTATTATCAAGATTAGATTCTTTGATTGCTTTCTTCACCTCATTAATAATTCTATGGATAGGATTATGCTGAATCATTTTCTAACACCCACTCTTATAGAGATGTTCTTTCATCTTGTGGTTGTCTTCATCCTTATTCATAACCACAGTGGCTCTGCCCTTATTTGGCTTTAAAAATAACAATATCGCCATTATTTCTTAATTTCTTGAGTGTCATTAATTGTCCGGGACAAAGATTAGGTTTAGGGGGCTTGTACTTTCTCATAATGAGAGAAAAATCATGTCGAATACATTCTTTATCTACCTCATCCAATTTTTGAATGCCATCTTCTATATAAAAAATTATGCTCTCAACAGGAATTTCCTTAGGGGAGATGGCAAACCCAAGGCCTTTATTTAATACCTCCCTTTCTTCTATAGTTAATTCGTAAGAAGAATGTTGACAAATGTTTTCTTATCAACGTTTTTTACCAGTAGGTTAAAGCTATTGTTGTCAATAGAAGGATTCATAGGCTGGATATTACAGTCATAATTATGTACATTCTAAGAATTTGTATTTTTGTTGACTAATGCAATGTTCAAGATGATGTTAATTTAAGTGTATGCCTCGACATCCAAACTGTCAAACGTAGTATTCAAGTAGTTGTCAACCACATATGAACCTTAACTCTTGTTTAACACAACATATGAGTGTTTAATATTATTTTCCTTAGAATTGAAATCAATTACTAAGCTTACAGGAATGTTCAAAGGTTTTCCTTCATTCATATATCCATTCTCCGCACTAGAGGTCTGACTGAAAAACGCGCTATTTAGTCGAATGTTGCCTGCGTTAATTGTCACACTATCCCTGTTTGCGTTATTAATGTTGTCTATGTTAATAGTCACACTATCCTTATCTATGTTATTAATCACTACCACAATCTTGTTAACGGAGTTTTTAACTTTTTTTTCAAGCTTCAAAATCTTACCTGACTACCTTTCTTGTGAACTAAATCCTATTTCTCATCTTTGAGAGAAGTAGAGGCGTCAATAACAAGCCATGGATCACTACGGATTCTGTGTGCTAACTTCAGACAAAGAGAATAGGCTGAAGATGATACTTTATTCAGAGCAACTCTAGTCCCACAGACCTCTCAATGAGTGATTGCCATGCTGAGTTTGGTAGACGCTTTTTCATTACGGTGGTTATAAAGTTTTTAATTAATATAAGCAAAGGAGGTAGTGATTTTGAAATCACTAAAATGTTTGGGAAAAAATAAATTAGTCGATCATAGTAAAATTATTGCCGAGACTAATATGCTACAAAATAGAAATTTTGCTTTAAATCACGCTTCTAAAGCAAGTACAACATTAAATGTTGTTAAATATGATGATAGTTCTTAGCTATGCCACATTAGTTATGGAAATTTGAATATGGAAGTCTTGAAATTATTACATACCAAGTAAATGGTCAAAGGGTTACCCAATATCAGTTTTATTGATAAAGTCTGTGAGGGTGTATTCTTGGTAAGCAACACAGAGATTCATTTCTAGTAGGAAAATGATGGAGAGCAAGTAAACCATTAGAGCTAGTGCATGAAGATATATGTGGTCCTATGCAAACTTTGTCTCTAAAGAAAAATAAGTATTTCATTATTTTTGTGGATGATTTTGGTAGAAGGACATGGACATATTTGATTAAAGAAAATATGATGCATTTGTCATTTTTCAACAACTTAAAGTTGTTCTGGAAAAACAAAGTGGTTATTCTTTAAAAAATTTATGCACAAATAGAGGGGAAGAATTAACTTCTAATAAGTTTGATTCTTATTGTCGAATGAATGGCATTCGAAGGAAATTGACAACTAGTTATACTCCCCAACATAATGGCATTGTTTAAGGTAAGAATAGAACAATTGTTGAGATGGCTAGGAGCATGCTGAAAGGTAAAAACCTTCAAAACATCTTTTGGGCTGAAGTTGTAGCTACATCTGTTTATTTTCTTAATAGATTAACAACAAGAAGTGTGAAAAATATTACCCCTTATTGAGGATGGTGTGGAAGAAAACCCAATGTTTCTCATTTAAGAGTCTTTTCTTGCATTGCTTATGATCATGTTCCTACTAAAAAGAGAAGAAAGCTTGATGATAAAAGTGTCAAATGAATTTTTATTGGATATTGGGAGGAAACCAAACATTATAGATTGTACAATCCACAAACTGAAAAACTAATGATTATTCTTGATGAGTTCTTTGATGATAAAGAATAATGGTAGTGGAATCAAAATGTTCAACAACAAAATCCAAGTATTATTGTACAAGAAGATGAATATTTTTTTATGAAAATCCATCCAGTACTCAAAATACTTCACAGGACACATCCACTTCATCATCTTTAGAAACTTCAAGTCTTGCTTCATGTCCATGTCCTCCTCCGAGAAAGACAAAACCTTTAACTGAAATTTATGGGTATATTATTTTTTCTTCGATGTCTCAGATTGAAGCATAGCCAATATGTTATGAAGATGGAGTAAAAGAGTCAGTTTGGTGCAAAGCAATGGCTGAAGAGATGGAAATGATTAAGAGGAATGAGACATGGGAGCTTGTGGATACTCCAACTAAAAAGAAGTGTTTGGGATGAAATGGTTGTATAAAACAAAGTATGCGGCTAATGGATATATACAAAGGCACAAAAAAAGATTAGTAGCAAAGAGATATCCTCAATAACTAAGTATTGACTACAACGAAACATATGCTCTTATATGCAAGATTTGATACAATCATAAATGTTTTGGCATTGGGAGCACAATATAAATGGTTAGTTTATCAATTTGATGTTAAATGAGCCTTTCTAAATGGTGAATTGAAAGAAGATGTACATGTTCAACAACCCCAAGGATATGAAGAAACAAGAAATGAACACAAAGTCTAGAAATTGAAAAAGGCTCGTTATGGGATTAAACAAGCTGCAAGAGCATGGTATAATAGAATTAACACTTATCTTTTGAAAAATGTGTTTAACATAAGTGAAAATGAACACACATTATATATCAAGTCAAATGGTAATGATATACTAATATCAAATAACACTTCATTTCATTAATATCAAATATTGAAATATGTTTGCAAATAGAATGGAAATAAGACTAGCTCGGGCTAAGGTAGCTTATCTCTGAGAAGAGATGTGGTGGCTACATGCCTCCGAACTATGTTACAATGAGGCTCAAAGGCCTATTTATTTTTGACAAACAATTGAAAACCATAAACATCCAAAAACCTAACCCTAGGAGATGAAGCACCAAACTATGGGCCCCGTTTGGGTAAATTAGTACATCAACTTTCTGGGGTCGTAACTTTGGCATACAATCTCCATTTGAAGTGCACAATACCTCATTAGAAAGAACTATTTGAGGAATAAAACATTTGAGTGAGAAATATTGGATCATTGCCCATATTTCTCCTCATTTTCACAAAAAAATGTCATTTAGGGCCTCAAAATGGCTACGGAAGTTCAGGACCCGAAAAACTGCCAAAATAGTAAATTGTGCTACAAATAAGGAAACTGAAGAACTGAAAGAAACAATGGTGGGGTCCAAGTGGAATAGGCAGGTGGCCACCAATATCCACCTGGATCATTCCTACCCCGTTAGGAAGCAATGGTCCCCATTACGTTGAGTTCCTCCTTGAGATGAGGAAACTTCTACTGAACTTGGTCCATGGTGAGCCACTTTCCCTAGAGAAGGAGTTGGCCTTCTTTGACAAATCAATATAGTTCGATCATTTTTTGTCGAGTGTTCTTGATCTACGTGTCCATGATACGATCAATTGTGTCTTGTTCCATGCAATCTAGATTTAACTCTGTAGGTTTGAGTTGTTCTCCAATGTCTGATCTGTTTGGAAACAATGGGAAGTATGGTTGAAGGTGGTCCACATTGAACACTGGGTGTAGGCTAAGGAATAGGGCAATGCTGAGCTCAAATGCATTGTCTCCCACAGCGCTAGTATTGGTGTAAGGACCATATCGGAGAGGTCTGAGTTTCCGATAGGCTTCGGTAAGGCGTTCCTTTTACAAATGCAACGAGAATTTGTCGCTCACCTGAAACTTGTGTGGCACTCGATGCTGATCATGTCACTGATTGTAATTGGCATTTGATTTCTACAAAATGTCATGGACCTATTGGCGGATATGTTGGATGTGATCAATGAAGTTGTTTGCCTTATCGATTTCGGACTGGACATGAACCGAATCTACCTAAGTAGCTACAAATGGCATGGCCACATCAATGGGACATAGTGGCTAGAATCCCAAGCCCACCTAAAAAGGGTTGTGGCCAGTCGAGCTATGGAGATCCCGATTATAGTTGTGCTGGACAGAGGGGAGGATCTCATCCCATGTGCGTGGATGCTTTGAGTTTTACATGCTTAGAATGTGTACGATGATCCTATTGATGACCTTTGTTTGGCCATCAGTTTGGGGATGGAAAGATGTGGACTTAGTGAGCTTGGTGTTTAGCATCAACCAGAGACTGGACCAAAATGTACTAAGGAACCTACTATCCTGATCTGAGATGACAGACTATGGGATCCCAATGTGTACCCACACTCGTTCAAATAAGAGTTTAGCAGTGGCTTCTGATGTGATATTTTTCTTGGAGGCCACCATAACGACCATCTTCGAGAATCTGTTGACGACCACAAAAACACAGTCATTGCCATGGTTAGTAGAAGGAAGGCCCGACATGTAATCCATGGAGATTGATTCCCAAGGTCGACTAGGGGTGGGCAACATAGTATAGAGGTCTTGCTTCTTGATGGTTGGTTTGGAAATGGTGTAGGTAGTGCAGGATCTGATGTACTTCCTGACATGATGTTGAAGATTTGGCTAATAGAAATACTTCTACAATACTGCCACCATTTTCTCGACCCCGAAATGCCCAGAGGCCCGCCTATAGTGCGCTTCCCAAATCATCTTGGCACGCTTGCTTGAAGGAACAAAAAGGTGTCCTAGGTGGCATAACAGGGCATCCTATAGGTGAAAATATGGAACTTGTTGAGCTTCTGGTATTTGTGGCTGAACTTTTGGTCTCTTTTGTAGAGAAGTGGCCAATGAGAAGTCTCTTGCCCACAAGAGTTGAGAATGGTGGTTAACTCCATGGTCGGTGGTCGGTTGAGGCAATATGAAACATTATTGGTGTTGCCCTTCTTATACTTGATATTCAAATAAAACTGTTGCAGGTATGTAGAACACTTTTGATGGCGATCATTCTGCAACTTCCCTTGCGTTTGTATGAACTGTAGGGGTCGGTGGTTTGTGTGGATGACCGTTTCCTTCCCCAAAATGTAATGCTTCCATTTTCGGCATGCCTACACAATGGAATACATCTCTTTGTCATAAGTGGGATACTTCTAGACTGTGTCTGAAAGTGCCTCACTATGATATGCCACTAGATGCCCCTGTTGAGTAAGGACTGCCCCAATAGCATAGTCAGAGGCATTTGTCTCGATCTCAAATAACTATTGCAAGTCTGGTAATGTGAGCACTGGTGTAGAGCAGAGGCGATGTTTCAACTTTGTGAATGGCTTCTGTTGAGATTTAGACCAAAAGAATTTTTATTTTGCTCCTCCCTTGGTGACTTGACTCAATGGCAAAGTCATATGAGAGAATCCCAACACGAAATTGCGGTAGAAATTTGCAAGACCCAAAAAGATGTGGAGCTCTGTTAGAGTGGTTGGAGCTGGAGAATCCTGAATGACTTGGATCTTGGCTGGATCGAAATGCTCCCCCCATTCATGAATAATCTATCTGAGGTACTAAACTTGGGTCATGCCAAAAGTGCATTTCTCCAAATTGGCACATAGCTTGTGTTGTCGCAGTGTTTGGAGAACCTGTCAGATGTTGTGGAGGTGTTCTTCCCAAATTTGGCTGAAGATTAGGATGTCATGCAAGTATACCACTACAAATGATTTGGTGAATGGATGCAAGATGTCATCCATCAGACTCATGAAGGTTGCAAGAGCATTCGTCAGCCCTCTGGATGTTAAGGTTCCTCCTTCTGGATCTTTGTGATGGCAACGGTTGCTTCGGGCTCCACATCAATAACATTCTTCCCTTTTTCATTCCCTTATTGGGTTCTGACTTAGAGTCAGAACATGCATATGATTCCAAATCCTTTAGCTCGACCACCTGTGACTGCTTAGCCCAACACTTAGTTGTGTTGTGACTGGAGCTCTTATGGAACTCACACAACTTTCCCTTGTCCTTCTTCAGCTTCACAATGTTGTTCTTTGCTTGCAGCTTTGGCGGGTTGTCCTGGGTCGCCCCACCTTGGCTTTGTCCTTTGTTCTGTGGTTTGGGGGCACCGTTCCCTTGCTTCGAATTCGCAGATCTAAAGTCTCACTTCATTTGTTTAAATTTTTGCTCGATCTTGACGGCATATCGGTATGTCATGTTGAGCGAGGAGATGTCCATGAACTCCATCTCATCCTAGATGACCTGTTTAGGCAGTCGTGGTACTTGAGAACCAAATGCTTCTCAGAATCATTGATACCCAACTTCGTGTGAAGGGTATGAAAAACATTGGTAATCTTCGGTACATCTTGGTCGCTTCCCTGTCCCAGCATTATCCACTTTATCTATTTATCCTCATAGCTCCTAACAGGGTAGTACTTCTCCTTGATAGCATCTCGGAACAAGTTCCAAGTGGGTGCAGCTGAAAGCAGTGAGTCCGTACTTTCATCCTTCTGCTCATAGTAGGTTTCCGACTAGTCCTTGACATGGGGGGCTTCTTTGAGAAGTGAAATGGTGATCTTTTCCCGGGTGGAAAAATCATTAACAGAGAAATATCCTTCTAGAAGATTTAACCATTTATCTACAATGTCTGCATCTATGTGACCCTCAAATATGGGAATGGCAAAGTTAACTTGTACCTTAAAGGGTGTGGCTCTTCCAGAGTAGCTTCTAGAAGTAGATGCATCACCCCTGGGTAGCCGCTGAAGGATCTGGGAAAAGTTGTCCATCATCAAGTTTCTTTGTCACTTGAGGGCTTCTTCAAGCAAGATTTTGATAGGATCTCCTGCCCCCTCGTCTTTCTTCTCATCCGCCATGGGAGGCCGTTGAGATTTGCAAGGCTGGTCTTGTAAATGTTGGACCAGTTCAAGCCCTAACTCCTTATATCCCGACCTCGTTGGGGACATGCAAAGAAAAACAAAGAAAGAGTAGACTCCTCTGATACCGCTAATCCGGATTTAAACAGAAATGCAACAAATTACATATATAACTATAAATACAAAGATGCAGTAGAAATAACAATTCATTTCATTAATATCAAATATTGAAATATGCTTACAAATAAAATCGAAATAAGACTACGTTGGGGGATGGTAGCTTATCTCTGGGAAGAGATGTGGCGGCTACATGTCTCTGAACTGTGTTACAATGAGGCTAAAAGGCATATTTATTGTTAAGAAGCAATGGAAAACACTAAACATCCAAAAACCTAACCCTAGGAGATGAAGCACCAACTATGGGCCCCGTTTGGGTAAATTTGTACATCAACTTCCTGGGCTCGTAACTTTGGCAAATGAACTCTATTTGACACACATAATAGCTTGTTAGAAAGATATATCGGAGGAATAGAACTTTTGAGAGAGCAACAACAATATATATCCCATGTTGCTCCCAATTTTCCCAAAAAAATGTCTTTTAGGGCCTCAAAACGACTCTTGAAGTTCACGACCCAAAAAATGCCAAAAATAGTAAACTGTGCTACAAATAAGGAAACTAAAAAACTCAAAGAAACAATGGTGGGTGTCTAAGTGGAATTTGCGTGTGGCCACCAATATCCACCTAGATCAGGGTAGTAGATTAGAATCAGAGGTTAGTCAAATAATTGATAATCCAATTAGAAATATCTTGGCTATACATTTCTCCCTTGAATACATGAGATTCAAATGAGAGTTGAGGTCGTGGATTGAGAACTAGATTTCTCTAGCTTTTGTTCATTGTTTTATTATTTTATGTTTTAATATGTATGCTCTTGAGAGATTTAACAGGTTAAACATCAATGATTTACAGGTATTAGGATATTCCAAAGCCTGCATAGACTAGATCAAGGGACTCAACTGCTTTCATCCTCCACTACTATCATATTAGATGAAGGGCATTTGCATTTTAGAGGGCTCCTTCGTACACATCTTCTAGGAGAACATATACAGGGAACATAGCAATATCGTTGGTATGCTTTCCAAAAGGGGATTAAGAGAAACACTTGGGGTTATCCACTATGCATTATACAAGCATGACAATAGGATTGATACTGGCACTATACATTTATCCTAGTTTCTACCTTTTTTCATGTTTTAAGCCTTGGAAATGTCATGGAAAATGTGTTTTCATGAAGGATTAGTAATGACTGCAATATGTAGCTTTTTTTGTATTTTGACCTATATGTTACATATAAGAATCAAGATGTCTATTTATTTTTTTGTAAGAGTGAGGATGAGGAAAAGGGTCAAACAACTATGTACTTTTACTCTCTTTCTAATATATAAAAGACAATCTTTTTCTATTTTGAAAAAAAAATGAAAAAGAAAAAGAGACAAAAATCATTGACCACGGTCTTCAATAATAATAAAATGGTTGCACTGAATGTTAGAGTTTATATCCATTTTATTTGCAAACAAACATTTTTTAAAAAATATTTTGTTCAAAATTTTGTGATTTGAAAATTAAGTTTTTAATAAATTTTTGATTAAAAACGAGTGTAGGTTTTCAGTTTTGATAAGAATATAATCCTAGTTTTATTAAAAAAATCCCTTTCATAATGGAATTATGTCAATATTTTATCATTCAAATTCATATTTTGAGGAAAAAAAATAAAGAAACCACGTTAACAAAATATTTCAAAGTGCGTTGTACAATTAGACAATATTTTTGCCCATCTTTGAAAGAATATTGAGTGGTTCAAACCTATGTTACCAGAAACGAGAAACGGGAAACGAAACGAGAAACGATAACGAGATGAGAAACACAATTTTGAGGTTTCACATTCAAGAAACGAGGAGAGAGAAAAAACATTAAAATTTCTTTAAAAACTCATTTACTAAAATACCAAGTATTCCAAACCCATCTTTCTTCCTAGCAATTATATTATGTTAACAAAAATTCAACAATAAACTATTGGCTTTAGCATGCAACAAAACAAAACAAAACACCAACAACAAATTAACAATTTAATGAAAGTAACTAAATACCTAGAAATGTCATCTTCCCTTTTAAGTATATGTTGAGTGGGGATTGCTCTCTGTTGGGAACCATAGATTTGTGTATATAGGTGGACAGATGGGGAAAGATCTGTGATCAGCTTGTACAGAGGATCGCTGGTTATAATAAGAAGTAAAAATCCTAGTTATAGAATGACCATCTAATTCATTCCAGAAAATTGTTGGGGGTTAAATTCTTCATCTTCTTCCATTCAGAGACATACCTAGAGACTTACCTATTGGACCGTCAACGATTTTATTCAATAATTATCTAACATAATTAATAGCGCCCAACTAAGATTTTGTCATTAGATAGACATTACAGATTTGCAGGTGTCACAGATTTGCAGGTTTCACAGTTTCAATTCATGATCTATACAAAGCGAAACTAAAGATATTAAACTTTTGACATTAAAAATAAAAACCAAATCATTACTTCAATCATTAAAAAATTATTCATCCTAAATTGCTCCGCTAAGCTGCGCAACTGGAAAATGAAACTACTTGTCTTTCTGCATGCCGTGCATTTTGCGAAATGCTTTTTTGGGACGAGAGTTAACCGGAGTTCCTAAGATGTAACCGAGGACAAACCGGTGATGACTAAACCTGGTGGCATAACACTGTTGTAAGAAAAATTGATCCATTTCTTGTTTCTAATGCGTTTTTCTGCAGAAACGGTGGTCGTCGTCCCGTTTTTGGTAACATAGGTTCAAACAGTCGTTGATTAACTTGGAAAGGGGTTTTGGTATCAATATCGTTCAGAGTTAGACACAATTTTTTTTTTCTTTTTCTTAATAAGGTAGGAGCATATTCATTGGTTCAAACATTAGTTGATTAGCTCCATAAGGATCTTGGCATTTGATGAGGAATCTCAATTTGTTAATATAAGTGATTTTATTTTTTAACTTATTAAATAGTCCTTTTAGAAGGTTCGCCCATTAAGAGATAAGGTTTATTAGGTAATAAGAATAGATTAATATAATCATAAATTGATTTCAAATATATAAAAAACGTTTTGATGTGTTGGAAGTTATTTTTTAATAGGTAAATGGACATTATAATCCCATAGGCCAAAACAGAGGAAATAGAAATACCGAGAGGCAGGAAGAGGAGAGAAAAGGACAGGCCAGAGAACACCCATTTGTGTATAATTAGGGCAAATAAATTTATGTGTATTTAAATGTGATTTATTGAAGGCATATTACCTACCTTAGGTGCCTCTATTATTCTTCATTATTTTATGTTATTCTTCATTATTCTTTCACAGTTGAATATTTCTGTCAAAATCCAACTTCGAACTGTTTTTTTCTCCAAGTAAAATAAGGATATAATTACCATTCCATTGGAGGTACATCTCACTATTTTGAATAGTAGTGATATTTATTCAATTGCTTAGTAACTGTTTTGATGCTTACGTTTACACAACACAACATAATTGCTTAATAACGTTTCATAGGTTACGCCAACAAATTTTCAATTATAATTAAGAAAAGAAGATTTATTTCATCGCAGAAACAAAGTTACTTTGTCCGTGGATACACTTTTTGATGGTCAAACGATCCACTATGATATCTCAGGTTATTGTCAAAAATGCAATTATTTATTGAATCCCAATACAAATATTTAATCAATTACTTATTAAGTGAGTCCGTGTTGGGATCCTTTTTCTTTATAGAAGCAAGCTTTTACACACACGAATATACAATTTGCTCAAGAAGGGTGTACCAATATAATGTTGATATCTCCCAGGCCACGTAATACAAATATTTATTCCATCCCTTCATAAGCGCTTGAATGCCTACATCCTTTACGTTACATCAACAAGTTTTGGAACGGATCATAAATACAACTATGTACCAAACTTATTATTGTCGCTTTTCATATTCATAAATAACTCTTCAAATTACTAAATCAAAACCAATTCAGCGAACCATTTGAGCAAATACATCGAATCGATGCTAACAATGGAGTTTGGCTTCTTCGATTCCCTTCCGTGGGATTATAGAAACCTACAAATTAATGTGAGGTGTTAGACTTTGGAAAGAATGTTAGCATATGAACTACCTCGCACATTGTGGGTCTTCGACACTTTGTTTTTTTATATAGAGCAAGGCCACGAAGAATACATTCATGGCTTCCTCCATAAGAACATTGGTAAGCCTTGGATCTATAATCTTCCAAACTTCTTCTTTTGCGGATTTCATTGTCTTCTTAACCCACCCTGCCAGATTCATACCCTCTTCAAATTCACAATCGCCCATTACCTTTTCCCAGTAACAAGTTCAAGCAGAACCACACCGAAGCTATACACATCGCTTTTCTCATCCACTTTCAATGTGTACACGTACTCTGATTCAATCATTAATATTTAGTTCGAATTGCAAAGGAAATAAATGACAATGGTGAAATTAATAGTTATTTAAAAAATTAAAAGCCATGGTTTTCACTGGATTAAATTCAATAACAATATCACATACCAAATACATGCTATACTTTCACTATACCTGTAGGTTAGAAAAAAACCAAAAACTAAAACTGGAATGCTAGTTTACCGGGTGCTATGTACCCAAAGGTGCCTACAATGGAAGACATGTACTCTGAAGAGCCAGAATGATGTAGGAACTTGGCTAGGCCAAAATCTACAACGTGGGCTTCAAAGTTGGAATCCACAAGAATGTTGTCTGATTTCACATCGCAATGGAGGATAAGCGACGGACAATCACGGTGGAGATATCACAACACCTTCGCAGCTTCCACTGCAATTTTGCGTCTCATATGCCAATCCAGAGGTTCGCCATTTCCCTCACGAAGTAGCTCCCCCAAGCTTCCGTTAGGCATGTACTCATACACCAGAAGATTAGTGTCATGGTTGGAGCAAAGCGCCAGCAATTTAACTATGTGCCGGTGATGGATTTTCCCTCGAGTCTTAATCTCCGCAGAGAAACCATGATCATTTGAAGAGCCTCTTCCAATCCCCACAAGTTTCTTCACTGCGACTTGTTGGCCAGTGGGCATCATGCCTCTGTACACAACTCCTACTCCTCCTCTACCAATGAATTTCTCATCTTTTAAGAATTCCAAGATGTCATCGTTTCCAAAGTTCAGGCTTTGGAAGGCCGTCCCTGAGGAGAAAAAAGAGAGCGCAAGTCTCTGAGGTGAAAATGGTGGAGCAAATATTGGTGGACGCATGAAAACAACAATTACTGTGTTTTACTGTGTGTTATTACACGTAAGTGTAAATCACTGTAAAACCTTTATTTTTACTCGGTGAATGAGCCACAACCTCATGTGAATGTATTTTCATGTTTTAGAATTCAATAATAAGTTTTTACTGTGTTGCTCCATCCTTATCTTGTTTTACTCTCAGTTTTTTCCATGAGTAAATTTTGCATCTTTGAGTATTTGTAATAGCTCCGCTAAATCCAAAATCCAGGTTCACGAAATCGAAGTCAATGAAATTAGCTTCGTGGTGTGCGAAGGTAGCTACGTGAAATCAGCTCTGCGGTGCGCGAAGCTAGCTGCACGAAAGTAGCTTCATGAAAATCATAACTCTATGCTCCTGCGGGAAAGTTAAATTTACTAAATATTTTCTAACATGTTACCAGAGCGGGTTAAATATTCTTAGTGTAAAAACAAGTGTTTTTAATAGCAGTAAGAATTATTTTGAGGGAAGATTGTTTTTAGCATATTTACCAGCAGGTAGAAATTTTTTTTTTATGGTCAGAAATGACAACATCATGCACAAGCTTGAATAATCCTCAACTACCTCAATTTAATGGAAAACAATTATGATTATTGGGCTATTACAATGAAAGCCATGTTTTCTTCTCAAGATATTTGGGATTTGGTGGAGAATGGTTTTCAAGAACCAGCAGATGCAACAACATATAATGCCTTATCTCAACAAGAAAAAGATTTGTTAAGGGACAACAGGAAGAAGGATTCAAAAGCCCTATTTTATATTTTCCAAGCAGTTCATGAAAATATTTTCCCACGGTTGCAGCAACAATGAAGTCCAAGCAAGCATGGGCCACCCTACAGACAGCCTACCAAGGCATGGCAAAAGTTAAAACAACAAAGCTGTAAATGTTGAGGAGATATTTTGAAACACTTTATATGTAAGAGTCTGAGAATATAAACTCATTTTTTACACATGTAAGTGGGCTGGTTACTCAAATCAAGTCTCATGGTGAGACACTTGAGGAAAGAAGAATACTTCAAAAAGTTTTGAGAAGTTTGCCAAGAAGGTTTAAGGCCATTGTTGTTGCCATAGAAGAGACAAAGGGTCTCTCACAGTTCTCAATGGATGAGCTTAATGCATCACTGGTTTCTCATGAACATAGACTGAATAGAGAAGCAAGCTACACATTGGAGCATGGCTTCAAGACACAAGTATCATTTGGTCAAGGTCGAGGCAGAGGAAGATCCTTTGCTAGAGGAAGACGAAGAAACCCACACAGAGGTGGAAGAATAAGCCCTTCAAGTTCAAATGGAAGAGGAAGCAATGAAAATCCAAGTCAACGCCCAAGCCAAAATCAAGCACAAGGTCAGAGGTATGTTAAATCTCATGTTCAATGTCATTACTATAAGAAGTATGGTCATTATGAAAATGAATGTAGAAAGAAGCAATATGACATTAGTAAAAAATCAAGTGTAAATTTCACAAGAGAAAATAAGAACCATGATAGCATGTTTTTAGCTTGTAATGTATCACAAGAAAAGCAGAGTGATATATGGTATCTAGATTCAGGGTGTAGCAACCAAATGTCAGGAAACATAGAAATGTTTTCTAATCTATATGAGAATGTGAAATCTAAAGTGATATTAGGGGCTGATAGAAAAGTCTCTGTCATGGGAAAAGGAAGAGTTAATACCCTAACAAAGAAGGGGGAGAAGAAATATATCTCATATGTTTACTTTGTCCTTGGTCTAAAAGATAATCTCATGAGCGTTGGACATCTCATGCAGAAAAGGCTACAATGTCTTATTGAAAAATGATGTGTGCACAATTTTGGATAGGCCTCCAAGAAGACAGTTGATTACAAAGGTTCAAATGACAAACAATAGAATGTTTCCCCTAAAAATAATATCAGATTTGCAGAAAGAAGGTGCACAAGCACAACTATGTATGAACTCACAAGAGGATGGAAGAAAAGAGGCAGCTGTCACACAAGTGAACTATCAAGCAGAGGTCAAAGATGAGAACTGGTTATGGCATTTGAGATTTTGACATCTCAACTTTGGAGATTTGAATTTGTTGGATAGGAAAGGCATGGTGAAGGGATTACCACTCATAGAAAAACCAGACAGCCTATGTGAAGGATGCATCTTGGGCAAGCAACATAGGGAGACATTCCCAGTAGGAAATTTAGTATGGGCAAAGGCACCTTTCAAGATTGTCCACTCAGATTTATGTGGACCAATGCAGGGACCATCAATTGGTGGCAGCCACTATGTATTGACCTTCATAGATGACTACACAAGGAAGACATGGGTCTTTCTCCTAAAACAGAAAGTGGAGTGTTTGAGCACTTTCGACAATACAAGGCTCTTGTTGAGAAGAAAAGCAGACATTACATCAAATTCCTTAGGACTGACAGAGGTGGAGAATACATCTGAAATGACTTCCTTTGATTTTACAGGGAGCATGGAATTCACAAGAAATTTAGAACAAGATATACACCACAACAAAATGGTGTGGCAGAAAGGAAGAATAGGACCATTATGGAAATGGCAAGGAGTATGTTGAAGGCAAAGCATTTACAAATGACTATTGGGCTGAAGCTGTCGCTTGAGCAACATATATCTTGAATAGATGTCCAACCAAAAGCGTCTAGAACATTGTTCCTGAAGAGGCATCGAGTGGAAGAAAGCAAAATGTCACTCACATGAGAGTTTTTGGATGTGTGGCGTATGCACATGTCCCAGATGAGTTAAGGAAGAAGTTGGATAGTAAGGAGGAGAAATGTATATTTGTTGGATACAGTGATGGATCCAAGGCATACAAGCTCTACAATCCATCAAACAAGAAAGTCACGATAAGCAGATATGTGCAGTTTATAGAAGAGGAAGCATGGGATGGAAGTTTAGAGAAGACAGTCATTGTCAAAGCATGTATACCACATGAGAATAGAGAGGAATTAACAACAGCAAGTAATTCCCCTGAACAGTGACTCCCTCTACTCCTATTCAACTGCAACAAATTAGGCAGTAAGTAACGCCACCAACAAATAATATGACAGTTTCGCGCAGCCAAGCAAGGGCTTCTATAAGCACACCACGAAGGGCGAGACCAAGTGACATGTCAAGTCGATCTTCAACAAGCACAAGAAGACCAAAATTCAAAAATTTAAATGAAATTTATGAGAAAGATGAGGCTGATTGTAACACAGGTATGAATTCCTTATTTGCATTATTTTGTCATGTAGATGATCCAATCAAGTTTGAAGATGCAGTCAAAGAAGAAAATTGGGTTGCGCAATGGAGGAAGAAATAGAAGAAATATAAAGGAATGACACATGGGAGTTAGTGAGCCTTCCGAAAGGAAAACATGTCATTGGAGCGAAGTGGGTCTATAAGACCAAAAGCAACATCAAGGGAAATATTGAAAGGCACAAAGCAAGGCTAGTTGTCAAAGGATACAAGCAGTAACATGGAAGAGATTATGTGGAGACGTTCACGCTAGTTGCGTGGATGTACATAGTGTGCGTAGTTATGGCGATTGTCGCTCAGCACAAATGGAGAGTGTATAAAATGGACGTAAAATCAACGTTCTTGAATGGAGTGCTGAAAGAGGAAGTGTATGTTGCGTAACCACCTGGTTATGAGGTTGAAGGCCAAGAAGACAAAGTGTATCAGTTGAGGAAATCTCTTTATGGATTGAAGCAAGCACCGCACGCATGGTATTGCGGGATAGATGCCTACTTGCTGGACAATGGTTTTGACAAATGTGGCAGTGAGCCTACTCTCTACATCAAAGAGAGCGAAGGTACGATTCTCATTGTCAACTTATATGTAGATGATTTGATTTTTACAGGCAGTGATGATTTCCTCGTCGTTGATTTCAAACAATTCATGGATAGAAGTGAAGCAAACAAAAAATGGCATTTTTATCTCTCAAGCAAAGTATGTGGCAGGAATTTTGGATAGGTTTAAAATGTGGAACAACAAGTCCGCACCGACTCCAACTATCATAGGGTTGAAGTTGAGCAAAGAATATTGCAACAACAATGTCAATCCGACATTATACAAAAGGATGATAGGTAGCTTGATGTATTTGACCGCCACTAGGCCAGATATAATGTATGCAGTAAGTTTGGTGTCAAGGTTCATGGAGACACCCAAGGAGACACATTGGCAAGTTGCGAAAAGGATTCTGAGGTAGGTCAATGGGAAAAAATAGTATGGCATTTTGTACACAACAACAAGTGATTTTAGGCTGGTTGGTTACACTGACAATGATTGGGCAGGCAGTGTCGATGACAGAAAGAGCACATCAGGATATGTTTTTCATTTGGGTTCCAGAGCCATTTCATGGGCCTCAAAGAAGCAGCCAATAGTTTCACTATCAACAACAAAAGCTAAATATGTTGCAGCAACAGTAGCAGCATGTCAGGCAGTCTGGATGAGAAGGATGTTGAGGGATCTTCGTCATGACCAAGAGGGTGTGACAACTATTTTCTATGATAACACCTCAGCAATTGCATTGTCAAAGAATTCTGTCTTCCACAATACGACCAAGCATATTTATGCTAAATATCATTTTATTAGAGAGATGATTAACAATGATGAAATTGTGTTGCAGCACTGTAGGTCACAGGAACAATTTGTTGACATCTTCACAAAGCCATTGGCATGTGAATTTTTTACTTATCTTAGAAACTGTTTGGGAATTGTCAATGGCAGAAATTATGATTAAGGGGGAGTGTTTGAAATAATAATCCCAACCACTCCAATAAACAACCTGATAGCAGCCATACTCGTCAGACGTATTTTGCAGGTTGTGTCTTCGTTTGAAGATTGAAGGACTGAAGGCAGACGTAAACCATTCTGAAATGTAGCAAGTAATTTAAAGTAGTTAATGTACTTTGGTAAATAGATATGGGCAAGCATTTATTCAGCGCCTATTTCCCACACTCTAGAAACACCTACGTGACTCTGATCACACTCCACAACAACATCATATTAATTACACTTTGTCATGAATTAAATGTAAAATTGTATGTTGAGTTAAATATGAATGTAAAAAAATCATTTTGATAGGTTAGAGAGTAAGAGAGTTGGAGAAAAAATAGAGTGCAAGTCTCTGAGGAGAAAATGGTGGAACAAATTTTTGTGGGCATGTGAAAACAACATTTACTGTGTTTTACTGTGTTATTCCGCCTAAGTGTAAATCACCGTAAAACCTTTGTTTTTACTCGGTGAATGAGCCGCAGCCTCATGTAAATGTATTTTCATGTTTTAGAATTCAATACTATGTTTTTATTGTGTTTCTCGAACCTTATCTTGTTTTACTCTCAGTTTTTTCCATGAGTAAATTTTTCATCTTTGAGTCTCTGTAATAGCTTCGCGAAATCCAAAAACCAGGTCTGCAAAATCCAAGTCTACGAAATTAGCTTTGCGGTGCACGAAGGTAGCTGCGTGAAATCAGCTCTGCGGTGTGAAAAGCTAGCTGAACGAGAGTATCTTCATGAAATCATAACTCTCTAGCCCTGCGCGAAAGTTAAATTTACTAAATATTTTCTAACATGGTACCAGAGTGGGTTAAATATTGTTAGTGCAAAAACAAGTGTTTTTACTAGCAGTAAGAATTGTTTTGAGGGCAGATTGTTTTTAGCATATTTACCAGCAGGTAGAAAGTTTTTTTTACGCTCAGAAATGGAAACATCAAGCACAAGCTTGACTAATCATCAACTACCTCAATTTAATGGAAAAAATTATGATTATTGGGCTATTACAATGAAGGCCCTGTTTTCTTCTCAAGACATTTGGGATTTCGTGGAGAATGGTTTTCAAGAACCAACATATGAAACAACATACAATGCCTTATCTCAACAAGAAAAGGATTTCTTAAGGGAAAACATGAAGAAGGATTCAAAAGCCTTGTTTTATATTTTCCAAGCAGTTCATGAATGTATTTTCCCAAGGGTTGCAACATCAACTGTTAGGCCCATATACTACTAGGGTAACCCGTTATTGTTATTAGTACAACCCCCTTACTATATTGTTGTACCCATGTAGTCCCTATATTGTTATGATTGTGCCCCATAGAAGCCCACTATTGTTATTATTGTGGCCTTACATTATTATTGTTATGTCGGCTCGGATTATATTATGACCCCTTAGACTCCTATATATAGAAAGGAGGTCTTTTGATTTGTATCATCCAAGAATTGTTCATTTGTGTAATGTAAAGGAGGTTTCTCCCACGAAGAGGCTTATTTATAAGGTGTTGATCTATCTTTTCTATCTTTTTGTGAGCTAGTTTCATAACATTTGGTATCAGAGCTTTGGATTCTAGGATTTCGCTGCTCCAAATAGGTCATCGTGGAATTTTCACTATAAAATTTTTTTGTGATGTTTCAGAAGCGAAAACAAAAACCCAATTGAGACAAACTCACGTGGAACCTCGGGTCTAAATTTCAGAGCTTGTCTCGTTTTATCTTTGGAGATATGATCTGAGGAAGTTAGGGTTTTTGCAAGCTCCGTAATTTCAACTAAAACAGGTCATCGTGGGATTTTTGCTATAACTCTTTCGCTAAGAAGTTTCAGAAGCTAAACAAATAACCCATTTGAGAATAAATCAGTATGAACCTCGTCTCTGAATTTCAGATTCTGTCTCGCTATTGTTTCGGATATATAGTCTGAGGAATTTAGTGTTTTTGCAGAACCCCGAATTACATTCTAAACAGGTCACCTTGGGAAAAGCTTCATAATTGTCTCTCTGAGCATCATCTTGAAATATCGTAAGAAGTTATAGAAAGAGGATAGACCGTAGTTTGTTTTCTATATTTTTCAGATCCAAAGGTCAAAACAATGATATGTGGCACTTCATACAAGTTTGCTCTTCTGAAAAGGTATATAATCAGGTCATCTTCGAAGATTGTGCATAACTCTTTCGTGGAGAATCTAATTTTTATCATACCGGTGGCATTGGAAAGAGGACGCAGAGGGCTACTGCAAGTCGCAATTTCAGAACTGCAAGAGCTGAAATTACAGAGTTATAGTCGTTTCAGGATCGAGCTCCTAAAATCAAGAAAATACGATATGAGGAAGTTTGATGGCAATGATCCAGTAAATTGGATACTACAGATTGAACACTATTTTGATCTACATGAGGTGAAACTATGACAAAAGGTACGTATTGCATCTTCATATATAGAACAGGATCAATTTTTATGGTATAAAGGGCTTTGTTCTCTTAAACCACTTGTTACGTGGTCAATTTTCATGGAGGAAATGATAGCACATTATGAGGATACAAAGAGAAACACCTTCTTTGGCCAACTGATAAATCTAAAACAAAAGTGTTCAATGGCAGAGCACATTGAGGACTTTCAAAAATTGAATGAGGGTAAATGATATTGTAGAGAAGCAAAGGATTTATTTCTTCATAGGTACTTTAAAGGATAACATTCAACATGAGGTTCATCTTGGGGAACCTAATTCATTGGACAAGGCATTCAGGTGGGCAAGAAAAATTGAAAGCGAGATTATGGAAACAAGGAATCCCACCACTCATGACTATAATTATGGAAGTTTCTTCTCCTAGCTTTCCATGACCTACAAGGTTTACACCACAACAATTGGAAGAAAAAAGAGAAAAAGGGCTTCGTTACAATTGTGATAACAAATCCACTAAAGCTCATAAGCATGCTGAGAAGAAATTTTTTTACATAGAGTATGAAGAGGAGCAAGAAAAGGATCAATAAACATCAAAAGAAGAGGATATACAGAACGACCCAACCCCAGAGAAAGAAGAAATGAACCTAACCATATCTTATAAAGCATTGCTAAGAATTACCACTCCTCAAACTCTCAAGATAGAAGGACATATCAAGAAGAAAAAGGTTCAAGAAGTGAAAGATCACATCGAGAAAGAACAAATGAATCCAACCATATCTTGTAATGTATTGGCCGGAATTACCACTCCTCAAACTATCAAGATAGAAGGATATATCAAGAAGAAAAATGTTCAAGAACTGAAAGATCACATCGAGCATCAAGAAATGAATCCGACCATATCTTGTAAAGCATTGAAAGAAATTACCACTCCTCAAACTCTCAAGATAGAATGACATATCAAGAATAAAAAGGTTCAAGCAGTGAAAGATCACATCGAACATCAACAACAAGTTCTCCAACTTTTAAAGGATAACGCCACTTTGGTGCAGAATCGAATGAAACAACAAGTAGATCAAAATCACAGTGAAATTTTTTTTGATGTAAGTGATTGGGTATTTTTACGGCTACATCTCAAGCAAACTATTTATGAGAAGGAAATGTCGGCAATACTACATGCACTTAAGAAATTACGACCTTACCCAATGGGAAGACACTTCAAGGTAAAAATGGATCATGATAGTCTTAAACACTTCTTAGAACAAATATTATCTTTAGAAGAATAGAAAAAATGGGTCACAGATATGTTTGGTTATGACTTTGACATCATCTACAAAAAAGGGAAGAAAATTTTTGTTCCAGATGCACTCTCAAGAAAGGATGAGGATGTGGAAGCATTGTTTTGTGTTATTTCTATTACCCAACCAGATTGGATAAACGAAGCAAGGGATGAATGGAAGAAGGACGAAGAAGTGTGGCCACTCATTCAAAAGTTGCAAAATATCCCAATTCAAACAATATTGCCAGAAGTTGAAGAGGAAGGAAAAATCATATTGGAACCTGGAGCAGTCACAGAAACAAGAACCTGACAGCTACGAAATCGATCAATTTCAGAGTATCTCATCAAGTGGAAGAACTTACCCGCCGAAGATTCCACATGGGAGGACAATAATTTATACAGAAGCATCAAAAACTACTCAAGCATTGAGGACAACACTTTTTGAAGAAGAGGGGCATGTTAGGCCCTTATACGACTAGTGTAACCCCTTATTGTTATTAGTAAAACCCGCTTATTATATTGTTGTACCCATGTAGTCCCCATATTGTTATTATTGTGCCCCATAGAAGCCCACTATTTTTATTATTATGCCCTTACATTATTATTGTTATGTCGTCTTTGATTATATTATGACCCCTTAGACTCTTATATATAGAAAGGAGGTCTTGTCATTTGTATCATCCAAGAATTGTTCATTTGTGTAATGTAAAGGAGGTTTCCCCCTCGAAGAGGCTTATTTCTAAGGCATTGATCTATCTTTTCTATATTTTTTTGAGCTGGTTTGATAACAGCAATGAAGTGCAAGAAAGCACGGGACACCCTACAGACAACCTACCAAGGCATGGCAAAAGTCAATACAACAAAGCTACAAATGTTGAGGAGATATTTTGAAACACTTTGTATGAAAGAGATTGAGAATATAGACTCATTTTTTACACATGTAAGTGGGATGGTTACTCAAATCAGGTCTCATGATGAGACACTTGAGGAAAGAAGAATAGTTGAAAAAGTTTTGAGAAGTTTTCCAGCAAGGTTTGAGGCCATTGTTGTGGCCATAGAAGAGACAAAGGATCTCTCACAATTCTTAGTGGATGAGCTTAATGCATCACTGATTTCTCATGAACATAGACTAAATAGAGCAGAAAGCTCCTCATTGGAGCATGCCTTCAAGACACAAGTATCATTTAGTCAAGGTCAAGGCAGAGGCAGATCACATGAAAGAGGGAGAGGAAGAAGCCCACACAGAGGTGGAAGAAGCAGCCCTTCAAGCTCAAATGGAAGAGGCAACAATCAAAATCCAAGTCAAGGCCCAAGCCAAAAGCAATCATAAGGTTAGAGGTATGATAAATCTCAAGTTCAATGTCATTACTGTAAGAAGTATGGTCATTATACAAATGAATGTAGAAAGAAGCAATATGGCATTAGTAACAAACCAAGTGTAAATTTCACAAGAGAAAATCACAACCATGATAGCGTGTTTTTAGCTTGTAATATAGCACAAGAAAAACAGAGTGATATGTGGTATCTAGATTCAGGGTGTATTAACCACATGTCAGGAAACATAGAAATGTTTTCTAATCTAGCTGAGAATGTGAAATCTGAAGTGACATTAGGGATTGATAGCAAAGTCTCTGTCATGGGAAGAGGAAGAGTTAATATCCTAACAAAGAAGGGGGAGAAGAAATACATCTTAGATGTTCATGAGCTTTGGACAGCTCATGCAGAAAGGCTACAATGTCTTCTACAAAAATGATGTGTGCACAATTTTGGATAGGCCTCCAAGCAGACAGTTGATTGCAAAGGTTCAGATGACAAACAATAGAATCTTCTCCATAAAAATAATATCAGATTTGGAGAAAGAAGGTGCACAAGCACAACTATCTATGAACTCACAAGAGGATGGAAGAAAAGATGCAGCTGTCACATAAGTGAACTATCAAGCAGTGTTCAAAGATGAAAACTGGTTATGGCATTTGAGATTTGGACATCTCAACTTTGGATGCTTGAATTTGCTGCATAGAAAAGGCATGGTGAAGGGATTATCACTCATAGAAAAACTAGACAGCCTATGTGAAGGATGCTTATTGGGTAAGCAACATCTTGAATGACTTGGATCTTGGCTAGATCCACATGCACCCCACGTTCATCAATAATGTAGCTGATAAACTGAACCTCGGTCATACCAAAAGTGCATTTCTCCAATTGGCACATAGCTTGTGTTGCCGCAGTGTTTGGAGAACGTGTTAGATGTCGTGGAGGTGCTCTTCCCAACTCTGGTTGAAGATCAGGTTGTCATCCATGTATACCACTACAAATGAGTTGGTAAATGGACACAAGATGTCATTGGTCAACCTCATGAAGGTTGCAGGTGCATTCGTCAACCCGAAAGGCATAACCAACCATTCGAAAAGGCCCTCCTTGGCTTTGAACACAGTCTTCCACACATCAGAGGGTTTGATTGGTACCTGGAGATATCCTGATTTCAAGTCAACCTTGCTGAAATATTTTGCCCCCTTCTTCTGGTCCAGAAGGTCATCAATCCATTGGATCGGGTACCTATTCTAGACAGTGATCTTTTTCAACACCCAATAGTTAATACAGAGTCTCCAAGTCCCATCCTTCTTCTATACGAACACGATCGGACTCCCATAGGGCAATGAACTCGGCCAGATGTGACCTTTTTGTAGCAGCTCCTGAATCTGCCTCTTGATTTCGTCGTTCACTAGAACAGAATGCCAATAGATTCGTCGATTGGGCAGTGACGCACCCGGGGTCAGATCGATGGAGTGCTTGACCTGGCAGTGTAGAGGCACCCCTGTGGGGGAGATGAAGATGTCCTCGTACTCCTCCACGACCTTGTCCATCTCTTGTTGTCGTGCGGAGGGGCCTTGTCTGGAGGTCGTGGCCACAGTCTTCTTCTTTCCTGAGGGCATATCATCAGGAAAACAAATTTCCCAGTTTTGGAAATGAACTTACTGCATTCTTTTGCAGTAACCAAATAGATGGCAGTAGGCGGTGCTACCTCTGGTATCCTGTACAACTTATTTCCCAAAGTAAAAATAACAACATGATGCCTTGACTCATACACAACATGTCACTTCCACAAGTATGTTGGCCTAATAATACATCACAAAAATCAAGGGGAGCAACATCACATAACACCTCATCTGTGAAGGGCTTGATGCTCTATGGAAGGCGACACTACTGGCTCACACGAAGATCCCGTCCTCAGTGAAGCCACCTAATGGTGTACATTTGTGGCTGTGTTGTGGTTGGTAAGCCTAGCTGCTTCACGACCACTGCCAAAATCAGGTTCTTTTGGCTCCCGTTATCGATAATGCGTTGTAGCGAGGAACCCTTTAGCCACATCTGGGAGTGGAAGAAGCACTCCTTCTTCTCTGGATCTTCATATTCCTCCTTCTGGATCTTTGTGATGGCAAGGCATTAGGCTTCGCATCGATAACCTTCTTCCCTTTGTCATTCCCCTTGTTGGGTTCTGACTTAGAGTTGAAACATGCATATGATTCTGAAGCCTTTAGCTTAGCCACCAATGACTGCTTGGCCCAACACTCACTTGTGCTGTGAGTGGAGCTCTTTTGGAACTCACACCACTCTCCTGTGTCCTTCTTTGGCTTCGCGGTGTTGTTATTTGCTTGCAGCTTTGGCAGGTTGTCTTGGGCCGCCCCACCTTGGCTTTGTCCTTTGTTCTACGGTTTGGGGACAACTTTCCCTTGCTTCAGATTTGCAGATCCAAAGTCTCGCTTCTTCCATTTAAACTTTTTCTCAATCTTTATGGCATATCAGTATGCCATGCTGAGTGAGGAGATGTGCAGGAACTCCATCTCAACCTGGATGTACCTATGTAGGCAATCATGTTACTTGAGAACCAAATGCTTCTCAGAATCATTGATACCCAACATCGTGCAACGAGTATGAAAAACATTGGTAAACTCCGGCACATCTTGGTCTCTTCCCTGTCGTAGTGTTGTCCACTTTATGTATTTGTCCTTATAGCTACTGACAAGGTATTACTGCTTCTTGATAGCATCTCGGAATGAGTTCCAAGTGGGTATGGTTGAAAACAGTGAGTCCGTACTTTGAGAAGTGAAAAGGTGATCTTTTCTCGGCTGGAAAAATCATGAACGGACAAATACCCTTGTAGAAGATTTAACCATTTATCTACGACGTATGCATCTATCTGACTGTCAAATATGGGAACGTCAAAGTTAACTTGTACCTTAAAGGGTGTGGCGCTTCCAGAGTAGCTTCCGGATGTAGATGCGTCGCCCCTGGGTAGTCGTTGAAGGATCCGGGCAAAGTTGTCCACCATCATGTTTCTTTTTCACTCGAGGGCCTCTTCGAGCAAGATTTCGATAGGATCTCCTGCCCCCTCATCTTTCTTTTCATCTGCGATGGGAGGTCGTCGGGATTTGCGAGGCTATTCTTCCAAAGGTTCGACCAGTTCAAGACCTAACTCCTTATATCCCGACCTCGTTGGGGACATGCAAAGAAAAACAGAGAAAGAGTAGACCGCTCTAATACAACTGATCTGGATTTAAACAGGAACACAACAAATTACAGATATAACCATAAATACAAAGATGCAGTAGAAATAACACTTCATTTCATTAATATCAAATACTGAAATATGCTTACAAACAAAATCAAAATAAGACTAGCTTGGGGGATGGTAGCTTATCTCTGAGAAGAGATGTGGTAGCTACATGTCTCTGAACTATGTTACAATGAGGCTAAAATGCCTATTTATTGTTGATAAATAATGGAAAACCTTGAACATCTAAAAACCTAACCCTAGGAGATGAAGCATCAAACTATGGGCCCCGTTTGGGTAAATTGGTACATCAACTTCCCGGGGTCATAACTTTGGAAAACGAACTCAGTTTGACACGCATAATACCTCGTTAGAAATATCTATTTGAGGAATACAACTTTTGAGAGAGAAACATCGGTATTTTACCTGTGTAGTAGATTAGGGTAGTAGATTAGAATGAGAGGTTAGTCAAATAATTGATAATCCAATTAGAAATATCTTGGCTATATAATGAAGTATTCATTGCTCCCATGAATGCATGAGATTCAAATGAGAGTTGAGGTCATGGATTGAGAACTAGAGTTCTCTAGCTTTTGTTCATTGTTTTTTTTTTTTTAATGTTTTCATATGTATGCTCTTGATAGATTTAACAGGTTAAACATCAATGATTTACATGTATTAGAATATTCCAAAGTCTGCATAGATTAGATCAAGGGGCTCAATTGTTTTCATCCTCCACTACTATCATATTTGATGAAAGGCATCTGCATTGTAGAGCGCTCCTTCGTACACATCTTCTAGGAGAACATATACAGGGAACATAACAATATCGTTGGTATGCTTTCTAAAAGGGGATAAAAAGAAACACATGGGGTTATCCACTATGCATTATACAAGCATGACAACACGGTTGACACTGCCAGTATACCTTTATCCTAGTTTCTACTTTTTTTCTTGTTTTAAGCCTTGGCAATATGATGGAAAATTTGTTTTCATGAAGGATTAGTAATGACTGCAATATGTATTTTTTTTGGATTTTGACCCATATGTTACATGTAAGAATCAAAATGTCTATTTATTTTTTTGTAAGAGTGAAGAGGAGAAAAAAGGTCAAACAACTATTCACTTTTACTCTCTTTTTAATATATAAAAGATAATCTTTTTCTATTCTGAACAAATAAATAAATAATAATAATAATAAAACATTGACCACGGTCTTCAATAATAATAAAATGGTTGCACGAGTTTATATCCATTTTATTTACAAACAAACATTTAAAAAAAAACATTTTGTTCAAAAATTTGTGATTTGAAAATTAAGTTTTTAATAAAGTTTTGATTAAAAACGAGTGTAGGTTTTTAGTTTTGATAAGAATATAATCCTAGTTTGATTAAAAAAATCCCTTACATAATGGAATTATGTCAATATTTGTATCATTCAAATTCATACATTGAGGAAAAATAAAATCAAAGAAACCACGTTAACAAAATATTTCAAAGGTTGTTGTAGAATTAGACAATAGTTTTGCCCATCTTTGAAAGCATATTGAGTGGTTCAAACAGTCGTTGATTAACTCGCAAAGGGGTTTTGGCATCAATATCGTTCAAAGTTAGGCACATTTTTTTTTTTTCAAGGTAGGAGCATATTCATTGCTTCAAACATTGGTTGATTAGCTCCATAAGGGTCTAGGCATTTGATGAGGGATCTCAATTCATTAATGTAAATGATTTTACATTTTAACTTAATAAATAGTTCTTTTAGAAGGTTCGCTCATTAAGAGATAAGGTTTATTAGGTAATAAGAATAGATTAATATAATCAGAAATTGATTTCAAATATATAGAAAACTTTCTGATTTGTTTGAAGTTAGTTTTCCATAGCTAAATGGACATTGTAATCCTATAGGCCAAAACATAGAAAATAAAAAGACCGAGAGCCAGGAAGAGGAGAGAAAAGGCGAGGCCAGAGAACACCCATTTGTGTATAATTAGGCCAAAAAAATTTCTATGTATTTAAATGTGATTTATTGAAGGCATATTACGTGCCTTAGGTGCCTCTGTTATTCTTCATTATTTTCTGTTATTCTTCATTATTCTTTCACAGTTGAATATTTCTGTCAAACTCCAACTTTGAACTGTTTTTTTCTCCAAGCAAAATAAGGATATAATGACCATTCCATTGGAGGTACATCTCACTATTTTGAATAGTAGTGATATTTATCCAATTGCTTAATAATTGTTTTGATGCTTACGTTTGCACAACACAACATAATTGCCTAATAACGTTTCATAGGTTACACCAACAAATTTTCAATTATAATTAAGAAAAGAAGATTTATTTCATCACTTAATAGTTGTTTGGATGCTTGGATCTTACATTACAGAAACAAATTTACTTTGCCTGCGGATACACTTTTTGATGCTCAAACGATGCACTATGATATCTCAGATTATTGTCAAAAATGCAATTATTTATTGAATCCCAATATAAATATTTAATCAATTACTTATTAAGTGAATTCATGTTGAGATCCTTTTTCTTTATAGCAACAAGCTTTTACACACAAGAATATACGATTTTCTCAAGAAGGGTATACCGATCTAACGTTGATACCTCCTAGGGTACATAATACAAATATTTATTCCAACCCTTCATAAGCGCTTGAATGCCTACATCCTTTACGTTACAGCGACAAATTTTGGGATGGATCATAAATACAACTATGTACCAAACTTTTCTTCAGGAGAACTATAATAAGTTTGGAACTATGTACCAAACTTATTATTGTCACTTTTCATATTCATAAACAACTCTTCAAATCACTAAATCAAAACCAAGTCAGCAAACCATTTGAGCAAAGACATCGAATCGACGCTAACAATGGAGTTTGGCTTCTTCGATTCCCTTCCGTGCGAATATAGAAACTTGCAAATTAATGTGAGGCGTTAGACTTTGGAAAGAATGTTAGCAGATGAACTACCTTGCGCATTGTGGGTCTGCGGACACTCTGTTTTTTTATAAAGAGCAAGGCCACGAAGAATACATTCATGGCTTCCTCCTTAGGAACAATGGTAAGCCTTGGATCTATAATCTTCCAAACTTCTTCTGTGGCGGATTTCGTTGTCTTCTTAACCCACCCTGCTAGATTCATACCCTCTTCCAATTCACAATCGCCTACTGACTTTTTCCGGGTAACAAGTTCAAGCAGAACCACACCGAAGCTGTACACATCGCTTTTCTCGTCCACATTCAACGTGTACACGTACTCTTATTCAATCATTAATATTTTGTTCGAATTTCAAAGGAAATAAATGACAATGGTGAAATTAATAGTTATTTAAAAAATTAAAAACCATGGTTTTCACTGGATTAAATTCAATAACAATATCACATACCAAATACATGCACGCCTTCCCCGTAGATGTATACTTTCACTCTACTTGTAGATTACGAGAAAAAACAGAAACTAAAAATGGAATGCTAGTTTACCTGGTGCTATGTACCCAAAGGTGCCTGCAACGGAAGACATGCATTCCGAAGCGCCAGAATGATGCAGGAACTTGGCTAGGCCAAAATCTGCAACCTGGGCTTCAAAGTTGGAATCCACAAGAATGTTGTTTGATTTCACATCGCGATGGAGGATAAGTGGGCGACAACCATGGTGGAGATAGCACAACCCCTTCGCAGCTTCCACTGCAATTATGCGTCTCGTATGCCAATCCAGAGGTTCGCCGTTTCTCCCACAAAGTAGCTCCCCCAAGCTTCCATTAGGCATGTATTCATACACCAGAAGATTAGTGTCATGGTTGGAGAAAAACACCAGCAATTTAACTATGTGCTGGTGGCGGATTTTCCCAGAGTCTTAATATCCGCAGAGAAACCATGATCATTTAAAGAGCCTCTTCCAATCCCCACAATTTTCTTCACTGCTACTTGTTCGCCAGTGGGCATCATACCTCTATACACAACACCCGCTCCTCCTCTGCCGATGACATTCTCATATTTTAAGAATTCCAAGATGTCATCGTTTCTAAAGTTCAGGCTTTGGAAGGTCGTCATCTTCCACTGTTGGAAATAATAATCCCATCCACCCTAATAAACAACCTGACACCAGCCATACTTGTCAGACTATTTTTGCGAGCCAGACATGAACCATTCTGAAATGCACCAAGGAAATTAAAGCAGTTAATGTACTTTGGTAAATAGATATGGGCAAGTATTTATTTAGTTCCTATTGCCCAGACTCTAAAAACACGATCGCACTCAACAACATCATATTAATTTCGCTATGTCATGAATTAAATGTAAAATTGTATGTTGAGTTAAATATCAATGTAAAAAATTCATTTTGATAGGTTAGAGAGTAAGAGAGTTGGAGAAAAAAGAGAGCCCAAGTCTCTCAGGAGAAAATGGTGGAGAAAATTTTGGTGGGCGGGTGAAAACTATAGTTACTGTGTTTTAATGTGTGTTATTCCACATAAGTTTAAATCACCGTAAAACTTTTGTTTTTACTTGGTGAATGAGCCGCAACCTCGTGTGAATGTATTTTCATGTCTTAGAATTCAATACTAAGTTTTTATTATGTTTCTCCAACGTTATCTTGTTTTACTCTCAGTTTTTCCCATGAATAAATTTTGCACCTTTGATTCTCTGTAATAGCTCTGCCAATGTAATAGCTCCGCGAAATCCAAAATCTAGATCCACGAAATCCAAGTCTATGAAATTAGCTTCGCTGTGTGCGAAGGTAGCTGTGCGAAATCAGCTCTGTGATGGGCGAAGCTAGCTGCACGAAAGTAGTTTCCCGAAAATCCTAACTCTCTACAAGTTAAATTTACTAAATATTTTCTAACATAGTTGCGCAAAAGTTAAATTTACTAAATATTTTCTAACATGGTATCAGAGCGGGTTAAATATTGTTAGTGTAAAAACAGGTGTTTTTACTAGCAGTAAAAATTGTTTTGAGGGCAGATTGTTTTTAGCATATTTACCAGCAGGTACAAAGTTTTTTTTTACGCTCAGAAATGGCAACATCAAGCATAAGCTTGAGTAATCCTTAGCTACCTCAATTTAATGGAAACAATTATGATTATTGGGTTATTACAATGAAGGCCCTATTTTCTTCTCAAGACATTTATGATTTGGTGGAGAATGGTTTTCAAGAACCAGCAGATGCAGCAACATACAATGCCTTATCTCAACAAGAAAAATATTTGTTAAGGGACAACAGGAAGAAGGATTCAAAAGCCCTGTTTTATATTTTCCAAGCAGTTCATGAAGGTATTTTCCCAAGGGTTGCAGCCGCAACGAAGTCCAAGCACACATGGGAAACCCTATAGACACCCTACCAAGGCATGGCAAAAGTAAAAACAACAAAGCTGCAAATGTTGAGGAGAGATTATGAAACACTTTGTATGAAAGAGTGTGAGAATATAGATGTGATTTTTACACATGTAAGTGGGTTGGTTACTCAAATCAGTTCTCATGGTGAGACACTTGAGGAAAGAAGAATAGTTGAAAAAGTTTTGAGAAGTTTTCCAGCAAGGTTTGAGGCCATTGTTGTGGCCATAGAAGAGACAAAGGATCTCTCACAGCTCTCAGTTCTTAATGCATCATTGATTTCTCATGCACATAGACTGAATAGAGCAGCAAGCTCCTCATTGGAGCATGCCTTCAAAACACAAGTATCATTTGGTCAAGGTTGAGGTAGAGGAATATCATACGCTAGAGGAAGAGGAAGAGGCCCACACAGAGGTGGAAGAAGCAGCCCTTCAAACTCAAATGGAAGAGGCAGCAATCAAAATCCACGTCAAGGCCCAAGCCAAAATCAAGCACAAGGTCAGAGGTATGATAAATCTCAAGTTCAATGTCATTACTGTAAGAAGTATGGTCATTATGCAAATGAATGTAGAAAGAAGAAATATGACATTAGTAACAAACCAAGTGTAAATTTCACAAGAGAAAATCATAACCATGATAGCATGTTTTTAGCTTGTAATGTAGCACAAGAAAAACAGAGTGATATATGGTATCTAGATATAGGGTGTAGCAACCACATGTCAGGAAACATAGAAATGTTTTCTAATCTAGATGAGAATGTGAAATCTGAAGTGACATTAGGGACTAATAGCAAAGTCATTGTCATGGGAAAAGGAAGAGTTAATATCCTAACAAAGAAGGGGGAGAAGAAACACATCTAAGATGTTTACTTTGTCCTCGGTCTGAAACATAATCTCATGAGCATTGGACAGGTCATGTAGAAAGGCTACAATGTCTTCTTCAAAAATGATGTGTGCACAATTTTGGATAGGCCTCCAAGCAGACAGCTGATTGCAAAGGTTTAGATGACAAACAATAGAATGTTTTCCCTAAACATAATATCAGATTTGCAGAAAGAAGTGCATAAGCACAACTATCTATGAACTCACAAGAGGATGGAAGAAAAGAGGTAGCTGTCACACAAGTGAACTATCAAGCAGAGGTCAAAGATGAAAACTGGTTATGGCATTTGAGATTTGGACATCTCAACTTTGGATGTTTGAATTTGCTACATAGGAAAGACATGGTGAAGGGATTACCACTCATAGAAAAACCGAACAGCCTATGTGAAGGATGCATCTTTGGAAAGCAACATAGGGAGAAATTTCTAGCAGGAAAGTCAATAAGGGAAAAGGCACCTTTTGAGATTGTCCACTCGGATTTATGTGGACCAATGGAGAGACCATCAATTGGTGGCAGCCAATATGTATTGACCTTCGTAGATGACTACACAAGGAAGACATGGGTCTTTCTCCTAAAAAAGAAAAGTGAAGTGTTTAAGCGCTTTCGACAATACAAGGCTCTTGTTGAGAAGCAAAGCGAACATTACATCAAAGTCCTTAGGACTGATAGAGGTGGAGAATACATCTCAAATGACTTCCTCCGATTTTCTAGGAAGCATGGAATTGACAAGCAATTTACAACAAGATATACACCGCAGCAAAATGGTGTGGCAGAAAGGAAGAATAGGACCATTATGGAGATGACAAGGAGTATGTTGAAGGCAAGGCATTTGCCAAATGACTATTGGGCTGAAGCTGTCACTTGTGTAGCATATATCTTATATAGATGTCCAACCAAAAGCATACAAAACATTGTTCCTGAAGAGGCATGGAGTTGAAGAAGGTAAAATTTCACTCAAATGTGAGTTTTTGGATGTGTGGTGTATGCACAAGTCCCGGATGAGTTAAGGAAGAAGTTGGACATCAAGGGGGAGAAATGTATATTTGTTGGATACAGTGATGAATCCAAGGCATGCAAGCTCTACAATCCATCAACCAAGAAAGTCATAATCAGCAGAGATGTGCAGTTTATAGAAGAGGAAGCATGGGATGGAAGTTTAGAGAAGACAATCAATGTCAAAGCATGTATACCACATGAGGGCAGAGAGGAATTAACAACAGCAAGTAATTCCTCAACAGTGACTCCCTCTACTCCTATTTAAGCACAATAAAGCAGGCAGCAAGAAACGCCATCAACAAATAATATGACAGTTTCGCGCACCCAAGCAAGTGCTTCTCCAAGCACACCGCGAAGCACGACACGAAGTGAAATTTCAAGCCCATCTTTAACAAGCACAAAAAGACCAAAATTTAAAAATTTAAATAAAACTTATGAGCAAGATGAAGTTGATAGTAGCACAGGTCTGAATTCTTTATTTGCATATTTTGTCATGTAGATGACCCAATCCACTTTGAAGATAAGCAAGTGCTTCTCCAAGCACACCGTGAAGTGCGACACCAAGTGACATGTCAAGCCCATCTTCAAAAAGCACAAGAAGACCAAAATTGAGAAATTTAAATGAAAATTATGAGCAAGATGAAGTTGATAGTAGCGCAGGTATGAATTCCTTATTTGCATTATTTTGTCATGTAGATGACCCAATTCAGTTTGAAGATGCAATCAAAGAAGAAAATGGGTTGCGGCAATGGTAGAAGAAATAGAAGCAATAGAAAGGAATGACACATGGGAGTTAGTGATCCTTCCGAAAGGAAAACATGTCATTGGAGTGAAGTGGGTCTATAAGACCAAAAGCAACATTGTGGGAAAGATTGAAAGGCACAAAGCAAGGCCAGTTGTCAAAGGATACAAGTAGTAGCATGGAAGAGATTACGCAGAGACGTTCATGCCAGTCGCGCTGATGGAGATAGTGTGCACATTTGTGGCGATTACCATGCAGGACAAATGGAGAGTGTATCAAATGGATGTAAAATCAGCATTCTTGAATGGAGTGCTGAAAGAGGAAGTGTATGTCTCACAACTGCCTGGTTATGAGGTTGAAGACCAAGAAGACAAAGTGTGTTGGTTGAGGAAAGCGCTTTATGGGTTGAAGCAAGCACTGTGTGCATGGTATAGGAGGATAGATTCCTACTTTTTGGACAATGGTTTCGACAAATGTGATGGTGAGCCTACTCTCTACATCAAAGAGAGCAAAGGTAAGATTCTCATTGTCATCTTATATGTAGAGGATTTGATTTTTACAGGGAGTGATGATTTCCTCATCGCTGATTTCAAACAAGTCATGAAGCGTGAATCTGAAATGATTGACTTGGGATTGTTAAGATATTTTTTGGGCATAACAGCGAAGCGAACAAAAAATGGCATTTTTATCTCTCAAGCAAAGTATGTGGCAGAAATTTTGGACAGGTTTAAAATGCAGAACAACAAATCCGCACCAACTCCAATTGTCATAGGGTTGAAGTTGAGAAAAGAAGATTGCAACAACAATGTCAATCTGACATTATACAAAAGCATGATAGGCAGATTGATGTATTTGACCACCACTAGGCCGGATATAGTGTGTGTAGTAAGTTTGGTGTCAAGGTTCAGGCTAATTGGTTACACTGACAGTGATTGGGCGGGCAGTGTCAATGAAAGAAAGAGCATGTCAGGATATGTTTTTCATTAGGGTTCTGGAGCCATTTCATGGGCCTCGAAGAAGCAGCCAATAGTGTCACTGTTAATAGCAGAAGCTGAATATATTGCAACAACAACAGTAGTGTGTCAAGCAGTCTGGATGAGAAGGATGTTGAGGGATCTTCGTCATGACCAAGAGGGCGCGGAAACTATTTTCTGTGACAACACCTCAACAATTGCATTGTCAGAGAATTCTGCCTTTCACAAGAGGACCAAGCATATTGATGCTAAATATCATTTTATTAGAGTGTTGATTAGCAATGATGAAATTGTGTTGCAGCACTGCACGTCACAGGAACAATTTGTTGACATCTTCACAAAACCATTGGCATGTGAAAGCTTTTCTTATCTCAGAAACTATTTGGGAATTGTCAATGGTGGCAATTGTGATTAAGGGGGAGTGTCGAAAATAATAATCCCAACCACCGCAATAAACAGCCTGACACTAGCCATACTTGTCAGACGTATTTTTGCAGGTTGTGTCTCTGTTTGAAGATTGAAGGATTGAAGCCAGACATGAAACATTCCGAAATGCAACAAGGAATTTAAAGCAGTTAATGTACTTTGGTAAATAGATATGGGAAAGCATTTTTTCAGTGCCTATTCCCCACACTCTACAAACACCTGCGTGACTCCGATCGCACTCAACAAAAACATCATATTAAATTTGCTCTTTCATGAATTAAATGTAAAATTGTATGTTGAGTTAAATATGAACGTAAAAAATTCATTTTGATAGGTTAGAGAGTAAGAGAGTTGGAGAAAAAATAGAGCGCAAGTCTTTGAGGAGAAAATGGTGGAGAAAATTTTGGTGAGTGCGTGAAAACAACAGTTACTGTGTTTCTATTGTGTGTTACTCTGCGTAAGTGTAAATCACCATAAAACCTTTGCTTTTACTTGGTGAATGAGCCACAGCCTCATGTGAATGTATTTTCATTTTTTAGAATTCAATACTAAGTTTTTATTGTGTTGCTCCAACCTTATCTTGTTTCACTCTCAGTTTTTTCCATGAGTAAATCTTTCATCTTTGAGTCTCTGTAATAGCTCCGAAAATCCAAAATCCAAGTCCGCGAAATCCGAGTTTGTGAAATTAGCTTTGCGGTGCGCGAAATCAGCTTCGCTGTGCATGAAGCTAGCTGCACTAAAGTAGCTTCGCGAAAATCATAACTCTCTGCCCATGCATGAAAGTTAAATTTACTAAATTTTTTCTAATGCGGTATCACAGTGGGCTAAATATTGTTAGTGTAAAAACAAGTGTTTTTACTAGCAGTAAGAATTATTTTGAGGGTAGATTGTTTTTAGCATATTTACCAGCAGCTAAAAAGGTTTTTTTTTACGCTCAGAAATGGAAACATCAAGCACAAGCTTGACTAATCCTTATCTACCTCAATTTAATGGCAAAAATTATGAATATTGGGCTATTACAATGAAGGCCTTGTTTTCTTCTCAAGGCATTTGGGATTTGGTGTAGAATGGTTTTCAAGAACCAACAGATGCAGCAGCATACAATGCCTTATCTCAACAAGAAAAAGATTTTTTATGGGACAACAGGAAGAAGGATTCAAAAGCCCTATTTTATATTTTCCAAGAAGTTCATGAAAGTATTTTCCCAAGGGTTGCAACATTAATGAAGTCCAAGCAAGCATGAGACACCATACAGACAGGCTACCAAGGCATGGAAAAAGTCAAAACAACAAAGCTGCAAATGTTGAGGAGAGATTTTGAAACACTTTGTATGAAAGAGTCTGAGAATATAGAATCGGTTTTTACACATGTAAGTGGGATGGTTACTCAAATCAGGTCTCATGGTGAGACACTTGAGGATAGAGGAATAGTTGAAATTTTTTTGAGAAGTTTGCCAGCAAGGTTTGAGGCCATTGTTATGGCCATAGAAGAGACAAAGGATCTCTCACAGTTCTTAGTGGATGATCTTATTGCATCACTGATTTCTCATGAACATAGACTGAATAGAGCAACAAGCTCCTCATTGGAGGATGCCTTCAAGACTCAAGTATCATTTGGTCAAGGTAGAGGCAGAGGAAGATCATATGCTAGAGGAAGAGGAAGAAGACCACACAGAGGTGGAAGAAGTAGCCCTTCAAGCTCAAATGGAAGAGGTAGCAATCAAAATCCAATTCAAGGCCCAAGCCAAAATCAAGCACAAGGTCAGAGGTATGATAAACCTCAAGTTCAATGTCATTATTGTAAGAAGTATGGTCATTGTGCAAATGAATGTAGAAAGAAGAAATATGAAATTAGTAACAAACCAACTGTAAATTTCAAAAGAGAAAATCATAACCATGATAGCATGTTTTTAGCTTGTAATGTAGAACAAGAAAAATAGAGTGATATATCATATCTAGATTCAGGGTGTGGCAACCACATGTCAAGAAACATAGAAATGTTTTCTAATCTAGATGAGAATGTGAAATATGAAGTGACATTAGGGATTGATAGCAAAGTCTTTGTCATGGGAAAAAGAAGAGTTAATATCCTAACAAAGAAGGGGGAGAAGAAATACATCTCAGATGTTTACTTTTTCTCCGTTTTGAGACATAATCTCATGAGCGTTGGACAGCTCATGCATAAAGGCTACAATGCCTTATTAAAAAATAATGTGTGCACAATTTTGGATAGGCCTCCAAGCAGAAAACTGATTGCAAAGGTTAAGATGACAAACAATAGAATGTTTCCCCTAAAAATAATATCATATTTAAAAAAAGAAGGTGCACAAGCACAACTATCTATGAACTCAAAAGAGGATGGAAGAAAAGCGGTAGTTGTCACACAAGTGAACTATCAAGTAGAGGTCAAAGATGAAAACTGGTTATGGCATTTGAGATTTGGACATCTCAACTTTGGAGGTTTGAATTTGCTACATAGGAAAGGCATGGTGAAGGGATTACCACTCATAGAAAAACCGAACAACCTATGTGAATGATGCATCTTGGGTAAGAAACATCTTGAATGACTTGGATATTGGATGGATCCACATGCACCCCTTATTAATCAATAATGTATCCGTGATACAAAACCTGGTCATGCCAAAAGTGCATTTCTCCAAATTGGGACATAGTTTGTGTTTCCACAGTGTTTGGAGAACCTGTTGGATGTCGTGGAGGTGATCTTCCCAACTCTAGCTGAAGATCAGGATGTCATCCAAGTATACCACTACAAATGAGTTTGTGAATGGACTTAAGATGTCATTTATCAACCTCATGAAGGTTGCAGGAGCATTCGTCAACCCGAAAGGCATAACCAACCATTCAAAAAAGCCCTCCCTGGCTTTGAAGGTAGTCTTCCACACATTGGAGGGTTTGATTGGTACTTGGTGATATCCTGATTTCAATTCGATCTTGCTAAAATATTTTGCCCCCTTCTGTTGGTCCCGAAGGTTATCAAGCCATGGGATCGGGTACTTATTCTAGACAGTGATCTTGTTTAGTGCCTGATAGTCAATACAGAGTCTCCAAGTCCCATCCTTCTTTTATACCAACACGATCAGGCTCCCACAGGGCGATGAACTCGGCCGGATGTGACCTTTCTGTAGTAGCTCCTGAATTCGCCTCTTGATTTTGTCGCTCTCCAGAATAGGATGCCAATAGATTGGTCCATTGGGGAGCAACACACCTCGGGTCAGATCGATGGAGTGCTTGACTTGGCAGTGTAGAGGCACCCCTGCGGGGGAGGTGAAGATGTCCTTGTCCTCCTCCACGACCTTGTCCATCTGTTGTTGTTGTGCAGAGGGGCCCTGTCTAGAGGTCATGGCCACCGTATTCTTCTTTCCCTGAGGGCATATCATCAGGAAAGAAAATTTCTCAGTTTTTGAAATGAACTTACTGCACTGTTTTGCAGTAACCAAAGAGATGGCAATAGACAGTGCTACCTCTCATATCTTGTACAACTTATTTCCCAAAGTAACAATAACAACACGAGGCCTTGACTCATACACAACATGTCGCTTTCATAAGTATGGTTGGCCTAATAATACATGACAAACATCAAAGGGAGCAACGTCACATAACACCTCATCTGTGAAGGGCTTGATGTTGTATGGAAGGTGACACTGCTGGCTTATGCAAAGATCTTGTCCTTGGTGAAGCCATCTGATGGTGTACGACTATGGATATGATGTGGTTGGTAAGCCCAGCTGCTTCATGACCTCTGTCGAAATGAGGTTCTTTTGGCTCCCGCTGTCGATAATGAACTGTAGCAGGGAACCCTTTACCCACATCTAGGAGTGGAAGAGGCGCTCCTCCTCCTCTGGATCTTCAGGTTCCTCTTTCTGGATCTTCATGATGGCAACAATGGCGTTGGGCTCCGCATCGATAACCTGCTTCCCTTTGTCATTCTCGCTGTCAGGTTCTGACTCATAGTTGAAACATGCATCTGATTTCGAAGCCATTATCTCGGCCACCAGTGACTGCTCGGCCCGACACTCGTGTTGTGAGTGGAGCTCTTATGGAACTCACACCACTTTTCAATGTCCTTCTTTGGTATTATGGTGTTATTCTTTGCTTGCGGCTTTGGCAGGCTGTCCTGGGCCGCCCCACCTTGGCTTTGGCCTTTGTTCTGTGGTTTGGGAGCACCTTTCCCTTGCTTCAGATTCGCAGATCCAAAGTATCGCTTCTTCGTTTAAAATTTTGCTCGATCTTGAGGGCATATCTGTATGCTGTGCCGAGCGAGGAGATGTCCAGGAACTCCATCTCATCCTGGATGTACTTGTGTAGGCAGTCGTAGTACTTGAGAACCAAATTCTTCTCAGAATCATTGATACCCAACTTCATGTGAAGGGTATGAAAAGAATTAGCAAACTCCGACACATCATGGTCCCTTCCTTGTCACAGCGTTGTCCACTTTATGTATTTATCCTCATAGCTCCTAACAGGGTAGTACTGCTCCTTGATAGCATCCCGGAATGAGTTCCAAGTGGGTGTGGTCGAAAACAGTGAGTCCGTACTTTCATCCCTCTGCTCGCAGTAGGTTTCCCACTAGCCCTTGATGTGGGGGGCTACTTTGAGAAGTGAAAAGGTGATCTTTTCCCGGCTGGAAAAATCATGAATGGATGAAATATCCTTCTAGAAGATTTAAGAATTTATCTACAACATCTGCATCTATCTGACCCTCAAATATGGGAATGTCAAAGTTAACTTGTACCTTAAAGGGTGTGGTGCTTCTAGAGTATCTTCCAGAAGTAGATGCATCGCCCCTGGGTAGTCGCTGAAGGATCTGGGCAAAGTTGTCCACCATCGTGTTTCTTTATCACTCGAGGGCTTCTTCGAGCAAGATTTTGATAGGATCTCCTGCCCCCTCGTCTTTCTTTTCATATGCCATGGGAGGCCGTCAGGATTTGCGAGGCTAGTCTTGTAAAGGTTCGACCAGTTCAAGCCCTAACTCCTTATATCCTGACCTCGTTGGGGACATGCAAAGAAAAACAGAGAAAGAGCAGACCGCTCTGATACCACTGATCTGAATTTAAACAGGAACACAAAAAATTACAGATATAAGCATAAATACAAAGATGCAGTAGAAATAACACTTCATTTCATTAATATCAAATACTGAAATATGCTTACAAACAAAATAGAAATAAGACTAGCTCGGGGATGGTAGCTTATCTCTGAGAAGAGAAGTGGCGGTTATTTGTCTCTGAACTGTGTTACAATGAGGCTAAAAGGCCTATTTATTGTTGATAAACAATGAAAAACCCTAAACATCCAAAAACTTAACCCTAGGAGATGAAGCATCAAACTATGGGCCCCGTTTGGGTAAATTTGTACATCAACTTCCCGGGGTCGTAACTTTGACAAACGAAATCTGTTTGACATGCATAATACCTCGTTAGAAAGATCTATCTGAGGAATACAAGTTTTGAGAGAGAAACATTGATATTTTACCCATGTTGCTCCCGGGTTTCCTAAAAAACGTCGTTTAGGGCCTCAAAACGGATCTGGAAGTTCATGACCCGAAAAACTGCCAAAAATAGTAAATTGTGCTACAAATAAGGAAACTGAAAAACTCAAAGAAACAATGGTGGGGGTCCAAGTGGAATAAGCGGGTGGCCACCAATATCCACCTGGATGAGGGCAGTAGATTAGAATTAGAGGTTAGTCAAATAATTGATAATCCAATTAGAAATATCTTGGCTATATAATGAAGTATTCATTGCTCCCATGAATACATGAGATTCAAATGAGAGTTGAGGGCATGGATTGAGAACCAGAGTTCTCTAGCTTTTGTTCATTTTTATTTTGTGTTTTCATATGTAAGCTCTTGATATATTTAACATGGTAAAGATCAATGATTTATAGGTGTTAGGATATTCCAAAGCTTGCATAGACTAGATCAAGGGGCTCAACTGCTTTCATCCTCCACTGCTATCATATTAGAAGAAGGGCACCTGCATTTTAGAGCACTCCTTCCTACACATCTTCTAGGAGAACATACATAGGGAACATAACAATATCGTTGGTATGCTTTCTAAAAGGGGATTAAAAGAAGCACTTGGGGTGATCCACTATGCATTATACAAGCATGACAATAGGGTTGATACTGGCAGTATACCTTTATCCTAGTGTCTACTTTTTACTGGCAGTATACCTTTATCTTAGTTTCTACTTTTTTTCTTGTTTTAATCCTTGGCAATATGATGGAAAATTTGTTTTCATGAAGGATTAGTAGTCACTGCAATATGTAGCTTTTTTGGATTTTGACCCATATGTTACATGTAAGAATCAAGATGTTTGTTTATCTTTTTGTAAGAGTGAGGATGAGAAAAAAGGTCAAACAACTATGTACTTTTACTCTCTTTTTAATATATAAAAGTCAATCTTTTTCTCTTCTAAAAAAAGAAGAAGAAGGAAAAGAGACGAAAACCATTGACCAAGGTCTTCAATAATAATAAAATGGTTGCACTGAATACTAGAGTTTATATCCATTTTATTTGCAAACAAACATTTTTTAAAAAACATTTTGTTCAAACTTTTGTGATTTCAAAATTAAGTTTTTAATAAAGTTTTGATTAAAAACGAGTGTAGGCTTTCAGTTTTGATAAGAATATAATCCTAGTTTAATTAAAAAAATCCCGTTCATAATCGAATTATGTCAATATTTTTATCATTCAAATTCATATAGTGAGGAAAAAGAATTAAAGAACCCAGGTTAACAAAATATTTCAAAGCTCATTGTAGAATTAGACAATATTTTTGCCCATCTTTGAAAGCATATTGAGTGGTTCAAACAGTCGTTGATTAACTCGCAAAGGGGTTTTGGCATCAATATCATTCAGAGTTAGACACATTTTTTTTTTTTTTAATAAAACGTAGGAGCATATTCATTGGTTGATTAGATTCATAAGGGTCTAGGCATTTGATGATGAATCTCAATTCGTTAATGTAAGAGATAAGGTATATTAGGTAATAAGAATAGATTAATATAATTAGAAATTGATTTCAAATATATAGAAAACTTTTTGATGCGTTGGAAGTTAGTTTTTCCTAGCTAAATGGACATTGTAATCTTATAGGCCAAAACGTAGGAAATAGAAAGACCGAGAGGCAGGAAGAGGAGAGAAAAGGACAGGCCACAGAACACCCATTTGTGTACAATTAGGCCAAATAAATTTCTGTGTATTTAAATGTGATTTATTGAAGGCATATTACCTGCCTTAGGTGTCTCTGTTATTCTTCATTATTCTTTCCCAGTTGATTATTTATGTCAAAATCCAACTAATTAGGCCAAATAAATTCCTTTGTATTTAAATGTGATTTATTGAAGGCATATTACCTGCCTCAGGTGCCTCTGTTATTCTCCATTATTCTTTCACAGTTGAATATTTATGTCAAATTCCAACTTCAAACTGTTTTTTTCTCCAAGTAAAATAAAGATATAATTACCATTCTATTGGAGGTACATCTCACAATTTTGAATAGAAGTGATATTTATTCAATTGCTTAATCACTATTTTGATGCTTACGTTTACATAACACAACATAATTGCTTAATAACGTTTCATAGATTACACCAACAAATTTTCAATTATAATTAAGAAAAGAAGATTTATTTCACCACTTAATAGCTGTTTGGATGCTTCATCTCATTACAGAAACAAACTTACTTCGTCTGCGGATACACTTTTTGATGCTCAAAACATGCACTATGATATCTCAAATTATTGTCAAAAATTCAATTATTTATTGAATCCCAGTACAAATATTTAATCAATTACTTATTAAGTGAATCCGTGCTGGGATCCTTTTTCTTTATAGCATCAAGCTTTTACACACAAAAATATACGATTTGCTCAAGAAAGGTATACCGATCTAATGTTGATACCTCCCAGGCTACTTAATACAAATATTTATTCCATCCCTTCATAAACGCTTGAATGCCTACATCCTTTACGTTACAGCAACAAGTTTTGGGACGGATCATAAATACAACTATGTACCAAACTTATTATTGTCACTTTTCATATTCATAAATAACTCTTCAAATCACTAAATCAAAACCAATTCAGCGAACCATTTGAGCAAAGACATCGAATGGACACTAACAATGAAGTTTGGCTTCTTCGATTCCCTTCCGTGGGATTATAGAATGTTAGCAGATGAACTACCTCGCGCATTGTGGGTCTGCGGACACTCTGTTTTTTCATACAGATCAAGGCCATGAAGAATACATTCATGGCTTCCTCCATGGGAACATTCGTAAGCCTTGGATCTATAATCTTCCAAACTTGTTCTTTGGCAGATTTCGTTGTCTTTCGTTTTCTTCTTAACCCACTCTGCCACATTCATACCCTCTTTAAATTCACAATCGCCTACTGACTTTTTCCCGGTAACAAGTTCAAACAGAACCACACCGAAGCTGTACACATCGCTTTTCTGATCCAATTATGACTAACCAATTGCTAACGCCAGCAAGCAGAGGAAAAGTCTGGGTGCTAACATTCCTAACAGAAGTCCAAGCTTATCTGTCCTCGGACAGGGACGGGCGATCCATTGGCAGGAGAACTGCAAGTTCGCAAGTGTTGTCCGCATAAGAATGGATTATGTGCAAAAACTCTTGCACCAAATTCAGAAAACAGACCCTGTTGAACAAGGCCCGAAAAGTTATTGTATGAGAAATCAGCAGAGCTCAAGCTAGGCATGTCCTCAAATTCTGAGGGGATGCTCTCATTTAACCGATTTCTGGATACATTCCGAGAGATCAGACTGGCCATGCTGGTGATTTCCACTGGTATCGGACCGCTGAACTCGTTCTGGCTAAAATCAATGTCTGTCAGAAGAAAATACTCGCTAATTTCCGTAGGAATAATACCTGAAAGCTTGTTTTTACTGAAATCGATCTTAAAAATACCGCGCAGTTGGAAAATCTCTGGCGGTACATTATCTGTTAATTTATTTTCATTGATCAGAAGTGTCTGCAAAGCAGATAATTTACCTATGGATGACGGAAGACAGCCACTCAGATTGTTCTTAGAAATTTCGATCCGCTTTAGCACGGAGAATGTACGATTGATTTTCTCCGGGATGCTCCCACTGAGATAATTGCCGTTCAATTCGATGCGTGTCAGATTGGGTAAGTATAGCAAGCCTGTTGGAATATTAATTCCAACTACTGTGCAGCGAGAGCGATATGGGACATTGCCGATCAGCAATCGCCGATGGGCATATCGGCGAGTCGGCATATCGGCGGGATGGAGCATCGGATGTATCGGCGGTAGCATTGCGATATCGCATCGTTGATATCATATCGGCGTTTTCAAAAGGTGGTAGGCCCTTTGCATAGATATGTTTGCGATTTGATAGCCGGACTCCACGGGCATATAGCATTGTGCTGTATAATATTTCAGTTCCACCGGTGGCCAACTTTGCCGTGTGTAATGGCGCAATGCGATGGTGCGATATTGTGATAAGCCCGCATTAAATATAGATAGGATATTTTCAGCCGAGTAATCAATGCTATTTACTGCGGTTGGTAAATGCAGGTAGGATAATTTTTTTCTATCTTATCACTCAGAATCAGATATGATTTTAACCTATATAATGTGTAATGAACAGCAGTTCTAGAAAAATGTGAGTGAGAGAAAGAGTTGTTTTTTTTTATTCTGCAACACACAACAGTGCTGAACTTTTAGTTTTCTGAAATAATGAAATTGGTTTCTGGAATTGGAGCGTTTCTGATGTAATCCCTCAGAAGAGGAAGACAATTTTTGTAACAGTTTTTTTTTGTATTTAATAAAGATCCTGTATTTGAAACAGAGCATTGTTATTTGTGCTATTTCTTTTGTGTTTGAAATAAACAGAAATTCCCAACATGGTATCAGAGCTAGTCTAGGCACTCAGTGAGTCAAAAACAGAGTTTGTTTTTCACTGTAGGAGCTGTAAGAAGCTTATCAAGTAGAGAAAGTTTTCCTTGCTTATTTTCATTATACAGTGAGTATCTCTTTTTATTTATACAGGTTAAGATGGCAGATGCTGGAACATGTTTGACAAATTCCCAACTGCCACAGTTTAATGGGAAAAATCACGGTTATTGGTCCATAATAATGAAAACATTGTTTGCTTTTCAAGTACTATGGGAGCTGGTTGAAACTGGCTATGCTGAACCTGCAGATGTAGCAGCACTGGCTTCTTTGACAGTAGCAGAAAGAGACCAGTTGAAGGGCGACCGAAAGAAGGATGCCAAAGCCCTCTTTTTCCTCTTCCAATCAGTACATGAAAGTATTTTTCCGCGGATTGCAGCGGCAACAAAATCTAAGGAGGCATGGGATATTCTCAAAACTGCCTATGAAGGCATGGAAAAGGTGAAGACTGCAAAGTTGCAGATGTTGAGGAGAGACTTTGAAAATCTCAGCATGAAGGAATCTGATACAATAGATTCATTTTTCACTCAGGTTATTTGCTTGATAACCCAGATAAGATCTCATGGTGAGATTCTTGAAGAAAGAATGATTGCAGAGAAGATCTTGAGATGTTTATCCTCAAAGTTTGAAGCTGTTGTGGTAGCAATAGAAGAAACAAGGATCTCTCACAGTTCACAATAGATGAACTGAGTGCTTCTCTTTTGTCTCATGAACATAGACTGAGTAGAGGAACAGATTCCTCTTTTGAGAAAGCATTCAAGACTCAGATGTCTATTGGCCAAAGAAGAGGTCGAGGCAGAGCAAATAACAGAGTTCCTAGAAGAAGCCAAAACAGAGGCAGAAATTATCCTGCTAGCACAAGCGGAAGGAGCTGCAATCAAAACCAAGCTGAAGATTCAAGCAAACAACAAGCTCATGGACAAAGGTATCACAAATCCCAAGACCAATGTCATTATTGTAAAAAATATGGGCATTATGCCAATGAATGTAGGAAAAAACAAAGTGACATGAATAATAGGCAAAATGCTAATTTTGCAAATGAAGAAGATAAGAACCCAAAGAACGTGCTATTAACATGTAACATAGCACAAAACAAACGAGAAGATTTTTGGTTCTTAGACTCAGGTTGTAGTAATCACATGACTGGAAATATTGCAATGTTTGCCAATTTGGATGAAAATGTGAAGTCTGAGGTAACAACAGGGACTGATGATAAGATATCTGTCAAGGGTAAGGGCAGAGTCAGTATTCGAGCAAAAGATGGAGAACAGATGATTGTGCCAGAGGTATACTATGTACCCGGTCTAAAATGTAATCTTTCGAGCATTGGACAGCTCATAGACAAAGGTTACAACGTGTTCTTCAAAGATGATTTGTGTACTATCAGAGACATACCTCAAAGTAAGAAGATCATTGCACAGGTGCAGATGACCAGCAATAAAATGTTTCCTCTCAAACTCAGGGCAGATTTGAAGGAAGGAAGAACTATTGCGGCTGTAACACAAGAAATCTTTCAGGAACAAGTGAAAGATGTGAATTGGTTGTGGCATTTGAGATTTGGACATCTCAATTTCAGAGGCCTGAATCTATTGTACAGAAAGGGAATGGTAAAGGGATTGCCGTTGATTGAGAAACCAGACAGCCTTTGTGAAGGCTGCATCTTGGGCAAGCAACACAAAGAAAGCTTTCTAGCAGGGAAGAGTATAAGGGAAAAAGCACCCTTGGAAATTGTTCACTCTGATGTGTGCGGACCGATGCAAATACCATCATTTTCCGGAAATAAATATGTTTTAACTTTCATTGATGATTACACCAGAAAGACATGGGTGTATATGCTAAAATAGAAGAGTGAAGTGTTTGAGAAATTCCGCCACTTCAAAACTCTTGTTGAAAAGTAGTGTGGGCATTATATCAAAGTGCTCAGAACAAATAGAGGAGGAGAGTACATCTCCAAAGACTTTCTGTGTTTTTGCAGAGAGAATGGCATACAAAAGCAGTTCACCACTAGGTATACACTTCAGCAAAATGGTGTTGCCGAAAGGAAGAATAGGACCATTCTTGATATGGTCAGAAGTATGCTAAAGGCAAACACTTGCCGCATGAGTATTGGGCAGAAGCTGTCACTTGCGCAGTTTACATCTTGAATAGATGCCCAACCAAAGTTGTCATGAACAAAATACTAGAAGAGGGATGGAGTGGTCAAAAACAAACCGTCACTCACATGAGAGTATTCAGTTGTGTAGCATATGCACATGTACCGGATCAGCTAACGCAAAAGCTTGATAGTAAGGGGGAGAAGTGTGTCTTTATTGGCTATTGTGATGAGTCAAAAACATACAAACTCTATAATCCATCCACCAAGAAATTAATAGTAACCAGAGATGTGCAGTTCATTGAAGATGAAGCTTGGGATGGAAGCTTAGAGAAGACAGTGAATGTGAAGACAATTGTGTCTCACGAAGAACAAGAGGAAGGGACAGCAGCAAATAATACTTCCTTGGTGGCTCCTCGTCCACCACAGCAAGTACAACAAACCACACCACAAGCTGGAATTCGAACAGCCTTGAGAAGCCAAGGAAGTGCTTCTCCAAGCACATCACAGGGATCAGAAATACCCTCAAGTTCGGATGGAACTCCTAGCACACCAAGAAGATCAAGATTCAGAGATCTGAATGAGATTTATGAACAAGGAGAGGTAAGTAACAATACCGGTCTGAATTCATTATTCGCTTTGTATTGTCATGTTGATGACCCAGTTCATTATGAAGATAAATGGATTGAAGCAATGAATGAAGAAATTGGTGCAATTGAGAAGAGTAAAACATGGGAGTTAGTGGACCTCCCTGAAGGCAAGGATTCCATTGGAGTTAAGTGGGTCTATAAGACCAAAAGCAATGCTGAAGGCAAGATTGACAGGCACAAAGCAAGGCTTGTTGTGAAAGGCTACAAGCAGCAACAAGGCAAAGACTATGATGAAACCTTTGCACCAATAGCAAGGATGGAAATAGTGAGAACAGTGTTGTCTATTGCAACACAACACAAATGGAAGATTTATCAGATGGATGTTAAATCTGCATTCCTGAATGGAGTGTTAACAGAAGAGGTTTATGTTGATCAACCTCCGGGCTATGAAGTTGAAGGCCAAGAGCATAAAGTTTGTAAATTGAAGAAGGCTCTTTATGGGCTTAAGCAAGCTCCAAGAGCATGGTACAACATAATTGATGCTTATCTGATTGAGAATGGGTTTGATAAGTGTGATTGTGAACCCACACTCTACATAAAACAGAATGACGATAAGATTATTATTGTTGTTTTATATGTAGATGATCTGATTTTTACTAGCAATGATGCTTCTTTCATCGCTGATTTTAAAGCAGTCATGAAAAGTGAATTTGAAATGACTGACTTGGGCTTCTTCAGATATTTTCTTGGAATTGAAGTAGACCAAAGTGAAAATGGTGTTTTCATTTCTCAAGATAAATATGTAGAAGCAGTGTTGAAGAGATTTAACATGCAGAACAGCAAGGCAGCTGTGACTCCAACTTTAATGGGGTTGAAATTGACCAAAGAAGACAGCAGCAAGGATTTTGATTCAAAATTGTACAAGAGCATAGTTGGCAGCCTTATGTACTTGACTGCAACTAGGCCGAACATTATGCACGTTGTGAGTTTAATCTCCAGATTTATGGAAAGACCGAAAGAGACTCATTGGCAGGCAGCCAAGAGGATTCTAAGGTATGTAAATGAAACGAAGGGGTTTGGTATTTTATACTCCTCTTCTGAAAGTTTCATTTTGACAGGCTACACTAACAGTGATTGGGTTGGAAGTGTTGATGATAGGAAAAGCACATCAGGATATGTGTTCCATATGGGATCGGGAGCCATCTCATGGGCTTCCAAGAAGCAACCAGTTGTGTCTTTGTCAATAGCAGAGGCAGAGTACGTGGCAGCAACAGCAACAGCATGCCAAGCAGTATGGCTGAGAAGAGTTCTCGGAGATTTGTGTCATGAACAAGAAAAAGGCACAACCATTTACTGTGACAATAGCTCAGCAATAACATTGTCTAAAAACTCTGTTTTTCATAAAAGGACAAAGCACATAGACACCAAATTTCACTTCATACGTGAAATGGTTAACAATGGTGAGATTGTTTTGCAGCACTGCAGTACAGAGGATCAGTTGCCCGACATCTTTACAAAACCATTGACAAAGAAAAGCTTTGATCATTTCAGGAAATGTCTGGGTATGATTGAACGCCCGGCAGTTGAAATTAAAGGGGAGTGTTGGAATATTAATTCCAACTACTGTGTAGCGGCAACGATATGGGACATTGCCGATCAGCAATCGCCGATGGGCATATCGGCGAGTCGGCGTATCGGCGGGATGGAGCATCGGACGTATCGTCAATAGCATTGCGATATCGCATCGCCGATATCGCATCGGCGCTTTCAAAAGGTGGTAGGCCCTTTGCACAGATATGTTTGCGATCTGATAGCCAGACCCGACGGGCATATAGCATTGTGCTGTATAATATTTCAGTTCCGCCGGCGGCCAACTTTGCCGTGTTTGTAATGGCGCAATGCGATGGTGCGATATTGTGATAAGCCCGCATTAAATATAGATAGGATATTTTCAGCCGAGTAATCAATGCTATTTACTGCGGTTGGTAAATGCAGGTAGGATATTTTTCTTCTATCTTATCACTCAGAATCAGATAGGATTTTAACCTATATAATGTGTAATGAACAGCAGTTCTAGAAAAAAGTGAGTGAGAGAAAGAGTTGTTTTTTTTTTCTTTTGCAATGCACAACAGTGCTGAACTTTTAGTTTTCTAAGATAATGAAATTGGTTTCTGGAACTGGAGCGTTTCTGATGTAATCCCTCAGAAGAGGAAGACAATTTTTGTAACAGTTTTTTTTTGTATTTTATAAAGATCCTGTATTTGAAACAGAGCGTTGTTCTCTGTGCTATTTCTTTTGTGTTTGAAATAAACAGAAATTCCCAACAAAGCCCATAGGTATCGAACCATTTAAGCGATTTTGCCCAACGGGACTTCAACCAGAGAATTGCATGTGCCCAGAGATTCAGGAATCGGACCAACAAGTAAATTATCGAATATAATCAATATTTGCAGTTTTCCACCCTTGCAGAGATTTGGAGGGATGGAACCAGTTAGGTTGTTTAAGGAAACATCCACTTGCAGAAGCTTTCCGCTTACACCCAGTTCCTGAGGAAGGAGACCTGTGAAATTGTTCCCCCAAAGACTAAGAACCTCTAAATTTGGCCAGTCCCCAATGAAAGATGGAATACTGCCATTTAGTCTGTTTTTGAACAGATTCAACCATCTGAGTTCTTTTAGCTCTGAGAGTTCCATGGGTATTTCATTGTACATATCATTATTGGATAGGTCAAGATATTTTAAAATTACGAGATGGCCTAGCTGAAGAGGAATAGGGCCAGTGAGGCCATTCACATGCAAAAACTGTGAATACAGATTTTTGACACAGCCAAGCTCAGAAGACATTGTGCCAATAAGATTACAATCAGCTATATCCAAAACTACAAGCTTGCTCAAATTTCCTAGCTGGGGAGGGATTCTACACTGCAATGAATCGTGGTATCCCAACAAAAGCATTTTCAAGTTCTGCATATTTCCAAGTTATCTTGGTATCCTTCCACTCAATTCATTTCGATCCAATGCAAGATATTCTACATTTTTCAGCTTCCCATACTCACTAGGAGTTCTGCCCAAGAAGTAATTTGCCCCCAAATTCAAATGCCTGAGCTTCAAAAGATGGTACAAATCCGGTGGCAATGTCCCCGACAAATTGTTGTTCCAAACATTCAGGACCTCCAGGTTTTTCAAATTTGATATATTGGAGGGAAGGCTTCCACTGAGGAAGTTAGAGGAGACGTTGAGCAGTCGAAGGTTTCGCAGGTTTTTGACATGGCTGGGGAATGGACCTGAAATATCCATGGTGGACAGATCTTGATGCAGGAGCATCTGGCTAACAGGGAAATGGTTTCTGAAAAGGACAGAGAACACAGTTCATTGGATGGACAGTATATCTGTCTTTATTTTTATTTTACTTTTCTTTTTAAATTGCCTAAGAATAATGTAATGACTTTTAATTAGGAGCAGTAGTGATTAGTTAGAATCTTTTGTTTCCCAAACAGTTGTATTACGGTTGTAAATGCATGTAAAACAGAATGTGCTAACTAGCTATGGAGAAGTCCCGTATATGAAATAACTGATATAACCAACAACACAACTAACAGCAGTTACAAAACTGTTTGAAAACAATGTTACAAAAGGTGTGAAACAAACCATTACAGGGGTTCGACTTTGTATGAAAAAGAACAGAGATTAATAAAAACATTCTGTGCACATATATTCCTATCGTGTCCTCAAAGATTGTGTAATTTCACTAGTAGATTATTATACAAATACTGTTGAATGTGTTGCTACAGGTTCCGGGCCCAGAGGGAAAGATAAACCAGTTGGACGACAAGTAACAACACGAGTCCATATAACCAGACCATAAAAGAAAGACCTTGTAACAGGTATGTGGAAAATGCAACACAAGTCTTAACTATTCATCATTAAATTCATATGAATACATAACACAGTCGGCCAAAAATTCCATATATGCTTACATACTGTCTGAAATAGAAGACTGGACTAAACCCACAGCTGTGAGACTTTAACTCCTACGGCAAACAAGAAACCAACTTCCCGTATGGTTCAGAAATCACACTCCACATCATGCCCAGCGACTAAAGAAGAATTAAGTATAGACAAAGAATAGCCTAAGGCTAGCAAACCAAGTTCAGCAAATAAAGTCGAAACACCACTATAAACAAGCTACCAAACAACATAGAAATTACCCGTGTTTGCATGAACAACCGAGAGCTCAAACACCGGAACCCTCGAACGGTCACACCTGCAAGAGCATGAACAGGAGTGGTTAGACCAAGCAACAACGTCAACCGAGTTAAAGAGAACTTGAAAGGGACGAGCAAACAAAAGGAAATGGCACCCTACCTGTTCGGTGAACCATAGCCTCCAGCCGACCCCGAGAAGACCCCTGCTCACGAAGGAGCCAAGACATCAGGTACAGGTAAAGGAGGATTGCAAAAATTCCGGCATAAAACCAAAAACTTACCGAATGAGTTTGCAGAGACCCCAACTGAGGACACCGCCATCGGATTGCCAAAGACTGTGGAAAAAGCTAAGCCAGTGTTGGAATAAATAGCAAACAATACACAACTGTCGTATAGCTTTAACCCTCACTGGAAGCAAACAACAACACACATATGGGAAAGCTATTAATAGAGAAATTGAAATCATTTACGGGCTACAAATAACATACATAGAGATGGGGACCCTCGAGAGAAAACAAAACCCCAAATCACAATAGTAATCGACAAGCAAGCCGAGAAATAGTGGCATGCAGAACTTACCAAAGTGTTCATAAAACGCCGGAAGAGTAGAGGCATACTAGGACGGAAACCAATGACCAAAGTCGAAAGGGGAACCAGGAGCCACAACCAGCAAACCGTGTAAACAAGTCACAGGAACCCACATCCAAAACAAACAAACCACCGAAGTTGCAGAGCTCGCAGAGCAAAAGACCAGGCGAAACAACGAGAATGAAATGAGCGCGAAGGAGTAAAAACCCCAAACCTGGGCGGATTCGTGGGATCCCGAGGAGGGACAGGTGTTCAACGGGCAAGCCATTAAGGTACAGACCTTCATAAAACAAAATCAATACGGCGCCGATTGCAAATCAACCAACATAAATATCCAACAAATCCAAAACATTATTATATTCATTACGGTCGTATAACACCTCAGCACATCAACAGCGGGACCACGTGGGCTGGCCCCGTCAAGTGGTATCAGAGTCAGGTTTTTAAGGAAACAGGGGAATATGGAAGTACAAAGACGAGGACGAGGAAGAGGTGCATGCAGAGTAGCAGACGAGGGCTTGAGAGAACAGTTGAGAATCCTTACTGCTCGCTTGGAAGCAGTAGAGGCAGGTAGGCGAAGGGACCCAGAACTTGGGGATGATAGTGAAGACGAGGCAGCAACTGTTACAGACGGGTCAGAGGAAGAAGCCCGGAGTTAAGACTGTTAAGATCAGTACTGTTAGCCAGCAGTAAACCCAAACCTGAGATCCCTAACTATGATGGCAGTCTGTCCGCTGATGTTTTGCTGGATTGGGTGAGTGAGTTAGACAAGTATTTTGAAAATGAGGAGATCAGTGAGGACAAAAGAGTTAGATTTGCTGCGACTAAGTTAAAAGGACACGCTGCCCTATGGTGGGATAGTGTCCAAGCGGACAGAAGACGGATGAACAAGTTGCCGATAAGAAAGTGGCCAAGGATGGTGGCAAAATTGAAGGGTAGGTTTTTTCCTAAAGACTACCAGGTTGAACTTTATCGACGAGTACAGAATTTAAGGCAGAAAGGTATGACTATAAAGGAGTACACCGAGGAATTTTATCGAGTAAATTTACGTGCTGGTTATATGGATGATACTCCAGAAAAAACAGTGAGGTATGTAAATGGCTTGAGGTTGGAAATATTGGACGAGATCAGTATTCTCTCTCCCCGAAATATTGAAGAAGCCTTTCAGAGTGCTGTAAAGGCTGAAGAGAAAATTAACAGGAAACAGAACAATAGGAGAGGGAGAGGAAATGGCAGAGGACGAGGACAGTCCTATGGCAGAGGGAGAACTGCCACTAACAACGAGGAAGGCAGCAGTTCCAGGGCTTCAGGGATAGTAGAGAAGGGAGATAGCACTAGAGGAGGTTGGCCATATCAGCGGGGAAGAGGAAATGGTCGCGGAAGAGGGACTAATGTCCAGTGCTACAGGTGCCATAAGTGGGGGCACAGATCCTTCAAATGCTCGGAAGCTGAGCATGCTGGCCAGAGGGGAGCATTTGTTGTGCAGCCTGAGGAAGTTGAAGCACAAACTTGGGAGATAGAAAACGTGGCAGAAACAGGGGAAGCTTTAATTTTGAACAAAGTTCTGTTGAAGCCAGCCAAGGAGATGGCTGAACAGACCCAACGAAAGGCATTGTTTCGAACAGTTTTCAAATCACATGGGAAGTGTTGTAAATTGATTATAGACAGCGGGAGTACAGAAAATTTGGTTGCCATTGAAATGGTGGAAAAGCTGGGACTGAAGCGGCTTAAACACCCCACACCTAACAAGGTGCCGTGGCTACAGAAAGGCCACCAGCTACTAGTTGATGAACACTGCGAGGTTGAATTTCACGTTGGAAAATATCAAGACATGGTGGTCTGCGATATTATGCCAATGGACGTGTGCCATATACTACTAGGGAGACCGTGGCAGTATGATCGGAAGGTGACGCACGATGGACGGACGAATTGTTATAAATTTGTGAAAGATGGTGTTATAGACAATTTTGTGCCTTACAGCAACAGACATGAATTGTCAATAATCCAAGGGATCCAAAGTTCCCTAAACATGATGTTCCTACCCCTAGAGGAACAAGGTCAGCAAACCAACAGCTCTCAGATCAGTTCTCCACCTGAAAATACTCAAAAACAAGCAATCCTGAAATCAAAGCAGGTGCTCCACTAGGTTTCTGCGCTGAAACTCAGTTGCTCCATGGTGTACCTGCGTTGCAAAGCAAGTGGAACAAAGGCCACCTGCGCTGAGCGAGATGGGACAAGTGGCACAATGAGTCATTGCTCTGGAATCTTCCAAAAATGACACTTGGATCAGGGATTTCGCCTTGTGATGAGTCAGAGGCTCTGTTTCTCCAAGTGGAAGTAAGGTCCTCCAAGTGGACTCAAGAACTGAAGATCAACTAAAGATTAACTGAAGAGAGAGAGGACACAAGGCAGCTACACATCAGTTGCAAGCTGACTCATCCTTTCTCAATTCATCTATATATTGAGCTCTCTCCTATGAGCTGAGGGGGCTGGAATTTTGTGCAAAGTAATGATATGCTGTTGGTTTCACTATAGAGCTATTGGGTGATTGTTTGAGAGAGGTGAAGAGGAGAAATTCTTTCTGCTGGGAGGTGTTGCTGGATTGGAGCCTTCAATGGTTGTAATACTCTCAGAACCTTTACTTCTTCATTAATAAAAGCTATTGAGGTTCTTCTATGTGCTCTTGTTTCAATAATATATTGTGATAATTGCATGTTTGGTTTACACTAATCCTTGAACCAGTTATGATTGCATGCTTCTTGTAGTTTCCTTCTTTGTTATTTTGCAGGATCTCGTTGTAGCTGGGCCAGCAAAAGAGCAAGGAGCTGGGAGCAAGCAGCCAAAGAGAAGAGTTTGGATTCGACATTAAGCGCAAGGCAACGGTTAGTGCATTTCTCCATTCTCTTTTTGCTTTCATAAAGAAGTAAACCTTAAGTAGTTTGTTTTACAGTTGTTGCTGAGGTACTATCACCCTTAGAGTGGGATAGGGTCATCCGAGTCGGATACTTTTCCGTACAACAAACTGGCGACTCCACTGGGGATCGTATCCGTTTGATTGTGTTTGTAGTATTTTGCTATTCATTTCCTGAACAAAAGAGTACCAAATCGAAAAGCTTTTGACTATATCAAAAGCGAAGTAGAGGGCAGCTACTCTAGCTCATTTCTGAGCAAGTTCGTGATTTGAAGAGCTGATCTACAAGGATCCTTGTAAGCTCTTAGTGATAGCTTTTCACCTTCCTAATCATCCCTTTGAGTGTGCTTGACTGATTGTCTCTGATTTAAGCAAAAACTGTGCATTTTTGAGAAAATTATGACCCGGAAACTGTGAAAATGCAATTCTCGTTTTCCAAAGCAGGTAGTACACAGGCTACCTGCTTTGCAACGCAGGTCCCGAAGGGGCTACCTGCGCTGAGAGCCAGACTGGCTGTGCAGCACCTGCGTTGGCCCAATTTTGCCTAGTGCTGTTGGGGTTTCCTCCTTTTCTCTTGCCTGTTTTCACCATTGATTTGGCTGCCAGTTACCAGTCTTGCACCTGTTCTGAAGCCAATATTACTTGCCATCATTTTGCCTCTGTTATATAACGAAATTGTACTTGTTCTTTGTATTTCTTACTCATTTACAATTTCCCATAACGAAGAGTAAAATAGTCTTGCTTTTGGCCTCTTAGATCTGAACCTGTGTTAGGCATTTTGCTGGTCTAAAGAGTTAGCTTGTTTGCTGTCCATAGCTGATTAGTCATTTTACTTTCGTCATTATGGTTTGATTTCATGCATTTCCAGTGATTAAGCAAGTAAATCTTAAGGTGTCTTTTGATTTTGGACAAGCTTGTTTACTTTCGCTTTAAATCGAAATCAAAGTTATATAACGACTTTCTTTTTGTAATCCATCAACATTAAGAAAGGGAAAAGAAAATACATGCATTGTGGATTTTGCATTTGAAAAAGTTTGCATGATGATTTAGGAGAAAGTGCATTAGTTTGTGCTGTATGAACTGTGTGAAAAGAATTTGCCTTTCTTCTCTCTCAGTAGTTAAGATTTTCATCAGTCAAAAAGATTTGAAAAAGCTTGCTTCTCATCTTAGGCTGCATTTAGGAATTTGTCATATACATCTCGTGGTGAACCTTGAAAGGCAAACTTTAAAAAGATCAACTTAAAATATACTGAATGAACCTAACAACGCATTGTAACATAACGCAAACATCTAGAGGTCTAGGTAGAGACGTGTTCCGGCGTCGTTAAACATAGTGACTGTCGATCTCTACGAAGGTGGGTGATTCCTCCTGAGAGTCGGTGGCACTAATACGGACTTGTGCTCCCACGTACCGTCGCGTATATATTGGGAGACCCCTATAGGCAATTATCCTTTATCCATAGGAAGCCGTGTCGGCCGCCCTACTGATCGTGATGCAGTGAACACAGCATTCACGAAGATCGACCACCCGTACCGTAAAACGTATTCTGTGGTTTCGCGAAAGGTTTGGCACACCCTCTGCCTAGATCTCCAGAGCAGTTTCTTTTGGCCCTTTTCAAACTCTATAACTTAAAAGGTCCAACCGAGCATTTGTCACTTCGGGCTCGTTAATACATCGAAGGAGACTAGAGTCATCTTTAGCTTTTTCTCGACTCTTAAAACATGAAAAAGCAAAGTTATGTTTAAAAGCGTCTAATAAAATTCATTCAAATCGGAAACACAAATTTTCCCCTTTATATTTTAGTTGATCGAGTAATCCGCAATCGTGGAAGAAAGTCAATTGAATATCCGTCGTTCTCGGAGGCTTGCGAGTCAACCGTCTTTGTCTCCGGAATCGAAAACAATCCGGGCAAAGCGAACTCGTCGAACCAGTTCAAAATCTCCTTTAAAAGTTAGAACAAGTGTTCCAACAACATCTGAGATTCTGGTCACTCCAAACATTTCCGGAAACCCTGCCTCCATAGAAGAAGTTCAACCGCCACAGAGGGACAGTAATACTGATCCTAGTCTGGGGGCAAATACTTGTATGACTGAACCAGTTCCATCTGTAACTGGTCCAGAGAGTTTTGTGCCTCAAACATCTGTCGCTTTTGATACAACCCCTTCTTCGGCACCGGAAATCTTTTACGGGCCTGACGGTCTTCCTCTTCCACCTGGTCTGATTGCGATAGAGGAAATTATAGAGGAACCGCAAGTATCCACTCCAATTCAGTTTGGAGTAGGGGTCACTCTATTTCCTGCTACAACAAAAGTTTGTCCATCACCAGTGGAAGTTCCTGTAGAATCACTAGGCGATCAATTGGATAGACTAAAAATGTCTGAACAACCGTCAACATCTAGGACTGTGTCAAATAACACGGCGACAGCAAAATTACCTGCTGCAAATCCAACAATGTTCGCCGGCATACCATCTGTCCCAACTAGCTCTCAATCGCTAGAAGGAGTCCACCAAGAGACTATCTCAACAGTATGGTCTGTTCCTGTTTGTTCCGGAGTGATGTCTGGTAACTCTCATGGTGAGACTCATCAAATTGACCCTTTTGGGAATCTAATTAGGCCATCCAGTCCTCCAGGACAATCAATTGCCTTGAGTTCTGGATTGCTACCGTATGGGGGGCAGTATGCCCTTTCATTATCCCCTCCCGGAGGGTACCCATACGGGAGTTCTCAACCTTATTCAAGTTATGGTGGAATTGCAACGAGTAGCTGGGTACCTATGCTATCCTAGCCACCAAGAGTTGTATATTCCATGCAACAGTGTGTACCTGTGACGAACATCCCAACTACACCGGCTATTGTAACCGTGTCGCAAGTTCAAACGATGCCTGTTGTATGTCAACCTCAGATTTCTCAGGTTCTCATGCAACAGCCCCTTGACCCGGCGACCCAACCACAATCGCCTACTGGTGGGGCGACACAAGTACAATCGGGTACAACTAGCCCACATCTTGGTCCAATGGTTAGTGTAGCACAACAACCCATGGTATCACAACCGTGGATAGTGCAATACCAACAGCCACAATTCCAACAAGTGTACCAAGGTTCTGAACAACAAATCTTTGCGAATACTGGACAACCATATATTCAAAATGGTCAAAATCAACCACTTTATAGTGGTCAAGTCCATCAACCGTATCAATCATACCAGCATCAACTCCATTATGCTGGTATGCAAAGACCGACTGTTCAGGCGATTCCATCGTATCCTGGTTACGCTTCACCTAACTTGAATCAACAGTTACCATTCGTGGCGACTTTAGAGTTGCCTGATTTACATCGGTTAACTAATGATCCAATTGCTTACGCCCCATGGTGGCCAGTGATTCCGCACAAACTTCCATCTGACATTCCTAAATTCAATGGAAATCCAGGTGAAGACCCGTCAAATCATGTGATGACTTTTCATCTATGGTGTTCGTCGAACACTTTAAATGATGATTCGATAAGGCTTCGCCTCTTTCAGAGGACATTGACAGGTCCAGCGGCAAAATGGTATATAGAATTGCCAAGAGCTTCGTTCGACAATTTTAGCTCCCTTGCCACGACATTCTTAACCCACTTTCAATTACCAATAAGGTATGAAACAGGAACAGAGATATTGACTAACTTCAAACAGACAACCGCAACTCATATATCAGATCATATACATGAGTGGCGACGTCGACGAAGAATGGTTAAAACATACATCCCTGATCAGCTTTTAGCTGAGTGGTTTATAAAGTCGTTACTTCCGGCCATAACGGAAGATGTAGCAAAGGGGGGAGTCGTAACAGAAGAGCAGGTTATCGCTCGTGCACAATATTTGGACTTAGTATATACTCAGTCCAGCACGCTCTATGACAAAATACCAGACGCCCCTAGACCAGAGTTTTCAATCCCTCCTCCTCCTAAATCAAATAGTGACTCTCATGCCGGCGATGGCGTGATTGGCACGGCAAACACAAATCCGAAAAGGACCCATCAAAAGAAGGCCCGTAAGGATTCGAATCAAAATGCGCATGAAGAAGTTCTTGCTTCGGAGGTAGATGTTGTATCGACATATAAGGGCAAAGAAACCAATCAACCAGGAAGCAAGAAGAATCAAAACGAAGGGAAGAAAGATTAAAGAAAGTCACCTCCTCGAAAAAATCCTCGTAGAAAGGAGAAAACACCTAGGAGATGTCACATATGTGACGATGATCATTGGATGGCAGATTGCCCGTACAAAGCTGAGTTTAAAAGATTCGTAAAAAATCCGCATACTCCAGCTGTGTTGACTGATCCTTTTCCCGACCCAAGTCAAAATCTGGTTGATAGTGGAAATGCTTCCCCATCACAAGTTATGATGTTTTCAAGTTTTAAGCGCCAAGATGATGCTTTAATTTCAACATTAAACAAAAACCATGGGAATTCACAGTTGTTGGATGGCAAGAGAAAAGGTCGATCAGGCAGTTCGACAACAACTTCGACAGAAGCTGTGCCGCCATCCAATACAAGAAGCATTCCAACGATCCATGGGGGCAATCATCCTCTCCAATATATCGGAGTAATTTTCCTAAAAGGCCCTTCTTTAATGGGCACTTTTGCCCCACCACCACCAAGTAATCTTACGGAGATGGGTGCAACGGAATATGAAGCCTTCTATTTTTAATGGATCTAAAAGTTTCGAGGATAGTTCCTATCTCAAGTCAACCTCGTTTAAAAAATGAAATAAAGAGTAAAGAGGATAGTTCTTTACGATGTCAACCTCATTAAAAAATGAAATGTCCCCTTAAGAATTAGAGGACATATGCCTCGTCCGCATTTTTATGCTGGGGGCATCAAGATCGAGCAGTTTTAGCAATGTTCATGCTCGTTAAAAAATAAACGCAAGAATCGAGCAGTTTTTGTATAGAGTTCATGCTCGTTAAAAAATAAACATAAGCTGTGAGCAATCTTTCCCTAACAGTTCAAGCTCACCCAGAAAAATGAACCGGTAAATAACCTTGGTAAATGTAACCTTTGACAGCCATATTAAAAGCCCTTGGTCGTGTTTATATGCCATCACCTCCATCCGTTCATTTGGCCAATCGTTCATCTCCATATGTTTGTTTACCCATTTTGAGGAACAGCTGCGAAGAGTGATTTCACTTAGCCATCCTTGTGACACTGCCGTGATTGGAAAATTCCAACCTGTACCTGGAATCTGCTGCTATCCCCGTTTATCACTCGTTCCTCAAAAGACGAGTCTTCTTTGAGCTCTTTTCACTGACTCGTAAAATATGAAAAGTTTGCCGAGTTTTGGCCTTCCAGCTCGTTAAAAGGACCGGAAGAGCTATCCCTCCTCTAGATTTTAATCTTTTTGGACCTGAGGGATTATTGCACAAAAAGATCGAGCGCTTGTTTTGTTCGGCTCGTTAAAGAAATCGAAAATTCATCCCTTCTGTATGGTTTTATACTTTTTCGGACTTAAGGGATTAGAAGACGAAAAAGGAATTTTGGAGTTAACTTTTCGTACCTTTTCAGACTCTCTAAAAATGAAAAGGACCGAGTTTTCCTTGTCGTTAGACTCGTTAAAATGATTAAATAGCGACAAACTTGTCTTTAGACGAGAACGGGTTTCCCTATCGCTAGGCTCGTTAAAACATAGCGATGGGCTTGCCCGAAGGACAGGTTATAGAACAAGCATATGTTATCCTCCTCAAGCTTGACAAAAATAAAGAGGTACTGGTCAGCAATGACTGGGGAAAAATTGGGAGAACCTCACAGCATTAATGGTAGCAAGTCGCTCTTGAACATGGCACTTTGTCCTCCGTATCACATCGGGTTGGGTTGTTTCATTCACCGGTCTCATAACCATGGTCCTCGCCACACCATCCACAATTGGGGTAATGCTACCAATCCATCACATCAGTGTCGTTATATGTTCAAGAGATGTGGTTCTGCAAAGAGTCAACCGTGTCCCATCCACTGCCATACATTGTCCTTCATCCATTTCATGACCGCCACCCTGAATCATACATCACAGTTTGTTTTCACCTCATCACAATCACTAGCTCCATTCCGTGTCACTGATGTGGGATTCATTAAGGCCCTCCTTTGACGGATCGCTCCTTGTCGACATCAGCTCATTATCCAAGGAGTTGATCTAGGAACAACCCCTTCAGTACTTTGAAGCTTGCATACCTCAATGGCAAGTTTCTCACTTTCGGCGACAGGTATACATCAATGACCTTCGACCAGAAGATTTTGCATGGTGGTCGATGCCAAGTCCTTTATTCCCACCATGTGAATTGTACTGCCGTACCTTGAGGGTCATCACCCTTATCGGTGATTCCTCTCGCGCTTGTTAACGGTTTACATCATTGACCGGTAATCAAGCGATGTCTTTCCATGTTCGACTTCAAGAAATTCTCACATGGATCGACTTGTACATCGAGTGAAGATCGGAAGAGATTGAAGACCCCGGATCTAGTTTCATCCATCCGGGCTGCGATATATATTCAGGACATAAAGACATTTGATATGTACATCATTACAGCAGATGATCATCCTTCTCAAAGGATGATAATTTCAGCAGAGAATTATCAGTCTACAATCAGACGATCGTCTGTTCTATGTACCAAAATGTATTTATAAAAGCTGAGCATGGGAATGCCCGCCTCAGCTAGATCATGAAAATGTATGAAAAATAATGTATTGTATTGTATCTTATTACAGGACACTTCTCAGCAGATTGAATGAACTTCAGATCCTCTCAATAAAGCATTTCACCCGATAAACGACCTCATACTTTAGGGGGCATCTGTTATAGACAATTTTGTGCCTTACAGCAACAGACATGAATTGTCAATAATCCAAGGGATCCAAAGTTCCCTAAACATGATGTTCCTACCCCTAGAGGAACAAGGTCAGCAAACCAACAGCTCTCAGATCAGTTCTCCACCTGAAAATACTCAAAAACAAGCAATCCTAAAATCAAAGCAGGTGCTCCACTAGGTTTCTGCGCTGAAACTCAGTTGCTCCATGGTGTACCTGCGTTGCAAAGCAAGTGGAACAAAGGCCACCTGCGCTGAGCGAGATGGGACAAGTGGCACAATGAGTCATTGCTCTGGAATCTTCCAAAAATGACACTTGGATCAGGGATTTCGCCTTGTGATGAGTCAGAGGCTCTGTTTCTCCAAGTGGAAGAAAGGTCCTCCAAGTGGACTCAAGAACTGAAGATCAACTAAAGATTAACTGAAGAGAGAGAGGACACAAGGCAGCTACACATCAGTTGCAAGCTGACTCATCCTTTCTCAATTCATCTATATATTGAGCTCTCTCCTATGAGCTCAGGGGGTTGGAATTTTGTGCAAAGTAATGATATGCTGTTGGTTTCACTATAGAGCTATTGGGTGATTGTTTGAGAGAGGTGAAGAGGAGAAATTATTTCTGCTGGGAGGTGTTGCTGGATTGGAGCCTTCAATGGTTGTAATACTCTCAGAACCTTTACTTCTTCATTAATAAAAGCTATTGAGGTTCTTCTATGTGCTCTTGTTTCAATAATATATTGTGATAATTGCATGTTTGGTTTACACTAATCCTTGAACCAGTTATGATTGCATGCTTCTTGTAGTTTCCTTCTTTGTTATTTTGCAGGATCTCGTCGTAGCTGGGCCAGCAAAAGAGCAAGGAGCTGGGAGTAAGCAGCCAAAGAGAAGAGTTTGGATTCGACATTAAGCGCAAGGCAACGGTTAGTGCATTTCTCCATTCTCTTTTTGCTTTCATAAAGAAGTAAACCTTAAGTAGTTTGTTTTACAGTTGTTGCTGAGGTACTATCACCCTTAGAGTGGGATAGGGTCATCCGAGTCGGATACTTTTCCCTACAACAGATGGGGTCAAACATACGCTTGTACCCATCAAAGAGGAGGATGCAACAGAATCAAGTGGAACAAAGGCATTGTTAATTGGAGGAAAACAGTTTGTGAAGCAGATTGAGGAAAATGAGGTCAATTATGCGATTGTAAGGAGGACAAAACCGATGTTGCTAAACACAGAAAAATCAGAATTGCCTGTAGAAATTCAGGAGCTATTAAAAGAATTTCAAGACATTGTAGTTTACGATCTACCAGATAAGTTTCCTCCCAAGAGGAGTATTAGCCATCATATTGATTTTATACCTGGAGAAAGCTTGCCAAACAAGGCAGCGTATAGGATGAGTCCGAAAGACAATGAAGAAATTCGTAAACAAGTGCAGGAGTTACTGGATAAGGGACTAATCAGAGAAAGTTTGAGCCCTTGTGCAGTACCAACAGTGCTTGCACCTAAGAAGGCTGGAGAATGGCGAATGTGTACAGATTCGCGGGCTATTAATAAAATCACTATTCGATATAGATTTCCCTTACCCAGGATGAACGACATGATGGATTGTCTTAGTGGAGCATCTTATTTTACAAAGATTGATCTGAAGAGTGGTTATCATCAGATTAGGATTAGGGAAGGAGATGAGTGGAAAACAACTTTCAAGACTAATGAAGGGCTGTACGAATGGCTGGTCATGCCATTTGGATTGAGCAACGCTCCTAGTACCTTTATGAGATTGATGAATGAGATGTTAAAGGAATTTATTGGCAAGTTCGTGATAGTTTATCTTGATGATGTCTTAATTTTCAGCGGAACAAAGAGAGAGCATCTTCAACATGTTCAAAGGGTGTTAGAGAAGTTACAGTAGAACAAACTGCTGATAAATTCAAAGAAATGCACTTTCCTGCAGAAGGAGATGGTCTATTTGGGGTTTGTAGTTGCAGAAAATGAATTGAAAATGGACCTCGAGAAGATTGCAGCAATTATAAATTGGCCGTCACCGAAAAGCTTATTTGAGGTACGTAGTTTCCACGGACTGGCAAGTTTTTATCGAAAATTTATTAGAAATTTCAGTGAAATCTGCACACCAATGTTAGAGACCATCAAAAAGGCCAGTCAGCCTTTTTGTTGGACCAAGATGGCAGAAGATAGTTTTCAGCTTTTGAAGCGAAAGATCAGGGAGAGGCCAATCTTGAGGCTGCCCAATTTCAATAACCTTTTCCAAGTTCGGTGTGACGCAAGTGGAACAACTATTGGCGCTGTGCTCAGTCAGGAAGACAGAAAAGTGGCATTTTTTAGTGAAAAACTAAACAAGAGCCGGCAGAAATATTCCTCGTATGACAAGGAATTTTATGCAGTGGTACAAGCTTTAAAACATTGGAGGCACTACCTACTAGGCAATGAGTTCGTCTTATTTTCTGATAATTCGGCATTACAATATGTAATGCAGCAGCACAAGTTAAATCATAAACATGCCAAATGGGTAGAATACTTGAAGAGTTTCACTTTCGTGATAAAACACATAAGTGGGCAAGCCAACAAAGTGGCGGATGCCTTGAGCAGAAGAGCCTTGCTCTTACAGGAGAGTAGCATACAGGTGCTGGGATTCGAACATTTGAAGGATTTGTACCAAACCGACACAGATTTCAAGGAAGCTTTTGAAGCCTGCCAAAATCCCGTATTAAGGAATGCAAGCCCATGGTTGGACTATAATTTACAGGAAGGATTATTGTTCAGAGGTGGGCAGTTATGTATCCCAGACTGTTCAATGAGGGAGAATATTGTATGGGAGAAGCATAGTGGTGGATTAGCGGGACATTTTGGCATCAACAAAAATTTGGAGCAACTCGGACATTTTTATTATTGGCCTAAAATGGGCAGGGATGTACAGAGATATGTAAATAGGTGTAAAGTCTGCTGACTGTCGAAAGGACACAGTCAAAATACTGGACTTTACACACCACTACCTGTTCCAAGCAGGCCATGGGACTCAGTCAGCATTGACTTTGTCCTAGGACTTCCTAGAACGCAACGGGGATATGATTCAGTAATGGTGGTGGTAGACAAATTTTCGAAAGTGGCTCATTTTATTCCTTGCCGGAAAACTAGTGATGCCACGTATGTGGCACACCTATTTTTCACGGAAGTTGTTAGATTACATGGCTTACCGAGATCTATCATTTCAGACAGGGATGTAAAATTCACAGGACATTTTTGGCGCACCCTGTGGAAAAAGTTGCGCACGCAACTAAATTTCAGCTTTGCGTATCATCCACAGACTGATGGACAAACGGAAGTGGTGAACAGGAGCTTGGGGAATTTACTACGAAGTTTGACTGGAGAAAATTCACGATTATGGGATCGAGCTCTGGCCCAGGCAGAATTCGGTTATAACGATTCGCCCAATCGTAGCATCGGACACAGCCCATTTCAGATTTTGTATGGCATGCATCCTCGGGGAATACATGAACTGCGAGATTTGGGAAAGTTGGAGCGAAGAAGTGTGGATGGGGAAGACTTTGCTGAAGCAATGAGTGAACTTCATGAAAAAGTTAAAGTAAGGTTGCAGGACAGCGTACAGAAATACAAGCAGCAAGCAGATTCAAAGCGACAAGAAGTGCATTTTAATGTTGGAGATGAGGTCCTTGCACACCTGTGTCAGGAACGGTTCCTAAGGGCACGTATAATAAGCTAAAATATAAGAAAATTGGTCCATGTAAGATCTTACGTAAATTTTCAGCCAATGCTTATGAGATTCAGCTGCCACCTGACATAGGCATATCACCTATTTTCAATATGGCAGACCTATTCCCCTATAATGCCCAGGTAGAGGATGATAGTGTGGTATGGCCAGAACGGAACACCCAACTTGGAGACAGTTCTTGGAAGAAACAATTTCCTTCGGCCCAGTCCCATGAGATTGAAGGGATCCTCAGTACCCAGGTAGCCAAGAAGACACATAGGAAAGAATATCTATGTTACCTCGTCAAGTGGAGAGACCATCCAATGGAGGAAAACTCATGGCTCGATGCGGCGCAGATACAAAAGGCTGGCTATTCGGTGGAGGAACTCATGGAACGGAGCCATGAATTTCTTTTACCCCGGGAGCCTGATGCAGGAGCATCTGGCTAACAGGGCAATGGTTTCTGAAAAGGACAGAGAACACAGTTCGTTGGATGGACAGTATATCTGTCTTTATTTTTATTTTACTTTTCTTTTTAAATTGCCTAAGAATAATTTAATGACTTTTAATTAGGAGCAATAGTGATTAGTTAGAATCTTTTGTTTCCCAAACAGCTGAATTACGGTTGTAAATGCATGTAAAATAGAATGTGCTAACTAGCTATGGAGAAGTCTCGTATATGAAATAACTGATATAACCAACAACACAACTAACAACAGTTACAAAACTGTTTGAAAACAGTGTTACAAAAGGTGTGAAACAAACCATTACAGGGGTTCGACTTTGTATGAAAAAGAACAGAGAGATTAATAAAAACATTCTGTGCACATATATTCCTATCGTGTCCTCAAAGATTGTGTAATTTCACTAGTAGATTATTATACAAATACTGCTGAATGTGTTGCTACAGGTTCAGGGCCCAGAGGGAAAGATAAACCAGTTGGACGACAAGCAACAACACGAGTCCATATAACCAGACCATAAAAGAAAGACCTCGTAACAGGTATGTGGAAAATACAACACAAGTCTTAACTATTCATCATTAAATTCATATGAATACATAACACAGTCGGCCAAAATTTCCATATATGTTTACATACTGTCCGAAATAGAAGACTGGACTAAATCCACAGTCGTGAGACATTAACTCCTACAGCAAACAAGAAACCAACTTCCCGTATGACTCAGAATCACAACCCACGTCGTGCCCAGCGACTAAAGAAGAGTTAAGTACAGACAGAGAGCAGCCTAAGGCCAACAAACCAAGTTCAGCAAATAAAGTCGAAACACCCCTATAAACAAGCTACCAAACAACATAGAAACTACCCGTGTTTGCCCGAACAGCCAAGAGCTCAAACACCGGAACCCTCGAATGGTCACACCTACAAGAGCATGAACAGGAGTGGTTAGACCAAGCAACAACATCAACCGAGTTAAATAGAAATTGAAAGGAATAAGCAAAAAAAAGGAAATGGCACCCTAACTGCTCGGTGAACCATAGCCTCCAGCCGACCCCTAGAAGACCCCTGCTCACGAAGGAGCCAAGACATCAGGTACAGGTAAAGGAGGATTGCAAAAATTCCGGCATAAAACCAAAAACTTACCAAATGAGTTTGCAGAGACCCCAACTGAGGACGCCGCCATCGGATTGCCAAAGACTGTGAAAAAAGCTGAACCAGTGTTGGAATAAATAGCAAACATTACACAACTGTCGTATAGCTTAAACCCTCACTGGAAGCAAACAGCAACACACAGAGGCGGAAGCTATTAACAGAGAAATTGAAATCACTCACAGGATACAAATAGCATACACAGAGACGGGGACCCTCGAAAGAAAAACAAAACCCCAAATCACAATAGTAATCGACATGCAAGCCGAGGAATAGTGCCATGCAAAACTTACCAAAGTATTCATAAAACGCCAGAAGAGCAGAGGCATACTAGGCCAGAAACCAATGACCGAAGTCGAAAGGGTAACGAGGAGCCACAACCAGCAAACCGTGTAAACAAATCGTAGGAACCCACATCCAAAACAAACAAACCACCAAAGTTGCAGAGCTCACAGAGCAAAAGACCAGGCGAAACAACGAGAATGAAATGAGCGCGAAGGAGTAAAAACCCCAAACCTGGGCGGATTCGTGGGATCTCGAGGAGGGACAGGTGTTCAACGGGAAAACCATTAAGGTACAGACCTTCATAAAACAAAATCAATATGGTGCCGATTGCAAATCAACCAACATAAATATCCAAAAAATCCAAAACATTATTATATTCATTACGGTCGTATAACACCTCAGCACATCAACGGCGGGACCACGTGGGCTGGCCCCATTAGATCTAGAGCTACTACTTGGCCAATACGGTTACATTGGACACCGGGCCATGAGCAATGGGTGGTATGATTGGAAACCTTCCAGCTATCTAAAAGATTATTATGATCAATAATTGTTGCTTTCATTAATATGAGGGTTGTGACATCTCCATGGAGTGAAGAGTTGTGGACAGCAGCGGATGGGTATAGAAACAAGGAAAAGCCAAGGAAAACAAACATAGCCAAGGGAAGATTAAGAAACCTCATCTTGCACGATGTCAAAACAATCTTGCAGTGACTATATCTACGTTTGCAATAATGACATTCTCACCGCACTACAACAATTGAATCACACTCAAAATCCATACTTCTTCTTCTTCTTCTGTGTCACTGCATTAACCTGTATTGCTAATATGCGAGTAGACCACTTCATATATAAAATCATAATGCCTTACTTGACTTCCTTCGATCTGAACTAGTAAACCGCTGATAGTGCTTAATCTCCACTCTCTCTGGAATATTTCCAATCTAAATGCAAGGGAAAAAATTATCTAATATAAGGACGAATAGAGTGAATTCTTTTTTATATTCTTATTTTATTAAGCATCTAACCTTTTTCCATGGCTAAGATGAATTTGATTACATGGATGAAGAACAGTAGGCCATCTTTGAATATCAATTCAGATGGTTTCTGCAGGATTTCGTTTCGTTTTATTGGCCAACACCTGGCTATCCCAGGTCAAAGATTCTCGAATGCTCCGTGTTAAACACAAAGATGTGAAATTTTTTATTTACAAAAAGAAATGTTGTTGCTTGACCATGGTTTTTTCTAGGTCAAAGTCTGAATTTCATAATCATAATAGAATGGTGGCACTAGTTTCTGGTTGGAAGAAAATTATGAGGAATGTCATGAAGCCGACATAATGAGCCACTGATTTATTCTTATCATCCACAAGCAAATAAAATGTACATTTTGCAATCCTACTTTCCAACCTTTTTCTAACCATGTCACAGAATGTGAACTTATATACACTTTGCAATCCTCCTTTCCAACATATTTCTAACCATGTCGGGATTTATCTTAATGCGGGCACGCCGATAAGATGCAAGTGGTGATGACTTTGTGGATGCTCAATAAAATATGTGAAGATGCTTGGAACTTCTATTATACGCCCACCTCCAATACTTTTATTGTACATTATGCGTGACTAGCTCAACGGCTCCGTAAATGTGTTAGAAAACATCTACAGATGAATCTAGCTAGTAAAGGTTGAACACACATCTTTACAGAGAAAAAACACTAAAAAATCGAAAGAACAAAAAGAATGATTGATTAACAGAAAATAGGTTACAATGCTCATGATATACTACATAAGAGTCAACTAATACGTATCACTGGGTGAAGATCCCACGGTAATGCGCCATAGTGGTGATCAATGAGAGGACTTAACACCTACAGCAAGTTCCAGAGAGAACTAGCCAGTTGCGTAGTGAAAGGAGGAGCAAATCAAGGAGTAAATGATGCAGAAAGGATCCTGCATGTAGTCTCATGCATGCATGGACAGTGAAAGGTGCCAATCTAGTAAAGATTTCAATTTTTAAGCCTTACATGTCAGTGAATGTTCTAACTAAGTGTCGACATGTGCCAAAAATGAAGGTCCTAGGTGTGTAGTACCTCCAACACCCCCCCTAAACACCACTATGGGAAAAATAGAAAATGCGCCCTGGAAACCAAGGCCAAAGGTCACCCAAAATATAGTGCAACTTGTACTAAAATTGAGGAAAGAGGGAAAACATCGTGGGAAGCCCTCCTCCCCCCCCGCTCCCCTCCCCTCAACATACAATGTAATCAAAAGAAAAGAGGAAGAAAAGACAGTTGCTAAGCAACTGTGTCCTTCACTCCAAGACGATATCACGCAGAGACTCAAACATTTGCTCAGTGAATGTCTTGGTGAAGATGTCTGCAGTATGTTTTGCTGAAGGACAAAACTGAAAATCAATGACCCGATCATGTACTAAGTCTCTGATATAGTGCATATGGATCTCTACATGCTTCGTCCGCTGCCGCTGTACTGGATCCCTGCAAAATTTGAGAGTGCTCTGGTTGTCACACCAGATGACAGTGGGCTGGTGGAACTGGATACCTAACTCAGTGAGGAAGTGTTGTAGTGTTAAAATTGGCAACCAGGGCAAAACTTCATGTCAGTCATCTTATTCATGGCTAATAATATTTTTATTAGATTCCTCTCGTTGAGAGGTGTAGTATTGATATAAAGATCATCCAATTCCGATAAGTATTCATGGAGATATGAATTTATTTTGATTATGGAATTATTATCAAGCCGACCTACAACTCATGTAGGCTCAGAAGCCCAACAGTTGCACCTATTCACCTACCAACATTGTGTATAAATATAAGAGGACTTTTCCTCATTTGGACTCACTCATCTCATCACATCTCTCTCTCTCTACTGTGCAGATATGAGTCTCTTCTCTACTGCGCTGAAATGGGTCTCTCTCTCTCACACATGTGAAACCGGAAGCTGTTGAATTTGAAGTTGCAACTGCAGAAGTAAAGATTGACTTGCGTGGCCTAGAAGATCTCCTCTTTGGAACTGCGTTGTAGTTTCATCTGAACCTCCTTTGAAAGCCGCAACTTTTGGTGGTGGAATGAAGTCAATCCGACGAACGGTTTGCAAGATATCGACTGCCCTAGTTTGAAGCCGGAAACTGCTGAAACTGAAGTTGCAACTGCAGAAGTAAAGATTGACTTGCGTGGCGTAGAAGATTTCCTCATCTGAACTGCGTTGTAGGTTCATCTGAACCTTCTCTCGAAGCTGAAACTTTTGGTGGTGGAATGAAGTCAATCCGACTGTCGGTTTGTGAGATATGGTCTGCCCTAGTTTGATAATGAAGCTGCTAATGCTGATGCTACTGATCTAGGGTTTGCTACTGCTGATATGAATCAGATTTATTGTACTATTTCTCTCTGCTGAATTATTGAAGATAAAAGAAGATTTGATCAAAGGGTTTCCCCACACATTGTGGGGTTTTTCCCTCGCTAGCACCACATCTTGTGTCTCTTGTCTTCGCTTGTTTTATGTCGATCGTTTAATGTTCTATCTGCACTTTACTTTATGTACATGTGATTGCTAATCCGTGGAATATAATAAGAAAAAGAAGTAAACTGTTATAAGCATAGAACATACCATAAATTAACATGGTATCAGCGCTGAGGTGAAGACAAAGCCCAAGCAAGAGCAAGAGCAATCATTGAAGAGAAGATTGGCAAGGCTATCCTAAAAGAACTATGGGGTCCTCAACACTCTTTCCTGTCGAATACAAGCTCCGTGAGAAAGCTGACTATCACGGATGGAAGATGTCTATTGATCTAACCCTTGAAGATCAAGGAGTGCTGGACCATGTAAGAGGCAATATTGTTGAGCCTTCATTAAATGCATCTGCTGCTGCCTGGAACAAATCGAAAAATGGAGAAGTCAAAACAAAGAAGATCATCCGGGACTTTGTCGACAAGCGCTTGGTGGCCTACATCTCTGATCTAGACACCTCCAAGGAAATCTACGATAGACTGGTGAGTTTATTTAAAGTTAATGATGCAAATCAAGTTTTGTTTCTTAGAAATAAGTTGAGAGAAATCAAGAAGGGTAAAGATGAAAGTATGCAAGCATACTTCTTAAGAATCACCGAGATCATGAACGATATCGTATCTATTGGGGAAACCATTACTGACAAAGAAATGGCACTCACAACTCTCGGAGGATTACCATCTGAATGGTATGTGTTCAGGACTACTCTTTTGAACTATAATGTAATTCCTGGTTTCGAGGAATTAATGGCTAGATGCATTCAAGAAGAAACAAGGGAAGAAGTGCAAGAAATGCCCATGCCTAAAAGTCCTCATGCTGCTTTTTCTTCTCATGCTAAGAGAAGAAATAATTCTGGGTCTAAATCAAAAGGAAATGATGGATCTAAGGGTGGAAGAAAAGGATGATGTTTCATCTGTGATGAAGCAGGTCACTATGCAAGGAAGCATTCACATTGGGATGATGATAAAAATCCCTCTGATGGTAATCAAAGGAATGAAAAATTCAATAGCAAAGGTAAGAGGAGAGCTGGGAATCGAGGAAGAGGACAACCATTCAAGAAGGCTAGAAAGTCTATGATGTATTAAATGCACCTGACCTAAAAAAAGAACCTAGTTTCCATCTCGGCAACGAAAGAAAAAGGCTACAAGGTAACCTTCAGCGATGGCAAGGTACGTATATGGAAAATTAATGTTAAATATGCTTTCATTCTTGGGTTTCGAGTTGATTCTTTATATCAGGTCGGTCGAAGTCCGCTAGGCGTCATGTCTTGTGACACAATGCTTCAGTCCGAACTTTAGCGTCGAAGGTTTGCCCACCTTCATTACAAAGCTCTACCCGATGTAAGACAGATGGTAACAGGGATGCCTAAATTCCAAGTAGAGAAAGAAGGTGTATGTCCGAGATGTGCCGAAGGAAAGCTCAAAAGGGGACCATTCCCTTCAAGTCAAAGCAAGACCTCTGATATATTATAGTTGGTTCACTCAGGCATACCTGAGGTTGGCATTAAGAGGGAGAATACTACACCACATACCCCTGGTAGAATGGTGTGGTGGGGAGGAAGAACCACACGATGATGGAAGCTGCCCGGGCCATGCTACATGATCAAAGACTTCCAAATTTTCTATGGGTTGAAACTACAATCACCACTGTATATGTACAAACTCGATGCCCTCATCAAGCATTGGGTTCCTAAACTCCTGAAGAAATGTTCACCACCGGTCAAAGGGAAGTCGTGATTATTCATGATGTCACCTTTGACAAGGATATGGCTCTCAGCAAGGTAGACAATCTGTTGACTTTGAGTAGCTCTCAAGAAGCTGACACTAGGGAACCGAAAGAAAAGGATGATGAATCAATGCCTGATGTAGAAGAACCCATGGATCTGATTGATCCTCATCCACATGAGCCTTCCTCTTCTAGGAAGAGGCCTTCATGGCCTAGGGGGATACTTGATGATGGTAAAGGACATGCTGCACCCCGAGGAACCTTACATCAAAGTAAGAAACTTAACAGGTATCAGGGATACCTGACCATCATGAGCACGATCATACAAAATGAACCTTCATCATTCTCAGATGTCATCAAGCATTAACTATGGAAGGATGCTATGACCATATAATATGAGTCTATTATGGAGAATGATGTCTGGGAAGTAGTTCCCAGACCCTGGACAAGACAATTGTTACCTCAAAATGGCTTTACAAGATAAAGCATGCATCAAATGGAAGTATGGAAAATTATAAGGTTCATTTTGTTGCTTGTGGTTTATCCCAGAAGGGAGGTATAGACAATGATATTTGCACATGTTGCCAGATATACGACCACCCGCCTGATCATAGCCCTTGTGGCTTCACAAGGATGAAACCTACATCAGATGGATGTTAAGACCACGTTCTTGCATGGTTTCATCAAAGAAGAGGTCTATGTGGAGCAACCTGAAGGATTTGAGATTTATGATTAAAAATCTCATGTACGTAGGTTGAAGAAGGCTCTCTATGGGTTGAAGCAAGCACCCCGAGCATGGTATGAGAGGATCGATAGCTACTTGATGAAGATGGGATTCACTAGGAGTGAAGTTGATCCTAACCTTTAATTTAAGGTTGAAGATGACAAGCCTCTCATACTGGTGTTTTATCCGGATGACCTCTTTCTAACAGGTGCAAACCCTCTCATTCACAAATGTAAGAGGGAGATGGCTGCTGAATTTGAAATGAAGGACCAAGGACTTGAAGTGTGGTAGAAGCCAAGGGAAATTTTCCTATCTCAAGGAAAATATGTGGTAAATATATTGGAAAGAATCGGTATGATGGACTACAAGCCTATGACTACCTCGAGGATCTTAACTTTTAGAAGTTATATGGTAGTGATGTCAGACCAGACTTGGGAAATGCCTCTGAGTTTCAAAAACTCATTCGCATTGATGTTCTTGGTGAACCTCCATCCGAACATATGTTTTGCAGTTTGCATTGTGAGCTCATATTTGGTTGAGCCTCACTGGATTGATGCCAGGAATCTTCTGAGATGTCTTCTGGACACAATATCTCATGGATTAAGTTACACTACCGGAGATGTGAGACTACTTGAATATACTGATGTTGATTGGGCAGGCAGTGTGGTGGACCGTAAGAGCACTTCTGGGTATTGTTTCACCTTGGGATCTGCTTCGATATCCTGGATGAGCAGGAAGCTGAAGTCGGTGGCTTTGAGCACCACCGAAGCAAGATATATTGTTGCTAGCATAACCTCGTGTGAGGCAGTCTGGTTATGAAAGCTCTTTAGTGAGCTGTTTGGATTTACATTGGATACCATTGTGACTCTTTGTAACAACCAGAGGTGGGATTCGATTATTGAGGAATCCCGTATTCATCAATTTCTCCAGCAGATAGACATCATCTGGGATATGGTAAGTTGATTAGCAAGGAAGCTACATCACATCAAGATGATGTACAGGTTGATACACCTTATCAAAGCCTTGAAGAAAGATCTAATCTATGATTTTCCCAAACGACTTGGAGTCGGAAAGAAACCCTTGTACAAGGGTCCTGTATGTTGCATACATTGAGCTCTGGGAGCTCTGAGGGCTTGCGGTTCCTACTGGAGCAACATATGACCACAAGGTGACTCACCCTCCCCTGGTGGTGCACACTGGAACAAGATGATTCGATCTCTTGTGGGACAAGATGATTCGCTCTCTTGTGGAACAGGATGATTCGCTCTCCTGTGTAGCAGGATGATTAGTTCTCCTGTGAGGCCTGGATTGATGTGTTCTCCATGGCAGCCTGGATTGATGTGTTCTCCATGGCAATTGTAACAAGATTGATGTGTTCTCCTGTGAGGCCTGGATTGATGTGTTCTCCATGGCAATTGTAGCAGGATTGATGTGTTCTCCTGTGAGGACAGGATTTATTAGTTCTCATGTCGAGGCATCCTACCCATGCAGTCTAGGACTCATGGGAAGTACCTCTCATCTGATCAATGAGCAGGGAAATGAAGTTAGGGACCATAGTAGTACCGATGGACGCATCGTTGTAACTACCATACTCCCTACGCTAGGATGACCTCCATTGATCTGGGATCAATGATACTAGTCTGGGACCAGTGGTAGGAGTTGTACCATACTATGATGCTGACTTCGGGTCGGTTGAGACTGGTCTGGGATTAGTGGTACATACTCTGAGATTGACTTTGAGTCAGTGGAGGATGATATTGGTCTGGGACCATTGGAGTTGTACTCACTATGACGTTGACTTTGGGTTGGTTGAGACTGGTCTGGGACCATTGGTACATACTCTGAGACTGACTTTGAGTCAGTATGATACATCCTCGATCATTTCTTCTTCTTCATAATTCGGACAAAAGCAGAGTAGAACAAAACAATACAAAAGCAGAGCAGAACAGAAAAATGCAAGAGCAGAGCATAACAGAGCAAAACAATACAAATCAGTGTAGGGCAGAACAAGACAAAGTAGAACAAGCAGAATAGAGCAGAGCAGGGCAAGGGTCAGGCTGTATAGGGCAGTGCATTTGATGGATGAATAGTAATGACTGATAGACAGATTGTAGATGAAGTTCTCCATGGTTGAGAGGGAGTGTTAAAATTGGCAACCAGGGCAAAAATTCATGTGGGTCATCTTATTCATGGCTAATAATATTTTTATTAGATTCCTCTCGTCGAGAGGTGTAGGATTGATATAAAGATCATCCAATTCCGATAAGTATTCATGGAGATATGAATTTATTTTGATTGTGGAATTATTATCAAGCCAACCTACAACTCATGTAGGCTCAGAAGCCCAACAGTCGCATCTATTCACATACCAACATTGTGTATAAATATAAGAGGAATTTTCCTCATTTGGACTCACTCATCTCATCACATCTCTCTCTCTCTACTGCGCAGATATGAGTCTCTTCTCTACTGCGCTGAAATGGGTCTCTCTCTCTCACACATGTGAAACCGGAAGTTGTTGAATTTGAAGCTGCAACTGCAGAAGTAAAGATTGACTTACGTGGCCTAGAATATCTCCTCTTTGGAACTGGCCTATAGGTTCGTATGAACCTCCTTTGAAAGCCGCAAATTTTGGTGGTGGAATGAAGTCAATCTGACGAACGGTTTGCAAGATATCGACTTCCCTAGTTTGAAGCCGAAAACTGCTGAAACTAAAGCTGCAACTGCAGCAGTGAAAATTGACTTGCGTGGCCTAGAAGATCTCCTCATCTGAACTGCGTTGTAGGTTCATCTGAAACGTCTCTGGAAGCCAAAACTTTTGGTGGTGGAATGAAGTCAATCCGATTGTCGGTTTGTGAGATATGGTCTGCCCTAGTTTGATAATGAAGCCGCTAATGTTGATGCTACTGATCTAGGGTTTGCTACTGCTGATATGAATCAGATTTATTGTACTATTTCTCTCTGCTGAATTATTGAAGATAAAAGAATATTTGATAAAAGGGTTTCCCCACACATTGTGGGTTTTGTCCCTGGCTAGCCACCACATCTTGTGTCTCTTGTCTTGGCTTGTTTTCTGTCGATCGTTTAATGTTCTATCTACACTTTACTTTATGTACATGTGATTTCTAATCCATGGAATATAATAAGAAAAAGAAGTAAACTTTTATAAGCATAGAACATACCATAACTTAACATGTAGCCACAGAGCTTGAATGGTGATGTTGACTACTCCTCTGTACTGGCCTCAGTTGAAGAGAGAGCAATAGCAGCGTACTTCTTGCTCGACCAATAGATAGGGCCAGACCCTAGACTGAGTGAATATCCAGAGGTGGACTTGTGATCAATGTTGTCACCTGCCCAATCAAAATCTGTGAAGACAAGGAGATTCAATGTAGTGCCTGCTGCATAATGAATCCTGAAGGTGATGGTGCCCTGCACATATCGGAGGGTGTGCTCGACAACTTTCTAGTGTAGCTCATGCAGCTCTTGCATGTATTTGGAAACTTCTCCTACTGCATATGAGAGATCTGGTCTAAAGTGGGTGAGGTACAATAAGATCCCCACTAGCTGTTGGTAGAGGGTACTGTCAAATAATGGAGTACCTCCATCCTCAAGGCGAACCCCAGACAGAAAAGGAGTTGGTGCTCGCTTGTAGTCAGTCATGTGAAATCTCTCGAGGAGATCCCGTGCATACTTAGCCTGAGAGAGTTTGATGCCTGTATCATCTTGGCTGATCTCAAGACCAAGAAAGAAGTGTAATGAACCCATGTCCATCATCAAGAACCTATCATGCAAGGTCCTCTTGCCTGCAGCAATGGCTGAAGCCGAGCTGCCGGTGATCAGGAGATCATCCACATACGAAAAAAAGATGAGAAGAGAGTCATGTGTCTTGAGCATGTAAACATTTGGATCAGACTTACATCTTTCGAAGTTTTTTTATAAGAGAAAAGAATCAATCTTCACATACCAAACTCTCAGGGTGTGCTTAAGGCCGTAGAGAGACTTCTTTAGTCTGCAGACTAAAGATGAATCCTGAATGAAACCATGTGGTTACTCCATGTAGATGTCCTCAGATAGGTCTCTGTGAAGAAAGGCATTATTCACATCCATCTGATGTACTTCCCACCTCTGGGCAGCCACAATGGAAAGTGCAAGGCATATGGAATCCATCTTTACTACTGGAGCAAAGGCAGGGAAAATTTTAAGGATGGAAATTTATCTTAAAGTTTAGAAACCTTGGTGAATCCCACGAGTCCATAATATGCAATCTATAAAATGTTTGGAGATATTTTTGTAAAAATATTCAAATTTGTAATATTTTTATATAGTCTATATATAATTTTTTGGCAATTTTAGGGTAAAATGATTTCATTCTATAAAATTTGGGTGAACCATTTTTACAAAAAAATGGAGATTAACGAATCTTTTTTTTGGAAAAAGTATAGAAAATTAGCCCATGGGCGAATATTAGCCCCTAAAATTTTCCCTGAGCAAAGGTCTCATCATAATCAATTCCATGCACTTGTTGGAAGCCTTTGGCTACTAGCTTGGCTTTCTGTCTAGTGATTTGCCCATCTGCATCACTCTTAGTCATGTAGACCCATTTTCATCGGACAGGTTTCCTTTCTAAAGGAAGGGATACCAGATCCTAGGTTTGGTTCTCGAGGAGGGAGTTGTAGTCCTCCTCCATGGCGGACTCCCAAGAGGGATGCCCAGTAGTGTCAACATAATACTGCGGATCAGAAGACTGAACCAAATGACAATGCCATGATGGCATTGGTTCAGTGGTAGTGAGGGCAAGAGGAGGCTCAATAAACTCTGAGCTAGTCCTCCACGGATCATAATTATCCCCCACAAGACCATTTCTAGCAGCTGGGTGGTCTTGTACATATATCTCACTTGAGCTCCTTGTTCTCTGATTTATGATAGGGGAGGTTGATTCACTATTGGAAGCCCGATCTGGGCTTGGATGTGGATCATCATATGCATGCAATGGATTTGTATATGAAGACTCTATCTCTGCATTTGCATGCTCTATATCTGGATCTGAGCGTACTGAGTGATCAACTCGATCATGAGGTAGATAAAAGCTGTCTACATGTGGCAATTGAGGTGCATGCAAGAGACTTTCCTAAAATTGGACACTTCGCTCAATGATGAGCTTGTCCGTGAAGGAAATCAATTGTTGGTATCCCTTCACACCATCAGGGTATCCAACAAAGATGCACTCAATGCTCCGTAGATCAAGAGCTTTCCTCTTTTCAGAAGGGATTCTGGCCCATGCTCAGGAGCCGAAAAAACGGAATTGGGTGACCTCCGGTTTAGTTCCGCTCTAAGCCTAAAAGGGGGTCTCATCCTTGACAAATCTATGAGGAGATCTGTTCGGGATGTAGTTAGCACAATTAAATGCTTCAACCCATAGCTTATGAGGTAGTGACTTAGCATGCAGCATGCGAGAAGCCATCTCTTTGAGAGATCAGTTCTTTCTCTCAGCAACTCCGTTCTACTGCGGAGTGTATGGAACTGTGTGCTGCAACTATATGCCAGACTCAAGGCAAAGGTTCTGAAGTGTTGTGTTAAAATACTCCCCCCATTGTCTGTATGGAGGTCTTTGATCTTTCTCTCTGACTGTATCTCAACTAGTGCTTTGAAATCTTCAAAGTGCACAAAAACTTCAGATTTGGCCCTAAGAAGATACACCCAAGTATACTGTGAGAAATAAACAATAAATGTAAGCACATACCTTGCTTCATTGATGGAGGATGAGGAAAATGCCCCATGAGATCACTTTGGATCAGATCTAGAGGAGAGGATGCTCTGTGAGTCTTGCCGGTGTTAAACTTTTCTCTAGGATGTTTGCCAAGGACACACCCCTCACAAACCCCTTTGGAGAAACTGATATTTGGCAAGCCTTCCACCATCTCATGCTTGCTTAGCTGCTGCATATACCTGTAATTTAAGTGACCAAACCTCTCGTGCCAAATCCTACTACTATCATCAGCATGTGTAAGCAATAAGGAGGATTCAAATTCAATAAATTCAGAAAATGTATACAGTCTAGCTCCATTGTTTACCTCACCGGTTGCGATTTTGGAGCTGTTATGTAGGTCATATATGTTCATTTCATCTAGAGTGAATTCCACTCTCTTTCCAGTGCGGGAATGAGTGATCTGATAAACTAAAAGCAGGTTTACCGAAAGTTTTGGAACATGAAGCACATCTTCAAAGCTTCCATGTAAAAGTTCCACTCTACATTTTCTAGAGACCTCAATAGGTGAGTCATCTCCCATGAGGATGGGAGGTCCTTTGCATGCATCCAAAGAGGAATATACTTCCTTTGCAGCATCCATATGATGTGATGCACCAGAATCTATAATCCATGCATCAAGGGAAGAGTTAATTGCAACTAAAGCATGAAAATTGTTACCTTTACTGTGTGGCAGATCCTTAGTTTTCTTCTTGGTGCCCTGAGGGATGTGGTCCCCAAGGTTGTGCTTCTGAAGGATTTCTGCCATTTGGTCAATTTTTTTCTTCATGCAAGAGGATTCCGGATGGAATCCTTGGTGACAGTAGGTGCATTTCTCTCCTTTCTTCCCTTTCTCATTTCTGGAGCTGGAGGAGTCATTGAAGGGATTGGTGTACCCTTCCTTCTCTGAATGGGAATGCACTTTTCCCTTGTCTTTTTGCTATTGATTTTTCTAATTTGAATCAGATCTGTGATTTTTATTGTGGCTACCATCATGCACAACAAGTGCATGCGCTATGGAGGTTTGATTTTCCCCATGCCAATGAGTTTATCTTGCTCAAAAGTGAGGGACTCCATGTACTCTTTGAGAGAAGGCATAGTGTAGGATTTACCAGTTGCGAGCCTTACTGAGTAAAATGTAGACACAAAGATGAAGTATTCTGCTCCAAGCTTTGACATAATAGAGAGAACTTGGTGACTCTCCTCCTCGAATTTGTCAATTCCACAACCCTTGAGTTGCAACAATAGATCATTATATTTGGTGAAAAAGTTTTGAATTTTGTCATAGTTTCGTGGATCTAATGAGAGCAGCTCCACTTCGAGTAGATTTCCTTTCATCTCATCTTGTTTCCCATAGAGTTCTTCAACCTTTTTCCAAATCTCATTGGGAGTACTGCAGACAGATAGATGAAAATGAAACTCCGGGGAGATGCACATGCATATGGATTCATGGGCCTCATCCATGCGGTTGAGGTACTTGGATTTCTCTATGGCTGAAGTGGGTTCCACTTCTACAACCATGGTAATCCTGTACAACACTTTCTGATAAAGGTATCGGGCCATTTGGTTCTTCCATTCTTGATAGTTGTACAGTGTTAGGATAGATGCTTTGGGAAACTCCATTCTTTGTTGATCTTCGATCTCCAAGCTGTAATACCTGCAAAATAAAGTACTGGTCCACCTTTTATCTAGCAACCTGTGGGCTCTGATACCATGTAAATTTTTTAGAAAACTTGCACAAATGAATCTAGCTAGTAAAGGTTGAACACAAAGTTTTATAGAGCAAAAACACTAAAAAATCGAAAAAACAAAAAGAATGATTGATTAACAAAAAATAGGTTACAATGCTCATGATATACTAAATGAGAGTCAACTAATACGCATCACTGGGTGAAGATCCCAAGGTAATGCGCTATAGTGGTGATCAATGAGAGGACTCGACACCTACAACAAGTTCTGGAGAGAACTAGCTAGTTGCGGAGTGAAAGGAGGAGCAAATCAGGGAGTAATTCATGCAGAAAGGATCTTGCATGTAGTCCCATGCATGCATGGACAGTCATAGGTGCCAATCTGGTGAATATTCCAATGTTGAAGCCTTGCATGTCAATGAATGCTCTAACTAAGTGTCCGCATGTGCCAATAATGAAGGTCCTAGGTGTGTAGTACCTCCAACAGGCTCCACTGAAGTGCCTAATCTCTGTGTCCAATTTCATAAACAAAACTAGACGTAATGACGAATGGAACGTTTTGCTATATTTCTATTAAAAAGAAGTATCTCAAGTTGTTCCTCAACATTTTGATTGGACTTTGACTACATCTAAAGGATGACTATGACATATTTGAATCTTATCGTTGAGGTTCGTCACTGAAATATTTGTTTTGTTTTTCACTAAAAAGCAACCCAATACCACCTCAATGTTTCTCAAAATTCAATTTGTTAAAGACATGTTGCGCATTTCTAGTTAAAGGATTGAACAACATCGCATGGAGACATCACACAGTCACATGTGATGAATTCCATTGACCATGGTCATTGATAATTCAAAATTTAATAAGAATAGAATGGTTTCACTCAAGGTTAGATTTCATATTCTTTACGGTAATTAAAAATATATTGTTCAAAATTCTGTGCTTTAGCAGAAGATTTTGGATTTGTTAAGAATGTAATCTTAGTTTTTATGTTAATGTTTTTAACATTCAAATCCATTTATCATGGCAAAATTAACGTACTCGGAAAAATAAAATATTTCAAAGTTTATTTTAGAATCAAAAGAAATATTTTGTCTAGTTATAATATATTTTATTATTTAAACAATTTTTTATACATAATGTTAATCATTATTTACTATTGATAAATGATAAACCATCATAGATCTATCTTAGATACTGATCTAACATGAGCCGAGAAGGGTCCAATTTTTCCAGGTACTATTTTTTTTATTAGTCAACATTATTTAAATGTTTTGTATAGTTATTTAATTTTAATTTATTTTTTTTGACTGAGATGAGAAAAATTTCAACTTTGATGACAAACAGACAACGTTACACATCATGCTGAGTTGTAGAATGAGCCTTTTAGCTTAATGAAGCTCTAATAGGGTTTTTGCAACAAACATTTTATGAATACAATATCTTCTCGCTACGACCACTATATATTGATTAGGTGGCGTAATTCCTTTGGGCTCCACCTTCTAGCTAATTCTGATTGGTCATAATGAGTGGTTCTACACGGAGGGTTTCAATCTCCTCCTACAAGAATGTTTTGATGGGCATGAAGCAACATAACATCAGTGGATCAAGAGCCTCTTCATGGAATGGTAGCAAACAAGATGGCCCGATTTTTGTAGCCCAATGGAAATATCACCTTAAACGGAGGAATTTACCAAAGCAGTATAAACTGAAAGTATGTGATACAATCTAACCTCGAGTGATATTTCCAACATATGAAGGATCATTCTCTCATATGGAAATTTATAGGTATTTGGCCAATTGAGAGGGACTTGGTGAAGTGGATACAAAAAATTAAATGTAAACCCAAAGACCAAATAGATATGAAATTAGGGGCCAAAGGGTTTTCATGGTGACTTTCTCCAATCTAGAAGATAATATGAGGGTATTAAAAAATGGCCCTTATTTTTTTAACAACATTGGCATGTTCATGAGCTCTTGGGAATAATGTTATAATCTAGAGAAGGAACAATTTCTCAAAACCTTAGTTTGAGAGTGACTCTTCTCACTATCGATGGATTTTTGGGACCTTAATATACTCGAAGGGAATAGAAATTATATTAGAACTTTTGTGAAGATATCAGGGACTAAAAAGGGAAATTGTTATACTTCATAGAGATAATCTGTGCATTTATGAACATTTTTTAGCCCCTCCCAAAATCAATAGTGCTTTATTACAATGATGAAATCTAGACTCAACCTTTGGACTACAAACACATTCCATTCAAGTGTCGGTGTTGCCACAAGCATGGACATCTATTTAGAGATTTTCCACTCAAGAAGGTCGACATGAAAGAGGAATTCCAGAAGGAAACATAGATGGTTTCCATAAAGTGGTTAGTAAGTGGAGAGACCCTAAACACCAACTACCCCAATTATAGCCAAATAATATTCCAATGGAAAACCCATTTTCTATGCTTATTTTGTGCATTCACACCAAACCGCGCAATACATTGTATAGCCACACATATGCTAACATCATGTTGGTCACATGATTGTTGAGAAGCTTATATACTTGTATGAACATTCTTATCTTTGATTTTTCCATTTTAGCTTCTTGCCTTCCTTTGCTTACCAATGTTGTAGGTACATTCAAATATTTGGCAGTCTAGTCCTAGATCTCATATATGGTTCCATAAGTTATCTTTATCACTTTCATATTATCCTGTGATACTTTATGTACCTGATACAATGGTTCCAGTGCCTTATGTAAAGTGATAATCTCTTCATACAATTGTTTTATTGTATCTTCCAGTGGCTTGAGTTCTTCAAGTATGGTTTCGTACAATCTCACTCTTCTAGCACTGGTTTCATACACTCTCAATCCATTTTTTGGTAATGAGATTATCAATATACTAATTTTTTGTATCCAACTCCTTCTCCAACTATTCATTCCTTTTCATAAGGAAATTTTTATTCTTTGGTGTGTTCGTTGCAAAGGTTGCATTCGTTTAAGCGACTTCTCTAGGAATTTTCTTGGTGGTTGGCACAATCACCCTGATCAAAACGGGATGATCGAGATCGTTTGGAAAATACCTTATTCTTTCCTATAGAATATTATTTTTATCTCATCGAAGTTGAATTTGGAAATATCCATGACCCTATCATTAGGTGGAGGAGGAATCCCCGTTTCACTAAATGGGAGATGGCCACTAGTCAAAGGATTTATGGGCTGGATGTTTGGATGTTTTGTGATTGCCTCAATATCTAATTCCTAGTTATATTCCTCTTGTTTATCATCTACATCCTAGGATTAAAAATATTCCTCTAACTTCCTTGCAAAATCTTCCTATTATTTCCTCTTTTTTCTTGCTCTACTGAAAGCCTCCATTCTTCCTCTTCTTCTCTCTTCTTCTTCAAACATTTTTCTTTGTACTTCTTTTTCTCTCCCTATTTTCTCTTCTTCAATTATTATTTCTTCTTATGCATGTCTTCTCACCTCTTAATGTAATACTAATCTGATCTTCAAGATTATGTCTCCACTTTCCCTTTGGACCAACATCAACCTGAGCTACTAATTCCTATTGGGTCCCTCCTTGATCAATATCTAATACATGATTTGTATGAGAAGGGCTTGCCTCCTTACTTGGTCTGAACTATATGGAAGCATTATGTGAATTCTTGATCTTCTCTTCATATTCCAAAGAGTCAAAAACATATGGTTAGGTGTAATGCAAATTTGCACAATGTCTCTTGCATACACATTTAGGTTCAGATCAATTGAAGATCATCTTGCTAAACCTAAGGTGGTTAAGTTTTACAATATCTGCTTCTGCTGGTCTCAAATTATTTAGTTCATATGACCCTACTTGTAGAGGGAAGAGAGGCCAAGGTGACTGCTACTTCCTATGCAACCACTATGACAATGTTGACCATTACTGGTAAGCGATCTCTTGTATGACAACTTTATCCATCACATATTTCGACATAAGATGCGAAGGCTTATAGGATTTGAAGAATTTTATGCATGTTCCTTGAGAGGAAGCGAACCAATAAGAAACCTCTGCAACTGCTTCTTTGGCCTTGTTAGTCATGCACAGTGACTTGATCTCAAAGATCATCTAACAAAGTGTTGAAATTCAATGTTTATCTATATTGTAATATATTCTCCTAGAGATGCCTTCTGACAATAGCTTGTAATGGTTGTTGAGAGAAGACTATTATCTAGTCCATTTTTTATTTATACTGGGGAACTCATTTTGCGCACAAATTGCATCAAGAAAGTAAGTAGAAATATAGAACTCAAATTGATCTCCTTGTGAAACCATTTTCACCTTTCCCACATTTATATGTTATTGTTGGGCTAGTATATCTGACCAATTAAATATCTTTATGAAACAACTGGGTTTCTCATATAAATCCATCATTCTTCAACGAACTCAGTGCTCTCGCCACCATACATTCTGTTAGGGTCCAACCATAACCCCCTTATTGATGTGATAAGGTCGAGTCATAGTTATCGTTAGTTAAAGAGTCAATAAAGCCCATATTAATAATTGTAAGTGGTTGACATTCATTTAAAGAAGGGACCATAGTTAGTTGCAAATGGGCCATGGTATTTGATAGATGGTATTAATAAGAACCATGGTATTGACCCATGGTATTGCATGTATGAATCCTATATAAAGGATAGAGACTCCCCTTGAGGAGCGTCGTGTCTTATTCTGTAATTGAGCCCAGCTCTATTGGAGGTTGTCCCCTCGAAGAGGCAAGTGAACATTGCTTTCCTTTCTGAATAATAAAATACACACTCTTATTTCATATTATTCTATGTTCTGGGTATATTTCTTCGCATATTTGGTATTCTGGTATCTTCTTGCAGGTCAAGAGCATAACACATTCTACAAAACGTATCCATGAGGTATTGATATAATTTCCTTAGTGACTTTCTACTTGTTGTAGTGGCTATAACCACCTTCCAAAATTTTGGCCTGCATCAATTTCAGAGCCTCCCTTGAAGAGTTTCACTTGATGACTACACACACTGGGGTTCACTCCACGAGCTCATGTGAGTCTTTACATCCACCTTTCTTGTTCATTGCATTCAAGTCTCTACATGCTGATGTCTAAGTCATGCTTGTGGCCTTGTTATGGCTATGCTCAAAGTCTTCGCGTCGTATGTGCTTCTTGTGTTCACAATGAAAGCATATGTCGCAGTCACACACGGAGTCACATTCATTGTCGTGCAAGCATCATCTCGATTAATAAACAATCAATCACGAGTGTCGCGCTTGTTACTTGAACCGTTGGTCGGTCATGTTGAACATGTGTGTCTAGATTTTTGGGTCGTTCGTCGTCAAGTCAAGTGAGTGTGTGTTCATATGATCGCCTATTCATCTTTCGATTGTTCACACAGTTTGTCATTTTTGCTGAAGTTCTGATGACCAGACTCTCCAATGACAGCTCGACCATCACCCTGCTTTCGACTCGATCGACTGTCAACCAGAACAACGCAGAAGCACCAAGCTAGTCCTTTCAAGTTGCGCTGCCCATGAGAAACTAAATCAACACTCATGCTGGCCACCCGAATAGTCAAACCATGCAATCACCCCAGGAATGACTCCCCTAAAAATTGTGTAGAGGCCATTGACCTCACCCACTCAACTAAATGAGGAAATTACGCAAACAGGCCGGACAGACACCAAGTGCCCATAACTGTCTCCTTCAGAAAATTGTACAGCTTTCTCAGTCAGTCATCCGGGCAGTCGACTGGCTGCTCATCCAAGAAATTGTGCAGTCTTCATGAGCAGGCCTTCTGTTTTATAGCAGTCCACTCAGGTTAGGAAATGCGTAGAGATGATCAGCAGGCCGACTTCCTAGCTTCAGTGCAATTTCCCCACTAGCAGCTCCCAGTAGTAGACTATGAGTTCCCTCCAAGAATTGGGCAGTTTATGCTGCTAGTGACTCAGCAGCCAACTAGTAATTCCCTCTGGGAATTGCATAGTTTTTGCTCCTAGGGACTCCCGCAGCCAACTGGCAGTTCCCTCTAGGAAATGCACAGTTTTGGCTATGAGTGACCCAACAACCAACTAGCAGTTCCCTCTGGGAATTGCGCAGTTGTGGTTGCCAGTCTACCAGGCAGTTCCCCTAGAAAACTGTGCAATCCATGCATGTTGACACTTTATACAACCTAACCCATTCCTCTGGAAAATTGAAAAAATCTAGATGTCCAACTGCGCTGCCTGTTCATTCTAAAAAATGTGTAAATCATGTAAACCTTGCCTTCCAGCAGCCCAGACCATCCCCCCCAAAATTTGCGCAATTTTTCCTCCCATCTGAGCTAGCCCTTACAGATAGTCATTGTCAACTCAGATTTTTTGGCTCCATATCTTAGTGACTCTTGCGTAGTTTTCATCAGTAGTTGCTCAAAGCCATCATCCCACATCACAGACTTGTTGCCTCTCCAGGTCACCCACATCTGAATGATCATGTGTCATGGTAGACTAGGATGTTTCGGATTTTATGCCATCTCGTCATGAGTGACTGCAAGTATAGGAAAACCAACCAACATGTCAAGACGATGAATGGGATGAACGAAGGGAGCACTGATAGAAGGACATGTTCACCAATGGACGAACGTGACGAACATGCACCTTCGCAAATATATGAGCCGTCCAAGCCTTCCAGCATGAAAGCAAGGAACAACATGGTAGAGCTTCATCAAGCGAACTAAGGACCATCGAAGACTTCGTGCACTTTGCCATGCGGAGGTGAAGTTATGATACACCATGAAGACATCCATCACTCAGCAACATTGTAGCTCGACATGCACTCCATCAGCAACACAAGTATACTAGCACTGTCATGTCAAGTCATGTCGATTCATGTCATGAGTTATGTTTCCCACATCTCCACTATGGGATATTTTGTCAATCAATGTGATGTAACGTGGAAGTCCAAGAGACCCACTTGGTGAACATAGAGTCATGTAAGTTGAAAATTCATGGAGTTCGATCGGCCATGAGGGTCGTCGAAGAGCCACAAGGGTCAACTTCACCCTTGGCTATAAATACCCCCTCATTTGTACATGCAAAGGACTTTTCACCTCAACTCCTCCCACATAGCCAAGAGAGTCTATAATTGTTTCTTTAAGGAGTAACTAGTGGCTCTAATGCCCCGCTGACGGGGTTAGTGATGTATGGTGTAACAATGTGTCTTGGAACTGTTTCGTTTGTTGTAATGCATAATCTATTAATGGAAATGTTTTCTATATGTTGTTAATGTTGTCATGTCTGTGTCAACTGCTCTGCCACACATCAGAGGCAGCGGTTTAAAAACATTCCATCAAGAGGCAACGGTGTATAAAAGTGTGGGAACGTTGAGCCTTGGAATCAGAGGTGAAGGGACCTCCTACTAGGGCGGTGTTGTAACCATGATCTATTAATTAGACCTTCCAACAAAGAGCTCATACCTCACTTTATCCAAGCCTCCAGAAGGACTAAGAATAGAAAAAATCGCAGAAGAGGGAAACCAAATATGACTAGGGCTAGGCCTGAGGAATCAAGACCATAAATGAACAAGGAGTGGATCTCTAGCTTTGATCCCACCTTGAAACCCTAAACCTTAATATGCATGCCCACCTAACAGTTGCATGAATCCAGTTGTATGGTGCTGGCGGGTTTTCCATCTAACGAGAAGGTAGGTACGAGATGTCACCGACCTTAGCCAGCTGGTGGAAGGGCTAGGGATGAGTTTCCATCTCGCCAAGGGAATGAATGGATCCCCGTGTCACCTAAGTAGAGCACTAGTGGACAAGTAGGGGGCTGATGCATTGAGTGTGGGAGAGAGGGGGTGGTGGGTAGCTAGGGAGTTAGCGGGGTTCGACTATGGGTAGGTATAGGTAGGTAGATAGATAATTTAAAAAAAAAAAAACATATGTATAAAAAATGCATACCCAAGGGATCCATAAAAGCACTAATAAAAATTATATCGAGCACCCACCATTTACACCATACATAACATGCTTTCATATGATATTATACAAGATAGTTAATGAAAGGAATTTTAAACCATATAAACCATGCTTGCATATAGTACTTTACAACGACGGTAAATGAAATTTTTTTTTGGGGTATAGTTAGAGGTTCGTTACATATATGATCTTATTTATACAAGAAACATGTTGTTAGAAGATTTCAAAGAAATAATGCAAACAATTTTGATATGACAGATCTAGGAGTCATGAAATAATTCTTAGGCATTGGAATTCACAAATCTGCTAATGGAATTTTTGTTAGTCGACAAAAATATGCCACTAATATCATCGAAAACTTCATATTGACCAATTGAAAATCTAGAGATACACCAATTTCTCAAGGCAAAAAACTGAGTAAAGAAGATGTAGCACCACCAATTGATTCCACACTGTATAAAAGTCTAGTTGGTAGTTTGTTGTATCTAACTGCAACTAGACCTGACATTATGTTTGTAGCAATTTTTATCTCTAGGTTTACGCAGTCACCTAAGATCACTCATTCAAAGGTTGCAAGAAGGATCTTAAGGTATACTGGAGGGACAATAGACTATGCTTTGTTATATACACATTCTGAAAATGGTTCACTTTCAGGTTATATAGACAAAGATTATGCAGGGAGTTTAGATTATTGAAAAAGCACTTCAGGTTATGTTTTTCATCTTGAAACTAATATGATTTCATGGGCATCCAAGAAACAGTCAATCGTTTCAATATCTTTTGTAGAAGGAGAATATGTAGAAGAAAATTCATCAGCTTGTCAAGATGTGTCGTTGAGGAGATTATTGAAAGATATTTCAAATATTCATAGGGAGCCAACTACAATCTACTGTGATAAACGTTCAACAATTTCTTTATCAAAAAATATTGTTTTCCACAAAAAGAGCAAGCACATTGAAACACGTTTTCATTTCATGTGAGCTAGTTAATGATCAGGACATAGTACTTTCTTTTTGTGGTTCCAAAGATCAACTAGCAGATATTTTAACAAAGCCATTGGTCAATAATGTATTTGAATTTCAAAGAGAACAATTAGTCATTGTAAGTGTCTCTAAATATAATAGTTGATATTAGGAGGGGATGTTGAGATATTAATCTCATTGTCGGTTAGGTGTCATGTCATTTGATTTTGTTGTCTGCTAGGTGTCATAAATAGTTCAGTTTTACTTCAATTCTACTACATAGGTGGCAAGTTCTACTTCAGTCATTTATTTTTGATGTCTACAATATAATATATTTAACCATTTCGAATATTAATGAGAGAAATATTTGCTCCATGTTTTTTTCTCATTCTTTCTCACTCTTCACCTCTCAGACTTACACCCTCACCTCCTCTCACTTATAAAAGGACTTTTGCATTCATATTTATCTAAACATACAACTTTGACTCATTAATTCATTGCAAATTCGGTGTTTAAGACATAGGATGAGCGATTATACAAAATGAGGGATTTTCTTAACATGTAGAGGTTGCAGACTGGAAGTAAGAGTTGTGCAATGAATATTTGAAGATACATTTTACCAACTATTTTTTAAGTGATTTAACTACTTGTTGTGTTGTAGAATAGTTAGATTTTACTTCTGATCAGAACCTCAGTCCTTTTTCTTTCAAACAAACTTGCAACTTGCAGTTGATGTGTTCCAAAAATATGGTTGTTTTCAGTCTATTAACTGCGGTAGTTGAGATTAATATTTGCAACAACTACAAGAAAAAATGACATTGGTGAGAGGCAAAAATCTTTTTAGTACAGTGAAAATACCTCTAGGAGTCGTCGATTGCAGATTCCTTAACGTTTTTATGATTTCAAAAAAACTTATTTCTGTCAATGCAAACAGAGCCAGAAACGGAAATGGAAGGGGCCCACAAACCATGTCAACTAGTCTATGTAATATGCAATCGAGATAAGCTCAGCCTAAAAGACCAACCTTATCTTCATTATTTAAAGTAAACCACGTCATGTGCAATTATCAATTATTAGCTTGTAAGGGGGCATGATTTTGTAAGGGGATAAGATTAAAATCTTGCTAGATTTCTCTAGTTCTTCATCCAATAACCCATTTCCTTATTTCCTAGGAAGACCAACTCGTAGCCAAGAAACAATTTTAGGATATACTAATAAAAAAACAATGATTTACTTAGTAACTAATTAATTTTAAATTAGCCTCTAGGGTTAGCTCAATTGGATGAGTACCCATCCTATAAGCACCTTGCTATGAGAGCTCATGACGTAAATTATCCTCGACACCCCCGGGGTTAGGCTTCGAAATGAGCATACAAAACTCATCCCTTTGGGCGGATCTACTTAGGGCCATTTACATTGACATAATAGTGATATTCAGAGTCCATAAACCACATAAGAAAAAAAATTGTTTTTAAATTATAATTTTTGTGGAGGAAATTATATAATTATATGGATAATAAATTAATTTTTAGTTTATTAATAAATAAATAATATAAAAGTGATTTGAATAAAATTAATCATTTAAATAATCAAGAAATTTATTAATAATTTTATAATTGCTATATATATTAATCAATTTGTAATTTTATCATTAATATAATATATATGAGTATTAAGCAATGTACTAATCATTAAATTATGTTAAGTTTCTACCTATAATATAAGGTATAAAAAGGAAAAAATTGCTAGGGTTTTCACTAGGTGTAAGCATAGAGAATGGCCTATTCATCTCTAGCACAAACTACCTCTCATAAACCACCTTTCAAGCTCATTTTTTCCATCACTTTGTCTCCTTTGTCCTTGCAAAATAAATTCCATAATCATTGTACCATTTCCCCACTCTACTCAAAAGAGTCTTGTAACTCCCCCTTGTTTTAAAGGTTCCCTAATCACAACCAAGCAAGCCTCATCCTTACCTTTTCAAGCCTCCAACCTCTCATTCAATGATGTTGAGTTGAAGGGGGACCCTTGAAAACATTAACCTCGAAATGTCCACATGGACAGTGAAGCCCTCATTATCTCTATTAATGTTGCTAAGGATGCATTCGTGCAATTTTCATTCTACAAAGATAATAGGTCAGCTTGCATGTTTAATGATCTCTAGCCTAATAATCTAGGCGTTAGTAGAAGGATTTCCTATACCTAGAAACTAGATCTCAAGAAAAAACCTTATAGTTATCCCTAAATTAAAATTTTATTCATAGTAGTATTTGACATAATAAAATATAGAGACTGGATACTAAACTCCTCCCCATGCTTATATGAAAAATCAAGAATATGTATGGAAAGTTGGAAGCAAAGATTGGATCCCTCTATGGACGTCCTCTCCATGAAAATCCTATATGTATATGTTAGGAAACTAGCTCACAAAAAGATATAAAATATAGATCAATGCCTTAGAATTCAACGACTTCGAGGGGGCAACCTCCTTTACATTACACAAATGAAAAATTATTAGATGATACAAATCACAAGACCTTCTTTCTACATATAGGATTCTAAGGGGTCATAATATAATCAGAGCCGACATAACAATAATAATGTAAGGGCACAATAATAACAATAGCGAGCTTCTATGGGGCACAATAATAACAATATGGGGACTACATGGGCACAAAAATATAATAAGGGAGTTTTACTAATAACAATAAGGGGTTACACTAGTAGTATAGGGACCTAACATGCCCCTCTCCTTCAAAAAGTTTTGTCCTCAACGCTTGAGTATTTCTTGATGCTTCTGTATAAAATTCTCATCCTTCCATGTGAAATCTTCAGTGGGTAAGTTCTTCCACTTGATGAGATGCTTTGAAATTGATCGATTTTCTAGCTGTCAACTTCTCGGTTCTGTGAATGCTTCAGGTTCCAATATGATTTTTCCTTCCTTGTCAAGTTCTGGCAATATTATTGGAATTGGGATATTCAACAACTTTTGAATGAGTTCCCACCATGCATTACCATTATTCCATTCATCCCTTGCTTTGTTTATCAAATTTGGTTGGATAATTATACCAAACTCTACTGTTTCTGCAACCATATGTTTAATTTCACTCCTTTGGGAATATGGATATCTATAAGGCCTGACGTTTGGAGGAACACTTCCCGACATAAAATGAATAGCATGATCATGATAACGACAACGTGGGAGACCTTTGGGAGTCTAAAGTACCTTGGAATGATTGTCCAAGACTTTTTGGAGATCTGGAGAAATACATGATTTCGATGTGGGAACCATTAGCGAACATAATTGTGCAATTACGACTCGTTGTTCTTTCTTTAGAAGCTTTTTCATTCCATCAGAGCTGATTGTCTTTCCTGGTTTCCATGTGATACACCTTACTTCAACTTCCTTTCCTTCTGAAGAAAATTTCATAAAAGGTTCTTAAAAATTAAAAGCTATTGTACCCGAGGATTGTAGCCATTGGACTCCTAGCAAAACCTTAGTACCACCCATTGGAACGGAAAGCATTGGGTTATTCAATACATATTCTCCCATGGATAGCTTGATATTATGACACTTTCCAGAGCAATTTATGGTTCCTCCACTTACAACCATCACATGAAACTCTGGTACTCGATATAGGAAGCAATTCAATTCCTTGGGTATCTTACAATTAATAAAATTATGGGTACTACCCGAATCAATCAACACTATTACCTTTTTCTTCTTGATATGTCCTTCTATATTTATAGTTTGAGGAGTGGTAATTTCGATGAATGCATTACAGGATATGGTCGGATTCATTTATTCTTTCTCCGGGTTGGTTCCTGGTGAGTATCATTTTCTTTTGATGTTTCTTGATACTTTTCTTCCTGATATTTCACTGCTTGAACCTTATTGTTCTTGATATGTCCATCTATCTTGAGAGTTTGAGGAGTGGTAATTCCTGTCATTATAATACAAGATATGGTCTGGTTCATTTTTTCTTTCTCTACGGTTGGTTCCCGGTGTATATCCTCTTCTTTTGACGTTTCTTGATCATTTTCATCATTAGGAGGCCTTTCTTGTAGTAGCTTTGTCCCACCTTCCTTCAAACCTTCCATGTCTTTCTTCAAATCTTCCATGCCTTTCTTCCAATGTGCTTTCATATCATTGATATCAGCTTGCACGGCATAGATAAAACTATTTATCTTTTGCTTCTCTATAATATCATTTATCCTTATATTCAATTTTTGAAAGTCCTCAAATTACTCTACCATTGAAACCTTTTGTTTGAGATTTATCAATTGGATAAAGGTGTTACTCTTGGTATCCTCATAATGTGCTATCATTTCCTTTTTGAAAATTGACCACTTGTAAGTGGTTTACGAGAACAAAGCCCTTTATACCATAAAAATTGATTTGGTTCTAAATAATTAGATGCAATACGTACCTTTTGTAACAGTGGTACACCATGTAGATCAAAATATTTCTCCATCTGTAGTATCCAATTTAGAGGATCCTTGCCATCAAACTTCCTCATATCGCCTTTTCTTGATTTTGGGAGCTCGATCTTGAAATGGCTGTAACTTTGTAATATCAGATCTTCCACTTACGAAATTGTGACTGGCATTAGACCTCTACGTCCTTCTTATAGTGCCACCAGTCTTATCAAAATTGACTTCTCCAAGAAAGAGTTATGCACAATATCCTAAGGTGACCTGATTATATACCTTTTCAGAAGAGCTAACTTGTTTGAAGTGCCACGTGGCACTGTTTTGACCTTTGGATCTGAAAAATATACAAAAGAAACTACAGCCCATCCTCTTTCTGTAACTTCTTACGAAATTTCAATTTGATGCTCATAGAGATAGTTATGATGATTTTCCCAAGGTGACCTGTTTGGAATGTAATTCAGGGGTCTGCAAAAACACTTAACTTCCTAAGAATATATCTCTGAAACTATAGCGACACATGATCTAAAATTCAGAGCCGAGGTTCAGACTGATTTCTTCTAAAATCAGTTTTTGTTTTAGCTTTTAAAACTTCATAGCGAAAGAGTTATAGCAACAATCCCCGATGACCTGTTTTAGTTGAAATTCTAGAGCTTGCAAAAACCCTAACTTCCTCAGATCATATCTCCAAAAATATAGGGATAAAAGCTCTAAAATTCAGACCCAAGGTTCTGCGCGAGTTCGTATCAGATGGGTTTTGTTATTCGCTTCTAAAACGTTGCAGGAAAAAAGTTATAGTGAAAATGCCACAATGGCCTATTTGGAGCAACCAGTTCACAAAAAGATAGAAAAGATAGATCAATGCCTTAGAATTCAGCCTTTTCGAGGGGGCAACCTCCTTTACATTACACAAATGAATAATTCTTGGATGATACAAATGACAAGACCTCCTTTCTATATATAGGAGTCTAAGGGGTCATAATATAATTAGAGTCGACATAACAATAATAATGTAAGGGCACAATAATAACAATATGGGGACTACATGGCTACAACAATATAATAAGGGGGTTGTACTAATGACAATACAGGGTTACACTAGTAGTATAGGGGCCTAACAATATATCTACAATTCCTCAACATTTCTAATGGTATGATTCTCTTTGTGACATTGGAAACTTCATAATGGTTGAAATTAAATTTGTTTCTAAGCATTATATCTAGAGCCAAAATGTGGACCAACGAATCAGTGACCTTCGAATGTAGAGCATGTTTTGAAATATGGCACATTGCTACTCATTGCACTAATAAATCAAAGTCGAGTGCTAGATGAAATCTCATTGAAATTCTACTTGTTGATTTTTCATAGTGGATTTGCATCACTTGATCAATTTGGAAGTTTTGATTCCATAACGAATCTCCTCTCTCTATCTACTCTCTCTACTAGTGAATATATCTCATGAAGAAGTAACACCTTAGAAAAAAAAATTCTCAAGCATAAAGAACAAGGCCCATCTTCCAGCATGAACTTTTGAACAAAATAATATAGATATACCAAATCTTACCCATTAATCAATATAAGCTTATTTGGGTTAACTAATTAGAAAAAGGAGAATAAATTTAGAGATTCTTAATTTAGAAAAATCCCATTTAAGTTAAGAGACAAGAGACTGCCTACTTAGAATCCCATATAAAATTTATTATTCCACTACAATCTCGAAATGATGAATCGATATAAGTAATCAAGGACAAGATATGCATCCCAACCTTAGTGATACTATGATATCAAATTTGAAATCCACTTTGAAATATTTTCTAACCATATACTATTATTTTATTCATCTTTGTTATTAACTATTTGTGTTTATTCATGGAAGACATGCTTTTGTTGAAAAATGCAACAATAAAGTCTCAATTTGATTCTGCCTTTGGTCAGATTGAGAAAATTTGAATTTTCACGATAGCAGACAACTTGGATGCAATTAACTTGTGTGACATGGCTCTTGTCACTTAGTTAGGTCAATAAATTTGAGTTAGAGGAGTTGGAGTTTAGTTAATCATGTGTGATTTTGAATTTGTAGAAATCAAGGGAAGTTATTTCAAGTTGTTTTCAGTTAAACTAGTTCTAATTGTTGGAGGAATATGGAAGGTCAATTGTGTAGTGAGAATTCAGTGTAATTAAGTTATCACACAGATAACTAACTAATCATCCCAAAATAAATAGTACATGCAGAGAATTTGAGTTCTCCATTTTTGATGGATATTCCAAGGCATTGTAACATAAGTTCTAGACTAGTATTGAGTGTACACGTGTTGCATGTAATCAGATGACCAACCTTGGGAATTATGCAATCATTTTGGAGGAAATTCCTAAATAATAGCAGACTAATTTCATCACGAATTGTGCAAGGAAATAGGGGCTCAATAAGAGGAAGAAATTGGCTAAGTCTAGGCCAGATCTTCTTAGTGAGAAGAGAGATAGGTTATTCAATCACAAGTTAAGATTATATTGAGCTAACAACTGTAATACATCTGTATTCATCATATTAATGCAAGGAGGAAAAGGGGTTTTAATAGATTTATTTCTCCTGGAAAATTACTGTGTGCATGTGTGTTATTTTTCATTGCATGTTTGTAATTGATGTTCTAAAAAGTGAATTTAATTTTGTAGAGCAGTAGAGTAGGATTGTGTCTTGTGATTTATATTTAAATTTCATGAGAAGTTGCAATTATACACCATAGATTATACATGTTATCAGAGCAGGATTTACATTAGAACAATATTTCCGAAGTGTTTTCTCAAGAGGATCACATTTGCAGTTCAGTGTAGCAGGATCTCTACATTGTTGGGAAGATGAACTTCAACGGGTTGAGACTAGAGTATGCCTTGGAAGGTGTTGTAGCTAATACAACCAACCTCAAAAAAATTTCCCATGCTTTGATTTTGGAGCGTTCCCTTCTATCCACAAGAGCTTATCTTCTATTGTCGTCAAGTATTTATATTATGATAAATACTTATCTTTTCATATTTTTCTTGTTATGTCTTGATCCCAGTTTGGTATCTTTTAGGCCCAAGCCATTTCTTGACTTCATGTTGCTGCATTACTGGGCTTGCCTCTACAAACTGCGCAATATTGGAGGGCATGCCAACCTTGATGATTGGAATTGCACAATCCCAACATGCATATCTGCCATAAGCTCAAAAACTACACAATTCTAGATGGCAACCTAGCCTTGAGTCTAGAAATTGCGCAAAGCATCTCTTCAGCTCAAAAATAGCACAATGCACTGAGTCAAGAAGTTTCCTAGTCCTTGGGAATTTCTTAATCTTCCTTGGAAGTATGAGTTTATGTTTTCTAAAAAAACTAAAAAATTAAAAAATTAAAAAATAAAAAGGAATCCATAGAAAAGAGGGAGTGGATAATTACTTTCCTGGAGGATGACACACATTTCTATTTTTGTAATTCTGCCAAGTGTCGTTTTATGCAGAGTGTCATAAGCCATAATCGGCTTAGATCTATATAATGGACACCCCTACAAATAAATTTTACATTCGATCATGGATCTCTAGCCTTCCTAAGGAGATCAGGGAGCCTTCATTGGAGTTTGCACCGCTTTTCCAGGTCAGTTTTGTTTCTATCCTCTTTTGTCGCTTTTTGTCGTTTCACTTATGTGAATGTTGTTTTTCTTGTTTCTATTCATTGTTGATGGAATTTTAACTTATACTATCTTGTACAAGTGTTGGTGCGGTTTGATGGAGCCTTCAGTGGAACTGATAAGGTAAAATTTGTTAAGTTCCAGTCCTTAAGAAGAGAATTTGAAGCTTTGTGCATGCAAAACTCTGAACCTATTCATGATTTTTTCACTATAGTTATGGGAATAGTGAATTAAATTAAGTGTTATGGAGAATATTTAAAAAATCAAAAGATTGTTGAGAAGATTTTAAGAAGTTTGCCTGCAAAATTTGATGGGGTTGTTATTTCTATTGTGGAGTCTAAGGATCTAATTCAGTTGTTTGTGAATGAGCTAATTGGGTCTCTTCAATATCACGAGGAAAGAATGAATAGATATTTTAAACAATCTATTGAGCAAGCTTTTCAAGAAAAAGGAAATGTTTCTGAAGACAAAAGTCATGAACGTGAGAATTCCTCCCATGAGGAAATCCAGAGCACTCATGGAAGAGGAAGAAGAAGAGGACATGCATAAATAGGAGGCAGAGGTCAAGGAAGAATTTTTTATGAAAACATCAAAGGAAGAGGTAATGATGACAGTGGTGGAGGTAAAAGATATAATAAATCCCAAGTTTTATTGTAAAATATTTGGCCATTATGAACGGAATTGTTGGAAAAAACAAAAACAACAACCTAATTTTTCTGAAGAAAAAGAAGAGGTTGACACTTTATTCTTAGCGTGTGATTCAACTAATAATGTTTCCAAGGAGGTGTGGCTTATGGATAGTCATTGCAACAATTAGATGATATGAAACAAAGATGGCTTTATAAAGATAGATGAATTTAAAAAATTCGATGTACTCTTGGGAGATGAGAATCTAGTTGAAGCTAAAGGTATGGGAACAATTGTTGTGAAGACAAAACAAGGAAAAAAAAGCACATTAATGATGTTTCATATGTTCCTGGTCTAGCACATAACTTGTTGAGTGTTGGAAAACTCGTTGGAAAGTGATGTTTATTTTTTTTTAAGAACACACAATGCATATTTCTGTTTGGAGGTTTATGTGAATGAGTTTTGAAGAGTTGAAAGTCGGAGATGAATCCACAATATGCATTTTGAATCAAGACCCATCATTAGGATAATAAGATATTGAGAGAAGGAAAGGTAAAAAGAGAAAATAAATACAAAATAAATGAAGAGAAATGAAAGGAAGAAATAAGTTTGGTTGTGAAATAATAAAAATAAGGAATAAAAATATAAAAATATATAAGCAATAAAAATAAAAGTAAAAATAAAAATATGTATAAAAATATAAAAATAATAAAAATAAAAATACATCAAAGTAAAAGATAAGAATAATAAAAAAAATAATTAAGTAATAAAATAACTAAAAAAGACAAATAAAATAATAAAATATATATATATATATATATATATATATATATATATATATATATATATATATATATATATATATATATATATATATATATATATATATATATATATTTTCTAAGTAAAGGCTAGTTCTATATTAAAGAAAATAAAAATATGTACCGGAGTTAGATCTTCCGAGGAGGCCGAGGCCAGTCCTCAAACAGTAAAAACTGGACCATACTGTCTATCCGTTGATTCTGATTTAAAAAAAGCATTCCATGATTTTGATCTTTCCTAACCATCTGACTACCTGGACTTGTACTGACAAGACTAACAATGATAATTTGTAGGCAAAACCTTTTGACATCATTGACTCTAACACAGATAAAGCTGACTGCAATAAACTGTAACAGACAGAAGTAGAAAGACTGAGACATACAGAATAAAGACTCATCATAAACATCGAGACCATTTCAAAATCTTTGGCAAAAGCACCCATCGAATTTTACTCCACCTAGCTGGACGATGCTGACTGCATCTCCTTCCCCGGGCTGGGTGAGTCTAGCCAAATGACGAAGCCTTCCTCGTCCAGAATCGTCTCTCCCAAGCCAGGTTTCGAGCAGTCGTTGAGCATGTCCCTCTTCATAGCATAATTCGAAGGCGGAAGGATTTCTTGAACCGATGCCTCCTGAGCGGGAACCTCCCGAACCGGGGCATTCTGAACCGGGATACCCTGACCCTGGCCTTCCTCGATGTGGTGTGCTCTGTACACTAATCCATTCATATCCCCCAGGAGAATGTCACTGTCCTCAGGGCTTGTGGAAGCATGAGAGGTTGAGCTGGGATCACCGGGCTCTTCCTCAGAAATGTACACAGAGAGATTAACCACCACCTCTGGTCTAATGAGCCTGCTTGGGAACCTGAGACGGAATGTCTGATAAGTACCTTGCGGGACAAGGCTCTCCTGCTCCGAGCTAGGGGAAGAGGGGGGTACAGAAGCCATAGGGGAAACAGGGTGCAGATTCTCAAGGTCAGGGCCGACACGAATGCCAGACCTCCCTCCTCTTCTTGGAATGCCTCTGCTACGCGGCATGGTGAATAACAGAGACCCAAACAGCCTTTCGTCCCCTTGAAAATCGGCAACAAGAGTGACACACCTCACAACACAAGCATTTACAGAGGAATTCTGGCTCTGAGTTGGCCCAGAAATAACAATAAATAGAACGGAGACAATTACCATAGCGGGAGGAGGGCGCATCGCCATAAACCGGTTCCTCATCGAGTTCAGAGCTGCCATGCTCGTCATGAATGCACAGTCCCCTCGGCTCTGATCCATACAGTGCTCATCCACCTTGAGCATTAACTTATAACCGCCTTCGCAGACCTCCGAGTACATGCGTCTGCCATCCGTCATCGCCGCAGGTGTCGTGGCAGGCAGCATAGTTAATGGTAAGTAGAAGCACCCGCATCCGGGTAAAATAATAAAATATTAATAATAAAAAATAAAAAATAGAAACAAGAATAAAAATAAAGAGAATAATCATAAATAAACAGAGAAAAATAAGAAGCAAATAAATATTAGGAACATATAAAGAGGAGAAAGCGGGATATAAATAAAGAGAAAGAAAAGACAAGTAAAATACAAAAGACTAAGGAGAAATGAATAAAGAATAAAACAATAAATATATGAGACTAAAGTAAATTAAATTACAAGGAAACAAACACAAAATAAAATAAAAGAATAATAAAATGAAACAAAAGAAAATTAAAAGAGGATATAAACATAAAAGGAAAAAATGAGGAATAGACAACATAGAGAAAACAAAAGCAACCAAATAATAAATATCATAAAGTAAAATAAATGAAAGAAGAAGGAGAGAGAAATGTGAAATAAATAGAATAAAGAGGAGTATGAAATAAATCAAATAAAGGAGGGGAGATACATAGGAAATAAAAGCAAAGGAAAGAGGGGAGGGGAGGCTGAATGAAAGGATGAAGGGAGGGAGAAGGGTAGAAGAGAAGATGATTAAAGGATGGAACTGAGGAAAAGAGGGAGGGACGTAAGGGGGGAGGAGGGAGGCGAAGTAATGGAGTTTAATTGTTAAATATTAGACAGAACCAACTTCTAATAACTTCAATTCCTCCATCTATATTGAGATTATTGGGATGCTTGATGATTTCAAGAGCTTCCCTGAGTATGCACTTAAAATTGTCAGCCTCTTTTGTGATAATATCAGTATCTTGAAGGCATAATTGATGTCTAGTTTTAGATCAGTGCCCAACAAGGATGGAAGAGAGTGTTCTTTTTTTCTTAATATCAGCCCCATGTTCCTTCAATCTTATCTTCAAATATTGACATGTTTCTCCATTGTAGCATAATCCATATGAACGATTAATCATGTAGACACCTTTGAACTGCAATGAATCATCACTATATTTCACCGTTTTAATTTTTTGGTGGATGCCTTCAAGGGGGCTGAATAATGTTGTAATTCCATTCTTTTTAAGGACTTTGGTGATCATGTACATGGTACCATAGATGTATGGGATAATTTTTTTCCCATTAAAGGGGGGGGCGGTGAGTTAAGGGAAGGGGAATTGGGGGGGGGGGGGGGGGTGAGTTAAGGGAAGGGGAATTAAGGTAAGGGGAATTTCTTTTGGCTCTTTTTATGGCTCTACAAATGTCCTTGTAACAATAGCCTAACCCAAAGAAAACCTTAATAAGGTGCTCAATTTCTTGTTGAAGATGATATTTCTCATATAATCTTAATGCCCTAGTGATAAGTGTCTTGAGGATTCCCATCTTTTAAGCAGGATGATGGTGAGACTTAGCATGGAGATAACTATAGTGTGAATCTTCTTTCAAAGTATTTAATGTCGCATGCTTCCACCTTATTTTTTAGTGAGAATAACATCTAATAATGGAATGAAATGGTTTTTTTCAAGTTCCATAGTGAATTTAATGTCACTAGAAATTTGATTAAGATGATCCAAAAATTTATTAATTTTAGAGTCTCCATGGGGCCAATTTACATTAGTGTTGTCCGCATATCTCCTCTATTGTTTTGGTTTCAAAGGGTAGGTGTTGATGGCATTTTTTTTGAACATTTCCATCAAAAAATTGGAAACAATAGGTGATAATGGAGAGCCGATTTCCATGCCAGAGGTTTGTTCAAAGAATTCCCCTGGAAAACTTAAAAAGGTTGATCTCAGACATATCTAAGTGTGTTTAGCAGTTTGAGGGTTTGTAACACCTTTGATAACGTCTATTAATTCATAAAGAGGAATTTCGGTAAAGAACAAAACCATGTCAAAGCTCACCATTAGATCATTGGGTTCCCTTGAGTCATGTTTGATCGAATCAATGAAATATTTTGAATCCTTAACAAAGGAACCTGTTTTTCCAACAAGAGGACTAAGAATACCAGCGATATATTTAGCCAACATATAGGTGGGAGAACTAATTTTATTCACAATAGGCCTTAAGGGGATCCCTTAATTATGTATTTTTGGAGATCCATAAATCATTCGGGTAATCTCATTGCATGGAATTAATTTCTTCTTAAGATTATTATCAAGAATAGATTCTTTGACTGCTTTGTTAACCTCATTAATAATTCTATGGATAGGATTATGCTGAAGCCTTTTCTAACACCCACTCTTATAAAGATGTTCTTTCATCTTGTGGTTTTCTTCATCCTTATTCATAACCATAGTGGCTCCACCCTTATCTTCTTTTAAAAATAACAATATCGTCATTATTTCTTAATTTCTTGAGTGTCATTAATTGACTAGGACAAATATTAGGTTTAGGGGGCTTGTATTTTCTCATAAAGAGAGCACAATCTTGACGAATACATTCTTTATCTACCTCATCCGATTTTTGAATGCCAACTTCAATACAAAAAATTATGCTCTCAATAGGAAGTTCCTCAGGGGAGATAACAAACCCAAGGCCTTTATTTAAGACCTCACTTTTTTCTTTAGTTAATTCATACAAAGAAATGTTGAAAAATGTTTTCTTATCAACATTTTTTACCAGTAGGTTAACGCTATTGCTATCAATAGAAGGATTCATAGGATGGATATTGCAGTAATAATTATGTACGTTTTAAGAATTTTTATTGTTGTTGACTAATGCGATGTTCAAGATGATGTTAATTTTAGTGTATGCCTAGAATCCAATCTGTCTAATGTAGAATTCAAGTAGTTTTCAACCACATCTGAACCTTCATTCTTGTTTAACACAACATCTGAGTGATTGATATTATTTTCCTTAGCACTGAAATCAATTACTAGGCTTACAGGAATGTTTAAAGGTTTTCCTTCATTCACATATCCATTCTCTGCACTAGAGGTCTAACTAAAATCCGCGCTATTGAATCGAATGTTGTCTACGTTAATTGTCACACTATCCCCGTTTGTGTTATTAATGTTGCCTATGCTAATAGTCCCACTATCCCTATCTGTGTTATCAATCACTGCCACAATCTTGTTAATGAAGCTTTTAACTTTGTTTTCCAGCTTCAAAATCTTACTCGACTGCCTTTTTTGTGAACTAAATCCTGTTTTTTATCTTTGAGAGCAACAGAGGCGTCAATAACAGACCATGGATCACTACGAATTCTGTGTGCTAACTTCAAATGAAGACAATAGGCTGAGGAAGGTAGTTTATTCAGAGCAGCTCTAGTCCCATAGACCTCTCGACGAATGATTGCCATGCTGAGTTTGGTAGACACTTTTTCATTATGATAGTTACAAAGCTTATGATTAATATAGGCGAAGGAGGGAGTGATTTTGAAATCCAGAAAATGTTTGAGAAAAAATAAATTAGTCGATCATAGTAAAATTATTGCCAAGACTAATATGTTGCAAAATATAAATTTTGCTTTAAATCACCCTTCTGAAGCAAGTACAACATTAAATGTTTTTTTTTATGATAGTTCTTAGCTATGCCACATTAGGTATGGAAATTTGAATATGGAAGTCTTGAAATTATTACATACCAAGTAAATGGTCAAAGGGTTACCCCATATCAGTTTTATTGATAAAGTTTCTGAGGGTGTATTCTTGGTAAGCAACATAGAGATTCATTTCCAGTAGGAAAATCATGGAGAGCAAGTAAACCATTGAAGCTAGTGCATGAAGATATATGTGGTACTATGCAAATTTTGTCTCTAAACAAAAATAAGTATTTCATTATTTTTGTGGATGATTTTATTAGAGTAACATGGACATATTTGATTAAAGAAAATCTGATGCATTTGTCATATTTCAACAATTTAAAGTTGTTGTGGGAAAAAAAAGTGGTTATTCTGTAAAAAAGTTATGCACGGATAGAAGGGGAGAATTAACTTCTAATCAGTTTGATTCTTATTGCAAAATAAATGGCATTCAAAGGCAATTGACAACTAGTTGTCCTCCCCAACATAATGGCATTGTTGAAGGTAAGAATAGAACAATTATTGAAATGGCTAGGAGCATGCTGAAAGGTAAAAACCTTCCAAACATTTTTTGGGCTGAAGTTGTAGCTACATCTGTTTATTTTCTTAATAGATTACCAACAAGAAGTGTGAAAAACATTACCCCTTATTGAGCATGGTGTGGAAGAAAACCCAATGTTTCTCATTTAAGAGTCTTTGGTTGCATTGCTTATGCTCATGTTCCTACTGAAAATAGAAGAAAGATTGATGATAAAAGTGTGAAATGCAATTTTATTGGATATTGGGAGGTGTTGGACACCTAATCCTAAAGGGTTAGTGTGGAATTCGAATGGACAAAAGCAGTCCAAGAGACCATGGGATCTGAATCCCAAGAGTCACGTATTGTACTATAAATATGTATCTTATGTTAATAAAAAATGAACTCATTGATTTATCTTTCACACTGTTTTACTGTCCATGTGTGTTTAACATGGTATCAGAGCCACTTGTTTTTCTGTGGCCTGTTATGTGCTTGTCAGTCCTGCACCTCTGCCATCACTTATGAATATTTTCTCAGCTAGAATTTAGCTGCCACCTCTTGCATATACCTGCGCTGCTCCTCCATATTCTATCTATGCTCTCTGTCTGCCTGAAGGTCTGTCCATGAACGTTTGCTGCCTCTGCCATATGCGTTTTAAAACCTGCGCTCTGGAGTGCCCATGAATGTTCCTGAAAGAAGCGCTGTCCTGTGCAGCACTGTCTATGCTGTCCCATTTACAGTTTATTCAAACCGCTGCATGACTTCGGCTGCTTATATTCTCCCATAGAGAAACGCCCAAAATTTGTAACGCTAGTCCGTTGATTTGAATCCTGGTGTCAGAGGATTTCATGTATAACCGCCACAGTACGCTCCATTTCCACCGAAGCTGGATCTAGATGTCTGGCATCTAAATAAGGTGATATGTATGGCTGTTCCTTCCCACTCCTTGTCCATTCCATTATAGATTGTGCGACTGGAGACAACTTGCATTATAGTTTTCCCTTCTGGTATTTCAAAGCAGCCTTGAAGCGCTTCTTTCTTCGAGCTTTTCTGACTTCCTAAGTTGTAAATGTAATTTTCTAAATCTCTCGGCATCACTTGTCATTTTCTCGATCTCCTCTTTGCTCAGTCGACCATCATCGTTTGCTGTGGTAATAAAATTGCCTACCCCACTTCCTTTGTCCCGAGCTGACACCTTCAAAATTCCACCTGCGTCCAATTCAAAGACAACTGCAAGGCTTGGAACTCCACAACGGGCCGCCGGAATTCAACTCAACTGAAATTCACCCAGCAGGCTATTGTCTGCAACCATTGCTCTTGGAATGAGAGTATTTCTGGGAACGACTACAGAGTATTTCAATATATGATGGGAGGCTATTCAAGGAATCTACTTGAATATGAAGCTCCAACATGTACCTGCATGTTACTTTCGACATTATTCAGATCAAACAAACCTCTCGATTTTTTGCCTAGCTCGCGTAAGGACTTCACGGACCTGTTGTGTAGCACTTATTTTGTGACTTTACTAATCTGCACAGAAGCTTGGTAGCTGCGTAACCTAGAGTTTTTTGTATCGGCCGAGCGTTGCGAAGACCAGGTGGTGATACTCTCGAGTTGTTTTGATTCTCTCTGCTCAGTTAATTAGAATAGATTTTTTTCAACTCGTCATCTACGTTATAATGATAAACGAGCATATATAAATATGGGCAGACGCAGAGCAACCCAATAGCCAGTATCTGTTTGTATTTGGGTTGAGTTCATGGACCTCCATCTGAGGATAAACTGGATTGTGTAACCTCTGTAATGGCGGATTTTGCAGTAGTAGAAACAGATCTCTTCCTCAAATCACCCATCCTCTCAGATTCGTCGATTTTGACTTCTTCGGATCTCTGTATATATTGAAATTTAACTCCCTGCGCTTTGCAGAGGATCATCCCTCTTCAATTCCAGTATGCTCTAAAGGAGTCAAAGGGTTCTCTTCATTCTACAATTGGTTGATGCAATTCGGCCACATTTACCAACTTTGCGCAGTAGTCCTTTTGGCAAGCGAATTCTTTCATGTAACAATTTGAAAAAGTAACCTGTATACATGTCATTTTGGAGACTCGTGGTTTTTATAGACTAGTCCATCTGCACGTTACCCACCTGTAATGTTCCTTCTCTACGTTGAATGGTGCAAGCAATCCCTTCTATGCATTTGTTAAAACATTGCCATGCAAGCTGGTTCGTATGTGTTGGAATGTATGTACACTGGTCAAATTTTTGCAAGACATAACTGTGGTTTCAATGATGCGGGTGCTCCTGCAAGAGAATATGTATATCATATGTACAGTGCATCAATGAATTACCTGTGAAATAGTGATGAGTCTTTGTGTTCAAGACTCCTCCTAGCATATATATTATATTCGGTGTCGAAGATCATGAACTATGCACTCGGTTGAAACTCCTGTAATGAGAGGCCGATTACATACAGTTGCTGGTATGGTATGGTATGCTATGGATATAGGTTATGCGTTGGAGACTAGGTAATGGTACGTATATGTGGTATATGTGTTGAACTTATATACATTCCGCGTTAACTTACTCTTGAAGGCCGATATATGCATTATGGTGGGCGTACATACATTGAAGTTTTTTTCAAAGGTCATATCATATATCATGGTAGAGATTATGGTTGGTGCGTTTTAGTGTTACATGATGCATTCTTTTTAATCTCGCTGCTGATATGGTGGAATACAATTTGCTTCATCATGGCGACAACTGCCACAATTCTGAGAGCGTCTAACAACAAAATCAACCGATCTCAAGATAAACTATAATGCAATCTAACACCGATGTGGAGTGAAAATTATGTGAAAGGGACCGCTCACCTCGTTCGAGGATTGGTACAATTGCTTTGTTCTTCTCCACGGTTGACCATTCAAACTTGTGATATCTCCCATCATCAAGCATCAAACATAGAAGTCTATGGGTTTTCTTTTCCTTCTTTGTGGTATTCACTGAATAATCAAGGTATTCAATTTGTTTTCTTTGAAGAAAGTTGCTAGATCAGAATATTTGTTCGTACCCCAGTCAAAGCATTTATATATGAGAATTCAAGTCTGGTCCATGACATGGTGCTATAGTTGTTGAAGTTTTGATAGCCATCATTTCTGCTTTGAAAGTGAAGGAGTATTTGAAGGATCCAAGCAAGTTTGCAGTTGCTGCTGCCCTAATTGTGGCATTGAACTTAAAACTCATTATAGTGCATTGTTTCCTTGATTCAACTACTTCATAAAGATTTTGGTGAACTGATTGTAATCTTTTATGCTGCACACTGATCATTTGCTGATATTTATAAAGGATATTGCTGTGTATTGTGAGTAGATATTATTTTTCTGCATTAAGAAAAATGGCCAGACTTGAAGATGCATTAAAGTTATTGAATATCCTAATTCATTCCACTCTTGATGAGATGGTCAAAGTTAACAAAGAAACTCTCTTTGACATCCAAACCTCTCTGCAAACTGCACATGAGAATATTGAGTTTTTGCAGCTTGAAACAAAGCTATAGCAGGAAGAATTACAGCACTGGTGTCATCATTCTGAACCTGTTTCTGTTCAGAAGATTGAAACAGACTCCCATAAACAGCGAGTCAATAATGTTACAGTTCATTCAGATAAAGCAGCAAAGTTACATGCAGATGCAGAGGTTCAGTCTGCACTTCCCAAGCCCATCATCAGACCTTGGGAACAGCTTGTCCACAACAAGCACATAACTGGTCTTGGATATGACAAGGACTTGTCCTTTCATATTCCAGACTATGCCAAGCCCATTAAGTTTTAGAGTGCTGGATTCATTTATGACAGTTCACCTGCTCCTTATGACAGTTCAGTTTCATCTGTTCCAGATTCTACTCCTCTTCCACCGCGGCAACAACAACAACAGATTGTGAAATGCCAACACTGTGACCTTCATCACAGTGTTTCTTCAGAAACAAACGTCCTGCAAGAACAAAGATTCATCTTGGATGGATCGCTTCTTGGCAATGGGCATCAACAGCCAAGAAGATATTCCAAACACATGTCAGAACTTGTTCCAGAGTATTGAACAGTCTTGCAGTTGACTTTTCTCCATCTTCTCACCTTGTACCTGACAGGGGGGAAAATGATGGTCATCTACAAGCTTCAAAGCCACATCAAGCGAGCCTGAGCCACAACCTGCCACACCAGTTTCAGAGTTGTAGCCAGAGACAAGATGCCTGAACATGCCTTCAGTTGGCAATCTGGGACTTCCTCTAGCAGAAGACTCCAGCTTCTTGCTAGTTTTGGAAGAGTTCCAGCAGAGTTGTTGGTCTTCCTTAAACCATCACAGATTGAGAACACTTCCTCTAGCAGAAGACACCAGCTTCTTGCCAGCTTTGGAAGAGTTCCAGGAATTGCATTAAGCATTCCAGAGTTGTTGGTCTTCCTTAAACCATCACAGATTGAGAACACTTCCTCTAGCATAAGACACCAGCTTCTTGCCAGCTTTGGAAGAGTTCCAGGAATTGCATTAAGCATTCCAGAGTTGTTGGTCATCCTTAAACCATCACAGATTGAGAACACTTCCTCTAGCAGAAAACTTCAGTTTCTTGCCAGTTTTGGAAGAGTTCCAGGAACTGCACTAAGCGTTCCAGTGTTGGTGGTCACCCTTAAACCACTGCCTTTTTTTACCAACATTTCATAGAGCACATTCAGCCTAGTGCTGCCATGCATTTTTTGCACATGTTGTATTACAGCTCTCTTCTTGGACTCATACAGAACCCTTCGGATTAAGGGGGGAATGTTGGACACCTAATCCTAAAGGGTTAGTGTGGAATTCGAATGGAAAAAAGCAGTCCAAGAGACCTTGGGATCTGAATCCCAAGAGTAACGTATTGTACTATAAATATGTATCTTATGTTAATAAAAAATGAACTCATTGATTTATCTTTCACACTGTTTTACTGTCCATGTGTGTTTAACAGGAGGAAAGCAAACATTATAGATTGTACAATCCACAAACTGAAAAACTAATGATTAATCCTGATGGGTTCTTTGATGAGAAAAAAGAATGGCAGTGGAATCAAAATGTTCAACAACAAACTCCAAGTATTATTGTACAAGAAGATGAATCTTTTGTTTATGCATATCCATCCAGTACTCAAAATACTTCACAGGACACATCCACTTCATCATCTTTAGAAACTTCAAGTCTTGCTTCAAGTCCAAGTCCTCCTATAGAATGACAAAACATTTAAATGAAATTTATGGGTATATTATTTTTTCTTTGATGTCTCAGATTGAAGCATAGCCAATATGTTGTGAAGATGGGTGAAAGAGTCAGTTTGGTGCAAAGAAATGGCTGAAGAGATGGAAATGGTTAAGAGCAATTAAATATGGGAGCTTGTGGATCCTCCTACTAAAATAAGTGTTTGGGGTGAAATGGTTGTATAAAACAAGGTATGCAGCTAATGGATATATACAAAGGCACAAAGAAAGATTAGTAGCAAAGAGATATGCTCAAAAACTAGGTATTGCATACAATGAAACATATGCTCTTGTTTGCAAGATTTGATACAATCATAAATGTTTTGGCATTGGGAGCACAATATAAATGGTTAGTTTATCAATTTGATGTTAAATGAGCCTTTCTAAATGGTGAATTGAAAGAATACGTACATGTTCAACAACCTCGAGGATATGAAGAAACAAGAAATGAACACAAAGTCTACAAATTGAAAAAGGCTCGTTATGGGATTAAACAAGCTCTAAGAGCATGGTATAATAGAATTAAAACTTATCTTTTGAAAAATGTGTTTAACATAAGTGAAAATGAACACACATTATATATCAAGTCAAATGGTAATGATATACTAATTGTTTTCTTATATCTTGATGAATTGATATACACATCTTCAAGTGATTTTTTAGTGGAAGAGTTCAGGCAGGCTATGATGACTGAATTCTAAATGAATGATTTGGGTTTGCTGCATTATTTCTTGACATAGAAGTGATACAAATGAATGATGGAATTTTTATTTCACAAGAAAAAAATGTTTCAAATATTCTTCACAAATGGAAAATGGGAAACTATAAACAGATGAGCACACCAATGAATACAAATGAAAAAATTTAGTAGAATATGGAGCTGAAAAGGTATATGTTGAATCCTATAAGAGTCTGGTAGGAAACCTTTTGTATATTACAACCACAAGGCCTAATATTATGCATGCAGTAGGTTTTTTTTCCATATTCATGAAAAGTCCAAGTAAGATTCAATTTGGAGCAACAAAAATAATTTTTAGGTATCTCCGTCGAACAAGAAATTATCAAATTTGATATACTACATCAAATAATTTTGGGTTGGTTGGTTATACAGATAGTGATTGGGTTGGATCTGTTGATGATAGAAAAATCACTTCAAGTTATGTCTTTGGCCTTGGATTAGGTGGAATATTATGGTGTTCAAAGAAGCAACCAATTATTTCATTGTCTTCTATAGAGGCAAAGTATATTGCAGCAACACCGACAACATGTGAAGTAATTTGGTTGGAGAAAACCTTATTAGATCTAAAACAAGAACAAAAACATGCCACAACTATTTACAATCATAAATTTTCTACCATTTCCATAACTAAAAATTATGTGTTTCATAATCACACCAAACACATTGATACCGAATATCATTTCATAAAAGACTATGTGGCAAAAGGAGAAATTGAATAATTTTTTGTACAAGAAATGATCATCTTGCAGATATATTTACCAAAGCACTACCAAAAGTGTAGTTTCAATACATGAGGGATATGCTTTGAATCACCTCATTAAGAATTAAGGGGGAGTGTTGAGGACAATTCTTAATTATGTTATGTTATGTAATTGTTTACAAATTACCGAACAAATTTTGTGTTTGTGAGTTATGAGAATTAGGGCACCAAATTAATAGATGTAGTGAGTATTAAAATTTATTATTCAGCATATTATTAGGAGCATGATATGGATTTAAACAGGAATGCAACAAATTAGAGATATAATCTTAAATACAAAGATGCAATAGAAATAACACTTCATTTCAGCCATTAAAGCCTTGGTCGTGTTTGCACCGTCACCTCCACTTTTCCATTGGCCGATCATTCACCTCCATTGATTGTTTACCCATTTTGAGGAACAGCTACGAAGAGTGATATCACTAGCCATCCTTGTGACACTGCCGTGATTGGAAAATTCCAAACCGTACCTGGAATCAGCTGCTACCCATTTCATCACTCGTTCCTCAAAAGACGAGTCTTCTTTAAGCTCTTTTCAATTGACTCGTAAAATATGAAAAGATTGTCGAGTTTTGGCCTTCCATCTCGTTAAAGCGACGGGAAGTGCTATCCCTCCTCTAGATTTTAATCTTTTTGGACTTGAGGGATTATTGCACAAAAAGATCGAGCGCTTGTTTGTTCGGCTCGTTAGAGCTAATTGAAAATTCATCCCTTCTGTATTGTTTTATACTTTTTCGGACTTAAGGGATTAGATGATGAAAAAGGAATTTTGGAGTTACCTTTACGTACCTTTTCAGACTCTCTAGAAATGAAAAGGACCGAGTTGTCTTTGTCATTACACTCGTTAAAAATATTAATAGCGACAAACTTGTCTTTAGACGAGAACGAGTTTCACTATCGCTAGGCTCGTTAAAACATAGCGATGGGTTTGCCCGAAGGGAAAATTATAGAACAAGCATATGTTATCCTCCTCAATCTTGAAAAAAATAAAGAGGTACTGGCCAGCAATGACTGGGGAAAAATTGGGAAGAAAACTCAAAGAATCTTTATTGGTAGCGAGTCACTCTTGAACATGACACTTCCACTCCGTGCCCGAGTCGGGTTGGGTTGTTTCATTCACCGGTCACATTGCCATGGTCATGCCATACCATCCACATTTGGGGTTAATGCTACCAATCCATCAAATAAGTGTCGCCGACATGTTCAAGAGAAGTCATCCAGAAAGGCCACCTGTGTCCCGCCCACTACCATACATTATACTCCATTCTTTCATGACCACGACACTGAACCATATATCATCAGCTCGTTTTCCCCTCCATCAAAATCATTTTCTCCATTCCATTGAATTGATGTGGGATTCATTAAGGCCCTCCTGTGACGGATCACTTCTTGTCGACATCAGCTCATTATCCAAGAAGTTGATCTAGGAACACCCCATTCAGTACTTTGAAGCTTGCATGCCTCAATGGCAAGTTTCTCACTTCTAGCGCAAGGTATACATCAATGACCTTCGACCGAAAGATTTTGCCTGGTGTTCAACGCCAAGTCCTTTATTCACACCACGTGAATTGTACTACAGTACCTTGAGGGTCATTATCGTTATCGGTGATTCCTCTCGCGCTTGTTAACAGTTTACATCATTGACTGGTAATCAAGCGATGTCTTTCCATGTTCGACTTCAAAACATTTCTCACATGGATCGACTTGTACTTCGAGTGAAGATCGGACGAGATTGAAGACCCCGGATCTAGTTTTATCCATCCGGGCTGCGATATATATTCAGGAAAATAAAGACATTGAAATGTACAGCGTTGCAGCAAAGATAATCATCCTACCAAAAGGATGATGGCTCTATCAGAATCATTAGTCTACCATCAGACGATTGTCTGTCCTATGTACATGAAAATGAATTTATAAAGCTGAGCATGGGAATGCCTGCCTCAGCTAGATCATGAAAGCAGTATGAAGATAATTTATTGTATTGTATCTTATTACAGGTCTCCTCCCAGCATTGAAAGAACTTCAGATCCTCCTAATAAAGAATTTCACCCGATAAACGACCTCATACTTTAGGGGGCAACTGTTATAGACATTTTTGTGCCTTACAGCTCTAAGCATGAAATGTCCATAAATCAAGGGTTCCTAAGTCCCTAAAAGTGTTGTTCTAACTCCTAAAGGAACAAGGTCAACAAATTACAGCTTCTCCCAGAATTTCTCCACCAGAAACTGCTCAGAATAAGTCAAATCAGGATCATTTCAGCTGCTCCACTAGCCAAGTGCGTTGTATAGCACCTAATTCCACTAGCTAGGTGCGTTGCAATGCACCTAAATGCACTACCGGGGTGTGTTGAGTGGGAAATGACAAGTGGCAGAATCATTCCATGAGGTGGAGAGACAATGGAAGCTTCTAGAATCTTCTCCAATGACACTTGCCTCACAGAATTCGACCAAGGATGAGTAAGAGGCTCTCAGTCTCCAAGTGGAAGCAAGAACTGACAGAGAGAAGCCACTAATCAAATCATGGGCTGACTCATCCTCCTTGCATACATCTATATATGGATCCCTCATCCCAGAGATCCAGAGGCTGGAATTTTGCACATTGTAAGGAATTGTTGTTGGTTTTGAAATACATATCAGAGAATTGGGTGATCTATGCTTTTTTGGGGTTGAAGAAGGGATTTATTTGCTGGGAGGTTGATGTTGGGTCAGGAATCATCGGTTGTAACTCCTCGTGGATATTCTTGTATATCAATAAAACTATTTGAGCTTCTTCTCCATGCTTATGTTTCATTGATGCTTGTTACATTTGTATGGTTAACTTAAATCTGATCCTAAGTTATTTGTGAATATAAACCCATGTCTTTGTATAGTTTCTTTCTTCTGTGATCTTACAGGTACTTGGTGAAGCTGGGCAAGTGAGAGAGCAAGTAGTTGGAAGCTGTCAAAGAGGAGAGAGATTGGATCAAAGGACTAGCGCAAGACACAGGTTGGTTCATCCTATTCCTCTTTATTTATAGTTCATAAAGAAGAATACAAAAGTAGTTTTCTCTGTTCATTTCTAAGGTAGCTGTCACACCTTAGTGGGATAGAGTCATTCTAAATAGACACTTTTCCCGATTAGAGTTGTTCTAAATAGACACTTTTCCTCTCGCACTTGTTAACAGTTTACATCATTGACTGGTAATCATGCGATGTCTTTCCATGTTCGACTTCAAAACATTTCTCACATGGATCAACTTGTACTTTGAGTGAATATCGGACGAAATTGAAGACCCCGGATCTAGTTTCATCCATCCGGGCTGCGATATATATTCAGGAAAAAAAAGACATTTAAATGTACAACATTGCAGCACAGATAATCATCCTACCAAAAGGATGATGGCTCTATCAGAATCATCAGTATACCATCAGACGATTGTCTGTCCTATGTACATGAAAATGAATTTATAAAGTTGAGCATGGGAATGCTTGCCTCAGCTAGATCATGAAAACAGTATGAAGATAATGTATTGTATTGTATCTTATTATAGGTCTCCTCCCAGCATTAAAAGAACTTCGGATCCTCCTAATAAAGCATGTCACTCGATAAACGGCCTCATACGTTAGGGGGCAACTCTTATAGACATTTTTGTGCCTTACAGCTCTAAGCATGAAATTTCCATAAACCAAGGGCTCCTAAGTCCCTAAAAGTGTTGTTCTAACTCGTAAAGGAACAAGGTCAACAAAATACAGCTTCTTCCAGAAGTTCTCCACCAGAAACTGCTCAAAATAAGTCAAATCAGGATCATTTCAGCTACTCCACTAGCCAAGTGTGTTGCATAGCACCTAAGTCCACTAGCTAGGTGCGTTGCAACGCACCTAAATGCACTACCAGGGTGTGTTGAGCGGGAAATGATAAGTGGCATAGTCATTCCACAAGGTGGAGAGACAATGGAAGCTTCCAGAATCTTCTCCAATGACACTTGCCTCACTGAATTCGACCAAGGATGAGTAAGAGGCTCTCAGTCTCCAAGTGGAAGCAAGAACTGACAGAGAGAAGCCACTAATCAATTCATGAGCTGACTCATCCTCCTTGCATACATCTATATATGGATCCCTCATCCGAGAGATCCGGAGGCTGGAATTTTGCACATTGTAAGGAATTGTTGTTGGTTTTGAGATACATATAAGAGAATTGGGTGATCTATGCTTTGTTGGGGTTGAAGAAGGGATTTATTTGCTGGGAGGTTGATGATGGGTCAGGAATCATCGGTTGTAACTCCTCCTGGATCTTCTTGTATATCAATAAAACTATTTGAGTTTCTTCTCCATGCTTGTGTTTCATTGATGCTTGTTACATTTGTATGGTTAACTTAAATCTAATCCTAAGTTGTTTGTGAATATAAACCATGTCTTTGTATAGTTTCGTTCTTCTGTGATCTTACAGGTACTTGGTGAAGCTGGGCAAGTGAGAGAGCAAGTAGCTGTAACAGGTGAGCTGATCAGCCTAGCTTTGTGCAGCTGAGGTTCTTTGCTTCATTTTTCCAGTTTTGTCTCTGATTTTTGCAGCATGTGATCAGTATTTCACTGTTTCAAACCCCTTTTCCTTACTGATATTCCACCTCAGTTGTACAAAAAAATTGTAGATGTTTTTATGTGTTTGTTGCGTCGTTTACAGTTTTCCATTGCGAAAGTAGAATAGTCGTACTGTCGTCCTTTGATTTAGATCTGTCGCAAGTGTCGATTTTGATCAAAGGAGAAAGTTTATTTGTTGTTGATAGTCGATTATGCTTTTAATTTTGCCTTTGGTTTGAATTTGTGACTTTTAGTGTCGAAACGAGTATTTATTTCAAAATCATAAAGTGTCGTAATCATCTCTACCTTTTGATTTCAAAAAGAAGCTTGTTTGTGTTTGTCGCTTGAAAGCAAATTCAGATTTGTACATCAACTTTCTTTTTAGGCATCAATATTAAGAAAGTGAAAAACAAAACACATGCATGTGCATTTGCATATTGGCAATCTGTTTGGCTTGATTTAGGAAAAGTGCATTTACAGTGTGCTCTTTGCTCTTTGCGAAAAGATTGTGTCTTTCTTTTCCCCTAGTAGCTAGGATTTTCATTGCTGAAAAGAGATAAAAATTTGTTTATCATCTTTAGATTGAATTTTAGGAATTACATCTACATCTCGTGGTGATCCCAAAAGGAAAACTTCATAAGAAAGATCAACTTAAAATAAATCCAATGAACTTTACAACGCTTTGGAACTTAACGCACAACATTTAGAGGTCTAGGCTAGAGAGGTATTCCGGCGTCGTAAAGCCTGGTAACTGTTGTCCTCACTGATGGTTGGGTGATTCCTCCACTTTGAGACGATAAGTGCCAGTACGGACTTGTGCTAACACGTACCGTCTAGTATATATTGGGAGACCCCTATAGGCTTAAATCCTTTATCCATAGGAAGCCGTGTCGGCCGCCCTACTGATCGCAATGCACCGAACATAGCATTCGGGAAGATTGACTGCCATACCGTAAAAAGTATTCTGCAGTTTTCCGATTGGTTTGGTGTTCTCTCTACCTATACCTCCAAAGCAGTCCCTTTCGTTTCTTTTCAGACTCCTTAACAGAAAAGGTCCATCTGAGTACTTGTCACTTCAGGCTCATTAAAAATCGAAGGAGACTAGAGTCATCTTTTGTTTTTTCTCGACTCTTAAAAACTGAAAAAACAAGTTGTGTCAAAGCGTGTTAAAATTTATTTTAAAAGTAATATTCATACCCTTTTCCTACATTGATCTTCGGTTGAGAAAATGGAGCCTACCAACCAAGGAATTCCCCTCGGTGGAAATCCTAGTCCCTTCTCCTCTTGGGGAGATGTTGGTGCGCCCCATATGGCCACATTGTCGCTTCCAAGACTGACAATTGGCTTGCCAGTATGGCTCTTCTCAACCAATGTCGTTCAGAGCACCACCATTCCTGAGCAATCGAATCAGTAATTAGACGAGTCCAGAGTTGCCCACCAGCCTTCTACTTCCTCTAATTCTTCCTCTCCCCCTTCCTCTTCACTTGATGGAACTGGTAAAGCTAAAAGCCAAGTTCCTAAGGAGAAGAAGGAAAAGAAGAAGAAAGAGAAAAAGAAGAAGGAGCCAAAGGCGAATGGGGGAAAACGAGTGTCATGTAATGAAAATCCACACACTGCACTGACCAGGCCTAAATCGCCATGTGTCATTTGCAAAGGAGACCACTTTCACAGAGATTGTCCTTGCATCCCCCGGATACTAAGGGACCGGTCTCCTCGTTTGCACAATCTGGTGTCATCAACCTCTGGTGATCATGTTGAAAGCACACCATCAACTAGTGAAAGTGAAGCCCCAGGACAAAAAGGAAAAGCTATATTTCCTTGTAAACTGTGCGAAGGCAATCATGCCCTCCACCGTTGTCCCTTTTTAGACGAAGCTAAAAGAGTTTTGGATGATCGTCCGGTTTCACCGTTACGACTTCCTCCTGGATATAAAAAACTCTTGCCGAGTCCGTCACTAGTTGAGAATCGAGCTGGCCCGCTCAGGTGGTCGACTGAAGCGCCTATCATTGAAGATAAACCAACTGAATCCATACCAGATGAAAGTCAAAAGGTCGAGGTGGCAGTTGACCCAGTCTTGCCTTCAAAGGTTTTATCTTCGGATGATACAGTCACTGAGGAGAACAAGGATGACACTGTCCAAATTCTCTTCATCAACACAGACTCCGATGAGCATGGGGGAAATCCACCCATTCTTTTACCGCAGGAAGGAAGTTCGTCAGAGCCATACCCGGCCGTCTATTCTGTCCCACCTCCAAGCAACCTAGTTGTCTCCTTCGACTGGAATCAACTAGGCAGACCCCGCCTACCAGCAAGCATACCATTCCGAATTATCGTTCAAATATATAGAATGGTCATGGCTCGTACCATCATAGATGAGGGGGCTTCTGTGAGTATCCTTTCCTCTATTTCTTGGAAAGCGCTTGGTTTGCCATCGCTTTTGCCTGAGATGAGAAATCTGACAGGCTTTGATAAAGGAACCAGTCGACCTTTAGGGATCCTTCCCAATGTGCCCATAACATTGAGAGGGAAGACAGTTCACATGAACGTAATGGTAGTTCAAGGACCCTTGGATTATAACCTACTCCTTGGACGAGACTATATTTATTGCATGGGAGCCATTGTCTCCTCACTCTTTAGAGTAATGTGTTTTCCGCACGGAGGAAGAGTGGTTAAGCTCGTGGACCAGCTTTCATTTCCCGGATCACGCATAGCAAATAGTCATATACCATCCCTAAATGGTCTTTTCACGCAAGAAATGTCTCAATCCCCAGTCCGTCCTCCCGATGAGCGCGAGTAATTTGGAGGGATATGACTGAAACCCAGGGGGCATGCGTCCTAGTCTGCTTCGGAAGGAAAACTTCGGGTATGGAGTAGGTTTCCGCGGGAGAATATGACTAGCCTGTACCCCATCCGTGATTGGAAGAGGGGTTATTCTAGAATAAGATTCTCTTGTCAAAGTTATGTGAGTTGGCGAGCGCCGCCACTCACCTTTGTTTATCTCGGTAGACATCGCCAGAGAAGTGTTTTGTTTATGCCGTAAACAAAACAATCTTTGGGTAACCTGTAAGAGGTAGTACCCTTCTTGATAAAACGAATGTTTTGTCAGCTCGAATAAATGGTGACCCTTCCTGATAAAATGAATGTTTTGTCAGCTCAAATAGAGGGAGACCTCGAAACTCTGTTTTATACCTGGGGGCATGCAAACCTTTTGGAGTGCAAGGGAGGGGCGACTATTTATTTTTTTTAAATTTTTAGGATCTCTAACCCTTTAAACTCGTAGGATTAGTCGTCACCTAACTTGCATAAAGAAAGGATGTGGGGAAAAAATCTAAAAGTTGCCATTTTTATATGAGACATTCTTATCATATGACTGGATTAATCGAGCAGTTTTAGCGCATAGTTCATGCTCGTTAAAAAATAAACATAAGACATGAGCAAATGTTTCCACCCGCGTTTAAGCTCGTTAAAAAATGAACTATCCCCTGGTAAATAATCACTGTGAATGTAACATTTCAGCCATTAAAGCCTTGTTCGTGTTTGCACCGTCACCTCCACTTTTCCATTGGCCGATCATTCACCTCCATTTGATTGTTTACCCATTTTTAGGAACAGCTGTGAAGAGTGATTTCACTAGCCATCCTTGTAACACTGCCGTGATTGGAAAATTCCAAACCTTACCTCGAATCAGCTGCTGCCCATTTTATCACTCGTTCCTCAAAAGACGAGTCTTCTTTAAGCTCTTTTCAACTGACTCGTAAAATATGAAAAGATTGCCGAGTTTTGGCCTTCCAGCTCGTTAAAGCGACAGGAAGTGCTATCCCTCCTCTAGATTTTAATCTTTTTGGACCTGAGGGATTATTGCACAAAAAGATCGAGCGCTTGTTTTGTTTGGCTCGTTAAAGCTAATCGAAAATTCATCCCTTTTGTATTGTTTTATACTTTTTCGGACTTAAGGGATTAGATGAAAAAAAAGGAATTTTGGAGTTACCTTTACGTACCTTTTCAGACTCTCTAAAAATGAAAAGGACCGAGTTATCTTTGTCATTAGACTCATTAAAAAGATTAATAGCGAGAAACTTATCTTTAGACGAGAACGGGCTCTCCTCTTTGACAGCTTCCAGCTACCTGCTCTCTCACTTGCCCAGCTTCACCAAGTACCTGCAAGATCACAGAAGAAGGAAACTATACAAAGACATGGGTTTATATTCATAAATAACTTAGGATCAGATTTAAGTTAAGCATACAAATGTAATAAGCATCAATGAAACACAAGCAGGGAGCAGAAACTCAAATAGTTTTATTGATATACAAGAAGATCTAGGAGGAGTTACAACCGATGATTCCTGACCCAGCATCAACCTCCCAGCAAATAAATCCCTTCTTCAACCCCAACAAAGCATAGATCACCCAATTCTCTTATATGTATCTCAAAACCAACAGCAATTCCTTACAATGTGCAAAATTCCAGCTTCTGCATCTCTGGGATGAGGGATCCATATATAGATGTATGCAAGGAGGATGAGTCAGCCCATGATTTGATTAGTGGCTTCTCTCTGTCAGTTCTTGCTTCCACTTGGAGACTGAGAGCCTCTTACTCATCCTTGGTCGAATTCAGTGAGGCAAGTGTCATTGGAGACGATTCTAGAAGCTTCCATTGTCTCTCCACCTCGTGGAATGACTCTGCCGCTTGTCATTTCCCGCTCAACACACCCTAGTAGTGCATTTATGTGCATTGCAACGCACCTAGCTAGTGGACTTAGGTGCTATGCAACGCACTTGGCTAGTGGAGCAGCTGAAATGATCCTGATTTGACTTATTCTGAGCAGTTTTTGGTGGAGAACTTCTGGGAGAAACTGTAATTTGTTGACCTTGTTCCTTTAGGAGTTAGAACAACACTTTTAGGGACTTAGGAGCCCTTGGTTTATGGACATTTCATGCTTAGAGCTGTAAGGCACAAAAATGTCTATAACAGTTTCCCCCTAAAGTATGAGGTCGTTTATCGGGTGAAATGATTTATTAGGAGGATCCGAAGATCTTTCAATGCTGGGAGGAGACCTGTAATAAGATACAATACAATACATTATCTTCATATTGTTTTCATGATCTAGCTGAGGCGGGCATTCCCATGCTCAGCTTTATAAATTCATTTTCATGTACATAGGACAGACAATCGTCTGATGGTAGACTGATGATTCTGATAGAGCCATCATCCTTTTTGGTAGGATGATTATCTGTGCTGCAATGCTGTACATTTCAATTTCTTTATTTTCCTGAATATATGTCGTAGCCCGGATGGATGAATCTAGATCCAGGGTCTTCAATCTCGCCCGATCTTCACTCGAAGTACAAGTCGATCCATGTGATAAATGTTTTGAAGTCGAACATGGAAAGACATCGCTTGATTACCAGTCAATGATGTAAACTGTTAACAAGCGCGAGAGGAATCACCGATAATGATAATGACCCTCAAGGTACTGCAGTACAATTCACATGGTGTGAATAAAGGACTTGGCGTCGAACACCACGCAAAATCTTTCGGTCGAAGGTCATTGATGTATACCTGTCGCCGGAAGTGAGAAACTTGCCATTGAGGCATGCAAGCTTCAAAGTACTGAATGGGTTGTTCCTAGATCAACTTCTTGGATAATGAGCTGATGTCGACAAGAAGTGATCCGTCATAGGATGGAATTAATGAATCCCACATCAATGACACGGAACGGAGCAAATGATTTTGATGGAGGTGAAAACGATCTGATGATATATGGTTCAGGGTGGAGGTCATGAAAGAATGGAGTATAATGTATGGTAGTGGGCAGGACACAGGTGGCCTTTTGGGATGACTTCTCTTGAACATGTCGGTGACACTTATGTGATGGATTGGTAGCATTAACCCCAAATGTGGATGGTATGGTGTGACCATGGCGATGTGACCGGTGAATGAAACAACCCAACCCGACTCGGGCACGGAGTGGAAGTGTCATGTTCAAGAGCGACTTGCTACCAATAAAGATTCTTTGAGTTTTCTTCCCAATTTTTCCCCAGTCATTGCTGACCAGTACCTCTTTATTTTTGTCAAGCTTGAGGAGGATAACATATGCTTGTTCTATAATTTTCCCTTCAGGCAAACCCATCGCTATGTTTTAACGAGCCTAGCAATAGTGAAACTCGTTCTCGTCTAAAGACAAGTTTGTCGCTATTAATATTTTTAATGAGTCTAACGACAAAGATAACTCGGTCCTTTTCATTTTTAGAGAGTCTGAAAAGGTACGTAACGGTAACTCCAAAATTCCTTTTTCATCATCTAATCCCTTAAGTCCGAAAAAGTATAAAATAATACAGAATGGATGAATTTTTTATCATTTTAACGAGCCGAAGAAAACAAGCGCTCGATGTTTTTGTGCAATAATCCCTCAGGTCCAAAAAGATTAAAATCTAGAGGAGGGATAGCACTTTCGGTCGCTTTAACGAGCTGGAAGGCCAAAACTCGGCAATCTATTCATATTTTACGAGTCAGTTGAAAAGAGCTTAAAGAAGACTCGTCTTTTGAGGAACGAGTGATAAAATGGGTAGCAGCTGATTCCAGGTAAGGTTTGGAATTTTCCAATCACAGCAGTGTCACAAGGATGGCTAGTGAAATCACTCTTCGCAGCTGTTCCTCAAAAAGGGTAAAAAAACAAATGGAGGTGAATGGTCGGCCAATGGAAATGTGGAGGTGACAGTGCAAACATGACCAAGGATTTAATGGCTGAAATGTTACATTCACGGTGATTATTTACTAGGGGATAGTTCATTTTTTAACGAGCTTAAACGCGGGCGGAAACATTTGCTCATGTCTTATGTTTATTTTTTAACGAGATTGAACTATGCGCTAAAACTCTTCAATTAATCCAATCATATGATAAGAATTTCTCATATAAAAACGGAAACTTTTAGATTTTTGCCCCACATCCTTTCTTTATGCAAGTTAGGTGACGACCAATCCTACGAGTTTAAAGGGTTAGAGATCCTAAAAATTTAAAAAAAAAAAATAGTCGCCCCTCGCTTGCACTCCAAAAGGTTTGCATGCCCCCAGGTATAAAACAGAGTTTTGAGGTCTCCCTCTATTCGAGCTGACAAGGCATTCATTTTATCACGAAGGGTCACCCTTTATTCCAGCTGACAAAACATTCGTTTTATCAGGAAGGGTACTACTTCTTACAGGTTACCCAAAGATTGTTCTATTTACGGCGTAAACAAAACACTTCTCTGGCGATGTCTACCGACATAAACAAAGGTGAGTGGCAGCGCTCGCCAACTCACATAACTTTGACAAGAGAATCTTATTCTAGAATAACCCCTCTTCCAGTCACGGACGGGGTACAGACTAGTCATATTTTCCCGCGGAAACCTACTCTATACCCGAAGTTTTCCTGCCGAAGCAGACCAGGACGCATGCCCCCTGGGTTTCAGTCATATCCCTCTAAATTACTCGCACTCATTGGGAGGACAGACTGGGGATTGAGACATTTCTTGCGTGAAAAGACCATTTAGGGAAGGTATATGAATATTTGCTATGCGTGATCCGGGAAATGAAAGATGGTCCACGAGCTTGACCACTATTCCTTCGTGTGGAAAAAACATTACTCTAAAGAGTAAGGAGACAAAGGCTCCCATGCAATAAATATAGTCTTGTCCAAGGAGTAGGTTATAATCCAAGGGTCCTTGAACTACCATTACGTTCATGCGAACTGTCTTCCCTCTCAATGTTATGGGCACATCGGGAAGGATCCCTAAAGGTCGACTGGTTCCTTTATCAAAGCCTGTCAGATTTCTCATCTCAGACAAAAGTGATGGCGAACCAAGCGCTTTCCAAGCAGTAGAGGAAAGGATACTCACAGAAGCCCCCTCATCTATGATGGTACCAGCCATAACCATTGTATATATTTGAACGATAATTCGGAATGGTACACTTGCTGGTAAACGAGGTCTGCCTAGTTGATTCCAGTCGAAGGAGACAACTAGGTTGCTTGGAGGTGGGACCGAATAGACGGCCGGGTACGGCTCTGACGAACTTCCTTCCTGCGGTAAAGGAATGGGTAAATTGCCCCCATGTTCGTCGGAGTCTGTGTTTATGAAGAGAATCTGGACGACGTCATCCTTGTTCTCTTCAGTGATTGTATCATCTGAAGACGAAACCTCTGAAGGCAAGACCAGGTCAACTGCCGCCTCGACCTTTTGACTTTCGTCTGGTATGGATCTAGATGGTCTATCTTCAATGATAGGCGCTTCAGCCGACCACCTGAGTGGGCCAACTGGATTCTCAACTAGTGATGGACTCGGCAAGAGTTTTTTATATCCAGGAGGAAGTCGTAACGGTGAAACCGGACGATCATCCAAAACTCTTTTAGCTTCGTCTAAGAAGGGACAACGGTGGACGGCATGGTTTCCTTCGCACAGTTTACAAGAAAATCTAGCTTTCCTTTTTGTCCTGGGGCTTCACTTTCACTAGTTGATGGTGTGCTTTCAACATGATCACCAAAGGTTGACGACACCGGGTTGTGCAAACGAGGAGACCAGTCCCTTAGTATCCGGGGGATGCAAGGACAATCTCTGTGAAAGTGGTCTCCTTTGCAAATGACACATGGCAATTTAGGCTGGTCGGTGCAGTGTGTGGATTTTCGTTAGACGACACTCGTTTTCCCCCATTCGCCTTTGGCTCCTTTTTATTCTTCTCTTTCTTCTTCTTTTCCTTCTTCTCCTTAGGAACTTGGCTTTTAGCTTTACCAGATCCATTAAGCGGAGAGGGAGGAAGAGAGCAAGAATTAGAGGAAGTAGAAGGCTGGTGGGCAACTCTGGACTCGTCTAATTGCTGATTCGATTGTTCAGGAATGGTGGTGTTCTGAACGACAGAGGTTGAGAAGATCCATACAGGCAAACCAATTGTCAGTCCTGGAAGCGACAATGTGGCCATATGGGGCGCACCAAAATCTCCCCAAGAGGAGAAGGGACTAGGATTTCCACCAAGGGGAATTCCTTGGTTGGTAGGCTCCATTTTCTCAACCCAAGATCAACGTAGGAAAGGGGTATGAATATTTCGTTTAAAATAAATTTTAACACACTTTGACACAACTTGTTTTTTCAGTTTTTAAGAGTCGAGAAAAAACAAAAGATGACTCTAGTCTCCTTCGATTTTTACTGAGCCTGAAGTGACAAGTGCTCAGATGGACCTTTTCCGTTAAGGAGTCTGAAAAGGAATGAAAGGGACTGATCTGGAGGTCTAGGTAGAGGTAGTACCAAACCAATCGCAAAACTGCAGAATACATTTTACGGTACGACAGTCAATCTTCCCGAATGCTCTGTTCGGTGCATTGCGATCAGTAGGGCGGCTGACATGGCTTCCTATGGATAAAGGTTTTAAGCCTATAGGGGTCTCCCAATATATACTCGACGGTACGTGGGAGCACAAGTCCGTACTGGAACTTATCATCTCAAAGTGGAGGAATCACCCAACCATCAGTGAGGACAACAGTTACCAGGCTTTACGATGCCGGAATACGTCTCTAGCCTAGACCTCTAAATGTTGTGCGTTAAGTTCCAAAGCGTTGTTAAGTTCATTGAATTTATTTTAAGTTGATCTTTCTTATGCAGTTTTCCTTTTGCGATCACCACAAGATGTAGATGTAATTCCTAAAATGAAATATAAAGATGATAAACAAACTTTTATCTCTTTTCAGTAATGAAAATCCTAGCTACTAGGGGAAACGAAAGACACAATCTTTTCGCAAAGAGCAAAGAGCACACTGTAAATGCACTTTCCTAAATCAAGCCAAATAGACTGCCAATATGCAAATGCACATGCATGTGTTTTGTTTTTCACTTTCTTAATATTGATGCTTAAAAAGAAAGTTGATGTAAAAATCTGAATTTGCTTTCAAGCGACAAACACAAACAAGCTTCTTTTCGAAATCAAAAGGTAGAGATGATTACGACACTTTATGATTTTGAAATAAATACTTGTTTCGACACTAGAAAGTCACAAATTCAAACCAAAGGCAAAAGTAAAAGCATAATCGACTATCAACAACAAATAAACTTTCTCCTATGATCAAAATCGACACTTGCGACAGATCTAAATCAAAGGACGACAGTACGACTATTCTACTTTCACAATGGAAAACTGTAAACGACGCAACAAACACATAAAAACATCTACAATTTCTTTTGTACAACTGAAGCGGAATATCAGTAAGGAAAAGGGGTTTGAAACAGTGAAATACTAATCACAGGCTGCAAAAATCAGAGACAAAACTGGAAAAATGAAGCAAAGAACCTCAGCTGCACAAAGCTAGGCTGGTCAGCGCACCTGTTACACAGAAAAACTGCATTGCAGCGCAGGTAGCCCTCTTGGGAAGTGCGTTGAAATTCAGAACCTCTTCACAGAGCCTGCGCTGGGGCAGAAACGAGAATTCTATCCGGGTTCTGGGTCACAGTTTGCAGTTTAATCTTTGGTTTTTGGCAGAGTAAAAGTAATCAGTAATACACAATCAGAGGTAGATCTAAGGGGGGTTCTAAGAGCTATCACAAGGGTAATCAGTTAGTTTATGAATCAGCTATTCAAATCATAAATAGATCCAGTGAGTGGATTGAAGCAGTAGATGTCTACTTTGCATTTGTTAATGGCAAATACAGTTTGATTTCTACTTCTAAGTTTATGAAACAAACAACAAGAGAAACACAAACAAACTAACTAGACATGATCCCCACCTCGTGGAATGACTCTGCCACTTGTCATTTTCCGCTCAACGCACCCTGGTAGTGTAGTTAGGTGCATTGCAACGCACCTAGCTAGTGGACTTAGGTGCTATGCAACACACTTGGCTAGTGGAGCAGCTGAAATGATCCTGATTTGACTTATTCTGAGCAGTTTCGGGTGGAGAACTTCTGGGAGAAGCTGTAATTTGTTGACCTTGTTCCTTTAGGAGTTAGAACAACAATTTTAGGGACTTAGGAGCCCTTGGTTTATGGACATTTCATGCTTAGAGCTGTAAGGCACAAAAATGTCTATAACAGCTGCCCCCTAAAGTATGAGGCCGTTTATCGGGTGAAATGCTTTATTAGGAGGATCCGAAGTTCTTTCAATGCTGGGAGGAGACCTGTAATAAGATACAATACAATACATTATCTTCATACTGCTTTCATGATCTAGCTGAGGCGGGCATTCCCATGCTCAACTTTATAAATTCATTTTCATGTACATAGGACAGACAATCGTCTGATGGTAGACTGATGATTCTGATAGAGCCATCATCCTTTTGGTAGGATGATTATCTGTGCTGCAATGATGTACATTTTAATGTCTTTATTTTCCTGAATATATATCACAGCCGGGATGGATGGAACTAGATCCGGGGTCTTCAATCTCGTCCGATCTTCACTCGAAGTACAAGTCGATCCATGTGAGAAATGTTTTGAAGTCGAGCATGGAAAGACATCGCTTGATTACCAGTCAATGATGTAAATTGTTAACAAGCGCGAGAGGAATCACCGATAATGATAATGACCCTCAAGGTACTGCAGTACAATTCACGTTGTGTGAATAAAGGACTTGGCGTCGAACACCACAAAAAATCTTTCGGTCGAAGGTCATTGATGTATACCTATCGTCGGAAGTGAGAAACTTGCCATTGAGGCATGCAAGCTTCAAAGTACTGAATGGGGTGTTCATAGATCAACTTCTTGGATAATGAGCTGATGTCGACAAGAAGTGATCCGTCATAGGAGGGCCTTAATGAATCCCAAATCAATGACATGGAATGGAGCAAATGATTTTGATGGAGGTGAAAACAATCTGGTGATATATGGTTCAGGGTGGCGGTCATGAAAGAATGGAGTATAATGTATGGTAGTGGGCGGGACACAGGTGGCCTTTCTGGATGACTTCTCCTGAACATGTCGGCGACACTTATGTGATGGATTGGTAGCATTAACCCCAAATGTGGATGGTATGGCGAGACCATGGCGATGTGACCGGTGAATGAAACAACCCAACCCGACTCGGACACGGAGTGGAAGTGTCATGTTCAAGAGCGACTTGCTACCAATAAAGATTCTTTGAGTTTTCTTCCCAATTTTTCCCCAGTCATTGCTGACCAATACCTCTTTATTTTTGTCAAGCTTGAGGAGGATAACATATGCTTGTTCTATAATTTTCCCTTCGGGCAATCCCATCGCTATGTTTTAAGACAAGTTTGTCGCTATTAATCTTTTTAACGAGTCTAACGACAAAGATAACTCGGTCCTTTTCATTTTTAGACAGTCTGAAAAGGTACGTAAAGGCAACTCCAAAATTCCTTTTTCGTCATCTAATCCCTTAAGTCCGAAAAAGTATAAAACAGTACAGAAGGGATGAATTTTCGATTAGCTTTAACGAGCCGAACAAAACAAGCGCTCGATCTTTTTGTGCAATAATCCCTCAGGTCCAAAAAGATTAAAATCTAGAGGAGGGATAGCACTTCCTGTCGCTTTAACGAGCTGGAAGGCCAAAACTCGGCAATCTTTTCATATTTTACGAGTCAGTTGAAAAGAGCTTAAAGAAGACTCGTCTTTTGAGGAACGAGTGATAAAATGGGTAGTAGCTGATTCCAGGTAAGGTTTGGAATTTTCCAATCATGGCAATGTCACGAAGATGGCTAGTGAAATCACTCTTCGCAGCTGTTCCTCAAAATGGGTAAACAATCAAATGGAGGTGAATGATCGACCAATGGAAAAGTGGAGGTGAGGGTGCAAACACGACCAAGGCTTTAATGGCTGAAATGCTACATTCATGGTGATTATTTACCAGGGAATAGTGCATTTTTTAATGAGCTTAAACGCGGGTGGAAACACTTTCTCATGTCTTATGTTTATTTTTTAACGAGCTCGAACTGTGGTTGCCATTTTGTTATAGGGAAAAGTGTCCATTTAGATCTACTCTATCCCACTAAGGCGTGACAGCTACCTTAGAAACAAACAGAGAAAACTACTTTTGTATTCTTTTTTATGAACAATAAACAAAGAGGAATAGGATGAACCAACCTGTGTCTTGCGCTAGTCATTTGATCCGATCTCTCTCCTCTTTGACAGCTTCCAGATACATGCTCTCTCACTTGCCAAGCTTCACCAAGTACCTGTAAGATCACAGAAGAGGGAAACTATACAAAGACATGGGTTTCTATTCATAAATAACTTAGGATCAGATTTAAGTTAACCATACAAATGTAACAAGCATCAATGAAACACAAGCATGGAGAAGAAACTCAAATATTTTTATTGATATACAAGAAGATCTAGGAGGAGTTACAACCGATGATTCCTGACCCAGCATCAACCTCCCAACAAAGAAATCCCTTCTTCAACCTCAACAAAGCATAGATCACCCAATTCTCTGATATGTATCTCAAAACCAACAACATTTCCTTACAATGTGAAAAATTCCAGCCTCTGGATCTTTGGGATGAGGGATCCATATATAGATGTATGCAAGGAGGATGAGTCAGCCCATGATTTTATTAGTGGCTTCTCTCTGTCAGTTCTTGCTTCCACTTGGAGACTGAGAGCCTCTTACTCATCCTTGGTCGAATTCAGTGAGGCAAGTGTCATTGGAGAAGATTCTGGAAGCTTCCATTGTCTCTCCAGCTCGTGGAATGACTCTGCCACCTGTCATTTCCCACTCAACGCACCCTGGTAGTGCATTTAGGTGCATTGCAACGCACCTAGCTAGTGGACTTAGGTGCTATGCAATGCACTTGGCTAGTGGAGAAGCTGAAATGATCCTGATTTGACTTATTCTGAGCAGTTTCTGGTGGAGAACTTCTAGGAGAAGCTGTAATTTGTTGACCTTGTTCCTTTAGGAGTTAGAACAACATTTTTAGGGACTTAGGAGCCCTTGGTTTATGAAAATTTCATGCTTAGAGCTGTAAGGCACAAAAATGTCTATAATAGTTGCCCCCTAAAGTATGAGGTCGTTTATCGGGTGAAATGCTTTATTAGGAGGATCCGAAGTTCTTCCAATGCTGGGAGGAGACCTGTAATAAGATACAATACAATACATTATCTTCATATTGTTTTCATGATCTAGCTGAGGCGGGCATTCCCATGCTCAGCTTTATAAATTCATTTTCATGTACATAGGACAGACAATTGTCTGATGGTAGACTGATGATTCTGATAGAGCCATCATCCTTTTTGGTAGGATGATTATCCGTGCTGCAATGCTGTACATTTCAATGTCTTTATTTTCCTGAATATATATCGCAGCCCGGATCGATGAAACTAGATTCGGGGTCTTCAATCTCGCTCGATCTTCACTCTAAGTACAAGTCGATCCATGTGAGAAATGTTTTGAAGTCGAACATGGAAAGACATCGCTTGATTACCAGTCAATGATGTAAACTGTTACCAAGCGCGAGAGGAATCATCGATAATGATAATGACCCTCAAGGCACTGCAGTACAATTCACGTGGTGTGAATAAAGGACTTGGCGTCGAACACCACGCAAAATATTTCGGTCGAAGGTCATTGATGTATACCTGTCGCCGGAAGTGAGAAACTTGCCATTGAGGCATGCAAGCTTCAAAGTACTGAATGGGTTGTTCCTAGATCAACTTCTTGGATAATGAGCTGATGTCGACAAGAAGTGATCCGTCATAGGAGGGCCTTAATGAATCTCACATCAATGACACGGAACGAAGAAAATGATTTTGATGGAGGTGAAAACGATCTGATGATATATGGTTCAGGGTGGCGGTCATGAAAGAATGGAGTATAATGTACGGTAGTGGGCGGGACACAGGTGGCCTTTCTGGATGACTTCTCTTGAACATGTCAGCGACACTTATGTGATGGATTGGTAGCATGAACCCCAAATGTGGATGGTATGGCGTGACCATGGCGATGTGACTGGTGAATGAAACAACTCAACCCGACTCGGGCACAGAGTGGAAGTGTCATGTTCAAGAGCGACTTGCTACCAATAAAGATTCTTTGAGTTTTCTTCCCAATTTTTCCCCAGTCATTTTTGACCAGTACCTCTTTATTTTTGTCAAGCTTGAGGAGGATAACATATGCTTGTTCTATAATTTTCCCTTCGGGCAAACCCATCGCTATGTTTTAACGAGCCTAGCGATAGTGAAACTCGTTCTCGTCTAAAGACAAGTTTGTCGCTATTAATATTTTTAACGAGTCTAACGACAAAGATAACTCGGTCCTTTTCATTTTTAGAGAGTCTGAAAAGGTACGTAAAGGTAACTCCAAAATTCCTTTTTCGTCATCTAACCCCTTAAGTCCGAAAAAGTATAAGATAATACAGAAGGGATGAATTTTCGTTCGTTTTAACGAGCCGAACAAAACAAGCGCTCAATCGTTTTGTGCAATAATCCCTCAGGTCCAAAAAGATTAAAATCTAGAGGAGGGATAGCACTTCTGGTCGCTTTAACAAGCTGGAAGGCCAAAACTCGGCAATCTTTTCATATTTTACGAGTCATTTGAAAAGAGCTTAAAGAAGACTCGTCTTTTGAGGAACGAGTGATAAAATGGGTAGCAGCTGATTCCAGGTAAGGTTTGGAATTTTCCAATCACGGCAGTGTCACAAGGATGGCTAGTGAAATCACTCTTCGCAGCTGTTCCTCAAAATGGGTAAACAAAAAAATGGAGGTGAATGATCGGCCAATGGAAAAGTGGAGGTGACGGTGCAAACACGACCAAGGCTTTAATGGCTGAAATGTTACATTCACGGTGATTATTTACCAGGGGATAGTTCATTTTTTAACGAGCTTAAACACGGGTGGAAACATTTGCTCATGTCTTATTGTTTATTTTTTAACGAGCTTGAACCATGCGCTAAAACTGCTCGATTAAGGAAAAGTGTCTATTTCGATCTACTCTATCCCACTAAGGTGTGACAGCTACCTTAGAAACAAACAGAGAAAACTACTTTTGTATTCTTCTTTATGAACAATAAACAAAGAGGAATAGGATTAACTAACCTGTGTCTTGCGCGAGTCCTTTTATCCGATCTCTCTCCTCTTTGACAGCTTCCAGCTACCTGCTCTCTCACTTGCCCACCTTCACCATGTACCTGTAAGATCACAGAAGAAGGAAACTATACAAAGACATGGGTTTATATTCATAAATAACTTAGGATCAGATTTAAGTTAACCATACAAATGTAAAAAGCATCAATGAAACACAAGCAGGGAGAAGAAACTCAAATAATTTTTATTGATATACAAGAAGATCGAGGAGGAGTTACAACCGATGATTCCTGACCTAGCATCAACCTCCCAACAAAGAAATCCCTTCTTCAACCCCAACAAAGCATAGATCACCCAATTCTCTTATATGTATCTCAAAACCAACAGCAATTCCTTACAATGTGCAAAATTCCAGCCTCTGGATCTCTGGGATGAGGGATCCATATATAGATGTATGCAAGGAGGATGAGTCAGCTCATGAATTGATTAGTGGCTTCTCTCTGTCAGTTCTTGCTTCCACTTGGAGACTGAGAGCCTCTTACTCATCCTTGGTCGAATTCAGTGAGGCAAGTGTCATTGGAGAAGATTCTGGAAGCTTCCATTTTCTCTCCAGCTCGTGGAATGACTCTGCCACTTGTCATTTCCCGCTCAACGCACCCTGGTAGTGCATTTAGGTGCGTTGCAATGCACCTAGCTAGTGGACTTAGGTGCTATGCAACGCACTTGGCTAGTGGAGCAGCTGAAATGATCCTGATTTGACTTATTCTAAGTAGTTTCTGGTGGAGAACTTCTGGGAAGGGGGATCCATCCCACTAAGGTGTGACAGCTACCTTAGAAACAAACAGAGAAAACTACTTTTGTATTCTTCTTTATGAACTATAAACAAAGAGGAATAAGATGAACCAACCTGTGTCTTGCGCTAGTCCTTTGATCCAATCTCTCTCCTCTTTGACAGCTTCTAGCTACTCGCTCTCTCACTTGCCCAGCTTCAGCAAGTACCTGTAAGATCATAGAGGAAGGAAACTATACAAAGACATGGGTTTATATTCACAAATAACTTAGGATCATATTTAAGTTAACCATACAAATGTAACAAACATCAATGAAACACAAGCATGGAGAAGAAACTCAAATAGTTTTATTGATATACAAGAAGATCTAGGAGGAGTTACAACCGATGATTCCTGACCCAGCATCAACCTCCCAGCAAAGAAGTCCCTTCTTCAACCCCAACAAAGCATAGATCGCCCAATTCTCTTATATGTATCTCAAAACCAGCAACAATTCCTTACAATGTGCAAAATTCCAGCCTCTGGATCTCTGGGATGAGGGATCCATATATAGATGTATGCAAGGAGGATGAGTCAGCCCATGATTTGATTAGTGGCTTCTCTCTGTCCGTTCTTGCTTCCACCTGGAGATTGAGAGAATAGAATGGAAATAAGACTAGCTCGGGCGATGGTAACTTATCTCCGAGAAGAGATGTGGTGGCTACATGCCTCTGAACAATGTTACAATGAGTCTAAAAGGCCTATTTATTGTTCAGAAACAATGGAAAACCATAAACATCCAAAAACCTAACCCTAGGAGATGAAGCGCCAAACTATGGGCCCTGTTTGGGTAAATTAGTACATCAACTTCTAGGGGTCGTAACTTTGGCATACGATTTTTGTTTGATGTGCACAATAACTCATTAGAAAGATATATCCAAGGATTACAACTTTTGAGTGAACAAAATTGGTCCAAGACCCATGTTGCTCTCGATTTTACCCAAAAACATCGTTTAGGGGGTCAAAAAGGATTCAGAAATTTAGAACCCGAAAAATTGCCAAAAATAGTAAATTGTGCTACAAATAAGGGAACTAAAAATTGAAAGAAACAATGGTGGGGGTCCAAGTGGAATAGGTGGGTGGCCACCAATATCCACCTAGATCATTCCTCCCCCCTTAGAAAGCAATGGTCCCCATTGCGTTGAGTTCTTGCATGAGATGAGCAAACTTCTGCTGAACTTGGTCCCTGGTGAGCCACTTGCCCTAGAGAAGGAGTTGGCCTGCATTGACAACTTGATATAGTTCGATCATTTTTTGTCAGGTGTTTTTGATCTGTGTGTCCATTATAAAATCAATTGTGTTTTTTTCCATGCAATCTGGATTTAACTCTGTAGGTGTGAGTTGTTCTGCAATGTCTAATGTGTCTAGCAATAATGGGAAGTATGGTCGAAGGTGGTCCACATTGAACACTAGGTGTAGGATAAGGAATGTGGGAATGCTGAGCTCAAATGCATTGTCTCCCATAGCCCTGGTATTGGTGTAAGGACCATATCAAAGAGGTCTGAGTTTCCGATAGGCTATGGTAAGGCATTCCTTTTACAAATGCAATGATACTTTGTCGCCCACCTAAAACTTGTGTGGCACTCAATGTTGATCATGTCACTTCTTGTACCTGCCATTTGATTTCTCTAGAATGTCGTGGAGCTGCTGGTGGATATGTTGAATGTTCTTAATGAAGTTTTTTCCTTATCAGTTTCAGATTGGACATGAAACGAATCTACCTGAGTAGCTGCAAATGGCATGTCCACATCAATGGGACATAGTGGCTGGAATCACAAGCCCACCTGAAAAGGGTTGTGGCCAGTCGAGCTGTGGAGAGCTTGGTTATAGTTGTGTTGGACATAGGGGAGGCTCTCATCCCATGTGCATGGATGCTTTGAGTTTTACATGCGTAGAATGTGTACGACCATCCTATTGACGACCTCTGTTTTCCCATCAGTTTGGGGGTGGAAAGATGTGGACTTAGTGAGCTTGGTGTCGAGCATCGACTAGAGATTGGACCAAAATGTATTGAGGGACATGCTGTCTCGATCTATGATGATTAACTATGTGATCCCAAAGTGTGCCCACACTTGTTCAAACAAGAGTTTAGCAGTGGCTTCTGCTATGATATTCTTCTTGCAAGTCGCCATAACGACCATCTTCGAGAGTCAGTTAACAACCAAAAAAACATAGTCATTGCCATGGTTACTAGAAGGAAGTCCCCACATGTAATCCATGGATATGGATTCCCAAGGTCGACTTGGGGTAGGCAATGGAGTATAGAGGCCTTGGTTCTTAATGGTCGGTTTGGCAATGGTGTAGGCAGTGCAGGATCTGATGTACTTCCTGACATCATGTCAAAGATTTGGCAAAAAGAAATACTTCTATAGTACTACCACCATTTTCTCAACCCCAAAATGCCCAGCGGCTCGCATATAGTGCGCTTCCCAAATCATCTTGGCACGCTTGCTTGAAGGAACACAAAGGTGTCCCAGGTGGCATAACAGGGCAGCCTAGAGGTGAAAATATGGACCTTGATGACCATCCAAAAGTGTCTGTTATTTGTGGCTAAATTCTGGGTCACTTTTATAAAGAAGTGGCCAATGAGAAATCTCGTGCCCACAAGAGTTGAGCATGGTGGTTAACTCCATGGTCGGTGGTCAGTTGAGGCAATATGAAACATTATTGGTGATGCCCTTCTTATACTTGATATTCAAATGGAACTGTTGCAGGTATGTAGACCGCTTTTGATTGCAATCATTCTGCAAATTCCCTTGTATCTTTATGAACTATGGGGGCCGGTGGTCTGTGTGGATGACCGTTTCCTTCCCCGACATGTAATGTTCCACTGTTGGTAGGCCTGCACAATGGAATACATCTCTCTCATAAATGGGATACTTCCGGACTATGTCTGAAAGTGCCTCACTGTGATATGCTACTGGATGCCCTTGTTGAGTAAGGACTACCCCAATAGCATAGTTAGAGGCATTTGTCTCAAAATGTCAAATGGTTGTTGCAAGTCTGGTAATGTGAGCACTGGTGCAGAGAAGAGGCAATGTTTCAACTCTGTGAATGCCTTTTGTTGAAATTCAGACCAAAATAATTTTTCTTTTGCTCCTCCCTTGGTGACTTGACTCAAGGGCCAAGTGATATGAGAGAATCCCAACATGAACTTGCAGTAGAAATTAGAAAGACCTAGAAAGTTGCGGAGCTCTGTCAAAGTGGTTGGAGCTGGCGAATCCCGAATGACTTGGATCTTGGCTGGATCCACATGTACCCCGTTCATCAATAATGTATCTGAGATATTGAACTTGGGTCACGTCAAAAGTGAATTTCTCCAAATTGGCACATAGCTTGTGTTGCCGCAATGTTTGGAGAACCTGTGGGATGTCATGGAGATACTCTTACCAAATATGGCTGAAGATCAGGGTGTCATCGAAGTATACCACTACAAATGAGTTGGTTAATGAACGCAAAATGTCATCCATCAATCTCATGAAGGTTGTAGGAGCATTCGTCAACCCGAAAGGCATAACCAACCATTCGAAAATGACCTACTTGGCTTTGAAGGGAGTCTTCCAATCATTGGAGGGTTTGATTGGTACCTGGTGATATCCTGATTTCAAGTTGATCTTGCTAAAGTATTTTACCCCCTTCACTTGGTCTAGAAGGTCATCAATCCCTAAGATCGGGTACCTATTCCAGACAGTGATCTTGTCCAGTGCTCGATAGTCAATACAAAGTCTCGAAGTCCCATCCCTCGTCTATGCCAACATGATCAGGCTCCCAAATGGCAATGAACTTGGCTGGAGGTGACCTTTCTGTAGCAGCTCCTAAATCTGCCTCTTGATTGGTCCATTGGGTAGTGACGCACCTGGGGTCAGATCGATGGAGTTGTTGACCTGGCAATGTAGAGGTACCCCTGCGAGGGAGGTGAAGATGTCCTCGTACTCCTCCACGACCTTGTCCATCTCTTGTTGCTATGCAGAGGGGCCCTGTCTAAAGGTGGTGGCCACCATCTTCTTCTTTACTTGAGGGCATATCATCAGGAAAAAAAATTTCCCAGTTTTGGAAATGAACTTACTGCATTGTTTTGCAGTAACCAAAGAGATGGCGGTAGGCGGTGCTACCACTGGTATCCTGTACAACTTATTTCCCAAAGTAACAATAACAGTACAAGGCCTTGACTCATACACAGCATGTCGCTTCCATAAGTATGGTTGGCTTAATAATACATCACAAACATCAAGGGGAGCAATGTCACATAACACCTCATCCGTGAAGGGCTTGATGTGTAATGGAAGGCGACACTACTGGCTCATGCGAAGATCCCGTCCTTGATGAAGCCACCTGATCGTGTATGGTTGTGGATGTGTTGTGGTTAGTAAGCCCAGTTGCTTCATGACCTCTGCCGAAATGAGGTTCTTTTGGCTCCCGTTGTCGATAATGAAGTGTAGCAAGTAACCCTTTACCTACATCTAGGAGTGGAAGAGGCGCTCCTCCTCCTCTGGATCATCAGGTTCCTCCTTTTCGATTTTTGTGAGGGAAACAGTGGCATTGGGCTCCGCATCGATAACCTGCCTCCCTTTGTCATTCCCCTAGTTGAGTTCTGAATCAGAGTCGAAACATGCATTTGATTCTGAAGCCTTTAGCTCTGCCACAAGTGATTGCTTGGCTCGACACTCACTTGTGTTGTGAGTGGAGCTCTTATGGAACTCACACCACTTTCCCGTGTCCTTCTTTGGATTTGTAGTGTTGCTCCTTGCTTGTGGCTTTGGTGGGTTGTCCTAGGCCACCCCACCTTGGCTTTGTCCTTTGTTTTTCGGTTTGGGGGCACCTTTCCCTTGCTTTGGATTCATAGATCCAAAGTCTCGCTTCTTCCGTTTAAAATTTTGCTCGATATTGAAGGCATATCGGTATGTCATGCCAAGCAATGAGATGTCCAAGAATTCCATCTCATCCTCGATATACCTATGTAGGCAGTCATGGTACTTGAGAACCAAATGCTTCTTAGAATCATTGATACCCAACTTCCTGCAAAGGGTATGAAAAACATTGGTAAATTCTGGCACATCTTGGTCCCTTCCCTGTCACAACGTTGTCCATTTTATGTGTTTTTCCTCATAGCTCCTCACAGGGTAGTACTGCTCCTTGATAGCATCACGGAACGAGTTCCAAGTTGGTGCAGCTGAAAATAGTGAGTCCATACTTTCATCCTTCTGCTCACAATAGGTTTTCCACTGCTTGTACTTGGCATTTGATTTCTCCAGAATGTCGTGGAGCTACTCGTGGATATGTTGGATGTGCTCAATGAAGTTGTTTGCCTTATTGATTTTAGACTAGACATGAAATGAATCTACCTGAGTAGATGCAAATGGCATGGCCACATGAATGGGACATAGTGGCTGGAACCCGAAGCCCACCTAAAAAGGGTTGTGGCCAGTCAAGCTGTGGAGAGCCCGGTTATAGTTGTGTCAGACATAGGGGAGGCTCTCATCCCATGTGTGTGGATGCTTTGAGTTGTACATGCATAGAATGTGTACGACCATCCTGTTGACGACCTCTGTTTGGCCATCCGTTTTTGGGTGGAAAGATGTGGACTTAGTGAGCTTGGTGTCAAGCATCGACCAGAGACTCGACCAAAATGTACTAAAGAACATGTTGTCCTGATCTGAGATGATTAACTATGCGATCCAAAAGTGTACCTGTTAGCACTCCAGGAAACTGTCCCGGGTTGTAGCTCGGAGACGCCTGGTAACATATAAATCTTCAATATCGTTCTCTGAACTATTGGAATGGATTGGGGTTCAGATCAAGTCATATGATTGTTTCAACTCTGTTTTCACTCAAGACATGCATGAACACCCTCATCTTGACAAGGCTTTCGACCACTAATGCTCAATAGCTTATAGATCCAATGAATAGGTAGAGAATCCTGACTGTACCAGTAGATACATACATAAACACGTATAAGTGGATAGCTACAGAAAGTAAATGAAGCTTGAAAATCTAATTTATCAACTCAGAGATAAGATGACAATTATCTAGCATTAGACACAGAAGAAAACATGAATAACCTATTCAAGTGCAAGCTTAGAACAGAGGAGAAGATGGCAATTGAACATGTAACAACAAAAGAAGCTTGTATTACTGGAATGAAGATGAGATGCTGGGAGGAATAGAGTATCCACAGTCTCCAAAAGTTGAACCCTTCTTCCTTTGAACTTTCAGCCATTTATAGGCTTTTTACAGTACTCTCGAACTCTCTAAGGCTCGAGATGTCTTAATCTATCCCCTTTGTCTTATAACTACTTGATGCCATAACTAGACAAACATGAGCTTAGAGAGATCTATTTCTAATAAGCACGGTAATCAAATTCTGGTAATTTCGCTGTGTTGTCTGGTGGTTTGCTCGTGCTAGCGATGTTCCATGATCGTTTCTATTGGTTCGGCTGCATCGTGTTGTTGTTTTTTCCCCTTTCACCCATGCATTATGTTATTTCAGTTCAACTGTCCGGCGGTAAAAAAGACTAACAAAGCCAACAAATTTCCTCCCCAGGTGACTGGTGGGAAGTTGGGTGTTATGAAACCAGCTCAAGAAAAGATACATCAACGCCTTAGAATTCAGCCTCTTCAAGGGGGCAACCTCCTTTACATTACATAAATGAACAATTCTTGGATGATTCAAATGACAAAACCTTCTTTCTATATATAGGAGTCTAAGGAGTCACAATATAATCCAGCCGACCTAACAGTAATAATATAAAGCCACAAAAATAACAATAGAGGGATTCTATGGGCACATTAATAACAATATGGGGGCAATGGGGGCACAACAATATAAATAAGGGGTATAACTACAATAGTAATGGGGTAATCACTAGTATTATAGGGACCCAACATGCCCCTCGCCTTCAAAAAAGTGTTGTCCTCAACGCTTGAGTAGTTTTGCATACTTCTGCATAAAATTCTCATCCTCCCATGTGGAATCTTCAGCAGATAAGTTCTTCCACTTGATAAGGTACTCTGAAATTGATCGATTTCGTAGCTGTCGAGTTCTTGTTTGTATAACTGGTTCCGGTTCCAATATAATTTTTCCTTCCTCGTCAAGTTCTGGAAATATTGTTTGAACTAGGAGCTTGTCGCCTATAACCTTCTTTAATCTTGGAACATGGAAGACTGGGTGCAATCGAGAAGCTACAGGAAGCTCCAATTTGTATGCCATAGTACAAATCCTTTGCAACACCTTGTACAGACCATAATACTTTGGTGATAATTTATTATCCTTCTTAGCTTGCTTGAGGGACATTTGCTTATATGGTTGTAGCCGTAGGAATACCCAATCACCTACATCAAAACTTCTTTCACTGCGATGTTGATCTGCCTGTTGTTTCATTCTATTCTGTGCCAACATGAGGTTATCCTTTAAGAGTTGGAGGACTTGTTGTTGATGTTCGATGTGATGTTCCACTGCCTGAACCTTAGAATTTTCTCTTAAATATGATGTGATGGATGGTGCTTGATACCCATAAAGTGCCATAAATGGGGTCATTTTTGTTGCTGTATGAAAGGAAGTGTTATACCACCATTCAGCCATAGGCAACCATTTGACCCATTGTGTCTGTTTATCAGATACAAAGCAACGAAGATATCCTTCCAAACATTTGTTTACTATCTCAGTTTGCCCATCAGATTGAGGATGATAAGATGAGCTATGAGCTAACTGAGTACCAAGACAAGAAAATAATTCTATCCAAAAATTTCCAGTGAAAATGGGATCTCTGTCACTTACAATACTATTTGGGTTTCCATGTAGCTTTTGAATTGTTTCCATAAATGCAATAGAAACTGTACTGGCTTTAAATGGATGTGATAATGCACAAAAATGTGCATACTTGGTAAGTCTGTCAACTACCACCATGATGACACTCTTTCCCTCAGACTTGGGTAAACCTGTGATAAAATCCATTGATAACTCCTCCCAACGTTGGCTTGGAATGGATAAAGGTTGTAATAGACCCAGTGTCTTAACTATTTCAACTTTATTTTGTTGGCAAACCAAACATTCTGCCACAAACTTTTGAATATATGATTTAAGGCCATCCCAAAAAAATTCCTTCTTAACCTTGTGGTAAGTTTTTAAAAATATTGAGTGCCCTCCTAAGGGAGAAGTGTGCAATTCCATAAGAATCTTTTGTTTTAGTTGGGAATTCTTACAGAGGTATAAGTGATCTTTGTACCATAACGAATCATTTTTCCAGCTAAATGTATCAGACGTACTAGAATCTTGTTGTAGCTTTCGAATAAGTGCCCACACTTCTTCGTCATTCTTCCATTCCTCCCTTGCTTCATTTATCCAATCTGGTTGGATAATAGAAATAGCGCACAACAATGCTTCCACATCCTCATCCTTTCTTGAGAGTGCATCTGCCACCACATTTTGCTTCCCTTTTTTGTAGATGATTTCAAAGTCATAACCCAACATCTTTGTGACCCACTTTTGTTGCTCTTCAGAGGATAATCTTTGTTCTAAAAAGTATTTAAGGCTATCATGATCTGTTTTTACCTTGAAGTGTCTTCCCATTAGGTAGGGTCGCCATTTCTTAAGTGCATGGAGTATTGCCAACATTTCCTTCTCATAAATAGCTTTTCTTAGAAACTTTCCCTTGATTGGACGACTTTCAAAAGCAATGGGTCTTTCATCTTGCATTAGAACAGCACCAATTCCATTTCCTGAAGCATCACATTCCACAATAAAGGTTTTTGTGAAGTCCGGTGTAGCTAAGACCGGTGCTTGGCACATTGCCTCTTTAAGATGTTCAAAGGCCTTTGTTGCTTCCGGAGTCCATGAAAATGCATCTTTCTTCAATAATGTTGTTAGAGGTGCTGCTATTCTCCCATAATTCTTAACAAACTTATAATAATACCTTGTCAACCCAAGAAATCCTCGCAGATGCTTTATGGATGTGGGGATTTTCCATTCCTTAATGGCTTTAATTTTGCTAGGGTCTACCTTAACTCCTTCATGAGATACAATATGACCCAAATATTCCACCTCCTGGACTCCAAAGAAACATTTGGATCTTTTGGCATATAATTGTTTCTCCTCCAATAGTTGTAGCACCCTGTCAACATGTTCAACATGATCCTTCCAAGACTTGTTGTAGATAAGTATATCATCAAAAAATACTAACACAAATTTTCTAAGGAATGGTTTGAAAATTGAATTCATCAAACCTTGAAATGTTGAAGGTGCATTGGTAAGGCCAAAAGGCATGACCAAAAATTCATAATGACCCTCATGAGTTCTAAATGCCATTTTCGGAATGTCTTCAATCTTCATTCTAATTTGATGATATCCTGAACGAAGATCCAACTTGGTGAAGTAAATTGATCCATGCAATTCATCCAGTAATTCATCAATGACAGGAATGGGGAACTTATCTTTAATAGTGAGCTTGTTGAGCTCCCTATAATATGGACACATGCGCCATGATCCATCCTTCTTGTGCACCAATACTACTGGAGCAGAGAAAGAACTTTGACTCGGTTGAATTATACCAGCCTCTAGCATTTCTGCAACCATACGTTCAATTTCACTTTTTTGGACATAGGGATATCTGTATGGCCTGATGTTTGGAGGAACACTTCCTGGAATCAGATGAATAGCATGATCATGATCACGCATAGGTGGGAGACCTTTGGGAGTCTCAAATACCTTGGAATGATTGTCCAGGACTTTTTGAAGATCTGGAGAAATAGATGATTCTAATGTGGAAACATCTAGCGAACATAATTGTGCAATTACTCCCCTTTTCTCCTTTTTTAGAACCTTTGTCATACCATTAGAGCTGATTATCTTTCCTGGTTTCCCTGCAATACCCCTTAATTCAACTTCCTTTCCTTATGTAGAAAATTTGATGAAAAGTTCTTGAAAATTAAAAGCTATTGTACCCAAGGATTGTAGCCATAGGACTCCTTGTACAACATCAGCACCTCCCATTGGAATGGAAAGCATTGGGCTAGTCAATACATATTCTCCCATGGATAGCTTGATATTATGTCACTTTCCAGAGCAATTTATTGTTCCTCCATTTTCAATCATCACTTGACACTCTAGCGTTGGATATAGGAAGCAATTAAATTCTTTTGCTACCCTACAATGAATAAAATTGTGGGTGCTTCCTGAATCAATCAACACTATTACCTTTTTCTTCTTGATTTGTCCTTCTATCTTGATGGTTTGAGGAGTGGTAATTCCCGCCAATGCATTACAAGATATGGTCGGATTTATTTGTTCTTCATCAAGGATTTGTTCCTGGAGCATATCCTGTTCTTTTGACCTTTCTTGCTCCTTTTCTTCTTCCTCTTCACAATCTATGTAGAATAATTTCTTCTCAGCACACTTATGACCTTTAGTGTATTTTCTATCACAACTATAACAAAGCTCTTTTGCTCTTTTTTCTTCCAATTTTTGTGGTTTCAACCTTATAGGTTGTGGAAGACTAGGGGCAACTGCACTTCCGTCTTTATAGTTGTGAGTGGTATGCTTCCTGGTTGCCATAATTTTGCTTTCCATTTTTCTTGCTAACCCGAATGCCTTCTCTAATGAATCAGGTTCCCAAAGGCAAACATCATGTTGGATATTATCCTTTAAAGACCCTATGAACACATCAATCCTATGCTCCTCTGGAATATCTTTTATCCTTATGTTCAATTTTTGGAACTCCTCAATGTGCTCCATTATTGAACCCTTTTGTTTGAGACTTATCAATTGGCTAAAAAAAGTGTTGCTTTTTGTATCCTCATAATGTGCTATCAATTCTTCCATAAAAATTTCCCAAGTGATAAATTATTTACGAGAGCAAAGCCATTGATACCATACAAACTAATTTGGTTCCAAATATAAAGTTGCCATACGTACCTTTTGTGTGTTTTGCACATTATTGAGATCGAAGAACTGTTCCATCTGTAATATCCATGTGGCGGGATCCTTGCCATCAAACTTCCTCATATCGATTTTTGGAATATGGTGGGTCTTCGATCCAACATTAGAGTCTATGGAATCATGATTAACATTTCTTTTGTTCACATCATGAGTTTCCTTTACAACCTTTTCACCATTAGTAAGTATTTCTTGTAGAAAATTTGTCAAATCTGTCTTCAAATCTGCCATGTCTGTCTTCAAATCTGTCCTCAAATCTATCTTCAGATCATCCATCTTAGCTTCCATGCCCTTTATCTTAGATTCCACACCATTTATCTTAGATTCTACTCCATTTATATGAGCATCTGTTAGCTTTTGTGAGCGTGACATTTGTTGCACTTGTTCTTGTAATTTTGATATATCATGTAGCATTTCTTCCTCTACTTCATGAGTCATGCTAGAGATTTCAGGTTCCTTACTAGGTGTTTGCATTTTCTTTCCTCGGGGCATCAGTTACCGATAATAATGCTTTACTATGCCCTTTGAATTCCTTCAAACCAAGCTTTGCAAAAATTAAAAAAAAAACTACACACCTTTTTTTACTTTGTAGAAGCCTGATATTGAATCTGATGTATCTCTGTCATTTCGAATCATCCAGTTCTAAAACTGGGATCTGTAGTGGCCTTCTATGTCCTCTTTTCAATGCCACTAGTCTGATCCAAATTGGATTCTCCAAGAAAGAGTTATGCACAATCTCCCGCAGTGACCTGATTATAGACTAGTTCAGTATAACGAACTTGTATGAAGTGCCACGTGTCACTGTTTCAACCTCTGACTCTGAAAAATATATACAAGAAAACTACAGTCCATACTATTTCTGTACCTTCTTACGAAATTTTAGTCTGATGCTCAGAAATAAATTTATGACGATTTTACCCAGGTCACCTATTTTGAATATAATTCAAGAGTCTGCAAAAAGACCAACTTCCTCAGATCATGTCTTCGAAAATATCGCACGAAATGCTCTGAAATTCAGACCCAGGGTTCAGCTTGATTTCCTCTCAAATGGGTTTTTTTTTTTTTTTATTTCTGAAATGTCACATAAAAAACGTTATAGGGAAAATGCCACGATGACCTGTTTGGAGCAGCGAAACCCTAGAATCCAAAGCTCTGATACTAAATGTTATGAAACCAGCTCAAGAAAAGATAGAAAAGATAGATCAACGCCTTAGAATTCAGCCTCTTCGAGGGGGAAACCTCCTTTAAATTACATAAACGAACAATTCTTGGATGATTCAAATGACAAAAGCTCCTTTCTATATATAGGAGTCTAAGGAGTCACAATATAATCCAGCCGACCTAACAATAATAATATAAAGCCACAAAAATAACAATAGAGGGATTCTATGGGCACATTAATAACAATATGGGGGCAATGGGGGCATAACAATATAAATAAGGGGTATAACTACAATATTAATGGGGTAATCACTAGTATTATAGGGACCCAACATTGGGTATGGGGACCTTTGGATGGTGTGGATCGATGGTCGGGATCTTGGTCAAGCGGAAAAGGATGAACTATGGTGATTGTGAACGAGGATCATTAGATTGGGAGGAATGGGTGGAGGAGATCAATCACTGGAGGCTTGAAGTCATGGCGGGAGTGGAATAAGTCCGAGCCATCAGATCTTAGATGGGTAGATTGAGCAGCTATTGGGCGAAGGAGGTGCTTGAAGGATAACGCCCGGGAGCAGTTTACTCAAGTAGAAATAGTTTATATTGTGCGGTCATTGGGCAGTAAGTGCTAAAGGTCGGAGTCCACCAGATTCCATTCATCGGGTGCCACGTAGCAGTGAAGGAGAGAGGAATCCGCTTTATCGGGAAGGTATTAATCTCTCTTGTTTTCCCGAGCGATATGTGTGATAGCCGTTAGATCTGGCGGAAATGATCTAACAGTGGTGATTGGTTGAAGCGGGTGAGCGTATAACGTTGGTCGGATGAAGTGTGGACCGTCAGATCAGTGGGAAGATCGACAGCGGGGGACACGAAGGTATGGGAACCTCTCCATGACAGCAGAATAGACCATTTCCATCCTTTAGTCTTCAAAATAGCGGCACTACACCTCAGGGCTAACACTGGCTCCTTCTGGGGATGAAAGCCTCCCTGTGAGGTTTCAAGAACTGCAGACTACTGCCTTTCCAGTAACAAACAAAACAAACTTATCACCTAGTGTTCCATTAGGCATGGAGTTTATTTGCATATAAAACAAAAACTAAAAAAATCTATTACAATATTAAGGCCTTAAAGCCTCATATGAAGTAAAGTCTCAAAACCCGCCCGTTGACTGGGCCATAAAAAACACCTTCCCCCTCCAAATTGTGTAGAATGAAAGTATTTTTTATCTGAACTTGAGCAATGACAAACAGTCCCATCCATAAGTCATCAAATTTACCATGGTTTCCCTTCTTTTCCTTCAATGCATTCCATTTGAGAGCCTAGTCACTGACCTGAAAACTATCCATTTTTGCCTTTCTATCAAAGGTTTCTTTGATCTTCTTCTGATGAATTCTTGACTTCTCAACCAGTTGTTCTCTGATCTATTGTAATTCAACCAAGTTACTCATTCTCCTCGCCATGTCATTCTCTTCATCCTGTTCTTCTTATAAGAATTTGGCCATAGGGAGAATCAGCTAGATAGGAAAAATAACATCAGCGCCATAAACCAGCTTAAATGGAGAATTTCCTATGGAATTCTTGTTGGTAACTCTGTCAGCTCATAGTGCAAACTTCAACTTGGAATCCCAGTTCTTTTTCTTGTCCTCTAACAGTTTTTTGATTATCCATACAAGGCTCTTGTTAGATGATTTTTCCACACCATTTCCTTGAGGATAATATGAGGTAGAATGCACCAATTGAATGCCCATGGATTCACACATGTCCACCAATTCTTTTGCCCTAAAAGCTGCTACATTATCAGTGACTAGTTTGGTTGGGCAACCAAATCTAGTGAAAATATTCTCATTCAAGAACTTTATGATAACTTGATGATTAGCATTTTTAGTGGATATAGCCTCAATCCATTTGGTGACATAATCAGTGGCTACCAAGATCCATTTTTGATGGCCACTAGAATGTGGATTTATCTCATCTATTAAGTCCAAGATGCACTGCTAGAAGGGACCATTAGCGTGTTCTGGCTTCAAAGGAAGATATTTTAGTTGTTGTCTTCCTGCAAACCTCTGACATTTGTCACAAGACTTCACAAAAGAAAAAAAATTAGAGAACATAGTAGGCCAATAATACCCATCTCTCAGGATCTTGTGGGCTGTGGTTTTCCAATAATGATCCACTCTACAAATGCTAGAATGGAACTGGTGCATGACTTCCACAGATTTTCCTTTGTCTAAACAGCTCAAGAGGATACCTGATGGGTCTCTCCAATAGAGCAGGTTTTTATTAATGCAGAATTTTGCTGATCTAAGCTTAATTGCCTGGGCTTGACTTGAGCTATGCCCTGGAGGGACTTCTACCTTCTACAAAAAATGAACTACATTGGAATAACATTCACAGGTGGCTAGATTTTTAGCCAAAGATTGATTCTTCTCTTGCTCTTCTACTGCTTCCTATGTCCACTCACCACCTGAATTTGAACCCATGCAATTGATGTCTAACAGACTGTAATTTTCCTCAGCCATATGCTTAGCCAAGCCTTGGCATTTGACAAGATTGGTGGGCTTCACCTCTATGTTGAACTCTATGAATTTTGCAACCCATTTAGCTCTCTTTCCACCAATATTTGGTTGAGTTAGGACATCTTTTACTGAGGCTGAAGGTACATACGTGACCACTTTGGAATGCAAAATATAAATTCTGAATGCTTTTAAAGATTTTATGAGAGCATAAGATTGTTTTTCAATAAGGATATACCTTAGTTCAACATCCCTTAGAGTTTTGCTGAAAAAGGTCACAGGGTGCTCTATACCTTCATCATTTTTCTGCAACAAAACTGCTACAAGTGTATCATAAGAGGCAAAAGAGAAGATATAAAACTCCCTGGTATAATCTGGACTGATTAGAGTGGGAGCTTCCGTGATAGCTTGTTTGATGACTTCAAAAGAGCTCCTTGCACCATCTGTCCATTTTATTTCTGATCCTTTCTTCAGCATGGAAGTGATGTGCTTCACTAGCTCTACAAAGGTTGGAATAAACCTCCTGACAAAGTTAGTCTTACCTAGGAAATATTGAATGTCCCTGTTTGACCTTGGGATGGACAATGTCTGAATTGCTTGAACTCTTGCTTGATCAGTCTTCACACCTTCAGCAGAAACAATATGTCCCAGAAGTTTGCCTTCTTCTAGAGAAAACTGTGACTTCTTTGGGTTCACAGAAATTCCAAACTGTTTGCACTTTAGAAACACTTTCTTCAAATGTTGCAAATGGTCCTTGTGACTGCTGGAAAAGACTGTTATACCATCAAGGTAAATAAGGACAAACTTGTCCTTCTCTCCCACAAAGGTTATGTCCATGGCCCTCTAAAAAGTAACCCCCGCATTCATCAGTGCAAAAGGCATCTTGGAGTACATGAAAGTGCCCCAAGGAGTAGTGAAGGTGGTCTTTTCCTAATCTTCTGGATGTACAGCAACCTAATTGTAACCTGAAAATCCATCTAAGAAAGACATGACTCTAGCCCCTATAACTTTTTGCAGCAAGTGTTCCATCTTAGGCAGGGGGTAGTTGTCCTTTTTAGAGCATTTGTTCAGATTCTTGAAGTCAACACAAAGCCTAATTTCTCCATTCTTATTTCTTACTACCACAAGGTTAGCTATCCACTTTGAATGCCTTAAGGGAACTATGATGTTGGCATCCAACAGCTTCTTGATTTCCTATTCAATCAAAGGAAATAAAAGAGGGCTTATAGGTCTTAATTTCTGCTTAAAAGGGATGGTGTTCTTATCCAATGGAATCATCTGCTGAATGATGTTGGTGTCATAGGTCCTAAGATCACTGTACTCCCAAGCAAAAATATCAGCAAATTGTTTCATCAGGGTGAAGTACTCGGAACTTTGGGTGGAAGACAAGTGAGCGGACAAATTTATGTACTTTGGATGGGCTGAACTCCCTACATTATGTCTATGAACTGTAGACTCATTTTCTTTTTTTGCAGGCTTATAAGGTACATCATTATGATCAAACAGCTTCTCTAGGGGCACCAATCCTTTGGGTATATGGTTACTAGGTAGCTGAACATTTCTATCTTGACCAATCTCGTCCTTTAGCTTGGACAGGTTGCATTCTTCAATGGTTTCGTTTTCTTGGTCAATGTGCATTTCAGAAAATTCATCAATGACTTGTGAAAACCTATTAATTTCATCATCATCTTCAAAAAATTTCTAGTATTTGACATTGTTAGGCAGAGACGGTCTATATTTAACCTGAACTTCATAAGTCAATTTAGGAGGCAAAGGAGGAATACACTTGCTAGCAGACACACCAAGGGAATTAGCAATTTGGTTCTTCATTCTAGGGATGTAAGAAATGTTGAAACTATTAAAATAACCCTTGAGCTTCCATACCTCATCTCTGTATGCTTTCATCCTTGAATGCTTTTCTTGGAAAGTTTTGTTCACCTGTTGCATGATAAGGTATGCATCTCCAAACACCTTCAAACCTTTGATTCCCATTTCTTTAGCAGTGTTTAAGCCCAATATCAAGGCTTCATACTCTATTATGTTATTTGTGACCTGAAAATTTAACTTGAAAGATAAATGAATGCATTCTTGTGTGGGGGACACAAGGACTACACCTGCCACTGCAGCTTCCTTAGAGCAAGCTCCATCAAAGAACATGTCCCAAATTTGTGGGCCTTCTTCCATTGTGATCTGGCAAACCGGTTTCCTAAGCTGCATGGAGGCCAACTGGGATTCTTCAATCTGAAGAATACAAGCTCCAAAATCAGTGTCGACAAGATAGATGGGATGATTAGTGGGATTCTTTTCATCACTGATGATATAAGACAATTGAGCTTCTCTCTATATCTCCTACTCTCACCTCTGAAAACTGGCACAGTAGCATAGGACAAATCATTTTGCAATGTTCCACCTAATCTCTTGATCCAACCTATGGAAAGAAACATGCCAAACATGGGGGGTAGATTTGCTACCACAATATCCATCATCATGCTCTCCATGGGAAATTGAGACAAGGTGATGGCTAGGTCTTTGATTAATCCCAAACTTTTCACTTTTCTAGAGTCAAAAGAAAACAGAGCATGATAAGACTTGGTAATGTCAAGACCCAACTTATCCATGACAGCCTTGGGCATTAGATTATGGCTGGCTCCTGTGTCCAGAAGGCAGTTGTGAAGGATTTTTTCATGAATAGTAAAAGAGACATAGACTGATGGGGAGTTGTCATCACAATTTTCAATCATTGGGCTGAGAACAACGGCTGGTTTGTCGTCTTGTAGATTTACATAGTTAGTGGAGGCTTGGATGGCTTTAGGCTCAAGGGCCTCGAGGATAGATCTCTTGAAGGACTCATTCTTCACTAGTTCAATCAGAGGTATAGGTATGCTTAGCTTCTGAATTTCTGATTCAAAACTGAAAGTAGAAGGAGACTTTTCAAGGCCTCTTATCTCGTGAGCTGGAGCTTTGAGGATGATGGGATCAATGACCTATCGTTTCTGCCTATTAGCTTGCTGTATTGCAGGGACAACAGCTCTCTGAACAGGAGTTTCCTTGGCATTATTCATCTTCGACCTCAGATCATATTTGTGTTGATCATCAGTTTGTAGAACAGCTCCACCATCCCACTCTTGGCTGATGTGGTCATTGAGTAATGACTTTTCATAGGCAACTAAGGTCAAAAAGGAGGAATTGCCTTTGTCTTCCAGACAATGGATCTCATCATCTTCTTCAAAGTGCTCTTCTTCCATGACTACATTATGGAAAGGGGTCTTCACCCTTTGGTATTCATTGGCATCTTTGCTTCTTTGCAGTTTTGTAACTGCTCATTAGTTTTTCTATATGGATTTGGATTTCTAGGAGTAAAGGTATTAGGAACTCTTCCTTTCCCAGGGTGCTTCTCAACCTTTAATTTGGTGATTTCAGAGGCTAATGACTCTATCATCTTAGCCATTTTGTCTATCTTGGGATCTGAATATGATGAATATTTTCCCCTATATCTCCTTCTATCAACATTCCCCTTGAGCTTCTCTACGGCCATGATGTTTCATTCTACTTCCAAGGCTGCATCCTGCATATCAGCCAAGGTGGCACATCGTCTCTCCCTCAACAGTAAACAGAAGTCAGAATCAAAGGCACTAGCATAGGTGAGTTTAGCAGAGGTAGTGGTGGGTTTTACTTTAGCTGGTATCGTGTTGTACGTGTGGTTAAACCTCTTATTAAAATCAGACAACAACTCACCATTTTCCCTCTTTAAGTTCCCAAACTCGGTGTGGTAGTAGAGTAGATCCTTCTTATTCCCCTAATGATTTAGGAATGCATCATCTAAAGCCTCAATATCTGTTATATACCTTGGGGTTAGTTCTCTGAACCATTTTCTAGCCTCTCCATCTAGACTTTTGACAAAGACCCTCATCCATACATCATCTTCACTAATGTCCAAGTTATTAGCATAGCTATAGAATGATTCAAGATGTTCCTTAGCTATAACACCTTCAGTCCCAGTGAACTTAGGAATATACTTATGATATTCTCCAGTAGGCATGGCATTCAAAGGAGTGGGCAGTACTAGAGGTCCATACCTAGCAGCTATGATTCTTTCCATTTTGGTAGGTGTTGCCATAGCTGTGGTGGCTATAAGGGTACTGGAAGTCTGAATGACAGAGGGTTGAGGAGTGACTGATAGGACTAAAGGAGTATGATGGATAGGAGGAGAGGTTTCCTTTGGGCTTACAATGAAAGGAGAACCTAGAAAATAAGGAGCTCTATGAATCTCTGAGATGTTTTCTTCACTGCTAGTATTAGATGCTATACTCTCAACATGTATTTGTTCTATTATAGGATTTTCTTGAAGAGATATAGAATATTTTTTAGAGCTACCTGAACCTGATGCTCCTTTCTGCAACGCCTTTCTTTCTTTGATGATTTTTCAGTGTCAGGTATTGGGTCAGCTCGTGGCTTCTGAGGATTTCTCTGGGTATGCCTCAAAAACTGAGACAGAAGTATGGAGTGGAGTTTCCAAGAGGTTTGTCCTCCAGTAGATTCGCCAGATAGATGTCTACAACCCAAATAGTTTCCAAGATTTGTCTATCATCAAAGTTGGATTTGTGTCCTCCCCCAGGGAAGCTGAGCTGTAGTCGCCTCTCCCTGGAAACGACGTCAATTATGTTAGCACTCTAGGAAACTCTCCGAGGTTGTAGCTCGGAGATGCTTGGTAACATATAAATCTTCAATATCATTCTCTGAACTATAGGAATGCATTAGGATTCGGACCAAGTCAGATGATTGTTTCAACTCTGTTTTCACTCAAGACATGCATGAACACCCTCAGCTTGACAAGGCTTTTCGACCACTAATGCTCAATAGTTTATAGATTCAATGAATAGGTGGAGAATACTAACTGTACCAATAGATACATACATATACACGTATGAATGGCTAGCTACAGAAATTAAATGAAGCTTGCAAATCCAATTTATCAACGCAGAGATACGATGACAGTGATCTGGCATTAGGCACAAGAGAAAACATGAATAACCTATTCAATTGCAAGCTTAGAACATAGGAGAAGATGCCAATTGAACATGTAACAGCAAAATAATCTTGTATTACTGGAATAAAGATGAGACGCTGGGAGGAACAAAGTATCCACAGTCTCCAAAAGTTGAACCCTTCTTCCTTCGAACTTTCAGCCATTTATAGGCCTTTTACACTACTCTCGAACTTTCTAAGGCTCAAGATGTCTTAATCTATCCCCTTTGTCTTCTAACCACTTGATGCCATAACTAGACAAACATGAACTCAGAGAGCTTTGTTTCTAACAAGCACGGTAATCAAATTCTGGTAATTTCGCTGCGTTGTTAGGTGGTTCGCTCGTGCCAGCGATGTTCCATAATCATTTCTATTGGTTCGGCTACATCGTGCTGTTGCTTTTTCCCCTTTCGGCCATGCATTCTGTTATTTTAGTTCAATTGTCCGACTGTCAAAAGCCAACAAACTTCCTCCCCATGTGACTGGTAGGAACTAGGGTACGAGGGCTGTTGGATGGTGTGGATCGACGGTCGGGAGGTTGGTCAGGCAGCAAAGGATGAACTATGGTGATCGTGAATGAGGGTCGTTGGATCAGGTGGAATGGGAGGAGGAGATCAATCATCGCAGGCTTGAAGTCGTGGTAGAAGCGGAATAAGTCTGAGCTATCAGAACTTAGATGGATAGATCGAACGGCTATTGGGTGGAGGAGGTGCTCGAAGGATAACACCCGGGAGCAGTTTACTCAAGTGGAAATGGTTTATATCGGGCAGTCATCGAGCGGTAAGTGGTAAAGGTCGGAGCCTGCCCGATTCCATTCATCGGATCCTAGAGAGAGAGGAACCCACTTTATCGGGCGAGTATCCCGATCTCTTGTTTGCCCGAGTGATATGAGTGATAGTCATTAGATCTGGCGAAAATGATCTAACGGTGGTGATTGGTCGAAGTGGGTGAGCGTATAATGTTGGTCGGATGAAGTGTGGACTGTCATATCAGTGGGAAGATCGATGGTGGGGAACACGAATGTATGGGAACCTCTCCACGATAGCAGAATAGACCATTTCCCTCCTTTAGTCTTCAAAATAGCATCACTGCAACTCAGGGCTAACGATACCCACACTCGTTCAAAGAAGAGTTTAGCAGTGGCTTCTGCTATGATATTCTTCTTGCAGGCCGCCATAACATCCATCTTCAAAAATCTGTCGACGACCACAAAAAAAGTCATTTCCATGGTTACTAGAAGGAAGTCCCGACATGTAATCCATGGAGATGGATTCCCAAGGTTGACTAGGGGTAGGCAACGGAGTATAGAGGCCTTGCTTCTTGATGTTTGGCTTGGCAATGGTGTAGGTAGTGCGGGATCTGATGTACTTCCCGACATCATGTCAAAGATTCGGCCAATATAAATACTTCTATAGTACTGCTACCATTTTCTAGACCCTGAAATGCCTAGCGGCCCGCCTGTAGTGCGCTTCCCAAATCATCTTGGCACGCTTGCTAGAAGGAACACAAAGGTGTCCCAGGTGGCATAACAAGGCAGCCTAGAGGTGAAAAAATGGAAATTTTTGACCTTCCAAGAGTGTCTGGTATTTGTGGCTGAATTCTGGGTCACTTTTATAGAGAAGTGGCCAATGAGAAATCTTGTGCCAACAAGAGTTAAGCACGGTGGTTAACTCCATTGTCGGTGGTCGGTTGAGGCAATATGAAACATTATTGGTGCTACCCTTCTTATACTTGATATTCAAATGGAACTGTTGCAGGTATGTAGACCACTTCTGATGGCAATCATTCTGCAACTTCCCTTGCATTTGTATGAACTACAAGGGCCAGTGGTCTGTGTGGATGACTGTTTCCTTCCCCAAAATGTAATGCTTCCATTGTCGGTAGGCTTGCACAATGGAATACATCTCTTTGTCATAAGTGGGATACTTCCGAACTGTGTCTAAAAGTTCCTCACTGTGATATGCTACTGGATGCCCTTGTTGAGTAAGGACTACCCCGATAGTATAGAGACATTTGTCTCAATCTCAAATGGTTGTTGCAAGTCTGGTAATGTGAGAATTGGTGTAGAGAAGAGAGGATGTTTCAACTCTGTGAATGGCTTTTGTTGAGATTCAGACCAAAATAATTTTTCTTTCGTTCATCCCTTGGTGACTTGACTCAAGGGCCAAGTGATATGAGAGAATCCCAACACGAACCTGCGGTAGAAATTGGTAAGACCCAGAAAGATGTGAAGCTTTGTCAGAGTGGCTGGAGCCGGTGAATCCCAAATGACTTGGATCTTGGCTGGATCCACATGCACCCCGTGTTCATCAATAATGTATCTGAGATACTGAACTTGGGTCATGCCAAAAGTGCATTTCTCCAAATTGGCAAATAGCTTGTGTTGCTATAGTGTTTGGAGAACCTGGCTGATGTCGTGGAGGTGCTCTTATAAAATCTGGTTGAAGATCAGGATGTCATCCAAGTATACCACTAGAAATGAGTTGGTGAATGGATGCAAGATGTCATCCATCAGCCTCATAAAGTTTGTTGGAAATAATACTAAGAGGGAGGGTGAATCAGTATTATCAGATCAATAATTTAATTTTCAAAACTGATTTGTATACACTACTTTAGCTTAGTGCACTAGCATGTATATGCAAATGTACTTAATGCAACCAGCTTATATGCAGAGATATTTTGATTTACCAAAATTAGCATGCATTGAACTTTAACCAGTATATCACGAATTCATTAGATAGTGCAGTAAAAGCAGAATAAAGCATCACACATAAGCAACACACCTGAACACCAAGATATAAGGTGGAAATCCAATGTGGGTAAAAACCACTTGCTACTGTTGTCTCTGTCTTCTTTTAATAATAAGAAAATTTATGTTTACAATTTTTGTACTGGTGTAGTCTTATACCAGTACACAGGCTTCTACCTGCAGAAGGGTACAACCTTCTCTCGTTCTCTAGCTTCTACTGGAAGGGATATAAAGCCCCCTAGCTTTTGTACTAGCCGATATGTTTACTAGTATGTATGTGCCGACCTACAGAAGGCTACCACCTTCTTTCTTCTTCTAGAGACTTGTTGATGCCTAAAAAATCGTTGAATCAACATCGGGGAAAACCACCCGGTCCTGACCTTAAAGCAACTCCTTTTCTGTTTGATGTGGTGGCTCCGACTGGATATAATGGGACTAGTTTCCCAATGATTTGTAAATAGGATGGATAAGTGGTTGATTTTCTATTATCTAATGATAATGATGGATGATTTATTCTAAAATGAAAAATTATAAACAACTAATCTATCTTGGGAAATTTCCACTTTAGTGTAACTCTTATTGATCTTTATCTACAAATAGGCATATAGATGACTCTATTGATAAATAAAGACATTAATTCATATGATAATTACTTTGTTCAAGTAGTTGAACAAAGTAATCATTAAAACATTATTACACTATTCTTCGTATATCATTGACATAAATATGATTGAAAGAATAACATTCCTTAAACATTCAATACTGATAAATATAAGGATTGTTGTTAAAACACATACATATATCAAATGATAGCAAGATTGAATAAACGTTGATTCATAAAAGAATGGAACAAAGACATAGATAATAGTACCATATGTAATTCAAATCCCTTCCGATATCAATCGTATTCATATTCCGCCTTCAAACTCAGAAATACTCTCACAGAAAGCAATAGTGCATATCTCATCAAAGCATTCTTCATTAAAATTCAGAATATAGGCCCAGTCTTCATAAAAATATATATCGGAAGCACAATAGTGTGACTCTCGATTCAAGTTTTATACAAAAATTGAGGACCGCTTCTAAAGACATGAAAGGGTCTTTAAATACTATCTAAGCTAACTGATTATGAAAATAAAAATGCTATGATATGGTATAACCAAATCATGAAAATCTCCTTGAAATAGGCATGCTTGCAGTTGGTAGAATGATTCACTGTTTCGGCCGATCATCCTTTGGTTTGAGTTGGCATATAGCAAGCATTGGTTGCAATTTTGGAGGGTGACTCAGACGTGAATGCAGTTGGGCTGAATACGTAGCATCATGAATTTCAGGAATTATGTAACCGATTGCATCGGTTAAACATTTCAGTGTTGCTTTTTGACTATGTGGTTTAACTAGGAAAAACCAAAAGGTGTCCCAAGTTAAACTTTGGATGTCTGCGATTAATCTTTCCTTCTTTTCTAACTCCTGCTTGCATGACTGCTCCAGTGCTTTGGCTGATGGCAATTTACCTGGAGTGCATTCTGAAATCAAATTAGACAGATAAAGAGTATCGTTAATTAATTCAATCAAATTACCAGTTACTGATCTACATCTCGAAGTTGCCCTTTCTGCTTTCATCAATTGGGATTGCCATTCTAGGAAAATAATTTCTTTGTGTGATTCTAGAATTTTAGGCAGATTTGCAGCTTGCCCTTCATTGGTTTCTTGCCAGGGAAGAAAGTTTGTTAATATCTCATCGGCCTGTTCCAAATTCTGCCTTGCGTCAACTGATTTGTCAATCATTGAAGAAGAAATCTCATAGAGGGGCTCAGCAAGAGAAATATTATGACATAGTAAATTTAATTGTTTAATCAATGCCCTATTGATATGGAGAGCTTCGGATCTGAACTCTGCTGGTTGAGGAAGACTTTTGAACTTTTCTATTTGTTGAGTCAGTTGAGCGATTTGCTCATCTTTTGTTTTTCTCAATTGCTCATTTGTTGTCTTTAGCTTGGCCAATGCTAAAGATAATTCTTTTTGTTTCTATACTGCACTTTGGTCTATCCTCTGCTTCTCCTTGAGCAATTGCTCATTTAGCTAGTTATTTGATTGTTGTTGCGCTGCTAACTGTTGTTCCAACTGCTCTATTCTCTGTTGCTTTTCGGATACTTGTGCTTCCAGTGAAACAATTGTTTGATATTTTTCTTTGAGTAAATTGCTAACTTCTGATGCTTTATTCATAGTAGCTGCCGAGTATGCCCCGACATATTGAGAGAGTTTTGTAAGGTCTTCGGAAGGATTAATTTCTTCTCTCCATACCACATTAGCCATTTCTGTTTGTGCAGGTAAAAGAGAGGATTGATCAAACTTTCTCTTCTTCCTTTGTCTTTTTACTACAACCTTATGTTTGGGGCTGTAAAAGACATCTAAAGGTGGTAGGTCTTCTACCTGTAGGATGATTTCATCATATGGATTTTCTAGAATTATCTCCATATCTTTCTGAATGATGGGTGGGCAGCTCGTTCCTTTAGTTGGAACTGTACTAGTTGATGTTTTGTGACCAGTTGTCACTCCAGGCGTGCTGGATCCCTGTAAAGTCTCAGTATTTCTTATAATGGAATCAAACTGTTGCCATTCTTGAAGAAGCTTGGGATCAATCTGAGTATCTATATTCATGAGTTGACTATCTTTTCCCTGTTCCTATTTTTGTTCCTGTTCCTGTTTCTACTCTTGTTCCTGTTTCTGTTCCTGTTCGAAGGTCTTTTCCACATCAGAAATCTTTCCAGTAACTATTTGTTCAACCTGACCGGATGACTGGGCTTTAGGATCTGTGACTAAGAGGTCTAAAGGTAGAGTTTGCAACCTCTGCTCTCTAAGCCTATTAAACACTTCTAATCCTTCATCTTGATATTTGATTCTAGCCAATGATTTAACTTGAAATAAAGATTGGGCTGAGGAAAATAGATCATCGAAGTTATCCTTCTCATGATCAAACTTTGCAAGCTTGGCTTGTTCAAGAACATTATAGGCAACTTTTCTTGGATCATATTGCCTATTGGGGATTGTTGCAAGATTCAACATTAGTATTTTTCCTGTCTCCTTTTCCACATGTTTGTAATCATGAAGAGTGAAAACACCGCATCTTAAAGGGAATGGAGGCCATACCTGTTTCTTGGAATTTCTAAGGGTTTTGGATGTCCCTTCTACTGTTATTTGATAGGCTAATTCCCGAGCTAACAGTTTATCGGGCACATATAGTGGAAGGACATGAGGTTTTGTAAGGCTACCAAAAAGCCTTATATAAGTGAAATTTTCTTCCCCAAACCAACTGCCTACTGCTGTCAAATCTGTTTCTACTTCTGGGGATATCTTTGGGGCAGGCTTATCAAAAATAGAGTAATAAATAGGCACCATAAAACCATTGCAGATTTTGTACAAATGGTTTTTGTAATTTGCCTTCCATAACTGATCATGATAGATATGGATTGGCTTAGGGTCTGTGGGGGTCCATCTCCACCCGAGCAAAGGAAATTCAAAATTGAAACAAACAATGTCCATAATGTAAGCACTGTAATAGAATGGGGGAATAGTCCTAGTAGTTTGATATGCATTTGCTCTATACTCTAGGATTGTTGTGGCTAACTTGTCAGATAAAATATTGGCCCAATCCATTACATAGCCATTGATTGTCGCCTCCATTAGAGGGACCATTTCTATAGTGAACTTAGTAGAGTCATGAATTCCCCACATTCTACACATCATAGCTCCGGCATAACAGTAAGGAGAAGCCAATGAGTCCACAGAGTACTTACCCGATGATTCGTGCTTGTGCTTCTCGGGAAAATGTCTCCACTGCTTAATCGGGGCTGATTCTGACTCATTTTCTTTTGCAAACTCTTCAAGAAAGGCTTTGTTGTACCACTTTTCAGGCTCAGGCAAGTGATACATTTTCCTTAGATCATTTGGCTGAAATGAGTCGAATATCCTCCCGTCAGCTGTGCAAAAGGTTCTGTTTGTAACTGGAATTTTTTCCACTACCCATCTTACGACATCAGTATATGGGAGGACTTTAGCCCGGGCAGCTATTCTGTGAAGATAGGAGCATGCCAACTCTTTAAGAGTTGCTTCAGACTTATCAGTTGAATCAGCAGTGGCATCTTCTGATAGTTCTTCGGGGTCTTCAATTTCAATTAGATTATAGATTCCTTCCCAGCTAGTATTTCCTAATCCGAGACATGTAGTGTCTGATATTAATCCCTTTTTACTTGGTTCGGGATCTTTGGCTGGCTGAGCTGTTGCTACAGGAGCTGCTGCTGTGGATTTCTTTGACTTCCTTCCCATTTTGCTTCGGATTTCTGTTCTTAGCGGAATTCTGCACAAGCGATTGCAAAACCGTGATACAGAGAAATACTGTAACAGACCAATATGATAATGAAAAAGGAGTTACGTTGATTAGCAGGTGATAATGGGATATAGTTAAAGGTTGGCGTGGATGAAATCTAAAGAGAAGATCTACCCTTAACTGCTTCATTGAATAGCCGTTTAACCTGTCAATCATGGTAAAGACGGTTTTAAATGCCCATCATGTCGCTTATATGCCGAATGATAAATTGAAGCGTGCCTTAGATTCGTTTGATGGATGATCATTGATAAATCGCAAATCGGCGATCGGGAATATCAAGGGAAAGGCTTTAATGTTTGTTTTAAATATCTCCGATCACCAAAAGGTGATACAATGCATGCAAACCTTTTAAATATATTCTCGAGATGTGCACCTCATTAATACATCGCAATCGGAGGATGGGTTCGGGCTTTATTATTCTGTCATTGTGATTTCGCTGATTGTCGATTGCCGATTGCGATATGCTTTATCGCATCGGAGGATTTGAGCCCGCCTTCAATTATGTGTTGGCTTGTTGTTGTCATCGCCGATTTGCCGATTGCAATATGTTTTATCGCATCGGAAGAATTAAAGGGCTGCTTTATATTGTGTTTGGCATTTGATATCTCCGATCTCCGATTGTGATTGCCTTTTTGGATCGGAGAGAATGGATGTGCTTTTTCGTAAGTTTCCTTTGTTATTGCGATATGCGATCTTCCGATCGCTTTATTGCAATAACGAAGAGTTTTATAAATTTTTTAAAGTCACACTTTTATTTCTATTCAAAAGATTTTTAAAATGATTCATTTACCTTAAGCCTTTTAATAAGGGTTTTCTTATGATGGGTTAATACCAATTTATTTACACATCTAGCTAAGTTTAATTTTAAAAGGGACCCATTTCATATTATGATTTTGTATAAAAATTTTATGAAATGGGGGGTTGTTGTATAGCACAATAGGACCACATTTCATAAATTTTCAGACTGGATCCATCAACAACATTATAACTGACGTTCAATCATCAAATATATCTGCATCACCCAATCAGCTTTTGAACCAATCACAACTGAATAACCAGAACAGAAACAATAAATCTAATCATTCAGAGTATTGTCACCAGACTATAATAACCAGAACAGAAACCAAAACCCAGAACTTTGCAACAACAAACAGCAGCAACTAAACATATTTTATACGGTATACACTATTTCCATGTGTTGAACCTGCGTGTACATGCGCTTTTCTCAAAGCCAACCTGCGTATACATATGCAAATATAAATTCAGAGTTCTGCAACTATTCCAGACTTTAGTTATACCCAGATCATATCATTTACAGAATAATATATGCGTCAGTATTCAGATCTAGAATATACATGAGCATCAACACATAATGATAGTTCATTTTACACCTTAAGAACCCGATTCATCATTAGATTTGATTCCTCACCATCATCTAAGGTTCATCCTTGGTTCATATCTAGCTATGCACCATAACCCAATAACCTGTATACTAGATCTCACACTTCGTTAGATATTCGATACTTGCACACCTTGGCCTAATGATCTTCTCCTCCTTTTATAGTTTGTAGGCCTTTCTCAATACCATGGAACAAAAATACTTAGGACCAATACCTTGGACCAAATACCTAGGGTTAATTCCTTGGACCAGATACCTTGGACCAAATACTTAGTTTTCCAAGGTATGCGTGCTTTTCATTTTGTGAAAGTACATGTGTCCGTATACGTGACTTGTATATAGTGAACCTGCGTGTATACGCGGCTTGGTCAATGGTGAAACTGTGTATACCTCTCTTTCTTCATTCTGTGTAGTCTGATCTGTAACTCTGTGTTGTTAACCTGTTGTACTGTGATCTATCATCTGCAGTACTATGATCTATCATCAGAGTGAGTTTCCATCAAGGACGACACTTGTATCATAATGCCAACAAGGTTGAAGGAGCATTCGTCAACCCGAAAGGCATAACCAACCATTCGAAAAGGGCCTCCTTGGCTTTGAAGGCAGTATTCCACACATTGGAGGGTTTGATTGGTACCTGGTGATATCCTGATTTCAAGTGGATCTTGATGAAATATTTTTCCCCCTTCAGTTGTTCCATAAGGTCATCAATCCTTGGGATCAGGTACCTATTCCAGACAGTGATCTTGTTTAGCGCTCGATAGTCAATACAGAGTCTCCAAGTCCCATTCTTTCTTCTATGCCAACACGATCAGGCTCTCACATGGCGATGAACTCGGTTGGATGTGACCTTTTTGTAGTAGCTCCTGAATCTGCCTCTTGATTTCGTCGTTCTCGAGAATGGAACAACGATAGATTGGTCCATTGGGTAGTGACGCACCTATGGTTAGATCGATGGAGTACGTGACCTGGCAGTGTAGAGGCACCCCTGCAGGGGAGGTGAAGATGTCCTCGTACTCCTCCACGACCTTGTCCATATCTTGTTGTCGTGCGGAGGGGCCTTGTCTAGAGGTTGTGGCCATCGTCTTCTTCTTTCCTTGAGGGCATATCATGAGGAAAACAAATTTTCCTGTTTTGGAAATGAACTTACTTCATTGTTTTCTAGTAACCAAAGTAACAATAACAACACGAGGAATTGACTCATACACAACATGTCGCTTTCGTAAGTATCGTTGGCCTAATAATACATCAAAAACATCAAGGGGAGCAACGTCACATAACACCTCATCCGGGAAGGGCTTGATGTTGTATGGAAGGCGACACTGCTGGCTCATGCGAAGATCTCGTCATTGGTGAAGCCACCTGATGGTGTACGGTTGTGGATGTGATGTGGTAGCTAAGCCCAACTGCTTCACGACCTCTTCCGAAATGAGGTTCCTTTGGCTCCCGCTGTCGATAATGAACTGTAGCGGGTAACCCTTTACCCACATTTGGGAGTGGAAGAGGCGCTCCTCCTCCTCTGGATCTTCAGGTTCCTCCTTCTGGATCTTTGTGATGGAAACGGTGGCGTTGGGCTCCGCATCGATAACCTGCTTCCCTTTGTCATTCCCCTTGTCAGGTTCTGACTCAGAGTCGAAACACGCATCTGATTTCAAAGCCTTTAGCTTGGCCACAAGTGACTGCTTGGCCCGACACTCACTTGTGTTGTGAGTGGAGCTCTTATGGAACTCACACCACTTTCCTGTGTCCTTCTTCAGCTTCGCAGTGTTGTTCTTTGCTTGCAGCTTTGGTGGGTTGTCCTGGGCCACCCCACCTTGGCTTTGTCCTTTGTTCTGCGGTTTGCAGGCACCTTTCCCTTGCTTCGAATTTGCAGATCCAAAGTCTCTCTCCTTTCATTTAAAATTTTGCTCGATCTTGACGGCATATCGATATGTCGTGCCAAGCGAGGAGATGTCCAGGAACTCCATCTCATCCTCGGTGTACCTACGTAGGTATTCGTGGTACTTGAGAACCAAATTCTTCTCAGAATCATTGATACCTAACTTCATGCGAAGGGTATGAAAAAAATTGGTAAATTTTGGCACATCTTGGTCCCTTCCCTATCGCAACATTGTCCACTTTATGTATTTGTCCTCATAGCTCCTAATAGGGTAGTATTATTCCTTGATAGCATCCCAGAATGAGTTCCAAGTGGGTGCAACTGAAAATAGTGATTCCGTACTTTCATCCTTCTACTCACAGTAGGTTTCCCACCAACCCTTGACATGGGGGGCTGCTTTGAGAAGTGAAAAGGTGATCTTTTCCCTGCTAGAAAAATCATGAATAGAGAAATATCCTTCTAGAAGATTTAACCATTTATCTACAACGTCTACATCTATTTGACCCTCAAATATGGTAATGTCAAAGTTAACTTGTACCTTAAAGGCTGTGGCGCTTCCAGAGTATCTTCCAGAAGTAGATGTGTTGCCCCTTGGTAGCTGCTGAAGGATCTGGGCAAAGTTGTCCATCATCGCGTTTCTATGTCACTCGAGGGATTCTTCAAGCCAATTTGATAGGATGTCCTACCCCCTCGTCTTTCTTTTCATCTACCATGGGAGGCCGTTGGGATTTGCAAGGTTGGTCTTGCAAAGGTTTGACGAGTTCAAGCCCTAACTCCTTATATCCTGACCTCATTGGGGACATGCGTAAAAAAAATAAAGAAAGAGCAGACAACTCTAATACCACTAATCCGGATTTAAACAGGAACACAACAAATTATAGATAAAGCCATAAGTACAAATATGCAGTAGAAATAACACTTCATTTCATTAATATCAAATACTGAAATATGCTTACAAACAAAATCGAAATAATACTAGCTCGGGGGATGGTAGCTTATCTCTGAGAAGAGATGTGGCAGCTACATGTCTCCAAAATGTGTTACAATGAGGCTAACAAGCCTATTTATTGTTGAGAGACAATGGAAAACCCTAAACATCCAAAAACCTAACCCTAGGAGATGAAGCACCAAACTATGGTCCCTGTTTGGGTAAATTGGTACATCAACTTCCCAGGGTCGTAACTTTGGCAAACGAACTCCAATTGATGCGCATAATACCTTGTTATAAAGATATATCTGAGGAATAAAACTTTTGAGAGATCAAAATTGGTATTTGACCCACGTTGTTCCCTGGTTTCCCAAAAAAACGTCGTTTTGGGCCTCAAAACGGTTCTCGAAGTTCACTGTTGGGTCCCTATAATACTAGTTATTACCCCATTACTATTGTAGTTATACTCCTTATTTATATTGTTGTGACCCTATTACCCCCATATTGTTATTTCTGTGCCCCATAGAATCCCTCTATTGTTATTTTTGTGGCTTTATATTATTATTGTTAGGTCGGCTCGATTATATTGTGACTCCTTAGACTCCTATATATAGAAAGGAGGTTTTGTCATTTGTATCATCGAAGAATTGTTCATTTATGTAATGTAAAGGAGGTTTCCCCCTCGAAGAGGCTGAATTCTAAGGCGTTGATATATCTTTTCTATCTTTTCTTGAGCTGGTTTGATAACATTTGGTATCAAAGCTTTGGATTCTAGGGTTTCGCTGCTCCAAACAGGTCATCATGGCATTTTCGCTATAACGTTTTTTCTGTGACATTTCAGAAGTCGCAAAAAAAACCCATTTGAGAAGAAATCGCGCTGAACCTTGGGTCCAAATTTCAGAGCTTTTCGCGCGATATTTGCGGAGATATGATCTGAGGAAGTTGGTCTTTTTGCAGACTCCTGAATTACATTCAAAATAGGTGACTGGGAAAAATCGTCATAAGTTTCTCTCTGGGGATCGGATTGAAATTTCATAAGAAGGTACAAAAAGAGGACGGACTGTGGTTTCTTGTATGTGTGTTTCAGATTCAAAGGTTGAAACAGTGACTCGTGGCACGTCGTACAAGTTCGCTCTACTGAATGAGTATAAAAGCAAGTCACTGTGGGAGATTTCACATAACTCTTCCTTGGAGAATCCAATTTGGCTCAGACTTGTGGCATTGGAAAGAGGATGCAGAAGGCTACTACAGGTAGCAATTTCAAAACTTGATGATCCGAAATTACAGAGATACATCAGATTCAATATCAGGCTTCTATAAAGTGAAAAAAGGTGTGTAGTTTTTTTTAAATTTTTGTGTAAGCTTGGTTTAACAGAATTCAAAGGGCATAGTAAAGCATTATTATTGGTAACTGATGCCCCGAGGAAAGAAAATGAAAACACCTAGTAAGGAACCTGAAAGCTCTAGCATGACTCATGAAGAAGAGAAAGAAATGCTACATGATATATCAAAATTACAAGAACAAGTGCAACAAATGTCACGCTCACAAAAGCTAACAGAAGCTAAAATAAGTGGCGTGGAATCTAAGATAAATGGCGTGGAATCTAAGATAAAGGGCATGGAAGCTAAGATGGAGGATTCGATGGCATATTTGAAGATAGATTTTAAGACAGACATGGAAAAATTGAAGAAGTTGCTACAAGAAAGGGTCACTAATGGTGAAAAGGTAGTAAAGGAAACTCATGATGAGAACAAAAGAAATGTTAATCATGATTCCATAGACGCTAATTTTGGATCGAAGAATCACCATATTCCAAAAATCGATATGAGGAAGTTTGATGGCAAGGATCCCGCCACATGGATATTACAGATGGAGCAATTCTTCGATCTCAATAATGTGAAAAACGCACAAAAGGTACGTATGGCAACTGTATATTTGGAACCAAATCAGTTTGTATGGTATCAATGGCTTTGCTCTCGTAAACAATTTATCACTTGGGCAATTTTTACGGAAGAATTGATAGCACATTATGAAGATACAAAAAGCAACACTTTTTTTAGCCAATTGATAAGTCTCAAACAAAAGGGTTCAGTAATGGAGCACATTGAGGAGTTCCAAAAATTGAACATAAGGGTAAAAGATATTCCAGAGGAGCATAGGATTGATGTGTTCATAGGGTCTTTAAAGGATAATATCCAACATGATGTTCGCCTTTGGGAACCTGATTCATTAGAGAAGGCATTCAGGTTAGCAAGAAAAATGGAAAGCAAAATTATGGCAACCAGGAAGCATACCACTCACAACTATAAAGACGGAAGTGTTGTTGCCCCTAGTCTTCCACAACCTATAAGGTTGACACCACAACAATTGGAAGAAAAAAGAGCAAAAGGGCTTTGTTACAGTTGTGATAGCAAATACACTAAAGGTCATAAGTGTGCTGAGAAGAAATTATTCTACATAGATTGTGAAGAGGAAGAAGAAAAGGAGCAAGAAAGGTCAAAAGAAGAAGATATACTCCAGGAACAAAGCCTAGATGAAGAACAAATAAATCCGACCATATCTTGTAATGCATTGGCGGGAATTACCACTCCTCAAACCATCAAGATAGAAGGACAAATCAAGAAGAAAAAGGTAATAGTGTTGATTGATTCAGGAAGCACCCACAATTTTATTCATTGTAGGGTAGCAAAAGAATTGAATTGCTTCCTATATCCAGCACCAGAGTGTCAAGTGATGATTGCAAATGGAGGAACAATAAATTGCTCTGGAAAGTGCCATAATATCAAGCTATCCATGGGAGAATATGTATTGACTAGCCCAATGCTTTCCATTCCAATGGGAGGTGTTGATGTTGTACTAGGAGTCCAATGGCTACAATCCTTGGGTACAATAGCTTTTAATTTTCAAGAACTTTTCATCAAATTTTCTACGGAAGGAAAGGAAGTTGAATTAAGGGGTATTGCAGGGAAACCAGGAAAGATAATCAGCTCTAATGGCATGACAAAGCTTCTAAAAAAGGAGCAAAGAGGTGTAATTGCACAATTATGTTCGCTAGATGTTTCCACATTGGAATCATCTATTTCTCCAGATCTCCAAAAAGTCCTGGACAATCATTCCAAGGTATTTGAGACTCCCAAAGGTCTCCCACCTATGCGTGATCATGATCATGCTATTCATCTGATTCCAGGAAGTGTTCCTCCAAACATCAGGCCGTACAGATATCCCTATTTCCAAAAAAGTGAAATTGAACGTATGGTTGCAGAAATGCTAGAGGCTGGTATAATTCAACCAAGTCAAAGTTCTTTCTCAGCTCCAGTAGTATTGGTGCACAAGAAGGATGGATCATGGCGCATGTGTCCGGATTATAGGGAGCTCAACAAGCTCACTATTAAAGATAAGTTCCCCATTCCTGTTATTGATGAATTACTGGATGAATTGCATGGATCAATTTACTTCACCAAGTTGGATCTTCGTTCGGGATATCATCAAATCAGAATGAAGATTGAAGACATTCCAAAAACGGCATTTAGAACTCATGAGGGTCATTATGAATTTTTGGTCATGCCTTTTGGCCTTACCAATGCACCTTCAACATTTCAAGGTTTGATGAATTCAATTTTCAAACCATTCCTTAGAAAATTTGTGTTAGTATTTTTTGATGATATACTAATCTACAGCAAGTCTTGGAAGGATCATGTTGAACATGTTGACAGGGTGCTACAACTATTGGAGGAGAAACAATTATATGCAAAAAGATCCAAATGTTTCTTTGGAGTCCAGGAGGTGGAATATTTGGGTCATATTGTATCTCATGAAGGAGTTAAGGTAGACCCTAGCAAAATTAAAGCCATTAAGGAATGGAAAATCCCCACATCCATAAAGCATCTGCGAGGATTTCTTGGGTTGACAGGGTATTATCGCAAGTTTGTTAAGAATTATGGGAGAATAGCAGCACCTCTAACAACATTATTGAAGAAAGATTCATTTTCATGGACTCCGGAAGCAACAAAGGCCTTTGAACATCTTAAAGAGGCAATGTGCCAAGCACCGGTCTTAGCTACGCTAGACTTCACAAAAACCTTTATTGTGGAATGTGATGCTTCAGGAAATGGAATTGGTGTTGTTCTAATGCAAGATGAAAGACCCATTGCTTTTGAAAGTCGTCCAATCAAGGGAAAGTTTTTAAGCAAAGCTATTTATGAGAAGGAAATGTTGGCAATACTCCATGCACTTAAGAAATGGCGACCCTACCTAATGGGAAGACACTTCAAGGTAAAAACGGATCATGATAGCCTTAAATACTTTTTAGAACAAAGATTATCCTCTGAAGAGCAACAAAAGTGGGTCACAAAGATGTTGGGTTATGACTTTGAAATCATCTACAAAAAAGGGAAGCAAAATGTGGTGGCAGATGCACTCTCAAGAAAGGATGAGGATGTGGAAGCATTGTTGTGTGCCATTTCTATTATCCAACCAGATTGGATAAACGAAGCAAGGGAGGAATGGAAGAATGACGAAGAAGTGTGGGCACTTATTCGAAAGCTACAACAAGATTCCAGTACTTCTGATACATTTAGCTGGAAAAATGATTCATTATGGTACAAAGATCGCTTGTACCTCTATAAGAATTCCTAGCTAAAACAAGAGATTCTTATGGAATTGCACACTTCTCCCTTAGGAGGGCACTCATGATTTTTAAAAACTTACCACAGGGTTAAGAAGGAATTTTTTTGTGATGGCCTTAAATCAGATATTCAAAAGTTTGTGGCGGAATGTTTGGTTTGCCAGCAAAATAAAGTTGAAACAATTAAGACACTGGGTCTATTACAACCTTTATCCATTCCAAACCAACGTTGGGAGGAGGTTTCAATGGATTTTATCGCAGGTTTACCCAAGTCTGAGGGAAAGAGTGTCATCATGGTGGTAGTTGACAGACTTACCAAGTATGCACACTTTTTGTGCATTATCACATTCAATTAAAGCCAGTACAGTTTCTACTGCATTTATGGAAATAGTTCAAAAGCTACATGGAAACCCAAAGATTATTGTAAGTGACAGAGATCCCATTTTCACTGGAAATTTTTGGACAAAATTATTTTCTTGTCTTGGTACTCAATCAGCTCATAGCTCATCTTATCATCCTCAATCTGATGGGCAAACTGAGATAGTAAACAAATGTTTGGAAGGATATCTTCGTTGCTTTGTATCTGATAAACAGACACAATGGGTCAAATGGTTGCCTCTAGATGAATGGTGGTATAACACTTCCTTCCATACAGAAACAAAAATGACCCCATTTATGGCACTTTATGGGTATCAACCACCATCCATCACATCATATTTAAGAGAAAATTCTAAGGTTCAGGCAGTGGAACATCACATCGAACATCAACAACAAGTCCTCCAACTCTTAAAGGATAACCTCCTGTTGGCACAAAATAGAATGAAACAACAGGCAGATCAACATCGCAATGAAAGAAGTTTTGATGCAGGTGATTAGGTATTCCTACGAACACAACCATATAAGCAAATATCCCTAAAGCAAGCTAAGAAGGATAATAAATTATCACCAAAGTATTATGGTCCATACAAGGTGTTGCAAAAGATTGGTACTATGGCATACAAATTGGAGCTTCCTGCAGCTTCTCGATTGCACCCAGTTTTCCATGTTTCATGTTTAAAGAAGGTTATAGGTGACAAGCTCCCAATTCAAACAATATTGCCAGAACTTGACGAGGAAGGAAAAATTATATTGGAACTGGAAGCAGTCACAGAAACAAGAACTCGACAGCTACGAAATTGATCAATTTCAGAGTATCTTATCAAGTGGAAGAACTTATCCGCTAAAGATTCCACATGGGAGGATAAGAATTTTATGCAGAAGTATCTAGAACTACTCAAGCGTTGAGGACAACACTTTTTTGAAGGAGAGGGGCATGTTGGGTCCCTATAATACTAGTTATTACCCCATTACTATTGTAGTTATACCCCTTATTTATATTGTTGTGCCCCTATTACCCCCATATTGTTATTTCTGTGCCCCATAGAATCCCTCTATTGTTATTTTTGTGGCTTTATATTATTATTGTTAGGTCGGCTGGATTATATTGTGACTCCTTAGACTCCTATATATAGAAAGGAGGTTTTGTCATTTGTATCATCGAAGAATTGTTCATTTATGTAATGTAAAGGAGGTTGCCCCCTCGAAGAGGCTGAATTCTAAGGCGTTGATCTATCTTTTCTATCTTTTCTTGAGCTGGTTTCATAACATTCACGACTCGAAAAACTGCCAAAAATAGTAAAATTGTGCTACAAATAAGGAAACTAAAAAACTGAAAGAAACAATGGTGGGGATCCAAGTGGAATAGGCGGGTGGCCACCAATATCCACCTGGATCAGGGTAGTAGATTAGAATTAGAGGTTAGTCAAATAATTGATAATCCAATTAGAAATATCTTATAATGAAGTATTCATTTATCCCATGAATACATGAGATTCAAATGAGAGTTGAGGTCATGGATTGAGAATCAGATTTCTCTAGCTTTTGTTCATTGTTTTTTATTTTATGTTTTCATATGTATGCTCTTGATAGATTTAATAGGTTGAACATCAATTATTTACAAGTATTAGGATATTACTAAGCCTGCATAGACTAGATCAGGAGGCTCAACTGCTTTCATCCTCCACTACTGTCATATTAGATGAAGGGCATCTGCATTTTGGAGCACTCCTTCCTACACATATTCTAGGAGAACATATACAAGGAACATAACAATATTGTTGGTATGCTTTCTAAAAGGGGATTAAAAGAACCACTTGGGGTTATCCACTATGCATTATACAAGCATGACAATAGGGTTGATACTGGCAGTATACCTTTATCCTAGTTTCTACTTTTTTTCTTGTTTTAAGCCTTGGCAATATGATGGAAAATGTGTTTTCATGAAGGATTAGTAATGACTGCAATACGTAGCTTTTTTGGATTTTGACCCATATGTTACATGTAAGAATCAAGATGTATGTTTCTTTTTTTGTAAGAGTCAGAATGAGAAAAAAGGTCAAACAACTATGTACTTTTACTCTCTTTTTAATATATAAAAGACAATATTTTTCTATTCTGAAAAAAGGAAAAAGAAAAAGAAAAGAAAAGAAAAAAAAAAGAGACGAAAATCATTGACCACTGTCTTCAATAATAATAAAATGATTGCACTAAATGTTAGAATTTATATCCATTTTATTGGCAAACATTTTTAAAAAAATATTTTGTTCAAAATTTTGTGATTTGAAAATTAAGTTTTTAATAAAGTTTTGATTAAAAACGAGTGTAGGTTTTCAGTTTTGATAAGAATATAATCCTAGTTTAATTAAAAAAATCCCTTTCATAATGGAATTATGTAAATATTTTTATCATTCAAATTCATATATTAAGGAAAAAATAAATAAAGAAACGACATTAACAAAATATTTCAATGCTCGTAGAATTAGACAGTATTTTTGCGCATATTTGAAAGCATATTGAGTGGTTCAAACAGTCATTGATTAACTCGCAAAGGAGTTTTGGCATCGCAATGGGGTTTTGGCATCAATATCGTTCAGAGTTTCACACATTTTTTATTTTTATTTTTTAAATAAAAGGTAGGAGCATATTCATTGGTTGATTAGCTCCATAAGGGTCTTGGCATCTGATGAGGAACCTCAATTCGTTAATATAAATGATTTTATTTTTAACTTATTAAATAGTTTTCTGGAAGGGTCGCTCATTAAGAGATAAGTTTTATTTGGTAATAAAAATAGATTAATATAATCAGAAATTGATTTTAAATATATAAAAAAACTTTTTGATGCGTTGGAAGTTAGCTTTTCATAGGTAAATGGTCATTGTAATCCAATAGTCCAAAACATAGGAAATAGAAAGACCGAGAGGCAGGAAGAGGAGAGAAAACGACAGGGCAGAGAACACCCATTTGTGTATAATTAGGCCAAATAAATTTGTATATTTAAATGTGATCTATTGAAGGCATATTAGCTGCATTAGGTGCCTTAGGTGCCTTAGGTGCCTCTGTTATTTTCGTTATTTTTCATTATTTTCTGTTATTCTTCATTATTCACCCCATTTGTGTATAATTAGGCCAAATAAATTTGTATATTTAAATGTGATTTATTGAAGGCATATTAGCTGCCTTTGGTGTCTCTGTTATTTTTCATTATTTTCTGTTATTTTTCATTATTCTTTCACAGTTGAATATTTCTGTGAAAATCCAACTTCGAACTGTTTTTTTCTTCACTATTTTGAATAGTGGTGATATTTATTCAATTGCTTAATAACTGTTTTGATGCTTAGGTTTACACAACACAACATAATTGCTTAATAACTTTTCATAGGTTACACCAACAAATTTTCAATTATAATTAAGAAAAGAAGATTTATTTCATCACTTAATAGCTGTTTGGATGCTTGGATCCTACATTACAGAAACAAACTTACTTTGTCTGCGGATACACTTTTTGATGCTCAAATGATGCACTATGATATCTCAAATTATTGTCAAAAATGCAATTATTTATTGAATCCCAATACAAATATTTAATCAATTACTTATTAAGTGAATCCTGGCTGGGATCCTTTTTCTTTATAGCAACAAGCTAGAATATACGATTTGCTCAAGAAAGGTATACCGATCTAAGGTTGATACCTCCCAGGCTACTTAATACAAAAATATTTATTCCATCGCTTCATAAACGCTTGACTGCATACATCCTTTACGTTACAGCAACAAGTTTTGGGACGGATCATAAAGACAACTATGTACTAAACTTATTATTGTCACTTTTCATATTCATAAATAACTCTTCAAATCACTAAATCAAAACCAATTCAGCGAACCATTTGAGCAAAGAAATCGAATCGACGCTAACAATGGAGTTTGGCTTCTTCGATTCCCTTCCGTGGGATTATAGAAACTTGCAAATTAATGTGAGGCGTTAGACTTTGGAAAGAATGTTAACAGATGAACTACCTCGCGCATTGTGGGTCTGCGGACACTCTGTGTTTTTATACAGAGCAAGGCCACGGAGAATACAGTCATGGCTTCCTCCATAGGAACATTGGTAAGCCTTGGATCTATAACCTTACAGACTTCTTTCTTGGCGGATTTCGTTGTCTTCTTAACCCACCCTGCCAGATTCATACCCTCTTCAAATTCACAATCGCCCACTGACTTTTTCCCGGTAACAAGTTCAAGCAGAACCACACCGAAGCTGTACACATCGCTTTTCTCGTCCACTTTCAACGTGTGCACGTACTCTGATTCAATCATTAATATTTAGTTCGAATTGCGAAGGAAATAAATGACAATGGTGAAATTAATAGTTATTTAAAAAATTAAAAACCATGGTTTTCACTGGATTAAATTCAATAACAATATCACATACGAAATACATACACGCCTTCCCCACAGTAGATGTATACTTTCACTCTACTTGTAGATTACAAAAAAACTAGAAACTAAAAATGGAATGCTAGTTTACCTGGTGCTATGTACCCAAAGGTGCCTGCAACGGAAGACATGCATTCCGAAGCGCCAGAATGATGCAGGAACTTGGCTAGCCCAAAATCTGCAATGTGGGCTTCAAAGTTGGAATCCACAAGAATGTTGTTTGATTTCACATCGCGATGGAGGATAAGCGGGCGACAATCATGGTGGAGATAGCACAACCCCTTCGCAGCTTCCACTGCAATTCTGCGTCTCGTATGCCAATCCAGAGGTTCGCCATTTCCCCCATGAAGTAGCTCCCCCAAGCTTCCGTTAGGCATGTATTCATACACCAGAAGATTAGTGTCATGGTTGGAGCAAAACGCCAGCAATTTAACTATGTGCCGGTGGCGGATTTTACCCAGAGTCTTAATCTCGGCATAGAAACCATGATCATTGGAAGAGCCTCTTCCAATCCCCACAAGTTTCTTCACTGCGACTTGTTCGCCAGTGGGCATCATGCCTCTGTACACAATTCCCGCTCCTCCTCTGCCGATGAAATTCTCATCTTTTAAGCATTCCAAGATATCATCGTTTCCAAAGTTCAGGCTTTGGAAGGCCGTCATCTTCCAGGACATGACATCGCCTTCTTTTTTCACGGATTTCGCCTTAATTATGACTAACCCAATTATGACTAACGCCAGCAAGCAGAGGAAAAGTCCGGGTGCTAACATTCCTAACAGAAGTCCAAGTTTTATCTGTCCTGGGACAGGGACGGGCGATCCATTGACAGGAGAACTGCAAGTTCGCAAGTGTTGTCCGCATAAGAATGGATTATGTGCAAAAAAACTTGCATCAAATTTAGAAAACAGACCCTGTGGAACAAGGCCCGAAAAGTTATTGTATGAGAAATCAGCAGAGCTCAAGCTAGGCATGTCCTCAAATTCTGAGGGGATGCTCTCGTTAAAGCGATTTCTGGATACATTCAGCAAGTTCAGACTGGCCATCCTGGTGATTTCCACTGGTATCGCACCGCTGAACTCGTTCTGGCTAAAATCAATGTTTGACAGAAAGATACACTTGCTAATTTCCGTAGGAATAATACCTGAAAACTTGTTTTTACTGAAATCGATCTTAGAAATATAGCGTAGTTGGAAAATCTCCGGCGGTACATTATCTGTTAATTGATTTTCATTGATCTCAAGTATCTGCAAAACAGATAATTTAGCTATGGATGACGGAAGAGGGCCACTCAGATTGTTCTTAGAAATGACCATCCACTTTAGCACGGAGAATGCACGATTGATTTTCTCCGGGATGCTCCCACTGAGATAATTGCCGTCCAATTCGATCTGTGTCAGGTTGGGTAAGTATAGCAAGCCCACAGGTATCGAACCATTTAAGCGATTTTGTCCAGCGCGGACTTCAACCAGAGAATTGCATGTGCCCAGAGATTCAGGAATCGGACCAACAAGAAAATTTTGGGATATACTCAATATTTGCAAATTTCCACCCTTGCAAAGATTTGGAGGGATGGGACCAGTTAGGCGGTTCATAGAAACATCCGCTTCCAGTAGCTTTCCGCTTACGCCCAGTTCCTGAGGCAGGAGACCTGTGAAATTGTTCCTCCAAAGACGCAGAACCTCTAAATTTGGCCAGTCCCCAATGAAAGAAGGAATACCGCCATCTAGTCTGTTTAGGAACAGATTCAAACATCTGAGTTCTTTTAGCTCGGAGAGTTCGATGGGTATTTCACCGTACAGATCATTATTGGATAGATCAAGATATTTTAAACTTACGAGATGGCCTAGCTGAAGAGGAATAGGGCCAGTGAGGCCATTCAATTGCAAAAACAGTGAACCCAGATTTTTGAGACAGCCAAGCTCAGAAGGAATTGCACCAATAAGATTACAATCAGCTATATCCAGAACTAGAAGCTTGCTCAAATTTCCTAGCTCGGGAGGGATTCTACAGTGGAATGAATTGTAGTGTCCCAACAAAAGCATTTTCAAGTTCTGCATATTTCCAAGTTCTCTTGGTATCCTTCCACTCAATCCATTTCCATCCAATGCAAGATATTCTACATTTTTCAGCTTCCCATACTCACTAGGAATTCTGCCCGAGAAGTAATTTGCCCCCAAATTCAAATGCCTGAGCTTCACAAGATGGTACAAATCCGGTGGCAATGTCCCCGACAAAGTGTTGTTCCAAACATCCAGGACCTCCAGGTTTTTCAAATTTGATATATTGGAGGGAAGGTTTCCACTGAGGAAGTTAGAGGAGACGTTGAGCAGCCGAAGGTTTCGCAGGTTTGTGACATGGCTGGGGAATGGACCTGAAATATCCATGGTGGACAGATCTAGAGCTATTACTTGGCCTATACGGTTACATTGCACACCGGGCCATGAGCAATGGGTGGTATGATTGGAAACCTTCCAGCTATCTAACAGATGATTATGATCAATAATTGCTGTTTTCATTGATATCAGGACTGTGACATCTCCATGGAGGGAAGAGTTGTGGACAGCAGCGGATGGGTATAGAAACAAGGCAAAGCCAAGGAAAACAAACATACCCAAGGGAAGATTAAGCAACCTCATCTTGCACGATGACAAAACAATCTTGCAGTGACTATATCTACGTTTGCAATAATGATATTCTCACCGCACTGCAACAATGGAATCACACTCAAAATCCATAGTTCTTCTGTGTCATTGCATTAACATGTATTGCTTAATATGCGCGCAGACCACTTCATATATAAAATCATGATGCCTTGACTTCCTTCGATCTGAACTAGTAAACCACAAGCAAATAAAATATACATTTTGCAATCCTGCTTTCCAACCTATTTCTAACCACGTCACAGAATGTGACCTTATATAAACTTTGCAATCCTTTCCAACCTATTGCGGGCACGCCGATAAGATTTCCAATCTAAATGTAAGGGAAAAAATTATCTAATGTAAGGACGAATAGAGTGCATTCTTTTTTATATTCGTATTTTATTAAGCATCTAACCTTTTGCCATGGCTAAGACGACTTTGATTACACGGAAGAAGAACAGTAGGCCATCTTTGAATATCAATTCAGATGGTTTCTGCAGGATTTCGTTTCGTTTTATTGGCCAACACCTGGCTATCCCACTTCAAAGATTCTCGAATGCTCCGCGTTAAACGCAAAGATGTGTAAAATTTTTTATTTACAAAAAGAAATGTTGTTGCTTGACCATGGTTTTTTCTAGGTCAAAGTCTGAATTTCATAATCATAATAGGATGGTGGCACTAGTTTCTGGTTGGAAGAGAATTACGAGGAATGTCATGAAGCCGACAGAATGAGCCACCGATTTATTCTTATCATCCACAAGCAAATAAAATATACATTTTGCAATCCTGCTTTCCAACCCATTTCTAACCACGTCACAGAATGTGAACTTATATACACTTTGCAATCCTCCTTTCCAACATATTTCTAAACCACGTCAGGATTTATCTTATTGTGGGCACGCCGATAAGATGCAAGTGGTGATGACTTTGTGGAGGTTCAATATAATATATGAAGACTCTTGGAACTTCTATTATACGCCAATCTCCAATACTTTTACTGTACATTATGCGTGACTACCTCAACGGCTCCACTGAAGTGCCTAATCTGTGTGTCCAATTTCATAAACAAAACCAAACGTAATGACGAATGGAACGTTTCGTTATATTGCTATTAAAAAGAAGCATCTCAAGTTTTTCCTCAACATGTCGATCGGACTTTGACTGCATCTAAAGGATGACTATGACTTATTTGAATCTTATCGCTGAGGTTCGTCACAGCAATATTTGTTTTGTTTTTCGCTACAAAGCATCCCAAGACCACCTCAATGTTTCTCAAAATTCAATTTGTTAAAGACAAGTTGCGCATTTCCACTTAAAGGATTGAACAACATCGCACGGAGACATCACATATTCACATGCGACGAATGTCATTGACCATGGTCATTGATAATTCAAAAATTTAATAGGAATAGAATGGTTTCACTCAATGTTAGATTTCGTATTCTTTGCGTTAATTAAAAAATATATTGTTCAAAATTCTATGAGTTAGCAGAAGCTTTTAGATTTGTTAAGAATGTAATCTCAGTTTTTATGTTAATGTTTTTAACATTTAGATCCATTTATCATTGCAAAAGTAACGTACTCGGAATAATAAAATATTTCAAAGTTTATTTTAGAATTAAAAGCAATATTTGGTCTATTTATAATATATTTTATTATTCAAACAAATTTTGTACATATGGTTAATGATTCTTTACTATTGATATATGATAAATCATCATAGATCTATCTTAAAGATTCTTATATAATTGTATATAATTGTATGAACATTCTTATCTATGATTTTTCCATTTTAGCTTCTTGCCTTCCTTTGCTTACCAATGTTGTAGGTACACTCAAATATTTGGCAGTCTAGTCCTAGATCTCATATATGGTTGCATAAGCTATCTTTAGCACATTCATATTCTCCTGTAATACTTTATGTACCTGATACAATGGTTCCAGTGCCTTATGTAAAGTGATAATCTCTTCATACAATTGTTTCATTGTATCTTCCAGTGGCTTGAGTTCTTCCAGTATGGTTTCGTACAATCTCACTCCGTTTTTTGGTAATGAGATGATCAATATACTAATTTTCTGTATCCAACTCCTTCTCCAACTATTCATTCCTTTTCATAAGGAGATTTGTATTCTTTGTTGTGTCTGTTGCAAAGGTTGCATTCGTTTAAGCGACTTCTCTAGGAATTTTCTTGGTAGTTGGCACAATCACCCTGATCAATATGGGATGATCGAGATCGTTTGGAAAATACCTTCTTCTTTCCTATAGAATATTATTTTTAGCTCATCGAAGTTGAAGTTGAAAATATCCATGACCCTATCATTAGGTGGAGGAAGAATCACCGTTTCACTAAATGGGAGATGGCCACTAGTCAAAGGATTTATGGGTTGGATGTTTGGATGTTTTGTGATTGCCTCAATATCTAATTTCTGGTCATCTTCCTCTTGTTTATCATCTACATCCTGGGATTACAAATATTCCTCTAACTTCCTTGAAAAATCTTCCTATTATTTCCTCCTTTTTTCTTGCTCTACTGAAAACCTCCATTGTTCCTCTTCTTCTCTCTTCTTCTTTAGAGATTCTTCTTTCGACTTCTTTTTTTCTCCCTCTCTTTTCTCTTCTTCAATTATTATTTCTTCCTATGCATTTCTTCTCACCTCTTATTTTCTTGTTACTCTTTCTATTTTATGATCTTTCTTATGCTTATGTCTTCTTCCTGCTTGCTTTTCCTTGCTTCTACCTATTCTTTGGTTTTCTTCTCTGCTTCAATTGCCCAATTGGTTTGCAGATCAAATTCTAATTTACTACTGATCTGATCTTCAAGATTATGTCTCCACCTTCCCTTTGGACCAACATCAACCCGAGCTACTAATTGATGTTGGGTCCCTCCTTGATCAATATCTGGTACATGATTTGAATGAGAAAGGCTTGCCTCATGACTTGGTTTGGACTATCTGGAAGCATTATGCCAATTCTTGATCTTCTCTTCATCTTCCAAAGAGTTAAAAACTTATGGTTAGGTGTAATGCAACTTTTCACAATGTCTCTTGCATACACATTTAGGTTCATATCAATTGAAGATCATCTTGCTAAACCTAAGTTGGTTAAGTTTTACAATATCTGCTTCTGCTAGTCTCAAATTATTTAGTTCATATGAGCCTACTTGCAGAGGGAAGAGAGGCCAAGGTGACTGCTACTTCCTATGCAACTACTATGAAAATCTTGAGCATTACTAGTAACCGATCTCTTGTATGACAAATTATCCATCACATATTTCGACATAAGATGTGGATACTTATAGGATATGAAGACTTTTATGCAATTTCCATGAGAAGAAGCGAACCAATATGAAACCTCCACAACTGCTTCTTTGCCCTTGTTAGTCATGTAAGGTGACTTGATCTCAAAGATCATCTAATAAAGTGTGGAAATTCAGTGTTTAGCTATCTTGTAATATATTCCCCTATATATGCCTTCTGACAATAGCTTTTAATGGACGTTGAGAGAAGGTTGTTGTCTGGTCCATTTCTGATTTGTACCAGGGAACTCATTTTGGGCACAAATCGCATCAAGAAAGTAAGTAGACATATAGAACTCAAATTGATCTCCTTGTTAATGATAATGTTGTCACATCCGTTTCGATTGCTCCGCCGGACATGAGAGGCAACAATGTATAAAAGTATGGAAATGTCAAGCCTTGGAATCAGAGGTGAAGGGACCTCCTACCGGGTCAGTGTTGTAACCATGATCTATTAATTAGACCTTCCAATAAATAGCTCATACCTCACTCTATCCAAGCCTCTAGAAGGACTGAGAATAGAAAAATGGCAGAGGAGGGAAACCAAATACGACTATGGTTAGGCGTGAGGAATCAAGACCGAAGATGAAAAAGGAGTGGATCTCTACCTTCGGTCCTACCTTGAAACCCTAAACCTTAATATTCCCGCCCACCTAACAGTTGCATGAATCTAGTTGTATGGTGTTGGAGGGTTTTCCATCTGACAAGAAGGTAGGTACAAGATGCCACTAACCCTAGCAAGCTATTGGACGGGTTGGGCATGAGTTTCTATCTCTCTAAGGGAAGGAATGGATCCATGTGTCACCTAAGCATAGAACTATTGGACAAGTAGGGGGATGATGCATTGAGTGTGGGAGAGAGGGGGTGGGCGGTAGCTAGGGAGTTAGTGGGGTTCGACTATGGGTAGGTATAGGTAGGTAAATAGATATTTTTTAAAAACAAAACGTATGTATAAAAATACATACCCAAAGGATCCATAAAATCACTAATAAAAATTATATCGAGCACCCACCACTTTCACCATACATGACATGCTTGCATATGATATTATACACGATAGTTAATGAAAGGAATTTTAAACCATATAAACCATGCTTGCATATAGTACTTTACAACGACGGTAAATGATTTTTTTTTTTTTTGGGGGGGGGGGTATAGTTAGAGGTTCGTTACATAGATGATCTTCTTTATACAAGAAACATGTTGTTAGAAGATTTCAAAGCAATAATGCAAACAAAGTTTGATATGACAGATCTAGGAGTCATAAAATAATTCTTAGGCATTGGAATTCACCAATCTACTAATGGAATTTTTGTTGGTCAACAAAAATATTCCACTGAAACCATCAAAAACTTCATAATGACCAATTACAAATCTAGAGATACACCAATTGCTCAAGGAAAAAAACAGAGTAAAGAAGATGTAGCACGAACAATTGATTCCACATTGTATAAAAGTCTAGTTGGTAGTTTGTTGTATCTAACTACAACTAGACCTGACATTATTTTTGTAGCAAGTTTTATCTCCAAGTTTATGCAGTCACCTAAGATCACTCATTCGAAGGTTGCAAAAAGGATCTTAAGGTATATTGGAGGGACAATAGACTATGGTTTGTTCTATACACATTCTGAAAATGGTTCACTTTCAGGTTATACAGACAAATATTATGCAAGGAGTTTAGATTATCACAAAAGTACTTCAGGTTATGTTTTTTTATCTTGGAACTAATATGTTTTCATTGGCATCCAAGAAATAGTCAATCGTTTCAATATCTTTTGCTGAAGGAGAATATGTAGCAAAAAATTCATCAACTTGTCAAGATGTGTCGTTGAGAATATTATTTAAAGATATTTCAAATATTCATAAGGAGCCAACTACAATCTACTGTGATAAACGTTCAATAATTTATTTATCAAAAAATATTATTTTCCACAAAAAGAGGAAGCACATTGACACCCGTTTTCGTTTCATGTGAGATTGTTAATGATCGGGACATAGTACTTTCTTTTTGTGGTTCCAAAGATCAACCAACATATATTTTCACAAAGCCATTGGTCAATAATGTATTTGAATGTCAAAGAGAACAATGAGGAATTGTAAGTGTCTCTAAATATAACATTTGATATTAAGAGGGGATGTTGAGATATTAATCTCATTTTCAGTTATGTGTCATGTCATTTGATTTTGTTGTCTGCAAGGTGTCATAAATAGTTCAGTTTTACTTCAATTATACTACATAGGATGTGAATTCCACTTGAATCATTTATTGTTGATGTCTACAATATAATCTATTTAACCATTTTGAATATTAATGAAAGAAATCTTTGCTCCATGTTTTTTTCTCATTCTTTCTCACTCTTCACCTCTCAGACTTACACCCTCGACTCCTCTCACTTATAAAAGGACTTTTTCATTCATATTTATCTAAACATACAACTTTCACTCATTAATTAATGAAAAATTAGATATTTAAGACACAGGATGAGCGATTATACAAAATGAGGGATTTTGTGAACATGCAGAGGTTGCAGACTGGAAGTAAGAGTTGTGAAGTAAATATTTGAACATACATTTTACCAACTATGTGTTAAGTGATATAATTATTTGTTGTGTTGCAAAATAGTTAGCTTGTACTTCTGCTAAGAACTTTAGTCCTTTTTCATTCAAACAAAATTGCAACTTGCAGTTGAGGTGTTCCACAAATATGGTTGTTTTCAGTCTATTAATTGCAAAAGTTGAGATTAATATTTGCAACCACTACAAGAAAAAATGACATTCGTGAGGGGCGAAAAAATTTTAGTACAGTGAAAATACCTCTAGGAGTCATCATTTGCGGATTCCTTAACGTGTTTATGATTACTAAAACACGTCTTTCTGTCAATGCAAACAGAGTCAGAAACGGAAATAGAAGGGGCCCACAGACCACGTCAACTAGCCTAAGTAATCTACAATTGAGATAAGCTCGGCCTAAAAAACCAACCTTATCTTCATTATTTAAAGAAAACCACGTCATGTGAAATTATCAATTATTGGTTTGTAAGGGGGAATGATTTTGTAAGGGGATAAGATTAAAATCGTGCTAGATGCCTCTAGTTCTTCATCCAATAACCTGTTTCCTTATTTCCTAGGAAGACCAACTCTTAGCCAAGAATTTTTTTTAGGATATACTAATAAAAAACAATGATTTACTTAGTAACTAATTAACTTTAAATTAGCCTCTAGGGTTAGCTCAATTGGTCTAGTACCCATCCTATAAGAACCTTTCTATGAGAGGTCACGAGGTAAATTCTCCTCGACACCCCCGTGGTTAGGCTTCGAAATGAGCATACGAGACTCATCCCTTCGGATGGATCTACCTAGGGCCATTTACATTGACATAATAGTGATATTCAGAGTCCATAAACCACATAAAAAAATAATTAATTTTAAATTATAATTTTTGTGGAGGAAATTATATAATTATATGGATAATAAATTAATTTTTAGTTTATTAATAAATAAATAATATAAAATTGATTTGAATAAAAGTAATCATTTAAATAATGAAGAAATTTATTAATAATTTTATAATTGCTATATATATTAATCAATTTGTAATTTTACCATTAATATAATATATATGAATATTAAGCAGTGTACTAATCATTGAATTATGTTAGGTTTCTACCTATAATATAAGGTATAAAATGGAAAAAATGGCTAGGGTTTTCACTAGGAGTAAGCATATAGAACGACCTATTCATCTTTAGCACAAACTACCTCTCGTAAACCACCTTTCAAGCTCATTTTTTCCATCACTTTGTCTCCTTCGTCCTTGCAAAAGAAATTCCGTAATCATTGTACCATTTCCCAACTCTACTCAAAAGAGTCTTGTAAGTCCCGCTTGTTTTGAAGGTTCCCTAATCACAACTCAACAAGGCTCATCCTTACCTTTTCAAGCCTCCAATCTCTCATTCAATGATGTTGAGTTGAAGGGGGGGCCTTGCAAACATTAACCCCGAAATGTCCACATGGCCAGTGAAGCCCTCATTATCTCTATTAATGTTGTAAAGGATGCATTCCAGCAATTTTCATTCTACAAAGATAATGGACCAGATTTCATATTTAATGATCTCTAGCCTAATAATGTAGGCCTTGATAGAAGGATTTCCTATACCTAGAAACTACATTTGAAGAAAAAATCTTATAGTTATCCCTAAATTAAAATTTTACTCATAGTAGAGTTTGACATAATAAAATATAGAGAGTGGATCCTAAACTCCTCCCCATGCTTCTATGAAAAATCAAGAATATGTATGGAAAGTTGGACGTAAACATTGGATCCCTCTATGGATGCCCTCTCCATGAAAATCCTCTATGTAGATCTACCATTCCTCAATATTCCTAATGCTATGATTCTCTTTGTGACATTGGAAACTTCATAATGGTTGAAGTTAAATTGGTTTCTAAGCATCATATCTAGAGCCAAAATGTGGACCAACTAATAAGTGACCTTCGAATGTATAGCATGTTTTGAAAGATGGCACATTGCTACTCATTGCACTAATAAATCAAAGTGGAGTGCTAGAAGAAATCTAATTGAAATTCTACTTGTTGATTTTTCATAGTGGATTTGCATCACTTGATCAATTTGGAACTTTTGATTCCATGATAAATCTCCTCTCTCTATCTATTCCCTGTACTAGTGAATATATCTCATGAAGAAGTAACACCCTTGAAAAAATATTCTCAAGCATAAAGAACAAGGCCCATCTTCCAGCATGAACTTTTGAACAAAATAATATAAATATACCCACTCTTACTCGTTAATCAATATAAGGTGATTTGGGTTAACTAATTAGAAAAAGGAGAAGAAATTTAGAGATTCTTAATTTAGAACAATCCCATTTAAGTTAAGAGACAAAAGACTACCTACTTAGAATCCCATATAAAACTTATTACTCCACTACAATCTCAAAATTATGAATCGATATAAGTAATCAAGGAAAAGAAATGCATCCCTACCTTAGTGATACTATGATATCAAATTTGAAATCCACTTTGAAATATTTTCTAACCATATACTATTATTTCATTCATATTTGTTATTAACTATTTGTGTCTATTCATGGAAGACATGCTTTTGTTGAAAAATGCAACAATAAAGTCTCAATTTGATTTTGCCTTTGGTCAAATTGAGAAAATTTGGATTTTCACAATAGTAGACAACTTGGATGCAATTAACTTGTGTGACATGGCTCTTGTCACTTAGTTAGGTCACTAAATTTGAGTTAGAGGAGTTGGAGTTTAGTTAATCATGTGTGATTTCGAATTTGTAGCAATCAAGGGCAATTATTTCAAGTTGTTTTCAGTTAAACTAGTTCTAACTGTTGGGGGAACTAGTTGAAGGTCAGTTGTGTAGTAAGAATTTAGTGTAACTAAGTTATCACACAGATAACTAATTAATAATCCCAAAATAACTAGTACATGAAGAGAATTTGAGTGTAAGGTTCTAACTCAGTTGTTTGTGAATGAGCTAATTGGGTCTCTTCAATCTCACGAGAAAAGAATAAATAGATATTCTAAACAATCTATTGAGAAAGCTTTTCAAGAAAAAGGAAATGTTTCTGAAGACAAAAGTCATTAACATGATAATTCCTCCCATGAGGAAACCCAGAGCACTCATGGAAGAGGAAGAAGAAGATGACATGCATAAATAGGAGGCAGAGGTCGAGGAAGATTTTTTTATGAAAACATCAAAGGAAGAGGTAATGATGACAGTGATGGGGATAAAATATATAATAAATCCCAAGTTTTATTGTAAAATATTTGGCCATTATGAAAGAAATTGTTGGAAAAAACAGAAAAGAAGCTAATTTTTCTGAAGAAAAATAAGAGGTTGACACTTTATTATCAGTGTGTGATTCAACTAATAATTTTTCGAAGGAGGTTTGGCTTATGGATAGTCATTGCAACAATTACATGATATGAAACGAAGATGGCTTTATAGAGATAGATAAATTTACAAAATTTGATGTATTCTTGGGAGATGAGAAGCTAGTTGAAGCTAAAGGTATGGGAACAATTGTTGTGAAGACAAAAAAAGGAAAAACAAAGCACATTAATGATGTTTTATATGTTCCTGGTCTAGCACATAACCTGTTGAGTGTTGGAAAACTAGTTGGAAAGTGATATTTAATTGTTTTTAAGACCAAGCAATGCATATTTCTGTTTGGAGGTTTATGTGGATGAGTTTTGAAGAGTTAAAAGTCAGAGATGAATCCAAAATATGCATTTTGAATCGAGACCCATCATTGGGATAATAAGTTATTGAGAGAAGGAAAGGTAACAGAGAAAATAAATACAAAAGAAAGCAAGAGAAATGAAAGGAAGAAATAAGTCTGGTTGTGAAATAATAAAAATAAGGAATAAAAATATAAAAGTATATAAGCAATAAAAATATAAATATAAATATAAAAATGTAAAAATACATCAAAGTAAAAGATAAGAATAATAAAACAATAAATAAAAAAAATTAAAAAAAATAAATAAATATAATAATAATAATAATAAAATAAAATAAAATAAAAACAAGAATAAAAATAAAGAGAATAATCATAACTAAACACAGAAAAATAAGAAACAAATAAATATTAGGAAAAGATAAAGAGGAGAAAGCCGGGATATAAATAAAGAGAAAGAAAAGACAAATAAAATACAAAATCCTAAGGAGAAATGAATATAGAAAATAAAACAATAAATATACGAGACTAAAATAAATTAAATTACAAGGAAACAAACAAAAAATAAAATAAAAGAATAATAAAACGAAGCAAAAGAAAATTAAAAGAGGATATAAACCTAAAAGGAAAAAATGAGGAATAGACAACAAAAAGAAAAGAAAAGCAACCAAACAATAAATATAATAAAGTAAAATAAATGAAAGAAGGACAGAGAAATGTGAAATAAATAGAATAAAGAGGAGTATGAAATAATTCAAATAAAGGAGGAGGGGAGGCTGAATGAAAGGATGAAGGGAGGGAGAAGGGTAGAAGAGAAGATGGTTAAAGGATGGAACTGAGAAAAAGAGGGAGGGACATAAGTGGGGAGGAGGGAGAAGAAGTAATGGAGTTTAATTATTAAATATTAGAGAGAACCAACTTCTACTAACTTCAATTCCTCCGTCTCTATTGAGATTATTGGGATGCTTGATGATTTCAAGAGCTTCCCTAAGTATGCGCTTAAAATTGTGAGCCTCTTTTGTGATAATATTAGTATCTTCAAGGCATAATTGTTGTCTAGCTTTAGATCAGTGCCCAACAAGGGTGGGGGAGAGTTTTCTTTCTTTCTTAATATCAGCCCCATGTTCCTTCATCTTATCTTCAAATATTGGCATGTTTCTCCAATGTAGCCTAATTCATAGGAACAATTAATCTTGTAGACACCTTTGAACTGCAATGAGTCAACACTATATTTCACTGATGTAATTTTTTGGTGGATGGTTTCGAGGGGGTTGAATGATGTTCCAATTCCGTTCTTTTTAATGACTTTTGTGATCATGTATGTGGTACCACAGATGTATGGGATAATTGTTTTTACATTAAGGGTGGGGGAGTTAAGGGAAGGGGAATTAAGGTAAGGGGAATTCCTTTTGGCTCTTTTTATGGCTCTACAAATGTCCTTGTAACAATAGCCTAACCTAGAGAAAACCTTAATAAGGTGGTCAATTTCTTGTTGAAGATGATATTTCTCATATAATCTTAATGCCCTACTGATAAGTGTGTTGAGTATTCGCATCTTTTGAGCAGTATGATGGTGAGACTTAGCATGGAGATAACTATCAGTGTGAATCTTCTTTCAAAATATTTGATGTCCAATGCTTCCGCCTTATTTTTTAGTGAGAATAACATCTAATAATGGAATGGAATGAATTTTTTCAAGTTCCATAGTGAATTAAATGTCACTAGAAATTTGATTAAGATGATCCAAAAATTTATTAAGTTTAGAGTCTCCATGGGGAAAATTTACATTAGTGTCATCCGCATATCTCCTCTATTGTTTTGGTTTCAAAGGGTAGGTGTTGATGGCATTTTTTTTCGAACATTTCTATTAAAAAATTGGGAACAATAGGTGATAATGAAGATCCCATTTCCATGCCAGAGATTTGTTCAAAGAATTCCACTTGAAAACTGAAAAAGGTTGATCTCAGACATATCTAAGTGAGTTTAGCAGTTTGAGGGTTTGTAACGCCTTTGATAACCTCTATTAATTCATCAAGAGGAATTTTGGTAAAGAACAAAACCACGTCAAAGCTCACCATTAGATCATTGGGTTACCTTGAGTCATGTTTCATCGTATCAACGAAATATTTTGAATCCTTAACGAAGGAACTTGTTTTCCAACAAGAGCACTAAGAATACCAACGACATATTTAGCCAATATATAGGTGGGAGAACCAATTTTATTCACAATAGGCCCTAAGAGGATCCCTTATTTATGTATTTTTGGAGGGCCATAAATCGTTGTGGTAATCTCACTGCATCGAATTAATTTCTTCTTAAGATTATTATCAAGATTAGATTCTTTGATTTCTTTCTTCACCTCATTAATAATTCTATGGATAGGATTATGCTGAAGCCTTTTCTAACACCCACTCTTATAAAGATGTTCTTTAATTTTGTGGTTGTCTTCATCCTTATTCATAACCACAGTGGCTCCACCCTTATCTGCTTTTAAAAATAAAAATATCATCATTATTTCTTAATTTCTTGAGTGTCATTAATTGTCCGAGACAAATATTAGGTTTACGGGGCTTGTATTTTCTCATAATGAGAGCACAATCTTGTCGAATACGTTCTTTATCTACCTCATCCAATTTTTGAATGCCATCTTCTTTACAAAAAAGTATGTTGTCAATAGGAATTTCCTTAGGGGAGATAGCAAACCCAAGGCCTTTATTTCAGATCTCACTTTCTTCTTTGGTTAATTCATAAGAACAGATGTTGACAAATGTTTTCTTATCAATGTTTTTTACCAGTGGGTTAATGCTATTGTTGTCAATAGAAGGCTTCATAGGTTGCATATTGCAATCATAATTATGTACGTTCCAAGGATTCATATTTTTTTTTACTAAAGCAATGTTCAAGGTGATGTTAATTTCAGTGTATACCTTGACATCCGAACTGTCAAATGTAGCATTCAAGTAGTTTTCAACCACATCTGAACCTTCACTCTGGTTTAACACAACACCAGAGTGATTGATATTATTTTCCTTAGCATTGAAATCAATTACTAAGCTTACAAGAATGTTCAAAGGTTTTCCTTCATTCATATATCCATTCTCCGCAGTAGAGGTCTAACTAAAAAACGTGCTATTCAATCGAATGTTGTCTACGTTAATTGTCACACTATCCCTATTTGCGTTATTAATATTTTCTACGTTAATAGTCACACTATCCCTATCTATGTTATTAATCAATGTCGCAATCTTGTTAACGAAATTTTTAACTTTGTTTTCAACCTTCAAAATCTTACCCGACTACCTTTCTTGTGAACTAAATCATGTTTTTCATCTTTGAGAGCAGAAGGGGCATCAATAAGAGACCATGGATCACTACGGATTATGTGTGCTAGCTTCAGATGAAGAGAATTGGCTAAAGATGATAGTTTATTCAGAGCAACTCTAGTCCCACAGACCTCTCGACGAATGATTGCCATTTTAAGTTTGGTAGATGCTTTTTCATTACGGAGGTTACAATGATTCTGATTAATATAGGTGAAGGAGGGAGTGATTTTGAAATCATGAAAATGTTTGAGAAAAAATAAATTAGTCGATCATATTAAAATTATTGCCGAGACTAGTATGCTACAAAATAGAAATTTTGCTTTAAATCACCCTTCCGAAGCAATTACAACATTAAATGTTTCTTATGATGATAGTTCTTAGCTATGCCACATTAGGTATGGGAATTTGAATATGGAAGTCTTGTTTATTACATACCAAGTAAATGGTCAAAGGGTTACCCCATATCAGTTTTATTGATAAAGTATCTGAGGGTGTATTCTTGGTAAGCAACATAGAGATTCATTTCCAATAGGAAAATCATGGAGAGCAAGTAAACCATTCAAGCTAGCGCATGAATATATATGTGATCCTATGCAAAATTTGTCTCTAAACAAAAATAAGTATTTCATTATTTTTGTGGATGATTTTAGTAGAGGAACATGGACATATTTGATTAAAGAGAATCTGATATATTTGTCATATTTCAACAATTTAAAGTTGTTGTGGAAAAACAAAGTGGTTATTCTCTAAAAAAATTACACACAGATAGAGGGGGAGAATTAAATTTTAATAAGTTTGATTCTTATTGCGAAATGAATGGCATTCAAAGGAAATTGACAACTAGTTATACTCCCCAACATAATGGCATTGTTGAAGGTAAGAATAGACCAATTATTGAGCTGGCTAGGAGCATGCTGAAAGGTAAAAACCTTCCAAACATTTTTTGGGCTGAAGTTGTAGCTACATATGTTTATTTCTTAATATAAGTGTGCAAAATATTAACCCTTATCGAGCATGGTGTGGAAGAAAATCCAATGTTTCCCATTTAAGAGTCTTTGGTTGCATTGCTTATGCTCATGATCCTACTGGAAAGAGAAGAAATCTTGATGATAAAAGTGTGAAATGAAACTTTATTGAATATTAGGAGGAAACCAAACATTATAGATTGTACAATCTACAAACTAAAAAACTAATGATTATTCTTGATGAGTTCTTTAATGAGAAAGAAGAATCGCAGTGGAATCAAAAGGTTTAACAACAAACTCTAAGTATTATTGTACAAGAAGATGAATATTTTGTTTATGTAAATCCATCGAGTACTCAAAATACTTTAGAGGACACATCCACTTCATCACCTGCAGAAACTTCAAGTCTTGCTTCAAGTCCAAGTCCTCCTACGAGAATGACAAAATCTTTCAATGAAATTTATGGGTATATTATTTCTTCTTTGATGTCTTAGATTGAAGCATAGACAATATGTTGTGAAGATGGAGTAAAAGAGTCAGTTTGGTGCAAAACAATGGCTGAAGAGATGGAAATGATTAAGAGGAATGAAACATGTGAGCTTGTGGATCCTCCTACTAAAAAGAAGTGTTTGGGGTGAAATGGTTGTATAAAACAAAGTATGCAGCTAATGGATATATAGAAAGGCACAAAGAAAGATTAGTATCAAATAGATATGCTCAACAACTAGGTATTGACTACAACGAAACATATGCTCTTCTTTGCAAGGTTCGATACAATCATAAATGTTTTAGCATTGGGAGCACAATATAAATGGTTAGTTTATCAATTTGATGTTAAATGAGCCTTTCCAAATGGTGAATTGAAAGAATATGTACATGTTCAACAACCCCAAGGATATGAAGAAATAAGAAATGAACACAAAGTCTACAAATTAAAAAACGCTTGTTATGGGATTAAACAAGCTCCAAGAGCATGTTATAATAGAATTAACACTTATCTTTTGGAAAATGTGTTTAACATAAGTGAAAATGAACACACATTATATATCAAGTCAAATGGTAATGATATACTAATTGTTTTCTTATATGTTGATGAATTGATATACACATCTTCAAGTGATTTGTTAGTGGAAGAGTTCAGGCAGGTTATGATGACTGAATTTTAAACAACTGATTTGGGTTTGCTACATTATTTTCTTGAAATAGAAGTGATACAAATGAATGATGGAATTTTTATTTCACAAGAAAAAAATGTTTCAAATATTCTTCACAAATGGAAAATGGGAAACTGTAAACACATGAGCACACCAATGAATGCAAATGAAAAAATTTCAGTAGAATATGGAGCTAAAAAGTTATATGTTGAATCCTATAAGAGTCTGGTAGGAAACATTTTGTATATTACTCCCACTAGGCCTAATATTATGCATGCAATAGGTTTTATTTCCATATTCATGCAAAGTCCAAGTAATATTCATTTTGGAGCAAGAAAAAGAATTCTGAGGTATCTCTGTGGAACAAGAAATTATGGAATTTGGTATACTTCATCAAATAATTTTGGGTTGGTTGGTTATACATATAGTGATTGGGTTGGATCTGTTGATTATAGAAAAATCACTTCAAGTTATGTCTTCGGCCTTGGATTAGGTGAAATATTATGGTGTTCAAAGAAGCAACCAATTATTTCATTGTCTTCTATAGAGGAAAAGTATATTGCAGCAACAATGACAACATGTGAAGCAATTTGGTTGGAGAAAGCCTTATTAGATCTAAAACAAGAACAAAAACATGCCAAAACTATTTACAATGATAACTTGTCTACCATTTCCATAACTAAAAATCATGTGTTTCATAATCACACCAAACACATTGATACCAAATATCATTTCATAAAAGACTATGTGGCAAAAGGAGAAATTGAAATAAATTTTTGTACAAGAAATGATCATCTTGCGGATATATTTACCAAAGCACTACCAAAAGGGAAGTTTCAATAAATGAGGGATATGCTTTGAATCACCTCACTAAGAATTAAGGGGGAGTTTTGAGGATAATTCTTAATTATGTTATGTTCTGTAATTATTTACAAATTAGGCAACAAATTTTGTGTTTGTGAGTTATCAGAATTAGGGCACCAAATTAATAGATGTAGTGAGTATTAAAATTTACTATTGAGCATATTATTAGGGGCACAATCCGAATTTAAACAGGAACACAAAAAATTAGAGATATTACCATAAATACAAAGACGTAGTAGAAATAACACTTCATTTCATTAATATCAAATATTGAAATATGTTTACAAACAGAATGGAAATAAGACTAGCTCGGGCAATGGTAGCTTATCTCCAAGAAGAGATGTGGTGGCTACATGACTCTGAACTATGTTACAATGAGGCTCAAAGGCCGATTTATTGTTGATAAACAATGCAAAACCATAAACATCCAAAAACCTAACCCTAGGAGATGAAGCGCCAAACTATGGGCCCTGTTTGGGTAAATTAGTACATCAACTTCCCAGGGTCGTAACTTTGGCATACGATCTCCGTTTGACGCACACAATACCTCGTTAGAAATATCTATCCGAGGACTAAAACTTTTTAATGAATAACATTGGCCCATGACCCTTGTTGCTCCCGATATTCCCCAAAAACATCGTTTAGGGCCTCAAAACGGCTCCGAAAGTTCAGAACCCGAAAAACTGCAAAAAATAGTAAATTGTGCTACAAATAAGGAAACTGAAAAACTGAAAGAAACAATGGTGGGGGTCCAAGTGGAATAGGTGGGTGGACACCAATATCCACCTGGATCATTCCTCCCCTCTTAGGAAGCAATGGTTCCCATTGCGTTGAGTTCCTCCATGGGATGAGAAAATTTCTGCTGAACTTGGTCCCTGGTGAGCCAATTGCCCGAGAGAAGGAGTTGGTCTGCTTTGAAAACTTGATATAGTTCGATCATTTTTTGTTGAGTGTTCTTGATCTATGTGTCCATGATACAATCATTTATTTCTTGTTCCATGCAATCTGGATTTAAATTTGTAGGTGTGATCTGTTTTGCAATGTCTGATGTGTCTAGAAACAATGGGAAGTATGGTCGAAGGTGGTCCACATTTAATACTAGGTGCAGGTTAAGGAATGTGGAAATTGCTGAGCTAAAATGCATTATCTCCCATAGCCCTGGTATTTGTTTAAGGACCATATCGGAGAGGTATGAGTTTCCGATAGGCGCTAGTAAGGCGTTCCTTTTACAAATGCAACGAGACTTTGTCGCCCACCTGAAACTTGTGTGGCACTCAATGTTGATCATGTCGCTGCTTGTACTTGGCATTTGATTTCTCTAGAATGTCGTGGAGCTACCAGCGAATATGTCGGATGTTCTCAATGAAGTTGTTTGCCTTATCGGTTTCAGACTAGACAGGAAACAAATCTACCTAAGTAGCTGCAAATGGCATGGCCACATCAATGGGACATAATGGATGGAATCCCAAGCCCACCTGAGAAGGATTGTGGCCAGTCGAGCTGTGGAGAGCTTGGTTATAGTTGTGCTGGACATATGGGAGGCTCTCATCCCATGTGCATGGATGCTTTGAGTTGTACATGCGTAGAATGTGTACAACCATCCTGTTGATGACCTCTGTTTGGCCATTAGTTTGGGGGGTGGAAAGATGTGGACTTAGTGAGCTTGGTGTTTAGAAGTGGCTTCTGCTATGATATTCTTCTTGTAGGCCACCATAATGACCATCTTTGAGAATATGTCGATGACGACAAAAACACAGTCATTTCCATGGATAGTAGAAGGAAGGCCTGACATGTAATCCATGGAGATGGATTCCCATGGTCGACTAGGGGTAGGCAACGGAGTATAAAGGCCATGCTTCTTTATGGTCGGTTTGGAAATGGCATAGCCAATAGAGGATCTTATATACTTCCCGAGATCGTGTCGAAGATTCGGCCAATAGAAATACTTCTGCAGTACTGCCACAATTTTCTCGATCCCAAAATTCCCAACGACCCACCTGTAGTGTGCTTCCCAAATCATCTTGGCACGCTTGCTTGAAGGAACACAAAGGTGTCATAGGTGGCATAACAGGGCATCCTAGAGGTGAAAATATGGGACTTTTTGAGCTTCCAAGAGCGTCTGGTATTTGTGGCCGAATTCTAGGTCATTTTTGTAGAGAAGTGGCCAATGAGAAGTTTCGTGCCCATAAGAGTTGACCACGGTGGTTAACTCCATGGTCGGTGGTCGGTTGAGGCAATATGAAACATTATTAGTGCTTCCCTTCTTATACTTGATATTCAAATGAAATTTTTCCAGTTATGTAGACCACTTCTGATGGCGATCATTCTACAACTTCCCTTGCATCTGTATGAACTGCAGGGGCCGAAGGTCTGCGTGGATGACCGTTTCCTTCCCTAAAATGTAATACTTTCATTGTCGACATGCCTTCACAATGGAATACATCTCTTTGTCATAAGTGGGATACTTCCCGACTATGTATGAAAGTTCCTCACTGTGATATGCCACTAGATGCCCCTGTTGAGTAAGGACTACCCCAATAACATAGTCATAGGAATTTGTCTCGATCTCAAATGGTCGTTGCAAGTATAGTAATGTGAGCACTGGTGCAGAGCAGAGGTGATGCTTCATCTCTATGAATTACTTCTACTGAGATTCATACCAAAAGAATTTTGTTTTCGCTCCTCCCTTGGTGACTTCACTCAAGTGCCAAGTGATATGAGAGAATCCCAACACAAACCTGTGGTAGAAATTGGCAAGACCCTGAAAGTTGCGGAGCTCTGTCAAAGTGATTGGAGTTGGGAATCCTGAATGACTTGGATCTTGGCTAGGTCCACATGCACCCCCGTTCATCAATAATGTATCCCAGATACTAAACCTGGGTCATGCCAAAAGTGCATTTCTCCAAATTGGCACATATCTTGTGTTGTCGCAGTGTCTGGAGAACCTGTCGGATGTCGTGGAGGTGCTCTTCCCAACTCTGGCTGGAGATCAGGATGTCATCCAAGTATACCACTACAAATGAGTTGGTGAATGGATGCAATATGTCATCCATCAGCCTCATGAAGGTTTTAGGAGCATTCATTAACCCGAAAGGCATAACTAACCATTTGAAAAGGCCCCCCTTGGCTTTGAAGGCAGTCTTCCACAGAGTGAAGGGTTTGATTGGTACCTGGTGATATCCTAATTTCAAGTCGATCTTGCTAAAATATTTTTCCCCCTTCAGCTGGTCCAGAAGGTCATCAGTGCGTGGGATCAAGTACCTGTTGCAGACAATGATCTTGTCAGTGCCCGATAGCCAATACAAAGTCTCCAAGTCCCATCCTTCTTCTGTACGAACACGATCTGGCTCCCACAGGGCAATGAACACGGCCGGATGTGAGCTTTCTGCAACAACTTCTGAATCTACCTCTTTATTTCATTGTTCTCCAGAACGGAACACCGATAGATTGGTCCACTGGGCAGTGACACACCTGGGGTCGGATCGATGGAGTGCTTGACCTGGTAGTGTAGAGGCACCCCTGCGGGGGAGGTGAAGATGTTGTTGTACTCCTCCACGACCTTGTCCATTTGTTTTTTTCGTGTGGAGGGGCCCTGTCTGGAGGTCGTGGCCACCATCTTCTTCTTTTCCTGAGGGAATATCATCAGGAAAACAAATTTTCCATTTTTGGAAATGAACTTATTGCATTGTTTTAGATTAACCAAAGAGATGGAAGTAGGCGGTGCTACCTCTGGTATCTTGTACAACTTATTTCCCAAAGTAGCAATAACATCATGAGGCCTTGACTCATACACAACATGTTGCTTCCATAAGTATCGTTGGCCTAATAATGCATCAAAAACATCAAGGGGAGCAATGTCTCATAACACCTCATCCGTGAAGGGCTTGATGTTGTATGGAAGGCGACACCGCTGGCTCACACGAAGATCACGTGCTTGGTGAAGCCACCAGATGGTGTATGGTTGTGGATGTGCCGTGGTCGGTAAGCCCAGCTAATTCACGACCTCTACCGAAATGAGGTTCTTTTGGCTCCCGCTGTCGATAATGAACTGTAGTGGGGAACCCTTTACCCACATATTGGAGTGGAAGAGGTGCTACTCCTCCTCTATATCTTTAGGTTCATCCTTTTGGATCTTCGTGATGGCAACGGTGGTGTTGGGCTCTACATCAATAACCTGCTTCCCTTTGTCATTCCCCTTGTCGAGTTCTGACTCAAAGTTGAAACATGCATTTGATTCTGAAGCCTTTAGCTCGGCCACCAGTCACTGCATGGCCCGACACTCACTTGTGTTGAGTGGAGCTCTTATGGAACTGACACCACTTTCCCGTGTCCTTATTCGGCTTCGTGGTGTTGTTCTTTGCTTGCGGATTTGGAGGAGGAACTAGGGGAAGGTCAGTTTGTGAAATAGGACTTAAGTCAAACACAGTGATCATGATTTGAATAGAAAATGGCATCAAACCATGGTATTCATCCACCCATGGAATTTACCCATGGTATTGTAAGTGGCATCCACCCATGGTATTGTAAGTGACATCCACCCATGGTATTCATTCACCCATCGAATTGACCCGTGGTATTGTGACATCTACCCATGGTATTCATTCACCCATGGAATTGACCCATGGTACTATAACTGGAAAATACTATAAGTAACAAGTGGAATTTTGTAAAATCACAATTTTTCCGCCACAATGTAGCTTTTACAATTATTCTCCGTTTTTAATAAAAAATTCTTTGTGGTTTTTTTTATTGGTCATTATCCCCTTTTTATTATGACATTTAAATTTTTCAGATCTTGGGGGCCTCTCCCCCAAAATCCATTTCAATCTTTTAGATTCCCCAAGATCTTGATCAGTGGTATCAGAGCAAGTTATGATTCCATGGGAATGAGGGTTTGATGCATATTTCAGTTGCAAATTTTGCAGCAATATTCAATAAACTTCAAGCATGTGCTACGTCCTCCACAAAGCATTTTCTTGGGCCAAGCGGGAAGAATTTTCTTTTTTTCATTTTTTTGCAAGGAATGTTTTTAGGTGGTGAGTTTGTAGATCAGATCTGAAAACTTTTGGTGAAAATTTTACCAAAAACAAATAATATATCTGGATTCCTTGTGAAAAGTACCCAAATTCAAAAAAAAAAAAGCCGAATTAGAGTCCGGATGAGGGAGATATCGCTGATTTAAAATCAGCTATGTTGTAGAAATGTTTCTGACAACAATTCATGGATAGCGGCTCTCCTATCTTCTTTTGAAATTTTGGTGTAGAATTTCAGAAAAGTGATTATAGACCTGATTTCCTCTTGAAAAATTTCTCAATTTAAAAAAAATGAGTCGAATCGGAGTTCGGATGTGGGAGATATCACTGATTTAAAATCAGCTATTTTCTCAGAACTTTTGTGACAAAGGAAAAGTTGCAGCTCGAATTTGAGATTCTAGAGTGTCCAGATAAAGATTTCCAACACATGGGAAGATGAAAAATGGTCCCTCTATTTCCAAAACTAAGTTATAATAAATATTATGAGATATATTGAACGAGTTATTTCCATTTTAATTATGGAGCAATGTTCAGAGCGGGTTCCCATTGGAGACGTGCCCTCCCACCCTACTTTAGTAGGCACCTGCTTCACATTCATCAGTTTCAGCACAACAACATTCATCTTGGGTTATTTGGATATGTGTCCTCCCATCCCAGGCTCTGTAGGCACCTGCTACTTGATCAACAACCAACATCACAGTTATGGGTCAACCACACAAAATCCTTGTCAACGAAGTCCATTTTCTGGGTCGCACACTGTTAGTATCACAGTTGGTCACTAGCATTATAGGGTATCTCTATCCTCAAATCTTCATTTTTTATGGTTATGGGTCATCCAAAAACCCACACTTCATTTAAGTCCATTTGCTAGGCCGCACATTGTCAGTATCACAGTTGGTCACAAGTATTACAGGGTATCTCCATCCTCAGATCTTCGTTGATCATTGTTATTGGTCATCCACAAACTCACACTTCATCGAAGTCCATTTGCTAGGTCACATACTATCAGTATCATAGTTGGTCATAGGAATTACAGGTATCTTTATCCTCAGATCTTTGTTCATCATGGTTATGGGTTAACCACATAAAATCCTTATCTTCAGTGGCTCTTCATATTCAACAAAGGCTTCGCAGGAGGGAAATTCATGCAATGGGGACCATTGCTTCTTAAGGAGAGAGGAATGATCTGAATGGAAAATGGCATCAACCCATGGTATTCATCCACCCATGTTATTCATCCACCCATGGTATTGTAAGTGGCATCCACCCATGGTAGTTATCTACCCATGGTATTGTAAGTGACATCCACCCATGGTATTCATTCACCTATCGAATTGACTCGTGGTATTGGGACATCCACCCATGCTATTCGTTCACCCATGGAATTAACCCATGGTATTGTAATTGAAAAATACTACAAGTAAAAGGTCACATTTTGTAAAATGACAGTTTTTCCACCACAATATAGCTTTTATAGTTATTCTCTATTTTTAATAAAAAAAATCTTTGTGGTTTTGTTTATTGGGCATTTTCCTCTTTTTGTTTTGACATTTCAATTTTTCAGATCTTGGGGGCCTCTCCCCCAAAATCCATTTCAATCTTTTATATCTTGGGGGCCTCCCCCCAAGATCTGGATCAGATCATCCAGTCAACTGATCAATTAGCCCAAAATAGCTAGTGCATGCAAATAATTTGAGTTCCCCAACTGTGGTGGAGATTCCAAGGTAGTGTAACATCAATTTTAGACTAGTCTTGTGTAAATGTGTTCCATGGAGTCATATGATCAACCTTAGGAATCATGCAATCCATTTTGGAAAAAATCCTAAATAATAGGGGCATAATTTCTAAAGGAATTGTGCAAGAAAATATTGGCTCAAGAAAAAGCATAAATTGACGAATTTTGGGTCAAATCTTCTTAGTGAGAAGAGAGATAGGTTATTCATTTTTAGGTTGTGCTTAGTTGAGAAAAGAAATTGTAATACATCTCTATTCATCAGATTAATGCAAGCAGACACTGATGTTTTTAACATATTGCTTTCCTTAGGAAAACTATTATGTCTATGTGTGTTATTTCTTATTGCATGTATGAAATTTTTGTTCTAAAACGTGAATTAACTTCCGCGGGGTAGTAGAGTAGGTTTGTTTCTTGTGATTTTGAAAAAAAAATCATGAGTTGTTGCAAATCTATACCATAATTTCTACATTGTATCAAAATAAGATTTACATTAGACTAGGAATCTCGAGGTTGCTTCTCAGGAGGTTCGAATTTGCAGTTTAGTGTAGCAAGATCTCTTAATAGTTGAGAAGATGACCTTCAACGGGGTGAGGCTAAAGTATGTCTTCGAAGGCATCTCTAATTTCATCGCATGGAAGGATTGCATGGAATAGGTTGTCGGGCAATTCAATTACTTAAATTGCTTTCATTAAATTATCAACCAGGGATACTCGTAAGCTTGTGATGATTCCAACAAAATATATGTAGGAGTAGACAACTGACTCTAAGCTAAGCAAACATGGTTGTTGTAGGCAAGAAAATTCTAAGGTCCTTTACAAGAGGTGTCCTTGTAATGTTTCACATGACCTATCAACAATCAAGATTATAACCCAACATATAAATCTAACCAATATTCACAACTATTTGTAATGAAATAAAATGCTTCATTGATGCATTTGGAGCAAGCTCAATTCTCCTAATACCAAAGTTACAAAGTGTTACATAAATCCGTGATAACTTGATCTACATGCATAAATAAGTAAATAATGATTTTAACTGAATCAAAATCAACAAAGAAGAGGCTCTATATCTAGATATCTTGGTTATCCTTACTTTGATTTCTTTTTCAAATAAAACCAATCATGCCATAAAGCATAACAACTAATTTAAGAAAGCAATTTATTTAAGAAAGCAAGAGGAGATGCATGCATAGAAAGAGATTCAAGTGTAAGTCCATAAAGAAGAGGGTCTAACTTGGAGGCCTGGGTTTTCGTTCTTTATCCAAACTTAATCACTGAAATGAGATCAAGTGCAAAATCTAAATGATTAGAGAAATTTATGTAAAATGAAGTTTTATTCTATTCCCTCATATTTTGGATACATGATCGAAGAGGCCTCTCCTTGTTATGGAGGAGACACTCCTATTTATATATAAACTTGAGATAAGTAACAATGATTTCATATCCATTGATCTCTCCTAAATTCACAAATATTGCATGTCGTTACAACCATGTACTAACAATTAGCATGTAACATCTCTACAAATCCTCTGACAAATATCTAATATCTTTGATAAGAAATCTTATCAAAAATTCCATGATTCTTCTCCATGAAGTATGCTTGAAGGAATCTCCCAAATCTTCTTCAAATCTTCAAGGGGTTGAAGAATAAATTCGAATTTGTGGCTTGGTGGTCAAATATGAATTTGTTGAATTCTTCAAATACACCTACAAACATCATGAAACTCATCCCACTTCCATATATAAGTGAAAACGTGTTATTTTCAAAAACTTAATCTAAATTCACTCAAGAACACTAAAACATATGCATTGGAAAATAATAAGTCTAAACTTGATGTAATCATGAAAGTACTTTAATATAAGGGTATGGGAAAGATAAAGATGGTTTAAAATTCAAGTGAATGTGAAGTGAAAGGCTGGTAAAAAGATGTTATTAGGGAAACCCAATATTCCCCCCACCTGAAGGTATTGCATGTACTCATGCAACCTTGCATTGGATTTCTTGAGCTGTGTGATGGAGTCTTCTTTTCTAATGTGTAACAACAATTTTTGTTATGGTTGGTTCTTGTGTGGCAACAATAAATATTGCAAGTGTTGGTTCTTCTGTGACAACACTTTCCTTTTTACTCTTCTTCTTGCTACAACAAATAATGATCTTGAAAATTCAACCATATGAATACATTCTAAATGATGATTTGGTAATGTGTGCATCAGCCATTCAATATTTTTAGCCTCATTTGCTTAATATTGTTGCGGCAACCACAAAATTATGGATAGCTTATTGAAAATTTGTGTTTCAATAGTTGTAATTTTTTTTGGAACATCCTCGACATGGTATTTTTTCTTTGGAATGTATGCTTCATATGAAAACCATTGATGAATTATGGATGTAAATCAAGGTGTTTATAAGAGAAACAACTTTCAATTGGGAAAAACATGTTAGTGAACAGTATATGAGGTTATGAAATATGGAATCGACAAATCGTGTAATGAATATAAGGAATGATGAATATTCTCCCCCCACCCAACTGAAGGTATTTTCTATCCTTGGAAAATGTAGAAAATAAGGAAGTCCTAGAATGACATGAAATAGGGAAGGATACGAAATGAAAAATAGGGAAATTTTCCAAATACATGTATTTTAGCGTTCAAGGAATTATTGATTAAAGAGTGGAAAAAAGCATACCTTCACCTATCTGAGAATTTTATGAGCTATGAATATGAGAGATCTTTGTATGGATGGAATTATTTTGGATGCTACTATTGGATCGTCGACCTTGAGGTGAAACAATCTAATATGCTTGGTTGTATGAACATAGAATGACATCTCAAATTGGTACATTTGTATCGTCTTATTGCTAGAACTAAGTTGCTAGTGCTGAACTCTGGAGCTAAATTTTTATTTATTGTAACACTAATATAAGATGTTGTAAGTGTCATGGAACCATATAGTCTTCATTCATATCTGCATCATGGCATAATTATTTTCTATGTCAATAAATTTTGCTGATGTCGAACATCGAAAGAAGTTGTTGGATTACCGACCATTAATGAATGTCGTTAGCCAACACGAGACTACTCACCATTAATTTCAATGAGAGTCAAGATGCGAAAGTACATATTACTAGGTACGAATGAATGAGTTGAAGTCGAGTCACCTAGAAGATTCGACAAACATGGGACATTGATGTATTCCTAATGTTCATTGGCGAGAGAAATTGCCATTAAGGCATGCAAGCCTCAAGGTACTAAAAATAAGTCTAGTCTGAAACCCAGATAACGTAGGTTTTAACCTTGTACAAAAATTACCTGCATACGAATTCTTAAACAAAGAAAATAAACAATGCGAGAGCATAACCCATAAAACACATATGCACAGAGATTTTTCCCTGGATCACAAAACTGGGATTACCAGCTTGATTTTTCATTATGTTCCTTTCAATCTTACAATACATATTTATACATGCCGAATCATCCAATACCATGGACCGAAAAACCATCGCGTCCAATGCCATGGACCGAAAACCATTGCGTCCAAAAAAACATGTGCGAAAATCATGCACAAAACCATAGGTGGGTTCGCCCAACCTAACATATGGTCCAAAACCAAAATTTTCAGGGGCGCTGCTCCGGACCCCATAAAGTGGAGTTACGGGTGCCCTTCAAACCCCCTATTAACTATGTGGAAAGAATATAACACAACCCAACAATCTCCCACTTGTTGTTTTCTTTCCACAGGGGGCCACAGGAGAGCTTAGTCATTTTTTCAGCCCTGAGATTCCCATTCCTTCTCTACACCAAGAGAACTTGTCAGAGCTCACAGATTTTGTCAATGCATCTGCAGTATTCTTCAAAGTGTCCACCTTTACCAACAACACCTTTCTGTCTTCTATCATATCCCTCACAAAGTCATACTGAACATCAATGTGCTTTGTCTTTGAATGATAAGCAGGGTTCTTTGCCAAGAAAATTCCACTTTGGTTGTCACAGTCTATTCTTATAGCTCCCTGTACTAACCCCATACTTGAACACAATCTCTGCAACCAAACTGCTTCCTTGCTTGCATATGTGGCTGCCATGTATTCTGCCTCTGTAGTTGATAGTGCCACTACAGATTGTTTCTTACTCATCCAACTGACTGCACCTCCAAATAGGTTAAACACATACCCACTTGTACATCTTCTCTGATCCAGATCTCCAGCCCAGTCTACATCAACAAAGCCATGAATATCCAACACTCTATCCAATCTTGGTCTTCCTTGGTAGCACAAACCATAATCACTAGTGCCACGCAAATACCTGAAAACCTCCTTCACTGCTGTCCAATGCTCCTTCCCAGGTTTTGACATAAACCTGCTCAATACTCCCACTGCATGTGCAATGTCTGGTATAGTACAGACCATTGCATATATCAGACTACCCACTGCACTTGCATATGGAACACGGGACATGTCCTCTTCCTCTTCTTGTGTCTTGGGACACTGTTCAGTAGATAACCTCACACCTACAGGAATAGGAACCTTCACCGGTTTACTATCCTGCATATTAAACCTTTGGAGTATTGTCTCGACATACTTCCTCTGGTTTAACCAGAGCTTCCTCTTTGACCGATCTCTTTTAATTTCCATGCCCAAAATATAGTTTGCAGCATCAAGATCTTTCATGTCGAATTTGGAGGACAATTGGGTCTTCAAATCCTGGATAATTTCTTTGTCATTTCCAACCAACAACATATCATCCACATACAAGACCAGATAAATGATACGGTCACCAATTAATTTAAAATACACACAATGATCTGCTTTGCTTCTGGTGAAGCCAAGTCCCCGTATAAATGTATCAAATTTTTGATACCACATCCTTGGTGACTGTTTTAACCCATACAGAGACTTCTTTAACTTGCATACCAGTTCTTTCTTACCCTTCACCGCAAAGCCTTCAGGTTGCTTCATGTAGATTTCCTCTTCCAAATCCCCATGAAGAAATGTTGTCTTCACATCCATCTGTTCTACCTCAAAATAAAAAGCAGTAGCAACAGATAAAAGTAATCTAATAGAAGTTACCTAGGCAACAGGAGAAAAAATATCACCAAAATCAATTCCCGGCACCTGGGAATAACCTTTTTCTACCAACCGAGCTTTGTATTTCTCCACCTTTCCTTCTGCATTTGTCTTCTTCTTGAACACCCATTTGTTGCCAATGGGTTTCCTTCCAGCCGGCAACTCCACCAGATCCAAAGCCTCATTTTTGTGCAAAGATGCCATTTCATCGACCATGGCCTCTTTCTAGAGTTTTCCATCCTCTGAATCTACTGCTTCCTTCACAGTTCTGGGATCATTATCAGTAACAGACAAAGTAAAATTTTAATTGAAAGCAGATGGACTATACCTTTCTAGCTGCCTTCTTTCTCGAACTGATCTTCTCACAGCCCGAGTTTGTGGCTCTTCATCTTCTGATTCCTCCTCTGCTGCAGAGTCTGATTCTTCCTCCTCTGGCTCAAACTCTATCTTCTCAGGTTCCTTTGGTTGGACTTCACGTTGAATAATATCTTTTACCTCTCTGAACAACACATCTCGGCTATACACAACCTTCCGTGTGACTGGGTTCCAAAGATTATAACCCTTTAAACCATCCTTATACCCAATAAAGATGCACTTTTCAGATTTACTATCCAACTTGGTTCGTTTCTCCTTTGGAACATGTACATATGCATCACATCCAAATACCCTTAGAAGTGAAAGAGAGGGTTTCTTACTAGTCCATACTTCTTGTGGAGTCTTATCCTCCAACGCTGATGAAGGTGATCTATTAATCAGGTAACATGCAGTATCCACCACCTCTGCCCAGAATTCCTGTCCTAACCCGACACAACTAAGCATGCTTCTTGCCCTTTCCACCAACGTCTTGTTCATTCTTTCTGCGACTCCATTTTGCTGAGGTGTATATGGAGTAGTCTTCTGTCGTGCTATACCACACTTCTTACAAAATTATTCAAATTCCTTGCTGCAAAATTCTCTACCATTATCTGTCCTCAACACCTTTATCTTCTTCTCTGTCTGATTTTCCACCAGAGCCTTAAATTCTTTAAACCTGTCAAAGACTTCAGATTTCTTCTTAAGAAAATATATCCATGTATTCCTTGAGAAGTCATCTATGAATGATACATAGCACACAGACTTACCCAGTGATGGAACCTTCACAGGTCCAAACACATCACTGTGCACAAGCTCTAATATCTGTTTTGTCCTCTTACCACCAGAGGGGAAACTCACCCGATTCTGCTTCCCATATACACAATTTTCACAGAAATCAAAATCTAGAGAGCTATTATTCATGCCTTCTGCCATACCTTTACCATGAAGTATTCGAAGGCCCTTCTCTCCAATATGTCCAAGCCTTTGATGCCACAACATGGTCTTCTCTCCAGAGACCACTAGATTCTCTACTCCATTTTCAGGAACCATAGAACTATTGCACCCATCAACAACAGTGCTACCTTGCAGCTTGTACAGAGTTCCAATCCAAACTCCCCGCATTAATATCAGTGCTCCTCGAACCATCTTGCAGGTATCTTTCTCGAACACTGTCTTTACACCTGCATCATCCAACTTGCTTACAGAAATCAGATTTCTGGCCAATGCAAGAATATGTAGAACACCCTGAAGTGTTATAACCCTTCCACCTTGCAACTTCAACATTACTTTTCCCCAACCAATGATTCTAGCCTTCCTATCATCTCCTAAGAAGACATCACCACCATCGTATTTCTCATACTCGCAGAACCACTCTCTATGGGGAGTGAAGTGAAAGGATGCACCTGAGTCAATCAACCATGCCTCATGATCTACATGTGTACTTGAAGAAGCCAAGTACACATCCCCACCTTCATCTGAGGTGGTTTTCGCCTCTGCAGAAGGAGCATCATCAGATCCCTTTCCTTTATCAGGAGCTTTAGATTTACAATCCCTTCTGAAGTGCCCTTCCTTTCCGCATTTCCAGCACACCACCTTTGTAGGTTTTCCTAGAGATTTAGATCTCCCTCTAGATTTAGATCTCCCACTCGATGACTTATTTTTGTTTCTCTTCTGGGACCGTCCTCGTACAGACAAGGCATCACCATTCTGGTTGTCCATATTTTTCCGTCTCATCTCCTCCGTCAGCAAGGCTGAGACTATTTCATCAAACTGCAAAGCAGTTGCATTGCTACCTATTGTAATAACTAGACTATCCCACGAATCTGGTAGAGAACACAATAGACTGATGCACTTATCTTCATCTGAAATTTTAATATCAACAGATAATAACTGACTTACCACAGTATTAAATGCATTCAGATGCTCTGTCACTGAGTCTCCATCTTTCATCCTCAGGTTATACAGCTTTTTCCACAGGAACAATTTATTCACCAGAGACTTAGATTGGTACAAAGTCCCTAACTTGACCCACAAAGCCTTTGCCGTAGCTTCCCCTGATACATTCAGCAATACTGAATCCGAGACACACAATCGTATTGTGCTCTTTGCCTTCCGATCCAACTTCTTCCATTCTTCATCGGTCACTCCCGATGGTTTAGTACCCGAATCTACCGCGATCCACTTATCTTTATCCACCAACAGATCCTCCATCTTGAGTTTCCACAACTCAAAATTCTGACCATTGAACTTCTCAATCTCTATCTTTCCACTGCTCGCCATCTTCTTTGACCACCAGAATCGATCTCGCAGATCTCCCACTAAACAGGGTCTACCACAGGCCCGAGCGAAACCCCTCAGTAAGAAAGGCGTCCCCTTGAAGCCAAAACAGCTCTGATACCAAATGTAGGTTTTAACCCTGTACAAAAATTACCTGCATACGAGTTCTTAAACAAAGAAAATAAACAATGCGAGAGCATAACCCATAAAACACATATGCACAGAGATTTTTCCCTGGATCCCAAAACCGAGACTACCAGCTTGATTTTTCATTATGTTCCTTTCAATGTTACAATACATATTTATACATGCCGAAGCATCCAATACCATGGACCGAAAAACCATCGCGTCCAATACCATGGACCGAAAACCATCGCGTCCAAAAAAAACATTTGCGAAAATCATAGGTGATTTTGAGTAGAAATGGTAGTATGGATGCTATTTGAAATGGTCTTGACTTCTTCGTGTTCCTTTTTGAAAAATAGATTAGTGTTTGAAAATCACTTGTGCATAAATTGGTATTCTTTGATGTTCCTCGAACCTACAAAAACTTAGCACTAATCTGCAATAAAATGTAAGATTCTCGAAAGAGAGAGGTGGTCAGTCCCTCTTCATATGATATATACATAACAAATTCATAATTAGTGGTAATAAAACAAATTGAAGGGAGATAGATAAAAATAAAATGCACTTTTTACATGTTGAGAAGAGGTGCACCTTGGACTACCTATAAGTGTTTCATTGATAATTTCTTCATTTGATATCAAATTTTAGTGATTTAAAAACTATGTTAAAGCAAATTCATATCAGAAACATGTTTTTAATTATTTAATGCTTTTTCTAAGCCTAATTACCATAAAATGTATAAAAAATGACCAATTTTTTAATTGTCTAAAATTCTATTGAAACATATCCCACTGCTTAGAGCTCGATGAGATATTTCCAAAGACACTTGAATCGCCTCAAATGAATATCGTATGAGAAATTTATTGACGTTTGAAGTTTTAGGAAATACGGTAAAAATAAAGGCATAGGTGCCACGTGGCAACACCATGGAGTGCCACATGGAAGATTAAGATGGTGCTATGTGGAAGTTCTAGATATTGCCATGTGGCAACTCCAAAGAGTGCCATGTGGCAACTCCAAAAAAGTGCCATGTGGCATGCTGAGGTGGGAAGTGAAAAATAAACAAGGTGATGTGGCACACTGTTGGGCAATGACTATTTATTGTTGACCAATGCTATGGTACCATGTGGACCGCTCCAATGTCGCCACGTGGCAGCAACATTTTGACAGTCCAAATATGACATAGTTACCAATGGAAAATATTATTTTTGACCCCACAACTTTATCCAAGATATGCAAAGACTTACCATTGAACAATACGATTAGTTTGTACTTTGCTTTGTCAAATTTTATTTTAAATTTCTAGTGGTGAGGTATTTAAAATGGACTAGCCAGTGGAATCCATCCCGCATTTTCTGGTACACAATCCAAGCAATACTAACCATTTCGTCCATAGTTCTGAGTTATTAAACCCGACCTGGGGATTTTTATTGTGATTAAAACACGTTTCCTTGCTCAATAAATGGATCTGTCCACCGAATTGCCAACTTAAATTCAATAGTTTACCACTACCCTGAGGATGGGAGATCAACAGAATGAGCAAATGTTTTTCTAAAGAGGCTTGAAATGAAGGTTAGAGCCCCTAGCTATGGAGAAGACGAATTTAATTATGCGTAAACTTTCCTGCATTTTCACCAGATGTAGTGTGTTATAAATTATGCTCTCGACCTCGTTTCATTGGTTTACTTTGTCAACACTACGTGGTTTGTTTTGTTTTATTTCAACCTTGTTTTACGTGGTTTGTTTTGTTTTATTTCACCCTTGTTTTATTATTTTTATATGTATGTGCAGTGTGGTTGGTCGTTTATTTTATTGTTTTTGTATTTTTATGTTTTTTTCTTATTATTTTATTTTGTTTAATGTTTTTTTTTCTTTTATGTTTTCTTTTTATTATAAGTTTTGTTTTTTATTATTTATTTATTATTATTATTATTATTTAATGTTTATATTTTTATTTTTAATTGTTTTATTTCTTAATGTTTTTTTTAATGGGTTTAAATGTCTTGTATTTATTGTGTTTTTTTATTTGATTTGTTGTTTTTTTTCTAAACGAAATTATAATAAACCAACATACTTTAGCATATTTCGGGGAGCATATCTCATCTGCAAGATCAACCAATGAGCGTGATACATGTATAACATAGTCACAACACCATATAGAAATATAAATCATAAGAATATAACATTATCATCATCATTCTAGTTAGAGTCCAGTCACTGATGCATGAAGATGTGAACCACACATACCATGAACTCATGCATGACGACATCAACCATACCAATGTATGTATATAATGCACAACCATAAATGTAGACGATACACCAACAATTATGGGAACAACACACAAGAATAACTGTGGACAACACACATGCATAAACATATACGATAAAACGTAAACGAGCAATACTTGTAACAAAAGGTAGCAACATATAACCAAGCATACATGAATGATACATGTAAGTAACATTTACAAACATGTAACCAGTCATACACTAATGACAATGCACTCCACAACAACAACATCAACTTACACTTGGTGACATCACTACAACCATGATCAACACCATGCAGTTGCAACAAGCACATGGTCTCACAACACAAGACACACACACACACGCAACTGACATGCATGCATGACCAACACATAACCCATTCAGTCTGAGGGTTGAACCATGCTTTGGTACCACTCTATAATACCCTCCTCCCACATCTACCCAAGTAATCGGCCAACCGCGGTAAACATGTGACGAGAAGTTACTATGATATGATTCGACCTGCTAAGTCATGTTAAGGAAGTGGAACTGATGGAAAAGCACTAGATAGACCTTCAACTCTAGCTGCAAGACACCTAAGAACCATCCCAACACTTTTGGCAACCAGTGCCTAGGTCCCAAATTTAAGGTTTTAGACAACCTGATCCCCAAAATCTCCCATGCTATTGGCCTGATAGCATCCATAAGGCTATAGATTCTCTCATGACAAGGCATGCCAGTGTCCAATGACTATTTTGCTCAGTGTTGTGCCAACGTCCCCAGGATTTCAGCCATTTTTCAGGCGTAGAGCTCATGTCAATGCCCAGAATTGAATAACACCTTCAAAACAGAATGATAACAAGGAAACAATGAGGCAAATGAAAATACTTGAACAAGCCCTTGATTGGACCCCTACTAGCCATGACATGTATTTTGTCAAACATGTCACGAGTATGTAATCTATAGGTGTAAATAACAGATCTAAGCATAGGGGTTTCATACTTAAATGAGAATCATTAAGAAGCATTGTTTCCTCAACACATTAGCTTCCATTTCATCCATTAGGTCATAGATACAATTTTCACTCATTTACAAGTAAAAACATGATGAGAGCCATACATAGCTACTGTCATAAAAAATATACATAACCAACATTTTAACACCATTAATACCAAGGAAACCATAGTCATATAATCCACATATAAATCAATATAACAATCATATAAATAAAAAGAGAAATATCATCATATTGATGATGCAAAATTCAAACCCGGGATGGGACTTCCACGTTCCACCAGACCATAGAATGCTTGAGCCAAATCAGTCTTCATCCATTCACCCCCATGCCATATTCCAAGCATTAATGTGGGATCTCATAAAAAACATCAATCCAAAACGATCAAGGGCTTCCAGAGGCCAACCACCTCAACCCATCAAACAATGATTTCACCTCATGGTCGGTGTAGTGTTGTTTTAATCAATCCTAATTGACCGAGACGGCAACATTGAATTGTCAACCCAGGGTAGGTATTGTTGTTTCAATGGAGTTTGCATTGTTTGTGCCGATACACTACAACCAACAACAAAAAGTAGAAAGAACAGTAAAAGATGTCAAGTTAAGAAAGATTCTTCGGCGAAAATCATATGGAATATCATTTGTCGACGTGTTTCGAACCAACTAGTGTGGTTCATCGTCAAGACAAGTTGAAGAAACAGATCCAGCTTAGCATGATAAATATTTTGAGCAGAGTATCCAACGGCTAAATTAACGACTAATTTTGACCTGGGTCCGCAGGTCAAAATTAGTCGTTAATTTAGCCGTTCGAGACTATGCTCATACTATTTATCATGCTAAGCTGGATCTGTTTCTTCAACTTGTCTTGACGATGAACCACACTAGTTGGTTCGAAACGCGTCGACAAATGATATTCCATGTGATTTTCGCCGAAGAATCTTTCTTAACTTGATATGGATCACAGAAGCCTGAACTCTATTAGTAAAACATGTCGCTGAATCAAATTGAAAAAATCAAATCATTCATGTTGAAATAAAAACACTCCACAGAATTGAAATCACACTTCACAACTACTAGATTAAGGACGCGCCACACAATAACTAATGACTACACCAGCTAGTCACTATCATTCTATTTAATTAAATTAGTGTAACAACAAAATATAATTTGGAACAAAAGCGGATATAATTCACAATTTGTACAGCAACATCAAAAAAATATATGACAATAAACGAAACAAGAATGTACACTACCTCTACCACTGTAGTCCCTTCTAAAGAGGAGGGCCCTTCCTCCCTAGTAGGGGTGCATGAATAACACAAGATTAATTAATGAATCAGATGAAGAGGAGTAACACCATCACCGTAGTGATTTAGTATTAAAAATAATTCATAGTTACGGAAGCAGAGTAACAATGCTTTTCTACATTTCGTGCTTGTACATAGGAAATCGAGTTTATTTTATAATTATTACATGCCTGAAATTAGGAATAGATGAGTCATGATAATCTCACCATTCTCATGTTGATAAAAAAATTAAAGTAGTTACAACCTACTTCTAAATACAGAGACTTTTCAGATATATTGGTCAGGATTGCAACCACTTGGGTATGTTGCTTCTAAAATAAACAATTCCTAATTCCGGACAGTTGTTATGTAGAACAATACCCACAACTTGCTAGCTCTGGTGCAACAAAATCCTGTGAGTGAATAGTGGTTTGAGATGTAACATCAATCACTGGCAACAACACCCTTGGTGTAACAACGGTCCTATGTATCAGTGTGTAGTGTAACAACAACCTGTAACAACATTCATTGTGTAACAACATAGAGGGTGTAACAACAAACTGCTCTACCTTGCTGTGAAATTGATCAGAGTTGTCTATTTACTCCATAGCCTTTATCCCACGAGCAACACTTGAAAAGGAGAAGAAATTCCAAAACACTCCAATGCTCACCCCAGTTAGCCACAAAAAGGAATAAAGTATCGTATTATTCAGCAGAATATGGCAAAATAACATGACAGTGGAATAGGTTTTAAAAGTAAGAAAAAGGGTGATTAATCATGTAAATTTTCATGGGCCTGGAGGATAAGAGGATCAAAACTAGGGAAAGAAGGTGTAGAAAATAGGTAAAAAGTCACAACCAACATCTTCCCCCAACTAAATCAACTGCATGTCCCCATGCAGAATCTCAGCTTCTCCTGCTATACCCCCGATGCAAGTTTGTAAAATTGTAAGCACCAACAGTGTCTTCACCCGGAGCTCTGTACCCTTGAGTGGCCATCAATAGACGTGGCCATGATTCTTCTTCATAGTCACATAGGTGGTAGTCCAGCTGATACTCTTCTATTGGTAACCAAATCAAAGGAAATTTAAATCTGAGCCCAATCCAGAATGCCCCCAATGTCTACATGATCCGAGCATACTTAGGCACTCGTGTAACAACATCTACAAAATTTCTCTATTCAAAAGGATTCCCTTCTTGCAACTTAGCGCTACAGGCTTCAGGGCATTCAAGACACCTTGCTAGTGCTTGAATTTTCATCTGTACATGCAAATTGAGGCAAATCCTCACAATCCTTTTCCTATAGATGGCTCATTGTTCCCTGATCTCTGGAGTGCTCATGAACACCTTAAACGCACGCCTAAGTTCATAAACCATCCCTGGTTCTACTGTGACCCATAATTTTGTCCTTTCTTCAGTAATTTCTGTTGATTTCATGGCCATACGCCATTCAATTTGGTTTCTCATAAATGAAAGAAAGGCCCGCAACTGCAAATCTCCCATATAGGACAAGACACTTGCTACCATTTTGGTGTTGACATAATCACACATGATGTTATGCAAAAATAGCTCGCAAAGCAAGCTCTGTTCATCAAAATCACAAGTGCGAAAAATCTCAAGAAAAGTTTGAGTAGAAGAACCCAAATAAGACCTATTCTCAAAAACTGCTTTCAACCGAAATAAATAATATCATTCCCAAAGGAACATTGGATACAATGGGGATGACCACCTGCATGCTAGCAGGTTTAGGGAAACATCACAGAGCTTTGTCTTGTCATTCGCCAGGTCCGAGACCTGCCGCTGTAACATAAACAACTATTCATATTTTTTCTTCATGGCTTCCTTGTGCCTCTGTGCTTCCCATTCTCTCTCACATTCTTCCAACAACCAATTTTCCTTAAGGGAATCCATCATCCTTTTATATGCCTTGAGCGAGATCACCCCCTCTTATAGAGAGAGCGCCTACTGCTTCCATTTCTATAGCTTTGGTAACAACAACATCTCTTCATAACACCATCCTTTGTCAGGACCCGATGTTCTCCCACATGCACTAACAATTGAGGGTGTAATAGCCTCTCGAGGGTGAAATTGATCCATTTCGGCTGCTCGTTCGTGTGTAACGACAACATCATCAATGGATTTTTGTGTTATAGTTTCCTTCTCTCCCTAATCAACTTCCATTCCCACTATTGGTTCTTGTGTAACATCAGTGTCATCCACATATTTTTGCATGTCATTTTTCCCTAGGTAGGCTTCTATCTCCACTGTTGGTTCTTGTGTAATAGCAGTGTCAACCACAGGCTCATGAATGTTAACTTCCTCTTTCTTTCCTTGGATGACTTATGCCTCCACTACTGGTTCTTGTGTAACAATAGTATCAACCAAGGGCTCATGTGTATCCACTACCAAATTACCTTCTGTGGATTGCACCGTCTCAGTTGTTAGTTCTTGTGTAACAACAACATCCTCAATGGGTTTTTGTGTGTTAGACTCCTAGGTTTCGGTTTCTATTTCCCTCGAGATGGTGTTTGTTGCACAGACTCTAAACCCCGTTATCACTAGCTTCCTAGCATAGGCCATGCAGACAGCACCTAGGACATCTCCCTTCATGGCCCTATCTACGGCTTCGGCCAAAGTGTCTAACCTTGGGGCTCTTGCCTCTACCTTCCCCTTTGCTAGTTGTTCCATTAGCTCTCTATTCTCTTTTTCTAATTTTTCAATTTTTAACAGCAAGGATTGAGTTTCGCTCTTACTAGCTAATAAAGGTTCCTCTGGCTCAGCCTCTTCCTTGTCCTTCTGCTCTACTGCCTCTTCGTTCTTCTTTGACATGGATGGGGACTATAGGTGCCTGCTAACACTTATTCTCTAATTTGGCCACTTATCACCAATTTGTTTGTCGACTGGCCTCTTACCAACCCTTACTTTCGAAGGTTGGGGTTGCTCCTTTGTCACCGCTGGAGCTTCCTCAGACGTCCTAGTTTGTCTCCTGTGGGTAGCTCTAGCCTTTTTCCTCATGAATTCCTCCCAACTCCTTCCCTAGCGGCTTAGGGCATCCAACATAATGAGGTTGATGAGACCATGGTTGGTGATCCATGTTTCTAGATGTGCAGCTGTTTTCATGGTCGCGACCATATACTTGATGTTTCCCAATAAGAAATAAGGAATATTTATCATTTGTCGATGCTGAAGGTGGTTTAGAAATTGAAAGTGGTAATTGAACACATTTTTTTCCCTTCCCTTGCAAGTGATGTAATTGATGAGGTAAAGGGAAACATCAGCCCATGGCTGGGGAATGGACAACCTGTCAATCCCCCTCCCTTTCTTCACCAGCTGCACCTCCTCTTAGAGGAAATTCCCCTTCAAGGAGGGGTCATTAAATTTCCTGTTAAACCACCTCATTCCTTCCACTGGTAATGTCGTCACTTGAGAAATCACCTGCTTTGTAACCTCCAACTTCAACCCCCTAACCTTCGTCCAATTTCTCTCTAAATTCTTTGTAAATTCCATGGAAACTCCCCCATCTGATCCCTCCAACCTCTGGAAGAACTCAAATTAGTCAGCATCCTTAAAAATCTGGCATGCTTCGGGGTAATTCTCCAAAGCCTTTGTCGACGTTGGCTCATTCCAAATCACTGATCCACCCATCGCTACACAAATTCAGTGTTGTTTTCTTTCCTTTTCCCTTCCTTTAGAAGTTTCAGAGCATTCGGCACACTACTTAGCTGTTTCAGCCTGCAAATATTCTTTTCCACTTCTCTAAGCACTTTGAATGGGGATGTAATGCTCCAGCAGGGGTGAATAGTAGGGTGGAATAGGTGAGAATTTAAGATTTTCAATCATGGCTCGTATTGCACAGTAATGTTTCCTTATTAATGCTAGGTTATGGGACGTTTAGTCGAAGGTATACTTCCATTTTTTGGCATGATCGACCATTAAGTGACAATGACTACTAGATCACCATGCTTTAATTGCAGGTTTTTTTTTAAATAATCATAGGTCATGAAAAGGTCATATCGTAATATAATTCCCCCCTAGCTTAAATGTGACAGCTAACCTCGACCGTCAAAAGGGATATCATGTTAAGTTGCCATAATTACTGAAAAAAAGCGGATAACGATATTACCTTTGTATGACGTACCTGGGTGACATGGGGAGAAGTCTTTGGTGGCGAGACATGCGAACTTAACTCCAGTGATGAGAACAATGATGATGCCTGATGTATGTTGTAATAAAAATCTTATTCGAATTATTTCTAGAAGTCGCCAGATGTTACAGGTGTAACAACCAAGACAAGTATTATGTATTATTATTTCTTTACAAAAACACAAAGAAAAAGGTCGTGTAACAACATTATCATAAATTATGCTTTGAATTATTAAATTCTATTATAGAGTGTGTAACAGCTGCCACAAAGTTGTTTCCAACTGCTACAGAAATTGTGTGTTTGTGCCCAGAAAAGGTTTTCACAAGAAGATTGTTTTATTATTGTTATTATTTATTTTTTTAAGTTTGAAGGTGTAACAGCCGCCAACAGTGGTTTATTTTTAGCTATTACACTTATTATGAACTATTCCATTAAAATTGGAAACCTTTTATTGCAAGGACATCACTAGAATTGAGTTTTTGGTTATTTTGTGACAACGTAATCTGAAGACCCCAAATTCGGATCTTAATAACCAAAAACTCAATTCTAGTGATGTCCTTGTAATAAAAGCTTTCCAATTTTAATGGAATATGTCATAATAAGTGTAATAGCTAAAAATCTACCACTGTTGGTGACTGTTACACCTTCAAACTTAAAAAATATTAATAATAATAATAAAACAATCTGCCTGTTAAAACCTTTTCTAGGCGCAGACACACAATTTCTGTAGCAGTTGGAAACCACTTTGTGGTGGATGTTACACACTATGAAATAGAATTTAATATTTCAAAGCATACTTTACGATATTGTTGTTACACGACATTTTTTCTTTGTGTTTTTGTAAAAAATTAATAATACATAATAGTTGTCTTGGTTGTTACACTTATAACATCTGACGACTTCTAGAAATAATTCGAATAAGATATTTATTACAACAGAGATCAGGCATCATCGTGGTTCTCGTCATCGGAGTTAAGTTCGCATGTCTCACCATCAACGACTTCTCCCCATGTCACCCAGGTATGTTAGGGTCAAACCCTAACCCCCTTAGTTATGTAATAGGATTGAGTCATAGTTATAGTTAAGTAAAGAGTCAATAAAGCCCATACTAATAATTGTAAGTGGTTGACCCGCATTTAATGAAGGGACCATAGTTAGTTGCAAATGGGCCATGGTATTAGATAGATGGTAATAATAAGAACCATGGTATTTTCCCATGGTATTGCATGTATGAATCCTATATAAAGGATAGAGACTCCCCTCGAGGAGCATCATGTCTTATTTTGTAATTGAGCTCAGCTCTATTGGAGGTTGCCCCCTAGAAGAGGCAAGCGAACATTGTTTTCTGAATAATAAAATACTTGATGTTATTTCTCATTGTTCTATGTTCTGGGTATATTTCTTCTCATATTTGGTATTCTGGTATCGTCTTGCAGGTTAAGAGCATAACAAATGGTATCAGAGCGATTTCTAAGGCTGGTGGGATCTCCAATTTTTAGCAAATTTTTTTTTTTGGCTAGAGACGTGTTCCGGCGTCTTTAAACCATGAGATTTGTCGTTGAGCGCATAAACCTGCGGATTTGGGGAGGCATGCACGCAAGAAATACAAGAGGTGGTCATGCTTGTTGGACTCCCTTGTAACTCCTGTGGGTACCCCTTCGAGTAGTAGCGCATTAGATAGAACTGCGCACAGACTGTCTTCCAAGTATCCTCTGGGTATATCGGAAGCCCTCTAGGCTCCTTTGAAACTTCACCATAGATAAACCATCGACCATCTTGCTGCTATAGTACATCGAGAATAGCACTTGGGGAGATTACTCGCGCGTACGATAGGGTAGTCGGGTTGTACGACTAAGGGTACGGTTGATCCTCCTTGGTTAGTGCCCTGAAATATTGGGCCGAGTACTACTGTCAAACCCTTATGTATATTGCGATCTGTAGCACCTAACACTCTTGGAGACCATAGTTCCGTTCTCTATCTCTGGATCATGCATCATATTTTCCAGATCAGATCTCGCAGGTGCGGTTCTACCGTAGCAGCAGTAATCAGTTCCACCATTCAAATCTATCAGATCAACCATTCAGATCTATTAGATCCATCAGATCTACCATCCAGATCTAGCAGTTTGGTCTCTGTAGTCGTCGCAACAATTAGATCCGCCATTCAGATCTGACTAATTGTGTGGGCTCCTATACCTGGGCGTTATTTTCGCAGGACTTTGGGTAGCATTGACTTTTCTAGGATTCGGCTACTGTAGTATTCCTAAGCAAGGAGTAAAACTTCGTTCGAAGTAAAAAAAAAGAAAAAAGGAGTCTGAGACCCCCCGGGACACTTATTGGAGACTTAGCCCATAAGAATCAGGTTGATGAGCTGAGCAAGGTGGTACCATTCAATTTTTAGTGCCAAAAATTTCGGGCAGTCCCAAATTTCAAGTGCATCGGATCGGTGCATGGTACAAACTAGAGCTCAAGCTATGGCCAATGAGAGGATCGACAACCTTGAATCAACATTGAACGATGTACTATTGTTGCTAAAGAACTTAATTGAAACACTCTCAAAGGGCAAGATGGAGGAACGCGCGAAGGCATATATTGGCAATGAAGACATTGAGGGCAAGTCTAGCCAGTCTCTTCACCTCTTTGGCACCCACCAACAATCCCAGCTGCGACCACCCAAGCTGGACATGTATAAATTTGATGGCTCTCACCCGGCCACATGGATAGCACAAATGGAGCAATATTTCACACTGAATCACATCATGGATGATGTGAACCAGCTTAGTGTGGGTAGCATCTACTTGGACAATGAAAGATGGCAATGGTGGAAATGGCATCAATGTTGCTATGGAAGGCCCTTGACTTTGCAGACATTCAAAAAAGCTCTTATGGATAGCTTTGACCATGAATCTAACTTTTTGGGTCGTCTCACTAAGCTCCACCAAAAAGGAACAGTGAACGAATATATTACAGCCTTTGAAGCCTTAGCTTTCCGCACAGGATGTCTACATGATGAGTTCTACTTGCAATGTTTTGTCAGTGGTCTCAAAGAAGCCATACAAGCCCACGTCCGACTGCAACACCCTATCTCATGGCTGCATGCTTGCAGGACAGCTCGTGAAGTAGAACGTGTGTTAGCGGCCCAGTCCAATCGCCCAAATTTCATAGCCAAGGGTCACCCCACTCAGGCTCAAAGCACTACCCAAACACTCAAGGTTCAAAAGGTGTCACCAGCAGAAATGGCGGAAAGAAGAAAGAAAGGATTGTGTTACTACTGTGATGAGAAATACTCCCCCGGGCATAAAATGCAAGGAGCCCAAGTTCATTCAAATTGATGCTACTAATCACAGTTCATCAGAGGAAGCCCCATCACTTGAGGAACTAGAGGAGGAAGAAGAGGACATCCAACAGGACAATGTACCTGAAGAACCAGTTATCTCGCTGCATGCTTTGGCGGGAATTTCTTCTCCCCAAACTCTCAAAATCAGAGGTTTTATTAAGCATCACCCGATAGTAGTTTTTATTGATAGTTGTACACATAACTTTATCCATCAAAGAGTCACGGAAGTAGTGCATTGTTTTGTCCGAGCAGTTTCTAACTTCCAGGTCCAAATCGCTGAATGGGGGACAATGAAATGTGAAGGCCGCTGTGAAAATGTCAAACTTCAAATGGGGGATTATCAGTTAAAGACCCACATGTTTGTCATACACATGGGAGGGTGCGACATTCTCCTAGGTGTTGAATGGCTTCACACACTTGGCCCAATCACAATGGATTTCCAGGAGTTATATCTGAGCTTTAAGAAGAACAACCACACACATACCCTCCGCGGACTCCAGGCGGGAGCTCCCTCTATCATCAACTCACATAGGATGGAAAAATTGTTAAAAAAAGGGCCACCATGGAGTTATAGCTGAATTTAATGCCATCCAGGCCTTCGAACCCAATTCTCTTCATATTCATCCTGAGATGCAACAGATCTTAAACAACCATCTGCCAATCTTTGACAAGCCTCATGAGCTTCCACCCTCAAAGGGGGAACATGATCATAGCATTACTTTGGTCCCAGAGGCCCAACCACCAAATGTGCGCCCATATAGATATCCGTTCGCCCAAAAGAATGAAATTGAAAAAATCATCAAGGAACTCTTGGAAGCAGGTGTCATTCATCCCAGCATTAGTTCTTATTCATCGCCGGTGGTCATGGTGCTCAAGAAAGATTGGGAATGGCGTATGTGTCCAGACTTCAGGGCCCTCAATAAGTTGACGGTCAAAGATAAATTTCCCATCCCGGTTTTCGATGATTTGTTGGATGAACTAAATGGGGCTCAATTCTTTACTAAGCTCGAGCTTCGCTCGGGCTATCACCAAATTTGCATGAAAGAAGTAGACATTCCAAAAACTGCTTTCCAAACTCATGAAGGCCATTATGAGTTCCTGGTCATGCCATTTGGTGTTTGTAATGCCCCATCCACTTTTCAGAACCTTATGAACCACCTGCTCAAACCATATCTCAGAAAATTTGTCCTTGTTTTCTTTGATGACATCCTCATCTACAGTCGCACTTGGGCCACACATCTTCAGCATGTAGATCTACTCTTGCAACTACTCCGCAAGCATAAATTGTTTTTCAAGATGTCCAAGTGCTCTTTTGGCATGGAAGAAGTTGAGTATTTGGGCCACATTATGGGGTGTGAAGGTGTTAGGGTGGACCCCAAAAAGATCTAGGCAATGCAGGATTGGCCTCAACCAAAGACCTTGAAGAGCTTGAGAGTATTTTTGGGTCTCACAGGCTACTATCGCAAATTTGTCTGCAATTATGGTTGTATTGCTAGGCCCATCACTCAACTCCTCAGGAAAAATTCATTCCTCTGGAATGGTGAAGCACAACAGGCCTTTATAGCTCTCAAACATGCCATGTGTTCCACTCCAGTATTAACACTACCCGACCTCACCAAATCTTTTGTGATTGAATGTGATGCTTCTGGTACGGGTATTGGGACGGTCTTAATGCAGGAAGGTAAACCCTTGGCCTTCACGAGCCAACAACTAAGTGGGAAGAACTGGGACAATCTACCTATGAGAAGGAGATGATGGCCATCTTACATGTAGTAGATACCTGGCGACCATACTTATTGGGGCGATGTTTTCAAATCTTCACACACCATCAAAGCCTTAAATATTTTTTGGAGCAATGCCTATCCTTTCGACAACAAAATAAATGGCTCGCCAAAATGCTGGGATATGATTATAAGATAATTTACAAGAAAGGGCGTGAAAATATTGTAGAAAATGCGTTATCACACCAATTCGAGGACGAAAGTACCCTGCTCGCAATTTCCCTTCCCATTCCAGAATGGATTGAAGAGGCTCGTAAGGAATGGTTTTCACATCCTTGGCTCTCCCAACTCGTTAATCAATTGCAGGCGGATCCAAATTCCACAGTGGGCTACTCGTGGTAGGATGAGACTCTTCGCTACAAGGACAAAGTCTTAATATCACCAACATCCACCCTCAAAAGCCACATTTTGGAGGAGTTGCACTCATCTCCCACTGCAGGACATTCAGGCTTTGAGAAGACGTATGCTCGCACTCGACGATCATTTTTTTGGGCAGGCATGAAAAAGGACATTCTTACTTTTGTAGATAAATGCGACATCTGTCAGTGCCACAAAGGAGAAACAGTCAAATCCCCAGGCACATTACAGCCATTGCCCATCCCAGCCTCAATTTGGATGGAGGTTTCTATGGATTTCATTACGGGTCTTCCAAAGTCAGGAAACAAGTCAGTCATCATGGTGGTTGTGGACAGACTTTCTAAGTATGCTCATTTTTGCGCCCTACCCCACCCTTTTACACCGACTTTGGTCGCTCAATCTTTCATGGATTAGATCTTCAAATTGCATGGCATGCCCACTTCCATTGTGTCTGATCATGACCCGATCTTCACCAATAACGTTTGGCAAGAACGCTTCCGGCTACAAGGTACCCACCTACAACTTAGTACTTCCTATCATCCACAAACTGATGGTCAAACTAAAGCAGTGAACAAATGTCTGGAGACCTACCTTAGGTGTTTCACTTCAAAAAAGAAACATCTCTGGGTACAGTGGTTACCTCTAGCCTAATGGTGGCATAACACCAACTATCATGCCACCACCAAAATGACTCCATATGAAGTAGTTTACGGTCAACTCCCTCCTTCCCCTAGTTCTTATATCAAGGGATGCTCGAAGGTACAAGTAGTGGATCGACTCCTATAGAACTACACAACCATGCTGTCCCACCTTAGAGATAATATTCATCAAGCCCAAAACTGCATGAAGCAACAGGCAGATCAACATCGCTCAGAACGCCAATTTCATGAAGGGGATCAGGTATTTTTGAGGCTGCAACCATATAAGAAAACATCACTCAAAGACAAGGGTTGTCAAACATTATCTCCAAAATTCTATGGACCATATCAAGTACTTCAACGCATTGGAGAAGTCACCTACAAGCTAGCTTTTCCACCCACTACGAAACTCCATCCAGTCTTCCATGTCTCATGCCTCAAGAAAATGATTGGGAACCATTGCAGAATTCAAACAGGTCTACCTGAAGTGGATGAAGAAGGGTCAATTTGGCTCCAACCTGAATAGGTTCTTGACACTTGAGAACGGCACCTACATGGCCGCATGATCAAGGAAGTCCTCGTCAAGTGGAAAGACACCTCTCCGGAGGATGCGACCTGGGAACTAGCCACTATCCTTTAGCAGTTTCCGCAGCTTTAGCCTTGAGGACAAGGCTATTCTTATGGGGGAGGGCATGTTAGGGTCCAACCCTAACCCCCTTATTTATGTAATAGGATCGAGTCATAGCTATAGTTAAGTAAAGAGTCAATAAAGCCCATATTAACAATTGTAAGTGGTTGACCCGCATTTAATGAAGGGACCACAGCTAGTTGCAAATGGGCCATGGTATTAGATAGATGCTAATAATAAGAACCATGGTATTGCTCCATGGTATTATATGTATGAATCCTATATAAAGGATAGAGACCTCCCTCGAGGAGCATCGTGTCTTATTTTGTAATTGAGCTCAGCTCTATTGGAGGTTGCCCCCTCGAACAGGCAAGTGAACATTGCTTTCTGAATAATAAAATACTTGCTGTTATTTCTCATTGTTCTATGTTCTGGGTATATTTCTTTGCATATTTGGTATTCTGGTATCATCTTGCAGGTTAAGAGCATAACAAGGCACGCCATACAAATGTAATATCGTTATCTGCTTTTATTCGGTAATTATGGCAACTTAACATGATATCCCTTTTGACGGTCGAGGTCAGCTGTCACATTTAAGCCCGGGGGGGTGAATCATATTAATACATGACCTTTGCATGACCTATGATTATTTAAAAAAAAATACCACAATTAAAGCATGGTGATCTGGTAATCATTGTCACTTAATGATCGATCATACCAAAAAATGGAAGTGTACCTTCAACTAAACCTCCCATAACCTAGCATTCATAAGGAAACATTAATGTGCAATACAAACCATGACTGCAACTCTTAAATTCTCACCTGCGCCACCCTACTATTTACCCCTACTAGAGCATTGCATCCCCATTCAGAGTGCTCAGAGAAGTGGAAAAGAACAGTTGATGGATGAAATAGCTAAGTAGTGTACCGACTACTCTAAAACTTCTAAAGGAAGGTAAAAGGAAGGAAAAGAACACTGAATTTGTGTAGCGATGGGTAGATTAGCGATTCAGAATGAGCCAGGGTCGATAAAGGCTTCGGAGAATTACCCCAAATCATGCCAGATTTTTAAGCATGTAGACTAGTTTGAGTTCTTCCAGAGGCTGGCGGGATCAGATGGGGGAGTTTCCATGGAATTTGCAAAGAATTTAGAGGGAAATCAGATGAAGGTTAGGGGGTTGGAGCTGGAGGTTACAAAGGATGTTCCCCTATTCCTATAATCTGAAGATCCGAATTTGTGACAATGTTGACGAATGAATCCCTTGATGCAAGTTTGTGATATAACCGAAGATGGTGCCTATTTTTGATCAATGGTGTCCTCTCACTGTCAATGGTTACCAAATTTACAGTCCCATTGTCAAAAACTGCATCTACCTCATAGGGACCTAGCCATCTGGTGCAAATCTTACCCTTGAAGTCTCTGAATCTTGAGTCATATAAGAGAGCCTAATCTCCTTTCTGGAACTTCTTCTTATTGGTGAATCTATCTTGCAACTTAGCTCTCTGATGCTGGATAATTTTGTTTGCTGGATAGCAACTAACCGTTTCTCCTCCAATTCATTGAGATGGTTCAATCTCTACTTTTGTGTTGTAGCCAGTCCAAATTTACCTACAATGCTATTCTCAGTGTCTTGATTTCGAACTTAATAGGGAATCATGGATTTTTTCCATACACAAGTTCATACAGTGAAAATCCCGTGGTATTACTCCATGTAATCCTGTATCCCTACAACACTTCTAGAAGTTTTTCTGCCAAATTCCTTCAGTGACTGGCCACAGTCTTAGTAAGGGTCCCCTCAATGACTTTGTTAGTGCTTTCCACTTGGCCATTTTCTTGTGGATGATAAGGTTTTGTGATTCTATGATGGATTTTATATTTTTCAACCAACTTCTGGATCATATGAGTAAATTTTGAAACAACCTACTCCGTGGCTCTAGTTAGTGCCTTTTCCATTTCGTGACATAGTTAGTGCAGACCAAGATGTAAGATTTATGTCTATATGAAGGATTAATTGGTCCCACAAAATCTAGGGCCACTTTCTCAAAAGGTTCTAAGACAATTTGGGGTTGTAACAACATCTCATCTGATTGCAATGGTTGTTCTGTCCTTTGATAACTATCACATCCTTCCACATACTTCTTGGCATCCTGAAATATTGTTGGCCAACCCGTCGAAAGGTTTTTTTACCCTGTCTGCTTGTCTGCAAAGTGCCCTCCACAAGGTTCCTCATGACAATATTTAAGGATTTCAAATATATCATCTTCTCTAACATAACATCTGATTTGGAAATTTTGTCTAGTGTGATAAAGATTCCCATCTATCCAGGTATAGGTAGCACTTTGCTATATAATATTTCTTTTCTCCTTGGAGGACAAATACTGTGGAAACTTCCTTGCAGCAAGATAATTAGCTATATCTGCATACCAAGGTGAGTAAGTAGAAAGAGCAAAGAGATATTCATCAGGGAAATAATCCTCAGTAGGAATGAAATTGCCATGAATAGTTAACCTAGAAAGGAAATTGGCTACTACATTATCTTTTCCAAGTTTATCGACAATTGTGATATCAAATGCTTGTAACAACAATAACCAGCGTGTAATTCTACCATTGGTAATTGGATTATTCATTACAAAACGAATGGCAGAGTGGTGAGTGTGTACAAATACTTGATACCTGGTGATATAATGTCGGAATATATTGATGGCATGTAATACTGCTAAGAATTCCTTCTCAGACATTGTATAGTTGAGCTCAGTCGGAGTTAGATTTTTGCTTATGTAGTAAATAGCTTAAGGTTTCTTATCCTCCAATTGGCCCAAAACATCACCTACAACAATATCGGATGCATATGTAACTATGTGAAATGACAGTTCCCAATTAGGTCCTCATAAGACCGACACTGCTGATACACAACGTTTCAACTTCAAAAAGGCCCGCTCACACTTTCCTGTCCACAAAAATTCAACATCCTTCATGAGAAAAAAATTAATGGTGATGCAATTTTTGAAATTTTTTCTATAAACCTCTTGTAATACCTTGCATGCCACAGGAAACTACGTACCTATTTTTTTGTCTTAGGGGTTTGAATTTTCAGAATTACCTTTATTTTTGCAGGGTCTACCTTGATCCCGTCAGCAGAAATATAGTGTCCTAACACAATCCCTTCAGTCATCATCATGTGACATTTTTCAGTGCTCAAAGCAACATTAGTCTGTACACAACGTTCCAACACATTTTCCATATTAGCTAAGGTTGTTTCAAAACCATCCAAGGTGTAAAATTGTTGATGAAGATTTCAAGACAGACATTCAACAAATCAGAAAAAATCCCCATTATTGCACTCTAAAAGGTTGTTGGCGCATTGTAGAGTCCAAAAGGGAGTACTCTGTATGCGAAAGTTCCCCACGGTCAAGTAAAGGTTGTTTTATCTTGATCTTTGTTGGCTTGATGGGGCCAGACCCAGGTTTAGTCGTGAATTAGCCAAACAAATCTCGAAACTATTGGCCCTTTCGGCAACAGTTCGCGGAGCGCGGACTGAGGTCTCACCCGAGGTAGTATGGGAGGGTCCTGGAACCCGATTTCCGCACCATTGGGATGTCTTGATGTGTCCTAGAAAGTTCGCGATCCGATTCTGCATGCAGCGCAAGCTCCGTGCAACTATCTATCCTGTGCACCTACCTTCGTGAGGCTTAGATAAAGAGCACGAGGATTCCTTACTCTTTACTCTGATTAATATTATAGGTCTTTAATTAAATTAAGTGGGCCCAATACTTTCCTTTATCGTTCAACATAAACATATATGCGAGCAATCATAAAACTATTAAGGGATGCATAAACATAAACACAGAACACAGATACACAATATTTCTGAACTCAACTTATCTTTATTAATGCTTCTTTCAGTTACAATCCCAGCTCTCGCCCTGCTCACACAGCTACTAGGGTCCACGCACATAGCTACGGACTCTACCAGGCTTCCGTGCACTCAGCTGCGGAACCTCCAACTACTCTAGAACCCAAGACTCGGATTTATAGACTCTCAGTTATTCACCATGGATTTCTTAAGCATAAAGCTACTTTTACAACATAGAGCCTCACTCTATTTATACATTTCCATGGCCCGAGAACCATGGGTAGGCCAACTCACTTTACATTACATTACATTATTTTAGGGCAGACAACCCTTTGACTTCGACTCTTTTACTTCGCGCTCCGCACACTTCGCGGAGTCTTTACAATCCAATTATCCAAAAGTGCGGACTTTAAGCCCAAAAACCTTCCACGTGGGGGGACCGATGCCCAACAATATTCCGAGGCAATCTGTATCTGATTGTAGCCACTAAATCCTTCTAAAAACGAAAACTTTTTTTTTGAAAAGGATATCAAGCACCTGATCTGTAAATGCTAAAGGAAAATGGTCCTTTTGAGTGGTCTTATTGAGTTCTCTGCAATCCACATAGACTCTCCACTTGCCATTCTTCTTAGGAACAATGAAGAGTGGAGACACCCACTGACTATAATATATAGGATAAATAAAATTAGCACGCACGAGTTTTTTTAATTCTTTCTTCACCACCTCCTTCAGTGCAGGGTTCATGTGGCATTGTGGTTGTCTGACTTGTTTGCAGCCATCCTTCAAATAAATACAGTGAGTGCACGAGTTAGGGTGAATCCCTTTCATATCCATATAGTCCCATGCAAATGCCTTTTTGTATTTCTGTAATAGTTGTAATAGCAGTTGGTTTTGCTCAGTAGTCAGGTTGGGGTTAATATTTAGAAACTTTCCTGATTCTATTTAAATTGGATTGTTGTCAGTATTCGGAGTGGTTCTCATTTGTTCAAAATATATATCTTCTACCTCCTCTTCCTCATTCGAATTTTTAACGGAAGCGACAGAAAGTGAGTTACTAATAAAACCATTAATGATATCATATTTTGTCTCATCCTTGAAATAATGGGATTTCACTAGAGTGAGGAGTGGGAGGGAAAGATATGATTCGAGCTCAAACTCATCCCACCAAGGGTTGTATAAATCCACATTTGGTTTTGGGGGGCAAAGATTAAGGTTCTTTGTCTCCTGCCCATCCGAGATCACCATAGATCTATATCTACAGCTTATAAATGCATCTGCAGTGATCAACCAAGGTCTCCCTAAGATCAAAGGATGTCCCCCCAAATTGGATTTGGGCTGTAAGATAAGAAAGTGAGTTGGATATCTCCAGGAAACTATTGTAATTACTATATCCTCTAACACCCCCTCGGGTTTAACACGGGATTTGTCTGCTAATTCAAGTACAGTAGGAGTATGTCTAAGCCCTTGTAGCCCTATGGTGGTAAATAGGTCCTTTGTCATTACATTAATGGCAGCCCCAAGATCGATCAATGTGTTAGTTATGGGTTGATCATTAATGTAGACAATAACTGTAGGGTTTCCTTGATCATTATACTTAGTTAGAAGAGGTTGAGTGGACATTAATTCAGATAATTTCCCCATCACATGTATGGTAGAACGGTCTTTATGCTTCCTCCTAGGTTTCTTGATGCACAAGTCTCGCATTGTTTTAGCATAAATAGGTACTTCTTTAAGGGCTTTCAAGAGAGGAATTCATACATGAAAATTTTACAACTCCCTAAGAAGATCACATTCGGGCTGTGAAGTCATTCCAGGCTAAGTTAATCTCTGAGGATATAGAGGGTTCTGAGTTACAATAGTCAACTCAATTTTTATAGGTGTATCAGCATTTCCTGAGTTGGTTGTTATAACAGTAACATTCCTTCGTGGGTTGTCTGTTACAGACATGAAAACTTCCTCTGTATCAGCTGTTATAAGTACATCAACTATCTCAGAGCCTACAGTGTCTCCTCTGGAAGGTTCAGATTCCTTCTTTGTAATGATAGGGGAGTGACTTGGTTTACTTACCTTACCTGATCACAATTGAATTTCATTAAGCCCCACGGGGGTAATGAGGTAGGTCTGGAAGGTAGGCGAAGCCTCTATGCCCTAAGCTACTTTATTGTTCGAGTTTGGCTTAGGTTGAATAGGTAGTTGGGGTTGCATAGGCGGTGTAGGAGCATGAGTTTGGAGAGGAGGTAATTGTAGCTATTGCTGCATTGGTAATCTAGGTAAAGTTGCATTCTGGGCATTTCCTGTCCAGTTCTAGTTCCAAGGGTATGGTTGAGATTGAGGACATTGGATAGAGGGAGATGGATACCACTGGTTCCAGGGTGAAGGAGATTGTGCTGAAAAAGGAGCAGGATATTGCTAAGTATTATATGCATTGTTCCATGAATTGAAAGAGGAAAAATATTGACACATACTTGGAGGTCATGGTTGCCATTGCCTTCTTGGTGCGATGAAGTAAGAGGACTGCACCTGCTCACTTGAATCTCTAAGTACTGCCTTTAGTCTATGAAGCTCCAGACATTGACCTGTCGAATTTTCCAGCTCATAAATATTGCATATGCACATGTTCAATTTACATTCCCTCAATGGATACTTCTTCCAGCAATTTAGACAGAACACAGCTAGACGTGTATCAACTTCTACTTGCGTCTTCTTAATCTGTTCTATCATTATTTGGGAAGATAGAGTAATGAGGATGTCGGTCTTGAAATTTTCGAACAAATTCCCGATCTTTGGTCTGGTTACTCCTCATCCTGCATATTTCTGTATTCGGGCAAAGGCATCTCAAATACTACTTCTCCCCTTGGACGACCCTGTAGAGCATCTTAGAAAGAGCTTTACAACTTTAGCGAATGGTTCCCTAGTAGGTTCATGGTGTCAAGGTAGTCGTCCCTCATTCCTCTGATAAATATGGCCTTCAAGATTTCATGGTCTAAATCGTTGTGTTTAGAGCTCTGTAGATTATAGTGGAACCACTCTACATAGTCTTCTAGGCTCTCATCCTCCTTCTGTGTCATTCTGAATACTTCCTCCCTTAAGTCCCTAGTCCTGCAATAGTCTTGGTACTTTGATAAGAATGTCTCCTTCATATCGTTCCATGTTTGAATAGAAGCGGAGCCCAATCCCATGAACCATCTCAAGGCTTCCCCTTTTAAAGTAGCAGGAAATAATTTCAGTTTCTGAGCATCTAAGATATAGTCATAACTTCTACATAAGACATCAAATTCAATTAAAAAAGTGTTTGGATATTCCACAGTCATCCCTTGGAAGGATGGTAAGGATGATAGAGGAATATTTTTCACAGGGGCTTGACCTCTGATATCCCCGGTTGGGAACTCAAAGGTGGTAATAGTAGCATATGTTTTATCATTTTTGTCATTGTTGTCCCCCATGGCTAATTCCTATAACCTTTGCTATAATAAACGTTCTTCAAATTGTTCTTGTGATGGTCTTGTAGGTATGATTGATGGCTCAGGTATGCCAAGGATAGTTGTTTCACTACACTACCTGAATCTGGATATTTATAAAACAACAAGTGCTCTCATGTCTCAAGTGTTTGATGTTCCCCCTCAGTTTCCCCTTCTCCTTCGGTCCTAAAGTTCTGGCTACAAGCTTCCCCCTGCTGCTCCTGGATTGGATTATTGATGTTGGGAGTCTGGGTGCTAGCTTTAGAATGATATGGCCTCGAGATAGAGGAATTAGAGGTTTCAACCCTTGTTATGGTAGTGACATATTTTTGTGGCCCTATTTTCCTTTCATCCCTTTTAGAGCTTTGTTGTTCTTTTTCTACCTTAGATATTAGTTCCTGGATAGATGTTTTCCTTCCCAAATCTACACTCTTCCTTTCCATTTTACAACTCGTTTTTCCTGTGACTAATTAGATTTGGGGGTAGTTTTGGTATTTCTATAGTTCCTATAGTTGCACACATGGACCCTATGTGTATTGATTCACACTCTAATTGTCTCAGTCTTCGACAGTGGTGAGCCCAACCAAGTATGTTAAAGAGATGTGCAGGCTCTTACCTCTCGTCTTACTGCACAGAAACTGAAGAGATGAAGACACGCTACACAAAACACCAAAATACCATGCCCTAAGTGCCCTAGTGATCACAACGGTGATTCCACCCAGGTATGTTAGAGTGATGCACAGGTTCTTACCTCTCATCTTACCGCCCAACGATTGTGGACTAGGAACACTCTATCATCAAACAAACAAATTGGTTGACTGTATCGTCAACTACCATCCCTGGAAATGACACCAAAATGTAGTGTTGTTTTAATCAATCCTAATTGACCGAGACTGTAACATTTAATTATCAAACCAGGGTAGGTCTTGTTTTTCAATGGAGTTCACACTGTTTGTGCTGATGCACTACAACAAAGAATCAAAAGTAGAAAGAACAATAAAAGATGTCGCTAAATCAAATTTCAAAAATCAAATAATTCATGTAGAAATAAAAACACTCCACATAATTGAAATCACACTTCGCAACTACCAGAGTAAGGGCGCGCGACACAGTAACTAATGACTACACCAGCTAGTCACTATCATTGTATTTAATTAAACCAGTGTAACAACACAATATAATCTAGAATAGAATTGGATATAATTCACAATTTGTACAGCAACATCAAAAAAATATATGATAATAAACGAAACAAGAATGTACACTACCTCTACCACTACGGTCCCTACAAAAGAGGAGGGCCCTTCCTCCCTAGCAGGGGCATAGGAATAACACGATATTAATTAACGAATCAGATGGAGAGTAGTAACAACGTCACCATAGTGATTTAATATTAAAAGTAATTCAGAGTTACAAAAGCAGAGTAAGATTTATTTTCTATATGCCGTGCTTGTACATAGGAAATCGAGTTTCTTTTATAATTATTACATGCCCAAAATTAGGAATAGATCAATCACGAGAATCTCATGATTCTCATGTTGATAAAAAATAAAAGTAGTTACAACCTACTTCTAAATACCAAGATTTCTCAAGTATATTGGTTAGGATTACAACCACTTTGGTCTGTTGCTTCTAAATAAACAATTCCTAATGCCTGATAGCTGTTATGTGGAATAGTACCCACAACTTGCCAGCTCCGGTGAAACAACATCCTACGAGTTAATAGTGGTTCGGGATGTATTAGCACATAGTGTAACAACAACGGTCCTTTGTATTAGCACGTAGTGTAACAACATCTTGTAACAACATTCAATGTGTAAGAACAACCTGTAGCAACATACATGGTGTAATAGCGAATTGCTTTACCCTACTTTGAAATTGATCAGAGCTACTTTTTTACTCCATAGCCTTGTTCCCGCGAGAAACACCTGAAAAGGAGAAGAAATTGCAAAACACTCCTCCAATTCTCAGCCGAGTTAGCCACAAAAAGGAATAAAGTATCATATTATTCAGCAAAATATGGCAAAATAACATGACAATGGAATAGGTTGTAAAAGTAAGGAAAATGGTGATTAATCATGTAAAGTTTCATGGGCTTGGAGGATAAGAGGATCAAAACTCGGGAAATAAGGTGCGGAAAATAGTTAAAAAGTCACACCTAACTGTCGGACATCACAAAACCATCATCATATTGGTCTCTACCCAAGCCTTCCAAGGCTCTAGAGCGTTTGTTCCAACCAAGGCTTCCACGAATAGTAACTCAACCCATAGCTACCACAGGGCTTCTAGAGTGTTTGTCCAACGAGGGCTTCTAGGAATAGTAAATCTACCTACGAAGGGATTCTAGAGTGTTTGTCCAACCAAGGCTTCCAGAACAAGTAACTCAGCTAAAGTTTTTACAGGGCATCCAAAGCGTTTGTCCAACCAGGGCTTCTAGGAACTAATAACTCAACATAAGTGAAAGGAAACATGAGAACCAACCAAGACAAAATAAGGAATGAAACCAACAATCTCCATGTCTATCGAGGAAATGGAAAGGCTGGTAAATCCACTATCAATCCAGGAAATCCTCCATGCCAGTGACAGATCATGACTAATAATCCATATGCATATGCCATGCATGTCAAAACTTGTGAGGAAAACATACATGAAACTCAATGCATGCAAGCCAAATCCATTGTAACTACTTATCTCAATGTCCTCTTGCAATTTCCTACTCTTCCTTTTCATTATTTCTCCAAACTCCAATTATGCTACACTGTCCAAGAGTGCTCCAAGAAAATTCCAAGTATCCAAGTGTATGAGAGAGATATAATAATGAGAGAGCTCCAAAACTGAACTAAAAAAAGTACGTGTATTGATCCTCATAAGCCTTTTTATGAATAAGGCCTCTATTTTCTTCAATTTCCATTATTTTCCTTCATTTTCCTCCTCACATGCAACCTATGACCTTTCACTTCCCTTTTCTCCTAATTTCCATTATTTCCATAAATAAATGTGCCAAAAATTCCATTTTGCCTTCCCAAATCCTTAGCCATTTCCTTTGTCGATTTCCTTAGCCATATTAACCGAACTCAACACCCACACTAGGATGCCTTGCCTAACATTCAGCTTGGAATAAGTTTCCCATCAACCATGGTTATTATTTTTCCTTTATTATTTTTATTACATGGAATTTTCATCAGGGTTGTTACACTTTAGCATTTTCTCATCATAAGTGTAATTATAGGTTCTAAAAACCACATCAAACGGAAACATGAAAGTATCAAGGTCCTCAAATGTTAGTCCATGGAAGTGTGGGAGAGAAGTGGAACTTACGTTTTTCATTCCAGCTTCCCCATTGATTTCTCTAATAAGAAAGAGGCGAGGCTGACTGTTATCAACCATCTTTTGGGTAGGTGATACAATTTGTTCTTCTCCTATGGGTTCTTCAAATATCACTGGATGATCACCTACAGGGTCCTCCAATTCCTCTATGGTTAGAGTAGGAGGTCCATAGTTGTTAGTGTGAAAATTCATGGAAGGTGTAGCAAAAACCCTTCACTTAAGTCACTAGGTGACAAGTGAACCTAACAACAATTTGATGGTTGCTTCTGATTCAGGTCTACAATCAAAATGGAAAAATCTATAACAAAAATATAAATGATCTAGAACAACAAATAGCAATAAAGATATACAATGCAATAACCCAAATCGAAATACTTTAATTGAATAAATTATTTATGAAAAACACCTGTTGAAGGAGATCTACAAAAGGGTATGCAAATCCCCCTATGTGGGATGGGTCCTTTGATGTCCTTAATGCTTCAGTAAATGATCTTCTTTCTCAATATGTGAAAAACCCACAAAAAATATGGAGAACTCAAATGGGAGCTCGAAAGGAAAGAGACAATAATGGTGATAATGATAATGATCATGGTTAAGAATGAATGGAAAACCCTCCTATTTATAACAAAGTATTGATTTAATCTCGAAAATGGAGAATAATAAAATAGTATTGATCAAATCAAGATCTAACTACTAGGAATACCTTATTATATTTATTGGAGAGGGAAAAGATATTTAAAATGGTTAAATATATTTATTTAAAAATAATTAACAAATAAAATGATTTGTTAATTATTTCATGAGGATTAAGAATGGTGTGAAATTGAAATAATTATTAAATAATGATTTAACAATTATTCCAATAATGGAAATAAGGAATAATAAATAAAAAGTGATTTATTTAATTATTCCTAGGGGATTTAGTCAAATGTGACAAGAAATAATTATTTAAAAATGATTTAATAATTATTCCTCGAGAAAATTAAATAAATAATGATTTATTTAATTATTCGCATGAGTTTTTTTATTTAAATAAGAAAATAATTTAATGAAAGTGGCTTATTAAATTATTTTCCATAGTGAAAGCAATTTTACTATGGTAAAATTAATCTTACATGGTGTATTTCGATCTGTATAGTTAGAAATGGCTAGGTGATCATTTTTTGGTGATAACAAATTGCCCCCAATATATGAGTGTTGGGAGAAAATCATATGACCGGAATACATTGTAGGTTACACTTCCACTGGACAAAAGAGGGGAATCAACGAGAGAGAGAGAGAGAGAGAGAGAGAGAGAGAACTGAATCACTGCAAGGATGGACACAAATGGAGGGGGCGAGACCTACTAAACTGATAGAAGTCTCCTTTTATGTGGGAGTACATGATCTCAAATGAGGCTGTTGAGGCATACCCATACCCACCGATATAACTGCATACAAAGAATAACGATCAACCCAACAATGTGGGAATGCGCTACAAAGTACATGATACATGATACACTGGCATCAATGGGCTAGAAAATAATACAATAACCAAATACATTAACATCTGAGTACATGAGACATAATTCTCGTCAAGCTAACATGGTGAGGAGGGGAATCGAAACCAAAGAAGCCTTGTTGAAGAGGAAAGGGCTCTGAATATATAAATGGATCATCTGAAGGAGACATGTGTGTTGTGGGCAGTGCAAGTGACAGAAACCAAACCCATGACATCTGCAGAACTGCATCTAAGGCTGGATCAACATCTTTGGCTATCCAGGCATGTGGGGGCTACCTAAAGGGCCACCCCTCATGAGTTTTGGAACATCTTTCACACACCCTGGAATCACTAGGACAATTGTCTAGATCATCGAACCGTCAGGTGTACAAATCTCAATCCTGCGATAAGAAGCTAGTTTCGAGCACGTGAGAAACAACCTAGTGAAGGGGTAATGATGATTCCCTTTGCTTGATCTAAGACACCTAAAAAATATGGAATCAGGAGCCATGGCACACCTCCCTCTAGACCACTCTTCTAGAATAAATGTGCTATGGTCTATAGAAGAGGGCCCACTAGAGTTAAGGCAATAAGAAATCCTTAACAAAGGCATGAGGAATCATAGTAGAGTGACTGATGGAGTGACACAAAGGATGATGATGGAGGGAAATAAGATGGGTGGATGAATTATGACTTCTCTTCTCATAGAATAATAAGGATGGTTGAACTAGAAGCAACTGACTTGATTCTGAAGGGAATGGTTGATGACTCAAACATGGGTTCATAAAATATGGAGCAAAAGAGATGGAGGAAAAATATGAATAAAATACGATGGATGCGATAGGATGACATATGAAACAGTGTAACGTGACTCAAGGGGACTAGAAATAGAATCCATAAATACGAGGGTGACTCATCTTGGATGGTCTGAACAAAGGTGAGTTGATGATGCTACCATGAGGGGAAAGGCTCGAAGGGTACCATAAAAACATGAGTAAAGGATGGTTACTCATGATGAAAATTGGCACGTGAGACAACCAGTGCAAAGGTAAAGTGGTACTAGAGTATGGGTGGCTCAGATGAAGAAATTTGGTTTTAATAGGTGGTAAAGTGAGACTTCATGAAAAAATGGCTTTATGGTGAAGTATCAAATTACCAAAAAAAAGGGAGATCCATTATAGAACTCGGTCATATCTTTCCAATGGTGCTGACAGTTCATCCAACAAAGCTATGGTTTGGTCGCAATGGGCGACAGAAAAACTAGAGTTTTTCTTATAAAAGGGCGATTTGCCCCCAAATCTAATTCATTTGCATAGTGGGTTGTGGAGAATTTGTAGAGGAGGAGAAGGCCCTAAATATTGTGGAGATTGTAGTGAAAAAACTAACTGTTGGAATCAAGATCTAGAAGTTGGAGGTAGGTGGCCTAACCTTACTCATCATTTTTTGTGGATCAAATTTTCATATTAGGGCTTCAGTTCACTATGGGGGACTGTTACTTATCCTTACATTCACAAAACACTTCTGGGCACCTGTTCTATGCTCTTGAGCACAAGAACTAGGTTGAAAAGTGTGTCCAACACAGTTTTGAGGGAAAAAATGAGTTCTGGGTCTAGAGGAGGGGCATGATTGGTGGTTTGTTGTGAACTGAAGCTAAGTACGAGACATGCATGACTTTGACTATGGATTGAAAAAACATAATGGTATTTTGTAGGTATGGAAGAGTTGAACATATCATGGCAAGAAGGATATTTGGAGTCCCTCCATGATGATATTCAAGGGAATCATGTAGTGAGAGGATTGGCGATAAGATATGGCCTGCTAGAGTTCTTAGAGAACCCTATGAATAGGGCTGGTGAGGCCTTACTGTTGAGGATAGTGAGTTACAAGGACATAGATTAGGAGGTGTTTGTAGTACAAGGTCACGTGATCAAGATCATGATCGAATACATATATTTTATGGTAGGATTCCCCCTTGGGGGCGGTAGGGGAGATACATCCAATGTTACCTGATGAGGCATATAGGTGAGTTTGTTGATCATCACTATGTACCAGAGAGTCGTGTTAAGGGAATGACCATACATATCAGTGACCACTAGAGGCTTGAGAGATGAGCTACAACCGCAGCAGTGTTCCAGATCTTGTGTAATTAGGCCTTCCACCATATCACTGGAGGGAAGATGATGTTGGTGCAGAGTATGCTGGGAGGGACCTACTATGTGTGGTCCTAGATGATGTTGTCATTGTTGAAACGATAGTTGACACTATGAAGATGGAGGACCAATGATAACTATTCATTTGGGACAGTTTTATGCTCACTCTTCTTTGAGAATATCCCCACTATTTGACCTCATGTTCAAATCTATGATGGGGGCCCATAGGGGTCCAGGATCTGTTGCTAGGGGTAGCTACTGAGATGAGGTGGAGGAGGGGGAGGTGTGGGTGGCATGAGCTACAAGATTGGTATACATATGAGTGCATTGGTCTTCCCTCGGAGTGGCAAGGAATCAGGTGGCACATTTTTATGGCTGGTCAGGCACTACGAGATATATGGGCTGGTGTGATGGAGTCGTTGGCTCGAGAGCCTCAAGCTGATAGTGATTATGCATAGCGACATGTGGGTCCCTAGTTCTGTTTTAGATAACACATCAATGAGCATGTCGGATGTATTAGAGTAGTGGACTCAAAACATTGTATGCCGATACATATTTATGATTATGTAACTTTTTATGATGATTGTGGTTCGTCATTTGTTTATGGATTTCTTCTTACATGTGATAAATGCCAATTTAGAATGTTATTTGCAATGGTATCTACATAGTGATTCTGGGTTCTAATAACATTATTGAATGAAATGGATGCAAATTCAAGTGCCAAAATCTTAACTCGTAGATATTTTCTAAATAGGACAGGATTATGCACACGATAAACGTTGTTCAATTGCATGACAAGGACCAAGGAATCAAGACAAAAATGAAGGTAAAGGATGCGACGATCAAGGGCATTGACTAAAAAACCTATCACAACATCATATTTCTGTTGGTTATTTGTGGTAGATCCAATGCGGATGTCGTTGGAGTGGACTAACGAAAGCAAGGGGTTGAAAATTTCCCAAGCTATCGAGGCAAGATTCCTAGTGAAGCAATTTGCACCATCAGCATAACTGATATAAGGTGTGGATGATGGATCCATATAAAAGAAGAAAGAATACAATGTATAAGAAGGTGGGGGATGCAGACTACCTAAATGAAAGAAGAAAGAAAGAGATACACACATTTCAATGGGAAATTCTATGGGTAAAATTTCTCAAGGTAGAGTGCATTTTGAGGATTGGGAATGATTTCTCCTTTTGGACCCTCTAATAGGTATGCTCCCTTTCCCAAAAACTTATGGATGATATAACACCCTAGCCATAAAACTTCAAACTTCCCATGCACCAGGACATCATGAGCTTGGTCATACACAAGAACAAGGTCACCTTCATGGAAGGTAAAAGGGTGGACTTTACAGTCGTACTAAGATTTGGTGTGTTTTCCGTCCACTTTAATGGTTTGCAATGAAACATGACAGTCTTCGGCGGTGTGTTGAAGCATGATAAGCCATTTTTCTGTCTGGGAGGAGTTCGAAGGGAAGGTGAAGGCAAGGGTTTTGTCACTCGATTGGTAAGACTACCTCTTCTCCGAAAACAAGGTGGAAAGGAGTGAACCTGGTGGAAGTCTTCAGAACAGTTCTATAGGCCTACAAAGAAGGAAAGATCATTAAATTCAAGTTGGTCTTATGTTTATTCACTGTTCATTTAAGCATACTCTAAAGGATCTTATTGACATCTTCAACCTGGCCATTTACTTGGGGGTAATAAGACAATGAATATTGGTATTCGAAGCCTAATAGAGAGGATATCTCATGCCATATCTTATCTTCAAAGTGTCATCCATGGTCAGATACCAATTGTTTCAGAACCCCAAATCGAGCGATAACATGGTTAAAGAAGAATAGGGTTGCAGTAGTCGTGGTGTTATTGAATGTTGGCATGGATTTAGTATATTTGGTAAAATAGTCGACGTCCATGATAATATACTTGAGGTTATCAGTTGATGGGGGTTGACACTCCATAAAGTCAATAGCCCATTTACATAAAGGATCGGCTATGATGACGAGATGGAGGGGAGCAAGTGGAGCGCACACCTTAGGGGAAAATAACTGGAAATTGGGATAGTGTTTGACTCCCTCAATACAATCACTAAAGAGAGAAGGCCAAAATTACCTCCCACGTATGATTTTCTAGGCAATATCCATTCTAGAGAGGTGACCACTTCAAGCACCACCATGGTAGGCATTGAGCACTTTCTCATCTTCTAAATGGGTGAGACAACGATGAAGGATAGTGTCAACACCATGATAATAAAGGTTGTCACTGATGAGGAGGTAGCGAGGGGCTTGATGTCGAGTACATCATCGATCGTCACGAGTGAGGTAGGGGGTGAATTTCTAGGTTTGTAGATAGGTAAGGATGTCACCATATGAAGGATCATCTGAGGTAATGGTGAACAAGTGTTCATATGGAAGATTGTCATTTCATGGGAAATCAGGCGCACTGGTGGGAAATTCAGAAAAGTGTTCAGCAAGAGCTAAACCTTTCTTATACTTTAGTGTGATGAATTTAGGATCAAATTCTTGAAGGATAATGATCCAACGAGTGTACTTCCCACTAATGATCCATCGACTCATTGGAAATCCATGGGGTTGGAATTGGTCACAACTTTGGTGGTACACATAAAGATATAATGACGAAGATTTTGAACAAAGGAAATGAAAACCACCACCAACTTTTCTTCATGGGAATAGGACATAGGGGAGGCATTAAGTTTCTTACTGACATAGTATAGGACATGCTCGTTTCCCGTAAAATCTTCCTGTATGAGGACCCCAACGACCGAATAGGTGGACGCAGAGATGTATAAGATGAAATCACTCTTAAAGTTAGGTGGATTAATCAACGGAGAAGAAGTGAGAGAATCTTTGAGGGCATCAAAATACTATTGAGCTTGATCATCCCAAATAAATGGAATGTTATATCGAAGGAATCTAAGGAACCCATGAGCCGTGGTGGCACAGTTAGTAACAAACTGACGAAGAGAGTTATCTTTGCCTTGGAGGCTGGCGAAGGGTAAGAAGAGGAGGAAGTTCAAGGATGGCTTCAACTTTTAGTAGGTCAAGAGTGATACTGTCCTTTGACACAATGAAGCCCAAAAGTCAACCGGTAGGAACACAAAAGACAGAATTAAGTGGGTTGAGGAAAATGTTATACTTGCGACATCGAAGGAACATGGTACGCAAATCATGAAGGTGTTGCGACTGACGTTTGGAATGAGTGGTGAGATCATCTAGATATGCAAATATAATATGATACAAGTCATGAAAACATGAGGACATGGCACACTAAAAAGTGGCCCCAACATTCTTTAAACTGAAAGGCATGACCTTGTAAGAAAAATTTCCCCACAAGCTAGTGAAATCATTTTAAAGATGATTGGCATAACGGATACATATATGGTTATATCCAAAGAATATATCCACAAAGGATAGGACCTCATGCCCCACACACTCAACAATGACTTGGTCTATGAAAGGTGTGGGAAAATTGTCTTTGGGACAAGATTTGTTCAGATTGCAGAAGTATGTGTAGACATGAATGGTTCCTTGTTTCTTAAGAATGGGAACATGATTGGATACCCATGTGGTGTATTAAATGGGATGGATGAAACAAATTGCTTGAGTTTATCGATTTCAGATTTAATAGCTTCATGTTTGGAAGGATGGATAGGCCTTTTATTTTGGCAGACAAGTATGGAATTGGGCCAAGTGTCAATGTGATGTTCAACAATGGTGGGATCAAGTCCAAGTATTTCAGAATAAGACTGGGCAAAAACATCACATAATTCCTTGAATAAATTGGTGTAAGCATCAATTTATTCATGGGTTTGTTGTACCCCCAAGGTAATGTTTTCCTCAATCCCTATTTTATTCGAAATGTTAATTTCTATGGTAGGGAAAATGGTAGGCATATTTCCTTCTTCAAAAGCATCCGGTGTGAGAATGGGATTTCTAAACCAGTCGACTTCACCATGAATTAAGTATTTTGACTCCACGACATATTGTTTGTGGATTTGTTGCTCAAGGAAGTACGCACGATGGTGCATATCATCCAAAATATAATCAGGGGTGGTCATCGCTTCCATGATGTCTTTGTTAGAATGGAAGATCAGTTGACTGGAGGAATAGGGAGCGTGTGATGGAGAAGAGCTACCTGAATCATATTCATGAGAGACAAGGTTCACATGCACATCATCAAGGTTGGAAGACATATGACAAGTAGATGGAATATCTATCGATGTTGAGATCAAGATGTTCGTCAAATAATTTTCAACAGAACCACAATATGAGACATCAAGGGAGTTCGAATACATTGATCTCATGGATGGCGATAGGTAGAGAATGGTAGCGGTATCATCTGTCATCTCGACATCAGGGGTAACGATCACAATGGGTATTGGAGAGACCTCTTGTTATGGTGTAGGAGTGGGACCAAAATTCGCAGGTAGAGGGGAGGAAGACTCACTATGAGCGACCTCTAATTCGCGAAGCACAAGAAGTGTATCATGAAAATATTTGAGACGGAGAAAACGATGAGAATAATAGCCATAATTATCAAACACAGAACATGGGTAATTTGTGCGTAATGATATGTTATTATTAGTTGATTATGGTAAGATGACATGGACCTCAAGAATGCTAGAATCAGGGAAGGTATTAGAGACCACATATTTAACATGAGGGAGTTCAGAAAAAAAAATCGTGGCATGACCAATAAAATGACACAAAGAACATAGAGGAATAGGCTTTGGCGGCTTAGGAGGAGCTGGATTTGTTGGTGGTGTCTTGTCATTAGTTCCCTTTTTCTAGGTTTTGTCCCCCTCACCATATGCTTTTGCAACAAGAGTCGGCTCCATTTGAGTTTTCTATGGAACTAAAGCAAAGGCAAGGTTAGGCAAACAGGTTGGACTAGGGTCAAAGCAGGGTAAGGTTTAATTTGATTGGATGGAGTATTTGTGAGAGGATCGATGTACTAGACTAGGATTGCTAAGGTCATGTTGGGTAAACTCAATGAAGCCATGACAGGTGTAGAATAAAACCCAGAGGGGGGATAAAAATGGCATATGACTAGAAGGGTAATGGCTTGGAGGAACTACTCCGAGATGGTTAATACCTGGGGGAATGGTTCCTAGCTGGAAAGGATTAGGAGAGATACCAACCAAAGCAAAGGTTCCTTGAGGAGTAGTAACAGAAGGCTAGTTTGAGTCAGGAACAACATGTTGCAAAGGTGTTGTCTATTGTGAAGGCATACAAGACCCATTGTGGGCAGTCTGTGATGCTTGGAGCATGTAAACACTATATGAGTTAGGCTCGGAAGGGTTAGGTGGTGGACCATAATAAGCACCGAGAAAAGTGCGACTTTAAAAACTCCTAGACAGACATTGGTGAGGAACGAGATGTTCTTATTTTTAGCCACATAAGAGATGTTGGAATGAGGTGAAATATGGGCTTTGGGATCATATTACGTCAACTGATCAACGTTGACGATCTTTCCATTGAGGGGAAACCACATCTTACGGTGAACCATAGATGTGAAAACTGACATAGCATAGGTAAAACTACGACCCAAACTTGAATTTTAATAGAGACAGTCTTGCCTATAACCGTGACTAGGCAGTTTCAAAAAAAGCCAAGGGGTTGTGAAGGATGACCATCCCATGCACGAAGAGTGATGGTGGATGGGGATAGGTTACAAGAACTAAGTTACTTCCAAACAATGGAAGCCATAACATAGGTTGAGATGCCCTTGTCAATGACACACCGATGAACAATGGCGTTTCTAATGGAGATTGGTATTTGAAATGCAACAAATGAACGTAGGGGAGGATTTTCTGACTTGCCAAGATGAAATAAAATCAGATGATCATCTTTGGGATCCACAACACCCAAAGTAGATAATAGAGCTCTTCATTGCGATGGGCACATTTGGAGGACCTCCATAATTGACATGGAGTAGGAGACTATGCCAAGTCATCTACTATGTTATAGGTATGTGCAATTTCAGCAGAAGTAGCATTTAGACGTAATGGACCTTTGGGGATCTCTAAAATAACCTCTACCTTAGGTTGAGGGATATCTAAGGTACCATTGGATGGTGACAGAGGATTAGTTGAAACTTTGGGTTAGGACTCAGTCGCTAACTTAGTAGATGGTGTGTCATATTTGCGTGATTGAGTCTAAAGGTTGACTTGCTCGGTATTAACCTCATCAGATTCATCATAAGAATTTGATATTCATGGTGATCATATGGTGGAGCTGGCTGAGTTTCTTGACCTTATGCAGGTTGGGTAGAAATATATCCTTGGTGAGGGAAAGGATTGGTAAGCATTGCTAGTTGAGATGAAGCACGAGGTGGAGGAGGAGCGGTGGGTTGCGATCCTCGAGAAGCATATACTTGAGCTTCCCATACTTAGCGCACAAGAAGTAAAAGGGGACACTCATGAGTATAATGACCATATACACTGCAGTAAGGACAAGGTTTGTTCATGTGAAGACCCTTGTTTTTCTTTTATTGACCGCCATATTTCAAGGTTGCAGGATTAGGCTTAGGACCCTGAGGGGCATTGGGTGGAGGACCTTGGTTGCCCTGATTACCTCAAGATTGTTGGTTCTGATTACCCTTCCCCTTGTTCCTTTTCTTGGGGTTAGGGGTATTGGGTCTGCTCAGCTTAGCATACACTTGATCTTGTGGAGGAGTTGGTTATTGTGGTAGAGGGGGTGGAAGCATGGGGGGCTGGGACGCTGGTGCTAGAGTGGATGGAGCACTAGGTGGTGCATACTGATAACAAGGAGATGGGGAAACATTGGGATAAATTGGAGGTGTAATAGTTGGCACTAACATCTACTGATGTAGATGGGGATATGCATATGGCATGCTGGGACCTTGATAATAGTTTCCCTGGGGAGATTGGGGGAGGGATAATTGCAAGCGGATTTGGCTCATCCCTGGGGTGGACCATAACTCCTCAGAGGTGGAGCATATGGTTGATGGTTTGAAATGGTTCCAACTATTCCATCCGTGATATGAGATTCCCTCAGTGAATTATTATCACCAGGATGAGGGAGATATGGGATGAAAGTGTAAACATAACATGACTGATCGTAAATCAGATCAAATTCTAAGCCTACTTGGAGTGCATCTTCCTTAGACTAGGGGAAGTGTTACATGACATATTTAGAAATGGGGGCCAAAATCGATTTAAGGAACTAAACAATATAGATGCGATCTTCAAATTCAAGAGCTCTACGGATGCTCCTTCCATGCCATTCCATATCATTATCGGAAAGGCGATGGCAAGAGTTGACAAAATGAAGTCAATAATTCAATATGAGTGTCATAACGGAGAGGTAACTCGAAATAGGAAAGAAAATATTTGGAAAGAGTCACAAAAGTTGAATGAGTGGCCTTGGGTTGATCAACATACCAGTTAGTAGTAGCTTCAGTGAGCGTGCGTTGTAACAAAAGAAGATGGAACAATTGAAAACACAGTTTTTGGGCCAAATAGTGTGCTCTGGAATGCAGATCAATGGTTGAAAAGTGAATTTTTCTCCCAGGACTCTCAGTCGACATATATTACACAAATTTCACCGTCTCCTACTCGACCGGTACCTGTGACCTGCGAAAATAACCAGAAAACCACTAGAATCCAAAAATTTGAAGAAAAAGGAAATAATACTATAAATAGAAATTGAGAAGCTAAAAAACACTGTAGAAAACCCTAAATTTTACGGAAAATTCAGTAACCCAAGAATGTTGTTATTACACCAGTGGAGTCACTATCTATTAGTGTGAAATTTCTTGGAAGGTGTGCAAAAAACACTTCACTTAAGTCACTAGGTGAAAAGTGACCCTAACAACAATTTGATGGTTGCTTATGATTCAGATCTGCAATCAAAATGGAAAAACATGCAACAAAAATATAAATGATCCAAAACAACAAACTGCAGTAAAGCTATCCAATTCAATAACCTTAATGGAAAGACTTTAATTAAATAAATTCTTTATAAAAAACACCTCGTGAAGGAGATCTACAAAAGGGTCTACAAATCCCCCTCCATGGGATGGGTCGTTTGATGTCTTTGATGCCTCAGTAAACAATATTCTCTCTCAATATGTGAAAAACCCAGAAAAAATGTGGAGAACTCAAATGGTATCTTGAAAGAAAAGCGCTGAAAATGGTGACAATGATAATGATCACGAAGAAGAATTAATGGAAAACCCTCCTATTTATAACAAAGTATTGAGTTAATCTCGAAAATGGAGAATAATAAAACAATATTGACCAAATCAAGATCTAACCACTAGGAATACTTTATTATATTTATTAGAGAGGGAAAAGATATTTAAAATGGTTAAAGATCTTTATTTAGAAATAATTAACAAACCAAATGATTTATTAATAATTCCTTGAGGATTAAGAATGGTGTGAAGTGGAAATAATTATTAAATAGTGATTTAACAATTATTTCAATAATCAAAATAATGAATAGTAAATAAATAGTGATTTATTTAATTATTCCTAGGTGATTTAGTCAAATGTGACATGGAATAATTATTTAAACAATGATTTAATAATTATTCCTAGAGGAAATTAAATAAATAATGATTTATCTAATTATTCTCATGGGTTTCTTGATTTAAATTAGAAAATCATTTAATAAAAGTGGTTTACTAAATTATTTTCCATAGTGAAAGTGATTTTACTATGGTAAAATCAATCCTACATGGCGTATTTCGATCCATCTTGTTAGAAATGGCTAGGCAACCTTTTTTTGGTGATAACAATAGACACCAAGGAAGAGTGATGGTTGATTAATTATAGGGTGAAGGTTTTTGTAAGAAATCTTCCTAGGTTATCCCCAAACCTACGAGGCATGAAATAAATGTGTTTTTTTGTGTTTTTTTTTAATCTTTCTAGATAAACAAAAACTGATGCAAAGGGGGAAAACCCATTTTTTAGGAAATAAAATGAAAAGGGAAAGCAACTTAAAGAATAATCAACACCTACTTAGGTACCTCCCCGACAATAGCACAAAAAACTGATGAGATCTGGTATTGCAACTCCGAAGGATACCAACTTTAATTCATTAGTACGATATTTGTACAAACTGAGGATGTGATAGTGATGTATACACAGTAAGTTAGGTTGTACTCAATAGTTATACTCAACCTACTCTAAGGTAGTGGATCAATCAAAAGTATAAAGAGACTATTTTGAAAACTGAATCTAGGGTTTGTGAGAAAGCGAATGCTAATATACTTGAAAGAAATTTAAATGTTGCATAAAAGGAAATTCTAATATACTTGCAAGAAATTTAAATGTTGAATAAAAGGAAATGCTAATCTACTTGTAAGAAATGTAGATTCTTGAAATGGTAACCCTAACCTATTGCAAAAAATAAACCTAATCTAGCTACATAAATTAAATAGCATGAAATCAATCTTAAACTATTGCATTCAAAGGAGATTATATAGTGATGAGAAAAATCATTAAATTCTTTAAGAAATGGAAATGTAATCTACCCCTATGCTATTCAATCCATAAATTCAATCACCAACCATAATTGCAAAAATAAGTTGCAGGGATTAAAAGAAAGGTCCTAAGTGGTCACTCATCTTCCTCAAAATTTGTTTCAAGGCCTAGGAGATGTTTTGAATGGATAAGAGGAAAAATTAACCTTAAAGGAAAATTTTGGTCAAGTTTGGAGGGGTTTTGCACGGTGCTACAAGATTGCTACAAGATGCTACATGATTTCCCTGTTTTTCTAGAGGATTGAATCTGAGGGAATTTTTAGGAATTAAAAGGTGATATGAAGGTGAGGAAGGGTAGTGGAAGGTTGGGGAGTATTTTGGATGTGCTTTCGAAGCCTATTACTCCTCAAGAGAACATCTTGAACAAGGAGGGAATGCAAACAAGGACCTCTAACAAATTTATTCCAAACTTTTTGTATGCAGAATGCTTGAAGAAGTCAGTGAGGATGGAAAGATGACAGTGATGGTAGGGTTAGAAACGAAAATGATAGTGCTATACCCTACAAACCAATATTATGTATTGCACAACACAAATATTCATTAACTTGCAAAACGTCTAAAGCATGTTAATAATACTAACTATAGGAAATTAAACTTGAAAGGAAAGGATGAGTTGAATTTTATTCAAGAACTAAATACTACATCAAAAGGAAGCCCATCTTTTTGTGTTTACAAATAAAATTTCTACAACCATACTTTCTAAGGGATATGATTAACAAATCTACATTGGCAACTTTTTATATCAACAAAACCTACAACAATAATTTATGCTAATCTAAGTATAAAAAAGAAAGATGCATAGTAAAAATATACAAAGGAGAGAGACTAGAGTTCTTGGGTTGGGCTCTAACATAAGGATATTGAGCTTTCTAGAACACCCTTAGCTAGAAGGAAAGAACATTCTTCTCCTTGATCTCGAAAAGTGCTCAAGTTAATGATGTGGAAATGAAAATGAATAGTACAAGTTCATAGCTCTAGCGGTTACTATGCTCCTCTAAAAAGTTAAATCCTTATGAGATTTTGAGCTCCTTTATTTATACAAACTGAGTGAGGGTGCAGGCTCCTTGGAAGGCAGGTTTATTCCCTTTAAAATCCCTGTAAAAGAGGATCTATCCTCCTAAGATCGTCAAAGCTATTGAGTGGAGTAACTATCCAATAAGCAGCTGAGTTGGTTGGCGAGTTAATGCGGGGAACGAGCCTCCTATATTTCCTCCAACTGTATCCATCGTAGTTTTCCACAATAAATGCACCATTTTCTTATAAATTAATCATGTTAGGCCATAAGATATGATAAACATCCCTTAATCTCCATAATAAACACATTATAGTAAAAAAACATGGCATGAAATGCAAGGAGGGAGGTAAGTGTATCTTGAAGCATGGCTTGATGGGCTTTGATTTATACCTATTAATGAGGCCCATCAATACCTTCCAAAGATGTTCCAATAAAAAAACAAAATTTACATGTTATACCATATCTAGTTGATAATGTGGTCCTTCATATATGTGTAATTCCATTCCATTTAGCTATGAGGAATAGAAGAAGGCCTAATTTGGCCACTGATTTTTAAATCTCCCAATCTTGATTAACATTGTTCATTAGCACATAAGTCTGCATCTTTATTGAGATCATGGAGAACATGGAAATATGTTATTGAAGAGAACCCTTTCATTGCTTTCCTAACTCTTTTCATAAAAAAATTTAATGTTTTTTTCATTATAAAGGATTTCTTCTCCAAATTTTGATTAAGAAATACGGAGTCACCCAAAACGGTGAGAGAGGTTACCTATTTTTCTCTGGCTAACTGTATCTCACGGTAGAGGAGTTAATGTTTTGTCTTGGTTGTTTATCATGAATGGATCCATGAATACTGTGAAACCTTAACAATCTAAGGCGAATTATGATGTAATTAGTTTGATCTTTAACCATATGTACTAGTCATTACATGGATAGGTGTGTCTATTTTGGATAGGGATTCCAAAATTTTCATTTAATTGTTAATAAATATTATGTGGATAATAGGGATTTTACCTACACAAAATACTCTAGAATATTCATAGTAGTATACGCAAATCAAAAGTTTATATTTTTCTCCAAATTAGTTATGCCTTTTTTTTCCTTTTACTTAAATTGATTAATTAGAAAAAACTGTCGTATTAAAAAGTGTCATCTGAAGTAAGTTATGATTTTTAGCAAGTGGTATTGATAAGCCCTGGTATTGTAACAAAGTCTATTTATAGATTAAGAATCTTCATGGTAAAGTGGGGGTAAATCTTCATCATTAGGAATCTTATTCCATATATTTTTTAAATGTATAAATGTTTGACCTACATATTAATTCTTTATAATTAATAGTAAAATAATAGTAATTTAAAATAAAATTATAATTTAGTTAATTTTTATGATTTTTTATTTATTTATTTTACCAATAAGACATGTATCATGTAGTAAGTGTTTTGATGTTCATTACGGATTGATGCTTATAGATGGGTATATGACTACACTAATTTAATCATAGATTTTTATTCTTAAGTCATGAAATAGTGAATTAAACTATGAATCACTCCTAAATTGTGAGATGTGAGAAATGCATAATTTTTTGAATTATAAAATGGCGAGGTCTAAGAAAAACATAATTTTTAAATTACTTTGAGATGGAAACTTACATGCAGGTATGAACTAGTGAAATTCTCACGAGTTTCAACCAACCACTCCCATAATTTCATAATCTATCGTAAGATATTTTTTGTATTATTTTTTATCTAAAAATCTTCTTTTCACTAAAATGGTTTCCCAAATAAAATTAAATATATATGTTTCATAATACTAAAATTCCATCCGTTTCGATAAGAATGATATTAAAAAAATTGTTTTCTTTACAAAATGAAATACATCCATTTTATAATAAAATTGAAATATATCTTAATAATTCACCTTATTTTTTAAATCAAATCCTAGAATATTCCTAAAATTTAGGATATCATAGTTCATGTGTGTGAAGGAATAAATGGTGGCCTGTATCCAAAATGAATCTTTTGTTTTTTTGACTGACTAATGAAGTATGATAGGAAACCACCATCATCCTTGACGTCATAGAGGTTATCCTACCCACAAAACGATGTCCCATGAGGGCTATAGAATGGGGTGTTGCTAGTATATTTATAAGGATTGCAATAACACTTTCCATTTGAATGGATTATTGGAGGTGATATTATTTCATTTGATGCATTGATAATGATAAAATAATTTTCGATTTGGTTTAGTTGTAATGTTTCCTCCAAGTTGTTGAAGGTTTTTCAAAGTTGTTGATTGCACAAAATTCACCTTGAAGTTTGAACAAAAGCACTAGGTGTTTTAATGGTAGGCTTAGTAGTAGAGGCGCTAAAAGAGATGTTCATTTGAGCCATATGAGTGGTTAAATTGTTTATGATTCCAAAAGAGGCATACCCATCTACACCATGAGCATGAGATTCAGGATTTGGTTTTGATATGTCGTTCAATGACTAAGGAGCTTCAGGAATGATTTCATATAAAGTACCCACTTGAGAATAAATAAACTCCAGTTGACGGTCACATATGATGGCTTGTTCCTCAGTTTGTGCTCCTACCTTAGCTACATCATAAATAATCATAGGAAATAGAGACTTGGAAAAATGCTCAAGTACTAACACATTATGAAACTTGGAATGGGATAAGATTCATCTATGTCTCCACCGAGGGATGTGATAAGAGATGTTGGTAGAGATATTCTAATGAAATTTAGTGAGCATGTTGGTTCTAGTTTCATACCTCATAGGCATTCAGTAATGGTTAAAAAATTCCCATGGTAAATAAATAAGTTATCATAAGTGGCACTTTCTAGATCAATGTACCATTTACTAGCACCATTCGTAAAATGCTGCTAAAAAAGATGCAACCTGATCTTATCATCCATGAGATATTTCGATGAGCACCATAAGTGGCAGGTGGTAATGTGAGATACATGGTCTTCACAGGATTTACCATTGAATTTAGGTATGTGGTTGGTAGTTTAAGTGGGACTATCTACCATGTAGGGTTATACATAATGGGATCGTTGATTAACTTTGAAAGGTCATGTAATGAAAGGTTTCTAAGAAAGGAGTTGAATGATTCCTTGGGGGGGTGTTGGTGCCCCCTACACTGAATTGGAGGTTGTGATCTTCCCATAACACGGTTTCTAGAAGTGGGAGGGATGCTCGATGAAGTTGGTTGACTAGTCTAGTTAGCTCCAACACTCATGTGTATATCGTAAAGGTTATGCCCGCAAGGGGAATGAACCTACAAAACAAATGATTCCCAAAAGGTTGTTGACCTCCAAGACCAAAGCATGTGCCAAGAAGAGAGCCTCCTAGACTAAAAGGATGACTGAAATCTTGGTACCCCAAATATTAAATGTAGTACTAGGGATAGTTCTCGTATCCCCTTGGACATTCCAAAGAAAGTGAATGTTATTACAAAAATCCTACCCCCATAATGTTTGATTACCCCAATGAAATGAGAACCCACTGGAAACATAAGCGCCCCCAATTGTGCTAGGGAATGACATGGACTTAGTATGATTATTCCAACCAAATGGAAATCAAGCATTGGGTGTAAACATTGAGTTTGAACCTTGAAATTGGGACTTGGTTATGCTAATCGTAGTGGAGCTAGAGCCTATACCCAAAAGAAATAGAGGGGGCATGTTCAATGATGTGGATGAACCCATATTGGATGTACTAAATGAAGGGAGACGGGATCTTGATATGTTTTTACATAAATAGAATATAGTCTTAATGGAGATGGAATGAACATGATATATGATAGTAAAAAATGGTATAGAAGTTGTCTTTCATACACTGCTTGTGACAATAGTTGTGGACATAGTATGCTCTTTCATCGAATTGACATCAGCTGCCATGGAATCTTGGTAAGGACTAGGTGAGGGACAATATCTAGTTAAGTCCATGTTGACGTGGGATTTTGACCTTTGTCAGCGAAGGGGATGTCAACAACTCTTTAGATAACCGAAGCCATTTGGGATGGTCACTTCCTATGGGTTTAAAGGCTTCGTTGGCCTTTGGGTCTCTTCCTCTTGCAAAAAAAAATCCTAAGGAATCCTGAAGTTATCTATGTTATATGTACATGAACTTAAATCTATGTATTAGTATGTCTATTCTACCATTTACCTAATATAATATGATACAAGGAAGAGACACTAGAAACTGATGTAACTTGTGAAAATGATTGTTAGGATATTCCGACACATAGGAAATAGTTAAGTACAACTTGGTCTAGTATAGGGTTAGGTATAGAGTTAGGTAAAGTGTGTTTCTTTACCTTGTACATTTTTTAACTTACAATCTAACGGTCACGATATGTACTGATTTGACGATTCATTTTCTCCTCGGTATTACCAACACTTGATCCGTGGCTTAACACCCGATTGGTCCATGAATTCTATTTAAAGCACATGGAGGGTCATTTGTAGGGTAATCCGTCTATGAGAGAAGCATATGTAAATTTTCATTCTTTTATTAATAAATTGCCTGAAGTGGCCGCATTGGCTCAGGCCGTGGACTGTTTCCCTCTTTGAGGGTTTTAACCACGTCAAAATACTGGTGTATTGATCTAAGATCTGGTTGTGAGTGGTGTCCTCTATTGTTTTGTCTGAGGAACTTACCCTGTAAATTCCTACATGGTATCAGAGCTATTTGAGGGCCACGTCCATTGCTGATCCAAATCTGAAGCCGGTAGAATTGCATCCGACTGTCGTTTCCTAGATCTACTGTTTCTGACTGCTTTCAGGCTGAGAGGACTTCTTTGTTGTGTTGGGAGCATCTGTTCCAGTGAGGAACCCCTTTCGTTTCACGCGAAAAGGTTTCGGGTAGCCCTAGTTGTGTCATTTTTAAGATCTGGAGGTATACAGTGTTTATTTGCAGTTTACAGTTATTTTCTCTCTGTTTATTTCGGTTTCAATTTATTTAGCCTTTTTTATTACCGGATCTATACCTTTCATTTCTACATATGCTCTTTGCCCTACGACTCTATGCGATCTGGGCAAATCAGAAACAGAAAGGAAGGATTTTTCTCATGCGTATGCTCTTTTCCCTGCGCCTTAGTGTGATCTCGGAAAATCAGAAACATTGAGGAAAATATTTAGTTTCTGGCTAAAGCTAACTTTGAGCCGCAAGGTTCATTTTTGAAAATATTTAGTGTTGAGATTTTCTGTTTGGAGCAAAATAGGAAAAATCTCAGCTGATGACAACAATAGAATTTAGGTCCTAGATTAACTCCAGTTTGTTGGGAGGGAGTTAATGCCTCCTATATTTGATGTGAGGGAGTTAATGAGGCTGTTAGATTCTCTATGCTATATAACAGGCAACCAATCAGATGGTTTGCTGAGAGGGTGAGAGTTTTATGAAGTTTTTCATTATGTAATCTCCAATTTGATTAATAAATTCCTGATGCCTATGTTTGGTGGACGTAGCCCAGATTGGTTGGGTGAACCATGTTAAAAACTGTCTCTTATGTGCTTGATTGTTCTGCTGTGTTAAGTTTATTTAATTTTGTTGTGCACCTGTACCAACAATTGGTATCAGAGCAAGTTGGAGGTGCTGGTGCTGAGAGGATTCTCTGCGTGCGTGGATGATTAAAAACTACCTATTGCCTGGATCGTTTGCTGGCAGTTTTTTCTGTGTGAAGAGCTGGAGCGCTGAGGGAGCGTGGTGCTGGAGGTGTTGCGTAAAGGTTATTTGTTTTGTTGCTGCTTGTGCCCGCTGAGCACTGTAATACCTGCGCAGAGCCGTGGTGCCATTTTTTTTGTTCTTGCTGAATAGAGTATGTTATGCGCGTGGAGGTATGAATGGTTTGATTTTGTTTTAAAACTATTCACACGCTATACCTGGTGCGAGTGCGCATTAGATTCATTGTGTTTTTTAAAACTTCCACATGATTGCTGCGTGGAAGCCTGAACGGTATGTTCATACTGCGTGGAGCCTGTTTTTTTGTAAATTGCTGGTGCACATTTGAACTGCATTGGAACACTGCCAGGGATAATTAGAAGAGTAGAATTCGAATTTATATTTGGTGTTCAACTGCACAGAAAATACTGCATCAAATTATTAATCTGAAGTTTATGAAAAACTAGTGCCAGGCCGCCATTTGAAAATTTGTTTTTATTGCCAAACAACTCTGACTTTGGAATTATCGACTTTCCCGTCCATACAATCCAACTATTGGTAGAATAAAACCAAATTCAACGGAGTTGCAAAATTTCCTTTCATTGCGTACTCGCAGAGGTCAACAATTTTGAAAACATTTTTTGATAGCAGAAGAACTGCGCAGAAATAGTGTAATGTATGGTGCAAAAAATTTAATGCAGCATGAAGCTGTTAAAAGGACGTATCTTATTTTTTTGAGATGTGTATATGGCAGAAAGTTTTTTTGAAAAGGGCAGTTTTTTGTTTTAAGGCAAAAGTACAGAGGCATAGGCGGAAATTTTTTTGTGTGAAGGGAAGATATTTTGTTTTAAAGGAATAGGCAATTTTTTTTTTTTTGCTGGTAATTAAACATTGGTATTGGAGATTATTGTGTTTTTTATTGATACAAATGGCGAAAACTCAAAGTGCCCGGTTTGAAATTGAGAAATTTAATGGCAAGAATAATTTTGAGATCTGGAAGGTAAAGATGCACGATCTGCTGGTTCAACAAGGTGTGGCAAAAGCACTGTTGGGGAAAAACAAAAGGCCTCCTTCCATGACGGAGGATGAATGGGATGAGATGGACGATAGAGCTCTGAGCGCAATTCGGTTATGTCTGGCGGACGATGTTTTGTTCAACATTGTGTCAGAGAAAACCGCCGCAGGCCTGTGGTCGAAGCTTGAGAAGCTCTATATGACGAAATCTTTGACAAATCAGATTCTCTTGAAACGACAGCTTTACGGTTTGCGGATGAAAGAGGGTACCTCGATTGCTGATCACCTGAATGTTTTTAATACCCTACTGGTGCAATTAGACAGTCTAGATGTGAAATTTGATTCAGAGGATAAGGCAATAACTCTATTATGTTCATTGCCTGAATCCTGGGATCACTTTGTTACTTCCATAAGCTTTAGTACATCAGACATCCTTGAGTTTGACGATGTTGTTGGAGCCTTTTTGGCTGAGGAGACGAGGAATAGGTCGAATGCAGACACCTGTACATCAGAGGTAATGATGGCCATAGGTTGCTCACGAGAGAGACACTCCGGGGGAAAGCATAGCGACTCTCGTTCAAAGTTCAAAGGAAAGAAGCCAAAGATGAAGTGCTGGCATTGTGGCAAGGCTGGATATCTGAAAAAGGATTGCTGGAAGTGAAAGCAGGCTTCTAAAGAAGGCTCTTTGACAGAAAAGAAGGAACCCAACACCACAGATACGGGTTCAGTATCTGGTTCAGGTATGAGTGATGAGGTATTGTATGTTAATGTTTCAAAACATGATCAACATTGGTTGTTAGATTCCGGGGCATCTAACCACATGTGTATTCATAAAGATTGGTTTAAAACATATAGATCAGTTGATGATGGAGTCGTGTACATGGGTAATGATGTCACTTGCAGTATTATTGGAATAGGAAGTGTACAACTACAAATGTTTGATGGCACAACCAAAATGTTAACTGACGTGAGACATGTACAAGATCTAAGAAAAAATCTAATTTCATTAGGAGCACTTGATACGAATGGATATAAAACTGTAATTCAAGGTGGAGTTATGAAAATCTATAAAGGTATCTTACTAGTGATGAAGGCTAAGAAGGTAGGAAATCTTTTTCAATTAGAAGGTAGAACTGGGTCAGATCATGTGCCTGTGTCTGAACATGACAATAGTTCCATTCACTTATGGCATCAAAGATTGGGCCATATGAGGGAACGAGGGTTGAAAATTTTGGCTGACCGTAAGTTACTTCCTAATCTAAGATCTGGAAAGTTAAATTTCTGTAAACATTGCTTGTTTGGAAAACAAAGTAAACAAAAGTTTAAAACAGGCAAACATACTAGTAAAGGGATACTTGATTATATTCATTTAGATGTTTGGGGTCCAGCCCCTACAACGTCGTGTGGTGGCTCGTCGTATTTTGTATCATTCATTGATGACTTTTCTAGAAAAGTGTGGGTCTACATGTTGAAACGGAAGTCTGATGTTTTTACGGTTTTCAAGCAGTTTAGAGCATTGGTAGAAAACAACACTGGTAGAACTATAAAATGTTTAAGAACTGACAATGGTGGTGAGTTTTCCTCCAAGGAATTTGACAGCTATTGCAACGATGCAGGGATTGAAAGACATAAGACCACAGTTTATACTCCTCAGCAGAATGGAGTTGCTGAACGCATGAACAAGACTCTTCTAGAGAGAGCAAGGTGTATGTTGAGTAACGCCGGGTTGCAAAAGGAGTTGTGGACAGAAGCAGTGGCAACAGCTTGTTATGTGATAAACCGATCTCCATCAACGGCAATAGGCTGCAAGATTCCGCAAGAGGTATGGAAAGGACACCCTTGTGACTATTATAAACTCAGAGTGTTTGGTTGTGATGCATATGCTCTAGTGCCTAAACATCAGTGAACTAAATTAGATCCGAAATCGAAAAGGTATATCTTTGTTGGGTATGGTGATGGAACAAAGGGATATAGTTTGTGGGATCCTACTACCCGCAAAATCATCATCAACAGAGATGTAAAGTTTAATGAATCCTCTCTTGTACAGTTAGATGTAGATAGAAGATTGAAACAGGATAATGTATCTAATTTCTAGCATATTCAGTTTGACAGCATTTCTAATGATAATCATAACGACCATAGTTCAGATTCTAGTCATGAACAGGTTTCAGAATCAGATTATGAACAGGGTTCAGATGGAGGTCATGAATAGGTTTCAGAATCAGATTATGAACAGGGTTCAGATGGAGGTCATGAACAGGTCTCAGATGGCGATCATGAAGAAATTCCTACAGTTGATAGACAGCCAATTGTGGAAGCACCAGAAACATTCTTAAGGAGGTCTACAAGGATCAAACGCCCTCCGAGAAGGTATGATGATCATGTTACTTCAGTTGCTTTGATAGCTAATGATGATGAACCTTTGTGTTATCAGGAAGCTGTAGAAGGTTCAAATAGTGACAAATGGAAAGCAGCCATGAAGGAAGAAATGATGGCCTTAGGTAAGAATGGCATGTGGGATCTCGTTGAACTTCCCAAAGGCAGGAAAACTGTGGGATGCAAGTCGGTGTTCAAGGTGAAACGGGGTGTGAATGATACGGAAGACAGGTACAAAGCGAGACTGGTTGCAAAAGGGTTTTCTCAGAAAGCTGGCATAGATTTTCATGAGATATTTTCACCAGTGGTTAAAATTGTTTCAATTAGAATTGTGTTAGCATTAGTGGCTTTGTTTGATTTAGAGTTGCAGCAGTTAGATGTTAAGACTGCATTTCTACATGGTGATTTAGATGAGGAAATATATATGGAACAACCGGAAGGGTTTGTTCAGCATCGCAATGAGAAATTTGTCTGCAGGCTCAAGAAGTCATTATATGGCCTGAAGCAGTCGCCTCGACAGTGGTATAAGAAGTTTGATTCTTTCATGTTGAGTCAGAAATATATTAGAAGTGAATATGATCATTATGTTTATTTCAAACAGTTGAATAATGGCATATTCATTATCTTGGTATTATATGTTGACGATATGATTTTAGCAAGCAAAAGCATAGAAGAAATTAACAGGTTGAAGGCTCAGATGGCAAGGACGTTTGATATGAAAGATCTAGGAGCCGCAAGACAGATTTTGGGCATGGAGATTTTCAGAGACAGGAGCAATGGTAAGCTATGGCTATCACAACAAAAGCATATTGAGAAAATACTTTTGAGGTTTGGTATGGATAATGTGAAGCATGTTTCAGTCCCTTTAGCTTCCCATTATAAGCTTTCTTCGAGTTTATGTCCTAATACAGATGAAGAAAAGGATTATATGTCTCGAATTCCATATGCCAATGTTGTAGGGTGTTTAATGTATGCGATGATTTGTACTCGACCAGATATTTCACATGCAGTTGGGGTTGTCAGCAGGTACATGTCAAATCCGGATAAAGAACACTGGTCAGTAGTGAAATGGGTGCTTCGGTACTTGAGAGGCACAAGTAGTTATTGTATTTCTTACAATAAGAGCAGTGAATTTGTTTGCGGATATGTTGATTCCGATTTTGCAGGTGATTTGGATAAGAGAAGATCAACTTCAGGGTACGTCTTTACTCTTGCAGGTGGAGCTATAAGCTGGATGTCAAAGCTACATAACATTGTTTCTTTATCCACTACTGAAGCATAATACATTGCTGCTTCTCATGCTTGCAAAGAGGCGGTTTGGTTGAAAGGTTTGCTTGGTGAGTTTGGTAGGTTACAGGACAACATCAGGTTACTTTGTGATAGTCAAAGTGCAATACATTTGGCTAAGAATCCGGCCTATCATAGTAAATCAAAGCATATTCCAATCAAATATCATTTTGTAAGACAGGTTATCACTGAAAGGGGAGTTTCTCTTGAAAAGGTGCATACAAAGGAGAACTGTGCAGACTTGTTCACGAAACCAGTTTTGTTGGAGAAGCTACACTGGTGTTTGGCTTCTCTTGGCTTGCAGAAAAGATAAAATAATAATAACAGGGCATCATGGGAATTGTTGTCAAGGTGGAGATTGTTGAGATTTTCTGTTTGGAGCAAAATAGGAAAAATCTCAGCTGATGACAACAATAGAATTCAGGTCCTAGATTAACTCCAGTTTGTTGGGAGGGAGTTAATGCCTCCTATATTTGATGTGAGGGAGTTAATGAGGCTGTTAGATTCTCTATGCTATATAATAGGCAACCATTCGGATGGTTTGCTGAGAGGGTGAGAGTTTTATGAAGTTTTTCATTATGTAATCTCCAATTTGATTAATAAATTCCTGATGCCTATGTTTGGTGGACGTAGCCCAGATTGGTTGGGTGAACCACGTTAAAAACTGTCTCTTATGTGCTTGATTGTTCTGCTGTGTTAAGTTTATTTAAGTTTGTTGTGCACCTATACCAACATTTAGTTTTTCGACTAAAGCTAACTTCGAGCCGTAAGGTTCGTTTTCTTTGCATGTCCGTGTTGGGTTCTGTGTTTTTTGTTTTGTAGGGAAAAGGAGCTTTCTCAAAGCAAGCACGCAACCCAAAGCATCACCCCCCCCCCCCCCTCTCTCTTTCTCTCTCTAAAAGTTTTTGTATAGCTCGATTGGCTCAAAGCTAGTTTAAGAGAGAAGAGGTCTTGGGTTCAAATCTCCATTTTTTTAGGGGCGGATTTTCTCATTTCCGCACATTCCCGCACTTCGTCAGCGACTTCATCAACTTTTTTCAAAAAGCCATAACTTCTTCATCCGGAAGCCGTTTTCAGAGCCATTTTTTTTAAACCAGCCTAATTTTTCGAGATCTATCCATTGGAACACTTAGTTTTAGAATCTTTAGCTTCAGTTTCCGTTGAAATGGAAAGTCAATACCAAGTTACCCTTGACAGCACCAACTACTTCCAATGGTTGTCCTACATTGAGGATTTACTTAGAAGTAAAGGTCTCTACAGAATAGCCTCAGGCCAAGACAAGAAATCGAAGGATGAAGATAAGGCTGCTAAATGGGAAAACAGGCAAGATCAAGCACGTGGATTGATAGGGATGTCTATTTCTCCAGATCTTAGATTCCATATTGCAGAACTTGATACTCCTGATGAAGCAATGAAACAAATCAATAAAGTTTTTGGGATTAAAAATGAACTTAGAGCCCATCAACTTGAAAATGAGTTGCTTACATTGGACCCTAATAATTTTCTTGCATTGAAGATTTCTTGTCCAAGTTCAAGACCCTTAGATATCTCTTGGAAGGTGTTAAGGTTAAGAAAGAAGATAGTAACCTTATCTATTCCATTCTTACTAAGTTGGGACCAGCCTACTCTATGTTTGTTTCCACCTTCCATTCCATAAGAGAAGCCTTCATTTCTCAAGGAACAGACTACAAGTCCCCTTCCTTTGACTCTTTTTGTGATTCTTTAATAAGAGAACAAGAAAAACTCTTACACCTTGGTCTTCTTAATCTTGGAAACTCTTCCAAGAAAGCGTTAGCCGCCTAGCAACAACCAAATTCAAAGAATCCTAAGAAGTCATAGCCTAAAAAGAATGGTCCTAAACCAAACAAGGGTCCTAAGCAATCTCAGCCTCAAAATGAAAAATCATTTCAACAAAATGATAAGACAAATAAAAACAAATGGAAGAAGACTGATCGACATTGCAACTTTTGTAATCGAGATGGACACTTAGAATCCAAATGCTTTAAGAAGATGGAAGCCTTGGAAGCAACGATGAAGAAACATAACATCCATTTGGAGCAATCTTCAACTTCAACTTCATCTTCATGAATGGCACTTTCTGCATGTGGTTGTCAAGCATCTCGGTCTGGCTATGCACTAAATGTATCTTCTTCTTCTCATTCTCATGAGTGGCTCATTGATTCTGGAGCTTCTTATCACATGGCCAAAAACAAAGCCATGTTTTCTTCTTTAAATGATTGTAACACTAAAAATATATATGTTGGTGATGATAGATCTCTTAGTGTTGTAGGGACTAGAACTGTTCATCTAGACGATGGTCAGTTTAATGATGTATTATGTGTTCCAACCTTATCCTACAACCTTCTTTCTGTATATCAGATAACTCATTCAGGTGAAGGTAAAATTGTTGAATTTTCACCTCATGATGTTGTAATCAAGGACCTAAGAGATCCTAAACAGATTTTAGCTACTGACATTGCTGATGATTCTACAAGGTTGTATAAATTTCACAACTTTGGGTCATCAAATCTTCCCTCAGTATTTGTTGCTCATAACGATGAAGTGAGCAAACTTTGGCATGAGCGATTTGGTCACTTAAACTATCGCTCCCTTCAACATCTATGTAAAGAAAATATGGTGACAGGTCTTCCTATGGTATCTTGCAGAGATGGTGTTTGTTCCAGATGTGTACTCGGAAAACATCATCAGGACAGTTTTTAAAAACGTGCCTCTTGGCATGCCTCAGCCCCTTTACAGCTTGTGCATAGCGATTTATGTGGTCCACTTCCAGTTGTTTCATTCTCTGGCCGCAAGTATTTCTTAACTTTCATTAATTATTTCTCCAGACACACTTGGGTATACTTCTTAAAACTCAAGAGTGAAGTATTTAACACATTTTTGGCCTTCAAGGCCTTTGCTGAAAAACAATCTGGACATCAAATTCTTAAGCTAAGATCTGATAATGGCGTTAAAAACACATTCATCAACTTTTGCACTGAGAATGGAATTCAAATGCAACATACTGTTCCATATACTCCACAATAAAATGGTGTAGTTGAATGGAAGAATCGCACCTTAAAGGAAATGGCTAATTGTCTGCTACAATCTAAAAGACTTGGTCTTAGTTTTTGGGCAGAAGCAATTAACTGTGCAAATTACATAATAAATTGCACTCCTACTAAGGCTTTAAAGAATATCACTCCAGAAGAAGCATGGAGCTCAATCAAACCAGATGTAAGTCACTTTCGTGTTTTTGGAAGTGAAGCGTGGGCCCATATTCCAGATGAAAAGCATAAAGCTTTAGAACTTAAGAGTGAAAAATGTACTTTTGTTGGATATTTTGAAGATGTCAAAGGCTATAGACTTATTCCATTTAAGTCCAAAAATGTTATCATTAGAAGATATGTAAAATTTGATGAAAATATATCGACCTGCGAGCCTAGTTTGGTGGATGTGCCACCTCTCCCTATCTCTTCTACTTTTGAAAACATTTCTTCTTCAGATGATGAAAGTGAGGATGACAATCCTCCCCCACCATCTCAGGATCCTCCTTCAGCTCCTCAGCTTCCAAAATGGGTTCGTGCTACTCGAGATGCAGCAGGTGATCTTGTCGGTGATCCTACAGATCAGCGAGGCACACGTTCTTAGTTTGACAGAGCCTCTTCTTTACTGGCTCAAGCTCCAGTAAATTATGATTCTTACACCTTTGCAGAAGCTTCAGGCCATCCAGATTGGGAAGCAGCTATGAATGAAGAATATCATTCATTATTGGCAAATGATACATGGGATCATGTTCCTCTACCAAAGGGACAAAAACTTGTTAGATGCAAATGGGTTTACAGAACCAAGTATGGACCAGATGGGAAAGTTGATAAACGTAAAGCTCGTCTTGTTGCTAAAGGTTTTTCACAGGTTGAAAGCATTGACTACACTGAAACCTTCTCCCCTGTTGCCAAAATGAACTCTATTCGCCTTGTTCTTTCCCTTGCTGCCTCGATCAAATGGGAAGTCCATCAGATGGATGTTAAATCTGCCTTCTTGCATGGGGACTTGCATGAATAAATCTACATGGAACAACCCATTGGCTTCATAAAAGCAGACTCCAGCCTTGTATGTCGGCTTAAGAAATCCCTTTATGGTCTCAACCAAGCTCCTCGAGCTTGGTATGCCAAAATGGATAGCTTTCTTTTAGAATCTGGCTTTTCTAGGTGTCATTCTGATAATACTGTCTACACCAAGAAAGTGGGCAAGTCTCTTATCATTCTTGTTCTTTATATTGATGATCTTATCCTTACCGGTAGTGATCCCAACCTTATAAACCATGTGAAGCCCAGCCTTAAAAAGAAATTTCAAATGACAGACTTAGGACACTTACATTATTTTCTCAGTCTTCAAGTCTTGCAATCCAAGGAGGGTATTTCCCTTTCCCAGTCCAAGTATGCCTGTGATATTCTATGCCATTTTCACATGGAAGACTATAGGCCAGCCGCTTCTCCCTTCCAGTCTGGAGTCAAACTTTCAGTCACTTGTACTTCTCCTGAAGTTGATGCTACCTTGTACCGTCAACTTGTAGGAAAACTTTTGTATCTAACCCATACTCGTCCTGACCTTTCCTTTGCCATTGGCCTTGTTGCTCGGTTTATGCAAAACCCACATGAAAGTCATTGGAAAACAACTAAAATAATACTCCATTATGTTCAAGGTAGAGTTCAGTTGGGGATCCATTACAGTGCCGAAACAGCTCCTCTATTGGTTGGTTTCACTGATTCTGATTGGGCTGGTGACCCTAATGATCGGAAGTCTACTGCAGGTTATGTGTTCACTCTTGGTTCATGACCTATTACATGGGCTTGCAAGAAACAAGGTGCCATTTCTCTTTCTTCAGCAGAAGCAGAGTATCGCGGTGCCGTAGAAGCTAGTAAGGAAGCCTTGTGGCTTCATCAGATCCTGTCAGAGTTTGGCTTTCAGCAACAGCATCCGACTACACTTTGGTGTGATAATCAAAGTGCCATTCAACTATGCAAAGATCCAGTCCAACATCAGCACATCAAACTCATTGAACTGCACATGCACTTCATCAGAAAGCTCATTCATGACCATGTTCTTGAAGTGCAATATTGTTCAACAGATGATCAAGCTGCAGACATCTTTACAAAGTCTCTCACAGAGGTGTCACTAAACTTTGATTTATGGTTGGAGTTCAGGAAGTTGTCACTAAGGGGGGATAGGCTCTAGTGCCTCCTTCCTTCTCCTATTGTGTCATATTTGTAAATCCTTCAATCCTATCCCAAGTTGTTCTTAAGGGGGGATGTTAGGATATTCCGACACATAAGAAATAGTTAAGTACAACTTGGTCTAGTATGGAGTTAGGTATAGAGTTAGGTAAAGTGTGTTTCTTTACCTTGTACATGTTGTAACTTACAATCTGACGGTCACAATATGTAGTGGTCCGACGATTCATTCTCTCCTCGGTATTACCGACACTTGATCCGTGGCTTAACACCTGATTGGTCCATGAATTCTATTTAAAGTGCATGGAGGGTCATTTGTAGGTAATCCGTCTATGAGAGAAGCATATGTAAATTTTCATTCTTTTATTATTAAATTGCCTGAAGTGGCCGCGTTGGCTCAGGCTGTGGACTGTTTCCCTCTTTGAGGGTTTTAACCACGTCAAAATACTGGTGTATTGATCTGAGATCTGGTTGTGAGCGGTGTCCTTTGGTGTTCTGTTTGAGGAACTTACCCTGTAAATTCCTACAATGATAATGAAATAAAATATATTTCTATTGTACATAGTTAATGCAAAATATGTAACTAAATTTAAATTATAAATGAAATTATAATTTAAAAGAAAAATAGAGTTAACTCATACTATGGTATGTAAAAGACAAGAAACTACATAAACACAAAGGCTCTTGATCCTTCTAAGAAAAATAGAGAAATATGTACTTGTTCTAATGTTACAAATCAAGAATTAATCATGAATACCAAAAATTAAAAAACTAAGTAATATTTATTAATTATTATTTTTAACTAACCATGAATACCAAAAAGTAAAGAACTAAGTAATATTTATTAATTACTATTTTGAAATTAAGTTAAGAAAATAATTAACTATAAAAAATTTATAAACCTATAATTTTTCAACATTTCATTAAACAATTTAGTAAACCAATGATGAAAAATAATAACAAATTAGAGAGCTAATATGTATATTAGCTCAATTATTTAAAAGCAAAACCCACATGAAAGTCATTGGAAAGCAGCTAAAAGAATACTTCGTTATGTTCGAGGTACAGTTCAGTTTGGGATCCATTACAGTGCCGAAGCAGCTCCTCTATTGGTTGGTTTCACTGATTCTGATTGGGCTGGTGACCCTGATGATCGGAAGTCTACTGCAGGTTATGTGTTCACTCTTGGTTCAAGACCTATTACATGGGCTTGCAAGAAACAAGGTGCCATTTCTCTTTCTTCAGCAAAAGCAGAGTATCGCGCTACTATAGAAGCTAGTAAGCAAGCCTTGTGGCTTCGTCAGATCCTGTCAGAGTTTGGCTTTCAGCAACAGCATCCAACTACACTTTGGTGTGATAATCAAAGTGCCATTTAGCTATGCAAAGATCCAGTCCAACATCAGCACAACAAACACATTGAACTGCACATGCACTTCATCAGAAAGCTCATTCATGACCATGTTCTTGATGTGCAATATTGTTCAAGAGATGATCAAGTTGCAGAGATCTTTACAAAGGCTCTCACAGAGGCGAAGTTCACTAAACTTTGATTTATGGTTGGAGTTCAGGAAGTTGTCACTAAGGGGGGATAGGCTCTAGTGCCTCCTTCCTTCTCCTATTGTGTCATATTTGTAGATCCTTCAATCCTATCCCAAGCTGTTCTTAAGGGGGGATGTTAGGATATTCCGACACATAGGAAATAGTTAAGTACAACTTGGTCTAGTATGGAGTTAGGTATAGAGTTAGGTAAAGTGTGTTTCTTTACCTTGTACATGTTGTAACTTACAATCCGACGGTCACGATATGTAGTGATCTGATGGTTCATTCTCTCCTCGTTATTACCGACACTTGATCCGTGGCTTAACACCCGATTGGTCCATGAATTCTATTTAAAGCGCATGGAGGGTCATTTGTAGGTAATCCGTGTATGAGAGAAACATATGTAAATTTTCATTCTTTTATTAATAAATTTCCTGAAGTGGCCGCGTTGGCTCAGGCTGCGGACTGTTTCCCTCTTTGAGGGTTTTAACCACGTCAAAATACTGGTGTATTTATCTGAGATCTGGTTGTGAGCAGTGTCCTTTGGTGTTCTGTTTGAGGAACTTACCCTGTAAATTCCTACAATGATAATGAAATAAAATATATTTCTATTGTATATAGTTAATGCAAAATATGTAACTAAATTTAAATTATAAATGAAATTATAATTTAAAAGAAAAATAGAGTTAACTCATACTATGGTATGTAAAAGACAAGAAACTACATAAACACAAAGGCTCTTGATCCTTCTAAGAAAAATAGAGAAATATGTACTTGTTCTAATGTTACAAATCAAGAATTAATCATGAATACTAAAAGAACTAAGTAATATTTATTAATTACTATTTTTAACTAACCATGAATACCAAAAACTAAAGAACTCAGTAATATTTATTAATTACTATTTTGAAATTAAGTTAAGAAAATAATTAACTATAAAAAATTTATAAACCTATAATTTTTCAACATTTCATTAAACAATTTAGTAAACCAACGATGAAAAATAATAACAAATTAGAGAGCTAATATGTATATTAGCTCAATTATTTAAAAGCAAAACCCACGTGAAAGTCATTGGAAAGCAGCTAAAAGAATACTTCGTTATGTTCGAGGTACAGTTCAGTTTGGGATCCATTACAGTGTCGAAGCAACTCCTCTATTGGTTGGTTTCACTGATTCTGATTGGGCTGGTGACCCTGATGATCGGAAGTCTACTGCAGGTTATGTGTTCACTCTTGGTTCAAGACCTATTACATGGGCTTGCAAGAAACAAGGTGCCATTTCTCTTTCTTCAGCAAAAGCATAGTATCCCGCTACTGTAGAAGCTAGTAAGCAAGCGTTGTGGCTTCGTCAGATCCTGCCAGAGTTTGTCTTTTAGCAACAACATCCGACTACACTTTGGTGTGATAATCAAAGTGCCATTCAGCTATGCAAAGATCCAGTCCAACATCAGCAAACACATTGAACTGCACATGCACTTCATCAGAAAGCTTATTCATGACCATGTTCTTGAAGTGCAATATTGTTCAAGAGATGATCAAGTTGCAGAAATCTTTACAAAGGCTCTCACAGAGGCGAAGTTCACTAAACTTCGATTTATGGTTGGAGTTCAGGAAGTTGTCACTAAGGGGGGATAGGCTCTAGTGCCTCCTTCCTTCTCCTATTGTCTCATATTTGTAAATCCTTCAATCCTATCCCAAGTTGTTCTTAAGGGGGGATGTTAGGATATTTCGACACATAGGAAATAGTTAAGTACAACTTGGTCTAGTATAGAGTTAGGTATAGAGTTAGGTAAAGTGTGTTTCTTTACCTTGTACATTTTGTAACTTACAATCCGACGGTCACGATATGTAGTGATCCGACGGTTCATTCTCTCCTCGGTATTACCAACACTTGATCCGTGGCTTAACACCCGATTGGTCCATGAATTCTATTTAAAACACATGGAGGTTCAATTGTAGGTAATCCGTCTATGAGAGAAGCATATGTAAATTTCCATTCTTTTATTAATAAATTGCCTGAAGTGGCCGCGTTGGCTCAGGCCGTGGACTGTTTCCCTCTTTGAGGGTTTTAACCACGTCAAAATATTGGTGTATTGATCTGAGATCTGGTTGTGAGCGGTGTCCTTTGGTGTTCTGTCTGAGGAACTTACCCTGTAAATTCCTACAATAATAATGAAATAAAATATATTTCTATTGTATATAGTTAATGCAAAATATGTAACTAAATTTAAATTACAAATGAAATTATAATTTAAAAGAAAAATAGAGTTAACTCATACTATGGTATGTAAAAGACAAGAAACTACGTAAACACAAAGGCTCTTGATCCTTCTAAGAAAAATAGAGAAATATGTACTTGTTCTAATGTTACAAATCAAGAATTAATCATGAATACCAAAAATTAAAGAACTAAGTAATATTATTAATTACTATTTTTAACTAACCATGAATACCAAAAACTAAAGAACTAAGTAATATTTATTAATTACTATTTTGAAATTAAGTTAAGAAAATAATTAACTATAAAAAAATTTATAAACCTATAATTTTTCAACATTTCATTAAACAATTTAGTAAACCAATGATGAAAAATAATAACAAATTAGAGAGATAATATGTATATTATCTCAATTATTTAAAAGCAACATTTTCAATAATATAATTCTCCATAAATAATTCAGAGAAGATTAGAGTTGAAGAATATTGAAACCAACCTCATCCTTTCGACAAAAGTCGTTGAAGGGAGAGTATGATCGAATGTAAGCATGTATAATAAGAAATAACAGGAGAAATGCAATATAGTCCCTGTTTGTTCATAGAGCAAAGTCACACAATAATGGAGTTGTTTCCTTGGAATTTTCAGAAGTCAAATTACAGAAAATTTAGATGACGTAAGAGAAAGTAACCGTAAATTCAAATGTGATATATAAGCGTTAGTAGATTGAATCAAAGTAAATTCAAATGTGATATATAGGCGTTAGTTGATTGAATCAAATCAAGCAGTTACTGTATGAAATAACCCAACATTTTTACTCCTTTTTCTGTAAAGACCACATCCCTCGACCCTCTAGAACAACGTTGTACCCTACTACTATAGCTACCAATACCCCCTTTTACAAAGCTCCGAACGCCATTTATATTTGCAATCTGTCCTTAATATACAAAACTGAATTCCCCAAAATAAAACCAGTTCCTATGAACTAGGACAATGATATATAAAGGAGTGGGGTTGAATTATAGCCGTTTAAAGGGAATAGTATAAGTAATTAACAAAATATACAAAGATAGCTTAGAAATAGCTGAGACATATTGAGAGCGACTGATGTCGTCACATCCAATGCCAACTACAAGCATGCAATGAACCAATTGACGATTCTCTGCAGAAAACAAATCAAATTCGAATTCCTATTAGCAATTAACCTTGGGAGGTCCAACCAAATTGATTTAGGTTTACTATGCTATATAACCACCCTGCTTGTCTTTGTTCCTACAAAAATAGACATATATAAACGGTAACCCCGATTGTAACAAACATTTTCATCAAGGAAAGATTACAAGAATTTCATGATTAAAATAACCGTATATAGAAAGATTGCACCCTTTACATTTGACATCAGCTTGTAAATATGATTTTTTTCTACTCCGATCTGGAAAGGAAAACACGTGATTGAAATCTGTGTGGATAATTTGCTTTGATACTTCTGATAATAACTATCTCTGACAATCCAAACTTCTCTACCGAGATCCAGGGAAATCAATAGCGGGTTTATTTTTTATCTCAATCGCTGAGATTAGGATCTCTGTAATAGAAGATCCTACGATTCATGCTCCTTGGAAACCGGATGATGGTTCAATTGTTAGATCTAGCAATGCGTTGTAGTCACAAGGTGTCACGACGTGCCATGGGGCACAATCTAATCACCATATCGATACGAGTGAAAATGGGTAGGTCATAGCCGAAGCAGTATCTGAAATGAGCTACAAGGCGATGAGCTGGCTAGATTGGCACACTTTCCAAGGTTGTATGTTAATTTGACAGTGTAAAATAGCGTACACTACATATATCCAAACGCATCTATAATTCTTTGACATGGAACAAGACCTGGACCTATTATAGGTTGGTTGGGTGGTGACTTCACCTTTAGTTTCTACGTAGCATTTCAAATCTCTGGCCAAGTATAAGCTCACAACCTCATCCTTCACCTGCAACGGTAGACACGATGACCATAACAAATATTAGGTAAAAATAATGGGGCAAGTGGCCACGTTTTACACTATCAAATTTGTATGATCACAGTCCCACAAACCTAGAGGAGATTTTGCAGAATAATTGCATATATGACGACAAAATATAGAGGGGGGTTTTCATTCGATTTAATTCATTATCACATGTAGACCTAAAAACGGTTTACACCCGCATATCTTGGAAAATCAATGCATAATCAACTTCAAGTTGAATGATAGTGGAATATGGTTAAGATCTGAAGGATAATTCATGTGGATGGCGAAGCGTGGAGGTTGGCGCTCATTGGCTCTGTTCAAACGAAGTGGCTTTGTTCAAACGAAGTAGCGAAAAGAGTCAAGGGGATGGACGCCAAGTTGACGTCTGCGGTATTAGGTGTGAACCGGTCAACTCAGATGTGAACCAAGCAGTCACGTACCAAATGATCATTTATTTGAATTCCACTTGGGATGGGGTACGGTCATTATATGCCATCTATAACTCTACGTATTTATGTGATGTGAACCCTTATTTCATTCAATCATTAAATACTGCATTATTTTACATATTTATATGGTAGCTTTGCTCATTACCTCTCCTACTCTCCACATATTTATTTTGTTTGTCTTGATCAACATGCTATCTTGTTTCCCCCTTCATTTTTTTGTTTGGCTGTTTTTTCCTTACCGTGTTACATTACACATTATATACTTCGTTAATATATTACATATATGTGTGAATAATAGTGGATTTATGGTAGCAATTTACATTAAACTATGTTTTAATAGTTTTATGGTAGTGGAAAAAACTGTGAACAATTTATGTTATAATAGATCACATTTATATAATGTTTTATACACATAACTATGATCATATATATATATATAACGTAGTAAACAATATATATATATATATAACATGATGTGTATAACCATGTAATTATATATTAGTCGTTAGAGCAAGGTGCCAAAATGACGAAAGTAGTCAAACATCAAAATATGCAGTGGAATGCGCCAAGATCCGTTCATTAGAAAATTGTCAAAATGAATAAATCGAATAAGAGGTCATTCAAAGCTAGAAAAACTTTATGCAATCAAAATTGATATGCAAAAGCCAAGTAAAATCAAGGAATGAAAGTGACAATCACAAGAATCGAAACAAAAGAATATAACCAACACACCTCGCTAATCCCTAAAGGATTGGAAAACTTAAAATCCAAACAATGAAGATAGGAAACAATGAAGATATGAGGAACACATTGATCAATCACCCAAGTGCTAATAAAGAGGGTATTTTTCAAAAATCGCAACGGGGGACCCATCATTTTGAGAAAAAATGAGGGGGATTTGTTGGTGGGCCAACACACCGCCATCTAATAAGTTGGGTGATGAGATATGAGTCACAGAGGAATGAGAATAACGCAGAGGAGTTTCACCAACCATTTTGAAAGATAGAGGTTTAGACCCCTTAGAGTCACCCAAAACGACCCCTAAAATGGGTATGTCTAAAGTAGTGGAAGGGTTAACCTTATAGCTATGGGAAAGTGGTCCTTCCTCATTAGAATAAATTCCCTCAAGACAACAAGAATGGCGTGAGCTAAACACAAACACAATGACGACAAAGTATGTGTACAAGAGTGTAAAGTAAATAAAACCCAAGCCCACTACACATGAGCTAACAACATACACCTATCAAATCTAAGGATCAAGCACATAAACCAATAGATCAAAGGTATTTTGTTATAATTGGAGGTTGGCTCATTAGGGGCCAAGTCAGTTGTGAAAATATGGTTAGGAAAGTTATGTTTGCCTCCTTGTTATGCAACCAACTCACAAAAATATAGATCCACAACTTTACATTACATAAATGAACAATTCTTGGAAGAAATAAATGACAAGACCTCCTTTGTATACATATTATTCTTGGATGGTTATCCTCATAATTTTATCTTAAATATGATATGATGGATTTTGTGTTGATAAATAAAGGAGCTAGTTGAAACCATATATAAAAGCTAACTTTGTAGATGTCTCCCAATTGTCTTGTCATTTCTTGCCACAAAGAAAAACTTCATAGTCAATCCTAATGGAAATGGATGATGATTCATTAAGCTCAAAGAAACATCACGAGGGCACCAGTAATCTCCAAAAGTCAACCTAGACTTCATGGGATGTAGTAAATTTATAGGATGAAAGTGGTAGTTTAGGATTTACCAATCTAGGCTTAAGATCCACATATGAAGGAATATAAGCTCAAAGGATAAGAGATAAGACCTTTAGATAAGGAATTTGTGATCTCTATCCATGGTAAATGGTTAAAACTACCTTAGAAGCTTCTGGAAGGAGAATATTTGAATTTTTTTTAATTTTCTCAAAAATATAGAACCATCATACTTGCAGAGTAGAGCAACCTATGCTGATTAGTGCTAATGTTGAGTTATGGAACTTGCAAACATTTCAAGTGGATAGGCATGTAGGGTGTTTTGGGGCTAATAACAATTTTTTTGATCTGATTGACCTAGAAGCTCATACTTTTTGGAGAGGTGATGCTTAAGGCTTTGCAAATGGAATATGACAAAGTGTTCAAGGATGTTGATTGATCTGATTTTTAGGTCTTTTGAGTGACTCTGAAAAAATTACCTGTAACAGATTGCCCCTTAAAGTACAAAGTTAGAAGTAGTGGCTAAGGAGTGAAGTGATTTACCTTGTGACAAGCTAGGATCAAGAAAAAATTGGTTCAAATCATCATCTGTTATAATACATATTATCATCATGTTATGATTGCTGAGGGAGGAAAACCCATGCTCAACATATAAGCCAATATTACATGTATAATGATCAAAAAGTCTTGTCCAATGATAACTGAGAGTGGACCCATGCTTGGAGGACTATCTCAATGATCATACCCATCATATTTTGTAATCTTGTAACAATCATGAAATCACAGCTAGGATTGATGGAACTAGATCTACAGTCTTCTACGTTGTCACTCGAAAATACACGTGTAACAATGTGAATAAATGAGCTGGAGTCGAACATGGTAGACATTATCAAATTATCGGTCAATGATTTAAGTTATTAAAAAATGCGAGAGACGTCATCGATAATGATAATGGCTCTTAAGTTACTCTATTACATTCTATGTGGTGTGAATGAATGAGTTGAAGTCAAACACCACACAAAATATTTTGGTCAAAGGTCAACAATGAGGACCTATTGTCAAAACCGAGGAAACTTTCCATTGAGGTATGTAATCTCCAAGATACCAAAGGGAGTTTTTAAGTCATCTTCCTGGATAATGAACTCATGTCTACACGAAGCAACCCATTGTAAGAGGGCCTTGATGTATTCCTCATCAACAACATGAAATGGGTATCAAGATTTGAGACGAAATGATGTTCTTGAAGAGCTAGTTCAGGAGCAGAAGACATGAATGAAGGCTTAAGAGTATTGTAGCAGATATCAACTGAAGGAATTCTCTTGAACATATCGGTGACACTTTATGGAGTTGGCAGCATTGAATCAAAATCGATTATGGAGGCTTTTGATATAGTGTGATTAACCAAAGAGGCAAGCAGATTTCCCAACCCAATAATCATGGAGATGAATACAAAAAGTTTCATGTTCAAGAGGGGCTCTTTCCCATTAATAGGTTAAGTACACCGTTTTACCAATTTCCCCAACCATTTATGGTCAATACCTCTTTAATTTTTACAAGTTTGATTAGGATAAAATATGCTTGATCTATATGTTTGTCCTTCATATAAATATTTCTAAGTATTTTTAACAAACCCTGAGAGGGAGTTCTTTGGCCCCGTCATGTTCGATGAGTCCAGCAGAGGTGTAACTTGACTTCCTTTTAATGTTTAGAGAGTTTGAAAAAGAGGCGAAAAAAGAAAACTCCAAAGGTTACATTTCATAAATTTAGTCTCTTGATTCTGAAAAGGCATTAAACGATACTCAGGTGAACTATTTAGTCATGTTCGACTAAAGTATTTTTTTTCATAAATAGTCTATCCCAGTATGAAAAAGGGTTAAACTTATACTCGGAAAACATATTTTCATCTACTTTAACAAGCTCGAAAAGGCAAGTACTTAGTAATATTTTTATATTTTTGGAGTCTAAAAAGAGTTGAGAGAGGAATCCTCCTAAAGGAGTGAGTGGTATAAAGGGAAACTGGTTCCGGTCATGATGGAACTACTCAAAACACTTAGGGGTCAAGAGGCTGACTAATAAAACCACTCTTACTCTCATGCATAATTTTTCCTTCCTTGAGGCTCAAAACCAGAGATTTTAGGTTCAATCCCTAGTATGGTCACCAAGTTGTTATGTGGAAAATTCACTCTTATGAAAAAAATTGAACTCCCTAGATCTAGTGGTCTAATCTATAACAAAAAAGAGAAAATATATCTTCTCCTTCCTTAGAGAGATTAGAATATAGATAAGATACCTACTTGGAATCTATAGTAAGTCCTCCTCTCTGCTTCACTTATAAGCTCCAACCCTAGCTCAACGCATTATAAATGGAACCTACAACAATCACTAAGACAAGCAAGAGAACTATTTCACATAGCATAATCCAATGTATCTAATAAATGAGTAAACATGGCATTGAAATACATAAACACCAACCTAACACAAGTATAGGAAAACATAATCATTTTTGTATTGATAAATAAAGGAGAGAGTTACAACCATATATAGAAGCTAACTTTGTAGTAGGGAAAACTTTAGTGGCTAATATTCATAGGTGGGCTAATTTTTCATGCTTTTTCACCAAAAAAGGATGAACCAATTTCTATTTTTTCTAAAAATGATTCGCCAACTTTTTACAATATAAAATTATTTTACCAAAGATCGCAAATTTTTTATAGAGACTATACGAAAATCATTATAAATTTGAATATTTTTATAAATATATCACCAAATATTTTATAGTTTGCATATTACAGAATAGTAAGATTCACCAAGGCATCTACACTTTGAGATAAATTTTTATCCTTAAAATTTTCCCTTCTTTGTAGATGTCTCCCCAATTATATTTTCCTTCCTTTCCACAAAGAAAACCTTCATGGTCAACCCTAATGAAAATGGATGATGATTCCTTCAGCTCAAATAAGAAGCATGAGGGCGCTAGTAATCTCCAAACGTCAAACAAGACTCCATGGGAGGCAGTAAATTTATAGGGTGAATGTGGTAGTTTAGGATTTACTATTCTAGGCTTAATATCAAAATATGAAGGAAGCTAACCTCAAAGGATAAGAGATAATACCTTTAGAGAAGGAATTTGAGATCTATATCCATGGTAAATGGTTGAAACAACCTTAAAAGCTTATGGAAGTAGAAGATTCAAAAATATTTTTTAATTTTCCTGAAATTCTAGAACCATCACACCTGCATATTAGAGCAACCCACATGGATCAATTGAGGTGGATAGGCATGCATGCTATTTTGGGGCTAAAAACAATGTTTTTGAGCTGATTGACCGAGAAACTCAGACATTTTGAGGAGGTAATGCTTAGAGCTTTGCAAAGGGATTATGGAAAAGTGTTCAAGGATGTTGATTGATCTCGTTTTTAGGCCTTTTGAGTGAATGCAATAAAATGACTTGTAACATAAGGTATGCCCATTGCTAGGGTGACATCGTGCTGATGTCATCCATGCCAAGCCTGTGAGAGGTCCATCTGTCACCCATATATGAGCCTTTCTGGTACCAAAGAACACCAAAATTGCTTGCCACATGTCTAGGATTATGTCATGCTGACATCATCTCCAACCAACAATATGTTATCACCTGTCCTGTCATAGGAAAGAGAAAGGGTCTGTCGATCCTTGGTTTTGCAAGCATTTTCCTTTGTAAGTAGTTCAATGTGCCCATGGCCCGATACCAACTCTAATGCTTGAAGCCCTTAATCCCAACAATTTCCAATAATTCCAATTATAAAAATTTATAGGATTCCAGGTTTCGAGGATTCTAGGATTCTGCCACCCACTCTCTAGCATACTTCTATGGGGTTTTAAGACTTTCGAGGTTCCATGGTTCTGAACTTCTGATCTATGTTCGTGCGACCCCTACTTCATGCCATCCTAAATCTCTTTAAATATACCTCCGCGCTTCCGAGCTTCCGTGCCTTCATCTTGTGGGCCTTGCGAGCACTACTATTATCAATTTTAGGTCCTTACTTTGACTAGCCATAACTTTATATCTAGAGGGTCATTTGCAAACTTTGGCATGTCATTGGAAAGATCCTTCCAATATTTGTCCAAATATGCCATTTTGAGGAGCATTTGAGTTAAACACATGGTGTAGAATCTCCTCCAAAATCTGGGGCTCCCCAACAACCATAATCATCATTTTAAGGCTTCTCCACTAAGCCTGCTACTATGGTGATTCTTTACAGAATATTGTAGCAACCATGAGACTCCCCCTGAGCAACATGCTCATCAATGCTAATATTTGTTGCTTTTATCCTTAATGTTATTTCAGTTGACATCAATGCCAACACACCAACTGCCACCAACCATTCAGTCAATATCAATTGTCCAACATTTTTCTTTGGTTAACTAAATCCCTGGTAGAAGGCATAAGCTTCAACTTTGGTTGTTTTTCATGCATCTTCATTGTCATGCATTTCCCCATGAATATTTTGCATCTTTAACTTCTAGCAATCTTAGGTGTATTATGGGGTATTGTTTTCATGTTTATCCATGTTTCATAGCCTATTTTGGAATAAGGATTCAAGAATTTTAATTTAATTATTAATAATTAATAGGTGGGTGGTAGAGATCTTACCTCCATGGAATATTCTAGAATATTCATAGTAGTGTACACAAATCAAAATTTTAGATTTATCTATGAACTAGTTATGCCCTATTTTTCGTTTTACTTAAATTGAATTTTGGAATGGATCTTCCATAATTTTAATTTAATTATTAGTAATTATTAGGTGTTTGGTAGGTATTTTACGTCTTTGAGATATTCTAGAATATTCATATTATTATACACAAATCAAACGTTTAGATTTATCTTCAAAGTAATTATTCCATATTTTTGACTTTTAATGAAATTGATTAATAAAAAAAGTTGTCGTATAAACAAGTGTCATATGAAGTGAATTATGGTTTTTGGGGCATGTGGTATCGATAAACGATGGTTATTCTACCATGTTATTGTAACAAAGCTTATTTATAGATTAAGAATATCGATGGTAAAGTGGGGGCAAATGACCATAACTAACAATTTTGTTCCATATTTTTAAAATTGTATAAATATTTGACTTATATATTAATTATTTATAGTTAATAATAAAATAATGATAATCTAAAATAAATTTATAATTGAGTTAGTGTTTTTCATTTTTTTTAAATATTAACAACATGAGATGTATCGTGTAGTAAGTGTTTTTATGTTCATTATGGATGAAAAGTTATGGATAATTATATGACGACATTAATTTAATATATATAACTACAGTAATTGTAATTTTTCAATCATAAATATGAAATAATGAATTAAAATATAAATCACTTCTTCTAACTTATGAGGTGTGAAAAATGCATAATTTTTTAAATTATGAAACTGTAAGAGAAATGCACATTATTTTGAAGTGTTTTCAAATGTATAAACACATCAGCTCCTCATAGCTTTGAATTAATTTTTTTAATGTGAAAATTGTTTTTTGGGCCAAAACGGTTACCCAAACTAAATCCAATCCAATTAGATAAAGACCATATTAAAAAAATGCTTGTTGCGACAAAATGAAATACATTCATTTACACTGAAATATAATTTAATAATTGACATTACTTCATAAATCAAATCCTAAAATATTTAATTACTCTAATTTAATTGAAATTAATTTTTAATATTTTTTAGTTGTCCGGAGCTCTGCACGTTGCACAAAGGGAATGTGGTTCATGTAAAAGGAATAAATTGCCGCCTGTTTACTCATGTGAACGAATGAATGGTAGTCTGTATCCAAAAAGGCGGTTTATGTGACTAACAAAACCACCATCATCCTTGACGTCACAGTGGTTACCCTATCCTACCCACACAACACAACCATGCCATTATTAAAGTTGATATTATTTCATTTGAGGCAGCCATGACGATCAGGTGCTTCGGCTTTGCTTTATCTCTCATGTTACTACTCGTGGTGGCGGGTGCGCAGGTAACAACCTTGTGTAGCGACGCCAAAATTCCAAGCGGATGTCCTTACTTCGACACTCTCGGAAGCCTATTCGTACATCTGGAACAAAAAACGGGGGCCTCTACCAGTTACAACTACAAGACGTCGAGTGTAGGTTTTGGGGGGTCACCTACGGCCTACGGCCAATCATATTGCAATGAGCAATATGTAACTGGCGGCGATTGCACCAACTGCCTTACCAACGTCTCCAATGAGAGCTGCGGCTTATGCAACAATTCCGTCGGTGCTTACGTTCAATCCGGAGCAGAATGTTACATCCCATACGAGCAGTATAGCTTTTAGTATCAACTGAACTAATACTAGCATTTGCACCTAATGTTGCAAAGGAAACGCCGTAAGGCATAGTGTGTGGAAGAATATTGAAATGTGAATAGGATTTTGCAGGCTTTTTTGAAAGCAAGGGTCGATGAATTCGAGTTTTAATTTGAGGGAGCGATGCCTAAAACCATTGAAATGGAATGCAAGTAGCCATAAATATGCATTGAACATGTTTAGAGACCTTTGTTTGTAGTTGGTAAAAATTGTGGAGTTAAAGGTGAACATAATTGAATGAATCCATGCGAACAACAACCGGGCAACCATATTGATTTGGAAAGGGTATTTTAAGAAATCATTATTCAAATGGGAAATTAAATTAATATGCGAACAACAACCGGGCAAACATATTGATTTGGAAAGGGCTATTTAAGAAATCATTATTCAAATGGAAAATTAAATTAATATGAAGATATATTGAAAACATGTATTATAATCATTAAAATCAATTGATTTTGTCAACAAAATATGTTAAAACCCATTGACAATGAATTGGTTGTGAGGACATAAACTATCAAAATGGTATTGATCTTGAAACATCCATTTTTAAGTTTGAAATGGGAAACACAAATAGTTGTGAGGACATAAACTATCGAAATGGTATTTGATGTTGAAACATCCTTTTTTAAGTGTGAGATGGAAAATACAAATAGTGTATTGTAACATCCTTTTTAAAGTTTGAAATGGAAAATACAAATAGTGTGTTGTAACATCCTTTTTAAAGTTTGAAATGGAAAACACAAATAGTTGCGAGGAAACAAACCATGAAAACGGTATTTGATCTTGAAACATCCTTTTTCAAGTTTGAAATGGAAAATACAAACAGTGAATTGTAACAAAAGAGGTTCGAGAAGGAATATAATAGTCTAAAGAAAATTGTGCTTCTCATTCCATATTTGAAGTTGTATGAAAACATGGTGGAGGTAGCGAAGACCCGAAGAAGCAGTAATGGACGTGCAAAATGTATATTTTGTTAGAATTAGTAATATGTAAATCAGCTGCAGAAATTTATTAGTAATACTTTGCAGGTGAGTTGTGTTAAAATGAATCTGGAATGAATGGTAATGAAGTTACCTTTGCTATGGGGATTTATATATTGTTAGCGGAAGATGCATGGTGAATAACGGCATATTGAACACCATTGGAGGTTAATGCGTAGCTGGAGATGCAGTTTTTTTGCTTGCCAATCTACATGTAGTTGTGCAGGTATGTTATTTCTGAGCCCATGTGGCCTGTTGCAAAAGAAAGAAAAGGTTAGAATGAGATGTACAGATAATATAAAGACATTCTAATATTTTCTTATTTACTAATGTTGATTAAAGTTGGTTGTTGTTGAAAGATATGAAAAGTATGTTATGAAATAGAATGAGGTAAATAAATGGAGGAAACCTTTTGTTGATGTCAAAGTATGGGTTGGAGCAGATTATCTGGAGGAGGCATTGAACAGAGAATTTCTTCTGTGTGTTTTCTGTGAGCAATGTTTTTGTTGTCCTTCATTTCACTGTAACGATCGAAACTAAATGCGGGGTTAATCCGGAGATCTTGTAGAGAAGGCACTCTTGAAATAGCTGTGAATGTGAGACCTTGACGTTCTATTTTTCCAATGTCAATTGTTGATTTTGGAAGTGTCATACCTTGAGATTTATGTATGGTTAAAGCCCAAGCCATCTTCAGTGGAATTTGTGCATGACCATTTCTTTTTACTGCTGGAATAGGCAAGTGAGTGGGGTTTATTTCATCCCAAGGAGGCCCAATGTACTTGAGAAAATCTACGACAACAAATGTTGGAAATTGTGGTGGTGCAGTTGATTCTTTGTAAAAGATGGTTACAATTTTTCCAAGGGAACCATTAACAAGACCGGCTGAAACCCAAAGGTTGGAAGTCAACATAACTTTTTCGCCATTGCATAGCAATACAATTCGCTCAAGTTGCTCGTCTTCAGAGGAAACACTGGAATATGTGTTGTCATCTTCAGCAATGGATCGTGCGATAGGAGTGTTTAGAGATTTCATCATTTTCTTATTATGGACCATTGTTTGAGCATTTGTTGGAAATAGATGCATGGAATCATGGAATGAACATATCTCTTCTTCTGATAAAAAGGAATCTGTGTGCGACATGAGTACGTTGTAGTCGTCGATTGTTGGATTTGCATCTCTAATGTTCTGGAGAATGTTCCTGAAAGTAACCTGTGCGATGTCGTCGCCTTGTTGACGAAATATTGTGTCTAATGTGATGACTGTGTTGAAGGTGTTCCACAATGCGCTTCCGTGGCTCGTCCCTGCATATAGAGGTATGTCTTTGACGGGTGGTAGCTGACCAAGATCACCAACCAATATTATGGAACAACCACCGAAAGGAGTGTTTCTTTGGTGGGGAAATGCCTCGCGAAGACGTTCATCAATATGGCTGAGAAGCTTTGGCCCAATGAAGCTCATTTCATTGATTAGTATGTATCTTATATGCCTGAGTTCTTCTTGGAATTTTGCAAGAGCATTACCTTCTAAGGGCATAAGATCCTTTATAGGAAGGTGCAAAGCAAAATGGATTGTCGATGCTTGTATGTTGAAGGCAGCAACCCCTGTAGGGGCGAGGAGCATGATCGGTGAAGGTTCCAGGCTTGCAAGGCCTATGAGCATATCTTTGATGCAATTAATAAGGAGGGATTTTCCCGTACCAGCAGTGCCTTGTATTATCATTCTGAGAGCGGGTAAATAATCCTTCCTAGAAAAATGATTAAAAATAATATTTAGAGCTTTTCTTTGCATTGGAGATAATGTAGTAAGGGTCGGTAGGGTATGCTGATGTGTTTGAAGAATGCAGTGGTTGGAGCGGCTATTCTCAATGAATTGTATTGCATTATTTTGTAGATCCAATGGGATAGTGGTATGATTCCAGTTATGGGTGTCATCAAAGCCACGAAGACCAAGCATGTCAAGGTCGTTTATGAGAAGCTCATTTGTAGGGTGTAATTGGGAAAGTAATTCCCATTCATTTATTTCCATGGTGTCTGTTGGATTGGCTTCATTTATAGTTGAGGTATCATTTGTGACAGATTCAATATCAGATAGTGTGCGGTGTTGATGCCAAGGATTGTAGAATGGACGAAATGTTTGCCAATTTGCGATGAATTCTGCAACAGAATCTCCTATATCTTGTACGATATGGCGAAAAGGTTTGTATAGCATAAGTTCAACCCTGCAAAAGTCAGCGTAGCAAGGTTCTGTTGTGGATGGTATGGAGGAGTAACGTGGTATGACCCGAACAATTGCTTTTGTAGGCCTTTGTTTCCATTTGTTTGTTTTGCGACGAGGATCATATGACCAGGATCTTGCCAATTCTATTAGTGATGTGGACTCTAGTGTAGACGGGCGCTGGATATATGTATCTATGAAGTGCGGGGATGTAGTGGAGACGGTGTTCGTTTGTGGAAGGCGCATAAGAATTTTTTGGTTTACATTTAAATAAATGAATGGCCGACTACATAATGTTAATGGTAATTTTTGCGGCATATGGCAGGTTTCTTGTGCTCCAATGTCACAATCAACAAGGGTTTCTACAAGAAATTTTCGAAATGCGGATGTTGCTGGGTCAGCAATGGGTGAAGCCAGGACAATTCTACGTAGCATGTGGTGGAAGATTTCAGATTTTTTTTCTGCTTTGGATGCATATTTGGCGATACATTTTTGTACAGCATGTATGGAGAGTACTGGTTGGCAGTCAACATTTGCACGCCAAATAGATAGGATGGTAGGGTTATGGCTATTGAGTCGATCGTCGTTGCCAGCAGGGGTGTATGTTTTTTGGCCATTGGAATCAATGAATAAGGCCGATTTTGGATGTAATTCCCACGGTGCTTTATAACGACATTGGAGTGAGGATCCATTTTTTCTTAGGCACGTGCTTTCTGAGCATTTTGTGTGACGTTCAACACAATTGACGAGCTGTTCATAGTCACTGAAAGGATTGGTTCTGAAGATTTGTGGTGTGGACAATAGGCAAGGGTCTTCGGGATTTGTCCAAGCATTTGGTTGGTTTGAAGTCGAAGAAGCACGAGGGTTCCAACCGGAAATAAATCGAAGAACTGCCTTGTAATATCAACTGCTTCTGTGTCTTCCCAATTGAGATTCTCCATATCAGGTGCATTTTCTATCCAAAGGAAACCGTGGATGTGCGCAAATCCCCTATGTTGCCATTCATACCTATCAAGTATGCGTTTTTGTAAGATAATTTTGCAATATGTGAGGAATGTTGTTTAGAGTTCTTGGAGAAAACAAATGCGGTAGAATGCGTACCTGTACCAGTAATCTTTTGTATTCAAGTGTTTCTCTAAGATAATCTCACGAAATGCTGTGAATCTATGGTGCATATATAGTGATGTTAAATGTGGGTTAGAGATAATGTTATCATTTCTCCACTTTTGTTGTTTTGCAATATCAGAAGGAAGACATCCGGGCATGACTACATGAAGATCAGGCCATTTTGTATCAGCTGCACTTAATGTGAAGAAGAACGTCGGGCAACCGAGTTGAGATATCATGTCCGTTAGTTCATTTTTAGCTTTGTGCCAAAATGACCTTGTTCCACGTAAAGAGCTACCGAATCGCATGACTTGCTCTGCCAATTGCTAATCTGGAAATTGTTCTAATCGAATGTTCAGATCTTGAATAGATATTGGAAAGTTATCTGTGATGTTTTTTTTCACAAAAATCGACGCTGTTGCTTGACTGCGATGCCGCATCATGAGATTATATATGTAATAACGAAAGCGTGGGTGGCTTCCAAATCTGTTATCGTAGTAACGTATGAGATGAAGTGCATATTCATGTAACTGCACTGCTTTCATTCTTGGTTGATTTGGCATTGCAGCGCCTGTCGGGAAAAGGGCGGGGAAAGCCATAGAGAGTAGACCTTCTGTGTTGTATTCATTGAATGGAAATAAGCCAATTGTTGGCCACTCAATTGTAGTATCAGATTGGTGGTTGTAAGCATGCAAATAATGGCAGATTTCTTGGATTTCTGTATTTGTATTAGGTATGATGGGTACGAACGATGATGTTTGGTCAGCGGATGGGTCTGTGAAATCTTCGATGAGCTCATGGGGTGGTTCAAGTGGAAGGCGGACAGTGGTTTCTATAGTATTGGAATGGTGAAGGGAGGAGGAGACATCAATGGGGATTGCTGGTAAGGATGCCAGTGTGTTGGAATCAATACAAACATTCTTATAGTATGGGTCATTTGCCAATTTGTATTCTAATGCAGCGAGAACGCGATGTCTACTGACAATGAAATCATAAGCCTTATGGTCATTACTATGACGCGTGACAATTAGGATGTCCAAGTGTTCAACACGTCGTGGCAACATGTTTGCGATTTTTGTAATGTCTTGAGGAAAACAAATTGTGTGGCCACTGGCCACCACGTGCATGTGTTACCTGCAGTATAGGGTTAACCCTAGCAATGAGCATTTCTTCTATTTGTGAAAGAGACGTAAGGGTAGCTGGTTGAGGGCCAGGGTCCATGTTGTTTGATAATGAGAAGCGATGACCCTTTGTTTCAGAGACGCATCTGGAGCAGCAATACATGTGGTTGGAATTGCGGATATGTATTCCAGGATATGATTCAAGACAAATGGAGCATGGGCATTTAGGTGGAAGTTTATCAATCTTTGAACGGAAATCTCGATGTGCTTGATCAGTATAAACGTTGTTGAAAGCATGTGCGAAGGAGGGGTTAGGGCAATGAGGCATGGATGTATTTGTTTGAGAGGTTTGCTGAGAAGATAAAGAGTCTGATAATTGCAAGGGAGGATTGTTTTCAAGGTGGGCCATTTCAGACGAGGAAGGTTGGTCACCCTTTTGTTTTTTGTGTTTTTGACATTCTATGATGTTTTTTTTTGCTTGGTAAAGCTCACGGCGCCGTGCATTTATTCGTTCTTTATTTGTTGCATAGTATCCTAAGGATAAAGGATATAACCTACTGTGGTCTCCCAATATATACTCGACGGTACGTGGGAGCACAAGTCCGTACTGGCACTTGTCGTTTCAAAGAGGAGGAATCACCCAACCTACGATGAAAGTGATAGTTACCAGGCTTTACGATGCCGGAACACGTCTCTAGCCTAGACTTCTAAATGGTGTGCGTTAGGTTCCAAAGCATTTTTATGTTTATTGAAATGTATTTTACAGTTGATCTTTCTTAAGAAGTTTTCCTTTAAGGTTGATCACGTGATGTACATATACAATTCCTAAATATGCAATCTAAGATGATAAACAGTCGTTTACTTTCTTTTTTGCAGTGAAAATCCTAGCTACTAAGGAAAGAGAAGTGAAATTGTTTCAACATAGAGCAGAGAGCACACACTAAGTCCTAAATCAATTTCCGCATGCATTCTAAATGTAAATGTACATGCATTTGTTTTCCGCTTTCTTAATGTGTGGATGACAAAAAAAATGCCAAGTGGAATATAATATCAATACAGGGATATGACTAGTCCAAAATTCCGACAGACATAAGCAAAGCTATTGAAGTTTGTATCTAAGATTTTCTAGAGTCTGTTCACTAGAAACAAGACAGTCACGATGGCACCACTTTGCATTAGTTTAACACAAAGGAATAAAATTTAAATTATCAAGAAAGCATATATATAATTGAATCATTTCAATCGGGAAATAATTTTGAATCAAATTTATAAGACTATGTAGCTGCTCAGTGGCTAATGTACAATTGATGGAAGAGGATTTTCTATCATGGTCCATGGATGAAATAGAAATGAAGCAAAAACTCGGAAAGGAGATTAAGGTTGTTACCGGAGATGAAGCAATACAGAGAACGTCCAGAAATGTCCTTCAACGCTGAAAGTTGAACAACAACTACAAATTAGTTAATATCATATTTAGCTTGCAACTGCTTGATATATAGTAAAAAATGGCTATTGTCAGATAAAGGTAGGGAGAAACAACTGCAAATTCAATAACAGAACAGAGATTAAACTGCATGCAAGATGATCCGAGAACAAGTAGTAAAGAAAAAATTACCACCACTTTCTCCAAGGTGCATAGATATCGAATTCAGTTGTGCCCTGTTCTCATAAAGGCGCTGAATAGCTTGCCTCGATCTTACAATTTCTTTTGCCAAATTCTGCCCAAGAAAATTTTGACTCATTAAAAATAAAAGAAAAGCCTGTTTCTGAGCACTAGCAACCTTCTTGATGTTCTTTAGTCACAAACAAGATATCATTAAATTTAGTACAATATGATATCATTAAATTTAGAAATTGTACTAGAGAGAAATATAACAAGAATCGTTACTGGAGGTTCAACCCCAAATACATAAAAAATGATGGAAAGCAGTACATCAGCCAGCATTTAGTGCAGACACACCTCACAAGATTTGTCCCCTGCTTGATATCAATCACAAAGTTGCAGCAAACAATAGATTTAACATAAGAAGTGAAGAAATAAAAGAAGTTGATCTTCTTGGTCTCCTAAGAAAAGAATATATCTGAGTGTGAGTGTTAGCCCTGAGTTTACTGAATGGAACTTTGTTAGTAAATGGATACTTCTAAAATTCAAATTTGAGATTGATGAAGACCCACAAGAAATTCGCAAACTAGCACATAGCCTTGACTTTCAAATTGTTTCTTTCCATGTAGAAACAGAATAAAGGCACTTATAAAATATGGACCTACATATGATCCACAAGTTTCCAGTGCTACTAAGGATGCAGTCAAAAGTACTTCCTTCCAGAGAGATAGGAATAAGCCTTTTGCTAATGACCAGTATGACATTTGGCCTTTGGTTGATCTCTGAATTTATGGTATATCTGACCTGCCCTCTCCACATCTGCAACTTGGGGTACATCATCAATGTGCATAGGGCTCTTATAACCAACAACATGCAAAGGACTCATCCAAGTTCAATTATTTTAAGTGATGTGATGAGCTCTATTCTAATGACTTCGAACTTTGTTATTGAAGCTAAACTCTAAACAATTCTTCTAAGACTAAATTCCTCTTAGTATAATGATATTTCTACTTTAAAAGAACAAACATTTTACCTAATAAAAAACCTGGAAAAAGAAGATCTGAAATAAAAGTAACCCTCAACACAAAAATTTCATCAATATAATAGGCACCAAATCCTAGTTCATCACATAGCAGAATTCACGTTTAATTTCAACCTCAAGGAACATTGTATAAATTCACTTCTTAACCTCACTGAACTGCTAATCTTGAATTCTCTGAATCAGCAGAGCCCTCTTGTTTTGAATTCATTTGTGCTGACTATTTAATTGACCCAAAATTTGTGTAAATTGTATGAGTTCCCGTTTTCTGTCCTTTAACATGCTTCAGTACAAGAACGATGGAGAGTTTGGATAAGGTTATTATCTACAGTCTTGATTATATGGATGGGACGAAATTCCTCCAGATCCACCCCATGGTCATTTTAGGATTCAGAATATTCACAATGTTGTTCTTCATCTTCATTTTGTGTTCTGTTTTACAGACAAACGATCTCCTAGAGTTTTCAACTTGCTCAGACACATCTGTTGTTAATTCCTGTAATTCTGGTTTATGTACCCTGAGATACAGCACCGAAACTATTGTCCTTCTTCGTCTATCTAAACTAGTTTTGAATCTTGATAGTTTTCTCTTGATGTTATTCCAGGCTATCTAACCCTGCATTTTCTCTGAGTATTTCTTCCTCTCCATGCTGTCATAGGTCTAAGTTCTGACAGTCCGAGTTGCCCCATGAACAACACTAGCATCTTATTGAACCCTTTTTCAAAAGAGATTTCCATAGCTGAACAACAACGAGGATTATTAAATAGAGATAAAATAGTTACATCAATTTCAAGAGAAGAATAATACCCATAATAGTACATTGAGGTGATAGTATGAACCCATAGCTTCTACTCAGAGTTGCACATTTAGCTTAACATATAAACCATAGATCTTCTCTTCTACAATTTATCTACAAATGACTTGGTTTGTATCACATTGTATAATCCCATCTTTACATCTTTCTCTTTGATTTTCCTTAAAGGTTGCTTCCATGCCCTGGAACAAAAATACCTGAAACGCTTGTAAATACAGTAGCATTTCCCAAAATAAACAATGCCACCTTCATTTTTGTTACACATTTTATGTGACATATATATTAGCATCTCATTTTCTGTCTAACTATTCTTTAGTGTGGATATTGTCTATAAATATCATTTACTACATTCTTTCATCTTGTTTTGATAACGACTAATTTAAAATTGTCAAAGGCTAGATTCCATGTTTTTAGTTGTCACCCAAGTGCAATAGTTCCATTTTAAGATCTTAATCAGATGTTTTTCTCATATACAACTTAGCAGGTTTAATATTCATCAAGGTTCTTCCTTTTTTTTGTCACCTTTCTGATATAAAAATCTAAGGTTCCAACTTCCAGATGTCTTGAAACATTCCTTTGCCTCATGCTATCCTAGAGAAGGATATTGAGCTAGATTCCATGTTTCTAGTTGTTACTCAAGTGTCTGTACATTAGTTCCAGCTTAAGATCTTAAACAGTTGTTTTTTCACATGCAACTTAGCAGGCTTGATACACAGAGTAGATTCAAAAAAAGGTCGTATTAATTCTTTACCAGAAAATATATACAATTGAGTCTTATGGAACTCTTGTCCGAATCCTTTCTCGTACTAGGCTGGGAGCTTCCCTTCCTATTCTACAAATACTTCTATAAAATGGTATTTTTCAGGAAAATATCTCTACAATCAAAGAGAAATTGGACATCTGTCCAGTAAACTAAAAGTACTAGATTTCTAACTCTACTCTTGTTACATTGGCAAAGGCCCACTTGGCCAGCCACTAAAACAATCTAACACCTCATCTACTAATTGGCAATATTGCAATGAGCAACATGGCTAGACTAACAACCTAGATTCCCATTACAATTTCTACACAAAAGTTAAATCTCCTTTCTAGAATTTACATGGCTCCCTTGGGTGCTAAACAAAATGATTTGCTTAGGGTGATGCTGCTGCATCAGAAAGGAGGACTAGAAAACAAGGAACAACATTGTGTCACATTGCTTCTTGTCATTCAATCTTCCAACTGTAGTGACGAATTACAGTGAAAGAAAAAATAATGAATTAAATCCAGCATCCCGAAAAACTGATGATATTGAGCTTCAGTCAACGATATGTACATTTCCAAAATCCAGTTTCACCTTTCTAATAGACAAGTCCCTAAGAGTGGGAGTGTAACCAGGGTGGTGGCATAGTGAGAGGACTTCTTTACCCTATTATCCTGCTTAATTAACCTTATCCTCAGAGAATTTGGCCACTGAAAAGGAGGCACTCAGTGTCACTGTAGCAGAGAAAATAAACAGAAGCCTCATACCCCAAGGCATCACACTAGAAAGTTAGAAACTGCCAAAACCAGGATGTAAATATCTAGCAACTAAAATCATGAAGCCTCCCAATGAAAGCAACACACATTATAGATGGAGATATTTTTTTAGTAAAGAGAATGGGCAATGACAACTACATAGAATAAGAATAATCTTTTTCATCTGTGTTCTTATGCAATATTTCTGTTTGTGATTCAGGAAAACAAAATGATGGTTTCCACCATTTAAGGATTTGGGGCGACTATTTTATCGAAATTGCATGAATATCAACTAAAAACACATCAAGTCCAAAACCCATTGATGACCACTCGTTATGAAAACTTAAGACTTCAGTCATATGGAGAAATGGATAAGATTGGTCACAAACATACAATGAAGGAATACACCAGAGAAACCATCTCATTTTAAGTCCCTGTGCAGCTCTTTATCTACCTATCCATTGACATGTGATGACACAGGTGGTGAAGGTGGTGAAGAAGGTCCAGAATCCAATCAAGTAGCAAGATAACCCAAGTCATGCATACCACCATATCCTCTAATATCCTTCCAGCTCTTCCTGAAGAACTGCTGATCCATTGACATGAATTGTTGCTCTTCATGATTATTAACACCCAACTACAAAATGTAAGGACTTTATAGCTCAATAATGTAGCTACAGTAGACTCAAAATTAACATTTTTTGAGTTCAATGACAGATCCATCTCCTGCTCCTGAAAAACCTATGGGCCAATTTCATCTTTGTGCCAAATGTATAAACCCAAATGCTGAAAACCACCAAATCATCATACTAAGTCTGGATCTCCTATGGTCCTCTGTTTCTTCTGTCAAATATGGGAACCCAACTCAAGATCTGTGACAATTTCTTTGGTGGATCCACTAAAACTTATGTGATTACTCTTGATTTCCCAAGTTGATTTCCCAAGCAGAGAAACACAACAATCTTTCTCAGTATTCAGATTTCAATTCTCTTGTCAAATGAGCACCCTCCGTATGTTTGGAATTTAAAATGCACAATATATGGTTACGTTTGACTGAAGTAATTGATGTAAGTTACATGGACTATGGTATGTTGGGCACTCGAAAAAGGACCGCATGAACAGTAATTACTTGTTTAAGTTGTTATGGACTACGGTTCTTTCAAGTCTCTGTCAATCCATTGGTTTGAAGAAAATTAAGGGCAAGATTGCAAGGAAAATCTCTTTCAGTATCACACCAAAAGTTAGTCTGTCAGCATGCTTTCGAGACCATAAAGATTATTGAAAGTTCTATTATAAAACTTGATTGTTAATTCAATGTTGTGTCATCTTCAATACAATCCAAACATCTTCTAAAATCCATTGTTTTTCTCCTTTTTATTTCTGTCTGCTATAAATAGAATGATTATTGTATATGTCACGGTGAATGGTGTTATCTATTTCAATATGGAAATGGCTAAAGAGAGGTTCCTATTGTGTCCTAGACGAGTGCTGTAATGATATGATCTTATTTCAGAAAATGTTGTCCTTTTACATCCTTCAACACAAATTTCTATATCAGAATGTGACTCCCTAAAGGCTAAAACCAATCATTTACGGCTAGATTAAGTTGCACATGTAGGATGTGTAAATAGATGTGCTAACTCTGAAAATCCCATATTCTTTAATATAATGAAAAATGTTGTAGATTTCTGACACGAGATGTCTTCCATTTCTTCAAAATGATGTAGTAGACACAGAACCCACCCTATCCCATATAAAAATCAGAAATCAATAAGGGCAACATCCAACTCCTCTTTAATATCTCCCTATCATTTGAAGAAGCAAACCAAATAAAAAATCTTCAGGAAATTGACTACTGTAATCTGTAGGGATCTCAAAATCCAACTCCTCTTTAATATCTCCCTATCATTTGAAGAAGCAAACCAAATAAAAAATCTTCAGGAAATTGATTACTGCAATCTGTAGGGATCTCAAAATAAGATAGGCCCTTGGGTCAGAGTAGAGATATTTGACAAAGAAGTAGGAATGGTCCCAGACAATTCATTTTCTGATAGCTCAAGTGTTTCTAAACCTGTGAGCAAACCCAGTTGTGGAGGAATGGCACCGGTGAGACTATTTCTTCCTAAAGCCAAAACAGTCAACGATGAAAAGTTGCCTATGAAAGAGGGAATGGTACCTGTGAGGCTGTTTACTGCTAAGTTTAGGAATTGTAGACGTGTAAGAGAACCCAACTCCATGGGGATGCTTCCGTCCAGCTGATTGAAAGACAACGTGAGTGTTCTCAACCGAAAGAGGCGCCCCATTTGAAGTGGGATATGACCGTGAAGCTTATTTCTAGAAAGATCGAGGGAGTGGAGAAACGACAAATTGCCGACGGCAGGAGAAATGGTGCCCTGCAGACCCATAGAAGTGAGGTTGAGCGTGGTCACTCTGTCCAATGGATGGTGGTGGGTGCAGGTAACCGCACTCCAATTGCACAAGGGGACGGCTAAACTCCAATCAGCCATGGATTGATTGGGATTGTGGGTGACGAGCGACCTGAACTCCAATAGGGATTGTCGATCATCATGAAATGTGTGAGCGGAGGAGGAAAGGAAGAGAAACAAGAAGAGCAGAGAAAGTGGAAAAGAGAAACAGAGCGTCGCCATGAAACAGGTGATCACCGTCTATCTGGAAGTTCAACAAACACATGCAATCTTCACATGATCTGATCCAACGGCACAAGCTCTTTTAATCGTCTAACACATCAGATCAATGGTCAAAAATAGGACACAGTGGAATATAAGGGAGTTCTTCCCAAAGAGAAACGCCTTACGGCGTAACAAGGAGCAATAGCAAATGCATCCAATATCTCCGTTTAAATAAAACTCTAAGGAATCTCTCATCTATGTAGGGATATTGCATGCTTTTTGATAATGCGTTGGTATCTACCTCTTTTCAAGAATATCATATCTCATCTTTGGAATGTGTTTGGAATGTGTTTGGTTAATGTAGTTTTCTCATCTAAGGTTAAGTTAGAGTTGAATAGAATTCATTTCTCTCAAATTGTTGTACCTATACTTTATATAATTCTTGTTACTGTAGTTTTCTCATCTAAGGTTAAGTTAGAGTTGAATAGAAGTCATTCTTTTCAAACTGTTGTGGGTATACTTTACATAATTCTTTTGTATTTTAAGTTATTTATTTTTTCTTTATAAATAAAAAACTAATAAACATTATTTTTTTGTTCTTTAATGATTGGTAGGTTAGGTATTAATCTCTTCTTCATAAATAAACAAATTATTGCTTAGTCATCTATTCCATTTGCATGGCCTGCATAAACAAATTAATGAATATTATTCTCTTATTTTTTAATTTTTTCTATCTCGACGTATTAACCTCCTCTTCATAAATAAACAAACTATTTTCCAATCATCTATAAACATTATTTTTTTGTTCTTTAATGATTGTTAGGTTAGGTATTAATCTCTTCTTCATAAATAAACAAACTCTTGCTTAGTCATCTATTCCATTTGCATGGCGTGCATAAACAAACTAATGAATATTATTCTCTTATAATTTAATTTTTGTTATCTTGAGGTATTAACCTCCTCTTCATAAATAAACAAACTATTTTCCAATGGTCTATTTCATTTACATGGTCTAGTTGCTTTAGTTTTGAAGGTAAGCTACAGTTTTGAGGTTTAGACAAGGTTGATTCGCATGGGGTTTGTTAATCTTTAATTCAAACCTCATAGAGAGAGGTTGAATATAACTTTGTTTTGGGTGTCCACCTCATTATTCTCGCTGTAGAAGTATATGATTTCGTTTTATGTTTATAAAGAACTCATAAATTGTGAGTAGTATGATATATTGTGTTAATTTAAAATGATTAATGGATTTTTTCATTGAAGGTGTTTCAAAATCAACTACTTGCGTAACATTTTTGGATTCAGCCAAGTGTAGATTCATCTTAGCCCTAAATCTATGATAGTGCCAAGAAGATCAAATCTTTTGAAGTACTACAAACATTTTTACACTACTAAACTTGAAAAAATACTATCCCTCTTTGGACTTAACCAACATTATAATAGATTTATGTTGATTATTTCTATATGTTTGTGTGTATATACCATGTATCAACTTAGATTTCTGCTGATTATTTCTATATGCTTGTGTGTATACACCATGTATTAACTTCATGCACGTCACTAAAATGTTTTAACCATAAATTTTCAGTTTTTCAATTATTTTATATAATTACACCTATATGCATGTTCATTTCATAATAGGCCTTCCAAAATTTCAATTTAATTATCAACCATTATTAGGTGGATGGTTATGTAAACTTGACTAAAGTGAGGGTGGGTGACAGGGGTTGGGTTGTTAAGGTGAATCAATTTAGTACATTCATGGAAATTTAATTGATTTTCCTTAAACTCATTAACTAAACTTTTTAAATTGGCAGTTTAACAAATAATGACCAATAGATTGAATAAGTGAACAACAAGTAATAATTAATGCAAAACATCACATAATAAAATAGCATCAACACATATGGATAATAGATATAAGTGGAAACCCATTAAGGGAGAACACCACCATTTGTTATTGTTGTGATAGAGAGGCAAACTCCTACTCATTTATTTCATCTAATCTTCTCTAGACTCCAACATATATGATGCTACTACCTCGATTTTTATGCAAGCTACAACATGCAGGGAAGAGCCACCTCCCATAAGTTTTTGCAGGTTAGAAGCCAAAGGAGGCTCCTATCTCAACATGATGCAACATGTTCTTTATCAACCTCCTACATGATTCCTTGAAACATAGAAGATATAACATGTTGATTTCCCTGGTTTATAGATTTTCATACCTCCATTTATGTCTCTGCGTCTTTCTTTCTTAAATATTCCTTTTTGTCTCCTCAAATCTACGAGGCAACTAATGAATACCTCTACAATCAACTCTCATATTCTCTCATTCTCTAACTCTTCATTTCCTTCCAAAAGCACGTCTTTAATAAAGATAGTTTGTGCTTGTATTCCACATAAGAGTATGAAGAGAATAGGCTTGAATCTTTGCCATCCACTCATTTGTTTCCAAGCTCTTCATATTTTGAATATTAGAACACAAATAAGTGTTGCACCAAATATTATTTTGATCCACCTATAATGATTAAATACACCAAAAAAAATTCTAAAATATGCAAACAAGTAATACGTTATAGCAAGCAGCATAACACATGTAAAATATTCACTTTCCATTACAAGAAATATGCATGCAACATATGAAAGCAATGCATCACTCTCCAAAGCCATATATTTGTTTTGCAACAAATTGTGCCACTACTTTTTCATGCCATTGTCTGAGTGGCCTTGAGTCTTGTATTTAATGTCATGTATTCTTACCTTTGATGTCAGGGATTTTTGCCTTTGTTGTCATGGATTCTTTCATTTTCCTTGCATTTGTGCCATCATACTTTGTTGCTCATTTACTCCTTTGCTACTTGTCTTTGTAACATTATATGTAAGTAGCCTTACCTTCTATGCAACCTCTGCAACCTCTTTGGCATAACTTGCAACAAATACTTCATACCAAGCATATCGTGGACCCAAACATACCTTTTTTCTACTCCTTTGCCATCAATGACAACATTTCCAATAGTCTTCCTCCTTGGCATTGATGGAAACACTATGATCCTCCCCCTTTTGTCTTGAGAGACACTTTTCCTCATCTCTACCTACCTCCCCCTTTCACATCAATGGGAAGGGGTTCTATGAACAATGAAAATCAACAAGAAAGGGGTCTATGGAGCAAGACCAACATGATGTATCTTCAGGGATTGATGGTAACAATCCTTTTTCATCGAATTATTTAAATTTTTAAATAGAATATTTAGGCTCGTTGTTCAAATTCAATCCCTTCTTCCATTAGGTGTTTGCTTTATATTCTTCCCTTCCGGCATTATGGCCTTCATATATATTGAAGAATACCTTTCACACTGTCAACTATTCATTGCTTTTGTCTGAAATAATTTTCCTGGGCCCTTATCTCCTCATATATTTAAATCACGGGACTCTATCAATAAGGTATTTACAATTATCTTATCGAGAAAGGAAAGGATAATATAATAGTTTCTTTGCAAATATTAAGACCTCGTCTCCTTAAAATCCAATGTATACATCCTTTCTTAGAAATTTGTCAATGAAGAAGTTGTCAAACATGCCCTTGGGACCTCCAATGGAAATGTTCATGTAATCTACTTCCTGGCCAAGTTTCATCAATATTTAATGTGTTACTCAACTATAAATGGACTCTTTGGCCATGATCTCACTGTCATCATACTTCAATGGAGCGCAAACAATATAATTTTAAGGGAACAACAAATATTATAATATTTTCTAGATTGAATTGAGTTACCAGTGCTATCATGGAATCTCTCTTTCTTCCTTTCTTTAAAAAAAGAAATAATCAGTCCAGCAAGATAATGCAGAACATTGAACATTAGACCTTTTGTATGCATGAATAATGAATGGGTCAGTGTGTCATTAGGTCACATCTAGTGAAAAACCATAAAAATATTTCCTAGCACGAGTGGATCATCAATCAGTCACGATTGAACAACTACACTATTGTTGCATTGCTCGAATGCCTTTAAATAGTGTGTGAGAAAAACAAAAATAAAATAAAATAAATCCTTCAACGTAGAATTCGATGGCGACAAAACAAAGAGATCGTTGGATGAGCATTGGTTCTATGTTTTTCATCGTGGAAGTGGATGCCTATCTCCAAACATATCAAAGAGGTTGAGCTCCATCCTCTCAATTCCATTAACAAGGCAATTGGCGATTGATTTTATTTGGTACCGAAATAAGAAACCAATAAGGGAGTCGTTCTTCATGTCCAACTGATGAAATACAAGTACCTCCATCAGCAGACATAGAATATATTTTAGTGAATATAGTGGTAGGTATTCCATTCCTTTACACTAAACACTTTCTATTGAAAATCTCCACTTTTGAATTGAACTTACTCGATTTTGATTACTCCTATGAGAGAAATTACCACAGGTAACTGTGGGGAATGGTTGCGTGTGCAATCCGTGAATAGTTGTCGTTGACTTCATCTTCATTGTTCAAAAGTCTCATACACTGCGTTTTCATGGACGATTGACAAGATGAATTTTGATTGATCTTTGTAAACGTTCTCTTTGAAAATCCCACTTGAATTTGAATAGACAAGATATGTAGAAGAAATGACTGGAGTTATTAACAACTTCCATAGTCATTGTGTGTTGTTATTTATGTAAGCATAAGGAAAAAGGAGGCCGAAAGGAAGAAATTCCCTTCTATGCAAAACCCATATTCGCCATCGTCATCTGCTTCCAACTGCAGCTTGATTTCTATGCCATAAAACTCCTCGAAGCAAAAATTCCCAATGGAAAATAATAATCGGAAGATATTTAATAAAAAGGAGCGACGGAAGCACTATGTCATCGAGCAAATGGTACTGCTGCAATAAGAATAAAAGAAAGCGTTCAGATGAGAAGTAGGATAATAGTCCCCAATATATTAACTTGTGCCCTGCTTTAGATTAAGAAGCCTTTAATCTAGATTTCCATGGATGTATGTAGTTTTTTATTTTACACCACTTTGTATGGTTGCAGACAACGCTATTTTGTATCGTTGCAGATAACATTTCACAAGTTTTCGAGCATTCCATCGTGACATCACAATTATTTACACGTTGTTATGCATCCTTCAAATGATGATTCACACCGTCTCCGGCCTCAACTTCTTAAACATGGGTCCAAACCAAACACAGTAAATTTTGTATGTCTACATCCCTGGCATTTGTGCTTCTCTTCCTGAGCACGACTGGTCACTGACATTCTGAATGCTTAATGAATACTATTGTTAGACTATGTTATCCATTGTAACTATTCTTTGGACTGCTAGCATATTTCTTGAAAACTCAAGTTATAATTCATTTGTTGGAATAATGTAGAAATGATATCTCCCAATAGAAAATAATGTAGAAATGATATCTCTCAATAGAGTTGATGAGTTGATGAGTTGTATTCTTGTATGTAGTATTTGATTCTATCTGTGATGAGTTGTGTTTTCGTAGTTTGTGTTGCCAGTTGGTGATCCGAATTATTTGGATTTAGATTATCCAAATAGTTTGATAAATCAGATTTTATTTCATTCTTGTGCATCTCTCTGATTTTCTATATAGTATCAGAGCCGGGGAAAAGATCTAGTAAAAATTCAGATCTGAGAGAAATAGGGCTCACATCCATGAGGGCTGTGAAATCTTGTTGTTACGGTGTTGCTCTCAAGGCTTTTTATTTTTTTTGGTTGAGAAAAATCGCTGAAGTGTTGATTGTCGGCAACCGTTGTGTACAATCAAGCTCCGGTTCTCATTGGCTATCTACAACTGTTGTGTGCAATCTGACTGTTTAGGTCCGAGGTATTCTCAGGCCTTGTCACGGGTTACCTATAACAATGCGGTTCCAGATTCGATTGTAGACACATTTGGGAACTCGTCTGTCAATCAAAATGGACGGTTGAACATTGTGCTTCAGATGAAATGTGGAATAATAAAGTGAAGCATGCTATAAGTAATTTTTGTTTTGTGCAAAGCTAGTGTTTGCTGTTGTTGAAGAGTTCAGTTTTCACTTTGAACCAATTCACTATTTTTTAAGTCATGTTGTGTATAGTGTTTTCATAAAGAAATTTTGTTTTGTAAACGTCAAGGTTTTTAAATGGATAAATACGAGATAAAAACATTTTTTTATGGTGAAAAAGAATTTACTAGATATAAGGAGTTAAATACTTTATTTTGAGTGAAAGTTAAAAATTGAGTGTATTTGACTAGAAAGGAAATTAAAGTTTTGGAAATAGGGTTTGGTAGAAAAAGGACAAATAAGAAGTAGTTTTGGTTTTTTTATTTTATTGGAAGCAGGATTAAACCTTGTTTTTTTAGATCATGTGCATTTGGTTTTGGATGTAGATCTGGTGAATTTGGGTGTAGATATGGTGGATTTGGGTGCATCAATTTTTTTTTGTCATTATGTAAATTTTTCTTGTTGAAATTTATTTGAATGATTCCACAAGGCTTGATGGAGGAAATTATACAAATTGGAAATTCAAAGTATTAACACTTTTAGAGGGAAATAATTTGTGGCCCATTGTGAGTGGGGTGGAGCCCAAACCCATTGCTACTGTAACTATTCCAGATTGGGAAAAAAAGGAAACAAAAGCAAAGGTGTTGCTACGAATGCCAGTTAAGGACAACAACATTCCTTATATTAGGGATTGTAAAACATCCAAAGAAACATGGGATGTTCTCAAAAGCTTATATGAAACATCTAATACTAAATGGGTTTTATTCTTGAAGACCAAAATTTTGTCAATTAAAACGGAGGCTAATGAAAGTATAAGCAATTTCATTTCCCGTGTCAAAGAGCTAAGTGATAAGTTAGGAGACATTGGTGAAAAGGTGTACAATACTGACTTGGTCACCATCACATTAAATGGCGTAATGCACGATTATCAATTTTTTGTTTCAAGTCTTTCAGCTAGACAGAAGCCTCCTACTTTTGATGAATTGACTGGTATTCTTCTACAAGAGGAAGAGAGGATGAAGAACTTCAATTTGGGCTCAAACAACTCAGATTTGGCATTGATAGCCAAGGGTAAGCAACCATACAAAGGTAAGCCATGGGACAAAAGCAAAGGAGGAAAGTTTCAAGCAAAGCAGAAAGGTATGGCACAATCTAAATTTCCAGTTCATGATAAAAGAAATGACGATTGTTATTATTGTGGTAAACCTAGACATCTTGTTAAAGAATGCTATAAAATTAAATATAATGAGTCTAAATAGAGAAACAGAAGGCATAATGGGAGTTTTGTGGACAAAGACACTTCAATCAATGATGGATTTAAAAATCTCAGATTCTTTGTTTCTGATGTTGCATTGTCAGTTGAGACAAACGATATGAATGCTTGGTTCATTGATTAGGGTGCATCACTCCATATGTCTTGTAATAAGGATTGGTTCGATGAATATCATGAGAACATTGATGGAACATGTGTTTATCCGTGGTATAATAGATCCCTTTAAGTTCAAGGATATGGAGTAATAGGTGTAATGTTAATTAATGGAAAAGACAGATAGATACATTATGTGATGTATGTTCCCAGTATAAAAAAGAATTTAATTTATGTTTCTACTATTGCTGATCGAGATCTAAAGGTGGAATTTGTCAAGTCATAATGTGTTTTTAAAGATATCCAGGATTGATATAAGGTTATTGCCACATGTACCAGAGTTGGAGGCTTGTATAAGTTGAATGTGAGCAGGACAGGGCATCAAGTATTGTCATCTACAACAATGTCGGTAGAAAAGTTATGGCATCAAATTTATGGGCATTTAAATCAGAATGATTTAATGTTACTTTAAAGAAAAACAATAGTTAAAGGTCTTCCTGTTATGAAGAATAATCATGTTGAATGTGAAGCATGTGCACTTGGCAAGAAACATGGAGGGGATTTCCTATACATGAATAAAAAAGGCAAAGAGAAATACTTGAATTAATTCATGTTGATGTATGTGGACCTATGAAAACTAGATCTCTTTGAGGAGAATTATACTTTATTATTTTTGTTGATGATAGATTTAGATACACTTGGCTCTATTTCACAAGAAATAAAAGTGATGTTTTTGAATACTTTAAGGAATTCAAAAACATGGTGGAAAGAAAAACTGGGAAATACATCAAAATTATCAGATCTGTTCAGGGGGGAGAATACAAATCAAGAGCTTTTAATTAATATTGCAAAAGTCATGGGATTCTACAATAGTTTACATTGCCTCATACACCTTAGCAAAATGGAGTCGCTCAGAGAAAAAAAAACACTAGCGGAATGTGCACAAAGTATGCTTCAAGGTAAAAATTTCTCTAATGGTTTTTGGGATGGAGCCATTAATACTGTTATTTATTTGAAAAATAGGAGTCCAACCAAAATTTTAAATCTGAAAATGCATTTTGAGCATTTTATGGATATAAACCAAAAGTGAATCATTTAAGAGTTTTTGGATGCAAGGCATTTGCACAGATTCCAAAATATGAAAGAAAAAACTTGATGCAAATCAATTAAGTGCACATTCATTGGTTATTGTGATGATCAAAGGGCATACTTGTTGTTTTATCCTACTTCACATAGATTTCTTGCAAGTAGGGATGTGGTGTTTCATGAAAATTTATATGAAGGTGATAAAATGAATAACACAGGTGTATGGCATGATATTAATGGTTATGTCAAAATAGAAGCATGTTGTGAACAAGAACATGAACAGGTACAATAAATGGTACAAGAAAAGGTACAATTTCAAGAGGAGGAAGAATCCAGCAGTGATGACACTCTAGGAAGAGAACAAGAGACTCCATAAAGCAGGAAGAAGGATGAAAGCAATAAAACTCTACGGAGGTCATCACGTCAAATTCAACCACTTATAAGGTATAAAGATTATGCATTAATGTCTCATGTAATGAATGTTGTAGAACCCTCAAGTTATGAAGAAGATAAGGAATATAAAGAATGGAGAGATGAAACGAATGATGAATACAAGTCTATAATGAAGAATGACACATGGGAATTAACAGAATTGCCTCAAGATAAATTCCCCATAGGATGCAGATGGTTGTTCAAACCAAAATTTAATGCTGATGGTAGTATTGATAAGTATAAAGCTAGATTTGTTGCAGAAGGCTATTGAAAAAAAGAAGGCACTGATTACGAAGATACTTTTGCACCTGTAGCTAAACTGAATACAATTAGAATCATGATTGCATTAGCTACACAAAAAAATTGGAAAATGCATCAATTAGATGTCAAATCCGCTGCCTTGAATGGTGAATTAAAAGAAGAAGTTTATTTGGTTCAGCCTAAAGTGTTTTGAAAGCAGGGACAGAAGCATATTGTTTGCAGGTTAAAGGAAGCTATGTATGGTTTGAAACAAGCACCAAGATCTTGGTATGTGAAGATTGATTCATTCTTTTATGACAAAATTTTTGTGAGAAGAAAAAGTGATCCTAACTTGTACATCAAGAGAGATGAAGATGGGAATATTTCCTTGATATGTTTTTATGTTGATGATCTTATCATAACAGGCAGTGCACTCAGGTTGATTGAAGAACTTAAAATTCAGTTGTCACAGGTATTTGAAATGAATGATCTTGGTGAATTGCATTATTGTTTGGGTTTTGAAATTTGGAGGGAATCTGGTAAGACAATCATCACACCAAGAAATATGCAAAGACAATCCTTGAAAGATTTCATATGTTTGAATGCAAACCAATGCCTACTCCTTTGGGATAGAATGAAAAGTTGTATAATGATGATGGATCTAAATAAGTGAATGGAACTTTGTATTGTTAATTGGTGGGAAGTTTGAACTACCTCACCACTACCAGGGTAGATATATCATATTTTGTAAGAATCCTTAGTCAATTTATGGCTAAGACTTGTTAAATCCATTGGAAAGCAACAAAGAAAGTCCTTCGATATCTAAAGGGAACACTTTATTTTGGTATTTTGTACACTGATGAATCTGATGTTGAGTTGGCAGGTTTTTCTAATTCAGATTAGGCTGGAAATCCCAATGATAGAAGATCAACCGTTGGATATACATTCAATTTAGGGTCGGGGGTCATATAATGGAGCAGTAAGAAACAACCAACTGTTTCTTTGTCATCCACAGAAGATGAATAAAAATCTTTGACCATTGCAACTTGTGAAGCTATTTGGTGAAGGAAGACTCTTGAAGATGTTGGAGAAAAGTAAAGAGGACCAACAAGCATCTGTTAGAGCCTAGAGTTGTCTTAGGCTGAAAAGACAAGGTTCTAGGTCCACATTAAACCACGCTCAGCCTCGTAGCTAGCCCTACGAGGACAGGAGAGGGCTCTCTCTGGGTCGATCTCAGAAAAAGACAAGTGATGGGGCTCGAGATGACTGTAATAAAAGCTAATCTTAGGCTAGGTATTAAGTACAAAGGATTTGATTCAGTTTTTTGAGGGTTTCGTTGAAGAAATGGGAAAGGCAAATTTGGGCTCGAGGATGAGGCACAGTTTCTCTAGAGGTATGGTTGGGGCAAGGAAGGCATTTGTTTTGATGCTTTAAATCAAGTGAGATGGATAGATCAGATAGGTGAGGAGCTAAGGAGAGCAAGAGAGTCTCAAGAATTCTCCTTAAACTGAAAAAACATGAAAATTTAAACAAATTTCAAAGACAGAGCATAACAGTTATGGATTCCACCTTAATCACTCATTTGTTTCAAATTCAGAAGAAGAAATAAGAAAATGATACACATAACACTAGATAAACTTATAATTACTTAGAGAATCACATCATCAAAACATAAAGCCACATGGATCCCAAACAGTGTTGCAAAACCCTGGTCTTTCCTTAGCCAAAAATGGAGAGATAGAATGTACAATAGAGTGCCAAGCTTTTCCAAAGAGTCCAACCCTGACAATGACTTAGAAAATACATGATATAGACTAGATCAACCCATTCCCTTGCCTCTAGGGGTCGAGCTCATCATTCTGGGAGCTGTTTCAACCAATTCTAAACAAAGCACTAAAATCTAGGCAATCAAAACAACTTGCATCTATAAGGTAGGAAACTGATTCATTCATTAAATTTTCACTCTTTAGTGAATGAATACTCTACAAAAATTAACTAAGTGTCAAAATTACATCATGTTCACCCAATTACATCAAGATAAGTCAAAAATAACATTACAAAGCAAAACTAGTCAAATTGGCCGAATTTTTGAGCTAGAAGGTGAAACATTGGGCCAAAAAACCTCTGTGCGCTATGCCAATTTCTGTATGCGTCATGCCACTTTGGAGCTGATTTTGAGGCACTTAGTGACATCCAAATTGAGCCCACGTGTACTTGTTGGAAAGCTCTATCTGTATTCTTTCCAACCCAGGTGGAATTTCTGAATTTGGTTCCCGTTTTCCCCTCCAAAACCTCAATCTCTCAAGACTACTTCCTGTGTGTAAAATTAGGGGCGGAGAGGTCATTTTTAGGGTGTTTTTGACCTCCTGAGGACTCAAAACTTGCCCAAACTTCTTGGACATGCACCAACAGTCATGATTTTTTATGAAAAATCCAAAAATATAAACTTTTTTGCATTTGGAGCCTCCTATTGTAAGCGAGCGCCACGTGGCGCAGTGCACAGGGAGAAAAACCCTGTTTTTTACACAAAAATTTAAAAAAGTACCAAAACTGTCCCAATTTTCTTGAAATTTGGGCTGGAGCTTCCTTATCAAGTTTTATGCTAGGCTAAAGAGGCCTTCGCCAATATCTAAAGATGATCGAGCTGCATTTGCCTCTTTTGCTTCTTGATTGCCTTCCTCAATTTCGCCTTCAAATTCCTGATTCCGGCTTTGCACACTTTGTTTCGCGCCATGTAATAGAAAGCCCCGTGTCTAAGCAAAGCGTGGTCCTTGTCGGACTTGTCCAAAAACCTCTCTATGTGCATGTTAATTCTCTCGAGATTGGCCTCCCGATCCTCATTAATCTCTTGCTCCAAAGAGGTGAACTTAATTCTTCTTCTTTGTGCAGCTTGATGATTCTCACGAATGTTTTGTAGCTCCATGATCGTTTGCTGATCGTCAAGCTATTTGTTCCTCTACTCCAAGTACTTCATGGTCCACTTAGCCCTCTCCAAGTCAAGGGATAAGGCTTCGATCTCAGTTTTCTGCTCCTAGGTGATCTCTCTACGCTGTGCACTTTGCGGACCCGTATCTGTATCAGTATCATGAAGGAGAATGAATTCGGTCTCTCGTTCACCTGATGGCTCACCTGAAGACCCCTGATCCTACATTGGGCTCTTGCCTTTGTCCTGTACCTATGATGCTGATGGAGGAAACGAGGCCCCTTCCACCCCGGGTGGAGATAACACTCGCTTCCCCGCTGCAAACAAATGTCTAGTGCCACTCTGGTATGTGATGAAAACTGGCACACTAGCAGTCTCATGGTGCTCATACTGATGAGAAGGTTCACCTTCATGCTTAACCTCTGATAATCTCCGCGAAGCTCTGAAGAAGTCACGAGAGATGAAATCATCCCAAGTGATTCCCTGATATCCAAGTAGATGAACCACCAAAATCTTAATAAGAGCAAAATGATATACATTGTTAAGTTGCTGCTGAGGGGTTTTATGCTGCATAAAGGTGGTCATCCTCTCTATGCTGCGGCAAATGAAATACGAAACGTTCATCATTCGTACCTTGGTAAAATGCATGAGCAACCTGATGTGATAAGCATAGAGACGAGAGAAGTGTCCCTCACAGCTGAAATATTTTATGATCAATCTCATTAGTGGAGCATATTCATCTTTCAGATACAGGAATGGGAACACTCTGTTGAGCTATCTCAAGAAATTGGTTTTGATGTATGGCTCATAATGCTGCTGGTCAATCTTCTGTTTCTTGTGCCATGGTTCACCAATATTCGGTATACTGGTTTCTAATGAGACAGATTCTGGTGTAAGTGTGAAGGTGACACCAACCAAGATAGCTTGATCTCCGTGCAAGTGCAGCACAAAAATATGGGCCAACTCATGATGAAATTGGACACTAGCCACTTTTTTTGACAAAACTCATAGCATGACTGACGCTGAAAACACTGCATAGCAAGAGAGCAGGCCTGAAATTATAAAAGGGTGGTCGGTTCTTCCCTAACATGTCTGCCACTTTTATGAGGTCTCCGGGGTGCTTGTTCTTCCAAGGGAGAGTCACTTTGAGTTTCTACCTCATAGTCCGATGAATGCCCCGATGCCATGACTGCTGGACAAAATACCTTGAAGACAAGACCACTGCTGTTTATAAACTGTACTTGGACTACTCTTTTTGGTGTTGTATTTCAATTTCTGCCACCAAGGGAAAAAACAAATGCAATAGGGACTATTAGGACGGGGAAACAATATTGACGAATGGGAATTATTGAGAGAATTTTAATAGGGAAATATGGGAGAGGGTTTGAGGGATTGAATTATGGGAATAGGGTTTTAGGGTTTAGGATTATTTGTATAGGGTTGAGGAGATTTTTATAAGGGCTAGGGTTTTGGGATTTGAATGTAATGTAGGATTGATCAGCTTAGTGTGGGGGTAGGAAATGAGGAAACAAGGGAGAATGGGGAAGGAGGAGAGTCCTTGGTGAAAAAACTGTGAGCTCTAAAACCCTAGTAGCAAATTTGATTGTGTTGGCTTTGAATTTTTGTTTCAGCCTTTATCACCCTTACACCAACATCTCTTATCATAAAATATGAAGCAATGTCAAAATAGAAGGCCCTATGTGATAACTCCACGCAAGGGACGAGGAATTTGAAGAGATTTGACACAATTTCAGGCTCTGAACTATGTGCGCCCGCCAAGAACCTAGTGCGTCGCACTCTCTATGTGCGTCGCACCCATTAAAATTAACACTGGGCAGAAATCCCCAGTGCGCCACGCGCTTCCAGTGCGCTGCGCCACCTGTTATATGCACCACACCGCTTAGCTACATACCAGTTCTCTCCAAAACATACATTGCTCACCCAAATTCACCTTGAAATGATTTTCTCCAACCTTGGCACGCAGAATGACTTTCATCTTCATGGAAAAACCTCTATAAAGGCATCAGTTTGAATTTTGGTTCTCCAAAAACCATTTTGTAATGTTTTGCAATTGACACTTTTTCACAATTAACAGAACTCTGACTTTTTGTTTCCTCCTTGATTTTTTGGTTGAAATGATGAATTTCTTGGAAATTTTTTGCAGGGATAGCTGACATGGGATTTTGCAAAGGAGACCAGGGCTGTGCCTGAAGAATTCAAGAACTGAAAATTTTGGAAAATTATTACAAAAAACGAAATGTCGACTTGTCTTCAAAACAGAGTTTTGAAGAAAAGTCATAATCCATCTATATGATGATAAAAATCTTTGAAATAATAACTTATCAAGAACTTCATCAAGAACCTCCCTCTGGCCTGCTGGATTTATTAGACTTTGTCGAAGACCAACTTGACTAACCCTAGACCTAATGACTAAAATGATTGTTATGACCTAGAAACTGAAACAAGGACTGCAAATGACTTTTAAAATTTGATTTTGATAGACAGATCTGGGCTAGCAGTGCAAAGCATGAGGGGTATGAATGACAAAAGCCCTTCCATCATATTTATGGCATGTTCCTAACGGAAAGCAACTGATCAAGTGAGATGGGACACCTAAACATGAAATGCAAAAAGAGTTTTGATCTCTGACGGAGGGATGACCAGACCGACTCTAACAGCATCAAATGTGACAACCAGAGTTCTATGAAGTTGGAAAATCCAATTTATCATGCCAGAACAAAACATATTGAAGTCCAACATCATTTTGTAAGAGAAAAGATACAATCAAATGAAATTCATTTAGTGTATTCTAATACAAGTGACAATATTGCTGACATCTTTACCAAGCCTCTTGGAAATATGAACTTTGAAATATGTAGACAACAACTAGGCATCGTTGAAAATCCATTTCTCCATTAAGGGGGGATGTTGGAATAATGTAGAAATGATATGTCTAGATAGAGTTGATGAGTTGTATTTTTGTAGTGAGTGTTTGAGTCTATCTGTCATGAGTTGTGTCTTCTTAGTTTGTGTTGTGAATTGGTAATGTGAATTATTTGGATCTAGATAGCCCTAGAAGATGTCTATGTGTGCCTATATAATGTACTGGTTGTCCAAGCAATTTTATCAATGAGATTTGATTTCATCCTTGTGCATCTCTTCGATTTTCTAATATCATTTCCACAACTTGTATGTTTTAATGATTGTCTACAATGGAGGGTTTGTACTGGTAGGCAACGATATTCAAGGTATTATCTAGTTGATACCATAGCAAGCAAGTGAATCAAACTATTATGGTCTTTACGAATATATGAAACCAGAAACAACAACATGACAAGACGCATTCCAAAAACAAGGAGAGAGAAAAAATAAGGAAAATATAGAAAACATAAAACAAAATATTCATTATTTACATGGTTGAAATTGTAATAATCGTATTTAACTATAGTGAAATAACATGTCTTATTAATTAAGATGGTAAAATTTTAACAGAATTCTAAAGTGTTATGTAGAAACTTAACTATAAAGATATTTTGTTTAGTCTTTAAATCCAACAATATAAGTGCACAAACATGTATATGTGCACAAACATGTGTTATTATTCATTTAGAAAGTTTATTTTAGAAAATGATGTAGAGACATGTTACCTGTTTTCTTATCAGCGTTGACAATTTACAAACAACCTCCATATTATTATTCATTTTACTAACTTTACCTTTGTGCTAAACAAGATATATTCTTGATATTTAAATGACTAGCGGGAATATGAAAGACTCAGTCATGTATTCCCTGGTCAAGGAAAGACTCACTCCATGAGGTATTGCCGATTATAAGGCTTCTCTTATCTTATTCCTCCATCAAGCGTTTGTTAACATCTTACAGGAATGTCGATTGGATACCCTTCATTGTCACAACCCCCGTAGATGAATTGTAGAGGAAAAAGATAAATTGTAGAGGTAAGTGCTCTGTTAGTGTGCATAATTGGTTAAATATGCATATATGCAGTGTAAGCCACCTCTCAAAAGAAGATATGTCGTGCAGCCACTTCTCAAAAATGAAATGCAAGATAAATTCCTGATCACTCAAAATGAAGAGAGAATGGACATAGAGAACGATGCTTTTGTTCCATCCCATTTCTAATGCGTTTTTTCTAGGAATAGTGGCTATGGTCTTGTTTCTAGTAAAAGTGCTAGGAATATAAGTAATATACACAAAATCTATCAGGTCAGGCATATCATTTTTCTTTTGGTCTGAAGTGAGGAGTGTAACATATGTTGGCACATATGGAAGACTATGTAACATTCCGAGACACCCTATATTATTGTGACGTTTTAATTTAGGTTCGTTTTCATCATTAACACTTGATAGATAATGCCACAAACTATGTGTAATGAATTCCCCAAGCCTGTAAATGTTGGGTAAACAATAATTCCAACATATCGCATCAAATTCTCTAGGAAAGTTGTCTCGGAGTTTCTAGATATTTCTGTAGCTTCTTGAAGAATCCATTGTCACCGACAGTCTAGGCGATCCAGAAACTTCTCCTATTTGTATAAATAACCCTGTTTAGTAATCAAATGACCAAGTTGTTGTTGTTTAGTGTGCATTCTCTGATTTGGTATTAGAGTGAGGTTTAGCGCTGAGAGTGTGAAATTTCCTTTCTATGTGAGCGGTCAATGTGAGGGATCATTACAGGTGTGTTGGAGGGAGTTTTTTAGCAGAGCTTCTAGTGAAGGGCGAATTGGCGAGAGTTTAAGCTTGTGTGGAGGAAAGGATTCTTCTGAGTGTTTTACTCCAAGAAGAGCAGCTGCAATCCACTGGAGGGAGCCAAACCATTGGAGGAAAGAGTTGTTACGTATAGAATGAACAGTGTGATTGAGAGATCCAGTGGAGGAAAGAGATGTTGTAGTGAGAGTTAGACAAAGTTGTATCTTCTTGACCAAGATCACCCTCTGTTTCGGTCTAGAGCTCAAGGAGCCTTTGCTAGTACATGGCGTGCGTAAGGGTTAAAGCATACTCTGAATATTTTTATAAATCGACCACAATATATTTAATCCATATATTCTAAAATTCATACCAGACCTGGGTATAAATTTGGTATTCTAAAAAGACAAAAGAAATGAAGTTTTTAATGGGTTTTATTTGGAATTAAGTTGATGATCCGGTAGTCTAAAAGTGAGATATTGTACATGCTGGAAGTTTGATTTAAGTAAAAAAAGGTAGTTGCGGTCTTCTTTGTGGTTGTTGTTTTTGTGGTTTGGGAGAACTTTGTGGTTTTTAAGTTTATGAAAATTGGTAAATTTTGTTTTGTACGAAGGATTTTTTAAAGAATTAATGAAGATGATGAGTTTGTGATGGTGGTGAATGGTGAAATCTTGGTTTGGTTTTTGGATTAGGGGAATAATATATATATATATATATATATATATATATATATATATATATATATATATAAGTGTGAGGATTCATTTTAAGCTACACCTTCACCAAGGAAAAATTCCAAATCAAGTGGAGTTGATGTGTGTTATTATTATGGAAAATGTAGTTATTTTTCTAAGAATTGCATGAAAAGAAGGTTTGACAAATTTAAACAAAGAAGACATTCAGGAAATTATGTTGATAGAGAAGAAGCAATTAGTCATGATTTTAGCAATCTTAAATTATTTGTGTCCAACGCTACTTTATCACTAGAAACTAATGATGATAATGTTTGGTTTATAGATTTTGATGCATCAATCCACATGTCATGCAAAAGATATTGGTTTGATACTTATCATGAGGTTAATAATGGTGCACACATCTATTTATGAGATAATAGATCACTTGAAATTAAAGGATATGGTAAAGACAAAAATGATCAAGCAGAGAAATATCACCAAGAATGGGAAATGTTGTCTAAACAAGAAGAAATTTTTTGGAAACAAAAATCCAAGGTTCTATGGCTAAAAGAAGGAGAATGAAATACCAAAATTTTCCACAGATCTACCATTGCGAACAAAACTCACAACATAATCTCTTTGATCAAGGACGAGAATGGCCAAATCCTTGAATCCCATGAGGAGATAGATGCAGTGTTAGTTAAGCATTTTCAGGACATTCCCAAGGAAAAATTTCAGGAAGAGAACCTTTCATTAAGAACTTAATTAAACATATACCTAAACTGGTATCCAGAGAGGATAACTGTAATCTCAACAGACCTGTGACTGAACAGGAGTTTAGCGAGGTCCTCAAGGAAATGCAAAATGGCAAGGCACCAGGTCCGGATGGATGTAATGTGGATTTCATCAAAGCCTGTTGGAATATTGTTAAAAGGGATATTCTCGAGATTGTCGAAGACTCCAGGCAGAACAAGAGCATTTTGAAAGCTTCATTGCCCTTATTCCAAAACAGGATAATGCTCAAACACCAGAAAAATACAGGCCCATCGCCCTATGCAATGTTGTCTATAAGATAATTTCCAAGGTTGTGGCTAACAGACTTAAACCCCTGCTGCCCACGCTCATCCCCGGGGAACAAACAGGGTATGTAGAAGGAAGACAAATTCTGGACAACATAATTCAAGCTCACAAGGTAATTCACTTGTTAACTTGCAACAAGAGTTTGGGCATGATCATGCAACTGGACATAGCCAAAGCATATGAAAAAGTAAATTGGATGTACATCAAAAAAGTGCTCACAACATTTGGTTTCGATCATAATTGGGTCAGATGGGTCATGGCCCTTGTGACTTCTTCCAGCTTTTAATTTTAGTGAATGGCTCTCCTTCTGAACATTTTCTCCCTTCCAAGGGTCTTAGACAGGGAGATCCACTTTCTCTTTTTCTCTTCATCCTCATGATGGAAGGGCTCGGGTGGTCCATCAAGCATGCAAGAGTAATGGGAAAAATTCAAGGACTCAAACTTTTGGAGAATGGGCAAGTTCCGACTCATCAACAGTTTGTAGATGATACCATGTTACAGGGAATTACCACAGTTAAAGACGCACTTGCTTACAAACAAATTTTGAATGACTTCGCGAAGGCTACAGGTATGGAAGTAAACCTTTCCAATTCAAAAGTATTTTTCTTTAACACTCATATTGCCATCCAGAGAAATGTCTCCAGAATTTTAAGCTTTCAAAGAGAATCTCTTCCCTCTAAGTATCTGGGAGTTCCTATTACAGCTAAACCCTGACACAAGAGTATATGGGATCCTCGTGTAACTAAAATGCAAAACAAAGTCAGGAAATGGACAAATAGATCTTTAAATCTAGCTGGCAGATTGGTTCTTACTAAAGATATTGTCCAAGCGATCCCAATCTTTATGCTATCAGCCCTTCTAGCTCCAATAGGAGTTTTACAGAAATTTCAGAATATTCAATGAGATTTTCTTTGGGGCAAAGAGGAAACAAGGAAAAAATGGGCTTTAGTCTCAAGGGAAAAGATATGCAAAGCCAAGAACCAAGGAGGCATGGGTTTGGACAATCCTGAGATTCTCAACAAGGCTCTTGGAGCCAAACTTTGGAGGAAGTGCGTTAAGGACCCTAAAGCTCAATGGGCAAGCATCTGGAAGGAAAAATATGCCAATTCCTGGCTGGCTTCTAAAATAATACATGACTGAAATAGTGAAAGGCTCCCCCATATGGAACAAGGCCTGGGAGAATAGAGAAGTGGTTCAAAAAAATAGTTTTAGGGAAATCAGAGAGGGAGATCTGGCACTTTTCTCGGAGGACAAATGGCAACAAGAACCTAATCTACTGAAGGAAGAATTTTTAGGCCTCAAGCATGAGTCTGACAATCAAGGTTTAGTAAAGGTGAAAGACTTTTGGGAGAATCCACATAATGTTGGAAAATGGAGAATGTGGAAAAAAATAGAGGGCAGAGAGGATAGGACCCTCAACAGTAGAGCAGAGTCCCTTAAGAGAATGTTGGATCAAAGAATAAGTTTAGTAACAGAAGGGCAGGACCAACTGAGATGGGATAACAACAAAGAGGGAAATTTTAATAATAAGGAAGCAAAAGGTTTTCTCCTAGATCAAGAACCCCAAGCTCCAAATAAAACTTGGCAGAGGCTTTGGAGACACAAAGGCTGGATGAAAATCAAACTCTTCATGTGGTTAGTTCACTATAAGAAAATTTTAACCTGGGACAACCTTAAAAAGAGGGGCATGCTGGGACCCTCCAGATGTCATCTCTGTGAGGCCCATGACGAGACTATCGAGCATCTTCTCAACAGTTGTATCTTCACCGACAGGATATGGGATTTTTTTACCAACATCTTCAAACAGTCTAATAGAGACAAAGAAAGTATTGCTAACACTGTTAACAATTGGAGGAATACTTTTTCTAATAATGAAAGTTCTCAATATAGCCTGGGATTTCTTGTCGAGCTTCATTATTTGGAATGTGTGGAAAGAAGGGAACAAAAGAATATTCAAAGAGGTAAAGACAGACTCACTTAGCCTGGTGAAGCTGATCGTAAAACAACTTAAGGAGATATTTGGCACCACGGTTAGGGATCTCCCCAAAATTCCTCCCTTAGTAGAAGAGTTAAGAATCATCCAACTGTTAGACATGCAGGGGCTTATTCCTCAAGGTCTAGAAAGGAAATCAAGCATGAGAGACAAGGTGGAGGAATTCTCGCATCCTCCCCTGAAGGATTTTTAAAGTACAACATTGCTGGAGCTTTCAAAGGCAACCCGGGGGTTGTTGGCTTTGGGGGAGTTCTAAGGGATGATACAGGTAGCATAATCTCCCTCTTCCATGGACACTTAGGAAAAGCCACTAACAACATGGCAGAACTAATGGCCTTGGAACAATGCTTAGAATTTTTGATATAGAACGATTGTCAAAATGTCATTATAGAAGCGGATTCAGAGTTAGTCATAAATTCGGCCAAGAGAATCAGTAATGGAGCAGGGCCGGAAAAAGTCACAAAACACTGGAGGTTCACTCAGGTTCTTCATAGGATTCAAGTGCATCTACAGGAACTTCGTACTCTCAGATTTATTCATGTGAGGAGAAAGGCCAACAAATTGGCGAACATTCTAGCCAATCAAGGTGTCAGCAACAAGGATAGCATAATTTTTAGGAGGTGGATTACAATGGCGCAGAGCGATTTGAAAAACCTCTGTCATAACCAAGCGGAGGAGGACAAAGAAGAGTATAGAAGCAAAAAGATAGAATCCAACTAGTTTTGGATTGCGGTCAGAGGGCTTCACAAGGTTGGACTGAAAGGTATACAATGGGAGGTAAGACAAAGTTGGCGGCATTGTTAACCATGATCAGGAATATTCTCTGCAACTGGCGATAGAGTTTCCCTGACCAAAGAAAGCAACATCTAAACTTTCAGATCACCTAATTTTTTCATTGGCTAATGTCAATATCGCCCAGTGAGCGGTTTCGTACCAATCGCATCGCTTTCATGTCAAAAGTGGTTTTAATTTTTTGGCAGCAATGCTATAGAGAGCAGGACATGTGGTGGAGGGCCTGCTCCAAAAACCACTCTCCCCGCTCCCTAAAGGGCGACAACTTTGGGCGCACGATTTTCAGCTCAGTCGTCCGATGGAGTGAGGGAAATCAATCCTCGGGATAGAATGAGCAGTTTGGTGGGGCCCCATCGCACGCTAGCAGGTGGAGGGCGTTGCCGGTTAAGCGGCCTGCTTATCTCCTTTGCGATTTTGTTTGGAGCCATTGGATAGGGCTTGGCGGTTCTTCACTGCAGATTCTGACGAAAGATTTTTTTTTCAGCGGGTTTAGCATGGGCCCCTCTTTGTTGTTTGGTTTCTGTGGGGTTCGATTCTCCCCTGGTCGTGGAAGGCCAGTGGGGCCTTTTTTCTTTCGCTTTGGTCCGTCCACTACTTAGGTTCATTTTTAGCTTTTTCCTGTTTAGCTTTGATGTGTTGAAAGGTAAATTTTTGTGCCGAGTCTTCTGCCTAGGCCCGTTCTCGGTTCCTTTGGGAGGCTGATCTCCTTTGCCACTTTTCGGAGTGGCTTTTTGTAAATTTTGTATATTATTAATGGTAAAGAAGGTCCTACTGTTGCTTCAACAAAAATAAATTAAATGATATGGTGATATAAATGTTACCATGACTAATGGACAAGAGCTTCCATAATTTCACTTTAATTATTTGTAATTATTAGGTGTTTGTTAGGTATTTTAGCTCAATGAAGTATTCTAGAATACTCATAGTATTATACGCAAATCAAATGTTTAGATTTATCTCTAAAGTAGTTATGTCATTTTTTTGCTTTTTAATGAAGTTGACTAATAAAATAATTTATTATATAAACACGTGTCATATGAAGTGAATTATGGTTTTTTGGGATGTGGTATTGATAAGCCATGGGATTGGCCCATGCTTTTGTAACAAAGCCTATTTATAGATTAAGAATCTCTATGGTAAAGTGGGGGTAAATGGCCATGATTAACAATTTTGGTCCATATTTTTTAAATTGTATAAATGTTTGACTTATGTATTAATTATTTATAGTTAATAATAAAATAATGATAATTTAAAATAAAGTTATAATTGAATTAGTGTTTTTCATTTTTTTTAAATATTAGCAACATGGGATGTATCATGTAGTAAGTGTTTTGATGTTCATTATGGATTGATGGGTATAGATAATTATATGACTGCATTAATTTAATGTATATAGTTATACTAATTATAAATTTTCAATCATAAATATGAAATAATGAATTAAAATATAAATCACTTCCTTTCACATGTGAAGTATGAGAAATGAATAATTTTTTGAATTATAAAATTGTCACTTATGAAAAACACATTTTTTTGAATTATTTTTAAATGGTCACTTACACTAAATATAAACCCTTCATGTGTAAGAAATGCATTATTTTTTGAATTATAAAATTATCAAAGTATGAAAAGCATATTTTTCAAAATTATTTTGAAATAATCACTTACATTGATATAAACGCTTGAACTCCTGTAGCTTTAAACTTATTATTTTTTTATGTGAAGCCAAACAAAATAAAATATATCCCTTTCCTAATAACTAAATCTAATCCAATTAAATAAAAATAGTATTAAAAAAATGATTGTTAACACAAAATGAAATACATTCATTTAGATTGAAAAATAATTTAATAATTGACATTACTTCATAAATCAAATCCTAAAATATTCAGCTCCGCACGCTACACACAAGGAATATCCAAAAGGAATAAATGGCCGCCTGTTTATTCGTGTGAACGAATGAATGGCGGTCTGTATCCAAAATGGCGGTTTACGTGACTAACAAAACCACCATCATCCTTGACGTCACAGTGGTTATCCTACCCACACAACACAACCATGTCCCGCGCGGGCTACAAAACGGGGGCGTCGAAGGCAGATTGATAAGAATCACAATAACGTTTGCCATTATTGGAGTTGATATTATTTCATTTCAGGCAGCCATGACGATCAGGTGCTTCAGCTTTGCTTTATTTCTCGTGTATTATTTTTTTGCTTTTTAATTTTATTAGGTTAGGTATTATTCTCTTCTTCACACATAAACAAGCTAGTGTCTAGTTATCTATTTCATTTGCATGGAGTGCATAAACAAACTAATAAATATTATTCTTTTGTTTTTAAATTTTTGCTACGTTGAGTATCAACATCTTGTTGATAAATAAACAAACTATTGTCCAATCATTTATTTCATTGGCATGTTGTCAATGCTTTTGTTTTCAAAGTAAGCTACAATTTTGAGTAAGCTACAATATTGAGGTGTAGACAAGTTGATTCCCCTAACGTTTAGTCAATCTCTAATTCAAACCTCATAAAGAGAAGTTGAATATAACTTTGTTTAATTGTCCACCTAATTAGGTATATTGTAAAGTTATTTTATTTCATTTTATGTTTATAAACAAATCATATATCATGATTAGTATGATATATTTTGTTAATTTAAAATGATTAATGGATTTTTCCATTGAAGGTTCTTCAAAGTCAACAACTCTCTTAGCATTTTTGAATTTAGTGTAGGTGTACATTCATCTTAGCCCTAAATCTATTATAGTGCCATGAAGATCAAATCTTTTGAAGTACTACAAACCTTTTTACACTAAAAAACTTGAAAAAAGGTTGTAGATCCATGGATTTTATCCCTCTTTGGACTTACCCAACGTTATAAAAGTTTTTGTTGATTATTTCTATATGTTTGTGTGTGTACACCATGTATCAACTTCATGTATGTTAATAAAATGTTTTAACCGTAATTTTTCAATTATTTATAAATTTCTCAATTATTTTATATAATTGCACCTATAGGACTGTTTATTTCATAATAGGCCTTCTAAAATTTCAATTTAATTATCAATGGTTACTATGTGGATGGTTATGGAAGCCTGACTAAAGTGAGGGTGGATGACATGGGTTGGTTTCGCAAGGTGAATCAATTTAGTATATTCACAGTCATTTAATTGATTTTCTTTAAACTAATTAACTAAACTTTTTAAATGAGCAATTTAACAAATAATGAAGAACGGATTGAATATGTGAATAACACGTAATAAGTAATGAAAAACATCACCTAAGAAAATAATAAAAACACATATGGATAACAGATATAAGTGGAAGCCCATAAAAGGAGAACACCACCATTTGTTATTGTTGTGATGCAGAGGAAAACTCCTACTCCCTTATTACCTCTGATCTTCTTTATGCTCCAACCTATAGGAACTTACTACCTCAATTTTTCTACAAGCTACAACATGTAAGGAAGCCCCAACTCCCATAATTTTTTGCAGGCTACAACCCAAGGGAGGCTCCTATCTCAACATGATGCCACATATTCTTTATAAATATCCAACATGAAAGGAGACTAAAATTCCATGAAACATACAAGATATAACATGTTGATTTACCTGGTTTATAGATTTTCATACCTCCATTTATGTCTCTGCTTCTTTCTATTGTCAGATCTTCCTATTTCTCTCCTCAAATCTGCTTCATGTATTTGCGAGGTAACTAATGAATATCTCTACAATCAACTCTCACATTCTCTAACCTCTTCATTGTCTTCCAAAATCACATCTTTTATAAAGATAGTTTTTGTTTGTATTCCACATAAGAATATGAAGTAAATAGGCTTGACTCTTTGCCTTCCACTCATTCGTTTCCAAACTCTTCATATTTCAAATATTATCACACAAATAGGTGTTGCACCAAATATTTAGTTCATCCACCTATAATGGTAGAATAAACCACAAAATTTCCAACATACAAAAACAAGTAATACATTATAGCGTCATAACAGATGTAAAATATTTACTTTCCAATGCAAGCAATATGCATGCAAGATATGAAAGAAATGTATCACTCTCCAAAGCCATATATTTGTTTTGCAACAAAGTGTGCCACTACTTCTTCATGTAATTGTCTTAGTAGCCTTGAGTCTTGTATTGTATGTCATGTAGTCTGGCCTTCGATCTCACGACTTTTTTCCTTTGATTTCATGGATTTTTTAATTTTCCTTGCATTACAAAAATTAAAATCAACCATTATATGTACATAGAAACATAAACAAGCCAACATTTGTCATCAACATATGTTCTGCACACATATGTCTCATTAATTTCTCAAGAGGAGCTTATGCATTAACATCCGTCCACATGTCTTGAGAAACCAACATGTATTATGTCTCCTCCTTTGCATACCTTGATGCTCCTGTTTATTTGTGCATACATTAACTCTAGTTCAAGATGTATATGCCTTGCTGCTTACATGCATCACAAATCCTCATGAAAATAGCATGCCATCAATCAATTCATGTTCAATTGTGCATACATTAAATGTGTCTTCATACTTTGTTGCTCCTTTACTCCTTTCCTAGTTGTCTTTGTAACATTATATGTAAGTAGCCTTAGCTACTATGCAAACTCTGCAACTTCTTCGACATACCTTGCAAAATATACTTCATATCAAGCATATATTGGAAGAAATCATACACTTTTGCTACTCCTTGTCCATCAATGAAAACAATGAAAATAGTCTCCCCCTTGGCATTGATGGAAACATTGTGATCCTCCCCCTCTTTTCATGAGAGACACTTCTCCTCATTTCTCTCACCTCCCCTTTTCACATCAACGGGGAGGTGTTCTATGAACAATGAAAATCAACAAGGGGTCTATCTGGAAGTGTAATGTTTACACCAACTTTCAATTTCTTTTTTGCTCCAAGACAAACTTGATGTATCTTCAGGGATTCATGGTAACAATCCTTTTTCATAGAATTATTTAATTTACAATAGAGTATTTAGGCTCATTGTTCAAATTCAATTCACTTCTTTTATTAGGTTCTTTCTTTATATTATTCCATTTTCACATTAGGGCCTTTATATAAATTGACGAATTTGTTTTACACTGTCAACTATTCATTACCTAAAAACAAGTCCTGTCTAAAACAATTTTCCTTTGCCCTTATCTCCTCACATATTCAAATCATGGCACTCTAGCATCACGAAGATATTTTTGATGATCTTATCGAGAAAGGAAAGGATAATATAATAGCTTCTTTCCAAATATTCATACCTAGTCACCTTCTATCTATAAGCAATCAAAATACAATGTATGCGTCCCTTGCACCCTCTTAGAAATTTGTTAATGAAGAAGTTGTCAAACATGTCCTTATGCCCTCCAACAGAAATGTTCATGAAATCTACTTCTTTGCCAAGTTTCATCAATTGTTACCAACTTTTGTAACACTGTATCAAATTTTCAGATGTTACTCCAACTATAAATGTACTCTTTGGCCATGATCTCACTATCAGCATACTTCAATGTAGCGAAAACAAATATAATTTTAAGGGAACAACAAATATTCTAATGTTTTATAGATTGAATTGAGTTACCAGTGGTATGGTTGAATAACCCTTTCTTCATTTCTTTAAAAAAATGAAATAATCAATCGAGAAAGCTAATGTGACACATTGAACGGTAGACCATTCACATCTATGCATAATCTATTGAAGATAATAGAGAATCCTATAATAGTGTGAGTTGGTTCACGAGACCTTAGGATAGGAATTAGTTTCTATTTCTTAGGGTATGGTCCTAACTTCCCTATTTCTATGTGTGCTATATAATGTTTGAAGTATATTAAGAATGGAAAGCGTTCTGCACATCCAGACTCTCCTTCATAGAGCTGACCAATGACTTTTTATTTATTAATTCAAGCATCTCATTTTGACATGGTATCAGAGCTTCAGGGCTCAGGAAGCCTGCACCTGAATGGAGAGAGGCTGATGCGACTGAGGCAAAATCAGCACGGATTTTGGCGAGAAAATCGCACCGATTTCACTATTAAACTTACGTGATATTTTATTTTGTGATCGGCACGACAGCTTGTAGGAAAATCGCGTTGACCTTGTGTGAGGGCAAAAGGCTGTGTTTTTTTGCATGCTACATGTATTTTTTTTTTGTGCTGTCGTCTGAGAAGGCTGCATGATTGTAGCGACAAAGTAAATCTCTATGTGGAGGAGGCAGCATGCTGGCAGGTGTGAGGCCAAGGCCAGCACTTCGTGGAACAAGAAAACTGCATGGGATATTTTTTCATGCTCGTGGAGGGAGATAATATCACGTGATTGAGGCACGGTGAGTGTGGAGGTCGTGATCCAGCATGAGGGTGATCCACACACTATGCAGGAAGTAAAATTTCTCGATGTTGTTGAAGCAGACATTGTTGACACCTAATCATCAGGATTGGGTGAATATAATGTAAATAAATAAATAAGTAATATGAACAGTCATTGGGAGATGAAATGAACAGTCTCTTCCTCATGTATATAATGAAGACCTACATGAAGGAATAAGATATACGAATCAATTTTGCTTTGAGGAGTTACTACCTGGTCTAACATGGTATCAGAGCCAACTCCCAAAATTAGTTGTAACTCCCTTTTGCCTACTGAGCTCTTTGTCCACTGCCCCTGTGCGCTCTATCTGCCATAATTAATTCTGAGCCATTTCTGCCATGCCTCAGACCTGGAAATCTTTTGAATCGCTGAGTTGAATGCCCTTGAGGCCGTGCTGCTGCGTTGAATGGTCTGCGTAGCTATGCGAAGGAGCAATGAAATGCTGGTGGTGTGCGAATGGTGCATGAATGTCTCCATGAACAAGTTCACTGCGTGAATGGTGCGTGAATGTCTCCATGACCAAGTTCACTGCGTGAACCAAAGCCTCTATCTGCATGAGAGATTGTTTGGATTCTAGTTGATTCTCTGTTGGTTCAGATCCTAGAGGTATTAACCAAGGATCTCTGTCTCACGTTAATGTTAGCTTATAGAACATTTCCGTGAACGCTAAAGCTACTGCGGTCTTCACATACCACACTATTAATATATCTACATTTGTGACCATAAAAATCCCGAGGTATCCTGAAAAAAATTCTGAAGATTTAGAGATCAGCTGGATGACTTGAAATTATTATATTTATGCTGACATGGTATTTACATTGGTATGGTATCCAATCCATTGAAGTTTTTTGGCTATGCGTTGAAGTTTTTTTGGCCATACATTGGTATACAACCGTGGTATACAAGAGACTGTTCACTGGTTTATGAAGTGAAAGCGTTGAAGTTAATGCCATATGTTGAACACTATTTCACCATTGTACTAATGTTGTTTTAGCATTGTGTTAATGCAATTGTATTAAGGTTGTCCTTGGAATATAGTGTTGGTAATGTTGAACGCTATTCAATGCATGTAAATATGTTAAATGCCTATGTGGGTTGATGCACATGTGATTTGAGCCATGTGTTGAATATACATGGCATGCGTTGAACTATTTTTGGTACACTGTCCTATAATGTACATGTGAGTTGAGCCCCGATTTTGTGCATGTTTTAATTTTTTTTAAAGGGTTGCACTGGGTGATCAATGTAAAAAGAAACCGATATATATTTTTTTAATAGTGCCGATATATGTCTTGGGTATTGACATTTGCTGTCAAGTTGAGTTTGTTGTCCTGTCATATCAGAACTATATTTTTTCCCATTAAGAGTAAAACTTTTGCAGCAGAAGTTTTTTTTGTTACAACATGCATTCAATCATATCCATCATGGGAATAGTTCTCACTGGCAAGGAGAGCTGTCCTGAGTGGTCCCAGATGATAAAATACATGCTCATTTTCAATGAGTTGTGGAAAGAAGTCTGTGTTGGAGACGAAGACAAAGAACCAGAATAGCCTACCTCAGACAAAGAGCTCGTCATTTGGGAAAACAAGAACAACAAAGCTTATGCATTAATCGTAGCATCTGTAAATGAAGAGGTGAGTCACCATATTTCACCATTTTCAACTACTTTTGAAACCTTGCAAAAGCTAAAAGAACTCTATGACTCACACTTTGCACTTGAAGTTGTTCAACTCATGATTAAACTCTTCACTATTGAACTGCAAAATAATGATCCTCTTGCTCTTGCATCTGAAGTAAAGTCTATAATGCATGATATCAAATCCACTAAGGTAGAATTGGATATTCCTCTTATCGCTTTTCTCAAGGCACTTTATCCTATTTACCCCAATTATCTTAAGTCATTGCAAGTAAATGGAAATCTCAAAGATATCACCTATGACTCTCTTGTGAAAACGTTTGCTGAAAGAGAGAAAGATTTTGGAAAGAAAACAGCCCCTGAATCTTCTTAAGAGGTTGTGTGCCTTGCTCATAAAGAAAAGCATCTTGCTCAAGATTCTTGAAGAGGAAGAGGAAGATATTTTAGAGGCGGGGGGGCAAACACTCTCAAGGAGAAAAGGAAGATTTTCACTGCATACGCTGCAAGAGAAATGGATCACATGATGCCTCTACATGCAAGTTACCATGGGACAAAATTGAGCAGCAAATAAACCAATAGAAAGGTAAAACTGATGATATAGACAAAGGTAAAGCACCTAAATCTGCTCACTATGTTGTGGCACAATGCAATATTGGAGTAAATGAAGATTTGTTTAATGCTTCACTTGCTTCTTGGAAAAATGATTGGTTGCTTGATTCAGAAGCAACTTGCCACATGACTCATAGAAAAGATTTTTTTGAAGAATTTACTGACAATGTTGATGGAGCATTATACTTTGCAGACCAATCAAAAATCAAGCCATCAGGGCTTGGCACAATCAAGATTAAAATACCAAGTCTTCGAGACTTTCTTCTCCATCATGTTCTATATCTCCCACAGCTCAATAGAAACTTGATGTCCTTGGTCCACATCCGCCAGCAAGGTCACTCCATTCATATGTTTGATGGCAAGCTTGAGGTAAGAAAATCATCTTAGCACTCACTTTTCATGAGGGGAATAGAAGAAGAAAGGCTTCTCAAGTTGCAAGGAACCTCTACTCGTGCACAAAATTTCTCATACAATTCTCATTATGAAGAAGGTACACTTCCATCAAGTTTATTATGGCATGTTAGATTTGGACATTTGAACTATAACAGCCTTCGCTTATTGAAGAAAAATGGTGTTGCTGGTTTGCGTACAATTCCTAGGAAACTTAAGCAATGTAATGCTTGCATTCTAGGAAAGCATAACAAACAGTATTTTCATGATTCACATTCAAGAGCACATAGAAAACTTGAAGTCATTCATTCAGATTTATGTGGTCCAATGCCTATTCCTTCTGCAAATGGAATAAATATATGATGACATTTATTGATGACTACACCAGAATGTGTTGGGCTTATTATTGAAGAACAAATCTGATGCTTTTCAAACATTCAAGAATTTTCGTAAATGGATTGAAAATGATGCACAATCTCATATTGGGTCTATTCGCACTGATAATGGAAAAGAATACAGATCAAATGAATTTGAAAACTATCTTGGCCAATATGGGATCAAACATCAAACAACTGTACCTTATAATCCCCAACAGAATGGTGTAGCTGAAAGAATGAATAAGACAATCTTAAATATGGTATGATCCATGCTCTTATTCAAAAATGTAAAGATAATGTTTTGGGCTGATGCTATTCTATGTGCTACATATAAAAGGAATAGATGTCCATCTAATTCTAGTATTAGAAACAAGACTCCATATGAAATGTGGTATGGACATGTTCCTTCGGTAAAGCATTTCAAGGTCCTTGGTTCCACCTGTTATGCCTTGATACCAAAGGTACATAGAAAAAAAATTTGTGCTAGAAGTCGTAAGTGTATCTTCCAGAGATATTCAAACACCTCCAAAGCATACTGTCTCTATGATGAAGTAAATAAAATGTTTTTGTATCTAGGGATGTAATTTCTCTTGAATCATCCAAAACTAACAATGTTGTTGAGCGACAACTTGATCGCTTGGATAGATTCAAAAAAGCAAAATCATTTAAAGAATTTGATAATTAGATTCCACATCTTGAAGGGGGGTTCCTATACTAGATCAACATGTGGAATCTTCATCTGAATAACACTCTCCCCCGCATGAAACTCCAACAACGGATGATGCTTTAAGTGATGTGATTGATAGAATTGGGAAACTCAATCTTGATTCAATTCCAACTCAACCAACGGAGCAACCTGGACCATCTGAGAAAGGTCCCCCAAAGTGGTGGACAAAGACACTTGAAAGTTTTCACCTTGATGAGGTTGGAAAGACAGGAACTAGAAATTCAAACTGGAAAAATGGAGATGATGTGGATATACTCTAATTCACCTGTTGATATGGATGTTTCTTATGATTGTGAATTGAACTTGTCTACGGATTTTGAAGCAACTTCCTTCAAAGAAGTTGCTTCTCATGATTAATGGAAATAAGCGATGCAAAAGGAGTATGATGCCCTCATAAAGAACGACACTTGGAAGTTGGTTGATCCTGCATTAGGAACCAATCCAACTGGCTGCAAGTGGGTCTACCAGAACAAGTATAAAGCTGATGGCTCACTTGACAAGCACAAATATAGCCCTGTGGAAAAAGGTTTTGCACAGAAGGAAGGGGTCGATTATGAGGAGACTTTTGCCCCCACAGCAAAATGGGCTACCATTCAGACACTCTTTGCCCTAGCAGCTCAAAACGGTTGGAAATTCCATCAAATGGATGTAAAAACTGCTCTCTTGAATGGAGATCTAAAAGCGAATGTTTTTAATTCGCAGCCTGAAGGATTTGTTGTGAAAGGACATGAACATAAAGTATGAAAACTGCTGAAGTCCTTGTATGGCCTCAAACAAGCACCTCGAGCCTGGTATGAAAAGCTAACTGAGCATCTTCTGAAACTCAATTTAAAACATTATGATCTTGATGAAAAACTAACTGAGCATCTTCTGAAACTCAATTTCAAACATTATGATCTTGATGATGCGAATTTATTTGTCAAGAAAGTTGGAAAAACAATTGTATATCGTGTGGTATATGTACATGATATTTTAATGACAGGGAACAATGACAGTTACATTGCATCCATAAAGAATGAATTGGGGAAAAGTTTTGAAATGATTGATTTGGGCTATGTTCATTACTATCTTAGTGTTGAGGTAACCCAACATCCAAAGTCCATATTTCTTTCTCAAAATAAATACATTGGAGATCTATTGAATAGGTTTGGCATGACAGAATGCAATCCTCTTACTACCCCAATGGAACAAAACTTAAAGCTCACATCTATTGAAGGAAAAGAATTTGAGGATGCAGCAAAGTATAGACAGCTTGTAAGAAGTCTCAACTACCTAACTACTACCAGACAAGACATTTTGTTTGTTGTTGGAATCCTATCTTGGTTTATGCAAAAGCCTTGTGAGGGACATTGGTCTGCTGCAAATAGAGTTCTAAGGTACTTGAAGGGAACTCAAGACTTTGGAATCAAGTATACATAGGTGGATGACTTCAACTTGATTGGATACTCTGATTCAGACTTCGATGGAGACAAAGAAACTGGGGTATCTACTTCAGGATATGCTACGAGTCTTGGATCAGGAGCTATCTTCTAGAGATCACGTAAACAATTAGTTCTAGCAGACTCCACAACAGAAGTAGAATACGTGGAAGTAGCTGGAGCAACAAAAGAAATTGTGTGGTTCGAGAAAATTCTTGAATATTTGTAGGTAAAACAAGTACAATCAACTCCACTCATGATTGACAATACCTCTGCAATAAATTTGGCCAAGAACCCAAAGTTCCATGATTGAACGAAGCACATCAATACTAAATATCATCTGATTCGACATCATGTTGAGGCCAAAACAATCCATCTCCGTCATTGTTCCACTAATGAGCAAATTGCATACATCTTCATGAAAGCGCTTGGAAGACAAAAACTTGAACGATTCAGAATGATGCTTGGACTCACCAACATCCCTTCAGATTAAGGGGGGGAAGTTGACACCTAATCATCAGGATTGCGTGAATATAATGTAAATAAATAAATAAGTAATATGAACAGTCATCGGGAGATGAAGTGAACAGTCTCTCCCTCATGTATATAATGAAGATGTACATGAAGGAATAAGATATACGAATAAATTTTGCTTTGAGGAGTTACTGCCTGGTCTGACAGGCATGCTGAAATGTATTGTTGAAATTGCTTGCCTGGAGGCATGGTAAGCAGCTAGTCAACTGGTGGCATGTTTTAGATGAAATCTCAGTGAGCAGAGGTGGCAAATAGTTGCTTCCTGAGTGTGGATTCGCTGTCGGATTGTAGGCGACTTTCCCGAAGACCGCGTGAAGGATATTCTGAGGGATCGTATGAAGGAGGGTGGTCAAGGTCACACTGTTTTTTTGATGTTGATTGATGGTGCATCAGGAAAAACACATTTGAACATTTGCGTATTCGAGATTGAACATTTGTGTATGGTGCATTGTTTTTTTTAATTAAAGATCTGGTCTCTTATTAAAAGGGGTGAATTTTGTAAAAAAGAAAAAATGGGGGGATTGTTTTAAAGGGGAAAGAATTAAAGAATTAAAGTTTTTTTAAATTATTTAATTAATTAAAGAATTTGAATTCTTGAGGGGTTCTTCATTTGAAATAGGGGGTGATTAAAAAAAGCGAGATCTGGGCTCTCTTTGTTTAGGATACGGGCTTGTTATTTTTATCAGACATTTTAGACAGTTTATTTTTTAAGAAGATTGAGGTTTTTTTTTTAATTGGGGTTGAATTTTTTTATTCATTCAAGATGAACAATCAAGTAGGAAAATCTTACCTCAATGAAAACAACAATCTGGATGGATCTAATTACTTTTCTTGGAAATTCAAGTTGCAGACCTTACTTGAGGGACACAATGTATGGACGATTGTGAATAATGATGAGGTGAAGCCCAACTTCATTGCAGGAGGAACAACAACAACAATCCAAGGCTGGGACAAGCGAGAGACTAAGGTGAGAATTCTCCTGAAATTGTTAGTCAAAGACTGCATTATTCCCCATATCCATGATTGCAAGATTGCACCAGAGATCTAGAAGACACTCAAGGATCTCTATGAGGTCAAGAACACTAATCGATTGTTGTTCTTGAAGAGAAAAATTCTATCCATCAAGATGGAGGAGAATGAGATAGTTGTAGCATTCATTTCCTGGATAAAGGAGCTCAAGAACAAGTTGGGTGATAGCAGTGAAGTTATGTCAGATACAGATCTGGTCACAAGTACGATGAATGGTATGACTGATGAGTATCAAATGTTCATTAGTGGCTTAAATGAAAGAGAAAAATCCCTCGTGTTTGAAGAATTCATGGGGATCCTCATGCAAGAGGAGGAAAAATGTCTCACTCATAAACCCCAGAGTTCAGATCTGGACTTAATGGCGAAGAAGAATCCCTTAAGAGGAAAGCCAAATCCCACATAGAAGAGCAGCGCAGCCCCACAGAGAAAGATGCCTTCACCTCAGGGTACGTATTTCAATAGAAATGAATCTGCGACCAAATGTCTTTATTGTGGTAGAACCAGAAATATGGCCAGATATTGTATGAAAAAGAAGTTTGATGAAGGTCGGGAGAGACATAAGCAGCACGTAGGTCATTTTGCTGATGAGGAACATAGTCAGAACATCAGACTATTCATATATGACTCTGCACTTTCGTCTAAGGAGGATGAAACATATACCTCGTTTGTCGACTCAGGTGCATCCATCCACATGACAAGGAACAGATAATGTTTCAAAGACTTCAAAGAGACTAGCAATGAAGCAAACATCTATCTTAGAGATGATAGAGGGTACCAAATCAAAGGTGATGGTAATATTCCTGTTGTTTTGCCTGATGGAAATATTAGACATATCCATAATGTTATGTATGTACCCAGGATAAAAATTAATATGATCTCTATTTCTATTATGACTGATCAGAATCTCAAGGTAGAGTTTTATAAATCATATTGTGTCATTAAAGACCTGTTGGATTCTATGAATCCTATTGCATCATGTATTTGTGTGGGAGGATTGTACAAGTTAAGTTTCAAAATCACACCACATCAAGAATTGGCATCATCTGCCATGACTACAGTGGACTTATGGCACTAGAGGTTCGACCGTATTACCTTCAATGATTTGCTACATTTACATAAAAGAGGTATGGTCGAAGGTCTTCCTGTCTTAAAATCTACTCATATTGATTGTGATGCCTGTGCACTAGGAAAGTTTCATAGAATTGAATTTCCTGTGAATCCTAGTAGAAATAAGAGATATATACTCGAGTTGGTACACATAGATCTATGCGGGACTATGCAGACAAGATCGTTAGGCGGTGCATACTATTTTTTATTGTTTATGGGTGACTGTACTAGATTTACTTGTGTTTATTTCCTCAAGAAGAAGAGAAACACTTTTGAATACTTCAAGGAGTTCAGAAGTATGGTTGAAAAACAGACAGGTAAATGCTTCAGGATTATCTGCTTGGATCAAGGGGGGAGAGTACAAGAAAGCTTTTGTACTCAAATACTGCAAAGATAATGGGATACGGCAGCAGTTTACAGTACCCCACACTCCTCAAGAAAACTGGGTTGCAGAGAGGAAGAACATAACCCTTGTGGAGTGTGCTCACAGTATGTTGAAAGGTACAAATCTTTCTAACAGCTTTTTGGATGAAGCGATTGATACTGCAGTATATCTAAAGAATAGGAGTCCAACAAGAAGTTTAGATCTTAAAACTCCTTTTGAAGCATTATTTGGTTATAAGCCTACAGTTAAGGATTTGAGAGTTTTTGGTAGCAAATCCTTTGCTCATACCCCAAAGGAAGATAGAAAGAAACTTGACTCAAAGGCCACAAAATGTATTTTTGTTGGCTATTGGACAGAATTTAAGGCTTACAAATTGTTTGATCCCTCTACTCATAAAGTGTTTGCGAGCAGAGATGTAGTGTTTCATGAGCAGGTTAATGATGGAAGAGATGAGAGTGCTAAGGAAGAATGGCACATGCCCTTGTTGATGGAAGAAGGAAGTGACGAATCAGGTGAAAACAATGAGCAGCAGCAGATGTAGAAACACCAACAGTAGGAAGGGAAAGAAGATGATGTAGTTGTGAAGCCAAATCTAGAAAATGATGATCAGACAAGGTTTGAAGCGACGCCACCACTCACGAGATCAGGCAGAAAAGCTCAGTTGCCAGCAAGATATAGGGAAAATTCTCTTATAACTAGTATGATGAATGTTGTTGAACCTTCTAGTTATAAGGAGGCAAATCAATGTACTGAATGGAAAAAAACTATGGAATAGGAATATGAATCTATAATTAGAAACAACACTTGGGAGCTGGTTGAACTTCCTGAAGGGAAACAAACCATAGGTTGTAAATGGTTGTATAAACCCATGATGAATGCAGATGGAACCATAGATAAATTAAAATCTAGATTGATAGCAAAGGGGTATTCAGAAAAAGAAGGCATTGACTATGAAGAAATCTTTGCCCCCATAGCTAAACTAAATACTATCATAATGTTGATTGCTTTAGCTACTAAGAAAAATTGGATGATTCACCAATTAGATGTAAAATGTACATTTTTAAATGGGGAATTGAAAGAGGAGGTTTATTTAGAGCAACGTGAGGGGTTTGTCTAGAAAGGGAAAGAAAATTTAGTCTGTAGATTAAAGAGAGTTCTAGATGGACTAAAACAATCACCCAGGTCCTAGTATGAAAAGATTGATTCATTTTTTCTGCAACTTGGTTACAACAGAAGCAAAAATGAGCCTAATCTGTATACCATGAAAGATAAAAAGAGGCGCATAGTGTTGATTTCTTTCTATGTAGATGATTTAATTATTATAGGTGATGTTATTGCTCTAGTCAAAGAAATCAAGCAACAAATGTCACACGTGTTTGAAATGAAAGACCTTGGTGAATTAAGATACTATTTGGGTCTTGAGATCTGGAGAGATTCAGTACAAAATTTTATGTCCCAGGGTAAGTATGTCAGAGATCTACTAGAAAGGTTCAAGATGGACCAATGTAAGTCTTCAACAATACCACTACAATAGAACATTAAAATTCAGAGTGAGGATGGCTCTAAAGAGGCAGATGCGACACTTTATAGACAGCTAGTTGGGAGCTTAATCTACCTGACCACTACTAGGCCAGATTTGGCTTATGCAGTCATTTTGCTAAGTTAATACATATCCAAAGCACTTGAGAGTCATTGGAATGAAAGAAAAGGTGTTTTAAGGTACCTACAAGGAACTATAGACTATGGTATTATTTATACTAATTCTTCTAATGTTAGATTGATAGGATTTATAGATTCCAACTGGGTTGGAAATGTAGATGACCACAGATCCATAATAGGCTATGCATTTAGCAATTGATCTCGGGTGATTACATGGAGCAGTAAGAAATAGAACACAGTTTCCTTGTCTTCAACGGAAGCAGAGTAACAAGCTATGTGTGCAGAAACATGTGAGGCAGTTTGGTTGCGGAGACTTATCCATGATGTCAGGGAAGAACAGAAAGATGCAACAACAATCAGATGTGACAACCAACGTTCAATGAAACTTGCTAATAATTTGGTGTTTCACAAAAACACTAAACACATTGATATACAATTCCACTTTATCAAGGAGAAAGTTCAATCAAAAGAAATCCATCTTGTATCTTGTAAAACATGTGATAATGTTGTAGACATTTTCACTAAGCCTCTTGGCAAAATTAAGTTTGAAATGTTTAGGGAGATGTTAGGCATATTTGTGAACCCATTCTCTCTTAAGGGGGAGTGTTGAAGATAATGGAGAATCCTATAATAGTGTGAGTTGGTTCACAAGACCTTAGGATAGGAATTAGTTTCTATTTCTTAGGGTATGGTTCTAACTTCCCTACTGCTATATATGCTATATAATGTTTGAAGTATATTAAGAATGGAGAGCGTTTTGAAGAGCCAGACTCTCCTAATTCAGACTCTCCTTCGTAGAGCTGACTAGTGAGTTTTTATTTATTAATTCAAGCATCTCATTTTGGCATAATCAATGTGTTAGTGTGTCATTAGATGATAACTACTGAATAACCATAAAATATCCTAGCACGAGAAAATTATGAATCATCAATCAACCACAATTGAACAAATACACTACTTTTGCATTGCTCGAATGCCTTTAAATACTGTCTAAGAAAAAAAAAAAAAACAATCCTTCAACGTAGAATTCAATGGCAGCAAAACAAAGAGATTGTTGGATGAACGTCGGTTCTATGCTTTTCATTGTGGAAATGGATGCATATCTCCAAACATATCAAAGAGGTTGAATTATATACCGTCACTTCCATTAACAAGCCAATTGCTGTTTGATTTTCTTCATTACCGAAATAAAAAACCAGTCACTAAGAGAGTCGTTCTTCAAGTGCAAATGATGAAATACAGCTACCTCCATCAGTAGACGTACAATATTTTTTTAGTAAATATAGTGATATGTATTCCATTTCCTTTACACTGAACACTTTTTATTGAAAATCACCACATTTGAATTGAACTTATTTGCTTTTGATTACTCCTATGAGGGCAATTATAACAGGTAACTGAGGGGAATAGTTGCATGTGCACTGCGTGGATAGCTATCGTTGACTTCATCTTCATTGTTCAAAAGTCTCATACACTGTGTTTTCAATGACGGTTAACCAAATGAATTTTACTTGATCTTCGTAAACGTTCTCTTTGAAAAGCCCACTTGAATTTGAATAGACAAGAGGTGAAGAAGAAATGACTGGAGATACTAACAACTTCTGTAGTCAATATGTGTTGGGGGAGGCCGAAAGGAAGAAATTCCCTTCTACACAAAACGCATATTCGTCATCGTTATCCGCTTCCAGCTGCAACTTGCTTTATATACCATAAAACTCCTCGAAGCAAAAACTCCCAATGGCAGACAATAATAGGAAGATATTTAATTAAAAAAAGTGACCGAAGCATTATGCCATCGAGAAAATGTTGATGCTACAATATATTAACTTGTGCCATGCTTTATATTAAGAAGTTTTTAATGCAGATTTCCATGGGTGTATGTCCATTTTTATTTTACACCACTTTTTATTCTGGCAGACAACACTATTTTTTATGGTTGCAGATAAGACTTCACAAGTTTTCGAGCATTCTATCTTGACATCAAAATTATTTACACGTTTCTATGCATCCTTCAAATGATGATTCACACTGTCTCTGGCCTCAACTTCTAAAACATGGGTCCAAACCAAACACAATCCATCAATAACAGTAAAATTTTGTATCTCTACATGCCTGTCATTTTTTATTCTCTTCTGGAGCACGAATAGTCAGTAGCATTCTCAATGCTTAATGAATACTATTGTTACACTATGTCATCCATTATAAATACTCTTTTGACTGCTAGCATATCTCTTGAAAACTCAAGGTTTACTTCATTTCCACAACCTGTAAATTTTAATCATTGTCGGGAATGGAGGGTTTGTATAGGTAGGCAGCGATCTTCAAGGTGTTATGTAGTTGATATCATAGAAAGCAAGTGAATAAACACCAACATGACGAGAAACAAATTTTAGAGGTTTCGCATTCCAAAAACGAGGAGAGAGAAAAAATATGGAAAACATAAAACAAAACATTCATTGAAATTGTGATAATCACATTTAACTATGTGAGGTAACATGTATTATTAATTAAGATGGTAAAATTATAACAAAATTCTAAAGTGTTATGTATAAAGTTAACTATAAAGATATTTCTTTGCCTTTAAAGGCAAGAATATATGTGCACAAACATGTGTTATTATTCATTTCAGAAGTTTATTTTAGAAAATCATGTAGAGACATGTTACCCGTTTGTATGTCTCCATTGACAATTTACTCCATACTATTATTCACTGTACTAACTTTACCTTTGCGCTATAAAAGCTATATTCTTTATATTTCAATGACTAGCGGGTATAGCTGGTATAGCTGGCTAAGTCACGTATTCCCTCGTCAAGGAAAGACTCACTCCATCGCGTATTGTCACTTATAATGCTTCTTTTATTTTATTTCCAGTTATCTTTAAGTTGATTGCAGATTCTTGAAATATTTGGGAATTTATCTTTAAGTTGATTGCAGATTCTTGGAATATTTGGAAATTGGACAGATGTGAGCACAGTTAAAAGATTAACCGCGCCCATCTAATTCCCAAATATTCGGAAAATCTGCTATAAACTTAAGCTCCGGGCTTATTCCCTCGTCAAGCGTTTGTTAACATATTACAAGAATGTCGATTGGATGCCATTCATTGTCACAACCCCGATAGATGAATTGTAGAGGGAAAGGCTAAAATGTAGAGGTAAGGGCTCTGTTAGTGTGCGTAATTGGTTAAATATGAAGATCTGCAGTGTAAGCCACCTCCCATAAGAAGATATGTGACGCAAGCCACTTCTCAAAAATGAAATCCAAGATAAATTTCTGATGGCTCGAAGTGAAGAGAGAACGGACGTAGAAAACGATGTTTTCCATCTCGTCCCATTTGTAATGCGTTTTTTTCCACGTACAATGGCTACCATCTTGTTTCTCGTAAAAATGATAGGAATATAGTGAATAGACCAAAAATCTCTCAGGCCAGGCACATTGTTTTCCTTTAGGTCTGAGGTGAGGAGTGTAACATATGGAAGACTATGTAACATTTCGAGATGCCCCATATCATTCTGACGTTTCAATAAATGTTTGTTTTCATCATTAACACGTGATAAACAACTCCACGATGTGTAACGAATGCCCCAGGCATGGTGTGCACAAGGGTAAAACCATACTTAGAATATCTTTAAAAATCGACCACACTATTTTTAATCCATATATTCTAAAAGTCATACCATACCCGGCCATAAATTTGGTACAAGACAAAAGGAATGAATTTTTTAATTGGCTTTATTTGGAATAATTTGAATCCCACTTAGTTTAAAAGTGAGATATTTAGTTGAAAATAATTATATTATTTGTTTATTAATGGAGAAAATGTTACATAAGTTGTCACGTATCTTTTTAGTTTAGGATTTGTTCCTAGAATTTAGGAGTCTATTTGCAACTTCCTGATTTCGAGTTATGTACTTAAAGATGTAATTTCTGATTCATGAATGTAGAGTGATCTCTCCGTTTGAGTGTAGTCTCCAGGTGCAGTACTCACCTGAGAGCTACAACTCCTTCTTTTCAATTCTGTGCATATTTTATCTTGGTATCAGAGCTCAGATTGGGTGAGCCTGATCTTTTATTTCCTTTGTGGCTGAATCACCTTCGTGGCTAAAAGTGCCTTTGTGGCCGCGTGTACACGAGAGCTGTGTGCTCACAGAGCTTTGTGCTCGATCGAGCAGGTGGACTGCAGTAACACCTGGCTCACGGACTCAGATGATTTTTTAATCTCTGAGCAGAAGGGAGTTGGCGCGTTTTCTTCGCTGACAGTCGTGCCAAGAAACGCAATTGGCGTGTCCGTTCGGCCCATACTCGTGCCAGCATGCCAAACCACGGGATTGGCACGGAAGCGCATGAAAAAACCGCGCCAAGATTTTGCCTTGCATATTTTCTGTTTTGAGCGTGGATTTTTCGCTCGGAAAGGTGCCACCTCACCTTCAATGGAAGATCCGTGGAAAGCCTCACTTCGGTGGAAGATCTGCAAAAAGTTGCAGGTTAGAGAAGTTGCGGATCTATCCGGGAGAGGCAGATTGGATCAGTTTTGTGGCTGTATTGGGAAACAACGGATTTTCTCATTGGAGCAAGATTATTTTGCAGATTTGCCAGATATTGCTGGATCCAAATCGAAGGTACAGTAGGTGGATCAGGAGAATTAGCAGAGCAGTGGCAGATCGGTTGTCAAGATCTGACAGGTATTGATTTTATTTATTTATTTATTTTTTTCTCCTGAATCAATTGGGTAGATTCATTTACTTGTAGATCAGTTCAGAATGAGTAACACTATGGAATCATATCTCCACGAGTCTGGCAAACTCGATGGATCTAACTTCACGAATTGGAAGTTTAAGATTCAGACCTTGCTTGAGGGTGCAAATGCATGGTCGATAGTTACAGGAGATGAGCAGAGACCGAATGCAATCATAGGGGCGACTACGCAGGAGCAAGAATGGGATAAGAGAGAAAACAAAGCCAAAGTTTTGCTGAAGATGTCTGTCAAGGACAACATTATCCCTCATATCAGAGAATGTAAAACGTCCTCTGAGATTTGGATGACCATCAAAAGTTTATATCAAACCCAGAATACAAATCGAATTATGGCACTCAAAGGCAAGTTGTTTTCAATGAAGATGGACGAAAGTGAGACTGCTGCTGCATTCATCGCACGAGTTAAAGATCTGAAAGATGGATTGGGAGACATCGGTGAGCAGGTGTCTGATTCCGATCTCGTCACAATCACGCTGAATGGGATGAGAGATGAATATCAAATGTTCATCACTAGACTAGCGGCAAGAGAGAAAGCTCCTACATTTGATGAATTGACAGGAATCTTGCTGCAAGAAGAGGAGCGGCGGCATAATTTGAAACCCCAGAGCGATGATCTTGCTCTGATAGTGAAACATTGATCATTCAGAGGGAAGCTGCCATAGTAGCAATCACAGTCACAACAACAACAATAGCAGAGAGGAGGAGGTACATCGCAGAAGAGTCCGTACAGAGGTATGTCTATAAATAATCCTGTTATCACCCCAAGAAACTCACCTAGGTTGTAAATCAGTGATGCTCAGGAACATTAAAAATTCAATATTTATGGTTGGACAAGATTACACCAGCAGATGCACAAGACCCTGTGATGGCCAGCTGTAACCAGGTATAAGATCTGCAAAACTATTGTTTAATATACAGATAGGATGACAACTCCCTGATATTAAAACAACAACAATCTGCAAACAATTCTATTGAACCATTAAATTATAACAGAGAGGTGGGATGACAGCCCCTATGGTATTAAAAATCCACAACACATCAAATAAATACAAGCAGGCACAGCCTAGAACAAGAAAGAGAAGTGGAAAGTGAGCAGGTGACAACAAAAGAAGCTTGTATTAGTTGAAAATCCAGACCAGAAGCTGCAGGTCTCATAGTATTTACAGTCTCCAGAAGTTAAAGGCAACAACAAAGCTCTCATTCATCAAACACTCATCACCCATTACATCTGTTTTTTCAGTATATATGGTGTTACATTGCAAAATATCTCTGCTACCCATGCGTGGAGGAGCCCATAAATGGCCACCAACCACATTTACATTCAGAAATGGGGCTGCTGATACAAATCTGGCTGTGCTGTAAATGGATTTGACCTATTTGTTGCTCTGCAGTCCTCCTTCGAGCAGGTGGCGTGAAATACCAATGGAACCATAATAATTGAATGCTCTGAACTCCCCAGAGGTGTCCTGCTTCCTCCTGGGCCATACTGCTGATTAATTTCTGCTGTTGATCATTAAAAACGGCTCCATTATGACTGTGCTTCTTTAAAACAGTGAAACGCTGCCCAAACTGTTTATTCCCGCACATCATTGTTTCAATTTTGACTTTAAAAGGTTCGGGTATGGTTCAATCATCTATCGGGTCCGCCTTTCGGGTCGCAATTCATATTAAAACAGGCCCATCCTTTGTTTTTTTAGTATCTCCTTCTACACAGAAAATGCGCCCAAAACCATTGAAAATGGCTTAAGCGCGGATTTGAAATTATATAAGAAATGATTCATAAAACTTCGGGTCCGAACTCCATCGCAATCGGCACCTGCCCAAGGCTTCCCTTTGTATTTTCTTTATACAAAGAAAATACACAAAGAACATTAAAAATGCGAAGGGCGCGGACTTGAAATTTTATAAAATGGAGCATTGTACATCCATCGGGTCCGGCCCATCGCATCGGCACATAACTTATGTTAAAGCCCTGCTCCTTTGAAATCGCCGATAGCGATATGCCGATGCGATATCGGCGATCGCTGCGGACCCGAAAATCTATCAAAAGGAATTTACACTGCCGTTGGGTCCGGCCTATCGGGTCGCAAATATATATGTAAAAGGCCCATGCTCCATTGGAAATGCCGATGCGATATCGGCGATCGCTCATCGGCGAAATATAAAAGCCCATTTGTAAGTCCTCCATTGCAACTCGCCGATGCAATATCGGGGATCGCTCATCAACGATGTCCTGTGCCCCAATCTTTGGTGAAGCGACGATATTGCTGCGGACCTGATAATCTATCAAAAAGCATTCACAAGGCCGTCGGGTCCGGCCCATCGAGTTGCAAATATATATGTGAAAGGCCCAATTTCTTTGATATTGCCGATATTCCTGTGGACCCGAACATCTTATCAAAAGGAATTAATAATGCCATCGGGTCCGGCCCATTGGCGATCGCTTATCGGCGATGTCTTGTGCCCCAATCTTTACGGACCCGATAATCTATCAAAAACAACTTATAACGCCATCGGGTCTGGCTTATCGGGTCTAAATCATATCATATGTAAGGCCTTGTCCCTTTGGCAACCCCGATAGCGAAAAGCCGACGTGATCTTGGCCGTTGATCCGAATATGCAATCAACGGTCCACACAAAATTGTCGATCACCATCTCCATTGCCTCCTTTTTAAAGTGCCAATACAATATGCCGATGCAATATCGGCGATCGCTCATCGGCAAGGTCTCCTTTGTCGCTGCCACTGCCTCCCCTGACTTGCGATATGCCGACACGATCTGGACCGTTGATCGGCCAGATCCAACGACTGAGATTAATGCGGATCCTTAGGCATGATTATAAGTGTGTTTGCAGCCTTTGAGAGTGTTTGAATCCATTTTTTATAGTTTTGCACAGAAAAGCTAACACTGGCTCCTTCTGGGGATGAGATCCCCCCCTGTGAGGTCTCAAGAACCTGCAGATCAATGCCTTTCCAGCAACAAACATATTAGCCAAAATTCCTAGTGTTCCACTGGGCATGGATTCTACTACAGCTATACAAAAACTGATAAAAGCACAATATTTACAGCTTTTAAGGCCAAAAGACCTTAAATCACATAATTTTTCGAAAACCGCCCATTAACTGGGCCATCAAAGACTGGTTCTCCTCTCATACTTTTCAGTATGAAGGTGTTGTTTCCTTGAATCTGTGAAATGATGAAAGGGCCTGTCCAGAGAGCATCAAACTTCCCATGATTGCGTTTCTTTTCTTTAAATGCATCCCATTTTAGAACCAAATCCCCAACCTGCAAATCATTTCTTTTTGCCTTGTTGTCAAAGACTTCCTTGATCTTTTGCTGATGTGTTGTAGCTTTTTCAATCAGTTGCTCTTTGATCTGATACAATTCTATTAAATCAGTGACTCTATTGGCCATATCATCTTCTTCATTCTGCGCTGTTTGGAGCAACTTTGCCATAGGGAGGGTAAGTTGAATTGGAAAAATAGCACCATATACCAGCTTGAAAGGAGAGCATCTTGTAGATCATTTGATGGCCACTCTGTCTTCCCAAAGTGCATATTTGAGCTTGGCATCCCAATTCTTCTTATTATCCTCTAACAGCTTCTTAATAATCCTGATCAGACTTTTATTAGAGGATTCTGCTAGACCATTCCCTTGGGGGTAATAGGAGGTGGAATGAACAAGTTTAATGCCCATTGAATCACACATTTCCACCAACTCTTTTGCGTTGAAGGCTGCTGCATTATCTGTTATAAGCTTATGTGGGCAAACAAATCTACTGAAAATGTTTTCTGATAAAAATTTCATTACCACATTATGATCAGCCTTCCTTGTTGGGATTGCTTCAATCCATTTTGTAAAATAATCAGTGGCAACTAATATCCACATGTGATGGCCACTGGAGTGTGGGTTGATTTCACGAATGAAATCCAAGCCTCACTACTGAAAAGGTCCTTTTGCAATTATAGGCTTTAGGGGCAGGGATTTTAACTGCTGCTTACCTTCAAATCTTTGGCACCTGTCACAAGATTTAACAAAAGAAAATACATCAGAAAATAAAAAGGGCCAATAGTACCCAGCTCTGAGAATGATTTGGGCTGTAGTTCTCCAATAATGATGTCCTCCACACATGCTGCTATGGAATTGTTGCATAACTTCTATTGACTGTTCTTTGTCCAGGCATCTTAAAAGCACTCCAGATGGATCCCTCCAATAAAGCAAGCCACCATTGATGCAATACTTCATTGCCTTGAGCTTTAACGTTCTTGCTTGACTTTACGAAAATTCTGAAGGAACTTCTAGCTTTAGCAGGAAATTAATTATTGCAGCATACCAGCTACATGAAGCTAGGTTCTCGGCCACTGACTGTCCTCTCTGCGTTTCAGCAGTTTCATGCTCTTCTATTTGACCATTTTCTGCTACATTGAACAAGAAATCAATGTCCAAAGACCTGCAATTTTCTTCAGCCAACAGTTTAGCAAGCCCCTGACCTCTTATCAGCTTGGTGGGCTTCAGCTCTATGTTGAATTCTATCATTTTTGCAATCCATTTGGCTCTTTTTCCATCAGCATCAGGCTGCGTTAAGACATCCTTTATTGCAGCAGAAGGTACATATGAAACTATTTTGGAATGCAAGATGTACACTCTGAAATCTTTCAAAGATTTAATAAGAGCATAAGCCTGCTTTTCAATAATATCATACTTTAGTTCAACATCCCTCAGATTCTTGCTGAAAAAGGCCACTGGATGCTCTTTACCTGCTTCATCTTACTGCAACTGGACAGCTGCAATGGTATCCTTAGAGGAAAATGAAAATAGGTGAAACTGCTTGATATAGTCAGGGCTTATTAAAGTAGGAGCTTCCACAATAGCCATCTTAATGGACTCAAAAGATTTTCTAGCCGCATCAGTCCACTTTACCTCTGCTCCCTTTTTCAACATGGAGGTTATGTGCTTAACCAACTTAGCAAAATTAGGAATGAACCTCCTTACAAAATTAATTTTCCCAAGAAAAGATTGTATGTCTTTCTTTGATCTTGGAAGAGTCAAGGCCTGAATCGCTTTGACTCTTTCTGGGTCAATCTGAACACCTGCAGCAGACACTATATGCCCCGACAGTTTCCCTTCTTCCAAAGCAAATTGGGACTTTTTGGGATTGAGTGAAATTTCAAATCTCCTGCACTTTAAAAACACCTTTTTTAAATGTTGTAGATGATCATGATGGTTGCCAGAATAAACAGTTATGTCATCAAGATAAATTAGCACAAATTTATCCTTTTCACCCACAAAAGCAATATCCATAGCACGTTGAAAGGTGGCTCCAACATTCATCAGCCCAAATCGCATTTTTGCATACATGAACGTGCCCCAAGGAGTGGTAAATGTTGTTTTCTCTGGATCATCTAGATGCACAACGATTTGATTAAAGCTTGAAAATCCATCTATAAAAGACATTACTTTGGCACCTGAGACTTGCTGCAACAAATGCTCCATTTTTGGCAGGGGATAATTATCCTTTTTAGAATTATCCTTTTTAGAGCATTTATTCAAATTCCTGAAATCAACGCACGCTCTGATTTCTCCATTATTTTTCCTTACAAAAACCAGATTAGCCACCCATTTAGAATATCTGAGAGGCACTATAATCTTAGCAGCTAGCAACTTTTAGTTTCTTTCTCAACCAAAGGAAGGAGCATAGGATTCATTGGTCTTAGCTTCTGTTTGAAAGGAATAGTGCGTTTCTCAAGTGGAATTTTGTGTTGAATTATATTCCTATCATATGTTTTCAGATCACTGTACTTCCAAGAAAACACATCAGCAAATTGCCTCATTAACTTGTAGTATTCATCATTTTGATCAGCAGATAGATTAGTGGACAGATTTATGAATTTGGGCTGACCTGGACCTGTTATATCATTCTTGGAAACTGCAGACTGATATTATTTTTGGGCAGCTTTGTAAGGCACATCATTGTGGTCAAACAATCTCTCAAGAGGAATTAGACCTTTAGGGATATGGTTAGTAGGAAGCTGGACTATGCTATTCTTGCCAATCTTATCTCTAAGTTGGGACTTGGGATCTTCTAACAAAACATCATTATTTTGGTCAATTTTGATTTCAAAGAACACATCAATGACTTGAAGGAACCTATTTAACTCATCATCATCATCAAAAACCTTCCAATGGTGGACATTATCAGGCACAGAGCGTCTATGCTTCATTTGTACCTCATAAACTAGTTTGGGAGGCGATGGAGGGATGAACAAACTAGCAGAGACAACAAGGGAATCAACAAGCTGATTTTGGGCTATGGGAATATATGAAATGCAGAAAAAATCGAAGAACTCTTTGACTCTCCATACCTCATCTCTATAAGCTCTCAGCCTTGGATGCCTTGCTTGGAATGTTTTATTTACTTGCTGAATTATCAGATCAGCATCTCCAAACACCTTCAGATTTTTTATTCCTCTCTCTTTGGCTTCATGAAGGCCCAAAAATAGTGCTTCATATTCTGCTATGTTGTTTGTCACCTGAAAAACCAGCTTTAGAGATAACTGAACTATTTCTTGTTGTGGAGATACTAGCACCACCCCTGCTCCTACAGTCTCCTTGGTACATGCTCCATCAAAGAACATCTCCCAAATTTTTCCTCCTGTATTATGCTCAGCCTGAGCTATTAGTTTCCTGATCTGCAATGCGTCTTTCTAAGATTCTTCTATTTGGAGAATGCAAGCTCCAAAATCAGTGTCCACTGCATATATGGGATGGTTTGTAGGATTCTTCTCATCACTAATGATATATGCCAGCTGTGCTTCTCTATACAACCTCCTGCTTTCTCATCCAAACACTGGAACAATTGCAAAAGATAGATCATTCTGCAATGTTCCACCTAGTCTCTTAATCCATCCTCTAGACAACAGCATACCAAAATTTGGAGGAACATCAGCCACCACTATGTCCATCATCATACTTTTCATGGGCAGCAGGGTTAAGGTAATGGCTAGATCCTTAATTAATCCAAGGCATTTTACCTTCCTTGAATCAAAAGAGAACAACTCATCATAAGGTCTAGTGATATGAAGGCCTAACTCTTCCATGACAGTTTTAGGCATTAAATTGTGGCTGGCCCCTGTGTCTAGCAAGCAATTGTGGAGGATTTTATCATGGATGGTTAATGAAACATAGAAATATGGAGAACTATTATCAGCAGGTTCAATCATAGGGTTAAGCACAATAGCAGTCTTGTCATCTTGCAAATTGACAGAGTCAATGGAGGTTTGTTTAGATTCTAGTCCAAGGGCCTCAAGGATGGGTTTTCTAAATAATTCACTCTTCACCAACTCAGCCAGAGGCATGGATATTTTCAATTTCTGCACTTCTGACTCAAAACTAAAAGAAGAGAATACTTTATCAGTAGTTTTTACCTCTTGAGCAGGAGCTTTGAGGGTGACAGGATCAACTACTAGTCTTCTTTGCCTGCTATTCTGTGGTACTGTTTGGGAAGCAGCTTCTTGTGCAACATTTTCTTTGGCATTCTTTGCATTGGATCTTAGATTATATTTTTGCTGCTGCTCACTAGATTGCGGAATAGCACCATTGTCCCACCTCTGATTGTTTTGCTCTTGCAGCAATGACTCTTCATATTCGGCCAATGTTAAAAATGCAGCGCTGCCTTTATCCTCCAAGCAGTGAATTTCATCCTCATCTTCTTCAAACTGTTCTCCCTCCATGACTGCATTCTGAAAGGGAGCTTTTACTTTATGATCTTCTTTTGCTTCTTCACCCCTTTGCATAATTTGTAGCTGCTCATTTGCTTTTCTAAATGGGTTTGGATTTCTTGGAGCAAATGTGTTTTGTTGCCTTGTTTTGCGTGAAGTCTTCTCAACCTTTAACTTAGAAATTTTAGCAGCCAATGACTCGATCATTTTAGTCATTTTCTCTAATTTAGGCTCTGAAGTTGATGCAGGGGAAGAAGAAGCCTCACCTCTCAGCCTTCTTCTATCAACTTGACTCTTTAACTTCTCTGCTGGCAAAATATTGGATTCCACCTCCAAGGCTGCCTCTTGCATATCACCCAGAGTAGCACATCGTCTTTCTCTTAACAATAAGCAGAAATTAGAGTCAAAATCATTGGCATATGTGAGTTTAGCAGCAGTGGGGGTAGGCTTTACCTCAGCTGGTATTTTACTATACATTCTATTAAATCTTTTATTGAAGTCAGGCAAAGACTCACCCTTTTCTCTTTTCAAGTTTCCAAACTCTGTATGATAATACAGCGAGTCCTTCTTATCTCCCCACTGCTTCAAAAATGCATCATCTAATGCTTCAATATCTATTATGGATCTTTGGGGTAATTCTCTAAACCACTTCCTAGCCTCACCATCAAGGCTCTGGGAAAAAACTCTCATCCATACATCATTCTCACTTATATCTAAATTATCAGCATAACTATAAAAAGCTTCAAGATGTTCTTCTGCTATCACTCCCTCTGTTCCAGTAAATTTAGGCATATATTTTTGATATTCTCCCACAGGCATAGGATTTAGAGGCACAGGCAATACGAAAGGTCCATACCTAGCAGCAACAATCCTCTCAATCCTAGTAGGTGCTTGCTGTCCTGCCATGTTTGGAATATGTGGAAGAACACTAGCAGATGGAATAGTAGGAAATAATGTAGTGGATGGCAGAGATATTGGGATGTTTTGGATAGTATGGGAAGCTTTCTTTGGACTGAGATTCAAAGGGGAACTAACTGCACAAGGGGATGAACTAATCTCTAAAGGAATTTCTTTACTAACAGTGCTGGGCTCTAAGACTTCAAGCTGTAATTCTTTAGTTATAAACTCATATTTCAGAGATAAATTGGAGTTTTTAGGCTTACCTGATCATGATGCCCCTTTCTGTGATGATTTCTTCGATTTAACAAATTTCTCAGGGTCATGCAATGGTTTAGCTGGAGACTTCTGCGGATTTCTTCTAGTATGCCTCACAAAATGAGCCAGAGCTTCAAAGTGGAGTCGCCAAAGGATGGTCTTCCACCAATGGAGTCGCCAAACAGAATATTACAACCAATACTGTGTTCAAACCTTGTCTGTCATCAAAGTTTGAAACTATGTCGTTCTCCCAGGGAAGCTTGAGCTCCAATTCTCCTATCCCCTGCAACGGCGCCAATTAATGTTATCACCCCTAGAAACTCACCTAGGTTGTAAGTCAGTGATGCTCAGGAACATTAAAAATTCAATAATTATGGTTGGACAAGATGATGGATAAATGAATATACGCTGCACATTTAAGCCAGATAACTACTCTGACTATGATTATCCCCAGACATAGGTGAAGACCCCCAAACTACAAGGCTTTCAACTACCAACTACTCACAGTTTCAGGTAAAGGTGATGATGGAGATGACTAATTACACTAGCAGATGCACAGGACCCTGTGATGGCCAGCTGCAACCAGTTATAAGATCTGCAAAACTATTGTTTAATATACAGACAGGATGACAGCTGCCTGATATTAAAACAACAACAATCTGCAAGCAATTCTATTGAACCATTAAATTATAACACAGAGGTGGGATGACAGCCCCTCTAGCATTAAAAATCCACGGCACATCAAATAAATGCAAGCAGGCACAGCCTAGAACAAGAAAGAGAAGTGGAAAGTGAGCAGGTGATAGCAAAAGAAGCTTGTATTAGTTGAAAATCTAGACCGAAAGCTGCAAGTCTCATAGTATTTACAGTCTCCAGAAGTTAAAGGAAACAATAAAGCTCTCATTCATCAAACTCTCATCACCCATTACATCTGTTTTTTCAGTATATATGGTGTTACATTGCAAAATATCTTTGCTACCCATGCGTGGAGGAGCCCATAAATGGCCACCAACCACATTTACATTCAGAAATGGGGCTACTGATACAAATCTAGCTGTACTGTAAATGGATTTGACCTCTTTGTTGCTCTACATTCCTCCTTCGAGTAGGTGGCGTGAAATACCAATGGAACCATAACCATTGAATGCTCTGAACTCCCCAGAGGTGTCCTGCTTCCTCCTGGGCCATACAGCTAATTAATTTCTGCTGCTGATCATAAAAACGGCTCCATTATGACTGTGATGCTTTAAAACAGTGAAACGCTACCCAAACTGTTCATTCCCGCCCATCATTGCTTCAATTTTAACTTTAAAAGGTTCGGCCATGCTTCAATCATCTATCAAGTCCGCCTTTCGGGTCACAATTCATATTAAAACAGGCCCATCCTTTTTTTTTTTAATATCTCCTTATACACAAAAAATGCGCCCAAAACCATTGAAAATGGCTTAAGCATGTATTTGAAATTATATAAGAAATGATTCATAAAACTTCGGGTCTGACCCATCGGGTCCGAACTCCATCGCAATCGGTACCTGCTCAAGGCTTCCCTTTGTATTTTCTTTATACAAAGAAAATAAAAAAAAAACATTAAAAACGCGAAGGGCGCAGACTTGAAATTTTATAAAATGGAGCGTTGTACATCCATCGGGTCCGGCCCATCGCATTGGCACATAACTTATGTTAAATCCCTGCCCCTTTTAAATCGCCGATAGCAATACGCCGATGCAATATCGGCGATTGCTGCAGACTCGAAAATCTATCAAAAGGAATTTACACTGCCGTTGGGTCCAGCCCATCGGGTCACAAATATATATGTGAAAGGCCCATGCTCCATTGGAAACGCCGATGCGATATTGGCGATCACTCATCGGCGAAATATAAAAGCCCATTTGTATGTCCTCCATTGCAACTTGTCGATGCGATATCGGCGATCGCTCATCGGCGATGTCCTGTGCCCCAATCTTTGGTGAAGCGCCAATATTGCTACGGACCCGATAATCTATCAAAAAGCATTCATAACGCTGTCGGGTCTGGCCCATCGGGTCGCAAATATATATGTGAAAGGCCCAATATCTTTGATATTGCCGATATTCCTGCGGACTCAAACATCTTATCAAAAGGAATTAATAATGTTATCGGGTCTGGCCCATCGACGATCGCTCATCTATGATGTCTTGCGCCCCAATCTTTATGGACCCGATAATCTATCAAAAACAACTTATAATTCCATCAGGTCCGGCTTATCAGGTCGGAAGCATATCATATGTAAGGCCCTGTCCCTTTGGCAACCTCGATAGTAAAAAGCCGACGTGATCTTGGCCGTTGATCCGGATATGCAATCGACGGTCCACACAAAATCGTCGATCACCATCTCCATTGCCTCCTTTTTAAAGTGCCGATATGATACGTCGATGCGATATCGGCGATCGCTCATCGGCAAGGTCTCCTTTGTCACTGCCACTACCTCCCCCGACTTGCGATATGCCGACACGATCTGGACCGTTGATCAGCCAGATCCAACGGCTGAGATTAATGCGGATCCTTAGGCATGATTATAAGTGTGTTTGCAGCCTTTGAGAGTGTTTGAATCCATTTTTGATAGTTTTGCACAGCAAAGCTAACAAATCCTATAAAAAGATGTTATTATTGTGGAAAGAAGGGTCATATACAGATTGAATGCCTTAAGAAGCAGACAGATGATGCAAAGAAAAAGTTGGCAATGGCGAAGCACAGAGGATACTTTGTTGAAGAAGATGAAGATCTCAGTCACGAATTTCGACTGTTCACAGCTGACTGTGCCCTTTCAGCATCTAATGAGGACGACATTTGGTATGTCGATTCTGGTGCATCCTCTCACATGACAGGTAAGAAGGAATGTTTTGAAACTCTTGAAGAAAGTACATATGGATCAAAAATTTATTTAGGAGATGATAGTGGATACGAGATTAAAGGCTATGGGGATATTCCGGTAAAGTTACCAAATGGTGATATCAGTCGTCTTAAAAATGTTTTATATGTACCCGGAATTAAGAAAAATTTGATATCTGTATCCATGATAACTGATCAAGATATGCAAGTCGAATTCTTCAAGACTCATTGTGTCATAAAGGATTGCAGAAAAGAAATTGTTGCAACAGGCGTGCATGTAGGAAGCCTATACAGACTGGATGTAAAAAGTATACCACAGCAAGCCATGGTTGCAGGTGGATCGACAGCCAAAAAAATCTGGCACCAGAGATTCGGTCATTTGAATTTGCAGGACCTCATGTTATTACAGAGAAAAGGTATGGTCGAGGGACTCCCTGTCTTTCACAGTACTCAGTTAAATTGTGATGGATATGCCTTAGGTAAAATGCATAGAGAAGGGTTTCCTGTGCATGATAGGAGGAAGGAAGGAGATATCCTAGAATTAGTGCATACTGACATATGTAGACCTATGCAGACGAGGTCGCTAGGTGGAGCATATTACTTTCTTTTATTTACTGATGATTGCACTAGATATTCATGGGTTTTTTTTTGAGTAAAAAGAGTCAGACTTTCCAGTATTTTATAGAATTTAAAACCTTGGTGGAAAAACAGTTTGGAAAAAGTGTAAAAATTCTCCGATCTGATCAAGGGAGAGAATACAGGTCAGGGGAATTCATCAAATTCTGGAAATCTCACAGGATTGTTTAGCAGTTTACAGTGCCACACACACCACAACAGAATGGAGTGGCAGAGTGCAAGAATAGAACCTTAGTGGAGTGCGCAAGGAGCATGTTACAAGGTAAGGGTCTATCTAATAGTTTTTGGGCAGAAGCTATTAATACTACTGTCTATTTAAAGAACAGAATCCCTACCAGATATTTTGGCTTCAAAACCCCTTTTTAAGCTTTATAGTGACTCAAACCAACAGTAAATAATTTAAGAGTATTTGGGTCAAAAGAATTTGCCCATATACCCAAAGCTGATAGGAAGAAATTAGACCCTAAAGCTATCAAATGCATCTTTGTTGGATATGGCACAGAATTTAAGGCATATAAGTTGTTCAATCCTGAGTCTCATAAGATATTTGCAAGCAGGGATGTAGTGTTTCATGAACAGGTTCAAGAAGGGAAAGATGACAGTGATGATGATTGGCACATTCCATTGTTGATGGAGGAAAGCAGCGAGGATGAACGAGAGCAGGAGCAGAAAGAAGAGCAGAAAGAAGAACAGGAAGAAGGTGATAATGCAAGCCCAAATAAATCTGAAGAAAACAAATTTAAGGTAAGTCCCCTACCAAGGAGATCAGGTAGGAAGACTCAAAAACCATCCAGATTGAAAGACTATGCTTTGATGTCAAATATTTTAAACATTGTAGAACCCACTAATTACAAAGAAGCTAGTCAATCTAAGGCATGGAGGGCTACAATGAATGAAGAGATTGAATCTATCATTAGAAATAACACTTGGGATTTAGTTGAACTGCCTAAAGATAAAACACCCATAGGATGTAAATGGTTGTTTAAACCTAAAATGAATGCAGATGGAAGTATAGAAAAACTGAAAGCTAGGCTGGTTGCAAAGGGGTATTCACAGTAAGAAGGTATAGATTTTGATGATACCTTTGCACCTGTAGCAAAGTTAAACACTATCAGAATGCTTATTTCTCTAGCAACTAAACACAATTGGGAGCTACACCAGCTTGATGTTAAATCTGCATTTTTAAATGGTGAATTAAAAGAAGAAATTTACTTACTATAGCCTGAAGGGTTTGTAAAGTAGGGGCATGAACATCTTCTTTGCAAATTGAAAAAGGCTCTATATGACTTCAAACAAGCACCCAGGTCTTGGTATGAAAATATTAATTCTTTCTTTTTAGAGCATGGTTTTCATAGGAGTTTGAATGACCCAAATTTGTATACCAAGTACAATAAACAGGGGCAGATTATTTTGATTTTTTTGTATGTGGATGACATGATCATAACAGGCAATGCAAATAATTTAATCAAAGAAATCAAACGGCTGATGGCACAAGTTTTTGAAATGAAAGATCTCGGAAGTCTCCATTACTGTCTGGGATTGGAAGTATGGAGAGATACTGGACAAACTTTTCTTACTCAAGGAAAGTATGCTAGAAGTCTGCTGGAAAAATTTGGCATGGATCAGTGTAGGTCAGCAGCAACACCATTGCAGCAGAATTTGAAGTTATGCAGTGACGATGGCACTAAGGAGGTGGATGCCACTATGTACAGACAGCTAGTTGGGAGTTTGATATATCTCACAACAACTAGACTAGACTTGGCATACTCTGTTAGTGTGTTGAGCCAATTCATGTCAACACCACTTGAAAGTCACTAGGTTGCAGCAAAAAGCGTGTTGAGGTATCTTTGTGGTACTGTTAATTATGGCATTTTATACACTGACACATCTAATGTTACTCTAGCAGGTTTTTCAGATTCAAACTAGGCAGGTAACTTGGATGATCGAAGGTTTATCACAGGTTACGCATTCAACATAGGATCCGGGGTCATAGAATGGAGCAGCAAAAATCAAAGCACTATAGCATTATCTTCATGTGAAGCTGAGTACCAAGCATTGTGTGCAGCAACGTGTGAAGCGATCTGGTTGAGAAGGCTTCTCAATGATGCGGGAGAAGAACAGAAAAACTCAACCTCCATTAAAAGTGACAACCAGAGCACCATTAAACTAGCATACAATCCAGTGTTTCATAAAAACACCAAACATATTGACACTCAGTTCCATTTTTTTAGAGAGAAACTACAGTCAAAAGAAATCCTTGTTGAATATTGTAAAACTTGTGACAATATGGCTGATATTTTTACTAAGCCTCTTGCACGTGTAAAGTTTGAATTGTTTAGAAGGATGCTAGGAGTTCAGGAGAATCCTTTCTCCATTAAGGGGGGGAGTTGAAAATAATTATATTATTTGTTTATTAATGGAGAAAAGGTTACATAAGTTGTAACGTATCTCCTTAGTTTAGGATTTGTTCCTAGAATTTAGGAGTCTGTTTGCAACTTCTTGATTTCGAGTTATGTACTTAAAGATGTAATTTCTGATTCATGAATGTAGAGTGATCTCTCTGTTTGAGTGTAGTCTCTAGGTGTTGTACTCACATGAGAGCTACAACTCCTTTTCAATTATGTGCATATTTTATATTATTTTACATATTGGAAGTTCAATCTAAGTAAAAATAGGTAGTTGTGATATTTGTTTGTGGTTGTTGTTTTTGTGATTTGGGGGAACTTTGTGGTCTTTAAGTTTATGAAAATTGGTATATTTTGTTTTGAAAGAAGGGTTTTTTTAAAAGAATTAATAAAGACGACGAGCTACGATGGTGGTGAATGGTGAAATATTGGTCTGTTTTTAGGATTATATATATATATATATATATATATATATATATATATATATATATATATATATATATATATATATATATATATATATATAGATATATATATATATATAAAACGGTGAAGAAAGAATAAAAAAGAAGAAGGACACAATCATATTATCCAATGATATTGGATAAAATTTTATGACTTATGCTTGAGGGTTTATATGTGTGAGAAAATTATTGGTGAAAATTGGTATTTTTTGGTGGTTGGTACTTGGTGAAAATAGGTAACATGGCTAATGTATTGGCATCATCTTAATTATATGATTCTAACAAGCTAGATGGTGGAAACTATGCAAAATAGAAGTTTAAGCTGCAAACTTTGATGGAAGGTTAAATATATGGACTATTGTGTCTAGAGCTAAAGTCAAGCAAGTGACCCCTCAAGCCATAGACATTGCAATTCAAGATTGGGAGAGACGAAAAAACAAAGTGAAGGTGATTTTGCAGATGTATATTAAGGACAACATTATTCCACACATTAGAGAGTGAAAAACATTCAACGAGGCATGGGACACTCTCAAAAATTTATATGAGACAAATATTAGAAATCAAATATTGTATTTAAAGAGTAAGCTTCTTTCAATTAAGATGGAATAAAATGAAAGTGTCAGTAATTTTATTTCTAGAATTAAGGATTTAGAGGATAAATTAGGTTACATTGGTGAAACAATATCTAGTACAAATTTGGTTACTGTGACGTTAAATGGAATGCTTGATGAATATCAAATGTTTGTCACTAGTATTTCAGCTAGAGAGGAGGCTCCTACATTTGATGATCCAAACTTAAACATGAACACAAAAATCTTATAGATATAATCATAAACATAGAGATGCAACAGGAAAACACTTCATTTCATTAATATAAAAATACTAAACTATGTTTACAAATAGAATGGAAATAAGATATCTCGGGCAATGGTAGCTTATCTCTAAGAAGATATGTGGAAGCTACACGCCTATGAACTATGTTATAATGAGGCTAAGGGCCTATTTATTATTTAAAAAAATGAGAAAACTCTAAACAACCAAAACCCTAACCCCAAGATATGTAAGACCAAGAGTTTGTGGGCCCCGTTGGGGTTAGCTCAGAAGAAAACTTCCCAGGGTCATAACTTGGTCATATTATCTCCGTTTGGCACATGCGATACCTTGTTGTAAAGGTTTCGAGTACTACAAGTTTTGCCATAGGCCCCTATCAATGGCTACGGGCCTACCGCGGTCCCATAGAAAACGTCGTTTAGGGCATTAAAACTTCTTTGGAAGTTGAGGACCCGAAAAACTACTAAAAATAGTAAATGCTAAAATGAACAAGGAAACAAATGAAACTGGCTTGGGCATCTAGGTGGAATAGGTGGGTGGCCACCAATATCCACCTGGATCTTTCCTCCCCCCTTAGGAAGCAATGGTCTGCATTGCATGTAGAGCCTCCATGAGGTGAGGAAATTTCTGTTGAACCTGGTCCCTGGTGAACCACCTGCCTTGGTGAAGGAGTTGGCATGCTTTGAAAACTTGATATAGATGTATCCTTTGATGGCAAGTGTTCTTGATCTATGCGTCCATGATCTGATCAGTTGTGGCATGCTCCATGTAGTCCCAGTTGAGCTCTGTTGGTGTGAGATGCTCTACAATGCGAGATGTGTCCAACAATGTTGGAAAGTATAGCCAAAGGAGATCTACGTTGAACACTGGGTGTAGAACAAGTAACGGTGGGATGTTGATCTAGAAGGCATTGTCACTAATGGCCTTGGTGATGTTGTATGGCCCATATTGAAGCAGGAAAAGCTTGCGGTAGGGTCCAATAAGCCGCTCCTTTTGCAAATGTAGCCAAACTTTGTCTCCCACTTGGAACTTTTGTGTCACTCGATCCTGATCATCGAACTACTTGTACTTAGCATTAGCTTTGTCCAATATATCATGGACCTATTGGCGGATGTGTTCAATGCACTCAATGAATTTGTTAACCCTTTCATCTTTGGACTGAACGTGAACAAAATCTACATGAGTGGCTCCAAACAGTATGGCCATATCAATGGGCATAATGGCTAAAATCCCAACCCTACTTGAAAGGGGTTGTGACCTGTTGAGTTGTGGAGAGCTTTGGTGTAGCTGTGTTGGACACAAGATACACTTTCATACCAAGTGCGTGGATGCTTCGAGTTGTACATGCCAATATTTTGTGCAATCATCTTGTCGACAACCTCTATTTGGCCATCAGTTTGGGGATGGAAAGTCATGGACTTAGTAAGTTTTGTATCTAGTATCGAACAGAGAGTTGACCAAAATGCACTCAGGAATTTGTTATCCCATTCTGAGACAATGGACTGTGGGATCCAAAAGTGTACCCACACTCGCTCAAAGAAGAGAATCTATTGATGACCACGAAAATGTAATAATTTCCATTCTTAGTAGAATGAAGTTATCACAATAATTTGTGATGAATGATCTTGGAAAATTGCACTATTGTCTAGGTCTTGAAGTATGGATAGATAATGGAAGCACTTTAATCACATAAAGAAAATATACAAATGAAGGGCTAAAGAAATTTCATATGAAAGGATTTAAAGTTGTGAGTACTCCATTAGAAGAAAATATCAAATTCAGAAATGATGATGGAGCAAAAGAGGTGAATGGAACATTGTATCTGTTGGTTTTCACCCCATACATAAATTACCTACATACAAATTCTAAAACACAAAATAAAAAATACAAGAGCATAACACATAAAACACATATACACAGAGATTTTTCCCTGGATCCCGAAACTGGGGCTACCAGCTTGTTTTTTCATTATATTCCTTTCAATGTTACAATACATATTTATACATGCCAAAGCATCCAATACCATGGAATGAAAACCATCGCGTCCAAAACCATGGACTGAAAACCATTGCATCCAAAACCATGTGCGAAAAATCGTGCATAAAACCATAGGTAGGTCTGCCCATAGAGTGGGGTTACTTGCACCCCTCAACCCCCCTGTGACTCCCTTTGCTACGCAATCGGCACAATGAAGGGGGGGCTTCGCCCCCCTTCTAACCCCTCGATTAACAACATGGGCTAGTCATGGAAAGAATATAACACAACCCAACATTCTCCCACTTCTTGTTTTCTTTCTATAGGGGACCACAAGAGAGATTAGTCATTTATCCAGCCCTCCAATGCCCATTGTTTCTCTACACCAAGAGAATTTCTCAGAGCTCACAGATTTTGTCAATGCATCTGTAATATTCTTCAATCCGTCCACCTTTACCAGGAACATATTTATGTCTTTGATCATATCCCTCACAAAGTGATATTGAACATCGATGTGCTTTGTCTTTGAATGATATGCAGGGTTCTTTTCCAAAAAAATGGCACTTTGGCTGTCCTAGTATATCATTATAGCACCATGTACGAACACCATACTTGAACGAAATCTATGCAACCAAACTACTTCCTTGCTTGCATGAGTGGCTACCATGTATTCTGCCTCTGTAGTAGATAGTGCCACTACAGATTATTTCTTACTCATCCAACTAACTGCACCTCCAAATAGGTTAAACACATACCCACTTGTAGATCTTCTATGATCCAGATCTCCAGCCCAATCTGCATCAACAAAGCCACGAATATCCAACACTTTGTCCAATCCTAGTCTTCCTTGGTAGCACAAACCATAATCACTTGTGCCACACAAATACCTGAAAACCCGCTTCACTGCTGTCGAATGCTCCTTCCCTATTTTTGACATAAACCTGCTCAATACTCCTACTGCATGTGCAATGTCTGGTCTAGTACAAACCATCACTACATCAGGCTACCAACTGCACTTTCACATGGAACACGGGACATGTCCTCTTCCTCTTTTGTTTCTTAGGACACTGTTCAACAGATAACTTTACACCTACAGGAATAGGAACCTTCACCAGTTTACTATCCTGCATATTAAACCTCTGCAATATTATCTCGACATACTTCCTCTAGTTTAACCAGAGCTTCCTCTTTGTCTTATTTCTTTTAATTTCCATGCCCAAAATATAGTTTGCAGCACCAAGATCTTTCATGTCGAATTTGGACGACAAATGGGTCTTCAAATCTTGGATAATTTCTTTGTCATTTCCAACCAGCAACATATCATCCACATACAAGACCAAATAAATAACATGATCAAAAATTAATTTAAAATACACACAGTGATCTACTTTGCTTCTGGTGAAGCCAAGTCCCCGTATAAATGTATCAAATTTTTGATACCACATCCTTGGTGACTCTTTTAACCCATACAGAGACTTCTTTAACTTGCATACCAGTTCTTTCTTACCCTTCACCGCAAAACTTTCAGGTTGCTTCATGTAGATCTCCTCTTCCAGATCTCCATGAAGAAATGTTGTTTTCACATCCATCTATTCTACCTCATAATCAAAAGTAGTAGCAAGAAATAAAAATAATATAATAAAAGCTACCTTGGAAGCAGGAGAAAAAATATCACCAAAATCAATTCCCGACACCTGAGAATAACCTTTTTCTACCAACCGAGATTTGTATTTCTCCACCTTTTCTTTTGCATTTGTCTTCTCTTGAACGCCCATTTGCTACCAATGGGCTTCCTTCCAGCCGACAAGTCGACCAGATCCCAATCCTAATTTTTGTGCAAAGATGCCATTTCATCAACCATGGCCTCTTTCAAGAGTTTTCCATCCTCTAAATCTATGCTTCCGTCACAGTTCTGGGATCATGATCAATAATAGTTAAAGAAAAATTTGAACAGAAAGTAGACGAACTATACCTTTCTTTCTACCTTCTTTCTCAAACTGATCTTCTCACACCCATAGTTTGTGGCTCTTCATCTTCTAATTCCTCCTCTGCTGTAGAGTCTGAGTCTTCCTCCTTTAGCTCAAACTCCATCTTCTCAAGTTCTTTTGGTTGTACTTCATGTTTAATAACATCTTCACCTTTCCGAACACCACATCTGGGCGGTACACAACCTTCCTTATTACTAGGTTCCAAAGCTTATAACCCTTTAAACCATATTTATACCCAGTAAATATGCACTTTTCAGATTTACTATCAAACTTGGTTCTTTTCTCCTTTGGAACATGTACATATGCATCACATCCAAATACCCTCAGATGTGAAAGAGAGGGTTTCTTACTAGTCCATACCTCTTGTGGAGTCTTATCCTCTAACGCTAATGAAGGTGATTTGTTAACCAAGTAACATGCTCTCTCCACCACCTTTGCCTAAAATTCTTGTCCTAACCTGGCACCACTAAGCATGCTTCTTGCCCTTTCCATCAACTTCTTGTTCATTCTTTTTGCAACTCCATTTTGTTGAGGTGTATATGGTGTAGTATTCTGCCATGCTATACCATACTTCTTACAGAATTCTTCAAAATCCTTGCTCTAAAACTCTCCACCGTTATTTGACCTCAACACCTTTATCTTCTTCTATGTCTGGTTTTCCACCAGAGCCTTAAATTCTTTAAACTTGTCAAATATTTCAGATTTCTTCTTAAGGAAATATATCCATGTATTCCTTGAGAAGTCATCTATAAATGATACATAGTACATAGAATTACCGAGTGATGGAACCTTCACAGGTCCAAACACATCATTGTGCACAAGAGCTAATATTTGTTTCTCCCTCTTACCACTAGAGGGGAAACTCACGCGATTTTGCTTCCCATATACACAATTTTCACAGAAATCAAGTATTCTACCATACTTTTACCATGAATTATTCTAAGGCCCTTCTCTCCAATATGTCCAAGCCTTTGATGCCACAGCATGGTCTTCCCTCCAGAGACCACTATATTTTCTACTCCACTTTCAAGAACAACGAAATTGTTATACCCATCAACAACAGTGCTACCTTGCAGCTTGTACAGAGTTTCAATTCGAACTCCCTGCATCAATACCAGTGCCCCCCAAACCATCTTGTAGGTATCCTCTTTGAACACTGTTTTTACACCTGCATCATCTAGCTTGCTTACAGAAATAAGATTTCTGGCTAATGTAAGAATATGCAAAACACTCGGAAGTGTTCTAACCCTTCCAACTTGCAACTTCAACTTTACTTTTCCGCGAATAATAATTCTATCCTTCCTCTCATCCCCTAATAAGACATCACCACCATCATATTTCTCATACTTGCAGAACCACTCTGTATGGGGAGTGAAGTGAAAGGATGCACCTGAGATAATCAACCATGCCTCATGATCTACATGTGTACTTGAAGAAGCTAAGTAAACATCCCCACCTTCATCTAAGGTTGTTTTTTCCTCTGCAGAAGGAGCATCATTAGATCCCTTTCCTTTATCAGGAGCTTTAGATTTACAGTCCATTTTGTAGTGCCCTTCATTTCCATATTTCCAACACACCACCCTTACAAGTTTTCTAGAGATTTAGATCTCCTTCTAGATTCAGATCTCCCTCTAGATTTTGATCTCCCACTCGATGAATTATTTTTGTTTCTGTTATGGGACCATCCTCGTATAGACAAGGCATCACCATTCTGGCTCTCCATATTATTCTGTCTCATCTCCTTCATCAGCAAGGATGAGACCGTTTCATTAAACTACAAGGCAGTTGTATTGCTACCTATTGCAATAACTAGACTATCCCACGAATCTGGTAGAGAACACAAAAAACTGATGCACTTATCTTCATCTGAAATTTTAATATCAATAGATAATAACTGACTTATCATAATATTAAATGCATTCAGATGCTCTGTCACCAAGTCTCCCTCTTTCATCCTCAGGTTATACATCTTTTTCTATATAAACAGTTTATTTACTAGAGACTTAGATTGGTACAAAGTCCCTAACTTGTCCCACAAAGCCGTAGTCGTAGCTTCCTGTGATACATTCAGCAATACTGAATCTGAGACACACAATCGTATTGTGCTCTCTGCCTTCCGATCCAACTTCCATTCTTCATCAGACACTCCTATTAATTTAGTACTCATATCTATTGCGATCCACTAATCTTTATCCACAAACTGATCCTCTATCTTGAGTTTGCATAACTCAAAACTCTGACCATTAAATTTCTCGATCTCTATCTTTCCACTGCTCACCATATTCTTTCACCACTAGGATCAATTCCGCATATCTCCCACTGAATAGGGTCTACCATAGGCCCCAGCAAAACCCCTCAGCAACAAAGGCATCCCCTTGAAGCCAAAATAGCTCTGATACCAAATGTAAGTTTTAATCCCATACATAAATTACCTGCATATGAATTCTAAAACACAGAAAATAAACAACTCGAGATCATAACACATAAAACACATATACATAAAGATTTTCCCCTGCATCCAAAAACCGGGACTACCAGTTTGATTTTTCATTATATTCCTTTCAATGTTACAATACATATTTATACATGCTGAAGCATCCAATACCATGGACCAAAAACCATCGCGTCCAAAACCATGTGTGAAAAATCATGCATGAAACCATAGGTAGGTCCACCCAACCTAATGTAGGGTCAAAAAACAAAATTTTCTGAGGTGCTACCCTGGACCCCATAGAGTGGGGTTACCTGCACCCCTCAAACCTGCTATGACTCCCCCCGCTACATAATCGATGCAGCGAAGGGGGGACTCCACCCCCCTTGTAACCCCCTGGTTAACAACGTGGGCCAGTCATGGAAAGAATATAACACAACCCAACAATATCGACAACTATTGGGAAGCTTGAATTATCTCACTACCACTAGACCAGAAATTTCTTATGTAGTTAGCATACTTAGTCATTTCATGCCTAAGCCTCGTGAAATCCATTAGATATTTTCTCAAAGGATCCTTCAATATTTTAAGGGAACTATCAAATTTGGTATTGAATATACTAATGATTGTAATGTTGACTAACTTTACTATTATTATTCATTGTAATAACTTTACCTTTGCGTTAAACAAACTATATTATTTATATTTAAATGAATAGCGGGAACAAGATAGGCCCAGTCACATATTCCCTGGTCAAGGAATGACTCACTCCATTAGGTATTTCTAGTTATAGGGTTTCTCTTATCTTATTCTCCAATTAAGAACTTGTTAACATATTACATCATTGTCCATAAGATGCCCTTCATTGTCACAATCCCGGTAGATGAATTGTAGAGGACAAGGCTAAATTGTAGTGGTAAGGGCTCTGTTATTGTGCATAATTGGTTAAATATGTAGATATGTAGTGTAAGCCACCTCCCAAACCAAGATATTTCGTGCAAGACACTTCTCAAAAATGAAATGCAAGATGCATTTATAATCCCTAGAAATGAAGAGAGAACGTATATAGAAAATGATGTATTCTGTCTCATCCCATTTATAATGTGTTTTTTTCTAGGAATGGTGGCTACCATATTGTTTCTATTAAAAGTGCTAGGAATATCGTGAATAGAGAAAAAATCTCTCAAGTTAGGCATATCATTTTTCTTTTGGTCTAAAGTGAGGAGTGTAACATATGTTGGCACATATGGAAGACTATGTAACATTTCAAGGCGCCCTATATTATTGTGACGTTTCAATTCAGGTTCATTTTCGTCATTAACACGTGATAAATAACGCCACCAACTATCTATAACAAATTCCACAAGCATGTAAATGTTGGATAAATAGTAATTCCAACCTACCACAGTAAATTCTCGAGGAACGTTGTTTCAAAGATTCTAGATATTTTTATAGCTTCTTGAAGAAGCCATTGCCAATGAAAGTCTAGGCGATCCAAAAACTTCTTCTATTTGTATAAATACCCCTCTTTACCAAGTTGTTGTTGTTAAATGTGCATTCTTTGATTTGGTATTAGAGTGAGGTTCAGTGTTAAGAGTGTGAAGTTTTCTTTCTATGTGAGCGGTCATTGTGACAGATCGTTAAGGGTGTGTTGGAGAGAGTTTTTGTGCAGAGCTTCTGGGGAAGGGCGAACCGGTTGGAGTTTAATCTTGTGGGAAGTAAATGATTCGTCTTAGTGTTTTACAACAAGGAGAGCAACTACAATCCACTAGAGGGAATCGAACCACTGGAGGTGATGAGCCCCAGAAATAGGTAATTATATGGGCTCATTTTACCTCTTAATTCAACTTAATCCACCATTCTCATTAGTTTATTGTATGTTTTTAATCATATTTATGCTAATATAGTGAATTGGGTTAGTCATTATGCCAAAAAGTCTAATGTGTGCTTTATGCATATTTTTGGTCAATTTTGAGACAAAATCAAAGGTTTAATGAGCATTTGGCAGCCAAATTCATCAAAAAACAAGGTAGAGGATTTGTAGGAGGGTGTCCCCTTCATTTTTGAGCCCTTACCTCAAATTCTCCATAAAGAACTTGGAGCACAAAGCCAAGAGGCAGCCAAGCAAGTCAAGTAGGACTGATGTTATCTTTAGTTCCAGGAAGCTGAGTTCCTTGATTTTGGGAGGACTGTTGGAGGTCCCCATTTTTATAAATAAGAAGGCTTAGGGCCTCAGTTTGGTTAGTGAGATTTTAGTCAGTAGTTTAGCTAATTGATAGTCTATTTTCACACTTCAGTGCAGCCCTATATCAGCACAGTTTTGAGTTCTTCTTGCAGACAGTTTTTGTGATGTAACTATTATTTTGTGATCAATGAAGATGAATCCTTCTTTGTAGCAGCTTTGAGCTTTCTTAGGAGGCTATAGCTCTTGGGGTTGTGTCCAGTACCTCATTTGTGTATTTTTATGTGTTTTTACTACATTCATAGGATAACTTTTGTTATATAGGTTAAATATTGCTTTGTTACTTAGGTTGTTTTTTATGATTAGGATAGTTGTTCATGCTTCAGGTTGATTTGACAGTTTGGTAACAAAAAATATCCACAAAAAGGCTATCAAGCAGTCCTTGATCTCATTTCTCCCTCCTTGGGACCATGAGCTGAGACCAAGGCATACTTGTTGTCTAGTCAATTTAACGTCTTAAATTTCTCTACACAAATTATCAATCCAGGTATCGTAAACTGATAAAGTGTGGTGCACCATATGTGCTTAGTTAACCTTTTTCTTACTTCGTTGTTTTATATTTTATGTTGTTTTTTGGTTTTTGTTCTTATTGGTTTCCTAAAGTGTTTAACGCAAATGGAAATCCTATTCTAAGGTCTTAAGAATACTTTTAAAGGTCAAGTATGGATGTATATTTCAAGACAAGGTTTATGTCCCTTATGGTAATTTCCAAAACTTAACACTTCAAAAGGTCTCAAAACATGCTATTAATATTTGAACAGGAATGTAAATATGCAACTACTTAAATCAAACAAAAGATGAAATACTGATCATGAAATCACTATCTCTGTTGCCCATCTAATTACATAAATAAAATCTAAACTATTGCACTCAAACAAACCAAAAATTACAGACTAACGAAAGAAAGATCAAGTTACTTCACTTATAATCCGATAGCTAGCCAAGTAGCGTTTCTGGGTTAAGCCATGGCTCCGGAGATAATGTCAATAACATAAAGAATTGATATCTAAATTACCTACTTGCAAATGAAAGTAGAATCAAGTCACTTCACTTATAATCCAATAGCTCGCCAAGTAGCTTTTCGGGGTTAAGCCATGGCTTTGGAGATAACGTCAATAACATGAATAACCTAATATCTAATTGCAGAGATAAAAGTAAAATCAAATCATTTTACTCATAATCTGATAGCTCGCCAAGTAGCTTTTCGGAGTTAAGCCATGGATCTGGAGATAACATCAAATGACATGAAGAATTTGATATCTAAATTAACTAACAATAGCAAATAAATAAGACTGAAATCAAAGCATAACTGAATTTGAAAAGCTTAAGAAAAAGTTCAGGAGAGAGGCAAATATCATGTACTATTTGATGCAAAAACATATAGAGAAAAAATAATCTACAATCAACCAGTTGAACACACTTTCATGAATTAAAATTGCATCAATGGAAACTCTAATCTATCAAACTTGAAAGTAATCAAATGACATAATGAAATCAAAGCTAAATTACAAAATAAAATCTACTCTACCTTACATTCTAATGTGCTCCATGAAATCTACTTCACATCTCCTTCCATGTTGAGAACATCAAAGCTTTATTCAAATTCTTAAAAATTACAAAGTACAACAAAGCTCTCCAAATATTTCAAAAGCCATCAAGGAAGAACTATAATCTCCAAGCTAAGCTAAGACTAACAAGCTAACAAATGAAGGAGAGAGATCTCCTATTTATACAAAAAGATGAGAAACCATATTATTAATGAGAGTCGATTAATATCTCCCTCTACCTCTAGAGTCCTAATCAAAATAGGAACTGATAAGACACATGTCTTCTTAGAGTTTCAATACAATTAGGAGATGTGACACATATCCTCATGATCCCATGATTCTTTCCACTCAAATTCGAATTTGGTCTTAGAGTGCCACATAAGGGTCTTCTAGAAGCTTCCTTTCAACCTACACATGTGAACAACCTCAACCCACTTGTTAGGTATAAGAATATGCACATTATTTTCTAATTTTTAATCACAAATTCAGTTAAAAAGGCTAAGAATTAATAAAGTTTTGGAAAAACATAAATGCGGCCCAATGATAATAAAAGTGGGATAAATGTAGTGACATAGTAGTGAAATGGAGGTGAAATGAAAGTGATATAATGGACATAATAGTGAAAGTGTAATGGAAATGAATGACATTTTCAAGACCCAACATACCCCCCAAGTGAAGTTATTGCATGTCCTCATGCAATATTTATTACATTAACTCTTTTAATCATTGAGCTTTGGCTTAACTTTGAATGATACCATTTGATAACTTCATATTTTTTTGCAAAGTGTTTTACTTGAATTGCAACATGGTTAGTTCTTGTGTTACAACCAATTTTTTTTGTTGTTGTTGTTGTTGCATTCTATTTTGATCTTTGAACTTTGCATAATGATATTTTGATTATTGTTTGCAAAGTATATCTTTATTGGATTGGATGATGGTGGGTTCTTGTGTGACAACTATGATTTTGTTTGTATCCAATTCATCCTTTAAGCACTTTTGAAAAGCCATTGTATGGTCATAATAAAAATGTAATAGTTAATATATGTTGGAAGTATGTGGGCTCCTGAATATGATATGGACATGACAAGATATGAATATGAATATATTCCCCCCCCCCCCAACTGATGGTATTGGAAATTTTATGAAATGAGGAAGATAAATGTTTTTCCAACAATTATCATTCTAGCTTTTTAAGGAATTCTATGGTCAAAAGTTAGATAATGATGTACTTTAACTTACCCTTTGGAACGGATCAGTTGTATGTGTGGTGGCTGCAAAACTTTGATCATATTCTTCTTCAAGTGGCTGAACAAGAGGAGTCATGGATAAAGAGTTAAGATGACTTTTTATTGCTTCTACTAAAACTTGCTGAATTTGCTCCAAAACGCTGAAAATAATAGTCTTCATGTCTTCAAAATGCATTGGCACAATTCCTACTATGTGAAAACATGTTCTGATGTCGAACATAGTAGGAAATTGTTGACTTAGTGGCCATTGATGGATGCCACTAATCAACACGAGAACTCTCACCATTGATGACAATGAGAGTCAAGATGCCCAAACACAGCTTGCTAGGTATGAATAGTTTTGAGGATGTCGAGTCACCTAGAAGATCTGATGAACAACGAACATTAATGTATTCCCATTGTTTGTCAACACGAGGACTTTCCATTAAGGCATGCAAGCCTCAAGGTGTTTTTACAAAGAACTTAGACTGAAAGGACTATGAACTCAGTAATTAGCATTAAAGCAGGGCTTATTTGCGGAATGAAAATGACACGAAAGGGAAGGTGGAAATGGAAGATGGCAATAGAGAGCAGAAATGGCAATGGGTAATAAGCATGTGAATGAGCCTCTTGCTTTTATTTGTGGATTATGAATGGACAAAAAGAGATGGAAAGTGTATGTGAATGTAAATGGAATGTATGAAGTGAAATGAGGTGAATGGTTTATTATGAGGTATGGATGTGATGGAGACAATAGTATCTGAAAGTTTTTCAAATGTTTGGATCTGATTTTGCATCAGCATATTTCCACTTTGTTGTTGATTATCCTCATATGAAACAAATTGGTCTCTTAGAGAGACACCATTCTCTTGTAGTCATTTGTCCTTCCTCCTAGAACCTGCAAAAAGACTAATACTTCTTCTGCAATGGAATGTAAGATTATCAAAGGAGAGAGGTGATCAATCTCTCTAGTTATGATATTTACACACAAAACTAGGAATTTGTACTGATGAAACAAGTTCTCAAAGGAAAAATCAAAAGAATTTATACCTGCTCTGGAATTGGTGCCCCAAGTTGAATGTTGCTTCATTTCAGCAATTTATTTCATTATTTTCCATTTCAAACTCTAATGATGGATTTCTCATTGTGTAGATCTTGTTGAGATCTTTCCAACAGTACTTGAATCATCAAAATATGATTTTGTATGAGAAAGTTAGGCTGATTTGAACAATGAGGATTTTCAGCTGTGGAATTAGAGAATAGCTGTGGAATTGGACTTTAGCTGCGGAATGTGCACAATTTCTGTAGCTAAAAATCTTGAATAAAATGTTAGCCATTCATCCTTCATTATCAGTCCAAAATTAATCAATACTTTTAGAAAAGTGAGAAAATGACTTTATTCATTTCATTGATTCATTTTTTTTTGACATGCGGCAACTTAGTGATAACACACACCTTGACTTCCCTTTGACCGGGGTCTTTTTCATCGAATTGGATCAAATGAATAGGACACCATCCATGTACTGACATTTTCCTAGCTACCCATGTGGTTTGTTTCGTCTCTTGACACCTATAACCTATAGAAGTATGAAAATGGCTGCGGAATTGCTAGTTAGCTGTGGAATCAGGCTGCATTCCGCAGCTAAAAGACAACCAACCATTAGTTTTACACATATTTGGATACTTGTATCATGCATAGCTTTTTATCTCTTCTGCACTTCCCTGTGGAGTTTCTGCAACCCTAAAAGTAAGTGATTCATCTTTAAAAGAAGATTTTCAGTTGAAACAAAACCAACCAAAATGATATTGATCCCTTCTCTAACTAAAAATGCCAGTGTTACTACACAATAAGCCCCATGCTTCCCATACAAATAGCAGATCAAGTCTGATAAATAATGAAGGATACTAAGGTCATTCTTGATAATAACATAGTTGTTTGGCCTAAGCAAGGACTGGACTATTTGTGCAGCTTCATGCTGCAACAATACGCTGTTTTGAATCCAGGTATGCATATACTGAGCCATAGCTCATGTTTTAAGACAACTCCCAGGAATATCCAGGCAATAATTCTAAAAACAATCAACATAACTACTTGCATGGGATTCATTCCACTTTGATACTTTTTCTTCCTCTCTGGTAGTTCCAGGCAACCAATGTAATTAGAGGCAATTTTGGGTTTAAATCACAGGAAATATACATGAAAAAAATCTGAGTGAGTTTTCAAATGGCCTCTGCATCGAATGCTAAGAAGCTCCATGCCACGTCTATTGGTTGGTTGCGAAGAGATGTATCTAATTAAGATGATTGTTAACAGGTGTTACGTCTATTAGCGAAGAGTCGTATCCAATAGAATTGCTATTAGCAGGTGTTACGTCTATTAATGAAGAGCCGTATCCAATTAGAATTGCTATTAATCGGGAAGTGGTAGAGCAGGTGTTAGATGGGTGGCAAAAGGTGGGAGATGTATGATCAAAAAATGGTTAATTATCAGCATGCCATTGATTTCAAATCGCAAGAAGCCAAATTAAATCAACTTTCAGTTCATTAATTGAAATTCCGTTTTTTTTTCACACGGCAAGCAAAGAGAGACTTCAGAGAACTGAAAAATTCTCTCACACCACCATGAATTCATTAAAACCGTTTCTGGGTTATCTAATTGACCCTATTGCAGAAACAACCCATGTTTTATTTTTTTCAAATTCGTCTCCATTTGGCCAAATCGTGCATTCAAATTTTGACGTTTTTTCTGTTCTGCGTTTTTTCTATATTGTTGTGGTTGAATTTTATTTGCAGGGTTGTTATTTATGCTTATTGATTCCTAATGGTCATGGTTTTGAAATTGTTTGTAGTAAATGAAATCTACTTTATAGGAAATGTAGTACTTGTGTGCGCGATCAGTTGACAAACACAGGCACCGACTTCCTTTATCTGCTCAAAACTGCTTTCCTACTCAATATTCTTCAGGTTAGTATCAGACTCATGGTCTCCTATAGCCAATTTTTCACCAGTTGAAAATTTACTTAGATTTTACACATCCTTTCCAAATTAAAACACCAGCAAGTGCAACATCGATATTTAATATTCTTTCTTGCAGTTGCTGAAGCACCAAATGTAACTACAGCTGCCATACTAGGAGGAGTAACCTCATGATAGCCAGGATGACCTCCAGACTTCCCATCTAAGCCACCAACTAGGAAAGTACTGCCAAAAAGTCTTGTTTCCAGATCATCTTTAAGATTGTGTGTTACTACATTTACCTTCCCAAGCTCCTTTTCACCATGGGCAAAATGGCACTTGTAACTAAATCAACATCAAATATCGGTACCAAAATTACCACAAAGAATGTAGGTTTTTATTGAGGCCATAGTGGAGACTGGAATTGGACATAGCCATAGATTTTTTTCTTCTTTTTTTCTGAAATTGTGAAATTTTACAAGAATGATTAATGATTTTAAGTTTCAGGCAGCAAAGACTTCAAGGTAAACATGCTAAAAATAAGACTCTGACTGAGGTCTTAAGCTGATTTTTTATCAATCTAGGCTGGGTGACTAGGATAGGATCCATGTTAGGACAATTCCGGAGATGCCCATGTGGACAGTTTCTTCATTGGATGCCTATAACCTGCTAAACCTTGAAATCAGCTGCAAAATTCACAGTTAGCTGCAGAACTAGGCTACATTCCGCAGCTAAGTTGCAAAATCTTATTAAAACAGGATACAATTTTTTGAGGATCACTACAAACCATAACCAGTCAATATTGGACAATTGAACCTATCAAAGCAATTGGGTTTCATTTTTTTTTATTTCATTCTTTTTTATTGAATCAATTGAAATGATGAAGTTTATTTTGTCCCCATTTTTTTTTTACATAACAATCATTTTTTTGATCCTCCAAACCACACAAAGTGCAGTAGGAGAGCATACTCAAGAAGTATTAAATATTTTTTTTACATAACAATCCTTTTTCTAATCCTCCAGATCACACAGAGTGCAGGAGGAGAGCATATTCAAGAATTATTCAATTTTTTTAGATGTAAGAAATAAGGTCTCCTAATTACACTTCCCTAGCAACATCGCCAAAATGTCTAGTCAATTTAACGTCTTAAATTGCTCTACATAAATTATCAATCCGGGTATCGTAAACTGATGAAGTGTGGTGCACCATATGTGCTTAGTTAACCTTTTTCTTACTTCGTTGTTTTATAGTTTATGTTGTTTTTGGGGTTTTGTTCTTGCTGGTTTCCTAAAGTGTTTAACGCGAATGCAAATCCTATTCTAAGGTCTTAAGAATAGTTTTAAAGGTCAAGTATGGATGTAGATTTCAAGACAAGGTTTATGTCCCTTATGTTAATTTCCAAAACTTAGCACTTCAAAAGGTCTCAAAACATGCTATTAATACTTGAACGGGAATGTAAATATGCAGCTACTTAAATCAAACAAAAGATGAAATATTGATTATGAAATCACTGTCTCTGCTGCCCATCTAATTACAGAAATAAAATCTAAATTATTGCACTCAAACAAACCAAAAATTGCAGACTAATGAAAGCAAGATCAATTTACTTCACTTATAATCGGATAGCTTGCCAAGTAGCTTTTCTGGGTTAAGTCATGGCTCCAGAGATAATGTTAATAACATGAAGAATTGATATCTAAATTACCTACTTGCAAATGAAAATAAAATCAAGTCACTTCACTTATTATCCGATAGCTCGCCAAGTAGCTTCTTGGGGTTAAGCTATGGCTCTAGAGATAACGTCAATAACATGAAGAACTTGATATCTAATTGCAAAGATGAAAGTAAAATCAAAACACTTCACCCATAATCTGGTAGCTCGCCAAGTATCTTTTCGGGGTCAAGCCATGGCTCTAGAGATAACGTCAATTGACATGAAGAATTTGATACCTAAACTAACTAACAACAGCAAATAAATAAGACTGAAATCAAAGCATAACTGAAATTGAAAAGCTTAAGAAAAAGTTCAGCAGAGAGGCAAATCTCATGTCACTATTTGATGCAAACACATGTAAAGAAAAACTAATCTACAATCAACTGGTTGAACACACTTGGATGAATTAAAGTTGCATCAATGGAAACTCTAATCTATCAAACTTGAAAGCAATCAAATGACATAATGAAATCAAAGCAAAATTACAAATTAAAATCTACTCTACCTTACATTTTAATGTGCTCCATGACATCTACTTCACATCTCCTTCCATGTTGAGGACATCAAAGCTTTATTCAAATTCTTCTAAATTACAAAGTATAACAAAGCTCTCCAAAGCTTTCAAAAGCCATCAAGGAAGAATTATAAACTCCAAGCTAAGCTAAGACTAACAAGCTAACAAGCTAACAAATGAAGGAGAGAGATTTCTTATTTATACAAAAAGATGAGAAGTCGTCTCATTGATGAGAGTCCATGAATCTCTCCCTCTACCTCTAGAGTCCTAATCAAAATAGGATTTGATAAGACACATGTCTTTTTAGAGTTTCAATACAATTAGGAGATGTGACACATATCCTCATGATCCCATGATTCTTTCCACTCAAATTCGAATTTGGTCTTAGAGTGCCACATAAGGGTCTTCTAGAACCCTCCTTTCAAGCTACACATGTCAACATCCTCAACCCACATGCTAGGTATAAGCATATGCACATTATTTTCTAATTTTTAACCACAAATTCACTTAAAAATGCTAAGAATTAATAAAGTTTGGAAAAACATAAATGTGGCCCAATGATAATGAAAGTGGGATGAATGTAGTGACATAGTAGTGAAATGGAGGTGATATAATGGACATAATAGTGAAAGTGTAATGGAAATGAATGACATTTTTAAGACCCAACATTTGCTGCCACAAAAACACTATTTTTGCCTTCCAATGCAATTGCTAGTGTTAGATTTTAAGTTGTAAAAGTTGATATCAGTTGTGTTCTCATGTTTAGATCTGTTCTTGCTCAGTTTCGATAGCTTTCTTGCATGATTTCCTATCTATAAACTTCTGTTCATCATGTTTCTGGTTTTTAGGTCAGATTAGGTCAAAATAGATAAATCTCAGTTTTTTAGTCTTTGCTTGGATCAATTTTGGAAAGTAGTGTGCAGAAAATCTGTAAGACACTCCAGCCTATCCTACCTCCATCATAAAACCTACTTCAATCCTTCACTCAAGATTTCTTTCCCTCATTCGCCACACTTTTCCAACTCGCCCTAATTTCTACATTTTTGTGCAACATTGCTTCCTTCATCCTTGAATAGATCCAACCATCTACATCATTCCTGAGCTTCATCTACCAGATCCTAGACCCCTTAACATCCTTGTCCATCCTTCATTCCCACTTTTCCACCATTTTTCCACGAACCCTCTAAAAATCACTTTCGGCCTGTTCTTGTAGAACTTCCTATAGAATCTCCTGTAGATCCCCTGCAACCTCCTATAGAAGCTCACGCGAGAGATTTTTTGAGATCTGAGCACGGTGGAAATCTCCAGAAGGGTGCTAGAGACCCCTTAGGTCCTCCCCACACCTTCCCAACCTCATGCAAATGCCCACTCCATTTCCTTTTACCAATAAACCTCTGCACAGTCAAAAATAGTTAAAAAGCATGCATAATAATTCTGTATAAAATTGATTAACAACACAAAAAGATGATTTTTCCATATTCTCCTTCAGAAATAGCTTAAGTACAAGCATTTTACCTTTAATAGACAATGGCATCCATTTCAATAGCTTACATCTCTTTTCTTGCACAAGTAGGGTTAGTCGGTAAAACTAAGGTTTGCAAAGGTTTGCATTTCCTTTCGGCTTTCATCTTCTTTCTGCAAGTAGACTAGCCTCTTCTGAGTTAGCTTTCGTGCATCACAGTTAAAAGCTTCTTCTAAGAACTCCTAGAAGTTGGCTTAAGCTCCTAGCGAACTTGTGCCAGCTGATCAAGTGACAACCTGCAGTAAGAGCTAGTACTTGTGCATATAGCATCGTCGCTTCCAAGTTTGTTACGAACTACCGGGTTGATAAAAGTAAAGAAGGGAGTCCCAGGAGTTGCAGCATCATTGCTGCAATATTGGAGCGCACCAGGTGGGAGCCCAGCCATTGGAGGAAAGAGCTGCTCCGTTGAGACTGCAGAGTGCAATTGAGAGACTCACTGGAGGAAAGAGTTGCTTTAGTGACAGTGAGACAAAGTTGTTTCTTCTTGAACAAGATCATCATCTCTTCAGTCTGGAGCTTAAGGAGCCTTTGTTGGTACATGGTAACATCCTATGAATATTTTAAAAATCGACCACAGTATATTTAATCCATATATTCTAAAAGTAATACCATACCTAGGGATAAATTTGGTATTCTGAAAAAACAAAAAATGAAGATTTTAATTTTTTTTATTTGGAATTAAGTTGTAGATCCGGTAGTCTAAAAGTGAGATATTTTACATATCGGAAGTTCGATCTAAGTAAAAAAAAGGTAGTTGCAGTCTTTGTTTCTAGTTCTTGTTTTTGTGATTTGGGAGAACTTTGTGATTTTTAAGTTTATGAAATTGGTATATTTTGTTTCGTATGAAGGGTTCTTTTAAAGAATTATTGAAGATTAGGAGCTACAATGGTGGTGAATGGTGAAATATTGGTTTGTTTTTAGGATTAAGTAATAATAATATATATATATATATATATATATATATATATATATATATATATAGATATATAGATATATATATATATATATATATATAAGGGTGAAGAAATATTTAAAGAAAAGGAAAAAACCATATTATCCAATGATATTGGATAAAATTTTATGACTTATGCTTGAGGGTTCATATGTGTAAGAAAATTATTGGTGAAAATTAGTATGTTTTGGTGGATGCTACTTGGTGAAAATTAGTAACATGGCTAATGTATTGGAAGAATATTATTTATATGACTCTAACAAGCTAGATGGCAGAAACTATGAAAAATAGAACGCTGTAGACTTTGATGGAAGGCTACAATATATGGAAGATTGTGTCTAGAGTTGAAGTCAAGCAAGTGCCCCCTCAAGCCACAGATGTTGAAATTTAAGATTTGGAGCGATGGGAAAACAAAGCGAAGGTGATTTTGCGGATGTCTGTTAAGTACAACATTATTCCACACCTTAGAGAGTGCAAAACATTCAAGGAGACACGGGACACTATCAAAAATTTGTATGACATGAATAGTACAAATCAAATATTGTATTTAAAGAGTAAGCTTCTTTCAATTAAGATGGAAGAAAATGAAAGTGTCAGTAATTTTGTTTCTAGAATTAAGGATATAAAGGATAAATTAGGTGACATTGGTGAAACAATATCTAGTACAAACTTGGTTATTGGGACATTAAATGGAATCCTTGATGAATATCAAATTTTTATTACTATTCTTTCAGCTAGAGAGAAGGATCCTACATTTGATGATCTGAAATTAAAAATGAACGCAACAATCTTACAGATATAATCATAAACACAGAGATGCAATAGGAAAAAAATTCATTTCACTAGTATAAAAATATTGTACTATGCTTACAAATAGAATGGAAATAAGATCGCTCAGGTGATGGTAGCTTATCTCTGAGAAGAGATGTGGCAGCTACATGCCTTTGAATTTCATTGCAATGAGGTCCAAGGGCCTATTTATTATTGAAAATCATGAGAAAATCGTGAACAACCAAAACCCTAACCCTAGGATATGTAAGACCAAGAGTTTGTGGGACCTGTTGGAGTTAGTTGGGCAGCCAACTTCTCGGGGTCGTAACTTAGTCATATTATCTTCGTTTGGCGCATATGATACCTTGTTGGAACGGTCTTTCCAAGTACTACAAGTTTTTCCATAGGCCCCTACTGATGACTACGTTTCTACATCAAACCTCAAAAAACATTATTTACGGGGTCAAAACTTCTCCGAAAGGTCAGGACTCAAAAAACAATTAAAAGTAGTAAATTCTAAAATGAACAAGGAAACAAATGAAACTAACTGTGGGGTCTAGATGGAATAGGCAGGTGGCCACCAATATCCACTTGGATCATTCGTCCCACGTTATGAAGTAATGTTCCGCAGTACATGCAGAGCCTCCATGAGGTGAGGGAATTTCTGTTGAACCTAGTCCTTGGTGAACCACTTGCCCTGGTAAAAGAGTTGGCCTGCTTTGGCAACTCAACATAGCCACATCCTCTGTTGGCGAGTGTTCTTAATCTATGTGTCCATGATATGATTAGTTGTGGCCTATTCCATGTAGTTCAAGTTGAGCTCTATTGGTGTGAGTTGTTCTGGAATGTTAGATGTGTCCAAGAATGGTGGAAAGTATGGCCAAAGGCAATCTACATTGATCACTGGGTGCATACCAAAGAATGGTGGGATGTTGAGCTCGAAGGCATTATCACTAACAACCTTGGTGATGGTGTATGACAGATATCGGAGTGGGAAAAGCTTGTGGTACGGTCGAGCAAGGTGCTGCTTCTGCAAATGTAGCCAAACTTTGCCGTCCACCTGGAACTTATGTGACACTCGATGTTGATCATGGCACTGCTTGTACTTAGTATTGGCTCTATCCTATATATCATGGAATTTTTGGAAAATGTTTTGAATGTGCTCAATGAAGTTATTAGCCCTTTCAGCTTCGAAATGAATGTGATCTGAATATACATGAGTGGCTGCAAATGGTATGGCCATATCAATGGGGCATAATGGCTGAAATGCCAACCCTACCTGAAAGGGGTTGTGGCCTGTTGAGTTGTGGAGAGATTTGTCGTAGCTGTGTTGGACATAGGGGATACTTTCATCCAAAGTTTATGGATTCTTCGAGTTGTACATGCGCATAATGTGTATGATCATCCTGTTGACAACCTATGTTTGGCCATGAGTTTGGGGATGGAAAGTCATGGACTTAGTAAGTTTTGTATACATCATTGACCAAAGACTTGATCAAAATGAAATCAGGAATTTGTTGTCCTGATTTGTGACAATGGAATATGGGATCCCAAAGTGTACCCACACTTGCTAAAAGAAGAGAATCTGTCAATGACCATGAAAATGAAATTGTTTCCATTCTTAGTAGAAGGAATACCTGAAATGTAATTGATGGAGACAGATTCCCAATGCCGGATAGGAGTAGGTAAAGGAGTATAGAAGCCTTGCTTCTTGATGGTTCGTTTGGCAATGGTGCAAGCGGTGTAGGATATGTTATCACTCAGGTTGTCCTGAAGCTCCAGAAAGGATACGGCCGAGGTAACCACAAACCAACTTTGGGCTGCAGGTTCTAGACCACCTGCAGTTAGAGAGGGCTATCTCTTTCTAATTTAGCTTTGTTGATGATGATTTTAGGCTAGTTATTGAGTTCAGGGGTTTTGTTTGTGTTTTGGTGGGAAGATTGATGTTTTTCAAGTAAAGAGGCAGGTATAGTGTGAATGTTTTGAACCATTGGGCATGGAGTCAAAGAATAGGACTGTTGGTGCGTTTTCTTGGTCACAAGAGGAATAAGGAGCAAGGTAGCTGCACATGGAACAATTTTTCAAGTTTAAAGGATGGAAAGAATGCTAAAGAAGTAGAGGCAATTAAGAATCTCTCAATCAGCTTAACAGAGAAGGGTGAATGAGATCTATCTAGGGTCAGTAAAGAATACCTAAATAACTGTCAAACACATGTGAATTAGAGTAAATATGAGCCACCGGGAATTCATATTGATGTCCAGTTCAGTTTAGATGAAAAAACATAAAGAAATAGCAAAAATTGAGCCTAGAGTGCAGTTAAACAAGTTCTAAGCTAATATTTCTTTCTGCTATTTAGAGGGTGAAAGATGAAAACAGAGGTAAGAAGCACTTATTGAGTCATGTGGCAGCACAAGGATTCCACATTCACTTCCTCAGATCATTAGACATAGAGCAGACAGTCGTTCCTCCAATCTCTTCACCAGTCTTTGATTAAGTAAAACATATCAGGTATACAATGCGAGTCTCTAGCGAAAATTATCAATCGACCAACCCTTGAAACAATGCAGAGGGTGGTATATATAGGAAAAATTCTCCAAAATTGTTTATTACAGTTGTGACCTAAACAAGTCTGAAAGTAAAAGATTACTTTAAACTAAATCTACCAGGAATAAATGCAAGAAAATATCTATGGGCTGCGCTGAGGGGAGCCGTATCAAAATTGAATTAATGTGTTGTCCTCGATGGCTTGGTGCAGTGCTTCTGCAATAACTGTGCATGGACTTCTGCTCCGTTGTAGTTCGGTGGCTTTAAGTGCTTTAACTGTGATTTGAGAGCTGGGATGGGCTTACACCATCTGATTTGACTTTGCTGGAGGCCATTCAATGTTGACCTGCTTTGGGAACTGAAGATTTCCATTAAAAATTTAACTGATACTCTTTGCCGCTTCATCTTTCCTCTGATACTCTTTGACAAATGAATCGAGTCGATTCTCTCCTTTGTTGTGGGTCAAATCAAAATTTAGTGGCCGCTGTTCGGCCCTCTATTTCCTTTAGAACTGTCTTTTGCTCCATTCTGAATGCCTTGCGAAGAAAAATGTGTCATTCGGTCCTTTTTGGGCTTGCTGGGGGCTGCACAATGAGGGGTTTTCCATTTCGGCCCATTTAATCGCGCATGAAAAACTGTCTCAGAATTTTAATCCGGTCTTCCTAAGCACGATTTTCGCCTCTCGCTCCAAAAATTGATGATGACATCAGTGGGTGGGACCATGGTATGGCGGATGACGTGGCAGGATGACGTCAGCATGTACGGTGGATGACATGGCAAGGGTGACTCGGTAGGAGGCCGACGTGTGCAGATGATGTGGTGCGGTGACTCGGTAGGCACGTAGAACAGGACAGGTGACATGGGGCGCGCGTACAGAAGGCGGAAAGTGGTTTCATCAGACCGCTTTCTGTACGGGAGTGGTATCCGTCAGAGCCCTTCCGATGCAATAGAAAGTGGACAGGTGTCTTTTGTACGGCGGAGAAACCGCCTCGCCATCGGAAGCTAACGACTGAGCAGCGGGGCACCTCCGAAATTGCCGAGAACCGTCGGATGGGGAGGGCCCGATCCGACGGTGGACGCAACAGGTGAATCAGCAGGGGAATAATGGAGGGGCGTGCGAATATTTGTATTTTGATATAGCATGGCGGGGAGGGTAAAAGCTTAGGAAATGCAGGTTTTTGTGGGTTAGTTTAGGCAGGGGGGACATAACTTAACATTTAATCAAGATTTTGAACATTAATCTTTGGGAAAAGACTGCAGAGGGGTAAAATGTGGGGTTTTAAGGGGTAAAGGGGTGCTGAAGGTTGTTATTCTGACCAGGTGTCAAAGTAACTCCTGCTAGGACACGGATGGGTTAACAACGACCCCAGATGGACTGTTTTTTCCCAGACTTAGGAGAATAGGGCTATAATGCCAGGGAGGGGATATTTAATATTTTTTTGGGGATTTTTATACATAGTTTTAGTAGGGGAAAGGGAAGAGTCTAGGGAGTTAGATAATAAAATTAGTAGTCAATATGGAGATGATGAGAAAGCGCTAAGGTAATGAACCTTAGGCTATTTTGGGGGAATATATCTTTGTAAAAGAAGAATGGAAATCCTTGAGTGAGGCAGATCTTCACCAAGGCCAATGTTATGGAACATGATGAAACTAAGAGGCTCAAGCAGATCTTGACCTCTTTGGGGAAATTAGTGAGTGATTTGGGGAGTAAGGAGAAAGGGGAGTTAGTTATGTCCAGATTGAGCTTTTCCAGATGAAAAACTGCATCATTTATGTGATCTGAAAAGATATAACACTTTAGAACACATAATTGATCATGAATCATTATTCTGCAACCTCAAAAGCTACCTACCCAGCCTACTTTCCTAACATTTTTTCTTCTTTTTGGTTTGGGTGCACTTAAACTTGCAGACCCAGCTTTACAATTTTTTCTTTTTTCTATTCTACTATCTAAGTCTACACTTATTTCTGCCAAGGGCCCAGATTAAGTAGTTGGGCTCCTTTGATTCTCTACCTATCTACAAATCTGCCAAGATTAAGCTGTTTGGACATATATCATTCTCTATATTCTAAAACAGAAAATTGAAACCTGGGGAGGCAAAGATTAAGTTCTTTGGCCTTCCCTTAACCTAAAGAACTCTTCAAAAATGGAACAACTCATCAAAATTGGAAGATAGCAGTGACATTTGGACTAGCACACTTCATGGCTTCTTCTTTGGTCTCTTCTGGAAATACGGAACACTGCAGCATGCAAAGTATGACATATTTGGCATGAAAAATGTCAATCGTGAAAAATGAACACCTGTCGCAACAGGAGGCTAACAGGATCTAATGTACTTTCCAACATCCTGATGAAGTTTCGGCCAATAAAAATACTTCTGCAATACTGCCACTCTTTTGTCTACTTCGAAATGTCCGTTGACCTGACTATAGTGCTCCTCCCAAATCATCTTGGCACACTGACTTGAAGGAACACATATGTGTGCTAGGTGACATAACCTTACATCCTGAAGGTGAAAATTTGGAGCTTACTCCCCATCTAGGAGTGCCTGCTATATGATGTCAAATTCTAGATTGTTCTTGTAAAGATGTGACCACGCTGAGGTCTCATGCCCACAAGAGTCGAGCATAGTTATCAACACCATGACCGATGGTTAGCTGAGCAAATAAACGACATTATTGGTGTTTCCCTTCTTATACTTATTTTTAAAATGGAACTTTTGCAGATAAGTGGACCATTTCTAATGGCGATAGTTCTGCAACTTCCCTTGTGTCTGCATGAACTGTAGAGGTCAGGGGTCTGTGCAGATGACCGTTTCCTTCCCCATAATGTAATTCTTCCATTGACGATAAGCATGCATAATGGAATACATTTCTTTGTTGCAAGTGGGGTATTTTTTGGACTGTGTCTGAAAGTGTCTAACTGTGGTAAGCCACTGGATTCCCATGCTAACTAAGGACTACACCAATAGCATAGTCAGAGGCATCTGTCTCAATATAAAATGGTTGTTGCAAGTTTGGTAATGTGAGCACTTGTGAAGAGCAGAAGCAATGTTTCAACTTTGTGAATGCCTTCTATTGAGATTTGACCAAAATAATTTTTTTATTTTTTAAGTATGGGGGATTACGCAGTGCATTATATGAGATATCATTTTTGGGATTCAACTGCGTTAAGTAAGTCATTCAAACGTATGACAATTTCCATGAGAGGTAGTCGTAACTGACTAATTTCTCATGATTTTTGAATAGTTCACTTAGCACTCATTGCATCGGGTGATGCTCACAGGGGTGAAGAAGTGGGATTGAAACTAGTGAAATGTGGAGAACGAATCACATAGCATCAATCATCACTTCCGGGGCTTGCACCCGGTAACCAGGACTTCCCAGGAGGTCACCCATCCCAGAACTCCTCTGGCTCAAGCGCGCTTAAGGGCCAAGTGATATTAGAGAACCCCAACATGAACCTGCGGTAGAAATTGGGAAGACCCAGAAAGCTGCAGAACTTTGTGAGAGTGGTTGGAGCCGACAAATATCGAATGGATCCACATGCACCCCAAATTCATCAATAATGTATCCCATAAACTAAACCTGGGTCATGGCAAAAGAGTGTTTCTTGAAATTGGCACACAACTTGTGTTATCACAGTGTTTGGATAACCTATCAAATGTGGTGGAGGTGCTCTTCCCAACTCTGGCTGAATATCAGGTTGTCATCCAAGTATAACACTACAAATGAGTTGGTGAATGGCCACAAGATGTCGTCCATGAGACTCATGAAGGTTTCAGGAGCATTCATCAACTCGAAAGGCATAACCAACAATTCAGAAAGGCCCTCCTTGGAATTGAAAGTAGTCTTCCACACATCAGAGGGTTTGATTGGTACTTGGTGATATATAGACTTCAAGTTGATCTTGCTAAAATATTTGCCCCCCTTGAGTTGGTCTAGAAGTTCATCAATCCGTGGGATGGGGCACCTATTTCAGAAAGTGATATTATTCAACGCCTGATAGTCTATACAGAGTCTCCAACTCTCATTCTTCTTTTGTACCAACATAATTGGGCTCCCACAGTGCGATGAACTCTATCGGATGTGACCCTTTTGCAGCAACTATTGAATCTGCCTCCTGATGTAATCATTCTACAGAAGAATGCACTCATATATTGGTCCATTGGGCAATGATGCACCTGGGGTCAGATCGATGGAGTGTTTGACTTGACATTGCAGAGGCACCCTTGCAGGGAGGTGAAGATGTCCTCTAACTCCTCAATGACCTTGTCCATCTATTGTTGTAGTGTGGGGGGCCATGTCTACAGGTTGTGGCCACAACCTTCTTCTTGTATTGGGGGGGAATCATAAGGAAAACAAATTTCTTGGTATGGGAAATGATATTACTGCATTTCGTTCTAGTGATCAAGGAGATGGTGGTAGACGGGGCTACCTCTGGTATCCTATACAACAAATTAGCCAAATTAATAATCATAGGGTGAGGTATAGACTCATATACAACATGTCTCTTCCACAATATGGTTGTACTAACAATACATCACAAAAGTCAAAAGGAGAAATGTCACATAGTACCTCATCCTTGAAGGGCTTGATGCTGTAGCGAGGGAGACATTGATGGATGAAGCGAAGATCTCATCCTTGGTGAAGACACCCAATGGTTTACGACTATGTATGTTATTTAGTGTTTAGGCCCATCCACTTCATGGCCTTTGCTAAAACAAGGTTCTTTTGGCTCCCACTGTTCACAATGAACTACAGTGGAGAAACTTTCATCCAAATCTATGAGTGGTAGAGGCATTCGCTCTCCACTGGATCTTCAGGCTCAATCTTCTAGATCTTGGTGGTGGCCATCGTAACATTGGTCTCTCAACCAATGATATGCTTCCTTTTGTTAGTTTCCTTATTGAGTTTTGATTCAAAGTCAGAACCTACATCTGATTCGGAAGCCCTCAGCTTCGCCACCATTGAGTGCTTCACCCGACACTCACTTTTATTGTGAGTGGAGCACTTATGCAACTCATACCATTTTCCTATGTCCTTCTTCATCTTTGTGGTGTTGTTCTTTGCTTGCAGCTTTAGCGGGCTATGCTGGGTAGCCCTGCCTTGTCTTGGTCCTTTGTTATGTTGTTTGGGGGCGCCTTTTACTTGCTTTGGATTTGCAGATCCAAAGTCCCTCTTCTTGTGTTTAAACTTCTACTCAATTTTGACAGTGTACCAATACGCTGTGCTGAGCGATGGAATGTCCAAGAACTCCATCTTGTCCTAGATGTACTTGTGTAGACAGTGGCGGTACTTGAGCACCAAATTCCTCTTAGTATCCTTGATATCGAGCTTTGTGTGAAGGGTATGGAATGTATTTGTGAACTCTGGCATATCTTGGTCCCTACTTTGCCATAGTGTGGTCCACTTTATGTATTTGTATTCATAGCTCCCGACAGGGTAATATTGTTCTTTGATGGCATTTTGGAAATAATTCCAAGTGGGTATGGCTAAAAACAACGAGAGGTGATCCTATCCTTTTGTTCACAATAGGTTTCCCACCAGTACTTGACATGTGGGGCAGCTTTGAGAAGTGAAAAATTAATATTTTTGCAATTGGAAAATTCATCAATTGAAAAACATCCTTCCAAAATATTTAACCATTTATCTACGACATCTGCATTTATCTCGTCTTCGAATATTGGAATATCGAAGTTAACTTCCACGTTAAAAGGAGTTGAACCTCTAGTGTGGCTGCTGGCTGAAGATGCATCGCATGTGGGTAGTCGTCAAAGGATTTGGGGAAAGTTATCCATCATCGCGTCCCTCTATCACTCGAGGGCTTCCTCGAGCAACATGTTGAAAGGAGCTCGTGCCCCGTCATATTTCTTTTCGTCTTCCATGGTAGGTCATCAGGTTTTGGGAGGTTGATCTTGCAATGGTTCAACCAGATAAAGCCCTAACTCCTTATACCCTGACCTTGTTGGGGATATGTAAAGAAAAACAGAGAAAGAGCAGACCGCTCTGATACCATTGATATGAACTTAAATAGGAACAAAACAATTTAATAGATATAATCATAAACACAGAGATGTAGCATTAAAACACTTCATTTAATTAATACAAAAATACTGAACTATGCCTACAAACATAATGGAAATAAGATAGCTCGATCAATGGTAGCTTATCTCTAAGAAGAGATGTGGCAGCTACATGCCTCTTAATTGTGTTACAATCAAATTCAAGGGCCTATTTATTATTGGAAAACATGAGAAAACACTAAACAACCAAAACCCTAACCCTAGGAGATGTAACACTAAGAGCTTGTGGGCCTCGTTGGGGTTAGGTGGGAAACCAACTTCCAAGGGTCATAACTTGGTCATATTATCTCCGTCTGGGGCGTATGATACCTTCTTGGAAATGTTTCACCGAGTATTAGAGGGTAACAACACGTTGTTATCCATGTTGTTGGGCTTATCGCAAACCCCAAAAAACGACGTTTAGGGGGTCAAAATTGCTCTAGAAGTTTAGGACCCTAAAAACTGCTAAAAATAGTAAATAATAATATGAACAAGGAAATGGATGAAACTGACTAGGGGGTCTAGGTCGAATAGGCAAGTGGCCACCAATATCCACCTGTATCATTTGATGAGTTTGCAGGTATACTTATGTAGGAAGAAGAGTGGAGAAGAAGTCATAAACAAAAATCTTCCCTTTCATATTTAGCATTGATGGCTAAAGGAAAGCATTCATTCAAAGATAAATAGTGGGAGAAAAATAAAGGAAAAAAGACACACGTAAAATCATTTGAAGGTACGCCTTCACCAAGGATAAATGCCAAATCAAGTAGAAATGATTTGTGTTATTACTATGGAAAACCTATTTATTTTGCTAAGATTTGCATGAAAATAAGGTCTGATCAATTTAAACAAATAAGGCATTTAGGAAATTATGTTGATATAGATGAAACAATCAGACATGATTTTAACAATCTTAAATTAATTGTGTCCAATGCTACTTTATCAGCAAAAACTAATGATGATAATGCTTGGTTTATAGATTCTGGTGTATCAATCCACATGTCATCCAAAAGGGATTGGTTTGATGCTTATCATGAGTTCAATAACTGTGCACAAATCTATTTATGAGATAATAGATCACTTGAAATTAAAGGATATGGTGACATAAGTGTTACCATGCCTAATGGACAAGAGCTTCCATAAATTCAATTTAATTATTAGTAATTATTAGGTGTTGGTTAGGTATTTTACTTCCATGAAATATTCTAGAATACTCATAGTATTATACACAACTCAAATGTTTAGATTTATCTCCAAAGTAATTATGTCATTTTTTAACGTTTTAATGAAATGGATTACTAAAAATTTTGTCATATAAACAACTATCATATGAAGTGAACTATGGTTTTTGGGGCATGTGGTATTGATAAGCCATGGTATTGACCCATGCTATTGTAACAAAGCCTATTTATAGATTAAGAATCTATATGGTAAAGTGGGGGTGAATGGCCATGATTAACAATTTTGGTCCGTATTTTTAAAATTGTAAAAATGTGTGTGTTATATATTAATTATTTATAGTTAATAATAAAATAATAACAATTTAAAATAAAGTTATAATTGAGTTAGCGTTTTTTATTATTTTTTAAATATTAGAAACATGAGTTGTATCATGTAGTAAGTGTTTTGATGTTCATTATGAATTGATGGTTATAGATAGTTATATGAGTACATTAATTTAATGTATATAGTTACACTAATTATAAATTTTCAATCATAAATGTGAAATAATGAATTAATCTATAAATCACTTCTTCTAACTTGTGAGGTGTGAGAAATGCATAATTTTTTGAATTATAAAATTGTCATGTATGAAAAAGACATTTTCTTCAATTATTTTTAAATGGTCACTTAGACTAGGTATAAACCCTTGAGGTGTGAGAAATGCATAGTTTTTTGAATTATAAAATTGGCAAATATGCAAAACACATTTTTAAAATTATTTTGAAATGATCACTTACACGGGGTATAAATGGGTATAAAAGCTTGAACTCCTCATAGCTTCAAACTTTTTTTTTTTAACGCGAGACTCTTCTTTTCACTAAAATAGTTTCCCAAACAAAATGAAATATATCCATTTCCTAATCGAATTAAATAAAAATAGTATTAAAAAAATTGATTGTTGTGACAGAATGAAATACATTCATCTACACTGAAATATAATTTAATAATTGACATTACTTCATAAATTAAATCCTAAAATGTTTAATTACTTTAATTTAATTGACATTACTTTTTAATATTTTTTAATTTTCTAGAGCTCGGCACGGTACACAGAAAGAATATGTGGTTCATGTATCCAAAAGGAATAAATGGTCGCTTGTTTATTCATGGGAATGAGTGAATGACGATCTGTATCCAAAATGGTGGTTTATGTGAGTAACAAAACCACCATCATTCTTGATTTCACAGTAGTTATCCTACCCACATAACACAACCATGTTCAACGAGGGCTATAAAACAGGCACGTCCTCAGCAGATTGATAAGAATCACAATAACGTTTGCCATTATTAGAGTTGATATTATTTCATTTCAGGAAACCATGACGATCAGGTTCTTCGGCTTTGCTTTAGCTCTAATGTTAGTACTTGTGGTGGTGCATGCAAAGGAAAATTCCTTGTGTAGCGACGAAAAATCCGAAGCGGAAGTCCTTAATTTGACACTCTCAAAAGGCTATTCTTAGATTTAGAACAACAGACGAGGGCCTCTACCAGTTACAATTACAATACGTCGAGTGTAGGTACCGAGGGGTCACCCGCTGCCTACGAACAAGCATATTGCAATGAGAAATATGTAACTAGGGTTGATTGAACCAACTTCCTTACCAATATCTGCAATGAAAGCTTGGGCTTATGCCACAATTCCGTCGGTGCTTACGTTCCATCCGACGCAGATTTCTTCATCAAATATGAGAAGTACACTTTTTAGTATCAACTACATTAATATTAGAAATTGCACCACATGTTGCAATGGAAACCTTGTGGGATAAAGAGAAGATGGAAGTCAAAATTCTATGTAATTTTTCTTAGCACCGCTTGTAGAATTGTTGCTTTCTATTGAGAGAGAATATATGAAGGGGGACAAATATTTTATGGAAAAAGTTCGTTACACATTTTAATTGATTAATATCGGTTTTTAATTTTATGCTAGATAATAATTCAATAGTCTAAAACCAAAATCAACATTTCGAAATGGGACAAGTAACATAAGATGGGGGTTTCAAAATGGGACAAGTAGCATAAGAGGGGAGTTGTTCTCACAGGGGATGGCTTATGGAGTAATTATTATTATTATTTTATTTAGAGGAATATCCAAGTGGGGCGACTAGAGCCTCTAAGACAAAAATGTTATGAGTAACTAGGTAGAAAAATCACATTTATGAGAACATAGGTAGAAAAGTCTTGAATCAATTGGTAGTCAAAGGGTACAAGGGTATGAGTATGGTAGAAATGTTGTAATGTAATGTTTAACATTTTCACTAAGTCAAAATACATAAAATAAAATAAAACAAAATTATTAATGTCATTTAACCTTTTTAACTCAAGTCCAAATAAAATAAAATAGATAAAAACAAAAAGTAATCCTATAAAACTAAAATAATAATAAAAAAAATAAAAATGACCCATAGTATTGAAACATGGTATTCAGAACCCATGGTATTGACCCATGGTATTCATGTAGAAGTCTATTTAAAGGGGGGAATTAATCCAACCTATTCCATCTTAACTTTGGATCTACCAACCCATGAGAGCGATCAAATCTATTTACACTCTAAAAGGTTTTCATTTGAAGGGATTTGATCTCTCTAGGAGCTTCATATATCCAAAGTTTCCAAAGTTAAGATTGATCTTGGTGGTGGCTATAAATTAGCAAAAATATGGCCATTTAAGATCCCCTCTGGGTTCTTCATATATTGTTAAGATGGATCTAGGCTAGTGGCTATAAATTGGAGAAATGTAACCATTTAAGGTCCCATCTAATCAGTCTCTTTCTCATCAACTTTTCACATTAATAATTTTATTTCTATTACCTCACAAGAAACAAATAACCTCATTAATATCGAGGCCGATCTGTCATGCTCTTTCTTATCATCCACTTTTCACATTAACATTTTTCTTTCTATTACCTCATAGGAAATATTGGTGATAAAGAAAGTGAAAATGATGACAGTTGAAAAATGAATAGCAAGATGATTTAACTAACAAAGGTGTGTAAATCAAGAAAGTCCAAAAACGAATAGCAAGAGGATTTAACTGATTTAACTAACGGAGATGAGTAGGATTGAAATAGTGGTGATAAAAGCCCCACGGGGTTAGGCGAGTTGGTAATCACAATGCGGTGAAGTTTGTTAGAAAGGCGGGCTCCATACTGAAGGTCAGGAGTTCAATTCCCTTGAACTATCCGAGCGCTGTGGAGAGGGGCAGGTGCAGTTCCCAGGGGTTATAGTGGTAGCAGTCCCAGATGTTATAGTGGTAGCACTCAGAATGATAGTGGTAGCCGTCCCAGGGGTATAGTGGTAGCGGTCAAAATCGACCCCATGTAAGGCGAGTTGCGAGGCTGCTCCAGTTGCCAATTCCTCTCTAAGCAAAAAAGAAGAAAGAAATAGTGGTGATAAAGAAAGTGAAAAATGATGACAGTTGAAGAAAGAATAGCAAGATAATTTAAATAACGAAAATGAGTAAGATTGAAATAATGGTGATGAAGAAAATAAAAAATGATGATCGATAAAATTTTATTTCAATATTATCTATTTTCTATATAATTTAAATGTTAATTTATAAAATTTGATATTACATTTTTTTTAATAAAATAAATATAAAAGTTTAAAGATCATTAAAATTTTATGGATTTTGACCTACATAGAAAGAATTGGGATTTTATGATATTTGTTCTAATATAATAGTGAAAAGGAAAACTATAAAACTATACATCAAATAGTTTTGATGTAACACAAAATGGAATATTTAAATCTATTAATAGAGAGTAAAATCTTTGTAGTCCAGTGGTGAAGCAATATAATAAATATGCTTTTATGATATTTGTTCTAATATAATAGTGAAAAGGAAAACTATGAAACTATAAGGGAGAGATTCCTAATGTTGTGCAAGGACCAGTAATTGATATAGTACTGGTCCCACCAAACTACCATAAATTGAGACTTTTGAAACCAATATTTAAACAAAAATAAATAACATTAAGTATAAATAGGTATTAATTTATGTCCAAAATTTCCCCATACATTGATTGGGCCCACAACTGTCCATAAATAATATTTTGCTAGTTAAAACTGCTAACCATATTGACCCAACTAGAAAACAGCTAAAACAATAAAGGCTTCCAAAATGGCCTATTCCAGAACTACAGAGCAGCAGTCACTTCAACCCCCACTCATCAGAACTGCAACTTTACATCCCAAAGGAATAATCCTACCTGCACATAACAAAAGGGAATGTATGTCAGCCATAACTGCTGTGTTGTTCAACAACTAAACACCCTATGTTCAATAAATGACACCCAACCCAATAACATTTAAACTCACTTTGTGCAATAAATGACACCCAGACCCAATAAATGCAATAAATGACACCCAACTCAATCTATTTCTCATTAAAACAGATCAAAGGACATGGATCAACAAATAACCAATTCCCAAGCATTAGATCACATCAAATTAAATCCAAACCACACATTCAAAATGAATCCATTGCAATCCATGTGCATCCATGTCCACCAATTAAATTCAAGTGCCCAAAACTATAAAAGAAGTCCACCCACTATTGAAGTTGCATCTTATGCTTTCAAACCATTCAACAAACTTGAAGACAACATCACAAAACAATTGCCAATATATCCAGGTTAGTTATATGAATTACAACTCATTCTTCTTATAGTTTTTTTTTCATTGTTTTCATTTATCAGATTCTTACGTGATTTGTCTGGCCATAACTGCTAGAAGGATACCTGGATGGTTTCACAAACAACCATTGAAATTCATTGTTCTTTGTTTTCATTTATCAGAGTTCTTACATGATCTGTCTTGCCATACTAAATATTCAGAGTAACTAAATATTCCAAGGGGGGTTTTTCTTGGTTTTCTTGAAGATAATAGGGATGTGGTTCAAAAGAGTTCCATGCTACTGTAGCAAAAATAAATTCAAAATTTTATTTAATAACCATGCGGCAACAATGATGAGAACAAGAGCAAACAATCTTGATTATAATTTATCATAAACTAGAGACACATCAACAGGGCTCTTTAGTGCCTTCATTACATAGGTAAGCCTATGTTTTTGGTAGTCATTGCTTGATGCTGGGATACAATACAGTTTAGCGTCAAAAGGGACTTCACTAATTTGAATGAGTATGGTATCAAAAATCATTGTGGTATTGGCATGGACCATTATCTTTGTTCTGTTTTATAGTGAGATATGGGCTCAAAGGAATCATGATTTGAGATGGTCAAAGGAGGAAAACAAAACATTGATAAACTACTTGACAGTTATCTTGGTTTTCATCACTTCTGAGATTTTGGCATTGCTTCTTTTTATTCTTCCTTGAGATTGTTGCTTGCGAATTTCCTCTTCAACTACTATTTCCAAATCAAACCTATGGTCTCTCTAATGAACGCAAAATTGAAGATTAAAAATATTCCATGCAAGTGGCATGTTTTACTTAATCAAAGTAACAAAATTTCCGGGGTGTGATCATGGGTCCTGGTTATTCATGTATTTCATGGACACCTTGATATGGTATTCCATTCTCACATCCTTCATTTTGTGTGGGAATATTATCCCATCTTGGTGAGATAAGGAATATTAGACATTTGAGGTTGTGAGTGCTATCCAAAACCTAGAGAAAATATTAAAATGTCAATCCATCAATGTGAAAACTAATTTTTGCAGGTGGCCCTAGGAGGTGAACTTTCACTGCTTATTTCAGGAAAACGAAGCAAAATTTTGAAAATCCACGAGAAGTTGCAGTACCGAGAAATTTTTGGCAATGCCAAATAGAAAAAAAAAAGTAAAATGATATTTGAAACAACTATCATAGAATCCTACTTGAATCCATAAAAAAGTTGCTAAATTGATGAACTATGGATTTACTTGGAATGATATTTGCAAAATTTTGACACTGCCCTATGAAAGTTAAACATTTACTCTCATTATGAAAACAGATGAATACATGGAAACATAGCTTAATTGCACAATTTCCTTGATCACTTTGGGTTTGGGTTATAAGAATTTATAAGCAAGTGTTACATTGTTGGTCATTTGGTGCCATTGTCAGCCTACACAACATATGTACTCCACAAAGATCATAAAGAGTTACAATTAGAACTAGTGGACTCTTCAAGGAATCTGGCACAGATAGATTTACAAGGGTTTAAAGCAAAAAACCTTAGGTTAGGTATTAATGGGTGGCATTGTCAGCCTACACAACATACAGATTCCATGAAAACCATGAAGAGTTATGACACGGAATTATGGACTCTGCCAGGAATCTGGAAAAGATATATTTACAAGGGTTTAAAGAAAAAACACTTAAGCTATGTATCAAAACCCCCGATCCATTGTAAGGCTATTAATACATGAAAAAAACAGCATTTCAAATGAATCTAAGCCACATCAACAAGAAACAACATCAGAAACACAAAACAATTTCATCTCCATTACAAAAACAAAATTCCACTTCACCACTGAACCCTTAACGGGATAGACAGAGTATGAAGCCATCCCCAAGGGTTCCAATATTGTTCTGGTCTCCCCCACCAAATAAAGAAGAGAGGCAGGGGAAAAAATCCAGGTGATTTTGACAAAAAACCTCGCTCTCAGAAACCTACATATAAAATGAAATAAGTCCCCAGGGACAATTGGGTCTGCTTCTCCGAACAAAATCCATCCAAACAAAAGATGAATGAATAAAACTCATTACTAAAAATGATAAAACGTGATCATTTCTAAGCACTCATTCCATCGACTCTTGAAAATTCACATATCAAAATTCAAAGATATGAAGTAGATGACTTGACTCACCCTAATCAGGGTATAGATTGGTAATACCAGCATCAGATTTTTCAAAAACGCATCACAAGAAAAACATAATGATTTACCAACATTGGAGCTACATGAAATCGAGTATAAAGGATCGAACCCATGACATGCCTCTCTAGAGAAGTTGTAGTACTGAGACATTTTTGGCAATGCCAAATAGCAAAAAAAATGGAAAATGATATTTGAAACAACTATCATAGAATCCTAGTTGAATCCATATAAAAGTTGCTAAATTGATGAACTATGGATTCACTTGGAATGACATTTGCAAAAGTTTGACACTGCCCTATGAAAGTGAAAAATTTACTCTCATTGTGAAAATATATGAATACTTGGAATGGTGGCCATGGACCGCAATGGAGAAGTTGCAGTACTGAGACATTTTTGGCAATGCCAAACAACAACAAAAATGGAAAATGATATTTGAAACAACTATCATATAATCCTACTTGAATCCATATTAAAGTTGCTAAACTGATGAACAGACAGGCAATTGAGAGACTACAAAGTAATTTGTAATCAGAGATTATGAAGTAATGCAATTCGATTTCCTGTAACATAAGTAATGCAATTTGATTTCCTGTAACATAAGTAATGCAATTCGATTTCCTGTAACATACATGTTGATAATTTCCTGTAATAAAGGAAAAGTATTTTTGCAGAAGTAATAAAGCATAATTTACAAATATTCTAATGTCTAAATGCATGCAATAATTTTACAGGTTGTTGCATCTATGGCAAAAGGAAGTTACTCTGCTCGTACAAGGAGAAGTGGCAAGAGAGTGACAAGGGGTGCGCAGCTGTGATGCACATCATCTGATGATGACAGGCCAGCTGATGTCAATGCCAACAATGCACCAGGGAACATTGTTGAGGATGACCATGTGACAGCAGCTGATGTTAACATACCATCAGCCACAGAACCACCATCAACAACAGTCCAAGGGGCAAGCTCAACTAAAAATATTAGTGTTATAAGAGGATGGAAAAAATAACAAATGTTAGTTGCAATTTATGACATAGAGTTTCATGGATACTAAGTTCGGGTATCTGCAAAAAAACATGGTTTTCCTCCCTCATCAATACATTATTGGATAAATGGACTGACTCATACAAAATGTAGAGGACCTCTTACAGTTATGACTGAGGAGGAGGAGGCTGAGGTGGTTGAGTGGTGTAAAGAGATGGCCCAACTGGGACATGGGCTAGAGTTGACACAACTCAAATCAACAGTTGCTCAAATCTATCAAGGGAAGCCAAACCCATTCAAAGATGGGTTTCCTGGTAAATCATGGTGGTTTGGGTTTAAAAAAAGGAATCTAGAACTTGCATTGCATACTGCTGAGGGCCTTGACAGAGATAGAGCATTAAATTTGCGCCCTGCAGTTATGCAAAAGTTCTATGACACACTTTTTAGTGCTTACGATAAACATTCTTATGGAGCAGACCATATATGGAACTGTGATGAAACAGGGTTACAGGCAGGGAGGAATTGTGGCATGTGGGTAATTTCCAAGAGAGGGAGCCAAAATGTGCCAAAGATTTTTCCCAAGAGCAGGTAGTGGATAACTATTTTATGTTGTGTCAATGAAATTGGTACTTCAATCCCAGGATTTTATCTATTCAAAGGTAAAAATCAACTAAAAAACTATATACAAAACTGTGAACCAGGTGCATGCATGGCTGCACATCCCCATGCATGGATGACTAAAGAACTGTTTCTAAGTTGGCTTTTTCACTTTGCTGCATCGATACCAGGTGGCGTCTCGCCTAATAACAAACACCTTTTGATATTAGATGGCCATGGGAGCCACATGGCTATACAAACAATTTAGGCATCAACCTGTTGACATTGCCAGCTCATACCACTCACAGACTACAACCCCTTTACGTTAGTGTGTTTGGCCCTTTCAAGAACTATTTCTGGTCGGAGCGCGCTGCATGGATGGCAAAGAATCTAGGGGTTGAGGTGAAAAGGTTTGAGCTAGCAGAGCTAGCAGAGCTTGCAAGTAAAGCTTTTAAAAGGGCTTTGACACCATGAAATATCAAGGCTGTCTTTAGGAGGACATGAATCTGGCTACTGAACTACGATGCTCTTATGCATGATGCTAGTTGTAGCCAAGCGTTTCATGTGGATGGTCAGGAAGAAGGGAATGCGCAAATAGGTGTTGAAGTGTAAGAAGTAGATGACCAATATTATGTTGTTGTAGCTGGTAATATGATTTCCCTGTCTCAAGGACACTTATATGCTGAAGATGATGAAACTGTATGTGAAACACAATATAACAATGAACAAATTTGCAGTAACATGGAGATCATTCCACCAACTCAAGAACATGAAATTATTGTTGCTAATATTGTTAATGATATTGTTGAACATGCAATTAACAATGACCAATTGACATTGCCAAGCCAAGTATCCCCACCTTCATGGCTAGCAGAAGCAATGATCAATATGAATGCACATAGTGTCTCAGCAACCAATGAAGAAAGCATGAACATGCCCTCACAACCAGTAGAATTGAACAGTTAAATTGTTCATTTTTTTGTGGACAATAGATCAATGGAAGAAGATGAAGGACATAATGAGGCATCAAATGAAGATAATGATATAGTTCAATCAGTTCCAACAGATACTGAAAGGGAAGTACCAAGCAATGACATGCAAGTGGGAGGGGTGGAGAAGACACTTGGATGGTTCCTAAAGCTACCAGTAGAGAGAGTATCAATGAAAAAAAAGTGAGGTGCACCGGGTAGTCTTCGTCTGGGCCGAAGCTCACAGTTACTCACCTTAGAGGACTATATAAACCTGTTAGTTGAGTCTGAAAAAAAGAAATTTTAAATGAAAGAATTAAAACAGAAAAAGAAGGATCTAGTCAAGGAGAAGAAGGCAGTAAGGATTGTCGAAGCACAACGGTGAGTAGATGAAAGGATTGAAAGAGATAAAGCAATGCAAGTGGTCCTTATGGTCGAGCACCTCTCCTCTCGCTCTTGGTCGAGTACCTAAAGGTCCTCTCCTTAATAGTCGAGCCTACTTACGCATCCTTATTATTCGAGCATGCTTACGCACCCTAAAGGTTCAATTTACTTATTGGGTGGGGGGGGCGTTGGTCGAGCGAGATAGATGCTATTTTTTGCCTATTTGTCTTTCTTTCATTTAAATGGTAACCTTGGGCTTGTACTACAACAAGCCAATAGCTATCCTTCCAGCCAGCATATAGATCACTCTAGTCATTCGGCCCCCTATCCAAGCCCAGCAATGCTCGGCTTCCAATGATCGGCTATTGAGAGACCAGCTGTAAATGCCCACTGGCTCTTGACTATGCTAAGGACCAAATGGCAAGATAGGAAAAGGAAAAACAAAAGGCACAAAAAATGCTTGAAAAGGAACAAGGGATGATCAATATGGTTGACAATGATACAAGAATAGCTGACGAAACTAGGATTATTTCAAACTCATTGGACTCCATTGCAGATAATACACCATTATTCCAACATCTCATAAGCATTCAAGTGCCTCACTATCAAACTGAGGGTTTACCCACTTGCCTTATTCCTACTAGAGTTGGTGTCAATTCTATGTATGCTCATTACACACCTCCACTTAATGTAGGGGTCAGTAGTGCAAATGTGAGGTATGTGTAATCAATACCTCCATGGTTGGAAGCTTCAAATTGGAGTCAATCATATGGCAGCAATCAACCATTTCCTAATCAACCCTTGACAGGTAGGCCAACCTACCTGGCTCAAGAAGGTAACTCGGGGAGTTTTGGCACTCAAGATTCTCAGGGCCATAAAGAATAGGGGTGTCATATGTTTTTGGTTGTAACCACATTATGATGTGGATTTTGGATGGATTGTATCTTTTTCTTGTCATAGAAACATTTTGGCTTACAACCTAGGTTGTTTTATTTCATAATGTGTGATACATTGTAGCCAAAATAAATTTTAGAAGGAACATCTATAGTCTATTATAATGCAGAAATCTTACAAGATTCTCAGGGTCCTAAAGAATAGGGTTGTCATATGTTTTTGGTTGTAACCACATTATGATGTGGCTTTTAGATGGATTGTGTCTTTTTCTTGTCACAGAAACATTCTGGCTTACAACCTAGGTTGTTTTATTGCTTTGAAACGCTAACAACATTATGGTTCTATACATTCACTACATGGAAAAGCCAACAATAGCTTGGTTGGTTGTAAAGCAGTTTTATTTGCGAGCTAAGCACAAATGTTTATAAAAAATTGATTATTAACATTGAAAGACTATTTATTACAGTGGAAGAAATGCTAGTACCTAGAAAGACAAAAAGAGAAGCCAATGAAGTCTGCCACCCAATGGATGCAAACATAATAGTTAGACCTGAAACCAATGGCTCAAAAAATACACCAACCTCTGAAATATTTAAGAGAGATGATATCAGTCCACACAATATTCTACAATGATAACTTAGATACTTATTCCCCTTTTGAAATTGTTATGTCAATTCATATTATGTCTTGGGGATTCTTTTTCCACTCCAAAGATGAAAAATATTTCACAAAATAAATCACTTAATACTTCACCGTTAGCTTCAAAATGATGCTCCCAAGACTGATAAGTGATTTCTTATTGATATTAAACCTTAGAAAATTGATTTCTTCCTACTGAAACAAGTACATCAGATCTCAAAAAGCATATTTCAGATATCAGAAAACATATATCAGACCTTAGAAAAACACTTGGAAAGTCACCAACAGAAAAACATATGACTTTATTAGCCTCTTATGGTCAATGTGGAATGGTCTTAGGCTTATTATTATTGTCTTATGGTATTTATTAAGTCACAATAGCAATATGCTTCAGATCTAATTATTCATTGCAGTCAACAAGGATCATAGAAAGAAGGCCACTGTAAGCAGTTTTTCAACTTTGAAAGAATAACCTAGATCTAAGTAAGCTTACCTACAAGCACATCTGTAAAATATCTTAACTCTCGAACACATCCATCTTCTATTGAATAGAGAAAGAATTTAATACACAACAATAGCTCAAAACCAAAACTCATTAACCAACACAGTGGCGCACCCTACATTTCCTTTCTCAGATAACAAAATAAGGTAAAATAATGTCTCTAAACATGTGCAATAAGAACTTGGTTTCACTATGTCAAACCCTAACCCTACTCCGAACACCTAGTAAACCCTAGCTCCATGGATAACTACACATCAAGAAAATCTGTTGGTGCCTCATATAGAACTAAGCTTTCATCCAGAAATAGACAACTCCCATAAAAGCACCTTGGATAGCCTAAGGATGTATGCTATTTGAAAAACGGACCATGCATGCACCCTCAAAACTGAAGTAAACTTAAAGCGAAACTGAACAGTACCAAAAGACAAACCGGAATTTCTAAATCTGAACAACCTGCAGAATGGAATTAACTAAAGGTAGAAACACACGAAAGATACTAAGATTCACATATGCATGTTAACACAAGTATGCACCCTCTACACTCCTACATAATTGCACCTCCCTTACACTGCAAATTAGTAATGTGCCATCTTTATGCAAGGATTGTTGCACAAAACCCAAGACACACATTTAAAGCATCTCATTGCTATATGAATCTGCAGCATTGCTATGCAATCCAGACAAGAATATTGTCTACGCAACAAATAAGAACATTTAAGAAGGAAACCAATTGCCCTTATCTCACAATGTTCAACCCAAAAAGAATAGTAAGGAAATGGTTAAGAAACTAGTGCACTTTCCAACAATAAATTTCTTCATTATGCTCATTCCATTATTGTGAGATGGCTATCAATCAATACGAACAGTCACAATATCCTTACAATGCCTAGGGAAGGTCATTATTTTACAGTTGACCACGCATATCCTAGTTTGTGTTCTAAGAAGGTATTATCAGACGACATAATTCATCACATTACCGGGAGATAAGCTTTAAATCTTGATGTTGTAAAGAGTGAAACATATTGAACTCCAATTTTGTAAGTTCTAAAACCTTTTGAGTCTTCATATTTGGCGTCACGGAAACAATCAAATGTCAAAAACATTAATTGAAAAATTTACAGGAAGCTAAATTATTAAGACAGATTTTTAGTGATACAGGTCAGAAAAGCAACAACATCCCATGGCTTAATTGGCAAGACAAGCTCAAATGACCTAACTGTGTTTGTTTATATATCCAATAACATATATATTTTCATCCAGATCTAAAAAGGGTTTAGATTTCTCTAAACATAAGTGGATCTATGGTATTAGTATCTTTGCAAATAAAAAAATTTGTTACATCATGAAATCGTGGACCTACAAATAAATGGGGTCCTGTCCAAAAACCTCGATGTAGTTTCTTGCTTCCAATCTTGGCAAATTTATATGCCAACCATATTCCAGAACGTAAGATATCTGCCGACCACATAATTGAAACTGTAAACAGATCGTAACATGTGTATATTAGCAGATATCATGTTGCAATGATAGGATTACCCCCTCAACTCTTGTGACTGCCAAAAGGAAGCTTTAGTATGGCTACTTTTAAATATATTGTATAGAACATTTCTGCCTCTTCCAGAAGTTGCTCCCTGGGAAACAAAATTAGGGAAGCCCAAAACAAGTTGAGAAAACTTTTTATTTTTCCCTCTATTTAAATGGCCCAACATGCAAACTTCCCTTTCTGTTCTTTGAAGTGGGAGAACACAAACAAAACCCTAAAACCCTAACCTGTAAAACCCTAAACCCTCAAAACAAAACACAAAACCTGTCTACAAATTTAACAAAAATTCCAATAAACAAGGTGAGGTGTTGAAAAACACATTAGAAATGGCTGGTACCCTCAAAACAAAACCCCTAACCTACAAAACGGAAAACCTGTCTGCAAATTTAACAAAAGTTCCACAAAACCCAAAACCTGCCTGCAAATTTAACAAAAATTCCAATAAACAAGGTGAGGTGTTGAAAACCACGTCAGAAATGGCTGGTAGGATTAAATCCTACCAGATAGAAGCCATGTCCAAGTCCAGATCTTGCCACACCTTCGATGGACCTTCTCCAGTGCTCGCCACACCTGCCACACCTACAACAAGTGGGAAATTAGCAAATGGAGAAAAAAAAAACCATAAAAAACCACACAAAAACCACCAAAACCTGCATTTACCTATAAATGGCACCTTCAACCTCGAACTGGCTGAAATTGGTACTGGCTCCTCCCAAAACAAAAAATAGCGCAAATTAAACAACCACCCAGGAAACCCTAAACCATTGGCAGTCCAGACTGAACAACAATTGCACGCGGAAAGCCACAAGAACAAAAGAAACCCCGTTCCAACCATGGATTCGTGCAAGCAAACAATGGCGGACATCAGCTCAACCATGGCGGACATCATGCACAGGTAATGGAGCCATCCCACGCCATTGTCGGCGGAGGGCTTCGAACAAACATTGGACCCGAGCAGAAAACCCACAGGAAAACCACACATCGCAGAAAATAGGCGGAAACGAGCAGGGGGAAGGTCAACAGTTGCAGTTTTATGGCCTGAAACGCTGCACAACATGTGGCAGTCCAACCTGGATGCGTGTCGTACAACGTCGCGTGGTTTCCACGTGCTCGTAGGCCAGGTGGAGGGGAGGGCGCACAGGTAATGGAATCCCTCCCCTACATCAAATAGTTTTGATGTAACACAAAACGAAATTTTTAAATCTATTAATAGAGAGTACAATGTTTTTAGGACAGTGGTGAAGCAACATAATAAATATTTTTTTAATGAAAAAGCATTTATGCGGTCCATTTTAATAAAAAGAAATTATCAATTTAATATATTTTCCGAAATTGTATTACAAAAGCATTGGTACCATTTTTAATTTATGGTACATTGAATGCGTGTGATTTTTAGGTTTCACTACCACATATTTCTGAAAATTATGATGCAATAAAATATTACTTATTATAATTACACGATAGACTCTCAGAATATGAGAAATTTTTTTCGCTATTTGTTGCACCTTAAATCTCCTCTAGCATGAGAGAGATTTGGTTGGACCAAACATCAAACATAATCCCTTGCGCGTCCCTTACAACCCCAGTGATTCAGTGTCTCCCCTTCCGTCCCTTGCAACCCCAGTGATTCAGTCTCTGCCCTACAAATTTGCAAATGCCCTGCTGTGATTACATTCACAAGGGTCTCTTATACCACTTGCCTTTCGCTGACCATCACCAATTCGTTTTACCAGTGGAGCGTTTGAAACAGTCATCCATCTCTTCCTCGGATGGTATTCTGTACATTGACTGCAACAATGGCGGCGCTCATTTGATCGAAGCATCCACTTGAGGTGTAAGGGGGTTGGAGATAGGTGCAGTTGTTAGCCAATTTTTTGGCACAGTCAATACGAAAATAACAACCGAGTGAAATGGTGCCTTAGATTTCCCCATAAGATAATTTTAAATGGCGCCTTAGCTGTTACAACTCGAATGGAAACCAGATAATGATGTGTTATGTGAACTTTGGTTGAAAACACCAACTCTTATAACAAGTAGAATATTAAAGTCATATTCTTTATTTGGCTATAAAAAAAACCTGATGGAAAACTTATCCAATTGAAACATGAAATTATTGGGTTAGAACGGCACCAAATATTGATAATATGTATGTTAGAAATGCACTAAATAATAATAATATGTACACATACATAGAAATACAATAATACAATATTATTTGGACCTGGACTAACGGTTATTAATTCAAGAATGGGAAATATTTCTATTAAGGGCTTCAAACCCATGTAGGCTAATCAATGACGATACAAAAACATATATAAATACAAACATTTGGAATTACAGAGTATGACAATCTGATAAAAATGGCAATGTTTGTATTAATAAAATAAAATTCACTAGTCAGCTCTATGAAAGAGAGTCTGAACTAGGAGAGTCTCTCTCTGCAAAAGAGAGTCTGAACTAGGAGAGTCTCGCGCTGCAGAATTCTCTAAATTGTTCACGCACATTACACATTAAATAGAAAACATGGTTTTAGGGAAGTTAGAACAACATTCTAAGAAATAGAAACTAATTCCTATCCTGAGGTTATGTGAACCAACTCTACCTATTCGAGGATATTCTCCATTATCTTCAAAACTCCCCCTTAATGGAGAATGGGTTCACAAATATGGCTAACATCTCCCTAAACATTTGAAACTTAACTTTTCCAAGAGGCTTAGTGAAAATGTCTGCAAAATTATCACATGTTTTATATTATTCCAAATAGATTTCTTTGGATTGCACTTTCTATTTGACAAAATGGAATTGTGTATCAATATGTTTAGTGTTTTTATGAAACAATGGATTTGGAAAGTTTGATTGAACTCTGATTGTCGCATCTGATTGTTGTTGCATCTATTTGTTCTTCCCCAACATCTTGGAGAAGTCTCTACAACCAAACTTCCTCACACGTTGCTGCACACATGGCTTGATACTCTACTTCTGATGAGGACACAGATACTATGTTCTTTTTCTTGCTGCTCCATGTGATCAACCTGGATCCAAGGCTAAATGCATAACCTGTTATAGATCTACGATCATCTACATTTCCAACCCAATCTAAATTTGCATATCCTCTCAATCTAACATCAGAAGCGTTAGTGTAAATAATACTGTAATCTACAGTACCTTGTAGATACCTCAAAACACTCTTCGCTGCATTCTAATGGCTTTCAAGTGGCTTAGACATAAATTGACATACCACACTAACTGCATAAGCAAAATCAGGTCTAGTGGTGGTTAAGTAGATTAGTCTCTCAACCAGTTGTCTGTAAGGTGTTGCATCCACCACTTTTGAGCCATCCTCACACTGCAATTTGATGTTCTAGTGTAATGGTACCGCTGTAGGCTTACACTAATCCATCCTAAACTTTTCTAGTAGGCCTTTAACATACTTTGCTTGAGACGGAAATGTTTGACCTAAATCTCTCCAGATCTCAAGACCTAAATAGTATCTGAGTTCACTGAGGTGCTTCATTTCAAACACCTGTGACATATGTTACCTGATTTCATCAATTAGATATGTAGTATCACTTGTAATTATCAAATCATCTACTTATAATGAAATCAACACTATGCACCCTTGTTCATCTTTCATGGTGTAAAGGTTAAAGTCATTTTTACTTCTATTATAGCCAGGTTGCAGAAAAAATGAATCAATCTTCTCATACCAAGACCTGGGAGCTTGTTTTAGTCCATAAAGTGATTTCTTCAATCTACATACTAAATGTTTTGTCCTTTCTAGACAAACCCTTCCAGTTGCTCCAGATAGACCTCTTCTTTTAGTTCTCCATTGAAAAATGTAGACTTTACATTTAGTTGGTGCATCATCTAATGTTTCTTAGTAGCTAAAGCAATTAACATTATGATAGTGTTCAATTTAGCTACAGGGGTGAAGATTTCTTCATAGTCTATCACTTCTTTTTGTGAGTACCCCTTTGCTACCAACCTAGATTTTAGCTTTTCTATAGTTCCATTTGCATTAATCTTCGGTTTATATAACCTTTTACAACCTATGGTCTGTTTTCCTCTAGGAAGTTCAACCAATTCAAAAGTGTTATTTCTGATTATTGAATCATATTCCTGTTCCATGGTTATTTTCCATTCACTACATTCATTTGCTTCTTTATAACTAGACGGTTCAACAACATTCATCATACTAGTTATAAAAGAATTTTCCCTATATCTTGCAGGCATTTGAGCTTTCCTACCTGATCTCCTGAGTGGTGGGGTGGCTTCAAACCTTATTTGATCATTATTTTCTTTTTCTTCCTGTTTCTATTGTTGTTGCTGCTGATGTTGTTGTTGTTATTTTTGTTGTTGATGTTTCTGTTGCTGTACATCCTCTACCTTTTTCTGCTGTTGACCGTGATTGTTCTCTGCTTCTTCTTCCACAAAGTACGGAATATCCCATTCCTCATTGTGCTCATCAGATTCTTCATGATCCTACTCATGGAATTTGACATCTCTACTAACAAAAATCTTGTGAGTAGAGGGATTAAATAATCTGTATGCTTTGTATGATGAACAATACCCTACACAAATATGTCTGATGGCTTTTGAGTCTAATTTTCTTCTATCTTCCTTTGGAATGTGGGAAAATGCTTTAGATCCAAATATTCTCAAGTGTTTTACTGTAGTCTTATATCCAAATAATGCTTCAAAATGATTTTTAGACTCAAGAATTTTTGTAGGACTCCTATTTTTCAAATAAACTGCAGTATTCACTGCTTTAGCCCAAAAACCATTTGAAAGGTTCTTACCTTTCAGCATACTTCCAACATGTTCCACTAGTGTTCTGTTCTTTCTTTCTGTTACTCCATTCTGTTGTGGAGTATGGGGTACTATGAACTACTGCATCATTCCATGATCTTTACAATATCTGATAAGCTCATCCTTCCTGTATTCTCCCCCTTGATCAGAGAGGAGAATTTTTACTGTTTCCTTATTTATCTTTCAATCATATTTTTAAACTACTTAAAGTATTCGAATGTATGGCTCTTCTTACTTAAGAAATACACCAAAGAAAACTTTGTACAGTCATCAATAAACAGTATAAAATACATTGCACCTCCTAAAGATTTTTTCTGCATGGGTCCACAAAGGTCTGTGTGCACTAATTCAAGTATATCCCCTGTTTCTTTTTTACTCGAATAAGGAGTTCTTCTCTATGCATTTTTCCTAATGTACAAGCATCACAATCATTATGTACTTGATTTATCATAGGAAGATCTCTTACCATTTTCTTCTTTTGTAGTAACAGCAAATCATTGTAGTTGATGTGGCCAAATCTTTGATGCCATAGCTCTTCTGTAGTCAAGCTCGCTGTTGTCAATGCTCTAACTAGTGCAGGTCTTACATCCAACTTCTACAATCCTCCTGTTCAGATTCCTATAGCAATTGTCTTCATGCCATCTAGCAGATATTTAATATAACAGTTAGATTTAAAGAATTCAACTTTCAGATCTTGACCTGTAATCATTGATACAGAAATCAAGTTCTTTGTTACAGCGGGCACATACATAACATTATGAATTTGTTTGATATTACCCTTAGGTAGAATGATATAAACTTTCCCACATCCTTTGATCTGATGACTTCTGTCATTACCTAGGTAAATCTGCGCGCCTTCGTTGATTTCTTTAAAATCTTCAAGGCAATGCTTATTCCCTGTCATGTGTGTTGATGCTCCTGAATTTACATACTAGATGACTGCATCAACATTCTCATCACAATTTGCCATGAACAATCTGAAATTCTGCACCCGATCACCATTCACGAGATGACCTGCATGTCTTTTCTGCTTCTGTTGTTCTTCATGATATTTCGTTTTCTTGCACTCCCTCACAATATGACCGAGTATTTTGCAATAAAAACATCTAGTTTCATAGTAGTTTCTATTCGGATGCATACCTTAGGTCTGATTCGGTCTTTTGTGTGAGTTTTCTCTGTTTTGCTATTGTGTACTTCCTTTCCCTTTGAAGAAGTTTTTCTTCGCCAACAATGCAAGATCGACACTCTTGGTCTTTAGAGTCGATATTCTTTCTTCTTCCTGCATCAGTATTCCTGTCAGCTCTTCAAATTTCGGGATTTTATCTCTGGCATTGATCCTAGTGATAAACATTTGGTAATCATTAGTAACACCATTCATTGTAATAGTTACAAGATCTGTATCGTCAACTGTATGACCAATGTCTGACAATCTATTCTTCAAATCCTTGACCCTTGCTACAAATGAAGCAATTGTTTCATTCTCCTCCATATTCAGGGATAGGATCTTACTCTTGAGGAATAGAAGATGATTTGAATTCCTGATCTCATACAACTCCTTCAGAATTCCCCAGATCGCGTTAGCTGTCCTACAATCTCTAATGTGTGGTATGATGTAGTCTTTCACTGAAATCTTCAACAATGTCCTTTCTCTACGTTCTCGCTTTTCCCAATCTGGGATCAATGTTGATTCAATTGTGGGCCTCGGCTCATCCCCATTCGCGATCGTCCAAGCACTCTGCACTTCTAGCAGAGTCTGCATCTTGAATTTCGAATTTTCATAATTGGATCCATCAAGCTTGTTATGCTCATTAAAGCATGCTTCAAACATATTGTTGTTCATATTAGTGATTTAAAAAAAAAAAATTGACCGGTAAAAGATGTTAAATTTACCCCAGATCTGTGACAGGGACAGATCACTATTATTTGTAGCACATCCGTAGATCACCATGGCTTCCTTCTCAGCCTCTAGACAACCTTCTGTTGTCAGCTACAACCTTGTTCTTCGCTTCCCCATGCAGCTTCTCTGATTTACATGATCATCGCAGATATGCCTGTCTTTTCTAAGACATCTTCGTAGCTGTATGCGAAATACCTGCGACGGAAAATGTTAAAATATGCATGAAGGAGCTATAATGCACTCATCGCAGAGGTAGACTCATAACCAACGATTATTTCAGATTCGTTGCAGTTATCCTCCTCACAATTGTGATGATCTCGGTTCAAAAAACCATCCACCAGCCAGCGTATAAGTTCCTCAGCCCTGACGCTCTGATACCATGATAAAAATGGCAATGTTTGAATTAATAAAATAAAACCCACTAGTCATCTCTACGAAAGAGAGTCTGAGCCAGGAGAGTCTGGCTCTGTAGAACGCTCTACATTGTTCATGCACATTACACATTAAATAGAAAACATGGTTTCAGGGAAGTTAGAACAACATCCTAAGAAATAGAAATTAATTTCTATCCTGAGGTTACCTGAACCAACTCAACCTATTCTAGGATATTCTCCATTATCTTCAATACAATCCATATTGGATCTCACTTGCAATAAGGGTAGTGGGAGCAGATTGTTTCATCAAATACGAGCAATACTCATTTTAGTATCAACTACACTAATACAAGGGGCAATAACAAATGCATCCAATATGTTCATTTAAATAAAACTCTAAGGAATCTCTCATCTACGTAGAGATATTGCATGCTTGTTTGATAATGCGCTGCTATCTACTTCTTTTTCATGAATATTCTATCTCAGCTTTGGAATCTATTTGGTTATCACAGTTTTCTCATTTAAGATTGAGTTAGAGTTGAATAGAAGTCATTTCTCTCACATGGTTGTGGTTATATTTTACAGATTTTGTTTTGTATTTATTGCATATTTTTTATAAATAAAGAAACTAATAAACATTATTTTTTTGTTTTATAATTTTTGTTATGTTAGATGTTAATCTCTTTTTCATAAATAAGCAAACTATTGTCTAATTATCTATTTCATTTGCATAGAGTGCATAAAAAAATTAATAAATATTAATTTCTTGTTTTTTAATTTTTTCTATGTGTGGGTATCAATGTGTTTTTCATAAATAAACAAACTATTGTCCAATCATCTATTTCATTTGCATGTCATCATTTATTTTGTTTTCAAGGTAAGCTACAATTGAGTAGGCTACAATATTGAGGTTTAGACAAATTGATTCGCATGGGGTTTAGCCAATCTCTAATTCAAACCTCATAGAGAGAGGTTGAATATAACTTTGTTTCGAGTGTCCACCTCATTAGGCATGTTGTAAAATTATTTTACTTCTTTTATATTTATAAATAAATCATATATCATGATTAGTATGATATAAATTTTTAATTTAAAATGATTAATCAATTTTTCCATTTAATCTCTTTCAAAGTCAATGACTTTCTTAGCATTTCTGGATTCAGCATAACTGTAGATTCATCTTCGCCCTAAATCTATGATAGTACCAAGAAGATCAAATATTTTGGATTCAGAATCATAACACATGTAAAATATTCACTTTCCAATGCAAGAAATATGCATGCAAGATATGAAAGAAATGCATCACTCTCCAAAGCCATATATTTGTTTTGCACAAATTGTGCCACTACTTCTTTGTGCCTTTGTCTTAGTGGCCTTGACTCTTGTATTGTATGTGATGTAGTCTTGCCTTTGACGTCATGGAGTTTTACCTTTGATGTCATGGATTTTTTCATTTTCCTTGCATTACAACAATTCAACTCAACCATTATATGCATATAAGAACATAAACAAGCCAACATATGTCATCAATATATTTTCTGCAAACATATATCTCATTAATTTCTCAACATGAGCTTATGCATTAACATCTCTCAACATGTGTTGAGAAACCAACAAGTATTACATCTACTCCTTTGCATACCTTGTTGCTCATGTTTTTTTGTGCATACATTAATTGTAGCTCACCATGTATATGGCTTGTTTCCCGCAAGCATCGCAAATCCTCATGAAAAAGGCATGCCAGTGCATGTTCAACTGTGCATGCATTAAATGTGTGCACATACTTTGTTGCTCCTTAATCCTTTCCTAGTTGTCTTTGTAACATTATATGTACATAGCCTTAGCTTCTATGAAACCTCTTCGACATACCTTGCAACATAGACTTCATACCAAGCATATCTTGGACCAAAACATACCTTGTTGCTACTCCTTTGCCATGAATGACAAAAATGCCAATAGTCTCCCCCCTTGACATTGATGGAAACACTCTGATCCTCCCCCATTTATCCTGAAATACACTTCTCCTCCTCTCTACTTACCTCCCCTTTTCACATAAATGGGAAGGGGTTCTATGAATAATGAAAATCAACAAGAAAGGGGTCTATCTGGAAGTTTAATGTTTGCATCAGCTTTAAAAAAATTGTTGCTCCAAGACAAACTTGATGTATCTTTGTGGATTCATGGTAACAATCCTTTTTCATAGAATTATTTATTTTTCGATAGAATCTTTAGGCTCATTGTTCAAATTCAATCACTTCTTCTATTAGGTACTTGATTTATATTCTTCCCTTATGGCATTTTTGCCAAGAAATAGGTTCTGTCTGAAATAATTTTCCTTCGCCCTTATCTCCTCGTATATTCTAATCATGGGACTCTAATATTAAGAAGATATTTACGATGATTTTATCGAGAAAGGAAAGTATAATATAATAGTTTCTTTCCAAATATTCAAAGCTCATTACCTTGTATGTATAAGCAACGAAAATACAATGTATCCATCCCTTGGGCCCTCCTAGAAATTTTTCAATCAAGAAGTTTTCAAACATGCCTTTGCGCCCTCCAACGGAAATGTTTATGTAATCTACTTCTTGGCCAAGTTTCATCAATTGTTACCAACTTGTGTCACAATGTATCGAAATTTCACATGTTACTGCAACTATAAATGTACTCTTTGTCCATGATCTCACTGCCATCATACTTCAATGCAGCGGAAACACATATAATTTTAAGGGAACAACAAATATTCTAATGTTTTCTTGATTGAATTGAATTACCAGTGGTATGATGGAATCTCCCTTTATTCCTTAAAAAAATAACATTAAATAATCAATCAAATCTAATGCAACACATTGAACGATAGACCGTTTGCATGCATGCATAATCAATTGGTCAGCATGTCGTTAGGTCACAACTAGTGAACATGCATAAAAAAACATACCCTAGCACGAGCGGATTCTGAATCATCAATCAGCCACAATTGAACAACTACACTATTGTTGCATTGCTCGAATGCCTTCAAATATTGTTTGAGAAAAAAATAAAAAAATAAACAACAATCCTTCAACGTAGAATTCGATGGCGACAGAACAAAGAGATTGTTGGATGAGCATTGGTTCTATTTTTTTCATTGTGGAAATGGATTCCTATCTCCATCGATATCAAAGAGATTAAATTCCATCCCGTCACTTCCACTAACAATGCAATGCCAGTTGATTTTATTTATTACCGAAATAAGAAACCAGTCACTAAGAGAGTCGTTCGTCAAGTGCAACTGATGAAATACAACTACCTCCACCAGTAGACGTAAAATTTTTTGTAGTGAAGATAGTGGTAGGTATTCTTCCTTTACACTGAACACTTTAAATTGAAAATTGCCACATCTGAATTGAAATTATTTGTGTTAGTTCAAAGCATACATAACACACAGCTGATTTATACTCAGAGACTCAGACGGAAAAAGCAAAGAATAATTCACAGAGAAAGACAAATGGAGACACAACAAGATTACTCAATTAGAAACAACGGAATAGATAAAACAATCACTGGAGAATAGAAATCACTTTGCATTACATAACAGGCTTGATCCTTGGCTTGCTTTCCTTCGCCAGAGAAATTAAAAATTTATAGAGGAGGAAGAAGGATCTAGAATCCTCTATATGATTTAGATGGAGATTTGGAATGATCCAGAAACTACTGGCAGTGTAAGAGGATCTAGAATCCTGCATGTGATTCTAGAAACTACTGGCAGTGTAGAAGGAACTAGAATGTTGGAGATCTAGAATGATCTTATCTAGAAGGATCTAGAATCCCGCGTGAATTTGGCTTCACACTTAACATTCTCCCACTTGAAGCCAAATAAGAGTGTTCAAGTCACACTGAGTACTACCATTCCTCTACATAACTCATGTTTATTTCGTGGTAGAATCTTAGTGAGCATATCAGCAGGGTTCCTATATGTATGGATCTTTTGCAAGGATAATTGTTCTTCCTCCAACAAATGCCGGATCCAATGGTACCTTAAGTCAATGTTCTTGGTTTTTGAATGAAATGCTGGGGTTTTCGCCAAGTGAATGGCACTCTGACTACCACAATATAACACATACTTGTCCAGCTTTATTCCTATCTCTCCTAGGAATCACTACATCCACAACATCTCTTTACAAGCTTCTGTTGCAGCTATGTACTCTACTTCTGTTGTAGAGAGGGCTACTATTCTTTGTAGCCTTAACACCTAAGATATCGCTACACCTACAAATGTATACAAATAACATGTAGTAAACTTTCTGGTATTCATATCTCCAGCCATATCCACATCTGTAAATCCTTCAAGCACAGTCTCATCATGACCAAAACATAAACAATAATGACTAGTACCCTTGAGATACCTCAAAATCCATTTTAGTGCTTGCCAATGTTGTTTGCCTAGATTGGCAAGGAACCTAATCATTACTCCCACTGAATATGCAATGTCTGGTAGTGTGCATACCATGGCATACATCAAACTGCCAACTACTAAAGCATAAGGACTTTTGTTGATCTCTTCTTTCTCTTTGTCATTACTAGGACATAATTCAATACTCAGCTTGAAGTGGGCTACAAGGGGTGTACCAACTAGCTTGGAATCCCTCATATTAAACCTGTCAAGCACCTTCTTGATATATTTTTCTTGTGACAACCATAACCTTTTGTTTTTCCTGTCACGCATAATCCGCATGCCCAATATCTGTTGTGCTGGTCACAAATCCTTCATTGCAAATTTGCTACCCAAATCTTTCTTCAACCTATTGATCTTATTCTTATCATGCCCAACAATCAACATGTCATCCACATATAACAATAATATGATATACTTTCCTTGATCATACCTCTTGATATAGACACAATGGTTAGCTTCCAACCTCTGAAAACCATGTTCCAACATGAATGAATCAAATTTCTTGTACCATTGTCAAGGTGCCCGTTTCAACCCATAGAGACTCTTCTTCAACCTACAAACAAGGCCTTCTTTGCATTTTTCTATGAAGCCTTCTGGCTGCTCCATATAAATTTCTTCCTCCAAGTCACCATGAAGGAAAGCAGTTTTTACATCTAACTGTTCACATTCTAGTTATAAAGTAGCAACTAGACCAAGAATGACTCTAATAGATGACATTTTAACAACAGGTGAGAAAATTTCAGTGAAGTCAATACCTTCTTTCTGGGCAAAACTTTTCACCACCAGTCTTGCTTTATACCTCTCCTTATTTTCATCACCTTCATGCTTAATCCTGTACAACCATTTGTTTTGTAGAGCCTTTCTACCTTTTGGGAGGTTTACCAACTCCCAAGTTTTATTTTCCTGCAAAGATTTCATTTCTTCTTCCATTGCTTTCTTCCATTCTTTACTGTGCTTGACTTTACAAGCTTCTTGAAAACAATTAGGTTCACCTTCATTAGTCAACAAAATATAGTTTGAAGGAGGATACCTTTGTGTTGTGGGGGAAAGTATCCAACTCGGAATGACCCTAACCCACTCTAAGGGTGACAGTTCCTTAGCAACAGCTGAAAGCAAAGCTATCTAAAGTTTCTTCTTTATGACATGCAAGGAATGAAAGGAAGAGATCCACTTACCGATGTCTTGCGCAAATGGTCGACCCAATCTCCTCTATTTGCCGCTTGCTCCCAGCTCCAAGTCTTTTCACGGGCCCAGCTACACGAGATCCTGCAGACAAGACAAAGAAAGGAAACTACAAGAAGCATGCATTCATAAATGATTCAAGGATTAGCATAAATCAAAGACGCAAGTAAGGCAATACACCATTAAAACACATGCGAATAGAAGAACCTCAAATGCTTTATTAATATATGGAAGTAAGGTTCAGGCGGTGATACAACCATGAGAGGTCCAATCCAGCATCACCTTCCCGACGGAGAGAAATCTCTTCTTCACCTCCCTCAAGCAATCACCCAATGCTCTCAACTGCAAACCAACAGCAATCCTTTGCACTAAATTCCCCCCCTTCAGATCCCATGGGATGAGATCCTTATATAGAGTTTTGCAGTGAAGATAAGTCAGCTTGATGTGTGACTTGTTGTCCTCTTCAACTCCAGTTGTTCTTCAGTCCTTCACTCGGAGTTTCTACCTTCCACTTGGAGTTTTAGAAGCTCTTAACTCATCATTAGGCGAATCTTATGATCAAGTGTCTTTTTGGAAGCTTCCTGGGCACTGGCACATTGAGAAAAAGATTCCTCCACATGTCAAAGTACGCCCAGCGCAGGTAGCCTTTGTTGCACTTGCTATGCAGCGCAGGTACACCATGGAGCTTTTGACATTCAGCGCAGATGCTTAGTGGAGCAGCTGCTTTGATCCAAAACTGACCTGTTTTTGAGTGTTTTTCAGTGGAGAACTGATTTGCAGTGCTGTGGTTTGCTGACCTTGTTCCTCTAAGGGTAAGAACAACATGTTTAGGGACTTTGGATCCCTTAGATTATTGACATTTCATGCTCTATGCTGTAAGGCACAAAAATGTCTATAACAGTTGCCCCCTAAAGTATGAGGTCGTTTATCGGGTGAAATGCTTTATTAGGAGGATCCGAAGTTCATTCAATCGTCGGGAGGTGACCTGTAACAAAATACAATACAATACATTATCTTTTCATACTTTATTTTCATGATCTAGCTGATGCGGGCATTTCCCATGCTCAGCTTTATAAATACATTTGTTGTACATAAACAGACGATCGTCTGATAATAGACTGATAATTCTCTGCTTTTAATTACCATCCTTTTAGTAGGATGACCATCTGCTGCACATGTCTATGTTTTTATCCCCTGAATATATATCGCAGCCCGGATGGATGAAACTAGATCCGGGGTCTTCAAATTTGTCCGATCTTCACTCTAGTACAAGTCGATCCATGTGAGAATTTCCTGAAGTTGAACATGGAAAGACATCGCTTGATTACCAGTCAATAATGTAAACTGTTAACAAGCGCGAGAGGAATCACCGATAATGATGATGACCCTCAAGGTACTGCAACACAATTCACGTGGTGTGAATATAGGATCTGACGTCGAACACCACGCAAAGTCTCCTGGTCGAAGGTCATTAATGTATACCTATCGCCGGGAGTGAGAAACTTGCCATTGAGGCATGCAAGCTTCAAAGTACTGAGGGGGTGTTCCTAGATCAACTTCTTGGATAATGAGCTGATGTCGACAAGAAGTGATCCGTCAAAGGAGGGCCTTAATGAATCCCACATCAGTGACACGGAACGGAGCTAGTGATGATGGTGAAAACAATCTGTGAAATATGATTCAGGGTGGCGATCATGGAAGGATGAAAGACGATGTACGGCAGTGGATGGGACCCGGTTGACACTTTCTGAATGACATCTCTTGAACATATAACGACACTAATGTGATGAATTGGTAGCATTACCCCATGTATGGATGGTATGGCGAGACCATGGTGAAGGGACCGGTGAATGATAATAACCCAACCCGATATCTACGAAGGCAAAAGTGTCATGTTCAAGAGCGACTTGCTACCATTAAGCTTTGAGGTTCTCCCAATTCTTCCCCAGTCATTTCTGACCAGTACCTCTTTATTTTTGTCAAGCTTGAGGAGGATAACATATGCTTGTTCTATAGCCTGCCCTTCGGGCAAGCCCATCGCTATGTTTTAATTAGCCTAGCGATAGGGAAACTCGTTCTCGTCTAAAGACAAGTTTGTCGCTATCTAATATTTTTAACGAGCCCAACGACAAAGACAACTCGGTCCTTTTCATTTTTAGAGAGTCTGAAAAGGGTACATAAAGTGGACTCCAGGGGTCCTTTTTCGTCATCTAATCCCTTAAGTCCGAAAAAGTATAAAACAATACAGAAGGGATGAATGTTCGATATCTTTATCGAGCCGAACTAGACAAGTGCTCGATCTTTTTGTGCAATAATCCCTCAGGTCCAAAATGATTAAAATCTAGAGGAGGGATAGCTCTTCCGGTCCTTTTAACGAGCTAGAAGGCCAAAACTCGGCAAACTTTTCATATTTTACGAGTCAGTGAAAAGAGCTCAAAGAAGACTCGTCTTTCGAGGAACGAGTGATAAACAGGGATAGCAGCAGATTCCAGGTATAGGTTGGAATTTTCCAATTACGACAGTATTACAAGGATGGCTAGGTGGGATCACTCTTCGTAGCTGTTCCTCAAAATAGGTAAACAATCAAGTGGATGTGAATGATCGGCCAAATGAAAAGTGGAGGTGACGGTGCACAAACACGACCAAGGCTTTTATGGCTGATGAATTTACGGTCTCAAATGGTTATTTACCGGTTCATTTTTTCTGAATGAGCTTGAACTCTGGGGGAAGCTTGCTCACATGCTTACGTTTATTTTTTAACGAGCATGAATTTCCGCATTAAAACTGCTCGGATCTTGCGTTTATTTTTTAACGAGCATGAACTTTGCCAAAACTGCTCGTTTTTACCAGTCATAAAGTAGGAAGGTCTCATGGAAGATCTCTATTTTTTAAAGAGCTTCATCTCCCTACGCTTTGCTCCATATCCTCTCTTTGTGCAAGCTGGGTCCTGACTTATCTACACGTTAGCGGGGTTAGTCCTACCTAAAACTAAAAGTCGCCTATGCTTGCCTTCCAAGAGGTTTGCATGCCCCCAGGTATAAAGTATAATTTCAAGGTTGCCCCTCCTTTCCCTCACTTTTGGTTTTCTTTGGGTGTTCACAGCTACTTGTCGTCTCGTCAGTCCTAATGTTAATGATACTTGTCTTCTCGTTATTTTTAACGGGTCTTACGCGGTACTTGTCTTCTCGTCAGCCCAATTTTTAACTGACCTTCGCGAGATCGCAAGAGAACAGCTACTTGCGACAAGAGAACAGCTACTTGCAACAAGAGAAGAACACTTCTCAATAGACAAAACATTGGTAGGTTTGAGGGAGGCTTACCTCTTTCTGGTTACCCAAAGAATGGTTTTGTTTGCTACCGCAAATGAAACTCTTTCTTCGGCAATGTCTATCATTAGGATACACAAAGACAGTTACAATTTGTTGCAGCAATTGAATCCCTTTCTTTGGAGGCTGCCCCTACTTATCCTCTAAAACATTTGTTTTAATGGGTGAGGCTTGCCTCTTATCCAAAGATGGTTACTACTTGCTACCGCAAACAGATCCCCTTCTTTGGCAGAGCCCACTTTTCTAGACAAAGGTGAATGACGACGCTCCGCCACACACTTAACTTTAACAAAAGAATCTTTTTCCAGAACAACCCCATTCCTAACTGCCCCTTCTTCTGCATGAGAGCTCTCGCCAGCCCTTCTGTTTTACGAAGAAGAAGGAGGGGAACGGGGTACGGACTAGTCATATTCTCCCGCGGAAATTCTACTTTACACCCAAGGTTTCTTCTGCCTCCAGAGCAGACTAGGATGCATGCCCCCTGGGTTCCCGCCTTCGTTTCCCGAATTAATCGCACTCATCAGGAAGAAGAACCAGAGGTAGAGACCTTTCTTGATCAAATAGACCATTCAGGATAGGTATGTGACTATTTGCGATGCGTGATCCCGGAAATGAAAGTTGGTCTACGAGCTTGACCATTCTTCCTTCGTATGGAAAACACATTATTCGAAAGAGTGAGGAGACTATTGCTTCCATGCAATATATGTAGTCTCGTCCAAGGAGTAGGTTATAATCCAAGGGTCCTTGGACGACCATCAAATTCATCTTGACAGCCTTCCCTTTCAAGGTAATAGGCACATTAGGTAGAATCCCTAATGGTCGACTGGTTCCTTTGTCAAAACCCGAGAGATTCCTTGTCTCGGGCAAAAGCGTCGGGCAACCCAGTGCTTTCCAAGCAATAGAGGATAGGATACTCACAGATGCCCCTTCATCAATGATAGTTCCAACCATCACCATTTTGTATATTTGGACTATAATTCTAAATGGTATACTGGCTGGTAACCGGGGTCTGCCTAGTTGGTTCCAATCAAAGGACACAACCAGGTTGCTTGGTGGTGGGACCGAATATACGGCCGGGTATGATCCTGACGATGTTCCTTCCTGCGATAAAGGAGTGGGCACATTGCCCTGATGTTCATCAGAATCGATGTTGATGAAAAGAATCTGGACGGTGTCATCCTTACTCTCTTCGGTAGGGCTGTCAACTGAAGAAGAATCCTCAGTGACTGTGGTATTTGAAGATGAAACTTCTGAAGGGAGAACCGGGTCAACTTCCGTCTCGACCTTTGGACTTTCGTCCGGTCCGGATTCAGTAGGTTCACTTTCAGTGACTGACACTTCAGCTGGCCCTATGAGCGGGGCAGCTGTATTTTCGACCGACGAAGGACTTGGCGCGAGTTTTTGGTATCCAGGAGGAAGTAGCAACGGTGCAACCGGTTGATCTTCCAGAACTCTCTTTGCTTCGTCTAAAAAGGGACAACGGCGAAGGGTGTGATTGCCTTCACACAGTTCGCAGGGGAGTCTAATTCCCCTTCGTCATCTAGAACCTTCACTTTCGGTGGTTGACGGTAAGCATTCAACCTGGTTGTCAGAGGTTGACGCTTCCGAACTGTGCAAACGAGGGGACCAGTCCCTTAGTATCCGGGGAATACTGGGACAATCACGGTGGAGGTGGTCTCCTCTACATATGACACATGGCGATTTGGGCCCGGTCCGTGCTGTGTGTGGATTTTCGTTAGATACCTTTTGCTTTCCCCCAGGCGCCTTTGGCTCCTTCTGCTTCTTTTCTTTATTCTTCTTTTCCTTCTTCTTTTCTATGGGAGCTGCACATTTGGCGGCTTGACCTTTCGAAGAAGAAGGATTGGAGGAAGGCGTATAAGAAGTGGAAGGCTGGGGGGTAGCTCTAGACTGGTCTAACTGTTGACTCGACTGTTGAGGAACCGTGGTGGTCTGAACTACAACGATTGAGAATAGCCAAACTGGCAGGCCAATTGTTAGTCCTGGAAGCAACAATGTGGCCATGTGGGGCGCACCAACTTCTCCCCAAGAGGAGAAAGGGCTAGGGGTCCCATCATGCGGTATCCCTTGGTTGGGGTGTTCCATGTTCTCAACCTAAAGATCAACATAGGAATAAGGGGTGATTATGTTCCGTTTAGAATGAATTTTATATGACGACGCTTTTAGACACAACTTGCTTTTTCACTTTTTAAGAGTCGAGAAAAAGCTAAAGATGACTCTAGTCTCCTTCGATGTATTAACGAGCCCGAAGTGACAAATGCTCGGATGGACTTTTTCAGTTATAGAGTTTGAAAAAGGCCAAAAGAAACTACTCTGGAGTTCTAGGTAGAGGGTGTGCCAAACCTTTCGCGAAACCACAGAATACGTTTTACGGTACGAGTGGTCGATCTTCGTGAATGCTGTGTTCACTGCATCGCGATCAGTAGGGCGGCCGACATGGCTTCCTATGGATAAAGGCTTTGTTCCTATAGGGGTCCCCCAATATACGTGACGGTACGCGGGGGCACAAGTCTGTATTAGTGCTATCGTCCCTCAGGAGGAATCACCCACCTTCGTAGAGATCGACAGTCACTATGTTTAAAGACGCCGGTTCACGTCTCTACCTAGACCTCTACTGTGTTTCGTTATGTTTCAAAGCGTTGTTAGATAAATTCAGTTCTTTTTAGGTTGATCTTGCTTAGCAGTTTGCCTTTATGGATCACCACGTGATGTATGATACAACTCCTAAATGCAGTCTAAGAATGATAAGCAAGCTTTTTCAATTCTTTCAACTTATGAAAACCTTAACTACTGAAGGAAAAGAAAGACATCATATTTTCAAACAGATCATAGAGCACACACTGATGCACTTTTCCTAAATCGACATGAAAACTGTCAAAATGCACATGCACAATGCAAGTATTTCTTTTCTTCTTCCTTAATGTTGATGTATTACAAAAAGAAAGCTGTTGTATAATTTCGAATTCAATTTCGAGTGAAAGCAAACAAGTGTTTGTCCAATAATCAAAAGAACACCTTAAGATTCACTCGTTTCAACACAATAAATACTGAAATTCGAACCATATAACGAAAGCAAATGCTCAAGCAGCTATGAACAACAATAAACTAGCTCTTAGAATCACAACGACACTTTCTTATAGGTCTAGATCCAAGAGGTCATAGCAAGACTAGTTCACTTTCGCTATGGGAAACTGTGAATGACAACAAGAAATACAATAAGAACAATCATGGTTTCTTCATACAACTGAGGCGGAATGAAGGCAAACAGAAGTGGTTTCAGCTGGGTATACAGGTTGACAACAGGCTGCAAAAACAGTAGTGAAAACTGGGCAACAGACAGTGGGAAATCGCAGTTGCACAAGGCAAAACTGGATCAGTGCAGGTGTTGCACTGTCAATCTAAGATGCAGCGCAGGTAGCCCCTTCGGGACCTGCGTTGTAGTGCAGGTAGCCTTTGTTGCAGCTGCACTGATGAGACAACTCTCGTCTCTCTCACATTCCGGGTCACAGTTTGCTCAAAAATCAACGGTTTTTGGCCAAATCAGAGGCTATCAGTCAAGTATACACTAGAGGATGATTAAAGGAAGATGAACACTATCACAAAGAGCTAAAAAGAGTCGTTGTGGATCAGCTCTTCAAATCATAAACATGCCCAGCACTGGGCTTAGAGTAGTTGCCCTCTACTTTGCATTCGAAGGACTCTAATGCAGTTCGATTCGGTACTCCTTTGTTTAAGAAATGAATAGCAAGAAACACAAGCTACCAACAAGACACGATCCCCAGCGGAGTCACCAGTCTGTTGTGGGGGAAAGTATCCAACTCGGAATGACCCTAACCCACTCTAAGGGTGACAGTTCCTTAGCAATAGCTGAAAGCAAAGCTATCTAAAGTTTCTTCTTTATGACATGCAAGGAATGAAAGGAAGAGATCCACTTACCGATGTCTTGCGCAAATGGTCGACCCAATCTCCTCTATTTGCCGCTTGCTCCCAGCTCCAAGTCTTTTCACGGGCCCAGCTACACGAGATCCTGCAGACAAGACAAAGAAAGGAAACTACAAGAAGCATGTATTCATAAATGATTCAAGGATTAGCATAAATCAAAGACGCAAGTAAGACAATACACCATTGAAACACATGCGAATAGAAGAACCTCAAATGCTTTATTAATATATGGAAGTAAGGTTCAGGCAGTGATACAACCATGAGAGGTCCAATCCAGCATCACCTTCCCGACAGAGAGAAATCTCTTCTTCACATCCCTCAAGCAATCACCCAATGCTCTCAACTGCAAACCAACAACAATCCTTTGCACTAAATTCCCCCCCTTCAGATCCCATGGGATGAGATCCTTATATAGAGTTTTGGAGTGAAGATAAGTCAGCTTGATGTGTGACTTGTTGTCCTCTTCAACTCCAGTTGTTCTTCAGTCCTTCACTCAGAGTTTCTACCTTCCACTTGGAGTTTTAGAAGCTCTTAACTCATCATTAGGCGAATCTTATGATCAAGTGTCTTTTTGGAAGCTTCCTGGGCACTGGCACATTGAGAAAAAGATTCCTCCACATGTCAAAGTATGCCCAGCGCAGGTAGCCTTTGTTGCACTTGCTATGCAGCGCAGGTACACCATGGAGCTTTTGACATTCAGCGCAGATGCTTAGTGGAGCAGCTGCTTTGATCCAAAATTGACCTGTTTTTGAGTGTTTTTAAGTGGAGAACTGATTTGCAGTGCTGTGGTTTGCTGACCTTGTTCCTCTAAGGGTAAGAACAACATGTTTAGGGACTTTGGATCCCTTAGATTATTGACATTTCATGCTCTATGTTGTAAGGCACAAAAATGTCTATAACACTTTGCGAAGGCTTATGAGGCCTAGAAGATCTGCGAACCAACTGTGGTGGTGCATTATCATGTTGAATCTCCTGTAAAAGTTCTTGCAAGATTTCTTCTTCTTGTTGTTCGTTATTTTCCACTTGTTGTTCTTCATGCTCCTAAATTTGTTGTTCATTTTCTTGTATTGGTGGTATGTTTTCCTGCTTCTCTTCAAACCTTTCAATAACCTTCTTAACCTCAAACTCACCTACAGTCCTCTTGAACGTTTCTGACTCATTAAATATAACATCCCTGCTTCTAATAATTTTCTGTTTGACTGGATCCCATAGACGATAACCAAGATATTCATCCGCATATCCCAAAAAAATGCATTTCATAGATTTATGATTTCTGATAGTGAGATCTTTGATAAGGAGAGATCCCATCTCCTTGATGTCTTTGAGGAAAATGGATATAGTAGGCACCTAGGTTAGAAGGCTTTCCGTAAAGCCTCTGAAAATGCGTTAATTAAGAAAGAACCTAAAGAGCGTCGTCTAGGTGTACATCTTCCCTATGTCCAAGGAACCACAAACAAGATTGCTCGGATCGTTAAGTGGTATGAGATTCCCTCAACCTTTAGGCCCCTCAACACCATCCGCATTTCCCTCCGATTGGTGAAAGACCCCATTAACCCTAAGGAAATGAAGGGTGTCTACTTGATCCCTTGTTCTTGTGGGACCCCGTATATTGGGGAAATAGGGCGCTCCATCCATCAGAGGATCAGCGAACATGCAACCGACCTAAGACATGGGAGATCCAAGTCTTCAGCATTGGCAAAGCATGTTAAAAAGACCAAGCATTAGGTGTGTATACAGGAGGCCAAGGTTGTCGCCAAGGTTGCTTAGTTCCATCATCGTAAATTCAGGGAAGCTATTGAGATTGAAAGAAGGCCAATCAATCTCAATAGAGATGACGGATGGAAGATCAGTAGAAGTTGGATCCATGGCCTTTCTTCCTAGTCTTTCTCTTCCTCCCTCCTTTTTCATCTTCTTTGCTTTCGTTAGGGTTTGTCCTTATTGTATGTTAGGCGCTCTTGTTTTTTTCTTCTTCCTGATAGATATAAATATGATCATAACTATTACATAAATATGATCGTAACTATTATATATTATTATTAAATAATTAATTAATTTAATTGATTTATTATTATTATTATTATTATTATTATTATATCTATATCTATATCTATATATATATATATATATATATTCACGTTCTTAATTGGTTTTATTCAATTTTAGTTTTAGTTAGCTATCCATCTTATTTTAGCATATTAGGACTATATAATTACTATAACCATCTATCACTTTAAATTACCTTATAAATATATTTATGAAAGTAAGGTCCTTTATCTAACTAATTTCCTTTAAATTTATATAAAATTTTAACCAACCAATAAGTTATCACCATATAAAATTATTTATTAGAAAGTTTCTAGTTATTTATATTTTGACCTTTCCCCCTTAATTTTACTTTTCAACTATCTTTTGTTATTTTATTTATATATATATTTATATAGTTATTATAACTAACTACCATATATATATATATATATATATATATAAGCTAGGTCCTTAATCTAACTAATTCCCAAATAAGTCACTATTCTTATTAAACTAATAACATAATCAATATATATAATTATTTATTTTATTTAATCTAAATAACTCCCATTAATTATCATTTTGACTTTTTGACTGCAGTCCCTTTTAGCCATTGGTTAAGATAGTCGTTGGAGGCTCTGCTCAGACTATTTAGCATGCATAGCTGGATCTGTTTCTTCAACTTGTCCTAACGATGAGCCACACTAGTTGGTTCGAAACGCGTTGACAAATGTCGCTCTTTATGTGATTTACGCCGAGGTTCTACTTATAAATAATATGGATCACAGAAGCCTCAATTCAACAATTGATTCCTTGCACGGTAGATCCATTGCATCGAAGGTTTGTCATTTTGAACGGGCACGCTTGCAGGTCTCAAAGTTGAAGACAGATCTAGCTTTTCTGAAAAGATGCAGAGATTCCATGGTTATCCCGGTCTTCGCTCGGATCAGCCATCGCCTCCACACTCCTTCTAACCATGGGGTGTTCGTAAAGGCCAGTGTAGCACTTTTAAGGTCTGAAATTAATAGGGTCAGAAGAGACCTTTGCCGATTCTCTCAAGATCTTCTACGGTTGCACTTGGAACTTTCGAACTTGATCTCCCCCTCCCTGTGGTCCAGAATAGATGCATGCTCTGCATTAAAATCATTGTGCTTGGAGGAGATCAGGGGACAGAAGCAAGCGGCCAAATTCCAGATTTTATCTCAGAAATCTACGAGAGGTGAATCGGTATATGATGCTTCCCGGAGCCGCATTTCAGCTGGCCAAAATTCGGCCCTCCGCTCTTGGGTTTCTTCCATTCCTTCGTTTGGTTCTCTCTCCTCACCCGTAGCAATTCCCAAGATCTCTGGGGAGTGCTCGGTTGGACCTGCGCCTCTTCCTAGGCAGCTGGGCATCTCGTTATCCTCTCCTTCTATTTGCGGTCATGGGCCTTCCCCATCTTCTGTTTGTGCAGAAGTTTCTGGTGGTTCTCCCGTGGCTTATCCCCTTGCTTCTGCTGATCAGCCTGTCATCCAGAGATCTGACACGTCTGAGCTTCCTCGTTCGACTGCTCAGGTTTCGTTGACAGCTAATAGGTTAGTCGGCGCTCTGGTTCCTGAGTTCGCGGCTCCGTCAGGCTCTCCTATTGAACTTAGACGCAGTGGTGAGACTTCGGACCGGAGTGATGGTTCTGTCACTCCCTCACGCGGTCAAGATATATTACAGAACTCTGCACGTTTTTCCCCGGTTCATCCTACGCGCAGCTGCTCGAGCAACCGATGTAGTGATGCTGCTGATCAGGGAAATAGTTCTGTTTTACATCAGCGTGATCTGCTTGACTCGTTTGACCTGAATAATGGCGCGGTGGATCAGAAGGATGATGGTTCGCAGGTTCATTGTTTACTTCAGGACCGGACTTGTGTTGTTTCTGACCGGGTAGGAGGTTCGATCTCGGCTTCTTTTGAGCCTGATCTACCTCAATTATCTGCGTGCCAATGGCAGTCAGTCAACAAAGATTGGTCTAGCGTGAACGGTCTGAGCCCCTTGACTTTTTATAATAGCCATTATAATAATAAAATTGATTGTATTATCAATAATAATAATTCGCATAAGGTTAATAATAATAGTTATAATATTATTAATAATCATTTATATAAATGTAATATTACCCAAGAGAATAGTAATGATGGTATGGATAATAATTGTTCCATGAGTAATAATAACAATTATAATAGTATTAATAACCATAGTAATGATATTAAAAATAATAATTCTTATAATAATAATAAGATTAATAATTTATATAATAAGAATAATAATAATAGCATTGTAGATAATTTTTGTTCTAATAATAATAACTATAATAATATCAATTTATATGATAATAATAATAATTTACCCCATGATGACAAGGAATTTCTTAGCATTAACAACCATGATTCTGGCATAAAAAACAATAAGGTTTTTGGTGTGAATCCTATTACTATTCCCCCTTCTTCCAGGAATAATAAAGTTATTAACCTATCTAGCTTCTCTTTCTCCCCTTCTGTTTTTAGCCTTTTAAGCAAGGGTTTAAACTTCTTCCTTGCCCCTAGAAATATCCTAGTGGATGATATTATTTGCGACGTGGAGTATGGGATTAGAGATATTCCGGATAAGATCAAGGATACTATTAGGCAGGATTGTTCTTTCGTCCTTAGAAAGGCTAAGCCCCCTCGGAATAACCTTAGCAATGAGGAATTCTCTGCCATAAAATCCTTAAATCAGAACAAATATATTGTAGTTCTGAAGGCAGACAAAGGAGGAGCTACGGTCATCCTTAACAAGGATGATTACCGTAGGAAGATGTTAGATCATCTTCACAATAGTGGAAGTTATAAAAAACTGCCCAAGAACCCTCTGAAGAAGATTTCTAGGACAGTGGCTCTCGCCATCAAATCGAATAACTCGGTGAGTTCCTTGTGCCACAAGCTCATTGAAAGCAATCCCATTGCTCCTAGGATCTATGGGTTACCGAAGATTCACAAGGAAGGGGCTCCTCTGAGGCCTATCGTCAACACCATTGGTGGTCCAACCTATCTTCTGGCTAAGTTCCTTGCCCTCAAACTTAAGCCCCTGGTTGGCCGCACTGATTCCTTCATGAAAGACTCTGCATCCTTTGTTAAGGAGCTTAAGGATATTAAGCTTAACCCTGAGGACATTCTCGTCAGCTTTGATGTGGTCTCCCTTTATACTTGCATCCCTATAAAGGAGGCCTTGGAGGTGATCTTTAGCCTAACAGATCCCGATAATGCGCATTTGGTGGAGATCTGTCTCACTTCCACTTTCTTCTATTTCGAGGGTGAGTTCTTTGAACAGAATTGTGGTGTTGCCATGGTTTCCCCTCTTTCCCCTATTGTTGTAAATATTTTTATGGAAGATTTCGAAGCCAAAGCTTTAGCCTCGGCTCGTCTCCTTCCCAAGCTTTGGAAAAGGTATGTAGATGACCCTAATGTCATCTTGCCCCATGGCCCAGAGGAGCTGGAACACTTCTTTAATCACCTCAACATCCAGTCCTCTGCCATTAAGTTCACCATGGAAAAAGAGGTCAATGGTTTCTTCCCTTTCCTGGATATTATTATATCCAAGAATAAGGATGGCTATCTCTCCCACTCTGTGTTCCGAAAGAAAACTCATACTGAGTAGTATCTTCATGCAGATTCCCATCATTTCCCTGCTCAGAATATGGGTGTTGTTAACATCCTCACTACTCGTGCCCTTAGGATTTCTGATAGTGAGAGCTTTGATAAGGAGAGATCCCATCTCCTTGATGTCTTTGTGGAAAATGGATATAGTAGGCACTTAGGTCGAAAGGCTTTCTGTAAAGCCTCTGAAAATGCGTTAATTAAGAAAGATCCTAAAGAGCGCCGTCTAGGTGTACATCTTCCCTATGTCCAAGGAACCACGGACAAGATTGCTCGGATCCTTAAGAGGTATGAGATTCCCTCAACCTTTAGGCCCCTCAACACCATCCGCAATTCCCTTCGATCGGTGAAAGATCCCATTAACCCTAAGGACATGAAGGGTGTCTACTTCATCCCTTGTTCTTGTGGGAACCGCTATATTGGGGAAACATGGTGCTCCATCCATTAGAGGATCAGCGAACATGCAGCCGACCTAAGACATGGGAGATCCAAGTCTTCAACATTGGTAGAGCATGTTGAAAAGACCATGCATCAGGTGTGTATAGAGGAGGCCAAGGTTGTCGCCAAAGTTGCTTAGTTCCATCATCGTAAATTCAGGGAAGCTATTGAGATTGAAAGAAGGCCAATCAATCTCAATAGAGATGACGGATGGAAGATCAGTAGATGTTGGATCCCCACCCTTTCTTCCTAGTCTTTCTCTTCCTCCCTCCTTTTTCATCTTATTTTCTTTTGTTAGGGTTTGTCCTTATTGTATGTTAGGCACTCTTGTTTTTTTCTTCTTCCTGATAGATATTAATTTGATCATAACTATTATATAAATATGATCGTAACTATTATATATTATTATTAATTAATTAATTAATTTCATTAATTTATTTTTATTTTGTATATATATATATATATATATATATATTCACGTTCTTAATTAGTTTTATTCAATTTTAGTTTTAGCTAGCTATCCATCTTATTTTAGCATATTAGGACTATATAATTACTATAACCATCTATCACGTTAAATTACCTTATAAATATATTTATGAAAGTAAGGTCCTTTATCTAACTAATTCCCACATAAGTCACTATTCTTATTAAACTAATAACATAATCAATATATATAATTATTTCTTTTATTTAATCTAAATAACTCCCATTAATTATCATTTTGACTTTTTGACTGTAGTCCCTTTTAGCCATTGGTTAAGATAGCCGTTGGAGGCTCTGCTCAGACTATTTAGCACGCATAGCTGGATCTGTTTCTTCAACTTGTCCTGACGATGAGCCACACTGGTTGGTTCGAAACGCGTCGACAAATGTCTCTCTTTATGTGATTTACGCCGAAGTTCTACTTATAAATTTATCATCTAGTTTAGTTCTATTTTCTTTGGGAATATGTGCGAATGCTTCAGATCCAAATATTTTCAAGTGAGAATAATTCAAATTCTCACTAGTCCAAACTTCTTCAGGAATACCGCCATCCAACGCTGTAGTTGGATATCTATTTATGAGGTAGCAAGCGGTCTTGACTGCTTCAGCCCAAAAATTCTTCTCCAACCCGGAATTGGACAACATATTTTGTACCTTTTGCATAATTGTGTGATTCATCCTTTCTGTGACACCATTTTGTTGAGGAGTACTAGGCACAATCTTCTCATGCTTTATGCCAAACCTGTTACAATATTCCTTAAATGCATTTGAGAAATATTCTCTACCATTATCTGTTCTTAAACACTTCAGCAATTTCTTAGTCTCTCTTTCAACAGTAACATGGATTTTTTGAAAAATTCCAAACACTTGACTTTTATTTTTCATAGGATATGCCCAAACTTTCCTGTATGCATCATCTATAAATGTTACAAAATATGATGCTCCTCCTAATGATTTGATGTTAACAGGCCCAAACATATCCGAGTGTACCAATTCTAACACTTTTTTCTTTCTGTCATGGCCACCTCTAAGGAATGAAACCCTTCTTTGTCTACCATATATACAATGCTCACAAAGATCAAGATTGTAGTATTTCAAACCTGGCAATAAATTTTTACCAACAAGGATTTTTAAGCCCTTCTCGCTCATGTGACCCAAACGCTTATGCCACAGATTTTCCGAATTTCCTTCTTTTGTGACAATAGCCAAATCTAATTTTCCTATCAGTGTCTTCAATGTGTATAATGTTCCTGTCTTGGGTCCTTTGGCCATGACCAATGCACCTTTGCTAATTTTCGAGCCTCCTTTTCCAAAGCTTGTCGAATAGCCTTCATCGTCCAGTCGTCCCATAGAGATTAAACTCATGCACATTTCTGGTACATGCCTTACCTGTTTCAACAATATACCTTGTCCATCTTTCATCTTGATCTGGACATCTCCCACTCCAACAATACTGCAAAAATGATTATTCCCCAAATGCACTCTACCATAATCATCGGGATTATATGAAACAAAACTATCTTTGCATGGGGTTACATGGTGAGATTCCCCAGAGTCAAGGATCCACTCAAAGCTACTGATAGATGTATATACACATGCATCCTCTACTGAAACAGTAAACAACACATCACCATCTGTGGCTACAGTAGTAGTCTCACCTTCATTTGTGCTGGACGACTTATGATTTGTACTAGACGGTCTCTGATCCTTTTGTCCTCTCTTCCAGAATCAACATTCTTTCTTCATGTGCCCGGGTTTGCCACAATGAAAGCAGATCATCCTTCCTCTCCTTGTTTTTGATCGGCCTTTTGATCTTGATCACCTTTGCCGGCCTCGATCCATTCTCCTACCACGATCAGTTAGTTCTAGAGCCTCTCCTCCCTGTTTTTCCGCAATTAACTTACGTCATAGCTCCTCATTCATTAAACTGTTGCCGACATCATCAAACTTCAGGGTCCCTGTAGTTGTTGAAGTGCTCATAGCTACAATTAAATTTTCATAGCTGTTTGGCATAGAACACATTAGCAAAATAGCTCTAATTTCATCATCTAAAATGATTTTAATAGAGGCAAGTTGATTAGTAATAATATTAAATGTATTCAAGTGCTCAACAACTGAAGTACCCCCCTTCATTTTGATATTATAAAGCTTCTTCGTCAAGAAAACTTTGTTTGATGCTATGTTCTTCTCATATAGATCATGGAGCTTCTTTCATAATCCTTCAGCCGTCTTTTCTCCGGACACATTGAAATAAACATTCTTTGCTCAATATTGGCAGATTGTTGCAATCGCCTTTCTATCTAGCTGATTCCACTCTTCATTTGTCATCGATGAGGGTTTCTTTGTTGTGCCCTCAATCCGCAAATACTGATCCTTTAAAATCATGATATCCTCCATCTGTGATTTCCTTAGGGTAAAATTAGCCCAACTCAACTTCTCCATATGAACACCACGTTTCAACTCCAATCTCCACGGATCTCCACTTTTCAAAGTCCAGTAACACGTACGAATCTCCACGTTTTGAACTCCAACAACGCATTTCAACATAGGTCCACGGCCATGTTTTTCTTGCAGCGTTCCTCAACTATGTCCTAGACAGATCCTTCAACAGCTCCAGTGGTAACAACCAACGTTTTAACGAATGTTGCCACAGTAAGGCAATGGCACTAAGAGGCTCGCACAATGGATATTCAACCCTAGCTCTGATACCAATTGTTAGATCAGAGCATACATAACACACAGGGGATTTATACTCATAGACTTAGACGACAAAAGAAAAGAATAATTCACAGAGATAGAAAAATGGAGACACAACAAAATTACTCAATCAGAAACAACAGAATATATAAAACAATCACTGGAGAACAGAAATCACTTTGCATTACATAATAGGCTTGAGCCTTGGCTTGCTTTCCTTGGCCAGAGAAATTACAAATTTATAGAGGCAGAAAAAGGATCTAGAATCTCGTATGTGATTCAGATGGAGATTTGGAATGATCTAGAAACCACTGGCAATGTAGGAGGATCTAGAATCCTGCATGTGATTCTAGACACTACTGGCAGTGTAGAAAGATCTAGAATTTTGGAGATGTAGAAAGATCTTATCTAGAAGGATCTAGAATCCTGCGTAAATTTGGCTTCACACTTAACAATTCGCTTTTGATTACTCCTATGAGAGGAATTACCACAGGTAACTGAGGGAAATGGTTGCATGTGCGCTGCGCGAATAGTTCATTGACTTCATCTTCGTTGTTCAAAAGTCTCATACACTGAGTTTTCATGGACGATTGACAAGATGAATTTTGACTGATCTTTGTAAACGTTCTTTTTAAAAAGCCCACTTGAATTTCAATAGATGTGATGTGAAGAAGAAATGACTGTGGAGTTACTAACAACTTCCGCAGTCAATATGTGTTGGGCCTTATGTAAACATAAGGCAAAAGGAGGCCGAAAGGAAGGAATCCCCTTCTACCCAAAACCCGTCATGCGCTTCCAACTGCAGCTTGCCTTCTATGTCATAAAACTCCTCGAAGCAAAAACTCGCAATGGCAAAAAATAATAGGAAGATATTTAATATAATGCAGCGACGGAAGCATTATGCCATCGAGCAAATGTTGCTGATGCAATAAAATTTAAATAAAACGTTCAGAGGAGAAGTAGGATAATCGTCCCCAACATATTAGCTTGTGTCGTGCTTTAGATTAAGAAGCCTTTAATGTAGATTTCTATGGATGTATGTCGATTTTTATTTTACACCACTTTGTATGGTTGCGGACAACGCTACTTTGTATGGTTGCAGATAACATTTCACGAGTTTTCGAGCATTCCATCTTCACATCACAATTATTTACACGTTGCTATGCATCCTTCAAATGATGATTCACACAGCCTCTAGCCTCAACTTCTTAAAGATGGGTCCAAGCCAAACATAGTCCATCAATGACACTGAAATTTTGTATCTCTACATTGCTGTAATTTGTGCTTCTCTTCCTGAGCACGACTAGTCATTGGCATTCTCAATGCTTAATGAAGACTATTGTTAGACTATGTCATCCATTGTAACTACTCTTTGGACTGCTAGCATATCTCTTGAAAACTCAAGGTATACTTCATTTCGACAACCTGTAAACTTTAATCATTGTGTGGAATGGAGGGTTTGTACAGGTAGGCAGCGATCTTCAAGGTGTTATCCAGTTGATACCATAACAAGCAAGTGAATCAAATTATTATGGTATCTATGAATCTATGAAACCAGAAGCCAGAAAGCGAGAAACATAGTTTAGAGGTTTCGCATTCCAAAAACGAGGTGAGGGAAAAAATAAGAAAAATGCGGAAAACATAAAACAAAACATTCATTATTTACATGGCTGAAATTGTAATAATCCAATTTAACTACACATACATGTACACGGAGGTAGTTTCTTATTAATTAAAATTTTTAAAATGCTAAAATTTTAATACAATATATTTTAATTCTGAAGTGTTATGTGTAAACATAACTATAAAAATATTGTCAAAAGTATATGTGCACAACCATGTGTTATTACTTATTTCAAAAGTTTATTTTAGAAAATGATGTAGAGACATTTTTTTGGTTAACAATTTATAAACAACCTCCATAAGATTATTCATTATCTAAAAATTAATTCCAAGTATCCCCTTAAACATATTGTCAATCGCTATTGACAATCAGCATACTTGCCTAGTCAACTTCTGCAAGTTGCGATTTCGTTGCAGGTGGAAGGATTGAAGTTAAGTACACGCTGACCATTAATTAATGAAGTTTGGTAAACACATATGGGAAAACATTCTGCCAGTGTTATCCACACTCCACAACACCTGAAAATTCAGAAAATAATTTATTATGTAAAATCACCCATCCACTCCACAACACCTGCAAATTCAAAAAATAATTTATTACGTAAAATCGCCCATACTATGTCTTAAATTTTTCTCTACAGTAAATTAATAAGTCGAATTTGTATGTATCTATAAATATGAAGGTAAAAGACTTTTGTATGGTTGAGCGACTTAGAGAGAGTCTAGGGTGAAAGTATGAGAGGTAGCGAGGAGAAAATCGTGGACAAAATATTGGTGGGAGCGTAAAAACAAGCCTAGTCGAGGGTGAAAGTATGAGAGGTAGTGAGAAGAAAATCATGTACCTCCATTTACAAAGCGAATGTATTTTCATATTTTTTATATCATAATATTTTCTTGGGCTTTGGTTTTAAACCTTCATGAGTAGATGTTTTTCCGTGAGTTATTTTTTTTATTTTTTTTATTAAACCTCTTAGTTGCGATTTTCTTGCCGCATAGAGTTACTCCGTAACCACAGTGATTTTCTTTGTTTTACCTTGAGTTGCAGCCTCCATTTACCAAGTGAATGTATTTTCATATGTTTTATATCATAATATGTTTGTTGGGCTATGGTTGTAAACCTTCATGAATAAATGTTTTTCCATGAGTTATTTTCCTAGTTTTATTTAGCCTCTGTCTAGTTGCGATTTTCTTGCCGCAATTGAAGATTTTTTCACATGTATTTCTGAGTCAAACTCCTCTCATCACAACTGAATATTTTCTTGCTGCAACTATATTTCTGAGTCAAACTCCTCTCCTATGCCCCTTTAAAATTTTCTAACATGGTATAGTCAAGCTCCTCTCCTATCCCCCTTCAAAAATTTTGAACATGGTATAGTCAAAATCCTCCCCTTTGCCCCTTGTAAAATTTTCTAACATGGTATGAGAGAGCGGGTTATACTCTCTTAGTGTAAAACAAGTTTTTTTAATATGAGTCAAAAATTATTTTGAGGGCTGATTTATTTTGGAGCATATTTACCAACACAGGTATACAGTTTTTTTTTACACTCAGAAATGGCAACATCAAGCACAATATTGACTAATCCTTAGATACCTTAATTTAATGGGAAAAAATATGATTATTGGGCTATTACAATAGAGGCTCTGTTTTCTTCTCAAGACATTTGGGATTTGGTAGAGAATGGTTTTTAAGAACCATCAGTTGTAGCAGCATATAATGCCTTGTCTCAAGCATAAAGGGATTTGCTGAGGGAAAATAGGAAGAAGGATGCAAAAGCCCTCTTCTACATTTTTCAAGTCATTCATGAAAGTAGTTTTTGAATGGTTGCAGCAGAAACAAAGTCCAAGCAAGCATGGGACACCCTCGAGAAAATGTACCAACACATGGAAAAAGTGAAGACAACAAAGCTACAAATTCTAAGGAGAGACTTTGAGACAATTTGTATGAAAGAGTCTGAGAATGTAGACTCATTTTTACACATGTAATTGGACTAGTTACTCAAATCAGGTCTCACGGTGAGACACTCGAGCAAAGGATAGTAGTTGAGAATGTTTTGAGAAGTCCGCGAGCAAGGTTTGATGCCATTGTTGTGGCCATAGAAGGGACAAAGGATCTCTCACAGTTCTCAGTGGATGAACTTCATGCATCACTAATTTCTCATGAACATAGAATAAATAGAAAAATAAGCTCCTCATTGGAGCATGCCTTCAAGACATAATTTTCATTTGGTCAACGTATTGGAAAAGGAAGATCATAAACTAGAGGAAGGGGAAGAAGCCGACACAGAGGTGGAAGAAGCAACCTCTCAAGCTCAAGTGGAAGGGCAAGCAATCAAAATCGAAGTTAAGGCCCAAGCCAAAATTAGTCACAAGGTTAGAGGTATGATAAATCTCAGGAATTATGGTCATTATTCAAATGAATGTAGAAAGAAGAAATATGACATTAGTAGCAAAGCAAGTGTAAACTTCACAAACGAAAATCAAAACCATGATAGCATATTTTTATCTTGTAATGTAGCACAAGAAAAACAAAGTGATATATGGTAACTAGATTGACGGTGTAGCAACCACATGTCAGGGAACATAGAAATGTTTTCTAATCTAGATGAAAGTGTGAAATCTAAAGTGACATTAGGGAATGATAGTAAAGTAGCTATCATGGGAAAATGAAGAGTTAATATCCTAACAAAGAAGGGGGGGAATAATTACATCTCAAATGTTTACTTTGTCCGGGGTTTGATGCATAACCTTATAAGCATTGGACAAATCATATAAAAGGGATGCAATTTTATTTTCAAAAATGATGTGTGCACAATTTTGGACAAGACTCCATGTAGGAAGATGATTGCAAAGGTTCATATGAAAAACAATAGAATGTTTCCCCTAAAAATATGATCAGATTTGAAGGAAGAAGGTGCAAAAACAGAACTATCAATGAACTCACAATAGGATGAGAGAAAAGATGTATATGTCAGACAAGTAAACATTCAAGTAGAGGTCAAAGATGAAAATTGTTTATGGCACTTGAGATTTGGTCATCTCAACATTGGAGGTTTGAATTTGCTACAAAGGAAGGAAATGTTGAAGTGGTTGACGCTTATAGAAAAATCAGACAACCTAGGTGAAGGATGTATCTTGGGCAGACAACATAGAGAGACATTTCGAGTAGGAAAGTCAATTAGGGCAAAGGAAGCCTTGGATATTTTCCATTGAGATTTATGTGGACCAATGTAGACACCATATATTGGTGGAAACCATTATTTATTAACCTTCATATATGACTACACAAGGAAGACATCGGTCTATCAACTAAAACAGAAAAGTGAAGTGTTTGAGCGCATTTGCCAATACAAGGCCCTTGTTGAGAAGCAATGTGTATACTACATCAAAGTGTTGAGGATTGACAGAGGTGGTGAATACATCTCAATTGAATTCTTTCGTTTTTGCATAGAGCATGGAATTCACAAGGAATTTACAAAAAGGTATACACCTCAACAAAATGGTCTAGTGGAAAGGAAGAATAGGACTATTATGGTAATGACAGGGAGTATGTTGAAGGAAAAATAATTTCCAAATGATTATTGGGCCGAAGTTGTCACTTGTGCATCGTATACCATTAGTAGGTGTCCAACCAAAAGTGTCAAGGATCTCGTTCCTGAAGAGGCATGGAGGGGCACAAAGCATAGTGTCACTCACATGAGAGTCTTTGGATGTGTGGCATATACACATATCCCAAGTGAGTTGAGGAATAAGTTGGACAACAAGGGGGAGAAATGGATATTTGTTGGATACAATGATTAATCCAAGGCATACAAGCTCTACAATCCATCAACCAAGAAGGTCATAATCAGCAGAGATGTGAAGTTCATAAAAGAGGAAGCATGAGATGGAAGTGTAGAGAATACAACCAATGTGAAACCATGTATACCACATGAAGAGAAAGAGGAATTGACAGGAGAAAGCAATTCCTCAGCATTGACTCCCTCTACTCCTCTTCAAGCGCAACAAAGCAGGCAACAAGTAACACCATCAACAAATAATAGGACAGTGTCGTGCAGTCAAGCAAGTGCTTCTCCAAGCACACCGTAAAGCGCAACACTAAGTGACATGTCAAGCCTCTCTTCAGCAAGCACAAGAAGAATGAAATTCAGAAATTTAAATGAAATTGATGAGCAAGATGAAGTTGATAGCAGTGCTGGTTTGAATTCCTTATTTGCATTATTTTGTCATGTAGATGACCCAATCGACTGTGAGGATGTAGTCAAAGAAGAAAAATGGGTTATAGCTATGGAGGAATAAATAGAAGTAATAGAAAAGTATGACACATGGGATTTCGTGAAACTTCTTCAAGGAAAAGAAGTATTTGGAGTAAGTTGGGTCTATAAGATGACCCAATCGACTATATTATTGAAAGGCATAAAGCGAGGCTAGTTGTCAAAGGATACAAGCAGCAACATGGAAGATATTATGTAGAGACATTTGTACCATTCGTGAGGATGGAGAGAGTGCGTACAATTGTGGCAATTATCGCACAACATAAATGGAAAGTGTGTCAAATGGATGTAAAATCAACGTTATTGAATGGAGTGTTGCAAGAGGAAGTGTATGTTGCCAAATGTTGGCTTATGGAGGCCTGACCCAGGTTCAATGTTAGGTAGCCAAACAAATCCCTACACTACCAGCGCTTTCGGCATCAGCCCGCAGAGCACGGATTGAAGTCTCACCCGAAGCAGTATGGGTGGATGCTGGAACCAAGTTTCCATACCCTTGAGATGGTTATGATGTCAGTTTAGTCCAACCATACCTGCCTTCACGTAGGTTGCTTACCCCTCTTCTCTACCCTTGAGTACCTTTATGAACTATTACAATTGGCTTCCACGTAGCCCTGAGTAGGGGTTGAAGTCCTTTCACGCTGCTAAGGTAGTGAACTGCGATATCTCTTAAACTACGCTAAGTATCTTACTTATCTTATTAACAAACATTTGTTAGCTTCGCGTAAATAATTGTTCTTACTTGTGTTCACTTAACAAATACAGTTGTACACCTTCACGCATCATATAAGTAATAGAAGTGAAATTCATACCCAATATAACAAATGCATAAACAAGAAATAAATTTGCAGAAATAATAGGAAACTTCTCTTTATTAATACTTCTAGATTATTACAGACTCGACTCACCCTACGCACTTAGCTGCAGGGGTACACGCACTCAGCTGTGGACTACTAGGCCTTTGTGCACTGAGTTGCGGACTACTAAGCCTCTGCGCACTCAACTGCAGAGCCTCTACCTATGCTATGACCCGAAACTTAGACTTACAATTTAAATCTATCTCACATACATCTTCATTACTTAGACATTGTGTCTCTTTTTTATTTATATATACTAAGAGCTTACTCTATTTATACAATCCCATCGTCCCCAGACCATGGGTAGATCTTCGACAACTGACATTACATTATCAAAATAAGGGTGGATAACCCTATGACTCTTTAAAAACTACGTGCTCCATTGCCACAAAATGCAGAGTCTTTACATTGGAATTACAACATTGGACCAAAATATGGGCTCTTAGCCCCAAAATTGCCCTTGGGTGATCTTGCACCCAATAGCCCCCCAACACAAACATCGTGACTCACACTCGAGTCACTTTGCAGGTCCGGAGATCTTAGCGCGAAGACCTCCCATCTTTGTTTGGATTGTTGTAACTTCGACAACGTACTGAGTGGTTTCCTTCTAGACATCCTCCACGTGCTGTTCGGTGACTGCTGTTGTTGAACTGCTACCCTGGATCCTCTCCTGAGTTGCTTGCAGTTGTGTAAGCTTTGCTTCAATGGAGGCTTTAATTATAAAAGCCTCGTCGATCCATGGCTGTAGGCACGCTTTCAAGATTGCTTCTTTGTGCCGGGCGACATCCACCTATTCCTTGAGCGCATTTGCCTGCTACATCCATGTAAGCGTTTATGTAAGGGAAATCGTCTGTGTGGTCCCTTTTACCTCATCATATTTCTGTTGTAGCTTGCATGCTTCTGTTCTTGATTTTTCTGATCCGCTGTGTGTCCTTGGTCCTCCTATAGGGTGGTTAGGACCTTGAATGATTGTTCAAACAGCTTCATGTAGTCTGTCACTGCACTGTCAACCGCCGCAATCGTTGTCGTAACCGCAGTGGTATGTTCTTCCTCAAACTCCATCAAAGTTGAAGGCTTGGCCTTCAACTATAGTTTTGCAATTTGTAGGTTTAGCTCCAGCTGAACCCGAGCCATTTTTGCTCTTGCGTCACACACCCCTGTGGCTAAATTATAGACACGCGCCTCCACTCGTTCCTTTGCTTGAATGGCCAACTCTAGGACCATTTGGTAGGTTTCCTTTATGGCCTTGTTGCGCTGCAGGCTCAACTGCTCAATTTTCATGCGCTTCTCACTCATTACCCGTATAACATGACTCTCCTTGGCTTGAAGTTCTGTGGTGACTCCTTCTTGTAGGAGGTAGAGTGTCTCCTGAGGGATCGGAATCATGTTCAACTCTACCCCTTTCAAACTGCTCACCATGGGTTTGTTAGCTTCGTTTTCTGTAGTAAGTGCCCCATCTGGTAGCATTATTATATTGGTCACCATGGCACGCAACATTTCCTCGGCAGCTAAAGTGATGCCTGCGAGGCTGGTGGACACTGTGCCAGCCTGTGGAGTGCGAACCTACAACTCATATAACTTTGTCCGAAGAGCTGCCAGTACCAACTGTGGTTGTTCTTGAAGCTACTGGAGGGAATACGTAGTGACATCACTCACCGTTCCGCAGATATCATTAAAATCCCCTGCAATGAGGGTGATAGGGTCAAAAGATTTCTTTGAGGCCTTTGTTTTCTTTTGCGACCCTACCTTCTCTCATGGTTGTGCACGTTTGAACTGGGTGGACATCATCTCCGGGTCTACGCAGCCTTGTTCTATGTCTATCTCTGGTTCTAGCGAAGGTGACTTCTATCCTTTGTGCTCTTCTTTGTTGTTTTCTTCTTCTCCACCAACTTCGCAACCTCGCACACTACTTGGGCCTTATCTGCTGCTTTTTATTCCCTATTCTTTTCCACTAGCTGCACCATTCGAAGTTTTATCTCTTCCTTCTTGCACTATGTAGCAGACTTCTCCGTTTCTACCGCAGAGTCACTTGGAATGCGCCGCTCTAGTGGACAAGATTCAAGTACTATGAATATCACATCGTTAGTTACCAAATATGGTAAATCATGCCATGTCTTCACATGGTCCTTCCACGCCTTGATGAAGGCATGGTGGAAATCTGATTTGAACTCTATGAAGCTCTACAAACTATTGTAGACTATGGGCGATAGTCGTGGCTGGCGATTGATCCCCATCCAGATGTTCATCTCCATTAGCACCCAAAATATATTGCTTTCTCTTATCCGTTGTGCGTCCTTGGTCACCTGCAACGAAGCATACTTCGCTCCCTCTAGAAGGTCTAGTGTGACTGAAGGGAACTAGCTATCTTCGCACAGTTCCCATCCCACCAGTACTATCGACAATAGGATCCATGCATAATGAAATGTTTTTCCCTTCTCCTATGCCATGTGGCAGTACGCAAGGAACTCGCCATATAGATATTTCGCCTAGTTGAACTATACCCCTTTTGCACATTGTACCACTAGTGCAACCACTAGCGCGGGCACCTAATCTGCGTGGCACTTCCGCATCACCTTCCCTTCCAATATCTATGTCGCGACCTTGACTATAGGGTTGTTGATGCAAGAGATGACATACTCTCGCTTCTTCTGCTCCAACTTAAAATTCTTTTTCATTTCCTGTGCGAGGGCCAAGTCGCCACCTTTTCCTTCTAATACGTTTGCTAGATCCTCCCCTGAGCAAGGTAGCCGTGTAATCTATTGAATAATATGGTCTGTGATGGGGATGGGATCCTCCATCCAAAAGCACCCATCATGCACCAAGAAGAGCAACTACTTGATGACGAAAAAGGTCACTGGGGCACGATGGTAATGCGACACCTAGAGTAGGTTTATCAACCCTGCTTTCTCGACACCTCGGAGCCATTTGCACAGCTCCAATTCAATAATTCCAGCCATCGTGTCTATCTTCTAGTGCATTAGCTTCGCAGTCGCTAAATGCGGGAACTTCTCGTGGTCGACAAGGTCCCAATCTTCAAATTTCAACACGGGAACCTGCCCCAAGTGCAGTCCCTCAAAAATGATATCATCTGGGAGCAGTGGAGTTTTCGGAGAGCTCTTTCTCTCATCTATATCCTTTTTCACCTTAGCTTTACCCTTTCATAGAGGAACATATTCAGGTCACCAGGTAATAGGGTCTACACCTTGGGTATCAACATCCATCTCTTCATCCTCCTCCTCCACCAAGATTTCTTCAAACTCTTCCTCCTCATCGGCCTCTAGATTAATGGCCTTCCCGTTTTCCTGCAATGTGAGCTTCGTCCTTAGTGGATTTCGAGGAGGGACACACACTCGTATCATGGCCTACTTATCCATCTTAGGTCTCGGTGTTCGCGGTGATTTAGGGACCTCAATGATTATTTTGCCGCTCTCTAGGGCTTTCACTTCAGTAATTTCCTGTGCAACTTCCTCGACTGTCACTACTCCTATCTTCATGGCTTCTTCGGGTGCTGACATAGTGCTACTCCACAGTTCTTTCAGTATCTCTGGTAGTTGCTCAAACAACGAATTCACTTTCAAAGTCTCTAATAAGTCCCGGTTCATGAATAGTTGAGCACACAAAACCTTAGTTCTCAAATTACCAAGTGTTGTTTTTCGCTGGACAACCACTTGTAATTTATAGCACCTTTTGAATTTGAATTCGACCATTTCCCCCCACATTCGGTCCATTAATGCTATATTGCCGGCATATTTTCAAGAATCTAGCCCATAAAGTTCACCTTAAATGCCTTCCTCCCGCTCCATTTGGCCTCAAACCAAGCATCAAATTGTGAATAGTGACTTTAACAGTCACATTCTGGTAGACCTGCACACCAGTGGAACTCTCTTCATGCTGTCAGAGACCCTGTGACTCTTCGTGCTGTCAGAGACCCTGTGACTCTGGTGTTATGTGCAGTCTTGACATCGTGCAGTTCCTGGGCAAAGTAGTTAATAGTCCCGCGCCTCCTTTCAGCTACCTGGAGCACTAATATTGTGCTTCTTTCAGCTAGTTAGATGGTCAGGCCACCTGTGTATGGCTTCAAATGACTGCCATTTACTTTTCTTGGGAAGGGATCTCCATTTAACTTAACTAGTTGTACCACGTCAGTGTCGGTAATCTCCTTAATAAAATATGGCCCCAGCCAATGCGTTCTAAGTTTGCCTGGAAATTTATCAAAACTTACTGTCATATAATAGCACCACGTCATTCATCTTAAAGGTGTGCAACTTAATATTCCTATCTTGCATTTCCTTTTTGTGCTGCTTTTGGACTTGCTAGTGAAATCTAGCAAAAAATCGTTCTTCTTCGAGCTCATCTAGCTATGTGAGCGTCTCCTCCAGGGCTTCGTGATCTGTCATACCTGTGAGCGTTGCTATGCGCAAACTAGGCAGATGTATTCCATGGACATTATGGCTTCAAATCCATAGAAAAGCCTAAAAGGTGCCTGTCCCGTCAGTTTCTTGCATGTCATTCGATAAGCCCATAACACTGCAGGTATGTGTAGGTCCCAATAACTTAGTTGCACATTACATACCTTGGTCAATGTGTTTTCAATAACTTTGTTGAACACCTCCACTGTCCCATTAACCTGTGGGTGATAAGGTGTGCTCTTATGGTGATACACCTAAAATTCCTCCGTTAGTGCACTGATCGTCTCATTCAGGAAGTGTGTATGATGATCACTCATCAAGATCTTCGGACATCCAAATCGCGTAAGTACATGTTCAAATAGAAACTTTGCAACAGATGTTCCCTTGCAATGCTTCACTGGCTGCACTTCTGCCCAACGAGTCAAGTACTCCACCATAGTGATAATATCCCTCGTGCCTGTCTTTCCTTGGGGCTGAATCAGTCCTACAAAATCTATTCCCCACTTTTCAAAATGTTGCAACGTCATTTGTGAATTCAAAGGAATCTCATCCCTTTGCGATGGTTTACCTATTCTCTGAGATATGTCACACGCCTTGCAATATTATTTTGAATCCTAATGAAGGGTTAGCCACCACAACCTTGCGCGTAGAATCTTCTACGTGGCTGTTGTCCTTACATAATGTCTTTTTGCAGTGCCCCCATGAGCATCCACGAGGATGCTGCTTCGTTGAAAGTCAGGTACATACCTTCGCAGTATTTCACTATTCCTAATCTTTTATAGATGCCCAACAATGACAAAGAAATCTGTCGTGCACACCACTAAGTCCTTCTTTTGTTGGACAGAGTATCCTTTTGGTGTAGTTCTAGTTGTTAGAAAGTGTATTATATCTTCAAAATGTCCATCTGCTACGTGCACAGCAAAGAGCTGCGCGTCGGGTAATCCTTCCTCCAAACTAGTATGTTCCTACCCTGTCTCAGTGAATAACAGGTGATCTGGTCCTGTGTTCAATTGTCCAGGCTTGAAAACAACTTCAAAATCATATTCTTGGAATAATAAAATCCATCTACAGATGTGCCCCCCGAACGCAGGGCTTATTGACTAGGTACTTCAGCGCAGAGTATAGGTTCACCTGCTCAGGTTGGGGCTTTTCTCCATAGGCCTACATCCATGTGTGCAGATAATTATACCCATCATATTTGTCTATTAGTTGCATCTTAGGCTTTCCAAATCATGTTCGCATCATTCTCCTACATTCGCCCCAATCCTCAAAGCTTCCTTTGTGCGTACCCCACCATCTTGCGGCATAGCGCGCAGTACCCAATCCAAGGCTTGGAAGCATTGTTTTTGTGGCACCTCTCTTTCAAATGCATCCAAGAAGACATTGACCTCATTCAATCCATCATAAGTAGGTAGATTTCTTACCTCTAATGACACACAGCGCAGTGATCTAGTCATCATATTGCAATTCAGCGTAGTTACTTCATGTAACTGATTATGCGAGCTTTCTATTTCCTCATCAGTGTCCAAACTATAGGAGCTATCGTGCTCCAATGTAATCTGCCCATCTGTGGTGGGATTCACCCAGTCTTGGTCTCACGCTGTTATCTTATATATGCAATCCAGATCATTGTCGCTCTCATAGTCGCAGACCGGCTCCATATAGCGCGATCCTTCAACAAGGTCCAGGGGTATTATTACATGCAATGATTTCTTCTCAAAGATCATTTTTCACTTCTTCATATTTATTACCCCATTCATATTAGTAGCCCAGTCAATTCCTAAGAGCACGGGGTAGGGATTGTTGTCATCAACAATCTCTATTACTTCAAAGTTTGCCAGCACGCTCACTCCTTGAATATCCACAGTTACTCCCTGGAACCTCCCCATGGGTATCATTTTCTATTGATTCGCCATCCTTAGCTGACTTGGAGACCATTGTAGTGTAGGTCGCCCCATTCGATCCCATGTCTGTTTCGAAATAACATTCGCATCTAATCCCAAATACAAGATGACTTGATACATTTCGTATTCTCTGATATGTGCATTGACTCTCATTTCACACCCCGTCTTTGTTTTATGCTTTCCAATCTTGTTGACTACGCACAGCTCACTTGGTGCGGTCCCAACACATCTATTGATAAGTTCCTGTAACCCTTTCATAGCCATACTCTCTTGTATTAACTTCATACAGTGTTTGAGGAAAGTTGTGAGCATGGACGGGTCCATCTTTGGCCTAGGCTTATCTTTACTTCCTGAGTTGGAGGCCTCAACGAAGCTCTTCTTAGCTTCCATGAAGGTTTCCCGACTGTGCTCCAAATTTAACTCAGCCTCCTTCGTCGGGGCTCTGCGAACCCATGTGCTATCTTCTGGCTGTTTCCCTTTGTCATCACCTGCCGCGATTCCAATTTGGAGCACTATGTTTACATTTAGATCTTCCTTGCACCACTCAGACCTCATCATCTATGGGTTCTGAGTCGGGGGAGGCAGCAACGCTCCTTTGTTGCATATCCTAGCTACTAGTGTAGCACAATCTTCCGTCTTATGATCAAACAACATGCAATACTTTCATGACGGGTGCATTGGATTAGTGCAACTGTGGGCATAGTGTCCTGGCCCTCCGCAATAGTAGCAAATCAACTCTCTGCGACCTTTACTAGGTCCTCCTCTACCCCAGCCTAGTCCATACCCCTGAAGTCTTGTCCGCACCATCCCTGCATTCTGGTCAAGGGGGCACGTTTTGACCTAAACCTTGTAGGCGGGTGTTCTATCCATCATCAATTCATAGTTTCCACAAGTACGCTCATCATGTGCCATCGACTTACAAAAGTTGTAGAACAACTCTTACGGAGTTTGCGTATACTTCTGTAACAAGTGGTAGTTATCCATGGCATGTTTTCTGACTATTTGACAGATTGCGCACCATAAAGTAGGCATTGTACTATGTCCAGCTTGAGCTTCTAGCCTTAGAAGCATCAGTCCTCCTCCTGCAAGGTAATTTGTAAAGACCGGGCAGTGGTCTATGTCATGACCATGACTCTTGCATTTCACGCACCATACTTCTTCGCACACTTCTGGTTAAACCATCCTGTCCTGTTCCGAACTCTGCATGTCAAGGCACAGATTCTTCAGCTGTGCATGGATCTACTAAACTCCTAGGTTGGGATCTTGCATCGGGGTCTCATATAGCCTCAGAAAAATCTCTAAGGCCTCTGTGTGAGTTGTTATCTTTTGCTACGATAGTGCACTCATTAAAGGTGGTAGTGGTGAAGCTACAAACCACTCATGATGCTGTTCATCTGTCAAATTCATATTGGCTTCGTGGATCATACATTTTAGCCTCTGATCTAGTTCCCAAGGAGTCTCGCTTGGTATCATCATGATCTCTTTGAATCCCACAATCTATTGCGCTTCGGATTTAGGCCTGCTAAATACCCTATTTAACATTGTTTGGATATCCGCGACTCTCCAATTCGGGTTATCGTTGGAGTACTTAATATATGAGGTCAGTGTGCAATCATGTAGGGTGCTAACTAGTGTTTCTTTCTTTATATGGTCCTCTATAGCACCTTGCACTTCCCATACAACCCTTACAATGAACCTGAATTGGTCTAGATCCTCATTTCCTAAACCTTTGAACACAACTAGTTTCACTATGTTTTCCATACTGAATCACGGTGGTGGTGGAGTCGGTATTGGTGAAGTTGGAGGTGATGGTGGTGAAGATGGAGTTGGTGTGGGCGGAGGTGGTATTCGTGAAATCCCTGTCTTATTAACTGAATAGCACTAGGCAGAGAGACCTTCAAAATCCCTTCTTCATCTCCTCATAGAGGTGAAATCAAGGGTCTATGCTCTGGACCCTTATTTCCTTCATTTCTATAAATTCTTCCACTTCGCATAAACCCGAACATCAAGGTAGTTGCATAACACATTTTTTGCACAATAGCATTTTAATCCAAGTGTCAAAAGATTTTACGTACTTACCTCGCAGTCCTTTGAGAAATTGTCGCTCTGCCTCGCTATAGCTGACTGAGGTGTTGACCGCGAACTCAGTAACAAATCTACCTATAATGTGGTCGAGCTAATGATAGATGAAACATCTGATCTTATCCTTCGATGCTTCCAACCTTCGCACTAGCTCTGGGGTCCACACAATAGGACCATCAAGCTTCCACCTTGCTTGGCTATCTGCTAGCTTCGCGATCCACTCGTATATCTCAGTAGGGAAGGACGTGAAAAAAATTACGTGGATATCCATATATAGGTAGCTTTCTAGCAACTATTCTTTTGAAAATCATGGGTTTATGTTCTCGTGTGCTGTGAACTCGTGAATCCTTTTGTCCAACCAGCCTTCGATTCCTTTATTAGTTGGATTCCAATGATACGACATCACACATCTCTTATGCAGATTCTGGTCCCGGCAATGGAACCATTTATTGGCTTATAGAGGCCTGACCCAAGTTAAACGTTAGGTAGCCAAACAAATCCCTACACTACCGTCCCTTTTGGCATCATCCCAGGGAGTTCGGGCTGAAGTCTAACCCGAAGCAGTATGGGGGGATGCTGGAACCATGTTTCCGCACCCTTGAGATGGTTTTGATGTCCGTTTAGTCCAACTATACCTGCCTTCGTGCAGGTTGCTTATTCCTCTTCTCTACCCTTGAGTACCTTTGCGAAAGTTTACAATCGGCTTCTCTATAGCCCTAACCAGGGGCTGAAGTCCTTTTGCACTGCTAAGGCAGCGAACTGTGATACCTCCTAAACTACGCTAAGTATCTTACTTATCTTATTAACATACCTTTGTTAGCTTCGCATAAACAGTTGTTCTTACTTGTGTTCACTTAACCAATACAACTATACACCTTCACGCATTGTATAAGAATTAGAAGTGAAATTCATACCGAATATAACAGATGCATAAACAGGAAACAAATGTGCAAAAGTTATAGGAAACTTCTATTTATTAATACTTCTAGATGATTACAAACTCCACTCACCCTGTGTAATCAGCTGTAGTGGTCCACGCACTCAACTGTGGACTACTAGGCCTTTGCACGCTCAGTTGCAGAGCCTCTACCTATGCTACGACCCGAAACTTATACTTACACATTAGAGCTATCTCACATACATCTTCATTGCTAAGACATTGTGTCTCTTCTCTAGTTCTGTCTACTTAGAGATTAGATCTATTTATACAATCCCATGGTCTACAGACCATGGGTAGATCTTCTACGGCCAACATTACATTATCAAAAAAAGGGCAGACAACCCTATGAATCTTTAACAACTACGTGCTCCGTGCCCACAAAATGTGGATACTTTACATTGGAATTACAACATTGGACCAAAATTTGGGTTCTAAGCCCCAAAAATGCCCTTGGGGGATCCCATGCCCAACCCAACCACTTGGTTATGAGGTAGAATGCTAGGAAGGCAAGGTGTATAGCTTGAGGAAAGACCTTTATGGGTTGATGCTAGCACCACGTGCATGGTACAAGAGTGTAGATGATTACTTGTTGGATAATGGTTTCAAGAAATGTGATGGTGATCCTACTCTTTACATCGAAGAGAGTGATGGTAAGATTCTTATTGCTATCTTATATGTATATGATTTGATTTTTATAGGCGATGATGATTTCCTCATCGCTGATTTGAAAGATGCCATGAACAATGAATTTGAAATGACTGACTTGGCATTGTTAAGGTATTGTTTGGGTATAGAAGTGAACCAAATAGGAAATGGCATTTTTTATTTTTCAAGCAAAGTATGTAGCAAACATTTTGGAGATGTTTAATATGCATAATATCAAGCCCACACCAACTCCAACTATAATAGGGTTGAAGTTGAGAAAAGAAGATTGCAGCAATAATGTCAATTTGACATTATACAAAATCATGATAGTTAGCGTGATGTATTTGACTGCCACTAGGCCAGATATAATGTATGAAGTAAGCCTAGTGTTGAGGTTCATGGAGACACTTATGGAGAAGAATTGGTAAGAAGCCAAAAGGATTTTAAGGTATGTCAATGGGACAAAGGAATATGGTATTTTGTACACCGCAACAAATGATTTCAGGTTAGTTGGTTACATTGATATTGACTGGGTAGGAAGTATCGATGGTAGAAAGAGCACGTTAGGATATGTTTTCATGTGGGTTCTAAAGCCATTTCATGGGCCTCTAAGAAACATCCAATACTGTCACTTTCAACAATAGAGCTAAATATGTCATCACAACAACAACATCATGTCAAGTAGTTTGGATGAGAAGGATGTTAAGGGATCTTCTCCACGACCAAGAGGGAAAAACAACTATTTTCTGCGACACTTCCGTAATTGAATTGTCAAAGAATTATGTCTTTCACAAGAGAACCAATCACATTGATGCTAAATATCATTTTAATCGAGAGTTAATTAAAAGTGGCGAAATTATGTTGCAACACTATAGGTCACAAGAACAGTTTATGATAGTTTCATAAATCCATTGGCACATGATTTTTTTTTTAATCTCAGACATTGTTTAGGAATTTTCAATGAAGACAGTTGTGACTAAAGGGGAGTGTTTTCAAATTAATCCCAACCACCACATTAAACACACTGACAACCACCATACTTTCCCAGTCAACTTCTGCGGTTTGCGATTTTCTTTGCAGGCGGAAGGATTGAAGTTCTGAGAAGAAGTACAAGTTGACCATTCCACAACACATCAGAGACTTAGAGAACTTTATGAAGTTTGGTAAATACATATGGGCAAACATTCACTCCGTGGCTGTTATCCACACTTTACAACACTTGAAAGTTCAGAAAATCATTTATTTCATAAAATCGCCCATACTATGTTTTAAATATTTTCTCTGTCATAAATTAATGAGTCAAAGTTGAATGTTTTCATAAATATGAAGGTAAATGTATTTTGTATGGTTGAGCAAGAGAGAGAGAGTCAGGGGTTAATGTATGAGAGGTAGTGTGGAGAAAATCGTGGAGAAAATATTATTGGGTGCGTGAAAACAAGTCTTTGCGAAGTTTTACAGAGAGTTGCTCTGAAACCCCAGTGAAGCATAATTTGCAGTAAGATTTTATTTTCTTTACTAGGATATGCAGCCTCCATTTACCAAGCGAATGTATTTTCATATGTTGTATATCATAATCTAATGTATGGTTTATTGCACTAGCGTTTTAAACCTTCATGAGTAGATTTACCACAACCAATTTTTTTTTACTCTGTTTTTCCATGAGTTATTTTCTGTGTTTTATTTAGCCTCTGTCTAGTTGTTATTTGCTTGCCACAACCTAAGATTTTCTTTCCAGAACAATTTTTTCGAGTCAAACTCCTCTCCTCTACCCCTTGTAAAATTTTCTAACATAGTGGGAATAGGAAAGATTTAGTCATGTTCCCTAGTCAAGGAAAGACTCACTCCATTAGCTATTTCCAGGTATAAGGCTTCTCTTACATTATTCCCCAATCCCACATTTGTTAACATAATACTGGAATGTTGATTGGATGCTCTTCATTGTCACAACCTCGGTAGATGAATTGTAGAGGAAAAGGCTGAATTGTAGAGGTAAGGGCTCTGTTAGTGTGCGTATTGGTTAAATATGCATATATGTAGTGCAAGCCACTTCCAAAAATAAGATATGCCGCAGGAGACACTTCTCAGAAATGAAATTCAAGATAAATTTATGATCGCTCAAAATGAAGAGAGAACAGACGTAAAAAATGATGTTTTCCATCCCATACCATTTCTAATGTTGTTTTTTCTAGGAATGGTAGCTATCGTCTTGTCTCTAGTAATAGTGTCGGGAATATGGTGAATAGACAAAATCTCTCTCAGGTTAGGCATATCCTTTCCCTTTTGGTCTGAAGTAAAGAGTGTAAGATATGTTGGCATATATGGAAGACTATGAAACATTTCGAGACGCCCTATATTATTGTGGAATTTCAATTCTGGTTTGTTTTCATCATTAACACGTGATAGATAACACGACTAGCTTTGTGTAATGAATACCCCAAGCCTTCAAATGTTCGATAAACAATAATTCCAAGCTACTGCATTAAATTCTCTAGGAAAATTGTCTCGGAGTTTCTGGATATTTCCTTAGCTTCTTGAAGAATCCGCTACCACTGACAATGCAGATGATCCAAAAACATTTTCTATTTGTATAAATAACCCTCTCTGGTAATCAAATTACCAAGTATTTTTTGTTGAGTGTGTGTTCTCTGATTTGGTATCAGAGCGATATTTAGTGTTAAGAGTGTGAAGTTTTCTTTCTATGTGAGCGATCAATGTGAGAGATTGATAAGGGTGTGTTGGAGAGAGTTTTTTTGTAGAGCTTCTGGAGAAGGGCGAACTAGACAGAGTTTCAGCTTGTGTGAAGGAAATTATTCGTTTGAGTGTTTTACTACAAGGAGAGCAGCTACAATCCAATGGAGGGAGTCGAACTGTGGAAGGAAAGAGCTATTGCGTAGAGACTTGTTGATGCCTCGAAAATTGCTGCATCAACATCGGGGATAACCACCTGGTCCGGACCTTAGTACAACTCCTTTTCCGTTTGGAATAGTGGCTCCGACTGGGGATAATGGGACCAGTTTCCCAGAAATAGATAAACGAGATGGATGGATGATCATAAACTACGCTAGCGATGAGCGAATAACTAAAACTATTGACGAGAATATAATAACTATGATCTATCCCGGGGAATTATTGAGCTCTAAAGCGTGGCATTAGATGGTCTGTGTCTAAACACAGGCATATAGATGACTCCATCTTTAAGGCATAGATGTTAATTCATTCAAGATTGTTGTGCCTAAATAGTTAAGCAAAGCGATTAAAACAAAATTACCACACTTTATCATTTATATCATTGTCACATGCATGATTAAAAGAAAAGGCACATCGTAAAACATCCAATAGTGGAATGAATAAATATCTGCTGTTACAACGCATGCATATAATCAACAATAGCAAGAATAATCACATAACAATTCATATTAAAGGAATGAATTCAGACATAGATAGAAATACCATATGAGCTACTTGACACTCCCAAATATCAATCGCTATTTGTAGTTCTTCCTTCAATGCAAAAACATCCTCAACAACGACAATAGTGCACAATTGCACAAACAAGTTTCCTTGTTAAATTAAGAACAATTGGCCCAGTTTCATAAAAGAATATTGACTGAAGCACAATAGTGCAAACTTCAGTCTTTTAAGTCTGTTACAAAACCTTACGACCCTTTCCAAAACAACGAAAGGGTCTATAAATACTAAACTAATCTAAATATCTAATAAACAGAAATCATACATAATTGGCATTAATAACTTATGATCCTATTTCTCAGAGCAATCTGGCAATCGGCGGTATGATTCATCAGGTAGGCTGCTTGCCTTTAAACCTGAGCTGACTTGTCGCAAGCATTGGCTCTACTTCAGGCGGTTTGTTGAGACGCGAACTGAGCTGGGCAGCATAGGTGGCATCCTGAATGTCGGGAATTATACACCCGATTGCATCTGTTAAACACTTAAGGGCGGCTCTCTGTGTGTGTGGCTTAATCAGGAAAAGCCAATATGCATCGAAGGTCAAACTGTTAACTCCAGCGATTAATCTGCCCTTTTCCTCCAAATCAGGATAACACGTTTGCTCTAACATATTTGTTGTTGTCATCTTTCCTGGGGCACATTGGGAAATCATATTCGCTAAGTAGAGAGTATTGTTAACCAGATCAACTAGGTTGCTAGAGGTTGATTTACATCTAGAAGCTGCCCTTTCTGCTTTCATCACCTGAGTGTGCCATTCTGTGAAAAGTATGTCTTTATATGTTTCTGAAATCTTGGGCAAATTTACTTCTCTCCCTTGATCAAAATCTTGCCAGTCAAGATATCCAGTTATGATCTCTTCGGCCTGGTCTAACTCATTTCTGACCTTCTCTACCTGCTGATTTATGGATGTCGTTAGCTCACACAATGGCTCTACCTAAGCGATTTGTTGACACAGGAGCCTAATCTGTGATATTAATGCATTGTTGATTAGTGATGCTTCCTTTCGGAACTCTACCACTTGTGAAGTGCCCTTTGCTTTTTCGAGCTGCGATGACAATTGAGCGATTTGCTCATCCTTTGTTTTTATCATTTTCTCATTCGCTGCTCTTAATTGTTCCAATGCTTCTGACAATTCCTTTTGTTTCTGGATTGCGTTTTGGTCGATCCTTTGCCTTTCTTCCTGCAATTGCTGGGTTAATTGATCATTCATTTGCTGTTGTGCCAACAACTGCTCCTCTGCTTGCGCTGCCTTCTGCTTTGTCTCGGCCAATTCTGCCTGTAGTGCAAAAATTTCTTGGTCCTTAGTCTTCAATAGAAGACTTACCTCCGATGCCTTGTCGATTGTTGCTGCGGAATAGGCTCCTGCATACTGTGACAGCTTTGTTAGGTCATCGGAGGGGTCCAATTCCTCCTTCCATACTACATTACCCGTGACTGTTTGGTCTGGAAAGATAGAAGGTTGATCAGTCCTTCGTCTTTTCCTTGATCGCTTTACAACTGCTCTATGCCTCGGGCTGTAGAAAACATCCAGGGGAGGAATATCCTCTACCTGGAGAATGGTTTGATCAAAGGGGTCCTTTGGAATTATCTCAACATCCTTAGAAATGGGTGGGCCGCTGGTTCCACTTAGAACCGGAGGTGAAGTGATGTCATGTGTATCATTTGTTTTGGAAGTGTCCCCATCTTTTGAAAATTCCAATCCAATGATGATGGAATGAAACTGCTACCATTCCTGGAGTAGTTTGGGGTCTATGGTAGTGTCCACATTGATATCGATGGTGGTCTGTTTCTCCTTTTCGGCTTGGGACTCCTCCCGTTCTTTTTCCTGCTCTTTTCTCAATTGTTCCTCTTGGTCTTTCTTTAGCCTTTCCTCCTGCTCTTTTCTCTGTTGTTCCTCTTCTGCTCTCTTCTGCCTTTCTTCGTTTTCTTTTCTCTGCCTTTCCTCCTGTTCCTTTTTATGATCCTTTGTTACCACCAGAGGTTCCTTTGATTGTTGCCGAATAGGCCCGCTTGATGATGTCGCCGGGGTTGTTGCTAGTAAATCTAGAGGCAGAGTTTGCAACCTCTGTTCTCTAAGCTTATTAAACTCAGTCAGCCCTTCATCATTATATTTCATTCGAGCAAGTTCTTTAGCTTGACCTATTGTTTCAGCTGCAATGAATAGGTCATCAAACAAATCTTCTTTGTGCTCAAATTTTGTCAATTTGGCTTGTTCCAGTGCATTGTAGGCAACTTTGCTTGGATCATATGCCCTGTTTGGGATAGTCGCCAGAGTCAAAGATTGAAGCTTTGTGGCTTCCTTTTCTGCATGTTTGAGATCATGCAGAGTATAGACACCACACCTGAAGGGAAAAGAGGGCCAGCCCCTCTTCTTTTCTTTCTTGAGAGTTTGCGTAACACTCTCAGCCATAATCTGATAGGCGATTTCTCTTGCTAGCAGCTTGTCTGGTATATACAGAGGGAGAACATGTGGGTCGGCTTGGCTGCCGAAAACTCTTATGTAGGTAAATTTCTCCTCCCCAAACCAACTCGCTACCGCTGTTATATCAAACGAAGCTTGATAGGAAATCTTGGGAATGGGTTTGTCAAAAATAGAATAGTGAATAGGCACCATAAAGCCATTGCAGATTTGGTACAGATGGTGCTTGTAAGAGGACTTCCATAGTTTCTGATCGTATATGTGGATGGCCATGGGATCTTGTGGCGTCCACCTCCAGCCGAGCACGGGGAATTCAAAATTGAAACATAGTGTATCTAAGATATATGCACTGTAATAAAATGGGGGAATTTTCCTTTCTGTGATGATAGTCGGATGTCTAAAGTCGTGCACATCTTGTGCTAATTTGTCAAAAAGGATGGTAGCCCAATCAATAATTATACCGTTTAGAACTGCCTCCATTAGAGGAACCATCTCTATGGTAAAATTAGCAGAATCATGTAATCCCCATAATCTATACATCATTATTCCCGCATAGCAATAAGGAGAAGCAAGAGAATCGACTGAGTACCTACCCGAAGATTCGTGCTTGTGTTTGGCTGGATTTTGTCTCCAATCCCAGATGGGTTCGGATTCAACTTCATTTTCGCTTGCAAACTTCTCCAGGAATGCTTTATTATATATCTTCTCCGGCTCGGGCAAATGATACATTTGTCTTAGATCATCCGGCCTGAACGATCCAAAGATTCTCCCATCTCTAGTGTTGAAAGTTCTGTCCAAAATTGGGATTTCTTGAATCGGCCACCGCACTACATCTGCGTATGGGAGAATTTGCTCCCTAGCCGCTATTCTGTGAAGGAAAGAGTCGGCTAAATCTTTGAGAGTACAATCAGACTTGCAAGTAGGATCCGCAGTAGCTTCTATTATTGCCTTTTCTGGTTGTTCGGCTTCAATCAAATAGTAAGTGCCTTGCCAAGTGACTCTGGTGAGACCCGTACACGTAGTATCAGAAATTAAGCCCTTCTTCTTGTCCACAAGAGCTTGTCCTGCTGCTGATGTAGTGGAGGCGCCTGCGGTCTTCTTAGATTTTTTCCCCATCTTATTTAAGCTTCCTTCTATGGATGAATTCTGCACAGCGGCGCAAATATACGTGATACAGACAAATAGCAATGAAAACTTGCAAGTGATGAGAAAATATGGACAGATGCGTAATAAGGGATTAGCCTTTAAAAATGGGCGCGGACACAATCCATGGAAAGATTTTAAGAATTATGATCTCATTGATTGGCCGTTTAAAACCTGTCATCCCTTAAATGCCCATTATATCGTTATTCGGCTGAATGATTCACTTAAGCGTGCAGTGGGCGTTTTGGCGGTTGAGTGCAGGTAAATGACTGCTTAACCGATCAAGCTTTAAATATGAATGAATTGTGATATCCCATCACTTAACGGCCTTTTATTGAAAACTGCGCTTTATCGCATCGCGTCGGGAGAATGAGGATTATAAAGTGCACATATAATTTATCGCCGATCGCCGATAGTGATATCAGATCGCATCGGGGGTATGACCTGTGCGCCTTAATGATGTGCATTGGATATTGTTGATTGCCGACTGCATCGCATCGGGGGAAAATCTTTGAGCATATTAAGACTTAAGTAAAGATTACCGCCGATATCCGATCGCCGATTTCGCATCGCATCGGGGCTAATGGCATGGGGCGCTTTAAAATGTGCATGAAGTATTGCTGATCGCCGATTGCGATATCGCATCGGCGGAAATCAATGTGCCACTTATTTATATTTCTTATGTCATTGTGATATGCGATCTTGCGATCGCTTTATCGCAATGACAAAGATTTGCCTTATTTCTTTAAATGGGTTTTTCAAAAGGGTTTTATAAAATGAGTTCATTTGATTATCGGAACTTTTTGAACAATAATAAGTATTGATACCAATTAATCTTTAAAGGGACCCATTTCATATGTTAATATTTATAAATAATGATGATATGAAATGGGGGGTTGTTGTAGAGCACAACAATTGGCGATTCGCTGGAAGAACCAGTTATCTCTGGAAATGATAGAAATACTTAAGCTTTTTCAAAATAGAGTTTCAATCAAAGGGGAAAATTCTAATATAACTAGATTTCTATGTATTCTGAGAAAAATGAAACTATTTTGTTGACTTCCTCTTTTTTAAGAAAATAAATACATTCTAAGTTTAAAATAGGCCTTTATTGGTTTAAAATGATAAAATAGAATACCTTTCCAAATCAGCTTTTATAGTAAACTCATATGTCACAGGTAGAGCCTCTGCTGCCAGCAAACATCTATAGTTTCGACAGGGATACCTTTTAACCATGTGATTGTCCATTGTCCCATCCAATTAAGAGTGTGATTAACAGAATGAATTCAAAATATGTTTTCATATTTTGTATTTTATTTCCTTTTCTGTTGTTGATAAGATAAAAAGCCATTGTCCTGGTTTGGTGGCCAGCTATTGACAATGCCATTCATGGGTAGTAGTTTAACTGAACAAGCTGGCTCGTGATGAGACCCCTTGTCTTGTAATTTCAAGCCATTACCCTGTTTTGGTTTGCAGTATTGGTAATGTCAGATAAACTATTTCCCTATGAACATGGTAAGCAGGCTTGTAATAAGACCTCTTATCTTTAATATCTTATATTTTAGAATTACACTCTCAATAATCATAAACTTTAGTGAATGGGGTGAACAATCTTCTCCTTAAGAGTAAATGGATGACAGGGTAAGAGTTGAAGATGCTGAAATTGGATTGACTTCTATCTTGATATTGATAACCTTTTGAGACCAATTTGAAAACAGAAAATGACTTACAATACTTTTATGCTTTGAGAGGAGTTGACCAAACTTGAATTGTGGTTTCTGAATACAATGATATCTAATTTCCTAGAAATTATCCTTTTTGGTTAAAAGTTCTATTTATTTAAAAGCAAATATTCATACTAGTTCTGTGGGACAACTTTTCAAACACAGCAAAAGGTCAATGGAAGATATATCACAACCTTATTTCCTAAAAAATCCTACAAACTATAAAATCCTACTGAAATGAAAGGAGAAGAGGTTACCTCCTCAGTTAAAGAATTTCTTGAAGGTAAGGCCATTAACAGGGAGAGAATCTCTCAAACCTGATAAATCTTGCAATATAAAGGTTGAATGGCCTATCTTTTCACAGATCTGAAATGGTCCAAGCCACAACTTCTGGAACTTGGAGTGTTTACCCTTGTCCTCATGGGCTTTGTCCCATTTCAGAACTAAATCACTGACTTGGAATTGTTTTGAACCAGATGAGATTGAATCAAAAGCTGCTTTGATGACTTGCTGATGTTTGGCATGGATCACCTTGGCTTTTTCTCTTTCCTCTTCTAATTTTAGAATTTGGTCATGTCTAAACTGAATAGAAGAGGAAGGATTTTCCTCAATGAACTGAACTAGGGCTAGTGAAGGAATAACAAGATTCGTGGGTAGTATTGCTTCTTTTCCATAAACAAGATTAAACGGAGAAGTTCCAATAGAAGCTTTTTGTGTTATCCTATCAGCCCATAATGCAAACACTAAGGATTTGTGCCAATTTCTCTGATTTTGTTCGATAGTTCGCTTAATGATTTTAATTAGATTCTTATTAGTGGACTCTGCTAAACCATTTCCTTGGGGATAGTAATTAGCAGAATATTTTAACTTAAATCCTCTTTTAATAGTGAAATCAAACATAGCATTGCGTGAAAAGTAAGATGCATTATCAAAAACAAGAGCATTTGGGACACCAAACCTGGTAATAATGAATTGATCTATGAATTCAATGATTGCTTCAAAATTTGCTGTCTTTAAAGGGATTGCCTCAACCCACTTAGTAAAATAATCGGTAGCAGTAAGGATATACTTATGTTGTTTTGAAGAAGATGGAGTGACTTCCCCAATGATATCCAATCCCCATTGCTCAAATGGTTGTTCAATGTTGATTGGTTGCAGAGGGAAAGCTGATTTACGTTGTCTTCCACTAGCAATTTGACAATTGAGACATTTCCTTACATACTCGTGGGCATGTTTAAACAAAGTAGGCCAATAGTAACCAGCATGAATAATTTTGTGAGCTGTTGTGTCAGCTCCGAAATGTCCTCCTGCTGGTCCATCATGTAACTCCTGCAAAACCTTTTGGGCTTCAGGTTTTTCAAGGCATCTTAACAAGATAGAATCATAATTTTGCCTAAAAAGCACGTCATCAATAATTGTAAAATTCTTCGCTTTTAACCTAATGGCCCTTTTGTTTTTGTAAGACAAATTTGGAGGTGCATAACCATTCTTTAAATAAAATATTAAATCTGCATATTGAGATCCAGAATCAGTAACACTTATCTGATTGACTTCTTGAGTTTGATCTATATCACTTGATTCTGGAATGTTTGATGCTCCTGCCAATATCCTGCAAAAACCTTGGCCCCTAACAATCTTTGCTGGCCTAATTTCTAAGTCATACTCTTGAAGCGCTGTGACCCAATTTGCCCTTTTTTCACCCAGCTCTTTTTGGATTAATAGTTGCCTAACTGCTGGGAAAGGAACTATCACTTTTGTATGGGTTTTCAAAAGGAAGGGTCTATAATGCTTGACTGCTTTAAATACAGCAAAGGCTTGTTTTTCTACATCAGAGTAATTTAATTCAACACCCTGAAGATTTGAGCTGAAGAACGAAATGGGTGCTTCCAAATTGTGTTCATTTAGTTGCGTGAGCACTGCAGCATAAGACACGTCGGATGCAATGGTATACAATGTAAAATGATTAGAAAAATTTGGAGTATTCAAGGCTGGGGCATTGATTATTGATTGCTTGATTATATCAAAAGCTTGCTTTTCTGCTGATCCCCACTTGAAGACTGAATTCTTCTTGATCATTGTTTGAAGTGGTAATATAATTTGAGAAAAATCAGGAACAAATCTTTTAACAAAATTGATCTGGCCTAAAAATGACTGCATCGACTTTTTATTGTGTGGGAAAGGGATTTCAGAGATTTCTTTGATCCGATCAGGATCGATATAAATGCCATCTTTGGATACAATAAAACCTAAGAGTTTTCCTTGATCAAGAGCAAAGAAAGACTTTTTTGGGTTAAGAGAAATACCATATCTTTTGCAACGCTGAAAGATTTGATTTAGATCATGCAAATGATTATACCTCTTCTTAGAGAATACAGTAATATCGTCTAGATAGACGACTACTGTTCTATTAATCAACCCTCTAAAAGCTATATCCATGGCTCTTTGGAATGTCGCTCCTGCATTTATAAGTCCGAAAGGCATTTTCTGATACGCATATGTTCCTCATTTTGTTCTAAATGTGGTTTTAAGTTGGTCATCAGGATGAACCAGAACTTGGTTATATCCTGAGAATCCATCAAGAAAAGACATCAATTCAGAGCCTGCTACTGATTGGAGTATTTTCTCTATAGTAGGTAATGGGAAGTTGTCTTTCAAGCTCACTTTGTTTAAATTTCTGAAATCAATACAAATTCGAATGTCGCCATTTTTCTTTCTGACTGGCACCATATTAGAGACCCAGTTTGAGTGTCGGACAGGAAAAATAATCTTGGCTTTCAAAAGTTTGTTAAGTTCCGACTTTATCTGGCTCTCTAAATTTGGATGTATTTTTATTAACTTCTGCTGAATCGGTTTCTGATCAGGAAGTATAGGAATGGTGTGCTGGATAATGGATGTATCATATGTCTTCAAATCATCATACTTCCAAGCAAAGACCTATTTGTTTTTTCTTAACAGTTTAATGAATGCCTCCTTCTCTTCCAAGGAAAGTCCTAATCCTAAATTAATGTTTTGAGGAGCATGGTCAGTACCTAGATTTATCAATTCAAACCTAAGGGTAGAACTTTGGAGCTTTGCATTAATTATAGGTTTAAACCTGTCTTTGATATCATAAAGATCTTCAAGCTTTACCACTGGTTTAGGAATTGAATTTTCCTGAAGTGTTTCTTTCATTTATAGATCATGGTCATTTTCCTCAATAATTTGATTGTCATAAGACTTTTCAGAAGTTAGAAATTATAAAATATCTTCATCATGGTTAAATACTCTCCAATTAGTGACATTGTCGGGAATTGAAGGTCTAAAAAGTAATTCTACGGAAAATCTATCAAGGTTGTAGTCTTCAGAAGGTAGAAGCTTGGAAGCTACATTGGCTAGTAGGTCGGCTGCCGAGTTTTGCGACCTAGGAATGGAGGAAATGTTAAATGCTGAAAAGTGTGAGGTAAGATCTTGTACTAGCAATTGATAATGCTTGAGGTGATTTGAAAGACAATGAATTGCATTCCTCACCTGTTTAACAATAATTTTAGAATCGACGAATACTTTTAGATATTTCACTTTAAGGCCGATTGCTTTATATAATCCCTGGACTAAAGCTTCGTATTCGGCTGTGTTGTTAGTGCATTCAAATTCTAACCTACAAGACAACATTGTCTTTTCTCCTTGTGGACTAACCAAAATGCAACCTGCTCCTCAGCCCTCGCTGGACTTAGAGCCATCAAAATATAAAGACCAAAATAAAGAGGTATTAACAAAAGTATTTACATTTTTCTCAGCATCATTGAAACATCTAGACTTATCAGTTTGTGAAAAAATTTCAATCTGAGATGTAAAATGATTGATTGAAAAAGGAGATGGTTGGGCAACAAAGTTGCCAAAGAATGACTCTGACGAATAATTCCCCAAAATGTTGTTGTTGAACGCTACAGGTTGGTTTTCTTGCTCAAATTCAGTAACTGTGTGGGTCATGTGCTTTTCTCGATCGATCCTTATTTGATTTGGCTTGCCCTTGTAGGGAAGCCACATATGTGACCAATAAGTGGAAATATACCCATGCAATTTTTCGGACCAATCCCTACTCAAAATTAAACCGTAAAATTCAGGTATATCGGCTATTAGGATGTCAATCCTCTGTACAACTCTAGGATCACCAGACAACCTGATAGTTACAGAATTAATTTCTCCCATAACCTGCACTTTGGTCCTGTCCAACTGTACAATATGAAGAGTAGACTTCTGGGGTTCAATGTTCAGTTTAGAGAAAATTGAAGCTGGCATTATGTTAGATGATGCCCCTGAGTCAATTAAACAGTTCTGTAGGTTTCTGTTATAAATCTCATAGGTCAGCAAGAAGGGTGGAGTATGAGAATTTGATCTATCTCCAATTAGAACTGAATCGGTAGCTTCAACCATTCCTGGAGGAGGTTGGCCTGAATCATTAGCAGCTTTTGCACTGGGAAGGGGTGTAGAGGGAACAACATTCAATTCTTTAAGAAGTAATTTTTGTTGATGCTTTAATTTACTAAGTTCAAACACAGTTATGTTTGCTTTAGTTTTCTTCATGTCATCAACAATGTTATATTTTATTGAATCAGATACCACTAATGTTTTAGATGTTGAAGGAGAATTAGAAGTTGAAGGCTGGTTTTGGGGAACTACTACAAGTGGTTTCTTCGGAGGACTTTTTCCTTTGTTGTGGTAGCACCTGCACTCCTTTTCTTTCAAGTTGCTTGGGCAGGTTCAAAAGTACTTTTACTTCTAGTAGTAACCGGGAAGGCTTCTTCTTCATTATCGGTATCAGAGATGGGGAGTATAAAATCCCACATTCCGTGGCATTCAGCTACTTCTTCTTCATCATCAGTTTGTGAGGCTGTTTCCTCTTCCTCTTCTTCTTGCTCTGAATCTGCGTTAGATATGACATTCGGTGGCTTTGGTTCAGTTTTCTTATAAGTCCTAAATGGTCTTTTGTTTGAGTTTTCGGCCACCTACTTCTTTATTTCAACCATTTCGTTAGACAAAGTTTTCAGGACCTTTTGTAAACCCTCCGTGTCATATGGGTCTTTTGGGGTTTTCTTCTTGGAATCCTCTTTAAATGAGACTTTTTTGGCTTTTCTGTCTTCCAAAGCAGCTTTCTTCTCTAGAGCATTGATGCGCTTTTCGACAGCAAGTGCTTCTCTCATGTTTTCAGCTAAGGTAGGTTTCCCAGCCATGTCTACAAAAATGGCTATATTGGCAGGTAGGGCGGTAATATACCATTCGCTTCGAATTTGTTCACTTGTTTTGGAAGTTGTAGGGATTTTATTCAGGAGTTTATTAAATCTAGCATTAAACTCCTTTATTGGATCCCTATGCTTTATTCTCAGATTGGAGAGGTCGTTTATTAAAGTAGCTAAAGACCTATCATCTCCATATTTGGTAAGAAACTGCTCTTGGCAAGTGTTCCAACTGGTAATGGAACCAGAGGGTAAAGAAAAATACCAGGATCCTGCTGATCCTTGCAAGGTGTAAGGGAAGAGTCTAACAACAACATCTTGTTCTGTTACTCCTTTCAAGTTGACTGCTAACATAAAATTATTAATGTGTTCTTCAGCCTGGGTCCCGTCATCTGGGTTAAATTTAGGTAGCCATTTTTCTGGAGCATCTGGTAAAGGATGCAATGGTGTTGGCATGTTGACTACACCTGGCCTGGTCCGTGGGTCTGCCATTATAATAGCAACAGTGGTTGATACTACTGTTGGAATTCCAGATGTATGGGAAGAAAATAATGCTGAGGAGTGAGAAGGTTGGGATGTTGAGGCTTCTAATCCCTGGTGAACAACAATATGTAATGGGGAAGTGGATGGTTGACTTTGCAGAGGGGAAGATGCAATGGAGGATGTGGATCAAAGCTCTTCACTATAAGATCCTTCAGTAATTTTCTTCACCTTTTTCCTTTTGGGTAAAGGGAACTCAGTGGGTTCAATACCGAGTTTTTCGCTCTGAGGTCTGGTGAGAGGATGAGTTAAATTGAACTGCGAAGCCGCACTGCTTTGTGATACCTCAGATTTCTGTGGTGAAATCGAGAAGCTCTGAAGTTTGTGGATAAGAGACTGAACTTTAGGTGATTCAAGACTTAATTGTTCTGGAGTATGATGGGTTTGAGCAGTGGTAGTTGATTCCCCTTCTTCTTGTTTGGACACCGGCGAACCAGTACGCAAATGGGAAGATCGAGGGGATTCGGAGGGAGAATTACTCTTAGAATGGCTTATAGGTTTTGACCTATGTGCCATTCACAGTTGATGCCCTCCTTCTAGCGCCAAAAATGTTGATGCCTCGAAAATCGCTGCATCACCATCGGGGATAACCACCCGGTCCGGACCTTAGTACAGCTCCTTTTCCGTTTGGAATAGTGGCTCCAACTGGGGATAATGGGACCAGTTTCCCAGAAATAGATAAACGGGATGGATGGATGATCATAAATTACGCTAGCGATGAGCGAATAACTAAAACTATTGACGCGAATATAATAACTATGATCTATCCCGGGGAATTATTGAGCTCTAAAGCGTGACGTTAGATGGTCTGTCTTTAAAGACAGGCATATAGATGACTCCATCTTGAAGGCATAGATGTTAATTCATTCAAGATTGGTGTGCCTAAATAGTTAAACAAAGCGATTAAAACAAAATTACCACACTTTATCATTTATATCATTGTCACATGCATGATTAAAAGAAAAGGCACATTGTAAAACATCCAATAGTGGAATGAATAAAGATCTGTTGTTACATCGCATGCATATAATCAACAATAGCAAGAATAATCACATAACAATTCATATAAAAGGAATGAATTCAGACATAGCTAGAAATACCATATGAGCTGCTTGACACTCCCAAATATCAATCGCTATTTGTAGTTCTTCCTTCAATGCAAAAACATCCTCAACAACGACAATAGTGCACAATTGCACAAAGAAGCTTCCTTGTTAAATTAAGAACAATTGGCCCAGTTTCATAAAAGAATATTGACTGAAGCACAATAGTGCAAACTTCAGTCTTTTAAGTCTGTTACAAAACCTTACGACCCTTTCCAAAACAACGAAAGGGCCTATAAATACTAAACTAATCTAAATATCTAATAAACAGAAATCCTACATAATTGGCATCAATAACTTATGATCCTATTTCTTAGAGAGATCTGGCAATCGGCGGTATGATTCATCAGGTAGGCTGCTTGCCTTTAAACCTGAGCTGACTTGTCGCAAGCATTGGCCCTACTTCAGGCGGTTTTTTGAGACACGAACTGAGTTGGGCAGCATAGGTGGCATCCTGAATGTCGGGAATTATACACCTGATTGCATCTGTTAAACACTTAAGGGCAGCTCTCTGTGTGTGCGGCTTAATCAGGAAAAGCCAATATGCATCGAAGGTCAAACTGTTAACTCCAGGGATTAATCTCCCCTTTTCCTCCAAATCAGGATAACACGTTTGCTCTAACATGTTTGCTGTTGTCATCTTTCCTGGGGTACATTGGGAAATCATATTCGCTAAGTAGAGAGTATTGTTAACCAGATCAACTAGGTTGTTGGAGGTTGATTTACATCTAGAAGCTGCCCTTTCTGCTTTCATCACCTGAGTGTGCCGTTCTGTGAAAAGTATGTCTTTATATGTTTCTGAAATCTTGGGCAAATTTTCTTCTCTCCCTTGATCAGAATCTTGCCAGTCAAGATATCCAGTTATGATCTCTTCGGCCTGGTCTAACTCATTTCTGACCTTCTCTACCTGCTGATTTATGGATGTCGTTAGCTCACACAATGGCTCTGCCTGAGCGATTTGTTGACACAGGAGCCTAATCTGTGATATTAATGCATTGTTGATTAGTGATGCTTCCTTTCTGAATTCTGCCACTTGTGAAGTGCCCTTTGCTTTTTCAAGCTACAATGACAATTGAGCGATTTGCTCATCCTTTGTTTTCATCATTTTCTCATTCGCTGCTCTTAATTGTTCCAATGCTTCTGACAATTCCTTTTGTTTTTGGATTGCGTTATGGTCGATCCTTTGCCTTTCTTCCTGCAATTGCTAGGTTAATTGATCATTCATTTTCTATTGTGCCAACAACTGCTCCTCTGCTTGCGCTGCCTTCTGCTTTATCTCGGCCAATTCTGCCTGTAGTGCAAAAATTTCTTGGTCCTTAGTCTTCAATAGAAGACTTACCTCCGATGCCTTGTTGATTGTTGCTGCGAAATAGGCTCCTGCATACTGTGACAGCTTTGTTAGGTCATTGGAGGGGTCCAATTCCTCCTTCCATACTACATTACCTGTGACTATTTGGTCTGGAAAGATAGAAGGTTGATCAGTCCTTCGTCTCTTCCTTGATCGCCTTACAACTGCTCTATGCCTCGGGCTGTAGAAAACATCCAGGGGAGGAATATCCTCTACCTGGGGAATGATTTGATCAGAGGGGTCCTTTGGAATTATCTCAACATCCTTAGAAATGGGTGGGCCGCTGGTTCCACTTAGAACCGGAGGTGAAGTGATGTCCTGTGTATCATTTGTTTTGGAAGTGTCCCCATCTTTTGAACATTCCAATCCACTGATGATGGAATGAAACTGCTGCCATTCCTGGAGTAGTTTGGGGTCTATGGTAGTGTCCACATTGATATCGGTGGTGGTCTGTTTCTCCTTTTCAGCTTGGGACTCCTCCCGTTCTTTTTCCTGCTCTTTTCTCAACTGTTCCTCTTGTTCTTTCTTTAGCCTTTCCACCTGCTCTTTTCTCTGTTGTTCCTCTTGTGCTCTCTTCTGCCTTTCTTCGTTTTCTTTTCTCTGCCTTTGCTCCTGTTCCTTTTTATGATCGTTTGTTACCACCGGAGGTTCCTTTGATTGTTGCCGAACAGGCCCGCTTGATGATGTCGCCGGGGTTGTTGCTAGTAAATCTAGAGGCAGAGTTTGCAACCTCTGTTCTCTAAGCTTATTAAACTCAGTCAGCCCTTCATCATTATATTTCATTCGAGCAAGTTCTTTAGCTTGACCTATTGTTTCAGCTGCAACGAATAGGTCATCAAACAAATCTTCTTTGTGCTCAAATTTTGTCAATTTGGCCTGTTCCAGTGCATTGTAGGCAACTTTGCTTGGATCATATGGCCTGTTTGGGATAGTCGCCAGAGTTAAAGATTGAAGCTTTGTGGCTTCCTTTTCTGCATGTTTGAGATCATGCAGAGTATAGACACCACACCTGAAGGGAAAAGAGGGCCAGCCCCTCTTCTTTTCTTTCTTGAGAGTTTGCGTAACACTCTCAGCCATAATCTGATAGGCGATTTCTCTTGCTAGCAGCTTGTCTGGTATACACAGAGGGAGAACATGTGGGTCGGCTTGGCTGCCGAAAACTCTTATGTAGGTAAATTTCTCCTCCCCAAACCAACTCGCTACCGCTGCTATATCAAACGAAGCTTGAGAGGAAATCTTGGGAATGGGTTTGTCAAAAATAGAATAGTGAATAGGCACCATAAAGCCATTGCAGATTTGGTACAGATGGTGCTTGTAAGAGGACTTCCATAGTTTCTGATGGTATATGTGGATGGCCGTGGGATCTTGTGGTGTCCACCTCCAGCTGAGCACGGGGAATTCAGAATTGAAACATAGTGTATCTAAGATATATGCACTGTAATAAAATGGGGGAATTTTCCTTTCTGTGACGATAGTCTGATGTCTAAAGTCGCGCACAACTTGTGCTAATTTGTCAGAAAGGATGGTAGCCCAATCCATAATTATACCGTTTACAGCTGCCTCCATTAGAGGAACCATCTCTATGGTAAAATTAGCAAAGTCATGTAATCCCCATAATCTACACATCATTATTCCCGCATAGAAATAAGGAGAAGCAAGAGAATCGACTGAGTACCTACCCGAAGATTCGTGCTTGTGTTTGGCTGGATTTTGTCTCCAATCCTGGATGGGTTCGGATTCAACTTCATTTTCGCTTGCAAACTTCTCCAGGAATGCTTTATTATATATCTTCTCTGGCTCGGGCAAATGATACATTTGTCTTAGATCATCTGGCCTGAACGATTCGAAGATTCTCCCATCTCTAGTGTTGAAAGTTCTGTCCAAAATTGGGATTTCTGGAATCGTCAACCGCACTACATCTGTGTATGGGAGAATTTGCCCCTAGCCGCTATTCTGTGAAGGAAAGAGTCGGCTAAATCTTTGAGAGTACAATCAGACTTGCGAGTAGGATCCGCAGTAGCTTCTATTATTGTCTTTTCTGGTTGTTCGGCTTCAATCAAATTGTAAGTGCCTTTCCAAGTGAATCTGGTGAGACTCGTACACGTAGTATCAGAAATTAAGCCCTTCTTCTTGTCCACAAGAGCTTTTCCTGCTGCTGATGTAGTGGAGGCACCTGTGGTCTTCTTAGATTCTTTCCCCATCTTATTTAAGCTTCCTTCTATGGATGAATTCTGCACAGTGGCGCAAATATACGTGATACAGACAAATAGCAATGAAAACTTGCAAATGATGAGAAAATATGGACAGATGCGTAATAAGGGATTAGCCTTTAAAAATGGGCATGGACACAATCTATGGAAAGATTTTAAGAATTATGATCTCATTGATTGGCCGTTTAAAACCTGTCATCCCTTAAATGCCCATTATATCGTTATTCGGCTGAATGATTCACTTAAGCGTGCAGTGGGCGTTTTGGCGGTTGAGTGCAGGTAAATGACTGCTTAACCGATCAAGATTTAAATATGAATGAATTGTGATATCCCATCACTTAACGGCCTTTTATTGAAAACTGTGCTTTATCGCATCGCGTCCGGAGAATGAGGATTATAAAGTGCACATATAATGTATCGTCGATCGCCGATAGCGATATCGGATCGCATCGGGGGTATGAACTGTGTGCCTTAATGATGTGCATTGGATATTGTCGATTGCCGACTGCATCGCATCGGGGTAAAAGCTTTGAGCATATTAAGACTTAAGTAAAGATTACCGCCGATATCCGATCGCCGATTTCGCATCGCATCGGGGCTAATGGCATGGGGCACTTTAAAATGTGCATGAAGTATTGCCGATTGTCGATTGCGATATCGCATCGGTGGAAATCAATGTGCTGCTTATTTATATTTCTTATGTCATTGCGATATGTGACCTTGCGATCGCTTTATCGCAATGACAAAGATTTGCCTTATTTCTTTAAATGGGTTTCTCAAAAGGGTTTTATAAAATGAGTTCATTTGATTATCGGACCTTTTTGAACAATAATAAGTATTGATACCAATTAATCTTTAAAGGGACCCATTTCATATGTTAATATTTATAAATAATGATGATATGAAATGGGGGGTTGTTGTAGAGCACAGCAAAACTACAGAGTGCGATCAGAGACCCACTAGAGGAAATAGTTGTTGTAGTGATAGTGAGACAGAGTTGTTTCTTCTTTACCAATATCACTGTCTGTGTCGGTCTGGAGCTCAAGGAGCCTTCACTGTTACATGGTTTGCGTAAGGGTAAAACCATACTCTGAATATTTTTATAAATCTACTACACTAAATTTTATCCATATATTCTAAAAGTCATACCATACTAGGGGATAAATTTGGTATTCTAAAAAGACAAAAAATGAAGTTTTTTATTGGTTTTATTTCGAATTAAGTTAAAGATTCGGCAGTCTAAAATTGTGATATTTTACATATTGGAAGTTCGATCTAAGCGGAAAAGGTAGTTGTGGTCATTGTTTTTGGTTGTTCTTTTTGTGATTTGGGAGAACTTTGTGGTTTTTAATTTTATGAAAATCGGTATATCTTGTTTTGTCTGAAGGTTTTCTTTTAAAGAATTAATGAAGACGAGGAGCTATGATGGTGGTGAGTGGTGAAATATTGTAATGTTTTTTGGATTAAGGAATAATATATAAAAGGGAGAAGAAAGATTAAAAAATAGAGGCTGCCATATTATCTAATGATATTAGATAAAATTTTATGAATTGTGCTTGAGGGTTTATATGTGAGGAAATTAATGGTCTAAATTAGTATTTTTTGGTGTTTGGTACTTGGTGAAAATAAGTAACATGGGTAATGTATTCGCAGAATCTTATTTATCTGAATCTAATAAGTTAGACAATGAAAAATATGCAAATTGGAAGTTTAAGTTGCAGACTTTGATGTAAGGATACAATATATGGACGATTGTGTTTGGAGTTGAATTCAAGCTAGTGCCATTCAATCCACAGACGTTGAAATTCAATATTGGGAGCGAGACAAAAACAAAGTGAAGTTGATTTTTTAGTTGTTCGTTGAGGGAAACATTATTCCACACATTAGAGAGTGAAAAACATACAAGGAGACATGGGACAATCTCAAAAATTTGTTTGAGATGAACACTACAAATCGAATATTGTATTTAAAGAGTAAGCTTCGCTTAATTAAGATGGAAGAAAATGAAAGTGTGAGTAATTTTATTTGTAGAATTAAGGATCTAAAGGATAAATTAGGTGACATTTTTGAAACAATATCTATTACAAAATTGGTTACTGTGACATTAAATGGAATGCTTAATCAATCTTAAATGTTTATCACTGGTATTTCAGCTAGATAGAAGGCTCCTATGTTTGATGAGTTGGTACGTATACTTATGCAAGAAGAAAACCAGAGAATTCATATTAAACATAAATCTCCCAATTGATATTTAGCATTGATGGCTAAAGGGAACCATTCCTTCAAAGGTAAATAGTGGGAGAAAAATAAAAGAAAAAATCCACAAGTAAAATCATTTCAAGGTACACCTTCACCAAGGAAAAATACCAAATCAAGTAGAGATGATGTGTGTTATTACTGTGGAAAACCTAGTTATTTTGCTAAGAATTGCATGAAAAGAAGGTCTAATAAATTTAAACAAAGAAGGCATTCATGAAATTATGTTGACAGAGATGAAGCAATTAGTCATGATTTTAGCAATCTTAAATTATTTGTGTCCAATGTTGCTCTACCAACAGAATCTCATGATGATAGTGTTCGGTTTATAGATTATGGTGCATCAATCCACATGTCATGCAAAAGAGATTGGTTTGATACTTATCATGAGGTTAATAATGGTGAACACGTCTATTTAGGAGATAATATATCACTTGAAATTAAATCATATGGTTATAAGTGTCACGATGCCTAATGGACAAGAAAAACAAATTCAAAAATGTCATGTATGTTCTAGGATTAAATAATAACTTAATTCCTATCTCTACTATTACATTTCAACATTCAAAATTTGAATTTGTGAAATCGCATTGTTTGGTAAAGGATGTGTAGGAAAACTCCAAGGTTGTTGCAAAAGCAATGGGAGTTGAAGGATTATACAAGTTGGATGTAATTAAGAATGGGCATCAAGCTTTGGCATCAACATGCATGTTGAATATAGAGCTTTGGCATCAAAGGCATGGACACTTGAATCATAATGATCTAATGTTACTACAAGATAAATTGATGATAGAAGGCCTTCCAAATATTAAGGGTGAACACTTTGAATGTGAATGTTGTGCACTAGGAAAACAACATACGGAATAATTTCATTTGCATGAAAATAGAAGAAAATGTGAAATACTTGAACTAGTGCATACTGATGTATGTGGTCCAATGCAGACTAAGTCACTTGGTGGAGCATATTACTTTCTTATATTTATTGATGATAGCACTAGATACAGCACGATATACTTTATAAGAAATAAAAGTGATTTTCTTGAATACTTTAAATAATTCAAGGGTATGGTTGAAAAGAAATCAGGAAGGAGCATTAAAATCCTTCAATCAAATAAAGATGGTGAGTACACTTCGAGAGCTTTTATCAAATATTGCAATCAAAATGGAATTATGCAACAATTTACAGTACCACATAGACCTCGGGAAAATGGATTAGCCAAGAGGAAGAATAGAACATTAGTTGAATGTGCTTATAGTATGTTAAAAATTAAAGGTTTTCCTAATATTTTTTCGGTTGAAGCCATTATTACAACTGTATACCTCAAAAATACAAGCCCTACAAAAAAAACTTGAGCATAGGACACCATTTGAAGCATTTTTTTAGTCATTTAAGGATATTTGGATGCAAGGCCTTTGCTCATATTCCTAAAGAAGATAGAAGAAAATTAGATGCCAAAGCTATCAAATTCATTTTGATGGATATTGTACTAATCAAAAAGAATATAAAATGTATGATCCAAGTAATTACAAGGTCTTTGCAAGTAGATATGTTATATTTCTTGAATAACTTAAAGAAAAAAGGGCGTCAAACACTTAACAAAGGAGAAATATCCCCCGACAGGATAAAAAATGCTCTGGCACCTCAAGGCTAAGTGGTAGGTCAGGGCCCTCAGTCCTATAGTGATAAATGTGGGAAAGGCTAAGCAAATGGAGATCATCATATCAGAGGTCGGCAATCAAGAGTTTAGAGTACTATACCAATGTGAATATTGCGATATGTTATCACTGCGATAAGGAATTATAGGGCTTTAAGGCCATCGAGGTTCACAACTACGATATTAAATGTGGAAATGAAGGAGTTGGTCTCAGGATTGATGATGATTGTCAAAGATCACTGCATCAAGATAAGAATGACCACGATATTCGAGAAAGAGTGTTGGGTCTACCTTGAGGCTAGGTAAGTTATCTCTGCGTTTTGATGCATATCTGAGTGAGTTAAGTGGATGAATGGGTCAGCTACCATAAAAATGATGCAGATAGGTAGAGATGGTTCATGGCGTCATACAGACTAGTACAAAACTCAGAGACAACGCAACGACAACAACTATCCACAAAGGAACCATGCCAAAGGAAAACCAAGCCATGAGAAACCACGAATAAGCAGGGAGAGCCTCAGTGAAAGGATGTTTATTCATAGAGAGGACTATTCCTGGTTGGAGTGTGTAGGTGGACTCAGAATTTATTATCAGTATGGAGAAAATAGTCAAGTTCCCATTTTCATGGATAATGTAGTGGTAGAGACCAAGTTAGATGGAACAATAGAATGGTATAGCAATGTCGAGGTACACTCGTACAATGTGAATTCATGACAAAGTGACAGAATTGATTAGGGGACAACAAAGGAACAAAACTGAGGAGCTCAGATGAGGAAGTTGGGGGGAAGCAACATAGTTTCCAAACAGCTAAGAAAAAAATCTCTAAGAGTGTGCACTATTGTGTAAGGCTGAGAGAGAGATAGTTCTACTACAAAGGGCCAAGAATTCCTATGTAAAGGTAAGAGATCCTGAGAGTGGTGCTATTGTGAGTAATGGCCGGAAGTTTCCTATGATCTTTGTGAGAAAGGTCATATTTTCCTATGCTTTGCAAGAAAGGCTGAAGGTGCATGAGCAGAGAAAGAAGGCTGAGAGTTGAGCCTCTGATATGAAGACAAAAATTTCGAGATATGAGTGCATATCAATGAAGACTAGAGACATAGTTGTGTGGAGAGTAATGGGTGATTTTTGTTGATCATCTCAATGGGTTGTTGTAAAGTGACGAGACTGAGCAGTGAACAAAGCTAAGACCATGCACAATGGCTGCATTTTACAAAGAACATTTAGTTCTTACTTGAGTGTGGGTTGGTGCCTGCATAGGAGAATTTGGTGATTCCATCTTTAGTGGGTGCTTGAGAAGGCTTGGGGGTTGGTGACTCCTGCAAGTTGGCTTGCAAAAATGCAAGGAGCTGCAAGTTGGTGCTTGCAACAAATCCATGAGGTCGGTCCCTCAAATGGTGCTTCTCGTAAGCATGACAGGTGTCTACAAAAAGAGGGATTTGGTGCTTCCTTCAAGCCGATGCTAGAAAACAATTAAAGGGAGTTTGTGCTTCCTGTGAGTGGGTGCTCACAAAACAGATTGATGTAATAGAGTAGGTGCTCTTATTTACATCAATAACAACAACAAGCTTTGGTGGTTCTTTTCCCAAAATGGTTTCCACGTAAAAACATTGTGTCTCATGTGTATGATACTCATGGTGCATATGCTTGTATGTTGATTTCATGTTGCTTCCATATTACATATTGTTTTTCATTATATGGATGGGTGCCAATCTTGAATAAGAAAACTAAATAAGCATAAAAATGTAAGATTAGCCTTAATATCGATTCACCCCCCTCTTAGTATTATCATTGCTTCAACCAACTATTCCATTTCTAGGAACATCTGAGCTAAACACATGGGGCAGAATATCCTTCAAAGCCTGGGACTCCTGAGGCAGCATAGTCATCCTTTTAAGCTATCTCCACTAAGCCTTCCACTATGGTGATTCTCTATAGAGTATTGTAGCGACCATGGGAATCCCCTTTAATAACATGCTAATCAGAGATAACATCTGTTGCTTCCATACTTAATTATATTTTAGCTGGAATCAATGCCAACACACCAAGTGTCACCAACCATTCAGTTAATGCCAATTGTCCAACAATTTCCACCTTTAGTATTTTTGGCAACACACTAAGCTCCCCCTGAAACAAGACATCATCTTCTTCATAATTGTTATTCTCCTTGGGACAAGTAATCTTCATCCCCTTTAATAAATATGTTCGTAAGTTATTCTTTAGTTGCTACATATTCAATTCGAACAACATTAGCTATAACCTATTCTCTTAAGAAACGGAACTTGATAGGAATGTGCTTGGTATTTGAATGCATGACGGGATTTTTAGAGATTCTAATGGCATTAATGTTGTCACACATGATTTGAATTCAATATAACAAATCTAAACAATGTAAGCTTTGAAACGGGAACTATAAACTCAAAAGGGTAACTCTGGCAAAAAACCCAAAAAAAACATCAAAAATAGTGCTAAAAGTGAAAAGTGTGTATACTGGAATGATGGTTTTTTCTTTTTATGGTCAATTTTGAACATGTTTTAAAAATGGCAATGACAATAGAATTTTCGTGCAAAAAACACCTTGAAAACGAAAAGTGTTGATACTAGAATGATGGTTTTTTTTAGGGTCAATTTTCAACATTTTTAAAAAATGCTACTAAAACTGAATTTTTATGTGCAAAAAAACAGTTGTTTATGAGGAAAAAACACACTAATGTTTTCGGTAGAATAACATTTTTCTTTCCTAAGTAAAAATTAAACATGTTTTAATAATGACCATAAATGATATGGAATTTATCTAGGACAAAGAATTAAAGGTATTACAGACACATGTGCATGGGTGTGCCTATGTTACTTATGCAACAGATCAATAAGATCGCTAGAATACATAGACACTGAGGCAATCAAAGAAAACATAACAGTCAAACATGTAAACAAAACAAGTTTAATAAGGAGTTCACCCAATGCTCCTGGGCTACGTCTCCTGGTCCAACCCTTCAGTGGTGGCCTCTCTATTATGTTTTCAAGTAGAGCTTTTACAACAATGAGCTCGATTCGAGACTCACTAAACAAAACTAAGTCAGTAGGAGTGGAGCGCATAGACTCTCCTTACTGAAACTCAATTGTTGTGGGTCACAGTAGTATGACAGGCCTATGCCGAGGAGTTTGCTTGAACCTCTCAAGCCTTCAATGGATTACACAGACTCTTTGACTCTCTCTGGCTCTATCTGGTTCGATGCTACCTTCAGGTCAGCTTGGCTTCTACTCTCTATTCTATGCTATTAGCTTCTTTCATCTCTGTGTGTGCCTCTCCTATTCTTCTGTCAGTTCATGGCTTTAAAGCCAGTCTGTTCTTTGACTGCTCGTTTCCACTTCACGGCCTTCTGGTTTCCTTACCTCTATCCTTTCGAATTCCTCTACTCTACGTCATCATCATTGGGTAATGCCTGGCAGGGAGGTGGCCACCTGTTTCCCAATGAACATGGTGTCAGATTCCTTGAATCATTTTTGATTGGTCGTTAATTCTGTTTGCTTCAAGATCACCCCTAAAATCCCTTGTCATCTTGATTTTTGACCTATCGAATCCGGTCAATCATCGGGACGCATCTTCACTGTTTATTTGTGCCCCCCATATCCTATGATCATCCTTCATATTGAGCGGACAAGTCGCACAATGTTTACCCGTCCGATGCGAGTGGTTTTCTCTCTCATCCACCGGATGCGTGTTTCTTGATGTGTGGCATCGTGAAGGACTCAGTCAAAATTGCTTACTACCTTGAGGCCTTCTAATATCCTACCGATTTGTGGAATCCTGTGCTACGGAACCGAAACAGTTTCTTTTCCGTTATTCATAGCGATTTCGGGTCCAAGCGCTTCGAGGCTTTCCTTCACTGAGGGGGACGCCCTGCGATACACAATTAGCGGTTTAGCGCTAATCGCGTATCAGAAACGACCCCCATTTCTTGATTTGGCCTCTGGTGTTGCCAGTTTGTACCAGTGTGCTTTACCATGGGCCAACAGTCTGCACGTTGGACCAAGGGCCCTCGTTACTCTGCTCTGGCCACAACTGCAACTGTTACGAGGATTCCTTCTGATAGCTTTGATCTTTTCTAGGAATTGAATCTTTTAGGATAATTTGAAATAGTCATGAAAACTTAGAGAGTTTCTAGGATCCAATTCGAATCATGGCCTTCCCACTGAAAAAGCTTTTGGACCATCAAAGGTTGGTTTTCTTTCAAGCATCAATCAAGTGAGGGTCTTGCTTCCTTGCTTGCTCAATTTCTATCCATTTTTCACTACTTGGCTTTGAACCTTTGAGTCTGATCCTGAGGTATTCAACATCCCCTCTGTGTGTATTTCTTACCTTCCTATCCAAAACTGTATCTTCCTACAACTCATTAAGATATTCCAGTAACAGATCATCAATAGAAGGCAATTGACTCTGTTGTTCGAGATCTTCAATTAATGAAGGTTCAAATAGTTTCAAGTTGTCTACATTAACCACTGAGTAGATGTGCATGTAAGCTGGTAGATAAAGGCGAAAAGCATTCTCACCAATTTTCTCAAGTATCTTGAAAGGTCCATACCTTATTGGTTTCAGCTTCCTACCTTCACCTTGCATTCTGTCTTTGCTAATATACAACCAGATTTGATCAACAACTTGGAAACTATGCTCCATCTGATGCTTGTCATGCCTTGCCTTTTACTTGGCTTGGCTCTTTTCCAGCTGTTCCTATACTACCTGGTGAATCACTTGGATTTGTTCAATGAACTTGGTTGCCTATCCACATCACTATGTCCATCAACTGTTATGTCTTTACCAAAGATAAAATGCAAGGGAGACCTTGGTGTAAAACCAAAACAGGTCTAAAAAGGAGATCTCTGTGTAGAAGAATTTTAGCTCCGTTTTAAGCATGCTGCACATAACATAAATGTTCATCCCAAAGTTTGGGATGCTTGTTGCAATAGCCTCTGAGCAACTAGATCACTGTCCTGTTGATCACTTCTGTTTGGCCATCTGTTTGTGGGTGAAAGTTGTGCTTTTCTTCAGCCTGGTGTCCATCAATTCCCACAAACTTGACCAAAATTTCCCACTAATCGGGTATCTCGATCAGATATTATCGAAGTGGGTAATCCAAAATGAACCCATACATGCTAACAGAACAACTTTGCAGTTTGTTCGGTTGTAATCTGTTTGTTACAAGGTATTAAAATACACATTTTGCTGAACCTATCCACAACAACATATAAATAGTCATGACCTTTCCTAGATTTAGGTAGTCCTCCAACAAAGTCCATGGAAACACTTTCCCAAGAATGATAAGGAACTATTAGTGGAGTGTACAAGCCTAGCTTTCTATTGTTGGGCTTGCTTTTAGCACACATGGGACACCCTCTTACATATCTAGAAATTGTCTCATTCATTTTTGGCCAATAACAAAATCTTTGTAGCTGCACGCAACTATTTTACTTACACCAAAGTGACCTGATATTAGAGAAGTGTGTGCTTCTCGAATTATCTTTACTCTTTCAGTTTGTGGAATGCATAGCTTCCAAAAATGATACAAGAGTTGGTCCTTAACATGATAATCCAATTCTTCTACTTGTTTTCCTTGAATTAAAGTTGCATATAGATCTTTAAAATCTATATCTTGAGCATATTGTTCCATGTAGCTCTCATGAAATACTAAATTATGCTTTACTATAGTAGATGCATTTATAATTGGTATAGATAACATATCTGCAACTTTATTGTGTATGCCCTTTTTATATTTGATGACTAAATGAAACTATTATAGAAAACCCATCCATCTATAGTGTCTTCATTGCTGCAACTTAGTTTGGGAGTGTAGATATTGAAGTGGTTGATGATCAGTATGTATAACTGTCTCTTTGCCCATTAAGTAATGTTTCCACTTTTTCACACTCTGTAATAATGCACACAATTCTTTATCATATATGGGATAGTTACCTACTGCGGAATTAAATGTCTTCGAATGATAACATATGGGTTTACCGTGCTGCATCAACACTACTCCCATGGAATAGTCACTGGCTTTTGTTTCAATCTCAAATGGTCTTTGAAGATCGAGTAGTGCTAGTACTCGTGTTGTACTAATCTTTTTCTTCAAGGAGTTGAAGGCTTTCTACTATTTGCCTCCCCACTGAAACACCTTGTTCAATACTGTTAAAGCATGTAAGAGAGTTACAATTAAGGAAAAGTTAGAAATAAACTTTCTCCAATATTGTGCTGCTCCTAAGAAGCTTCTAACTTCTGTAGCAAATTTGGGTTTAGGCTAGTTTACAATGACGGCAACCTTAGAGGGATCTATCTTCAGTTCACCACCCCCTACTATATGTCACAAATAATTCAAAGATGTTTTTCAAAATTCACATTTTGAGAGTTTAAAATAAAGTTTTTCTCTTTTCAAAAACATCTAGTGTCTACTTAACATGCTTTAAATGTTCTTCCCATGTTTTGCTAAATATAGGAATGTCACCTAGATATACAATAACAAAATCATCAAGAAAAGGTTTGAGCACATCATTCATCACTCTCATGAAAGTAGCAGGAGAATTAGTTAAGCCAAAACGCATAACCAGCCACTCATACAATCCCTGCTTTGTTTTAAAAGCAGTCTTCCATGCATCTTGCTCTGCAACTTTGACCTGATGATAGCCACTATGCAAGTCTAACTTCAAAAAATAAACAACTTCTTTCAACTGATCTAATTGATCATCTATGCAAGGAAGGGGATAAGTTTTTTTTATCATTATCTTGTTCAGTGCTCGGTAATCAATGCACATTCTCCATGAGCCACGTTTCTTTTTCGCCAAACCAGTTAGAGACCCACATGGTGATGTGCTAGGTTTGATGAACCCCTTCTTGAGCAGCTCTTGTACCTGCTTCTTGATTTCTGCATTCTCTAAAGCATACAAAATTTTATAACTATGGCTGCAATTGTTGCTTCATCTCCTGAGTCTAACCCCAAATCCTTTTGAATAGCTGCAACAGTCTTCTTCTTCCTGCCCTCGAACTTCTTAGGTTTCAGCTCCAGACGCAGAATCCAATAGTGTTCATCATCATGCCCATCCTTCTTAAAGTGAGTGCATGAAGACTTGCTTTTCTATACAATGCATGTGTTCCTCTCTTTCCATTTCTGTTTTCTTTTCTCCTTATTTTTGCTTGCAGTGGGTTGGGATGAACCCCCAACTTCTGGGTTCCCATTCTTACCTGTAGCTTCTACATGCGTAGCCAGAACGGATACCTCATCTATGCTAGTGGGAGTAAACATGAGGATAGTGTGCCTCATGTAGCTGTGTATACCACCTATATACTTCAACAGAGTCTCAAGTGAGTCTAAAGAAATTCCTAGAATCAAAGCTCTTTTCCTAAATTCTTGGGTGTAACCTTGTACACTTTTCCCTTTTAGTTGTCGAAGAGTTTTCCACCTCATCATGGCTTGCTGCATGTAGGCTAGTGGATAGAACTGCTTCTTAATTGCAGAAACAAATTCACTCCAGACATAAAGAATCTTACCATGTTTCTTCATGTCAGCTTGTGTCCTGCCTTCCCACCATACCAAGGTAGTGCCTCCAAGGCATAGGCTAGCCAGCTGAATCTTACTCTTGTCTGAGTCAATGCTCTGCACTCTACAATAAACATCAATCTGTCTGATCCAATTATCCAGCTTCTATGCATTCAACTCTCCATCATATATTGGTAAATCAAATTTAACATCTAATTTAATCAAAGATGTTTTTTTCTTATTTTCAAGACTATTAGGAGGCACAATAAATTTTTCTTCTTTGCCTTTGCCTTTAGAGTGGTCATGGAGGGGAGATCCTTCTACTCCTTTGACTTTTTTGGAGCTTGATGAATCTTCATCTCTATGTTTCTTAAAGTCCGTATACATTTCCTCCACCATGGATCTCAGGGTCATAAAATTATCCATGAACTGGGGGTCTGATTCCAAGGGATTTTCTTCTGACATTTTCCTCTTAGAATAGACTCTTCCAATTTCCAGGTTAGTTTCAGCCAATTCTCCTTCACCTGATTTAAGCTTTCATCTAGTTAGCATTCAAAAACAAAATCTAGCACACGCTTTTCTAACCTTAGTAACCTAGTGCTTTGATACCACTTGATCTTGAATTTATCTAGGACAAAGAATTAAAGGTATTACAGACTCATGTGCATGGGTGTGCCTGTGTTAATTATGCAACAGATTGATAAGATTGATAGAATACATAGACATTGAGGCAATCAAAGAAAACATAACAGTCAAGCATGTAAACAAAACAAGTTTAATAAGGAGTTCACCCAATGCTCCTGGTCTACGTTTCCTGGTCCAGCCTTTCAATGGTGACTTCTCTATTATGTTTTCAAGAAAAGTTTTTACAACAGTGAGCTCGATTCGAGACTCACTAAATAGAATAAAGTTAGTAGGAATGGAGTGCACAGACTCTCCTTACAAAAACTCGACTGCTGAGGGTCACAATAGTATGACAGGCCTATGCTGAGTAGTTTGCTTGAACCTTTCAAGCCTTCAAGGGAGTACACAGACTCTATAACTCTCTCTGGCTCTATCTGGCTCGATGCTGCCTAAAGGTCAGCTCGGCTTCTACTCTCTGTTCTATGCTATTAGCTTCTTGCACCTTTGTGTGTGCCTCTCCTCTACTTTTGTCAGTTCATGGCTTTAAAGCCAGTCTGTTCTTTGATTGCTCATTTCCACTTCCCGACCTTCTTGTTTCCTTACCTCTGTCCATTCGAATTCCTCTTCTCTACGTCATAATCATTAGGTAACGCCTAGCAGGGAGGTGGCCACCTGTTTCCCAATAAACTGGGTGTTATATTCCGTGAATGATTTTTGATTGGCCATTAATTCCGTTTGCTTAAACACCATCTACGAATCATGAATCGCTTTCCAACTCATCATCCACTTTGAACTTCAAATCCCCTGTCATCTTGCTTTTTGACCTGTCAAATCTAGTTAGTCATCGGGACACATCTCCGCCGTTGATTTGGGCCCCCCAGATCCTACGGTTGTCCTTCATATCGAGCAGACAAGTTACATGATGTTTACCCGTCTGATGCGGGCTATTTTCTCTCTCATCTATCGGATGCGTGTCGCTTGATGTGTGGCATTAGGCGGGACTCAGTCAAAACTGCTTACCGCCTCGAGGCCTTCCGATATCCTGCCGGTTTGTGGAATCTCGCGCTATGGAACCAAAACAGTTACTTTTCTGTTTTTCATAGCGATTTTGGGTCCGGGCGCTTTGGGGCTTTCCTTCACTGAGGGGGACACCCTGCGATACGTGATTAGCACTAATTGTGTATCAAAAACCACCCCTGTTTCTTGATTTGGCCTTCGGTTTTGCCAGTTTGCAATAGTGCGCGTTACCATGGGCCAATGGTCTGTATGCTTGACCGAGGGTTCTTGTTGCTCCGGTCTGGCCACAATGCAACTATTACGAGGATTCCTTCTGATAGCTTTGATCTTTTCTAGGACTTGAATCTTGTAGCATAATTTGAAACAGTCATGAAAACTTAGAGAGTTTTTAGGATCCAATTCGGATCAATAAAGATAAAATAATGGGATCTGAAATACATTAAAATTCTATTAGTTTTCATCCATGTTGCTAAACGTAAAATAAAATCACACTATAGATTGCTAAAATTCTAATTGTTTTCAACCATAACATTAAAGATACAAAAAAAATTGGAATTTTTTCAACCATAAAATTAAAAAACCATGACGTTATGAACAAATTACATGACTAAATTAATCAAAATGTCATTATTTGTATATTAAATCAAACATACATTATATCTCTAATTTGATGCTGCATTGTAGATATTCTAAACAATAAAAATTATCATAATTAAGACATATAATCCAACAACATAAAAATGACTCATAACTTCTGATTTAAAATCATATGGAAATCAAAATTTTTATTTCAAGATACGATGCAAACATCAATTATATAAATTGTCTTAGACAATTATTCAAAATCACTCATATTTTCTTGCACACCATCATGATTCACATCTTTAGATGAATGACTGAATGTAGACAAAGATGTTCCATATTATTCTCTTTCATCAACTAGTGCCCCATTTGAGTGCACATGCACGCCCACCATTTCAGGTTTCAAAATTCTTCCAGATCTACGACTCGTTTCAATAGACTCCCATCTCAACACTGTTCCTTCTGGTAACAACCTTTTGAGAATCTTTATCATTTTGAAGCGAAGAGTTCGTCCCTTTGTTAAATTGAAGTCATAAACAAGTATGTCGACATCCTCCAATTTTATGAGGTCTGTGCGGTGGCAATATATATTTGTACCCTTTTTTTTCTCTTTCTCGAATCACCCCACCACCCCCATGGGTTGTTGGACCGCCGAGGTGGGGCAGAGGTTGTCCATAGCCCTTTGCCCCACCCTAGCGGCCCAATGACCCATGGGGGTGGCGAGACTGGGAGTTGCCCGCCACCCCCGTGGGCCGTTGGGCCTCCGGGGTGGAGTAGAGGGTTGCAGAAATCCTTCGCCCCACCTCGGTGGCCCAACGACCCGCTGAATCACCTCACCACCCCCACGAGCCATTGGGCTGCCAGGGTTGAATAGAGAGCTGCAGATAGCCCCCGCCCCACCTTGGCAGCCCAACAGCCTGCGGGGTTGGCGAGGTGATCCAGGAATAACCCTGCCACCCCCGTGGGCCATTGGGCTGTCAGGGTGGGGCAGAGGGCTGCAGACAGCCTCTGCCCCACCTTGGTGACTCAAAAGGCATATAGGGGTGGCTGGGTGATTCCTAGAATCACCCATGTGAGCCATTGGGCCATCAGGGTGGGACAGAGGGTTGCGGACAGCCTCCGCCCCACCCTAGTGGGCCAACGGCCTGCGGGTGTGGTGGTGTGATTGCAGGAATCACCCCACCACCCCCGTGGGATGTTGGGCCGCTGCGGTGGGGAGAAGGTTGTCCATAGTCCTACGCCCCACCCTAGTAGCCTGATGGCTTGCGGGGGTGGTGGGGCGATTCCCGACAACCTCTACCCCACTCCTATGGCCCAACGGCCCATCGGGTTGCAGGGAAATTACGAGAATCGCCCTGCCACCCCCACAAGTTGTTGGGCTACCGGGGTGAGGTGGACGGGTGCAGAGAGCCTCCGCCCCATCCCCGTGGGTTGTTTGGCTGCCAGGGTGGGGCGGAGGCTGCCCGTAGCCCTCCGCCCGACCCCCGTGGGCTGTTGGGCTGCCAGGGTGGGGCAGAGGTTGTCCGTAGCCCTCCGCCTCACCCTGGCAGCCTAGTGGCTCAAGAGGGTGGTGGGGGAATTCCCAGAATCACCCTGCCACCCCCGCAGGCCGTTGGGCAGCTGGTGTGGGGCAGTGTTTATCTGCATCCCTCTGCCCCACCCTGGCAACCCAACGGCCCACGCGGTTGGTGGGGGGATTCCCAGAATCGCCCCACCACCCCCGCGGGCCGTTGGGCTATCGAGGTGGGGCAGAGGTTGTCTGCAGCCCTCCGCCCCTAGAATCCCCCTGCCAACCCTGCAGGATATTAGGCTGTCGAGGTGGGGTGGAGGTTGTTCGTAGCCCTCTGCCCCACCTTGACAGCCCAACAACCCGTGAGAGTGGTGGGGTAATTCTTGAAATTACCCAGCCACCACAACGGACCATTGGGTCACCAGGGTGGGGTAGAGGCTATCCACAGCCCTCCGCCCCACCCTGGTAGTCCAACGACCCGCAAAGGTGGCATGGTAGTTCCTGGAATCACCCTGCAACTCCTGTGGGTCGTTGGCCCGCTAGGGTGGGGATGAGGTTGTCCACATCCCCGGCCCCACACCAACGGCTCAACAGCTTGCGGGGGTGGCGCGACAATTCCAGGAATGCAGTGATAGCATTAAAAGTTGTTGAGAATTCTGATAAAGGATTAACAAAGGATCTCATCACAAAACCAAACGTCGATAAGCCATTTTCTTTCTCCTCTTGCAAGAAATGTGGTGGGATATCATTGGCTTCGATAAGGACACAAAGAAGCATGTGATTGGCGTCGATAAGGACACATGGTAGCATCTAATTAGCTTTGATAAGGGACAAGTGGCAGCTAATGTCAGCATGATGTGGTAGTATGACAAGACACGTGGTAGGCATCTTCAACCATATTGGGTGGTCTAATGAGTCATAACCAGGTGACACATGTCACCTCGAAGGAGTTGCCACATGGTAGTGACGACATCATATCGGAAGTCGGGGATCAGAAGATTGAATATTTTGGAACTCTATAACAGATCAACTGTTGAAAGTATTCGATATAGAGGGATTCTGATATGGGTTGTGTTGAGGGCCTGGAAATCGGGTCAACAACAAGGGGGATACCTACCCGGTCCGGAACCTGGTTGGCGGCTCCTTGCCCGTTTGGTGTAGCGGGTCCGACTGGGGATAATGGAACTAGCTTCCCAATCTAAAGGATGTGTGTGTGTGTGTAGATTTTGATTATGCTGATTCTAGAAGTAGTTTAGAGCTAATTTAAATCTAACTTGTAAACTGACTCTATGCTATTGTAATCTAATGAAAACAACACATCTAATCTACGCTATCCCGGGATATATCTCTTCTATTATGTGATCTAAAAAAGATTTCGAACAATAACTGGTAATAAAGATCATTCAGCTATCATAAGAATATAAATCAATTAAGATGAACCATTCTGCATAAAAAGTTAGGCAAAACAGTTGTGAACAGCATATCGCATAATAAGTCATTCATATGTCAAGCACAAACAAATGATTCCACCGTACAGAAGTGCCAAATGGTAACCCAGACATTCATACATCAACATATAAACAATTAAAACTGCATATCACTCTAAGAATATAAGCAGAAATTCGTCAAGAGATAAAAGTACCATTTATGACTAATTTTCACTCACAGATTTCAAGCAATAATGATTTATCTCTACTTACTTCTAATGCCTACTAAGAGTACAGAAGTGCAACATCAGTAGCAGACATTAAAATGCAAATGTAAATAAATCTCGATCCTTCCATTCATCAAAACCTCCTCTGAGGGTGCAGAAGTGCATGTTCCGAGGACAAGTTTTTGGCAAATTTCTGGACCCTTCTCGAATGCAATGAGAAGGGTTAAAATACTACTTCCTAATTCTAACAATAGTATCATTACAAAATTTTAGGATACGGTTTTCAAATGACCGTCCTTTTTCTAATCTAGTAAAAAGAGAAAAAATAACATTCTAAATGAAATCAATTATGAGCTTGGTCTTTAAAGTTGCAAGTGTCCAGCATAGGCTTGAGAAGAGTCGGCTGACTGATTTCTGCGCTGAGCTGGGCCGCGAAAACGACATCTACGAGAGCTGGCGCTAACTTCTCAGCTGCGTTAGTAATGCATTTCACCGAGAAGCTGCAGTAGTTGCTCGTTCAAGCCGATAGATTCTGAGATAAACTCTGCCAGCTTAGGCTCATCTTTATGCGTTTCTTGCAAAGTCTGCAATTGTTTTTCTTTTTCTTCGAGACTCCTTTGATAGCCTATTTGCATCCGTTGAAAGTCTTCCTGTAGCTTTTCAAGCTCTCTGGAAGCTTCAGTGTTCGCGTTGGCTTGTTGCAGCTGTTGTTGTAGCAGTTGTATATGATTTTCTTGTTCCTTTAATAGTTGTTGAACTTCAGAGGCCTTATCAATAGTTGCAGAAGCATACGCTCCTGCAATCTGAAACAGCTTCGTAATATTTTCAGCCGAATTATTATTGGGGTCTTTCCATAAGACGTCCAAATGTTCAGCCTCTTGAGACAATGTATTTTCAAGCTTTCTTTTCTTTCTCTGTCTCCTTACAACTGCTTTGTGTTGGGGACTATAGAATACATCCAGTGGGGGAATTTCTTCTACGTTAAGTAGAATATCTGAGGTTGGAGCGATAGGAAGGTGTTCAGCTTCTGTGGCACTACTGACCATGGTCGAAATGACTTCTTGCACCATCTGTGTATTATTCACAGGTGTTTTCGTGACTTGCCCTTCAAGATTAATCAATTCATTGAAGGTTTCCCACTCTTTATCTAGCTCTGTCGTGACAAGTGGTGCTTCGATGACAGGAGGGGGGACATCCCTTGGTGGTGAGGCGATAACTTGCTGCTGAGACATTGCACTTGACTGAGCTGTGTCTTTGGTTGTTTCTTCGTTTTTTTCTTGATCGTGAACAGACTCTTCAGGATGCTCAGATACTTCTTGCGTGGCGTTGGACTTAGATCTGGAAGTGCTGGAGTTTTCACTGAGGCTAATGCTTGGAGTTGGTTCTCTAGTAGGTAGTTGCAGCCTCTCTAGTGGAATACTGGCCAGCCTTCTTTCTTTGTATAACGTGAATTTTTGGAGGTCATCTGGAGACAACCTTGACTGAGCTTCCTGCAAAATTTCTTTGAGCGAACTTTTACTCTGAAACAGATCATCAAACGGATCTTTCTTTCCAGAGAACACTCTTATCTTGACGTTCGTTGTGAATTCTTGGGCCACATCATTTGGGTCGAATGGCCTCGCTGAGAACTTAAATAATTGAAGACATGTCACATTCTCCACTTCGCCAAAAGTGTGTCCTACATCGAACAAAGAGAAGGCCCCACAAGTTACGGGAAATTGAGGCCATATGGCCTTCTTCTAGTCCTTTAGTTCTTTGGTTAGGCCACCTTCAGAACAGGTTTGATAAGCGATTTCCCGGGCCAAAATTTTATCAGGGACATAGAGGGGTAGTACATGTGGAGGTACAGTTCTTCCAAAAACTCTAATGTAAGTAAACCATTCTTCCCCAAACCATCTCGCGATGGGGATGATGTCAATTTGGGTCTCGGGAGAGCACCTTGGGGGGTCCTTATCATATATCATTCTATATAGGGGCAAAACAAGCCCATGGCAAATATGGTAAAAGTGAGGGGTAAACTGGGAATCCCATAAGACCTTATGATAAACATGGATGGGCAATGGGTCTTGGGTAGTCCATTTCCAACCCATAATAGGGAATTCAGATACAAGACAAACAGAATCCATAATATAGGCAGATAGATAAAAAGGAGGATAGACCCTTTGAGACAAGGATCTCTTAGACCGGTAATTGAGGACAGCCGTGTATAGAGTATCAGAAAGGATTTTGGCCCAATCTAGGATGTCGGCATTGGTGGCAGCATCAATTAATGGTAGCCATTCAGATGAAAACTTGTTGATATCCGGCATCCCAAATAACCTACAGAGCATGGCCACAGCAAAACAATATGGAGAGGTGAGGGAACCAGTGCTGTACATACCGTTTTTATCCTTTTTTAGCGGCTCGTCTCTTCTAGACCATTCTTTAGTGGTGTCTGATAGATCTGGATTCTCCGCCGCGAACTTCTTAACAAATTGTGCATTATAGGTCGCTTGCGGTTCAGGAAGATGATACATAAGCTTCAAATCTTGCGCAACAAACGATCCCACGAGCCCATGTCCATGAACTTTGAATTGTCTATTCTTCAATTCTGCATCATCCAGTATCCACTTGATCATATCTGTGTATGGTAGAATTTTGGGTCTTGCCACTATTCTGTGAAGGAATGAACATTCTAGGTCCTCCAAGGACGCCTCAGAAGAGCGTGGTGCACCCGCGACAGCAGTCACCTTCATTATTCTAGGCTTCTCTTCCTTTAGCAACCTGTACATGCCTTCCCATGTTGATATCCATGCGTCTTTGTTACAGGCTGTGTCTGTGTACAGGGACGCCATCTCCTTGGTCTTCTCCCTCGCTTCGGAGCTTTGGGCTTTATTTTTCTTCCCCATTTCTCTTTGCATTTCTGTCTGAGTCGTCTTAGCATTTTGTTCCTACAGATTACGAGTGAAATGGAAATGACTGATCCAGAAAGGTGATGGGAGAGTTTTAATTGCAACAGATAAATCAAATATGCCACCTTACGTGAAGCAAATCTCTACCAAGGCACGTGTCTTTAATCCATTTAATAACTGACAACTAATTCATTTACTATCATTAAAGGCGCATGATTTCGGGTCAGATTATAGTAAGTGGTTTTTTCTTTGAATGGCGCGCCCGAAGGATTCGTACCAAAGTGATTTATGATTTGCTGACGTAATATCGCATATCGCGTGATCGTTAATCGCATCATCGCAAATCGCATGGATCTGGCATCGCAACGATCGCAATATCGCAGATCGCAGAAATTTGATTTTTACCAAATCTTGCCTGGCTCATTTCTGCGATATGCGATCTAGCGATCGGTGTTATCGGAGATCGGCGAATATTTAAGTTTTTTTTTATGAGCATTACTATTTTGCGATGCGATGTCATTATTAACACGAGGGTGGTGCACATAAAAAGGGACATGAAGGTGTTTCCTATCCTTTTGCAATGTGACCTTAAAGGTTTTCTCTTTTATCATAGACTTAGGCTTAAAATATCCAAGAGGCTTTTTTTAAGCGTATGATTGTAACTTCAAAAAGAAACTCTTGCTTTTCCTAAAAATTAACAAAGGGTCCCCATTCATTCAGTATCATGGTTGATACTTAATTGAATAAGGGGGGGTGTTCCTGGCCACAACAGGTTGGTACATGGTCATAAAGACTCAAAGAACCAAAGCGTGGAGTTGGGGCTGAGCACTGAGAGTTATGGGCTATATTGAAAGTGGGAGTAACACAACTCCAAAGTTAAATACCTGGATCGAAACATTCAATGGGAGGGGCTCCGATATTTGGCTAGCGCATGGTTAAGAATAAATTAATGAAACAAGGGCGTCAAGCACTTAAGAGAGTAAAAATATTGCCCAGTAGGATAAAATATGCTCTAGCACCTCAAGGCTAAGTGGTAGGTCATGGCCCGCTATCCTATAGTGAGAAATGTGGGGAGGTCAGCAATCAAAATATTAGAGTACTACACCACTGTGAATATTGCGATATGTTATTACTCTAATAAGGAATTATAGAGCTTTAAAGCTGTATAGGTTCACAACTACGATATTGAATGTGGAAACAAAGGAGTTGGTCATAGGATTAATGATGATTGTCAAAGATCACTGGGTTAAGATAGCAAGGACCACGACCTTTGAGATAGAGTGTTGAGTCTACCTTGAGGTTAGGCAAGTTTTCTCTATGTTTTGAAGCATATCTCACTAAGTTAAGTGGATGAATGGCTCAACTACCATAGAACTGATGTAGATAGGTAGAGATGGTTCATGGCGTCATATGGAGTAGTAGAAAACTCTGAGAAAAGGCAACGAGAACAATTATCCTGGTTGTAGTTTGCAGGTGAACTGAGAATTAATTCCCAGTATGGAGAAATAGTCAAGTTCCCATTCTCATGGTTAATGTAGTGGCAGAGACCAAGTTAGATGTGACAACATAATGGTAGAGGAATGTCGAGGTACACTCACACAATGTGAACGCAAGACAGAGTGACAACACCGATCAGGCGGCAACAAAGGAACAAAACTGAGGAGCTCAGATGAGGAAACTAGGGGGAAGCAACATAGTTTCCAGATAGCTAAGTGGAAAAGCTCTGAGAGTGTGCACTACTGTGTAAGGCTGAGAGAGAGCTAGTTTCGCAGAAAAAGGCTAAGAATTCTTATGCAGAGGTAAGAGACCCCGAGAGTGGTGCTGTTGTGAGTAAAGGTTGAAAGTTTCATATGATCTTTGTGAGAAAGGTCGTATTTTCCTGTGCTTTGCAAGAAAGGCCAAAGGTGCCTATGCAGAGGAAGAAGGCTCAGGGTTGAGCCTGTGCTATGAAGAGAAAAATTCTAAGAGTTGAGTGCATGTTGATGAAGACTAGAGACAAAGTTGTGTGGACAGTAATGAGTGATTGTTGTTGAGCATCTTAATGGGTTGCCGCAAAGTGACGAGACTTAGCAGCGAACAAAGCTAAGATCATGCACAATGGTTGCCATTTACAAAGAACATTTAGTTCTTATTTGAGTGTGGGTTGCTGCCTGCATATGAGAATTTGGTGCTTCCATCTCTAGTGGGTGCTTGAGAAGGCTTGGGGGTTGGTGCCTCCTGCAAGTTGGCTTGAAAAAATCCAAGGAGGTGCAAGTTTGTTCTCACAACAAATCCATGAGGTCGGTCCCTCACATGGTGCTTCTGGTAAGCTAGACATGTGTCTACAAAAAGAGGGATTTGGTTCTTCCTTCTAGTCAATGCTAGCAAACAATTAAATGGAGTTTTTGCTTCCTATGAGTGGGTGCTCACAAAACAGATTGATGTAATAGAGTAGGTGCTCTTATTTACATCAATAACAACAACAAGATTTGGTGCTTTTTTTCCTAAAAGGGTTTCCACATAAAAACATTGTGTCTCATGTGTATTATACTCATGGTGTGTATGCTTGTATGTTGATTTCATGTTGCTTACATATTACGTATTGTTGTTCATTATATGGATGGGTTCCAGTCTTGAATAAGAAAAATAAATAAGCATAAAAATGTAAAATTAGCCTTAATATTGATTCACCCCCCTCTCAATATTATCATTGTTTCCAACAACTATGCCATTTCAAGGAACATTTGAGCTAAACACATGGGGCATAATTTCCTTCAAAGTCTTGTACTCCTGAGGCAGCATAGTCATCTTTTTATTGTATCTCCACTAAGCTTACTACTATGGTGATTCTCTATAGAATATTATAGTAACCATGGGATCCCCCCCTTAATAACATGCAAATCAACGATAACATCTGTTGCTTCCATACTTAATTATATTTTAGTTGGAATTAATGCGAACACACCATGTGTCACCAACCATAAAAAAACAATCAATGCCAATTGTCCAACAATCTCCCCCTCTAGTATTTTTGGCAACACACTATGCTCCCCACAAGGCATGGTCTTCTTCATCATTGTTATTCTCCCTGGCACAAGTAAACTTCTCCCCATTTAATAAATATGTACGCAAGTTTTCTATAGTTGCCACATATTCAATTCGAACAACATTAGCTGCAATCTGTTCTCTTAGGAAATGGAACTTGACATGAATGTGCTTGGTATTTGAATGCGTGACATAATTTTTAGAGATTTTAATGGAATTAATGTTGTCACGCATGATTTGAATTCGATATATCAACTCTACCTTAATTTCCTTCAAGGTTTGCTTCATCCAGAGAATTTGTGAGAAATAAGTGGTGGCCACAATATACTTTTCTTTGGAAGTTGATAAAGAAATGGAGTCTTATTTCTTGTTGACCTAGGACACTAAGCAAATCCCCAAAAAAGAATGTTGCAATAGAGCTACTCTTCCTGTCACAAATACTACTTTCTTAATTAGGATGAGTATAGGCCTTCGATTTAAACTCTTGGTCTCTAGCATACCATAACCCATAGTTTGCTATCCATTGGAGGGATTTGAAGATCCTTCTGAGAGTAATGACATGACCTTCATGGGGAAAGGCTCTAAATCTGGGCACCAGAACCACTGCTTGCAAGATGTATGGTCTAGAAACTATGATATACAACAAACTTCCTATCATCCATCTATAGATAGTTTGATTTACACGTTATATCTCATATTCTATGAATAACTTACAACATGTAACCATGGGAATGCTAACTATCTTACAATATTCTACTGCAAATTTCTTCAATGTTTTTCACAAATACTTGGATTGGGAGATGAAGATATCCTTCGATTGAGAAATTTTTAGCCCTAAGAAAAAGGATATTTCTCATATCATGGAAATCTCAAACTCTATATTCATATAGTTTCCAAATCGATGTCCTAATCATTCTAGATCACTTCCAAAGATTATGTCATCTACATTCACTACCACAATCCATAGGCGATCATCTTTAGATTTTATGTAAAAATTGTTATCCGTAGTGCCCCTTTTAAATCCTTGTTCTTGAAGATATCTATCTAATTTTGCATACCAGGCCCTAGGGTTCTGCTTGAGCCCGTATAAGGCCTTTTTTAATTTGCAAACAAATCCACCCTTTTCTTTCAGTATGAACTCTTCTTTCTTCTTGATGTATACTTCTTCTTCCAGATCTCCATTGAGGATAGTTTACTTGACATCCATATGATATACTCTGATGTTTTTATGATTGGAAAAATTAAGAAACATTATGATAGCTCCAAGTCTATTTGTTGTTGTGAAGCTTTCCTAAAATCTATCCCCTCAATCAGGGCATACTCTTTGTAGACTAGTTAATTCGTGTTCCTTGTTACTTGGCCTTTCTGATTTAGATTATTTTTTAAGGCCCATTTTTTTCCTATCACATTTTTCTCTTTGGGTCTTGGAATAAGTTCCCAAGTGTCATTCTTCTCAATTTGGTCAAGTTCTTCATTCATAGCTCTCACCCAGGAATTGTCGTCACTTTCCTAGCTAATATTATTTGACTCAACTTGAGATATCGGAGCGAGATTTGCACAACTTGGACTACCAACAAATTTTATCATTGTCTAAACACCCAATCTTTGATATCCAATAATTTGACTCTTAGTATGTTCTTTCTGTACATATTTAAACTGTGTTTTGGGCCATGGAGTTATGCAAATTTCTTTGTCTTCATTATCAGACTCTATTTCTTCATGGTATGAGGACCTGATGGTTGAAATATCTTCTCCATTTGAGTTCATGTTTCCTTTTTAGGTCTTATATTTTTTCATTATTTCATCAACTATATCGATGCAGCGCTCAACTCTCTTTGTTCTCTTGTTGTAGCACATGCATCCTTTACTTTGGGCTGAGTACCTTGTATTTTTTACTAATGCAGGTCTCCCCTTCCACAACTCATAGGGGTTTTTTTTAGTATTGGGTCTCAATTGTGTTTTATATGACAGGTACACTATTTCTTGTGTTTCTTCTCCCAAAAAGGTGTGAGGTACATCTGCTTCATCGAACATATCTCTGGTAATCTCCTGGATGGTTCTATTCTTTCTCTTAGCTACTCCATTTTGTTGTGGAGTTCTGGCCACAAAATACTTCCTCCTTAAGCCATGCTCTTCACAGAATTCCTCAAACTCTCTTGAAGTGTATTCTCCTCCTTTATTTTATCTTAAGCACTTGATCATTATGTCCTTCTCATTTTCTACTTGAGATTTAAATTTCTTAAAATGTTTAAGTGCTTCTATTTCTCTTTCAAGAGCATGATGCATGTGGCTCTGGTAAGATCATCGATAAGAAACATAAAATGCCTCCTCTTGGGATTTTTGTTCTAGTTGGGCTGTAGATATCTGTGTGAATTATCTCTAGCGGTCTCAATGAAGATAATTCCTTTGTCTTGAAATGAGTCTTTGTCTACTTACCAAATTGAGAAGACACATAGATTGAACTATCAGGTTTTGATAGTCTTGAAAATCCTCTCATAGCTTCTATCTCGCTATCTCTATCAGATATCAAAGTTCATATGGCCAAGTCTCTTATGCCATAATTGAGTTTCATCCGTTTTTCTCAAATAGCATCTTACTCTGGAGTCATTAAACACAGATACATTATTGTGAGTTTTGATTTCCTTTTCCACCATCCTTCCATTCTTTTGATGTCATATCTCACAATTTTTTGATCAAAAGGTCACATTATAGCCATTACCACACATCTAGCTTACACTAAGCAAGTTATGCTTGAGATTCTCTACATACAATAGATTTTTAGCATTAGTCTTTTCATTAAGGTTGGCTACGCCCTTGACTTTTATTCTTGTTGGAGCATTGTTTCTAAATGTGAGATTGTTTCCCTTGTCCTTTTATTTTAGAGACATGAATTTACTTTTATCCCTAGTCATATGCTTGGAACAACCACTATCTTCATACCATATGTTTTCTTGATTATCTGCTAATATATCAAGTCCACATTCTACATTCTTTCCATAGTTACACTTCCAATTCTTCTTATTGTTTTCAAAAATAGGTTGCCAAACATTTTTGGATTTATATGAATACTCAAATATGCTTATGTATTCTCTTTCCTTGTTCTTGAAATTATTACATTTGAAGCACTCAAATTCCTCCATTAGGGGAGAGGAGGGATTTCTATTTCTGGGGGGAGAGTTTTAAGATATATAATTTTGATACTTATTATATCTAAATTTTTCATCTCTTTCAACTTTGACCATTATACAATCAATAGCTTTATGTCCAAATATATGAAATTTATAACAGTGACCATAAAATAAGTTATAGTACATGAAGTTTAAAAGTTCATGATTTCATTCATGAGACTACCTCTATTGTTTTACTAATTGATTCGTTCTCCATTGGTATGACTCCTTCAAGAATTTGGAATTCTTATTCCTATGATGGGCTCCTCTCTTTCTTTCTATTTTTCTATCTTCATTGATTCTTTCTTGATGCACCTTTTCATAGCTCTGAGATTCCTCAAATCCCACGAAAATGAAGTTCATCTTCCTCATAGAAGATTCCTTTGGTCTAGAATATCCCAGATCTACCTTACTTTCTGGAGACCTTTTAGTATTCAAAATATGATCTAGCTTTCTTGTTCTTTCTTCAAGCTTTTCATTTATACCCTTCTCGGTCTCTAGTCTGTAGTGTACCTAGGGGGTATAATATGGGGTACAAAGGGAGGTACCCAAGGGAATAATGTAATAATGGGATGGGCCATAGTAATAAATAAGGTGGTTAACCTGTATCATGTAAGAGACCACAAGTAGTTAGTAATAATGTAATGGGCCCATGGTATTAGATAGATGGTATTGAGAGAACCATGGTATTGACCCATGGTATTGTATGTATGATGCCTATATAGAGGCTAGAGACTTCCCATTGAGAGGTGTCAAGGATTATTGTATGAACAGGCATATGGCTTGTGGAGTGTTCTCCTTCCTTAAGGAGTGAATGTATGGTGTTGCCCTACCTTAAGGGTTTTGATCAATAAAAAAACATTTCTATATTCAGATCTTGTTATTCTTGGGTTTATTTATATTATCATATATTTCCAGGTCAGATCTATAACAAGTGGTATCAGATGTATAACAAGTGGTATCGGAGCACCTTATTGCGCAAAAGTGGATTTTTTTTTTATTTTTTGCAGGAACTTTTTGGGGCGGCGAGTTTGCAGATCAGATCTGTATGTTTTGGGGAAAAATCTGCCAAATCTAATTGCAGATCTAGATTCTTTGTGAAAAATACTCAGGTTCCAAAAACAAATTGGCCGAATCGAAGTCCGGTTGAAGGAGATATCGTTGATCTAAAAATCAGTGCTGTTGCAGACATTTTTCGGGGCGGTGAATTTGCAGATCAGATCTATACAATTTGGAGCAAAATATGAAGAATCTAATTGCAGATCTAGATTTTTGGTAAAAAAATACTCAGTTAAAAAAAAAAATTGGCCGAATCGGAGTCCGGATGAGGGAGATCTCACTGATTTAAAAATGAGTGTTGTTGCAGACATTTTTTGGGGCAGCTAGTTTGCGGCACAGATTTATACATTCTAGTGCAAAATTTGCAGAATCTAATTGCAAATCTAGATTATTTGTGAAAAAATACCCAATTTAAAAAAAAAATCAGTCGAATTGGAGTTCGAATGAGGGAGATATCGCTGATTTAAAATCAGCTTTTTTTTCAACAAATTTTTGTGACGACGGGACAGTTACAGTGCGAATAGAAAATTCCAGTGCCTATATCGGGATTTCTACCACATGAGAAGATGAAAAATGGTTGTTCGATTTCCGAAAACAGGTCATAATAGGGATTCTGAGCAAATTTGATGGAATTGTGGCCATTTCAAATTTTCGCCAAGTAAGTGATTTTTTTTCAAAACCCTCTTCATGGTGGTTCTATATTTTACAGGAAAAGATAATGGTCCTACTATTGAAGAATACATTAAACAAAAAAAATCAATATGGGAAAAAGATTGGAAGAATTCAATGTGGCTTGGTTTCAAAGATGAGGCTTACAACTGGTGGTTCTCACTTGACAACAAGCAGTTGACCAAACTTTCAGATGCATAATTGGAAAGAGTCCTTTTAAACAAATGGTCTCGTGCTAGAAAAAATGAGAATGAGACATGTAAGGGGTTATTTTCTACTCGTGTCTCCTTATTGCAAGTTCATGGATTTATTTAGAAGGAGAAGATCGTTGTGTCTATAAATCCTAGTTGCAAGCATAATTTTATCAATGTTAATTTGGCAAAAAAATTGCAAGTTCCAGCCAAGCACATTGAAAACACACAGATTGATGATGAGGATGTTCAAGTTTATAAGGATTTGAAACTTTCTATGGATAATTATGTGTTGCATGGTGATTTTTATATTTTAGACATGGATAACATGGATGTTGTTTTGTGATATCCTTGGATGGAATCTGTGGGTACTATCAATATTAATGCGTAGAAGAAATTCCTGAAGCTCTGGTATAAAAAGAAGAAAATTACATTATAGGATATTTCCATAAATAAACAGGAAGATTCCACAAAGGTTGAAGCAGAAGATGTTCCAGGGACTGACATATCAGATGATGAGCCTTTGATGGTCGACAACCACACACAAACATCAAACCAGGTACCAGAAAAATAGGTAGAGGTGGAAGAAAATTTTTTTACATTAGAGGGGGACTCTGTGGTTGAAGTAATATTGAAAAATAAGAAACAAAAACAGGCACCACAACAGGTACCAGATACCCATCAGGCTCCATTAGGTGGTAAATTAAAGAAAGATACATTGTTGGCTAACACTTCAGCATATCGCCACCCACATCACCCAACAAGAAAACAATCAACACGATGGCAACGAATTAGCCACAAGGACAACAACCCCCGCATGACAGATAGAGAGGAGCGAAGATCCACCTAATACACATCAACACAAAAGAGCTGCCACAGTCAACTTCCATCTCAAGTGAGCGAGGCACCAGCGAGATCGAGGGTTCACCTTTCTCTTGGATGGCTAGATGTGCATGGTACCAGTGAACTACTCTTTTGAGTAGATCTTATTATTTGTGTTCTTCCCATGTTTCAGGGATGAAACATGTTAATGGGAGTGGAATGTAGTGTAGCTAAGGGGGGATAATATGGGGTACAGAGGGAGGTACCCAAGGGAATAATGTAACAATGGGATGGGCCATAGTAATAAATAAGGTGGTTAACCCGTATCATGTAAGGGACCACAAGTAGTTAGTAATAATGTAATGGGTTCATGATATTAGATAGATGGTATTGAGGGAACCATGGTAATGACCCATGGTATTGTATGTATGAGGCCTATATAGAGGCTAGAGACTCCACATTGAGGGATGTCAAGGATTATTGTATGAATAGGCATATGGCTTGTGGAGTGTTCCCCTTCCTTAAGGAGTGAATGTATGGTGTTGCTCTACCTTAAGGGTTTTGATTAATAAAGAAGCATTTCTATATTGAGATCTTGTTATTCTTGGGTTTATTTATATTATCATATATTTCTGGGTTAGATATATAACAAGTGGTCTCAGTTCTATAACACAGTCTCTCAAGGTCCACTCTCAGAGAGACAACCTTTGCCTCAATACTGACAATTTTCTTCCCATTCATGGATGAAATCATTAATAACTTCTTATTTTCGCTCAACTTCTTCTAATTTTACTTTCAGGAAAAAAATTTCCTATTTTCATGTCTCTGGGATCATATGTTTCTTTACTTTTAAGAACTCTTTTTTTAGATGTATGTTCTATTCTTTCAATTTCTCACATGTTTTTTTTTCTTCTAGTTTAAGAGCCAAGTTGTCTTTACATACAATGGCTTCTTGAAGGTTTTTTTTTTTCATTCCTCCTTGTCAAAGTTATACATGCCTTCTTGAACACCCTACAATCATTATTTTAGTTTCCTATTCTTTCTTCTAGCCTTCTTCATCTGATCAAGAGCACTGATGAGTTCTCCTTCATACTCCACTACTCATACTTCTTCTTCTTCTTTAGAGTTTGTAATATTTTGTTTCTTGTATTATACTCCAAATTCCATGAGTAGTCACTCATTTGACTGATCCTCTAATGAATTTTCGCTATCTGATTTTGGTGTCGAACTATCCTCTTTGGATTACAGCCCCTTCTTCTTGGAGAGCCTCTCCTTTTGATGTCTTTGGGCTTTGACTTTGAACTTATGATCATCATATTTTTTTGTAGTTTCTTTGTAAGGGTATTTGGATGAAAAGTGTCCAACTCTTCCACAGTCAAAGCATTTGAAGGGAAAGTTCCCTTTATACTTTCTCAAGCCACACTTTAGTTTCCTAGAAAAGTGGGCCAATTCCTGATTAGATTTTTAGCTGGAGAAATCTTGATGGTATTTGTGCTTCTTAGCCTTCTCATTCACCTTGAGGGCTTCCTCCTTTAGTTCAAACATCTCCTTTCCTACTATCATCTCATATGTTATTAGGGTACCAAGAAATTGGTCCATTATGAGACTCCTCAGATCCAATGGTGGGGATTTTTGCATTAAATCTCATTTGTAGAGATATTAAGACTTTATGAACAATTATATCTTCTTTGAAATCTTCACTGAGTCCTTTAATCATATTGGTTAGTTCATCAACTCTGAGGAAGTATTCTTCTATGAGTTTTTTTTTCACTCAATTTTAAGCTTCCAAACCTCATTCTAAAGGTTTGAAGTTTTGCGTGTTTGAATTTATCATCTCCATCATGAATCTAATTTATCTTGAACCATACTTCCCTAGCTTGAAAAAGGAAAAATGGAATGGTATTCTTGGCTAAAGAATTATTTCCATACAAATGATTACCATCCACATCAATGGGATGGACATCATGGACAACATAATCTACCAGTACAAAGCTCCAAACATCTACTCCTAGGGACATAAGATAGCTTCCATCCTAACTTTCGAAAAGGAATAGTTTGTCACATCAGAGTGGTATCTTGCTTGAGTAAGTATCTTGACTCTCTAGCCTAGATATAATTCCTTATGGATCTACCTTCTAGTGGGTAAACTATTCCTAAAGGAAATGTGGCTCTCATACCAATTGTTGGAATAAGGAATTACTGAGAGGGGGGTGAATCAGTAATAATGAGGCTCTTAGAGGTTTAAGAACCAATAATTGTTTCTTTTCTTAGTGTTAGTTACTTGTGAGTGCATTTATAATACAATATAAGTAAATAACTAGATAAGCCAATATCATGTACACACAATCCATAAAACGAGAAACACACACATAATAACTTAGGTGTTTTCAAGTGGAAACCCAAAGGGATAAAACCACCAAGCTATTCATTGTTATGATGTAAATTAAGAAAATTCTTAATTACATCAATTTGTTTGTGAAAACCCAGCCATAGGAGTCCACAACCCCCTTCAGATAGTAAGCCACAACTTTCCAAGAGGCATCAACCTCATATGAATGCAGACACCCACTAGCTCAGCCAGTGCTATCATTTTCATAAAATTTTTGGACTTAAAACAAAAGAAAATACACATACACAAAAATATAAATGTGATCTACTGCAATACCAACTCCTCTCCTTCATCTCTACAATTCTCCTTTGAAATGTTCTCTCTCTTGCCCAACAAGCTCGAATATCGACCCTCTACAAATCTATATCATAGCTAACACTTGGTCACAGTCACACTTTTTCCACACAGTGACTGCACTACACTCTTTAGCTCACAACAATTTCACATGCCTCCCTTTTCTCAACTTCTCTTCCACAGTTTTGTTCCTCTGCAGCACTAGGAACGATGTTGTCTCTCTTGTCCAATACATAATGTCTAATAGTATACTCATGATGGCTCTCCATGTTGTTATTACATCGAATTTTGTGGCTACTACAGTTGCATTAAACCACATAATGGGCATCTGAGTGTTTTCTACACTTCAAAAACTACAACTATAATTAATGTAGGGAACGACCCCTTGAGTGTCTCCCAAACTAAGAATAAATACTAAGTCAAATTCAACCCACCAACAAGCCACTTCCATGCTTATTAATTCGTTTGCAGTGCTTAGAGTGTACCCCAATATGGTTCTCTTCTTATGTGGTCAAAGCCAGTGTACCAAAGGATTATTTCTTCTTTTATATTTAGGTGGCGAGCAAGTAATGTTAGAGGAGGAATGCTTCAGTTCGGGACTGATTAAAAATCACCATTAATCAAATGGAACCAACCTCTCTATTCACATTTACTATGGGTTGTTGACTCATGTATCCTCTGTAAACTATGCAGTCAAGTTTTTGGCTCATTCATGGGTATGACGTGGAGAGTTGTCAACTCATCCATGCCTTTTAAACACATTCCCAACGCTTAGATGAAATATTGGACCCACGAAAGCTCATAACTTCTTGTAAAATGGATTGCATTCACCTTATGGTCTTCCAAGTTTCCATCCTTGCCCACTGGTGCCATAGCACATCTCCCCTAGTTCCTCTACTTGTTTCCTTCAGAGCACCAAGTGGTGTGACCTACTACTAGGCCTACATGTGCTAGATCTCTCTGTTGCCCTACAAAGGCTAAAGTCCCTTTGTTACAATTTCTTTCGCCTATGGTTATTTTTTGTTGATATAACCTTGTGACAACACTTTATCCCTTAGCTCTCTATCCCAAAGCTTCCACAAAATTATTTTAACAAAAGGTTACGGGAGTTCTAACTTCTGCGGTATGCTCATTGCCAAGGTGACATCGTGCTAATGTCATCCATGCGACATGTCAACCTGTGAAAGGCCCATGTGTCACCCATATATGAGCCTTTTGGGTACCCAAAAATACCAAAACTTCTTTCCATGTGTCCAACGTTATGTCAGGCTGATGTCATCTCTGACCAATAATATGTTTGCATGTATATTATTGGAGGAGAGAGAAAGGGTCCCTCAATCCTTGGTTTTGTAATCGATTTTCTTTTAAATCATTCAATTTACCCATGACCTACTACCAACTCTAATTCCTGAAGTCATTAATCTTGTCGCTTTCCAATAATTCCAATTATAAAAATTACAAGATTTCAGGATTCGAGCTTCCAAGATTCTACCACCCGCTCCCTGGCATAGTGCTACGGGATTATGGGATTCTATGACCCACTCCCTGGCTCAGTGTTACGGGCTTCTAGGATTCTACCACCCGCTCCATGGCGCAGTGCTAAGGGCTTCCGGGATTCTACCACCCACTCCCTGGCACAGTGCTACGGGATTTCGAGACTTCCGAGGTTCAATGCTTCTGACCTTCGAAGATCTAATCTTGTGACCCCTTCTTTATGCCATCTTGGGTATCTTTTAAATATTCCTCTCGGCTTTTGTGCCTTCGAGCCTTGTGGGCACTGTTGTTATGGCTTTGCGGTCTTTACTTTGTTTGTCCATAACTTTTGATCTAGAGGGCCATTTCCAGACTTCATCAAACCATTGGAAAGATCCTTCCAAGCTTTATTCAACTATGTCATTTCCAGTAGCATCTGAGCTAAACACACGGGATAAAATCTGCTCCAAAGCTTGGGACTGCCTAACAAGCATAGTAATCTTTTTAAGGCTTCTCCACTAATCCTGCTACTATGGTGATTTTCTATAGAATACTACATCAACCATGAGACTCCCCCTGAACATGATGCTGATTAATGATAACATTTGTTGCTTCTATCCTTAATACTAGTTTAGTTGATATCAATGCCACCATACCGTGTGCCACCAACCATTCAATCAATGCCAACTAACCAACAATTTTCTTTGGCTAACTACATCCCCTAGTAGAGGGCATAAGCTTCAACTTTGGTTGCTTGTCATGCGTTTCCCCATGAATCTTTTGCATCTTATATTATGAGGTATTATTTCGATGTTTACCCATGTTTCATAGCATATTTTGGAATAAGGATTCAAGAATTTTAATTTAATTATTAATAGTTATTAGGGGGATGGTAGAGATCTTACCTCCATGGATTATTCTGTAATATTCATAGTAGTGTACACAAATTGAAAACTTAGATCTATCTATAAATTAGGTATTCCCTTATTTTCCTTTAGTTTAAATGGAATTTTGGAATACTCATAGTACTATACACAAATCAAATGTTTAGATTTATCTCTAAAGTAATTATGTCATTCTTTTGCCTTTTAATGAAATTGATTAATAAAAACTTTTTTCATATAAACAAGTGTCATATGAAGTGAATTATGGTTTTGGGGCATGTGGTATTGATAATCCATGGTATTGGCCCATGCTATTGTAACAAAGCCTATTTGTAGATTAAGAATCTCTATGGTAAAGTGGGGATAAATGGCCATGATTAACAATTTTGGTCCATATTTTTAAAATTGTATAAATGTTTGACTTATATATTAATTATTTATATTTAATAATAAAATAATGATATTTTAAAATAAAGTTATAATTGAGTTAGTGTTTTTCATTTTTTTTTAAATATTAGCAACATGAGATGTATCATGTAGTAAGTGTTTTGATGTTCATTATGGATTGATGGTTATGGATAGTTATATGTGTGCATTAATTTAATGTATATAGTTACACTAATTATAAATTTTTAATCATAAATATGAAATAATGAATTAAAATATGAATCACTTCTTCTCACTTGTGAAGTGTGAGAAATGCATAATTTTTTGAATTATAAAATTGTGAGGTATGGAAAAAGTGTGAGAAATGCATAATTTTTTGAATTATAAAATTGTGAGGTATGGAAAAAGTGTGAGAAATGCATAATTTTTTGAAACATAAAATTGTGAGATATGAAAAATACATTTTTTGAATTATTTTTAAATAGTTACTTACACTAAGCATAAACCCTTGAAGCATGAGAAATGCATAATTTTGAATTATAAATTTATCAAGTATGAAAAACACATTTTTTTTTAGTTATTTTGAAATAGTAACTTACACTGGATATAAACTATTAAACTCCTCATATCTTTGACTTATTTTTTTAATGTGAAGTTCTTATTTTCACCAAAATAAAATAATTGCCGAGACAAAATGAAACATATTCATTTCCTAGTAACTAAATCAAGTCAATTTAAAAAAAATAGTATTAAAAAAAAATGACTGTTGCGGCCAAATGAAATACATTCATTTAGATTGAAATATAATTTAATAATTTACATTACTTGATAAATCAAATCCTAAAAAATTTAATTACTTCAAATTAATTGACATTACATTTTAATATTTCTTAGTTGTCTCGAGCTCCGCACGTTACACAGAAGGAATATGAAGGAATATGTGGTTCATGTATCCAAAAGGAATAAATGGCCGCCTGTTTATTCGTGTGAACGAATGAATGGCGGTCTGTATCCAAAATGGCGGTTTACGAGACTAACAAAACCACCATCATCCTTGACGTCACAGTGGTTATCCTACCCACACAACACAACCATGTCCCGCTAGGGCTATAAAACGGGGGCGTCGAAGGCAGATTGATAAGAATCACAATAACGTTTGCCATTATTAGAGTTGATATTATTTCATTTCAGGCCGCCATGACGATCAGGTGCTTCAGCTTTGCTTTAGCTCTAATGTTACTACTCGTGGTGGCGGGTGCGCAGGTAACGGCCTTGTGCAGCGACGCCAAAATCCCAAGCGGAAGTCCTTATTTCGACACTCTCGGAAACTTATTCGTAGATCTGGAACAAAACACGGGGCCCTCTAACGGTTACACTTACAAGACATCAAATGCAGGTACCGGGGGGTCACCCACTGCCTACGGCAAAGCATATTGCAATGAGCAATATGTAACTGGCGGCGATTGCACCAACTGCCTTACCAGCATCTGCAATCAGAGCTGGGGCTTATGCGGCAATTCCATTGGTGCTTACGTACAATCCGGAGCAGACTGTTACATCCAATACGAGCAGTACTACTTTTAGTATCAACTAGACTAATACAAGGGGCTATAGGAAATGCATCCAATCTGTCCGTTTAAATAAAACTCTAAGCAATCTCTCATCTATGTGAGATATTAGATGCCTGTTCGATAATGCGCTGGTATCTACTTCTTTTTCATGAATATTCTATGTCAGCTTTGGAATGTGTTTGGTTAGTGTAGTTTTGACATTTTAGATTGAGTTAGAGTTGAATAGAAGTCATTTCTCTCAGATTGTTGTGGTTATATTTTACACAATTGTTTTTAAAGTTATTGAGTTGTTTTTAGCATGTCAAAGTGAACGACTTTCTTAGTATTTTTGGATTTAGTGTAAGTGTAAATTCATCTTAGCCCTAAATTTATGATAGTGGTAAGAAGATCAAACCTTTTGAAGTACTACAAACCTTTCTACACTAAAAAACTTAAAAAAAGATTGTAGATCCATGGATTGTATCCTTTTTTGGACTTACCCAATGTTATAATAGTTTTTGTTGATTATTTCTTTATGTTTGTGTGTATACACCCGTATCAACTTAAATTTATGTTGATTATTTCTATATGTTTGTGTGTATACACCATGTATCAACTTCATGCATGTTAATAAAACGTATTAACCATAATTTTTCAATTATTTATAAAATTTTCAATTATTTTATATAATTACACCTATAGGCATGTTTATTTCATAATAGGCCTTCCAAAATTTCAATTCAATTATCAACAATTACTAGGTGGATTGTTATGGAAGCTTGACTAAAGTGAGGGCGAGCGACATGGGTTGGGATGGCAAGGTGAATCAATTTAGTATATTCACAGTCATTAAATTGATTTTCTTTAAACTCACTAACTAAACTTTTTAAGTGAGCAATTTAACAAATAATGACCAACGGATTGAATATGTGAACAACTAGTAATAAGTAATGGAAAACTCCTACTCCCTTATTACATCTCTATGCTCCAACCTATAGGACGCCACTACCTCAATTCTTCGACAACCTACAACCCCAACTCCCATAAATTTTTGTAGCCTACAACCGAAAGGACGCACCTATCTCAACATGACGCAAAACATTCTTTATAAATCTCCAACATGAAAGGAGACTACAATTCCCTGAAACATACAAGATATAACATGTTGATTTACCTGGTTTATATATTTTCATAGCTCCATTTATGTCTCTGCTTCTTTCTATTGACAAATATTCATTTTTCTCTCCTCAAATCTGCCTCATGTATCTGCAAGGTAACTAATGAATATCTCTACAATAACCTCTCACATTCTCTAACCTCTTCACTATATTCCAAAAACACATCTTTTATAAAGATCGTTTTTGTTTGTATTCCACATAAGAATATGAAGTAAACAGGCTTGACTCTTTGCGTCCACTCATTCCTTTCCAAGCTCTTCATATTTTGAATATTAAAACACAAATAAGTGTTGCACCAAATATTTAGTTCATTGACCTATAATAATTAAATAAACCACAAAAATTCCCACATATACAAACAAGTAATAAATTATAACATCATAACAGATGTAAAATAGTCACTTTCCAATGCACGCAATGTGCATGCAAGATATGAAAAAAATGCATCACTCTCGAAAACCATATATTTGTTTTGTAACAAATTGTGCGAGTACTTCAAAATGCATCACTCTCCAAAACCATATATTTGTTTTGTAACAAATTGTGCGAGTACTTCTTCATGTCGTTGTCTCAGTAGCCTTGAGTCTTGTATTGTATGTGATGTAGTTTGGCCTTCGATCTCACGAAGTTTACCTTTGATGTCATGGAATCTTTCATTTTCCTTACATTACAACAATTCAAATAAACCATTATATGCACATAGAAACATAATCAAGACCACATATGTCATCAACATATGTTCTGCACATATATGTCTCATTAATTTCTCAAGATGAGCTTATGCATTAACATCCGTCAACATGTGTTGAGAAACCAACCAGTGTTACGTCTCCTCCTTTGCATACCGTGATGCTCCTATTTATTTTTGCATACATTAATTGTAGTTCAACATGTATATGCCTTGCTGTTCACATGCATCACAACTCCTCATGGAAACAGCATGCCATCAGTCAATGCATGTTCAATTGTGCATACATTAAATGTGTCCTCATACTTTGTTTCTCCTTTACTCCATTCTAATGCGCTTTTTTCGACGTACGATGGCTACCATCTTTTTTGTAAAGGTGATAGGAATATAGTGAATAGACAAAAAAAAATCTCAGGTCAGGCACATTGTTTTCCTTTTGGTCTGAAGTGAGGAGTGTACCATATGTTGGCACATATGTAAGACTATGTAACATTTCGAGACACCCTATATTATTCTGACGTTTGAATAAAGGTTCATTTTCATCATTAACACGTGATAAATAACGCCACCAACGATATGTAATGAATGCCCCAAGCACGGTGTGCATAAGCGTAAAACCATACTTGGAATATTTTTAAAAATCGACCACACTATTTTTAGTCCATTTATTCTAAAAGTCATACCATACTTCGGGATAAATTGGGTATTAAAGACAAAAAGAATGAATATTTTGGAAATAAGTTGAAGATCAGGTAGTCTAAAAGTGAGATATTTTACATATTTGGAAGTTCGATCTAAGTAAAAATAGGTAGTTGTGGTCATTGTTTGTGGTTGTTGTTTCTCTGATTTGGTATAACTTTGTGGTTTTTAAGTTTATGAAAATTGGTATATTTTGTTTTGTATGAAGGGGTTTTTTAAAGAATTAACGAAGACGAGGAGCTACGATGGTGGTGAATGGTGAAATATTGGTTTGTTTATATATATATATATATATAATGGTGAAGAAAGATTAAAAAAAAGGAGACAATTATATTATCTAATGATATTGGATAAAATTTTATGACTTATACTTGAGGGTTTATATGTGAGAAAATTATTGGTGAAAATTAGTATTTTTTGGTGGTTGGTACTTGGTGAAAATAAGTAACGTGGCTAATGTATTGGCATCATCTTATTTATATGACTCTAACAAATTATATGGTGGAAACTATGAAAATTATAAATTTAAGCTGGAAACTTTAATGGAAGGTTGAAATATATCGACGATTGTGTCTGGAGCTGAAGTCAAGCAAGTGACCCCTCAAGCCACAGATGTTGCAATTCAAGATTGAGAGCAACAAGAAAACAAAGTGAAGGTGCTTTTGCAGATGTCTATTAAGGACAACATTATTCCACATATTAGACAGTGCAAAACATCCAAGAAGGCATGGGACAGTCTCAAAAATTTGTATGAGACGAATACTAGTAATCAAATATTGTATTTAAAGAGTAAGCTTCTTTCAATTAAGATGGAAGAAAATGAAAGTGTTAGTATGTTTATTTCTAGAATTAAGGATCTAAAAGATAAATTAGGTTACATTGCTGAAACAATATCTAGCACAAACTTGGTTACTGTGACATTAAATGGAATGCTTGATGAATATCAAATGCTTATCACTGGTCTTTCAGCTAGAGAGAAGGCTCCTAGGTTTGATGATCCAAACTTAAACATGAACACAACAATCTTACAGATATAATCATAAACATAGAGATGCAGTAGGAAAACACTTCATTTCATTAATAGAAAAATAATGAACTATGCTTACGAATAGAATGGAAATAAGATAGCTCGAGTGATGGCAACTTATCTCTGAGAAGAGATGTGGCAGCTATATGCCTTTGAACTGTGTTACAATGAGGCTAAAGGCCTATTTATTATTACAAAAAATGAGAAAATTGTAAATAACCAAAAACCTAAACCCAATATATGTAAGACAAAGAGTTAGTGGGCCCTGTTGGGGTTAGTTGGGAAGCCAACTTCCCTGGGTCGTAACTTCGTCATATTATCTCCATTTGGCGCGTGTGATACTTTGTTGGAAAGGTTTCGAGTACTACAAGTTTTTCCGCAGGCCTCTACCAATGGCTACAGGCCTACCGTGGACCCCTAGAAAACATCGTTTAGGGGGTCAAAACTGCTCTTGAATTTTAGAACTCGAAAAACTACTGAAAATAGTAAATACTGAAATGAAAAAGGAAACAAATGAAACTAACTTGGGGGTCTAGGTGGAATAGGCGGGTGGCCACCAATATCCACTTGGATCATTCCTCCACCCTTAGGAATCAATGGTCCACATTGCGTGCAGAGCGTCCATGAGGTGAGGAAACTTCTGTTGAACCTGGTCCCTGGTGAACCACTTGCCCTAATGAAGGAATTGGCATGCTTTGAAAACTCGATATAACTGTATCCTCTCTTGGCGAGTGTTCTTGATTTTTGTGGCCATGATATAATCAGTTGTGGCATGTTCCAGACAGTTCAGGTTGAGCTCTGTTGGTGTGAGATGTTCTACAATGTGAGATGTGTCCAACAATGGTGGAAAGTATGACCAAAGGTGATCTACATTGAACATTGGGTGTAGAACAAGCAATGGTGGGATGCTGGGCTCGAAGGCATTGTCACCAACAACCTTGGTGATGTTGTATGACCCATATAGAAGCGGGAAAATCTTGCAGTAGGGTCCAACAAGCCACTCCTTCTACAAATGTAGCCAAAGTTTGTCGCCCACCTGGAACTTGTGCGTCACTTGATCCTAATCATGGCGTTGATTGTACCTAGCATTAGCTCTGTCCAATATATCATGGACCTATTGGCGGATGTGTTAAATGCGCTCAATTAAGTTTTTAGCCCTTTCATCTTCAGACTGAACGTGAGCAGAATCTACCTGAGTGGCTGCAAATGGTATGGCCATATCAATGGGACTAATAGTTGAAATCGCAACCCTACTTGAAAGGGGTTGTGGCCTGTTGAGTTGTGGAGAGATTTGTTGTAGTTGTGTTCGACATAGGAGATACTTTCATCCCAAGTGCGTGGATGCTTCAAGTTGTACATGCACATATTTTGTATGATAATCCTATCGACAACCTTTATTTGGCCATCATTTTAGGGATGGAAAGTCGTGGACTTAGTAAGTTTTGTATCCAGCATTGAACTCAGAGTTGACAAAAATTCATTCAAGAATATATTGTCTCAATCTAAGACAATGGACCCTAGGATCCCAAACTGTACCCACACTTGCTCAAAGAAGAGAATCTGTTGATGACAACGAAAGTGCAATCATTTCCATTCTTAGTAGAAGGAGGTTATCACAAGAATTTGAGATGAATGATCTTGGACAACTGCACTATTGTCTAGGTCTTGAAGCATGAAGAGATAATGAAGAACTGTAATCACACAAAGACAATATACAAATGAAGTACTAAAGAGATTTCATATGAAAGGATTTAACGTAGTGAGTACTCCATTAGAAAAAAATATCAAATTCAAAAATGATGATGGAACAAAAGAGGTGAATGGAACATTGTATCGACAACTAGTGGGAAGGTTGAATTGTCTCACTACCACTAGACCACACATTTCTTATGTAGTTAGCATAGTTAGTCAATTTATGCCTAAGCCTCATGAAATCCATTAGATATTCGCAAAAAGGGTCATTTGATATTTAAAGGGGACTATCAAATCTGGTAATGAATATACTAATGATTGTAATGTTGACTAACTTTACAATTATTATTCATTGTAATAACTTTACCTTTGTGCTAAGCAAGCTATATTATTTATATTTAAATGAATAGCGAGAACAGGAGTCACGTATTCCTTGATCAAGGAAAGACTCACTCCATCAGGTATTTCAAATTTTAAGGTTTCTCTTATCTTATTCCCCGATCAAGCGCTTGTTAACATATTACATCAATGTCAATTGGATGCCCTTCATTATCACAGCCTCGGTAGATGAATTGTAGAGGAAAAGGAAAAATTGTAGAGGTAAGGGCACTGTTAGTGTGCGTAATTGGTTAAATATGTAGATATGTAGTGTAAGCCACCTCCCAAAATAAGATATGTCGTACAAGCCAGTTCTAAAAAATGAAATGCAAGATTCATTTCTAATCACTAGAAATGAAGAGAGAACGAACGTAGAAATGATGTTTTCTATCTCGTCCCATTTATAATTTATTTTTTCCAGGAATAGTGGCTACTGTATTGTTTCTATTAAAAGTGTTAGGAATATCGTGAATAGACAAAAGATCTCTCAAGTTAGGCATACCATTTTCCTTTTGGTATGAAGTGAGGAGTGTAACATAAGTTCGCACACATGGAATAATATGTAACATTTCAAGACGCCCTATATTATTTTGACGTTTCAATTTAGGTTCGTTTTCATCATTAACAGGTGATAAATAACACCACCAACTATGTGTAAAAAATGACCCAAGCATGTAAATGTTGGATAAAGAGTAATTCCAACCTACCACATTAAATTCTCTAGGAAAGTTGTCTCGAAGATTCTGGATATTTTTTTAGCTTCTTGAAGAAGCCATTGCCAATGAAAGTCTAGGCGATTAAGAAACTTCTTCTATTTGTATAAATACCCCTCTTTACCAAGTTGTTGTTGTTTAGTGTGCATTCTTTGATTTCGTATTAGAGTGAGCTTTAGTGTTGAGAGTGTGAAGTTTCTTTCTATGTGAGCGATCATTATGAGAGATCGTTAAGGGTGTGTTGGAGAGAGATTTTGTGCAGAGCTTCTGGTGAAGGGCGAATTGGTCGGAGTTTAATATTGTGTGAAGTAAAATTCATCTGAGTGTTTTACAACAATGAGAGCAACTACAATCCATTAGAGGGAGTCCAACCATTGGACGAAAGCTCTGGCAATTGAGAGACCCGCTGGAGGAAATAGTTGCTTTAGTGACAATGAGACAGAGTTGTTTCTTCTTGAACAAGATCACCATCTCTTCGGTTTGGAGCTCAAGGACCCTTTGTTGGTACATCATAACATACTCTGAGTATTTAAAATCGACCACACTATATTTAATCCATATATTCTAAAATTCATAGCATACCTAGGGATAAATTTGGTATTCTGAAAGACAAAAAAATGAAGTTTTTAATTTGTTTTATTTGGAATTAAGCTGTAGATCCATTAGTCTAAAAGTGAGATATTTTACATATTGGAAGTCATATCTAAGTAAAAAAAGGTAGTTGCGGTCTTTGTTAGTGGTTGTTGTTTTTGTGATTTGGGAGAACTTTGGGGTTTTTAAGTTTATGAAAATTGGTATATTTTGTTTTGTATGAAGGGTTTTTTTAAAGAATTAATGAAGACGAGGAGCTACGATGGTGGTGACTGGTGAAATATTGGTTTGTTTTTAGGATTAAGGATATATAGATATATATATAAGGGTGAAGAAATATTAAAAAGAAAGGAGAAAACCATATTATCCAATGATATTGGGTAAAATTTTACGACTTATGCTTGAGGGTTTATATGTGTAAGAAAATTATTGGTGAAGATTAGTATGTTTTGGTGGTTGGCACTTGGTAAAAATAAGTAACATGGCTAATGTATTGGAATAATCTTATTTATATGACTCTAACAAGCTAGATGGTGGAAACTATGAAAATTAGAAGTTTAAGCCACAGACTTTGATGGAAGGCTAGAATATATGGATGATTGTGTCTAGAGTTGAAGTCAAGCTAGTGCTGCCTCAAGCCACACATGTTGAAATTTAAGATTTGGAGCAATGGGAAAACAAAACGAAGGTGATTTTGCAGATGTATGTTAAGGACAACATTATTCCACACATTAGAGAGTGCAAAACATTCAAGGGGACATGGGATACTCTCAAAAAATTGTATGAGATAAATAGTACAAATCAAATATTGTACTTAAATAGTAAGCTTCTTTCAATTAAGATGGAACAAAATGGAAGTGTCAGTAATTTTGTTTCTAGAATTAAGGATCTAAAGGATAAATTAGGTGACATTCGTGAAACAATATCTTGTACAAACTTGGTTACTGTGACATTAAATGGAATGCTTGATGAATATCAAATGTTTATCACTGGTCTTTTAGCTAGAGAGAAGGCTCCTGCGTATGATGATCCAAACTTAAACATGAACAAAACAATATTATAGATATAATCTTAAACATAGGGTTGTAGTTGGAAAAAAATTCATTTCATTAATAGAAAAATATTGTACTATGCTTATAAATACAATGGAAATAAGATAGCTCAGCCGATGGTAGCTTATCTCTGAGAAGAGATGTGGCAGCTACATGCCTCTGAACTGTGTTACAATGAGGTCCAAGGGCCTATTTATTATTGAAAATCATGAGAAAACCATAAACAACCAAAACCCTAACCCTAGGAGATGAAAGACCAAGAGTTTGTGGGCCTCGTTGGGGTTAGGTGGGCAACCAACTTCCCGGGGTCATAAGTTAGTCATTTTATCTTTGTTTGGCGTGTATGATACCTTGTTGGAAAGGTCTCACCAAGTAATACAAGTTTCATTGTAGGCCCCTACTGATGGCTACAGGCCTATAGCAAACCACAAAAAAAACATCATTTACGGGGTCAAAAATTCTCCAAAAGTTCAGGACCCAAAAAACTACTAAAACTAGTAAATGCTAAAATGGAAAAGCAAACAGATGAAACTAATTGTGGGGTCTAGGTGGAATAGGTGAGTGGGCACCAATATCCACCTGGATCATTCCTCCCCCCTTATGATGTAGTGTTCCCCATTGTGTGTAGGGCCTCCATGAGGTGAGGAAATTTCTATTGAACATGGGCCTTGATGAACCACTTGCCCTGGTGAAAGAGTTGGCCTACTTTGTCAACTGAATATAGCTGCATCCTCTGTTGGCAAGTGTTCTTCATCTATGTGTCCATGATATGATCAGTTGTGGCATGTTCCATGCTATTCGAGTTGAGCTCTATTACTGTGAGTTGTTTTAGAATGTTAGATGTGTCCAAGAATGGTGGAAAGTATGGCCAAAGGTGATCTACATTGATCACCTGGTGCATACCAAAGAATGGTGGGATGATGAGCTCGAAGGCATTGTCACTAAAAACCTTGGTGATGGTGTACGATGCATATTGGAGTAGGCAATGCTTTTGGTATGGTCGAGCAAGGTGCTGCTTATGAAAATGTAGCCAAACATTGTCATCCACCTGGAACTTGTGCGATACTCGATGTTGATCATGGCACTGCTTGTACTTAGCATTGCATCTATCCAATATACGATGGACCTATTGGAGGATGTATTGAATGGATTCAATGAAGTTGTTAGCCCTTTCAGCTTTGGAATAAATGTGATCTGAATATACCTGAGTGGCTGCAAATGGCATGGCCATATCAATGGGGCATAATGGCTAAAATTTCAACCCTACCTGAAATGGGTTGTGGCCTATTTAGTTATGGAGAAGTTTTGTTGGACATAGGGGATACTTTCATCCCAAGTCCATGGATGCTTCGAGTTGTACATGTGTATAATGTGTATGATCATCCTATTGAAAACCTATGTTTGGCCATTAGTTTGGGAATGGACAGTCATGGACTTAGTAAGTTTTTTATCCAGCATCGACTGGAGACTTAACCAGAATGCACTCAGGAATTTGTTGTCCCGATCTGAGAAAATGGACCATGGGATCCCAAAGTGTGCCCACACTCGCTTAATGGAGAGAATCTGTCGATGACCACGAAAATGAAATCGTTCCGTTCTTAGTAGAAGGAAGCTGCAAAATGTAATCCATTGAGACAGATTCGCAAGGCCAGCTAGGAGTAGGTAGAGGAGTATAGAAGCCTTGGTTCTTAATGGTTTGTTTGGCAATGGCGCAGGTGGTGCAAAACCTAATGTACTTCCCAACACCTTGACGAAGTTTTAGACAATAAAAAGACTTCTGTAATACTACCACTGTTTTCTCTACTTCGAAATGTCCACTGACCCAACTGTAATGTGCCTCCCACATCATCTTGGCACACTCACTTGAAAGAACACATATGTGTCCTAGGTGGCATAACAATGCATCCTAAAGGTGAAAATTAGAAATTTCTTCCCTTCCAATAGTGTCTGCTATATTTTGCCAAATTCTAGATTGCTCTTGTAAAGAGACAGTCAAGCCGAGGTCTCATTCCCACAAGAGTCAAGCATAGTGATCAATGCCATGACCGATGGTCGGCTGTGGAAATAAATGATATTATTAGTTTTTCTCTTCTTATACTTAATGTTCAAATAGAAATTTTGCAAATAAGTGGACCATTTCTAATGGTGATAATTTTGCAACTTCCCTTATGTCTGCATGAACTCTAGAGGTTGGTGGTCTACGTGGATGATCGTTTGCTTCCCCATAATGTAATTCTTCCATTGATGATAGGAATGCACAATGGAATACATTTGTTTGTCATAAGTGGGGTACTTTTGGACTGTGTCTGAATGTCTCTCACTGTGGTAAGCCACTAGATTCCTATGCTGACTAAGAACCACAACAATAGCATAGTCAGATGCATCTATCTCAATCAAATGGTTGTTACAAGTTTAGTAATGTGAGCACTTATGCAGAGAAAAGGTGATGTTTCAACTCTACAAATGCCTTTTATTGAGATTTAGACCAAAACAAAAAAATTGCTCCTCCCCGGTGGCTTAACTTAAGGGCCAAGTGATATTAGAGAACCCCGACATGAACCTGTGGTAGAAATTGGGAAGACCCAGAAAGTTGTAGAGCTTTGTCAGAGTGGTTAGGGCTGGCCAATACCGAATGACTTGGATCTTGGATGGATCCACATGCACCCCCCATTCATCAATAATCTATCCCGGATACTCAACCTGGGTCATTCCAAAAGTGCATTTCTCCAAATTGGCACACAACATGTGTTGTCATAGTGTTTGGATAACCTATCAAATGTAGTGGATGTGCTCTTCCCAACTCTGGTTGAAGATCAGGATGTCATCCAAATATACCACTAAAATGAGTTGGTGAATGGCTGCAAGATGTCATCAATGAGCCTCATGAAGGTTTTAGGAGCATTCATGAACCAGAAAGGCATAACTAGCCATTCAGAAAGGCCCTCCTTGGCTTTGAAAGTAGTCTTCCACACATCAGAGGGTCCGATTGGTACATGGTGATATATAAACTTCAAGTCGATCTTGTTAAAATATTTTTCCCCCTTCAGTTGCTCCACAAGGTCATCAATCCGTGGGATTGGGTACCTATTCTGGAAAGTGATATAGTTTAGCACCCGATAGTCTATACAGAGTCTCCAAGTATCATCCTTCTTATGTACTAACACGATTGCGCTCCCACAGGGTGATGAAATCACTCGGATGTGACCTTTTTGTAGCAACTCTGGAATCTACCTCTTGATTTCATCATTCTCTAGAAGAAAGCACTAATAGATTGGTCCATTGGGCAATGACACACCTAGGGTCAGATTATGGAGTGTTTGATGTAACATTATAGAGGCACCCCTGTGGGGAGGTGAAGATGTCCTCAGACTCCTCGATGACCTTGTCCAGCTGTTGTTCTAGTGCAGAGGGGCTCTGTCTAGAGGTCGTGGCCACAACCTTCTTCTTGTCTTGGGGGGGAATCATAAGGAAAACAAATTTCCTAGTGTGGGAAATGATCTTACTGCATTACTTTATAGTGATCAAAGAGATGGTGGTAGGCGAGGCTACCTCTAGCATCTTGTACAACTTATTAGCCAAAGTAATAATCATAGGGTGAGGTCTAGACTACTTATACAACATGTCGTTTCCATAATATAGTTGTCCTAACAATACATCACAAAATTCAAGAGGAGAAACATCACACAATACCTCATCCTTGAAGGGCGTGATGCTGAAGGGAAGGAGACATTGATGGATGACATGGAGATCTCATCCTTAGTGAAGTCACCCGATGGTGTACAATTATGGATGTGCTTTAGTCTTTAGGCCCAGCCGCTTCACGACCTCTATTGAAATGAGGTTCTTTTGGCTCCCAATGTTCATAATGAACTATAGTAGAGAACCCTTCATTGAAATCTCTTGGTGGAAGAGGCATTCCCCCTCCTCTGGATCTTTAGGCTCAATCTTCTAGATCATGGTGGTGGCCACCATAACATTGGTCTCTGCATCAATGATTTGCTTCCTTTTATCATCTCCCTTATTAAATTCTGATTCAAAGTCGGAACGTACGTCTGATTCAGAACCTTTAGCTTGACCACTAGTGAGTGCTTTGACCGACACTCACTTGTATTGTGAGTGGAGCTCTTATGAAACTCACATTGTTTTCCCATGTCCTTCTTCATCTTTGTGGTGTTTTTCTTTTCTTACGGCTTTAGCAGGTTGTCTTGGGTAGCCCCATATTGGCTTGGTCTTTTGTTCTGTGGTTTGGGGGCGTCTTTTTCTTGCTTTGGATTTGCAGATCCAAAGTCCCTCTTATTGTGTTTAAACTTTTGCTCAATCTTCACAACATACCAATATGTCGTGCTGAGCAAGGAAATGTCTAGGAACTCCATCTTGTCCTATATTTACTTGTGTAGATAGTCGTGGTACTTGAGCACCAAATTCTGCTCAGTATCCTTGATACTTAGCTTTATGGGAAGGGTATTGGAAAGTATTTGTTAAATCTCGCACATCTTGGTCCCTTCCATGCCATAGTGTGGTCCACCTTATGTATTTGTCTTCATAGCTCTCAACAGGGAAATATTGTTCTTTGATGGCATCTTGGAAATAATTCCAAGTGGGTGCAACTAAGTACATCGAGGGTTTTCTCCTATCCTTTTGTACACAAAAGGTTTCCCACCAGTACTTGACGTGTGGGGCGGCTTTGGGAAGTGAAAAAGTAATATTTTCCCAATTGGAAAATTCATCAATTGAAAAACATCCTTGCAACATATTTAACTATTTATCTATGACATCTGCATCTATCCGGTCTTCGAATATGGGAATATTGAAATTTACTTCTACCTTAAAAGGAGTCGAGCCTCTAGAGTGGTTGCTGGCTGAAGATGCATTGCTTGTGGGTAGTCATCGAAGGATCTGGGCAAATTTATCCATCATCGCATCCCTCTATCACTTGAGGGTTTCCCTGACCAACACGTTGAAAGGAGCTCGTGCCCCCTCATCTTTCTTTTCTTCTGCCATGGCACATCATTAGGTTTTTTGAGGCTGATCTTGCAATGGTTCAACCAGATAAAGCCCTAACTCCTTATACCCTGACCTCATTAGGGACATGTAAAGAAAAATAGAGAAAGAGAAGACCACTCCGATACCACTGATATGAACTTAAATAGGAATGTAACAATCTTATAGATATAATAAGAAAGACAGAGATGTGGCATTAAAACACATCATTTCATTAATACAAAAATACTGAACTATGCCTACAAACATAATGGAAATAAGATAGCTCAGACAATGGTAGCTTATCTCTAAGAAGAGATGTGGCGGTCGCATGCCTCTTAGTTGTGCTACAATGTGGCTCAATGGCCAATTTATTATTGGAAAACATGAGAAAACACTAAATAATGAAAATCACAACCATAGTAGATGTAACACTAAGCATTTGTGGGCCCCATTGGGGTCAAGTGGGCAACCAACTTCCAAGGGTCATAACTTGGTCATATCATTTCTGTTTGGGGTGTATGATACCTTGTTGGAAAGGTCTCACCGAGTATTACAGGTTCACAACAAGGTGTTTCCCATGTCATTGCACTTATCGTAAAGCCCAAAAAACTTCCTTTAGGGGGTCAAAACTTCTCTGGAAGTTCAAGACCCTAAAAACTGCTAAAAATAGTAACTACAGATATGAACAAGGAAACAGATGAAATTGAATAGGGTGTCTAGGTCGAATAAGCGGGTGGCCACCAATATCCCCCTGGACCATTTGATGAGTTTGCAGGTATACTTATGTAGGAAGAAGAGCGGAGAAAAAGTCTTAAGCAAAAATCTCCCAATTCATATATAGCATTGATGGCTAAAGGAAAGCATTCCTTCAAAGATAAACAGTGGGAGAAAAATAAAGGCAAAAAGACATAGGTAAAATCATTTCAAGGTACACCTTCACCAAGGACAAATGCCAAATCAAGTAGAGATGATTTTTTATTACTATGGAAAACCTATTTATTTTGCTATGATTTGCATGAAAATAAGGTCTGTTCAATTTAAACAAAGAAGACATTTAGGAAATTGTGTTGATAGAGATGAAGCAATTAGATATGATTTTAGCAATCTTAAACTAATTGTGTCCAATGCTACTTTATCAGAAAAAATTAATGATGATAATGCTTGGTTTATAGGTTCTGGTGCATCAATCCACATGTCATGCAAAAGAGATTGGTTTGATCCTTATCATGAGGTCAATAATCGTGCACACGTCTATTTATGAGATGAAAAATGACTTGTAATTAAAGGATATGGTGATATAAGTGTTACCATGCCTAATGGACAAGAGCTTCCGTAATTTGAATTTAATTATTAGTAATTATTAGGTGTTGGTTAGGTATTTTACTTCCATGAAATATTCTAGAATACTCATAGTATTATACACAACTCAAATGTTTAGATTTATCTCGAAAGTAATTATGTCATTTTTTTACCTTTTAATGAAATTAATTAATAAAAAAATTGTCATATAAACAATTGTCATATGAAGTGAATTATGGTTTTTGGGGCATGTGGTATTGATAAGCCATGGTATTGACCCATGCTATTGTAACAAAGCCGATTTATAGATTAAGAATCTCTATGGTAAAGTGAGGGTAAATGGCCATGGTTAACAATTTTTGTCCGTATTTTTAAAATTGTAAAAATGTTTGTGTTATCTATTAATTATTTATAGTTAATAATAAAATAATGACAATTTAAAATAAAGTTATAATTGAGTTAGCGTTTTTATTATTTTTTAAATATTAGAACCATGAGATGTATCATGTAGTAAGTGTTTTGATGTTGATTATGAATTGATCGTTATGGATAGTTATATGACTACATTAATTTAATGTATATAGTTACACTAATTAACAATTTTCAATCATAAATATGAAATAATGAATTAAACTATAAATCACTTCCTCTAACTTGTGAGGTGTGAGAAATGCATAAATTTTTGAATTATAAAATTGTCATGTATGAAAAACACAATTTTTTGAATTATTCTTAAACGGTCACTTACACTAGCTATAAACCCTTGAGGGGTGAGAAATGCATAATTTTTTGAATTATAAAATTGTCAAGTATGAAAAACACATTTTTTAAATTACTTTGAAATGGTCACTTACACTGGGTATAAACGAGTATAGAGGCTTGAACTCCTCGCAGCTTTGAACTTATTTTTGTTATGTGAGACTCTTCTTTTCACCAAAATAGTTTCCCAAACAAAATGAAATATATCCCTTTCCTAATCGAATTAAATAAAAATAGTATTAAAAAAATGATTGTTGCGACAAAATGAAATACATTCATCTACATTGAAATATAATTTAATAATTGAAATTACTTCATAAATTAAATCCTAAAATGTTTAATTACTTTAATTTAATTGACATTACTTTTTGATATTTTTTAATTGTCCAGAGCTCAGCACGATACATAGAAGGAATATGTGGTTCATGTATCCAAAAGAAATAAATGGTCACTTTTTTATTCGTGGGAACCAATGAATGGCGATTTGTATCCAAAATGGTGGTTTATGTGACTAACAAAACCACCATCATTCTTGATGTCACAGTAGTTATTCTACCCACACAACACAATCATGTCTGGTGAGGGCTATAAAACATGCACGTCCTCAGCAGATTGATAAGAATCGCAATAATGTTTGTCATTATTAGAGTTGATATTATTTCATTTCAAGCAACCATGACAATGAGGTTCTTTGGCTTTGCTTTAGCTCTAATGTTACTACTCGTGGTGGTGCTTGCATAGGAAAATTCCCTGTGTGGTGATGAAAAAATCCCAAGTGGAAGTCCTTACTTAGACACTCTTGAAAGGATATTCTTAGATCTGGAAGCATAAGTCCTTACTTCTACCAGTTAGAATTACAATACGTCGAGTTTAGGTACCGGGGGGTCATCCATTGCCTAGGACCAAGCATATTGCAATGAGCAATATGTGACTGGGGGTGATTGAACCAACTACCTTATGAATATATGTAATGAAACCTAGAGCTTATGCCACAATTCTGTTGGTGCTTACGTTCAATCCAAAGCAGATTGTTTCATCAAACATGAGTAGTACACCTTTTAGTATCAACTACACTAATACTAGCAATTGCACCACATGTTGCAATGGAAATGTCGTAAGGCAAGAGCTTAGGAAAGAGAGAAGATGGAAGTCAAAATTCTATGCAATTTTTCACAATACCACTTGTATGACTGTTGCTTCCGGTTGAGAGAGAATATGTGAAGGGGGACAAATATTGTAAGGAAAAAGCTCGTTGCACATTTTAATTGATTAATACTCGTTTTTAATTTTATGGTAGATAATGATTCAATAGTCTAACACCAAAATCAACTGTTCAAAATGGGAGAAGTATCATAAGAGGGGAGTTTTCAAAATGGGACAAGTAGCATAACAAGGGAGTTGTTCTCAGAGGGAACACCTTATGGAGTAATTATTATTATTATTTTATCTAGAGGAATAAGCAGGTGGTACCACTAGGGCCTATGAGAGAAAAATCTTATGAGTAAGTAGGTAGAAAAATCACATTTATGAGAACACAGGTAGAAAAATATTGAATCAATTGGTAGTCAAAGGGTACAAGGGTATGAGTATGGTAGAAATGTTCTAATGTAATGTTTAGCATTCTCACTAAGTCAAAATACATAAAATAATATAAAACAAAATTATTAATGTAATGTAAACTTTTTAACTCATGTCAAAATAAAATAAAATAAAAAACAAAAAGTAATCCTATAAAACTAAAATAGTAATAAAAAATAAAAATGACCCATAGTATTGACACATGGTAGTGAAAACCCATGGTATTGACCCATGGTATTCATGTAGAATTCGATTTAAAAGGGGAAATTAATCCGACCTATTCCATCTTAACTTTGGATCTACTAAGCCATGAGAGCGATCAAATCTCTTCACTCTAAAAGGTTTGCATCTGAAGGGATTTGATCTCAAATCTCTTTTCAATCTAAAAGGTTTTTATCTGAAGTGATTTGATCTCTCTAGGCGCTTCATATATCCAAAGTTTCCAAATTTAAGATCGATCTTGGTGGTGGCTATAAATTAGCAAAAATATGGCCATTTAAGATCCCCTCTAGATTCTTCATATATTCAGAGTTAATATGGATCTAGGCTAGTGGCTATATATTGAAGAAATGTGGCCATTTAATATCCCATCTAATCAATCTCTTTCTCATCAACTTTTCACATTAACATTTTTATTTCAATTACCTCATAAGAAACAAATAACCTCATTAATATCGAGACCGATCTATCATGCTCTTTCTCATCATCCACTTTTCACATTAAATTTTTTCTTTCTATTGCCTCATAGGAAACAAATAACCTCATACATATGAAGAAAGTTGAAAAAAGAACAACACAAGGATTTAATTGATTTAACTAACGGAGATGAGTGGGATTGAAATAGTGGTGATAAAGAAAGTCAAAAATGATGATAGTTGAAGAATGAATAGCAAGATGATTTAACAAAGGAGGATGAGTAAATCAATAAAGTTGAAAAACGAATAGCAAGAGGATTTAACTGATTTAATTAACAGAAATGAGTAGGACCGAAAGTGGTAATAAAGAAAGTGAAAAATGATGACTATTGAAGAATGAGTAGCAAGATGATTTAACTAACGAAGATGAGTAAGATTGAAATAGTGGTGATGAAGAAAATAAAAAAAGATGATTGATAAGTTTTTATTTCAATATTATCTATTTTCTATATAATTTAAATCTTAATTTATAAAATTTGATATTACAAAATTTTCAATAAAATATATATAAGAGTTTAAAGATCATTGAACTTTTATGTATTCTGACATACATAGAAATAAATGCGTTTTTATGATATTTGTTCTAATATAATAGTGAAAAGGAAAACTATAAAACTATACATCAAATATGTTTGATGTAACACAAAATGAAATATTTAAATCTATTAATATAGGGTATAATCTTTTTAGTACAGTGGTGAAGCAATATAATAAATATTTTTTTAATGAAAAATATTTACTCGGTCTATTTTAATAATTTTTTTATCAATTTAATATATTTTCCATAATTGTATTACAAAAGCGTTGGTACCATTTTTAATTTATGGTACATTCGATGCGTGTGATTTGTATGTTTCACTACTGTTATCAGTCTGAAATTTCTTTTTAGAAAAGTTAAAAAGAAAGAAAGAAATGTTCAAAGGTAACAACAAACCAATTTTGGAGATCAAGAAATAGTCTTCCTGATGCTCAGAGAGGGCTCTCTCTTTATGATTTAACTTTGTTTTAGTTAATAGATTTTAGTCTAGTTATTGTGGCACTTGGGTTTTGGTTTTGAATTTGAGTGGTGGGATTACTTAGATGAATAGAAGTTTGCTTCTACCATTGGGCTATGGGGTCAAATGTTGGACAAACAAGACTAGATTCAGTTCTAAAAACAATGGCTACAGGGCAAGGTATATGAGTTACTATAGATCTCAAACGCTTAATGGTGAAAAGGTTTCATGTCGAATCTAGGGAGAAATTAAGGGTTCCTTAGGCCAGACTCTAGAAGGAATGAAAGAGGTCAACCAGGAGGAAAGAAAAATTAAGGGTTCTCAAACTCGGGTACCAGAGGAAAACATGTAAATGACTAACTGTGCAAAACAAAGTGTACTTAAACAAATTCTGAGTGATATATCTAGTTAATTCATTCAAATTTAGAACACATTTAAGATTATGAAACACATAGAAAAGTAACAAAATTAGACAAATAAGGTACTTCACTGCAAATAGCACATCTCATAAATCCTATAGTGAAATGCTTTTATTACTTTCTCCAGTTTGTTGACGTGAAAGTGATTCAATCACCCTTAGGTTTAAGATCAAAATAGCTCTACAAATGTAAAATAATCCACCCTAATACTTCGAATCATGAAGTATTTATACAATAAGAATTTACAAAATATCTCAAACTGCATTGAGAACTAATCTAGGAAAAGAAAATATCTTCATGCAAGAAGATAGAGACACCTATCAAATTGTTGTTTGTTGTCCCTTTTATTTCGGTTCTGTTGTCTCTTATTCTTTGATATTTTTCCCTTTAAGCTGCTTGGATGTTTTTATCTTCACGTTGGATGTCATATTTACTTATGACCTTTCATTTGATACACTTGTTGGAAATAATACTTGGGGGGGGGGTTTCAGTATTAGCAAATCAATAATTTTTCATTTCCATAATCAGATTCATATACACTACTTTAGTTAAGGGAATTCCTATGTACATGCAACTGTGTTTAATGAAACTAGCGTATATCCTACAATCTTATGATTCAGTTAATTCATCATATGTCGATCTTTAATCAATGCATCAGAACTTCGTATAAAAGATAACCAGGTGCAGTAAAAACATAACAGATCATCACACATAAGAAACACACATGAACACCAAGATATAAGGTGGAAACCCAATGCGGGACAAATACCACCTGCTGTTGTTTTCTTTAATATAAAAAAAACTTGTTTACAATCTTGTACTGGCGGAAACTCATACCAATATGCAAGCACCCACTTGCAGAAGGCTACAACCTTCTCTTGTTCTCCAGCTTCTACTGGAAGGGAGCTATAACCCCCTAGCTCTTGTACTAGCTGATATATTTACTAGTACGTATGCACCGACCTATAGGAGGCTACGACCTTCTCTTTTCTTCTAGGGACCATGTTTCATAAATTTTTAGACTGGATCCATCAATAACATCAAAGCACTTAACCAATCACCACTGAAATACAACCATCACCTATATCTGCATCATTAATCTCTAAATCATCCAAACACTGAACCACTGAAACTCTGTTATCAAAACACAGTCACCAGAACACAGAGCAGATCCCAGAACTCTGCAACAACCACTTGAACCAACAACAACCTCAAATATCAAATCTCATAATGTATATGCTACTTAAATGTGTCAAACTAGCGTGCATGCACCCTTTCACCAAAGGGAACCAATGTACAGATCTGAAAATAATTACTTATACCTTCGCTACAATTTACTACTTCAGATATACCTAGATCATTAGATACAAAGGATACGATATGCGTCAGTATTCAGATCTAAACTAATCATGATCATACCATATAATTATAATGCATTTTATTCTTCATGATCCCGGTTGATCAACCTTGATTCGCCATATAGGTGCATCCTTAGCAAAGCATCACATACCCATAATCTGCATACTATATGTCACACTTCATCAGATATCCATCACTTGCACACTTGGCCTAATGATCTTCTCCTCCTTTTATAGTCTTAGGCCTTTCTTAATACCTTGGACCAAAACCACTTAGGACCAATACCTTGGACCAAATACCTAGGGTCAATACCTCGGACCAATTCCATGAATTAAAATACCATGGACCAAAAGCCATGGACAATTACCACAGACCAAAACTTAGTTTTCCAACATGTACATGCTTTCCCTTCTGTGAAAATGCGTGTGTATGTCATATGTGCCTTTTGTTCTATTAACCCGTGTGTATACGCTTCTTTTCCAAGGTGAACCTGTGTATACCTCTTTTTCTTCATTCTTTGTAATCTGAACATTAATTCTTTGTTATTGACCTACTGCACTATGATATGTCATATGAGTGAGTTCCATCAAGGACAACACATGTATCATAATGCCAAAAATCTCCCCCTTTGGACTTGATGGCAACAACAACAATACCAAGTCACTCTCCCCCTTTGACATCAAGGGAAAAGGGCAGACCAAGATATTCTCTCCCTTTGATATATATTGTGCTGTCCATACTCCCGTTGAGTACATGCAGAAATCTTTGATGCTAAGATGTACCAATTCGTCCATGCTCCCCCTGAGCACATGCAGAGTCTGCAAAAATATTTTTCAAAAGAATAACATGACTCAACAAGTCAACTAAGTACATATGACCTTCCTATCATCAATGACTCATACATACATCACTCTCCCAACCAAGTGGGGATACACCATTTTGACTCGTCCACCAAACCAAGTGGGGATATACCAAAAGTTTATACATGACTAAGATAGAAATTATTACATCATATGGCTCATGGGTCTTTTAAAATATATACATGAAATTTAGACCAAATAACTAAACAAGACCATGATAGTCATCAGCTACTATCATACACCATATATGATCTGCACCATAAGCATCTGTTACCAGCATCCAGACTTGTAACTTGCAATACCATTCTCTTGAGTAACCAACAAGAAGTAGTAAGATGTATCATTTAGCCATATAACCATCATCACTAAAGACTTCTAACCATAATTCCAACAATGCATTATTTTCAGCATGTGATCCCCCTGAACCAATGCCATACCATCATCAAACAGAGCAGATAAGCGATTGAACCATATCCGACTCCTTTTCCGTAGTCTGAACAACTTCTTTTTCCCTGGAACACCTATCCACAACTGTGCAGCATCTAACTTGAATATATACGTGACTTATCTTCATAATAGGTCTGTATGTAAATTTTAATGTTGAAGTTTTACACTTTTAGCTTCCCCTAGGTCTGTTATGTCTGCTAACTGAATTATGCCACAACTTTCTGACAATAATTTTGTCTTCTTCAATACTTGGTATTGGGATGATGTATTCTCCTTTTGCTTCGGTGTTCGAATTTTTCTGCTGCATTCATTAACTTTATGTCCAAACTTGTTACACACATAACATCTTACATGTTTCATATTCCTTTTATTGAAATCAATAGCTTTGTGACCAAACATATTGCAAGAAAAATAGTATCCCTTAAAGTACCTGGAATTTGATGATTTTTTTGTGTGATGGTCTTGAACCATTCTACTTTTTCACTTGGCTGCAACATTTCCAAAATTATGACATATAAAACATTCAACATCATTCTTTGAAGAAAATAACCGACTATTACTGCCACAGTTAGGAGTAAAATATTTTCTTTGAAGAATTTCTTTCCTTGGTAGTTGATGGGGTTGTCCTCTCATCTCCATGTTAAGCATTTCAGATTTCTCATTACAGTTCCTTGTCTCACCTTATGAGCTAGATTCCCCTTCAATAGATTCATGAAAACCAAGACCAGTTTTGATGGTAGGAGACCTTGGCTACTAAGAATATTATCCAAAATCTTAGTACTGTCTTGTAGTCGTAACAATTTATCCTTTTCTTATAGCTTATCTTTGAAGATATTTACCTCAACCTAATGTTGTTCTTCCTTTTCCAGATATTGCTTTATGTTTTCTTCAGCTTTTCTTCCTTTTCCCACTTGTTGCCTTAATTTGAGAGCTTCATGTTCTTGTTCTTGAAGAGCTTATTCATTCTGCTTCTTTGATTCTTCAAGATCTTCCTTTAGAGAGAGGATCTTAGATTCAAGTCTCTGGATTTTTATGTTCTGATGATTTATTTCATTTCTTAATGATATCACTACATCCTGCAGCTTCTCCCTTACTCTAGTTACTGTCTCTAGATAATCTCTTAATTTGGTAACTTCTTCTTTTTCTACGTCATTGTTTTCATATGCCATGAGAAGTTTAATTTCCTTATTGTCTTCATCACTATTTGACAAGCCATCACTGTTATCATGAGTATAATAACTTCTATTATCTTCTTCAAACATCTTTCCTTTCTTATGAGGGCATCTAGCAGCATAATAACCAACTCTACCACAAGAAAAACATTTGAAAGGTAGCTTACCTTTGAACCTTCGAGATCCCTGTTGAAGCTTCTTGACAAAATTTACCTCATATTCTTCTTTTGAAATGTATCCCGATTCATTGAGTTTTTCTTTTTCCTTTGCTGATACTTTAAATGCAGCTTCTCTCATATCCGATGGTCCTCCTTTTCTCATTTCAAAAGTAGTTAAGATTCTGTGAAGCTGTGTCATAGTGATATTCTGCAAATCCTGCTTTTCTTCTATGGCAAACACTTTGGGTTCAAATTTACCAGATAAGGATCTCAAAACTTTCTCAACTAAGGCAACTTCCTTAATTTTTTCAACCAGATCCTTAATGCAATTGAAAACCTCATCTATACATAAGAAGTAACTAGATATGTTTTCATCACTATGTATCTTAAGAGTTTCACACTGTATTATGAGAGTTTTAAGCTTAACACATTTTACCTGAGAGTCTCCTTCGTAGCTCAGAATGATTTTGTTCCATATTTCTTTGGTTGATTTGAGCTGCATGACCTTGAAAAACTTTGATTTTGACAAACTTCCCAATAAAATAGTAACAGCTTTGGCATTGGTTTCATATTGCTTTCTACCTGTCGTATCTGTAGGAATTGCTGATGGAAATGTATATCCTCGTTACATGATTTCCAAAATATCCATTCCAAGCGATTGTAGATAGGTTGTGGTTCTTATCTTCCAGTAAACAAAATTGCTCCCATCGAAAATTGGTGGTCTGATGGATCCCCCTCTTTCTTGATTACTCATGATGATGGATCTTCCTTCAAGCGATCAAGCTTCTTCTAAAGGACCTTCTCTTATACCAATTGTTGGAAATAATTCTGAGAGGGGCGGGGGGGGGGTGAATCAGTATTAGAAAATCAATAATTTTTCATTTCAATAATCATATTCATATATGCTAATTCAGTTAAGGGAACTCGTGTGTACACACAACTGTGTTTAATGAAACTAGCATATATCTAGCAATCTTATGATTTAGTTAATTCATCATATGTTGATCTTTAATTAGTGCATCAGAACTTCATATAAATAATAGCTAGGTGTAGTAAAAACATAACAGATCATCACACATAAGAAACACACATGAACACCAAGATATAAGGTGGAAACCCAATGTGGGACAAAAACCACCTACTGTTGTTTTCTTTAATATAAGAAAAACTTGTTTACAATCTTGTACTGGCGTAGACCCATACCACTACGTAGGCACCCACTTGTAAAAGGCTACAACCTTCTCTCATTCTCCAGCTTCTACTGGAAGGAAGCTACAACCCCCTAGCTCTTGTACTAGCTGATATATTTACTAGTACGTAGGTGCCGACCTACAGAAGGCTATGACCTTCTCTTTTCTTCCAGGGACCACGTTTCATAAATTTTCAGACTGGATCCATAAATAACATCAAAGCACAAAATCAATCACCACTACAATACAACCATCAACTATATCCACATCATCAATCTGTGAATCACCTAACAACTGAATCACTGAAACCCTGTTATGAAAACACTGTCACCAGGACGCAGAGCAGAACCTAGAACACTGCAACAACCACTTGAACAAACAACAACCTCAAATATCAAATCTCATAATGTATACGCTACTTGGTTGTGTCAAACCAACGTGTATACGCCCTTTCACCAAAGGCAACCAATGTACATATATGAAAATAATTACCTATACCTTCCCTGCACTTTACTACTTCAGATATACCTAAATCATCAGATATAAAGGATAATATATGCATCAGTATTTAGATCTGAACTAATCATGATCATACCATATAATGACAATGCATTTTAGTCTTCATGATCTCGATCCATCAACCTTCATTTGCCACATAGTTGCATCCTTGGCAAAGCATCACATACCCATAACCTGCATACTAAATCTCACACTTCATTAGATATTCATCACTTGCACACTTGGCCTAATGATCTTCTCCTCCTTTTATAGTCATAGGCCTTTCTTAATACCATGGAGAAAAACCACTTAGGACGAATACGTTGGACCAAATACCTAGCGTCAAAACCTCGGACCAATTCCATGAATCAAAATACCATGGACCAAAAATTAGTTTTCCAACATGTACACGCTTTCCCTTATGTGAAAATGCATGTGTACATCATATGCGCCCTTTTTTCTATTAACCCACGTCTATAGGCTTCTTTTCCAAGGCGAACCTGCGTATACCTCTTTTTCTTCATTCTTTGTAGTTTGAATATTAATTCTTTGCTATTGACCTGCTGCACTGTGATCTGTCATCTGAGTGAGTTGGCATCAAGGACAAAACCTATATAATAATGCCAACAACACTTTCATTTGATACAATTTGACCTTGTTGATGTGTCATTACCCTTTTACTGTGCTCTTTTACTTTTTACTATACACTTAATTTTTTACTATGTATTTTACTACAGTAAATCATTCAGTTTTTCCCATCTTTCTTCATCTGGTAATTAGATATTAAGCATCTTTATATACATTTCATCTGCCTCTGTGTATTTGGCAAAAGTAGGCTTATTGATAAAAAGGTGTGTTACCTCATGCTGGAGGTAAAACAAGTTTTCAAAAGTTTGGTATAATATTTTTCCTGTTGGCATGCCCTTCATGGATGATGTGTTTGCTTGATCTCTGGCCACTTCCCGATCCTCTTATTGTAGTCTTCTTGTGTCATTATCTTCTCATTTATAACTAAGGGGTCTGGTAATCCATTTTGCCTCAAAATTTCGAACTTAGCCATGAACCTGTCAACAACTAGTTGCATGTTTTGACACTTATCCTCCAAGTTCAACATCAAATACCTTTTAGTGATGAATCTTCAAACTTCCAAAATTGTACCTGTCCTATTATGTATCTCTAACTCTTGAAGCTCATACTTTTTCTTGGAGTTGAGGAATTGAATGATCCTTGCTGCTTCCTTTCTCATATCTCCAAGTTTTGCTTTAACCTTTTCAATGGCTTATGTAGCATGCTTTATCAAATCAATCTATTCAAAAATGACCTGGATGGATGGCCAAATATCATTGACAGAGTCAATGATATCGGCCTACAGTTGCTCCTTGGCCTTACCTAAAGGTTCAATCAGTGTCAATTTACTTTCTAGGCCCTTGATTCTTTATGTCATCCTCATGGCCTTTTGTTGTTCTTCTTTATGCATGATTTGGACAAGTTTGCAATATGTCTCTAGGCTAGTGATTTTCTCTTTAAGTTTGTTCATCTTAGTGGTATGAATGGACATTTCTTACATTTCTTTGACCATACTATTTGATTCATCTCCTGTGGACCTTGTGGCTATCGATCTTGTTTGTGATGTAGTCAGTGTAGATGCTGGTAGTGCAGTGGCCATTGGAGTAGTGGGAGCTAAGGATGCTGCAAAAGTAGAAGGTAAAATTATGGTCACTGTTGGAATGACAATTAGAGGATCATTATCCAGACTAGCTCGTTCGAGCTGGATCAAGCTATCTAACGCTTTTTCCATATCCTTCAACAGATCATTCAGTTGCAACACTAGGTCCATCATTTCTTCAAGAGTTCTCTCACTTTCAAGGACCTCCTTTGTATGTTGGTGATGTAAATGAGGCAACTTCAACTGTTTCGTGAGGGCTGCTATATCCTCATTCTTCTTTTTGATTAGTTTCTCCATGGGCTTAATATCACTTGGGTCATGGACCAGTTCAATGATCAAGTCCTCCAAGGATTTTATTCTGGTGTCTTTGGCCTGTGAGGAGGCCTTATCCAATTTGTGTTGGGTTGTCACATTGCCCCATGACTCTTTCAGCTTGTAGGCTTCCATGGCCTTTACTCTGAGGGTGGAGTAAATCATTTCTCCACCCTGTTTATGAAACTCTATCTCATCAATGGGATGAATAACCCTGGCCAACACCTCAAAATTTGTCTTCTTGTAATTTGCTGAGGTCTTTGGTTACTATACAGTTGGCTACAAAAATGATAACTAAATTTTCCCTACTTTTATGTCAAAGGCTGACATCAACCTGGTCTGATTTGGTGGTGTGAGCTTGAGGTATTGGGCATATGTCTCTACCTTCAATTTTTCATTCCTCATCTTTATTTCCTCAAATCTATCTTTGATATCCTTTTCCTTGTCATCTCACCTCACAAAGGAAGAAACCTCCATACTTTGTTGTCTCTCTATGATCTCTGTGTTGGAGGTTGATGGTTGTTGTGGTTCACATGATGCAGCTCTTTTTTCACTCCTCTGCCCCATTGCCTCAGTTTCACTTATTTCCTCTAAAGCAATGTTCTCCTCCTCTTCAAAGACAAGATTCAATTTGGGCCTCTTGCTTCACTCAAACAACTCATCAGTAGTCTCTTGGCTGAGATGGATGCCTCCTCCATGTTCCTCTTAGGATTCTTCTCCTCATTGGCAAGGGTCTGTATGGTAGGAGGAACGCTCATTGGCTCCCCTTTTTCAGGAACCTGCAGAAAAGAGTTGTGAACAAATTTCCATTCACGATCAATTAGGGTGTTCTCCACATCAACAACAGTGTTGGCCATATCAATCAATGTGTTCTCCACCCACTCATCTTGGTTATCATGATATTGAATGTCAGGTCTTAGGTGATGGATGTAAGGTCCCAACTTGACCTTGAGCCTGAGATTGTTTATGAACCCATGAGGGTCATAGTGCCATATGAAGCTGTTTCTGAACTTCATCTTTTGTAGTAAACTATTGGTTATAGGTCTAGCCTCTCTATTGTTGAAAATGAATGGGTCCAATAGGATTTTTACTTTGAACTTGGTTTTCTTCCTGTAAGCTAGGAAGTGGACCTCATCAGCGTTGATGATTTGTCTGAAGTACTCAAGAGAAAATATCCTCATAGGGTGGTATTTGGGAAACTTATAGGGGGCTAATTGGCAGCCCTAGATTCTGATCTTAGTGCTATTCTACCAGTCTCCCACCTTGATGTTCTTTGCCAATTGTAGCACTCCCTTAATCTCTGGGCTGATTGTAGGTTGAGTTTTAGAAGTCAACATGTTCATGACAGGGTATACAAAAGAGTCTATGAAGTCTTTGTAGGTGAATGCTGTGGAAAACTTGCGGACTAAGAGTGTCCAGTAGATGATTGATCTCTATTTTCCCTTGGTATCCAGCTTCTCGATGCTCAAAGGGAACTTATTTGTTTGGTAGTACAAGAACATATGAAACAACACTAAAGAGTATTTGAAAACTCTTTCAGTGGGAAGCTTAGTGAATTGTTCATGCATTATGTCTACAGTGAACTAAGCATAATCAAGCATGATAGCAGGAGGCTTGCGTGGAGTAAAAATGAACAGGAAGGTCAAGATGACTTATCCAAGGATGCATGAGAGCATGGTAATTATATGCCTAGCAGTGTCTGAGAAAATGATAGTTGCATAGGGTGCAGTGTCTATAGCAGTATGGCATTCCTCAAAGATGAAATTCTGGAAAATTTGGTTAATTTTGACAGGGCCTAGTGTAATATACAGGTCTAATAAGTTTCCAATGGACAGAGGGGTTTAATTAGGCCTAGGTTGGATTTGCAGCATCTGGTTGATAGGCTTTGGAGTAATGGTGAATAACACATCCTAGTTTGGGGCAACAATATCACTTTTTCTAGGGATATAATAAGCATGACATAAATGTACAATGTCTAGGAATGGGTGAACTTCTGGGAATGTGTACTTGGGTAAATTTGATTCCCAAAGGTGGATATCATCCTTATAGTTTAGGAACCTATCTTTACTCCAGTAGTGGAGCTTTAAGAGGTGGCATCGGGTTGCAGTATCTTTGATTTGAAAATCCTTGTCTGCTAGGGCCAAATGGTCAATGTCCAAGTGAGGGGTTGAGATAGGTCAGACATCCAAAGAGGTTTGGGTAGCCATATTTAGGATAAAATGTGGAACTAGGTTTGTACATATTTGTATAAGTGAATCTTTGGACAAGTTTGTACAAAGATAGGGTATTGGCAGTTCACAAGATAGGGATTTGGGTATTTCAGGGGGAAAAACTCTCAATTTGGGGGAAATTCAATTAAATTCAATTAATTATTTCCTGAATTCACTGTATGTTTTTTGAATTTAAGAGGGCCATTCTTGTTTGTTGTCAAAATACCTGAAATTTGTGGTTTAGGCTACAAATTGGTTTGAATGGTAGCTGCATAGAGTAATGTGGCTTCAGCAATGTACTGGATGTCTGAATTGGGCTTCCAGAGCATGTTCGGGAGGCAGCTGGTGGTCAAATATGGTTGCAGGGGGTGCAGGAAGGCTTCAGAAGCCTTCACAGAGAAAATGAGTGAAAAATGGTGAAAATGGGTGTCTATCGCCTTTTAACAAGTAACGGTTAGAACATGGCGGGTAAATTTGTTATGAACAATGGGCAGTTTATGCTTTTGGTGGGGAGGTGGTTTCGGGGGCCACCGCATAGCTTTTGGCCAAAGGCTGGTATTTTCCCAAGAGCACGTGAGATAATGAGGAGATGCCACGTAGCCAAAAGGGGCCCAAGCAAAGGTAAAGGTCGGGAGATGAATGAACGCGATATGGATGCGGGCCGTCAGATCTGAGGGTGATAGAACTAATGGCTATCGCGTAGTGAATTTGCATGGTGGGAACATGGGCAAAGATTTGTAGGGCCTAGGGGAATTAATTACACTAAATTATAATTAATTAATGAATCAACGGGGTTAAATATGTAATTAATGGGTTAAATGTAGTGGGACTCCGGTTAAACTATAGCGGGGGACATGTTAACCACACCAGGGTGGTGGGATAAAAGGTTTATAGTCGGGAAAAATGATATTGCGGAGTGAATAAAGTAAGGCGGGGGGAATAAAACTTAGGATAAAGGGTTTTATAGGTTTTTTGGGTTTTTAGGGAAATTAGTAAGGGGAAGATGATTTTTTGTAAGGGAAAAAGGTTTCACACTAGTGAAAAGTGCTTTTTAGGTAGGGGAATGAGTTTGGAGGGTAATTTTCTAGGGAATTGTGTGAAACCCAGGGGTAGGGGTCAAAATTAAAGGAAAAGGTGTTTTCATAAGAAATGAAGGGGCAAAAGGGGAAATTAGTAAGTATGGGGTGGAGGGTGAAATGAAATGATGGGGAAGTTAACCAAATCAGGTTATGAGCATTCTTTTAGTTTCATAACTGCTTCTGCACACTAAAACACACAATTAAGCATGATAGATGTGCTTATGCCTCAAATAGCTTGCATTTATGCAACCTTTCTTCTACTTACCCTAACATTTTTTTTCTTCACTTTATTGGGTGCATTTAAGCTAGCAGACCCTTTCTTTCCTTTTTTTTATGAAACAAACTATCCAATTCCAACCTTATATCTTCCAATGGCTCAGATTAAGCATATGAGCACATTTTATTTCTTTACCTAACTACTGATCTGCCAAGATTAAACTACTTGGCTAGATCTTTATTCTCTAACAATAAACATGAAATTTCAAAGTATCAACTAGTCAAGATTAAATAGTTTGACTACCATGGGTTGTGGCATGTATGACAAACTGCACACAACCATTATTTTGTACAGTAAAGTAAAAAGTAGTGGCGCTTCATCTTGCACACTTTCATGATATGTTTTTCTTTTGGGTTCATATTTTTTCATATTTTTTTAATCTTTTCTTATTCTTTTTGTCCTTTGATATTTATTTTAGGACATACCCTCTTTACATTTTTATTTTATTTTTAATATGGAAAAAATTTGTAGAAAGCAAAGGTATGTACAATATTATAAGATATACATGGTCAATTCAAAATTATGAGTCATATTATTATAGGACCCTAACAATGGCTCCACATAGGGATGACATGTCCTGGTGAAATGTCAAGAACTTTAAAGATTAGTAGCCTTTGAATTGTGACTGAAGTTACCTTGTGAATTGTCCTTCTATCATTTTACTTTATTGATACTTATGATGGTATATCTTTCAAAGCTCAAGGTATTCTCTCTGGGCTTCAACTTCAAAATATTACCATCCAATCCAATCTACACTCTACAATGTTATGTATAATGATGCAAAGTAAAATGAACTATTGTTAATGAGTGGAAAAATAATGCTTCAACATTCTACCATTGACAGGTCCTCCTAGTAGATCTGATCCATCTATATCTCTCAAGAAAAAGGCATTATTTCTCTTGTGACCATAAATGACATAAGGGCCCTTGCACAAAAAATCAAATTTTCCATGTTTGCCTTTGTCTTCTCTCCTTGAATCCCACTTGAGAAATTTATCTCCTATGTAAAAATCATCATCTTTGGTATTTTTATCAAAATCCTTCTTGACTTTGTCCTATATTACCTGTGATTTTACATATACTTATTCTCTGGTTTGTTGTAGGTGTATGGTTTGATTTATTCTTCTCGGAATATCATTTGGTTCCACCTATATTTCCTCGATGAGCTTCATCACTAGTACTCCTAAAGATGATGCAAAAACAACATCCATGCCATATACCAGCTGATAAGGTGATGTTCCAATGGAATTCTTAGTAGTCAGTCTATCTGCCGATAAGGCATTGACCAACTTTTTATTCCACGTCTTTTTGTTATCTTCCAGCAATTTCTTAATGATATTGACCAGGATTTTGTTAGATAATTTTGCAAGTCCATTACATTGAGGGTAATAGGTAGTGGAGTGGCCAAGGGTGACGTGGTATTTGTTACAAAAGTCTATCATTCTCTTGGATTTAAAGGTAGTTTCATTATTAGTAATGAGCTTTTGGGGGTATCCAAATCTTGACAGGATATTATTTTCTAGAAATGAGATTATGACAATGTCTGTGGCCTGTCTAGAAGGGATGGCTTTTATCCATTTGGTGAAGTAGTCAGTAGCTATCAGAATCCATTTGTGCTAAGCTGATGAGGCTATGTGTATTTCTCCAATGAAGTCTAACCCCCGTTGTGGGAATGTCATTCCAGTGGATTGGTTTAAGAGGCAAGGGTAGAAGTTTTCGCTTTCCCTCAAATATCTGGCATTTATGATAAGAGGTCACATGTTTCTTAACATATGAAAACAGAGTGGGCTAGTAGAAACCAACCCTAAAAAAAATTTCAATAGTAGCTTTCCAGTACAAGTGTCCTCAACAATCCCCTGCATGAAACTCTTTCATGATTTTATCAGCTTCATCTTTTAGTAAACAATTCAAAAGAATACCACTACTGTCTTTCCAAAACTATACATTATCTATGATACAATACTTTAATGACTTCATATTTAAAAATTTAGCTTTAGTTCTTATTAAACCAGGAGGAGATTATAAATTTTGTAACAAAACATATGATATCTACATACCAAGGTGAATCAATAAAAGGCTCACTGATCTGTTGAGTCGCCATCTCTTCTTGATCATCAAGGGAACTAATGAGTTTTATATCAAGGGCCTGACAGTTTGATTTAGCCATGAGTTTGGCTAAGCCTTGGCAATTGATAAGCTTAGTTGGCTTTATCTCTATGTCATATTCTAATATTGTGGCAATCCATTTGCCTCTTTTCCCTTCACGCCCATTTTTTGTCAAAATGTCATTAACTACAGAATTTGGAACATAAGCAATAATGTGAGAATACAAAGTGTACACTCTGAAGTCTTTGATAGACTTTATTAAAGCTAATGCTTGTTTTTCCATAATATTATATTTGAGTGTGGCATCTCTTAAGGATTTACTGAAAAATGTAATTGGTTGTTTATATCCTTGGTTGTTCTTTTGAAACAAGACTGCTGCAATGGTGTGTTATGAAGCAAAAGAAAAAATTATAAAATCTTTGTTAAAATCGGGACTTATTAGGACTGGAGCTTTGGTTAAGGCTTCCTTGATGGTTTCAAAGGATTTTTAGCCTCCACTTTCGACTCAAGTGCTGAGTCCTTTCTTAGCATGTTATTTAATTCTCTAATCAGTTCTACTAGATTTGAAATGAATCTCCTAAGAATTTTTATCTTGGCTAGAAATGAATGTAACTCTCTAGTGTTTCTAGGATGGGTCATGGTCAAAATGGCCTCTATTTTGGCAGGATATATTCTAATCCCATATTTGGATATTATATGTCCCAACAACTTTCCATGTTCTAGACCGAAGGGTGTCTCTTTTGGATTTAAGGAAATCCCAATTTTCCTGTATTTGATAAATACTCTTCTCAAGTGATCTAGGTGTTCATTATCAGATTTAGAGAAGACTGTAATGTCATCTTGGCATACTGCTAGGAAGTCATGGATCTCCTTGGAAAAGGCTATATCCATAGCTCTTTGAAATGTGGTTCCTACATTCATTAATCCAAAAGGCATCTCCAAATACATGAAGGTACCCTAAGGAGTAGCAAATGCAGTTTTGGCTTGGTCTTCTGGTTGAACTAAGATCTAGTTATATCTAGAGAATCCATCAAGTAATGAGATCCTGGATGATCCAACTACCCTATGAAGGATATGATCCATTTTTGGTAGAGGATAGTTGTCTTTCAATGAGACCTTGTTTAAATTTCTAAAATCTACAGAAAGTCTGATTTAACTAGTCTTTTTCCTAGCAGTGACTAATTTTGAAATCCAATTTTAGTATCTAATTGGGGCTATAATTTGGGCATCAAACATTATTTTAAATTATTTTTCAATACATGGCATAAGAACTAGGTTTATTCTCCTAATTTTTTGTTTGAAAGGTTTATGATCTTCGTTAAGAGGTATTTTTGTGTTGGATTATGCTGGTGTCATAAGATTTTAAGTCTTCATAACTCCAGGTAAATACATCTTGGAACTCTTTAAACGGATTGAAGTATTTAACCTTTTCCTCTTCAGGTAAGGCTTTTGATACCTTAATGAGTTTTGGTTTACCCTTAGTTCCTATTTTACATTCTTCTATGTCATCTCTTAAAGGTTCCATTTTGGGCTTCCTAGCTACATCATTGGAGTCAAACAAATCTTCTAATGGGACTAGTCCGTTAGGAAAAAAATTATTTTTAAGGTTAAGAATTCCTGGATCATCATTCATTATTTCTTCTCTCTCTAAATGTTCTAAACTATTTATTTCTACTTTAGTAAATTTAATTGGTTTACTTATATCTAAAATATTTACATCTGTATTACTATCTAGGTTATTTTCTACTGTACAGTCTGTATCTATTTTACTATTCTAAAACTCATATTCATTGTTCATGAAATCATAAATCTAAGAATCCTGGGAGAAGATCCGCCAATACTTCAAGTTGTCTGGTATAACAGGCCTATTTCTGAGTTCTGCAGTGTATTGATGGTTAGGTTGGAAGGGAAATTTACAGGTACTAGCAAATGTGGCCAGACTGTGGGCCTGCATTTTTTGTTTTCTACGAATGGTAGTAGATTTTGTTTCTAAGAGGTCTTTGATCAAGTCTAGAACAATCTGCCTATATTGACCAAGTCTGGGATTGTATACAGAGTACTCACCATTAATTTGTTTGATAATCAGTTTTGAGTCTCCCATTATAGAAACTCTTTTCTTTCCAAGTTTCCTAACCAATTGTAACCCTAGGATTAGGGCTTAATATTTAGCCATGTTATTAGTACACTTGAAGTTCAATATGAGTGCATGTCCCTCAGAATGATTATTCTCCATATTATGGATCCGCACTCCTACACCAGCCCATAACCTATTCACAGATCCATCATACTCTAGATGCCATAGGGACTCATGAAAAATGTTCTCACGATTAGCTATTTTGTATTTCAGTTCTTCAGCTGTGATTTCCTTATTTTCATGTTCTGCATTGTATAAGATAAAAGAGTCTGTATCTGAATGCATGAAGTATATGGGAAGGTTTTATGGTTTCTCATCACTACTAAAAACAGATATGGTGGCATAAGACATATCTAACTGCAGGGATCCTTGCAGTTTTTCTCCTCATGAGCGAGATAAAAACATTCCATATTTAGGAGGGATGTTTGCAACTACTATATCCATTAGAATACTTTCTACTGGGCATTGGACTAGAGTTACACGTAAGTCTTTGATCAAACCAAGAAATTTAACTTTGTTATAGTCAAAGGAAAATAAGTCCTTATATGGTCTGGTAATGTCTAGGTTTAGTCTTTCCATCATGGCTTTTGGCATTAGATTATGGGATGCCCTTTAGTCTAACATAGCATTATGCAATATTTTGTCATGAATGTTCAGGCTAATGTATAAAGGAGGAACTTCCCCTTACCGATGAATACCATTTGCCTCAAGGCAAAACAATAATTCAACTTGATCATCATTCAAATTAACATCATATTCTCCCTCTCCTATGTTTAAAGTTTCAGTTGTTTATGGCCTATGGGATTCACTCTTTACTAGTTCGGTCAAAGGAACTAATATCTTTAATTTTTCTATTTCAGTTTTGATGTTGAAAGGCAGTTGAGCTTTGTTTGTTTGGTTGAGATCTTCCTTAACATAAGCAGTTTGTGTGTTTTTATCTTGTTTCTTAGTATTACGCATTTCAGTCTGCGTTTCTGTTGTTTTGCCTTGATTTCTCTTGTTTTGATTGATTCACTAATTGTCTTTGTTTGAGTTTTAGTGGAGGTTATATATACAATTTTAGGGGTAGAATTCCCCGGTGTTCCCCTGGGGAGGATTTGTAACACTTTGGTAACTAGAGCTTCTTTTATTATCTTAGTTTGGGTCTATAGATCTCTTAGTGTGAGTTTCATTGTTCTTTTTAATTCTTAAGCTATATTGTTGGTGTACCTCATAAATATCTGACTCATATCCCTGTTTAAAATCAAAGGATTCACCAGATTCTAACTGCAATTGTTGCAACATGTACAACTCTTGTTCTTCTTGAGTAAGAAAAACAGTGTCTTTATCTTTGATTCCCAGTAATTTTATATGGGTGTCATCCTCTCCTTCTTGGTTTTGTGATCCCTCAGCATAGTTTTCTTGGAAGGGGGGCCTAATCTGCTGATCTGGTATAACATTATTTCCAGTGTTAGGGTTCTTCCTAAAGTTGGGGTTTCTTATTGGGGGTGGTTTTTGATTCTTCCATTGAGTTTTTCTCTCCATGTTTTCTAGTCTATGTATTATTCTCTCTACACTCTTGGCTAAACTATTTATATTTCCATTAGAAGTGGAAGTTTCCTCTTTAATTACAAATCTCTTTTCATTTCTCATTCAAGCTTTCTTAGCTAATAGGTTGGCCTCTACACTTACAACATTGCCTTGCGTTTGTTCCAATGTTTAAAGGTTTCTTTCCCTTAATTGGTATGACATATTAGTGTCAAAACCATCAGGGAATTTAGTCAATGTTAGGTTAGGGGGAGGCTTAATATTGGCTGGGATTGCATTGTAGATACTATTGAACCTAGTGCAATAGTCCTAGACTGACTCATTAGGAGCGCTTCTAATGTTTTCATACTTTGAAAGTATTTGCAGAGGGTTTTTGTTTCTCTCCAATCTATCAATGAATAGTCTATGAAAATTAGCTAAGTTTGCAATATGATTGGTAGGTAATGATTTGAACCACTTATTTACATCCCCAGTTAAAGTTTGAGCAAACAACCTCATTTGTACATCTGATTCATCTAATTCATGAAACTCGAAATAGTCAGTCATCTTATTCACATGTTGTTATGCAGTATACTGACCAGTAGCATCAAACACGACAATCCTACTCTGATAATCTGAGGGTATGGCATGGAGTTGTGAAGGTAAAACCAGAGGTGCATATCGGTCTATCATAGCTGAGGTTCTAGTTTGACTAGGGGGTAAAGTTGTGGTGCTTGAGGAAGTGCTTGAAATGGATGGAGTTGAACTAGATGATGATGAGGATGGTTGATGAATTACTGGTTTAGGGGACTGGACTAGGTAGATACTATTGGTTAGGTGGTGGTAAAAGAAAGTGTATTTACAGTGACTGAGGATTGTGCAGAAATTACAGAGGCAACAATAGTGAGGGAAGCTAGTTCAACAAATTGTTGAAGGTAATAATTATCTATAGTACTTATCAATGTAGAGGTCAAAAGTGTCCAAGATAAATTTATCTAAATCTGGATGGATAACCCTCCTTGATTCAATGAGTTGAATAAACTCATGGTCTAACATTGTTTCATGGATTGAATTCTCAGATTTAGTTCTCAATAACGAGAGGTAAAATGACAATTCAAAAGGGATTTCTTCTAAAGTCCACAAATCCTCAGGGAGTGAATTGGCTCTGACTAACTGGCTACTACTGGCTTGATTTTTTGCTACTTTGGATTTTCTTAAAATTCTCTCTGGGTCATTAACTATGGCAATAGGGTTTGGATTTGGGTTTTCCCTGGTATAGTGAATATTCTTGGGAGCCAGAATTTAAATTTTTTTAAGTGTTTTTATAAATATTTTCAACAACAACTTCAAAAAATTACCTTAAGGGGCTTAAGATGAAATTTAAGGTTTCCTTAAAGTTTTATGAGACTGAGGATGGAAGTCCCCAGTATGGTTGCCAATTATGTTATCACTCTAAAATTTCTTTATAACAAAGTTAAAAAAAAGAAAGAAATTTTCAAAGGTAACCACAAACCACTTTTGGAGATCAAGATCTAGGCTTCCTAATGCTAAGAGAGGGCTCTCTCTTTATGATTTAGCTTTGTTTTAGTTAATAGATTTTAGGCTAGTTATTGTTGTGCTTTGGTTTTGGTTTTGAACTTGGGTGGTGGGATTACTTACTTATGTGAACAAAAGTAGATGAGTTCTAACAATAGTAGATGAGTTCTAACAAAAGCAGATGAGCTCAAACAAGACTGGATTCAGTTCTAACAACAATGTCTATAGGGAAAGGTAGATGTGTTACTATATATCTCAAAGGTTTAATGGTGAAATGGTTTCAAGTCAGATCCAGGGAGCAATTAAGGGTTCCCTATACCAGACTCTAGAAGGAATGAAAGAGGTCAACCAGGAGGAAAGAGAAATTAAGGGTTCTCAAATTTGGGTATTAGAGGAAAACATGTAAATGACTAACTATGAAAAACAGAGTGTACTTAAACAAATTATAAGAGATATATTGAGTTAATTCATTCAAATTTAGAACACATTTAAGATTATGAAACATATAAGAAAGTAACAAAATTAAACAAATAAGATATTCACTGCAAATAGCTCATCTCATGAATCTTGTAGTGAAATGATTTTATTACTTGCTCCAGTCTGTTGAATTGAAAGTGGTACAATAACCCTTAGGTTTAAGATCAAAATAAATCTACAAATGTAAAATAATCCACCCTAATACTTCGAATTATGAAATATTTATACAAAAATAATTTACAAAATATCTCAAACTGCATTGAGTACTAATCTAGGAAAAGGAAATATTTTCATGCAAGAAGATAGAGACAACTATTGAACTGTTGTTTGTTGTCCCTTTTATTTTGGGTTATGTTATCTTTCATTCTTTGATGTTTTGCCTTTTAAGCTACTTGGATATTTTTTCTTCGCACTTAATGTCATATTTACTTATGACGTTTCATCTGATACACATTTACCTTGCTGATGTGTCGATACCCTTTTACTATGCTCTTTTACTTTTTATTGTACACTTAAATTTTTACTGTGTATTTTACTATAGTAAATCATTCAGTTTTTCCCATATTTATTCATTTTTTAATTGGATACTGAGCATCTTTCTGTATATTTCATCTGCCTCTCTGTATTTGGCAAAAGTAGGCTTATTGATAAAAAGTTGTTTTACCTCATGCTGGAGGTAAAACAAGTTCTCAAAAGTTTGGTATAATAATTTTCTTGTTGGCATGCTCTTCAATGATGATGTGTTTACCTGATCTCTGACCACTTCCCCATTCTTATTATTGTAGTCTTCATGTGTCATTATTTTCTGATTTATAACTAATGGATCTGGTAATCCCTTTTGCCTCAAAAGTTTGAACTTAGCCATGAATCTGTCAATGATTAATTCCATGTTTTGACACTTATCCTCCAAGTTCAACATCAAATTATTCTTAGTGAGGAATCTTATAACTTCCAGAATTGTACCTGTCATGTTAGGTATCTCTAACTCTTGCAGCTCATACTTTTTCTTGGAGTTGAGGAATTGAATGATCCTTGCTGCTTCCTATGACATATCTCCAAGTTCTGATTTAACCTTTTCAATGGCTTCTGTAGCTTGTTTTATCAAGTCATTTTGTTAAAAAATGACCTGGATGGATGGCCAAATATCATTGAGAGAGTAAATGATATTGGCCCACAGTTTCTACTTGGCCTTACCTAAAGGTTCACTCAGTGTCCATTGCTTTTCTAGGCCCTTGATTCTTTCTGTCATCCTTGTGGCCTTTTGTTGTTCTTCTTTATTCATGATTTGGGAAAGTCTGTAATCTATCTCCAGGTTGGTGATTTTCACTTTAAGTTTCTTCATCTCAGTGGTGTGAATGGACATTTCTTCCACTGCTTTGACCATCCTATTTGCTTCATCTCCTATGGAGCTTGTTGTTGTCGATCCTGTTGTTGATTTAGTCAGTGTAGATGTCGGTAGTGTAATGACCATTGGAGCAGTGGGAGCTAAGGAGGTTTCGAAACTAGAAGGTACAGCTGTGGTCACTGTTGGAATGACAGCTGGAGGAGCACTATCCGGGCTAGCTTGTTTGAGATGAATCAAGCTATCTAACTCTCTTTCCATTTCCTTCAACTAATCATTTAGTTGCAGCACTAGGTCCATCATTTGTTCATGAGTGCTATCACTTTCCAGGACCTCCTTTTCCTGTGGGTGTTGTAAATGAGGCAACTTCAACTGTTTCTTCACGGTTGCTATGTCCTCATTCTTCTTTTTGATTAGTTTCTTTGTGGCCTTAATTTCACTTGGGTCATGGCCTAGTTCAATGATAAAGTCCTCCAAGGATTTTATTTTGGTGTCTTTGGCCTGTGTGGAGGCCTTCTCCAATTTGTACTGGACTGTCACATTGCCCAATGAATCCCACAACTTGTAGGCTTCCATGGCCTTTCTTGTGAGGGTGGAGAAAATCATTTCTCCATCTTGTTTTTGTAACTATATCTGGTCAATGAGATGAACATCCCTAGCCAACACCCCAAAATTTGTCTTCTTGTATTCTGTTGAGGTCTTTGGTTGCTATATAGTTGGCTACAAAAATGATACTTTCATTTTCCCTACTTTGATGTTAAAGGCTAACATTAACCTGGTCTAGTTTGGTGGCATGAGCTTGAGGTATTGAGAATATGTCTCTGCCTTCAATTTTTCATTCCTCATCTTTATATCCTTAAATCTATCTTTGACATCATTTTCCTTGTTAGTTGGCCTGACAATGAAAGAAACCCCCATACCTTTTTGTCTCCCTATGACCTATGTGTTGGAGGTTATGGCTGCTGTGTTTCACCTGATGCAACTGTCTTTTCACTCCTCTACCCCATTGCCTCAGTGTCAATTATTTCCTTTGAAGCAATGTTCTCTTCCTGTTCAAAGACAAGATTAAATTTGGGTCTCTTCCTTAGGTCAAATAGCTCATCAGTAGTCTCCATGGCCGAACTGGGTGCCTCCTCCTTGTTCCTCTTAGGATTCTTCTCCTCATTGGTAGGGGTCTGTAGGGAAGGAGGAATTTTCATTGGCTCCCTTTATTCAGGAACCTGTAGAAAAGAGTTGTGATCAAATTACCTTTCAAGATCAATTAGGTTGTTCTCCACATCGACAACAATGTTGTCGATATCAATCAATTTGTTTTCCACCCACTCATCTTGGTTAGCATACTATTCAATGTCAAGTATTAGGTGTGGATGTAAGGTGCCAACTTGACGTTGAGTTTGAGCTTGTTTATGACCCCATGAGGGTCATAGTGCCATATGAAGATGTTTCTGAACTTCAACTTTTGTAGTAAATTGTCAGCCTCTGGTCAAGCCTCTTTATTGTTGCAAATGAATGGGCCCAACTAGTTTTTTACTTTGAACTGGGATTTCTTCCTATAAGCTAGGAAGTGGACCTCATCAAATTTGATGATCTGTCTGAAGTACTCAAGAGAAAATATCCTCATAGGGAGGTATTTGGGCAACTTATAGTGGGCTAATTGGCAGCCATAGATTATGATCTCAGTGTGGTTCTGGTAGAGGTACTAGTCTCCCACCTTACTATTCCTTTCCAATTGTAGCACTCCCTTAATCTCTGGGCTGATTCTAGGTTGAGTTTTAGAAGTTAACATGTTCATGACAGGGTAGAAAAGAGAGTCTATGAACTCTTTGTAGGTGAATGTTGTGGAAAACTTGTGGACCAAGGGTGTCCAATAGATGACTATTCTCTCTTTTCCGTCAGTATTCAGCTTCTGGATGACCGAAGGGAACTTATTTGTTTGGTAATACAAAAACATATGAAACAACACTAAAGAGTTCTTGAAAACTCTTTCAGTGGGCATCTTAGTGAATTTTTCATGCATTCTGTCTACAATGAATTGAGCATAATCAAACATGATAGCAGGAGGCTTGCTTGGAGTAAAAATGGACAGGAAGTCCAAGATGACTTCATCCACATGCTCATCTGTGGTATATCCAAGGATGCATGAGAGCATGGTAATTATATGCCTGCGAGTATCTGTAAAATGGTGGCAGCATAGGGTGGAGTGTCTGTAGGTCTATGATGTTCCTCAACGATGAAATTCTAGAAAATTTGCTTCATTTTGCAGGGTCTAGTGTAATGTATAGGTCCAATAAGTTTCCAATGGATAGAGGGGTTTGATTAGGATTAGGCTGGATTTACAACATCTAGTTGATAAACTTTGGTTTAATGGTGAATATCAAATCCTAGTTTGGGGCAACAACAATCCTTTGACTAGGGATATAATAAGCATGACAGAAATGTACAATGTCTCGGAATGGGTGAACTTCTGGTAATGTGTACTTGGGTAAATTTTATTCCCAAAGGTTGATATCATATTTATGGTTTAGGAACCTATGCTTACTCCAGCAGTGGAGCTTTAAAAGGTGGCCTGGGGTTGTAGTATCTCTGATTTGAAAATCCCTATCTTCTAGGGCCAAATGGTCAATGTCCAAGTGAGGGGTTGATATAGGTCTGACATCCATAGAGTTCTGGGCAGCCATCTTTAGGATAAAATGTGGAATTATGGTATTGGCAGTTTTCAGGATATGGGTTTTGGTATTTCATGGGGAAAACTATCAATTTGGGGGAAAATTTAATTTAATTTAATTAATTATTTCTTGAATTCATGGTATGTTTTTTTAATTTGAGAGGGTCGTTTTGGTTTGTTGTTAAAATACCTAGAATTTGTGGTTCAGGCTACAAATTGGTTTGAATAGCAGCTGTAGAGGGTAATGTGGCTTCAGCAGTGCACTGGATGGCTTAATTGGGCTTCCAGAGCGTGTTCGGGAGGTAGTTGGCAGGCAAATCTTGTTGCAGGGTCTTAGGGGGCGCAGGAAGGCTTCAGAAGCTTTCATAGAGAAAATGAGCGAAAAAGGGTGAAAATGGGTGTCTTTCGCCTTTTAACCGGCAATGGTTAGAACTTGGTGGGGAAATTCGTTATGAATAGTGGGTGATTTATGCTTTTGGCAGGGAGGTGGTTCTAGGGGCCATCGCACCTCTTTTGGCCATTGGGTGGTATTTTCCCGAGAGCACACGAGTTAACGAGAAGATGTGACATAGCCAAAAGGGGCCCGAGAAAACCCATGAATCTCACATTCTCTCGGGTGGGTAGAGGTCGGGAGATGAATGAATGCGATATGGATGAGCATTGTCAGATTTGGGGTTGATAGATCTAACGTCTATCACATAGTTAAGTTGCACAGTGGGAGCATGAGCGGATATTTGTGGGGCCCTGGTGAATTAATTACACTAAACTGTAATTAATTAATGAATCAACGGGGTTAAATATGTAATGAATGGGTTAAATGTAGTAGTACTCGGGTTAAGATATAGAAGGGGACTTGTTAACCGCACCAAGGTGGTGGATTAAAAGTTTTATAATCAAGGAAAATGATATGGAAGAGTTAATAAAGTAAAGCGGGGGGAATAAAACTTAGGATAAAGGGTTTTATGGGTTTTTGGGCTTTTTAGGGAAAGTAATAAGGGGAAGATGTTTTTTTGTAAGGGAAAAAGGTTTCACACTAGGGACAAGGGGTTTGTGGGTAGGGGAATGAGTTTCGAGAGTAATTTTCGAGGAAATTGTGTGAAACGCACGGGTAGGGGTCAAAATGAAGGGAAAAGGTGTTTTCATAAGAAATGAAGGGGTAAAAGGGGAAATTAGTAAGTATGTAGTGGGGGGTGAAATAAAATGAAGGGGAAGTTAACCAAATTAGCTTAGGAGCATCCTTTTAGTTTCATAACTGCTCTTGCACATTGAAACACATGATTAAGCATGACATATGTGCTTATGCCTCAAATAGCTTGTATTTATGCAACCTTTCTTCTACTTACCCTAACATTTTTTCTTCACTTTGTTGGGTGCATTTAAGCTAGCAGGCCCTTTCTTTCCTTTTTCTTTTATGAAACAAGCTATCTACTTCTAACCTTATATCTTCCAATGGCTCAGATTAAGGTTATGAGCACATTTCATTTCTCTACCTAACTATTGATCTGCCAAGATTAAACTATTTGACTAGATCTTTATTCTCTAACTATAAACATGAAATTTCAACGCATGAACTAGTCAATATTAAAGAGTTTGACTATCATGGGTTGTTGCATATATGACAAGATGCACACAACCATTATTTTGTACAGTAAAGTAAAAAGTAGTGGCACTTGGACTTGCACACTTTCATAATCTGTTTTTGTTAAGGGTTCACATTTTTTCATTTTTTATGTTTTCTTATTCTTTTTGTCCTTTGACATTTCTTTTAGGACATAGCCTTTTTACATTTTTTATTTTTTTAATATGGAAAACATTTTAATAAATTAAAGGTATGTACAATATTACAAGATATACATGGTCATTTCAAAATTATGAATCCTATTATTATAGCACCTTAACAACTATCACATATTTCTGAAAATTATGATGTAATAAAATATTACTTATTATAATTACGCGATAGACTCGCAGAATATGAGAAATTTTGTTTTCGCTATCTGTCGCACCTGAAATGTCCTGCAGCAGTAGAAAGGTTTGGTTGGATCAAACATCAAACATAATCCCTTTCTCGTCCCTTACAACCCGAGTGATTTCATCCATGCCCTTCCGATTTGCAAATGCTCTGTTGTGATTACATTCATAAGGGTCTCTTATACCACTTGCCTTTCATTGATCATAACTGATTCGTTTTTCTAATGGAGCCTTTGAAACAATCATCCATTACTTCCTCAAATGGTATTCTATACATTGACTGCAATAATGGTAGTGCTCATTTGATTGAAGCATCTGCTTGAGGTCTAAGGTGGTTGAAGATCGGTGCAGTCGTTTGCCATTTTTTTGGCACATTCAATCCGAAAATAACAACGGAGTGGAATGGTGCCTTAGATTTCCCCATAAGATAACTTGAAATGGGGCCTTAGTTGTTACAACTCGAATGGAAACGAGAAAATGATGTGTTATGTGAACTTTGGTTGACAACACCAACTTTGATAACAAGTAGAATATTAAAGTCATATTCTTTATTTGGCTATAAAAAACTGGAGGAAAACTTATCCAATTGAACCACACAATTATTGTGTTAGAAATGCAATAAATAGTGATAGTATGTACACATACATAGGAATATAATCATACAATATTCTTGGGACCTAGACTAGTGGCTATTAATTCAAGACTGGGAAATATTTCTATTAAGGGCTTCAAACCCATGACAGAGGCTAATCAATGACAATACAAAAACATATATAAATATAAACATTTGGAATTACAAAGTATGACAATCCATATCGCATCTCACTCCAAATAAGGGTAGTGGGAGCAGACTATTTCATCAAATACAGGTAGTACACCTTTTAGTATCAACTACACTAATACAAGGGGCAATAACAAATGCATCCAATATGTTCGTGTAAATAAAACTCTAAGGAATCTCTCATCTACTTAGAGATATTTCATGCTTGTTTGATAATGCGCTGGTATTTAGTTCTTTTTCATGAATATTCTATCTAAGCATTGGAATCTATTTGGTTAGTGTAGTTTTCTCATCTAATATTGAGTTAGAGTTGAATAAAAGTCATTTCTCCGACATGGCTGTGGTTATATTTTAAATTTTTTTTTGTAATTCAAGTTATTTGGCTATTTTTTATAAATAAAGAAACTAATAAACATTATATTTTGTCTTTTAATTTTTTCTATGTTAGGTATTAATCTCTTCTTCATAAATAAACAACTATTGTCTAGTTATCTATTTCATTTGCATAGAGTGCATAAAAAGTCTAATAGATATTATTCTCTTGTTTTTTAATTTTTGCTATGTTGGGGTATCAACGTGTTGTTCATAAATAAACAAACTATCATCCAATCATCTATTTCATTTTCATGTCATCATTTATTTTGTTCTCAAGGTAAGCTATAATTTCGAGTAGGCTACAATTTTGAGGTGTAGACAAGTTGATTCGCATGGGGTTTAGCCAATCTCTAATTCAAACCTCATAGAGAGAGGTTGAATTTAACTTCTTTTCGAGTACCCACCTCATTAGGCATGTTGTAAACTTATTTTACTTTGTTTTATATTTATAAATAAATAATATATGATGATTAGTATGATATATTTTTTTAATTTAAAATGATTAATCAATTTTTCCATTGAAGCTCATTCAATGTCAATGACTCTCTTAGCATTTTTGGATTTAGCATAAGTGTAGATTCATCTTCGCCCTAAATCTATGATAGTACCAAGAAGATCAAATATTTTGATGTACTACAAACCTTTTTACAGTACAAAAATTGAAAAAAAGTTGTACATCCATGAATTTTATCCCTCTTTGTACTTACCCAATGTTATAATAGATTTTTGTTGATTATTTCTATATGTTTGTGTGTATACACCATGTATCAACGAACATATATTTTGAAGTACTACAAACCTCTTTACACTACAAAACTTGCAAAAATGTTGTAGATCCATGGATTTTATCCCTCTTTGTACTTACCCAACGTTATAATAGGTTTTTGTTGATTATTTCTATATGTTTGTGTGTATACACCATGTATCAACTTCATGCAGATTAATAAAAAAATTAACCATAACTTTTCAAATATTTATAATTTTTATAATTATTTTATATAATTACACCTATAAGCATGTTTATTTCATAATAAGCCTTCAAATTTTTTAATTTAATTATCAACGATTATTAGGTGGATGGTTATGGAAACTTGACTAAAGTGAGGTCGGGCGACAGGGGTTGGGTGGTCATGGTAAATAAATTTAGTACATTCACATACATTAAATTGATTTTTCTTTAATCTGATTAACTAAACTTTTTAAATGAACAATTTAACAAATTATGACCAACAGATTGAATCTGTGAACAACAAGTAATAAGTAATGCAAAACATCACCTAAGAAAATAACATCAACACATATGGATAATATATATAAGTGGAAACCCATAAAGGGAGAACACCACCATTTTTTATTGATGTGATGTAGAGGCAAACTCCTATTCCCTTATTACATCTTATCTTCTCTAGGCTCAAACTTATAGGACACTACCACCTCACTTTTTTTGCAAGATACAACATGCAAGGAAGACCCAACTCCCATAAGTTTTTGCAAGCTACAACCCAAAGGAGGCGCCTATCTCAACATGATGCAAAATGTTCTTTATCAATCTCCAACATGAAAGGAGACTACAATTCCCTAAAACGTACAAGATATAGCATGTTGATTTAATTGGTTTATAGATTTTCATACCTCCATTTTTGTCTTTGCTTCTTTCTATTCTCAAATCTTCCTTTTTCTCTCCTCAAATCTGCTTCATGTATCTGCGAGGTAATTAATGAATATCTCTACAATTAGCTCTCACATTCTCTCATTCTCTAACCTCTTCATTGTCTTCCAAAAGAACATATTTTATAAAGATAGTTTGTGTTTGTATTCCCCATAAGACTATGAAGTGAATAGGCTTGATTTTTTGCCTTCCACTCATTCATTTCCAAGCTCTTCATATTTAGAATATTAAAACACAAATAAGTGTTGCACTAATGATTAAATGCACCACAAAAATTCAAATATATGTAAACAAGTAATACATTATAGCATCATAACACATGTAAAATATTCACTTTCCAATGCAAGCAATATGCATGCAAGATATGAAAGAAATGCATCACTCTCCAAAGCCATATATTTGTTTTGCGTCAAATTGTGCCACTACTTCTTCATGCCATTGTCTCAGTGGCCTTGAGTCTTGTATTGTATGTCATGTAGTCTTGCCTTTGATGTCACATAGTCTTTCCTTTGATGTCATGGATTCTTTCATTTTCCTTGCATTACAACAATTCAACTCAACCATTAGGCATATGAAAACATAAACAAAACAACATATGTCATCAACATATGTTCTACGAACATATGTCTCATTAATTTCTCAACATGAGCTTATGCATTAACATCTCTCAACATGTGTTGAGCAACAAACAAGTATTATGTCTGCTCCTTTGCATACCCTGTTGCTTCTGTTTATTTGTGCATACATTAATTGTAGCTCGGCATGTATATGCCTTGTTGCTCACAAGCATCACAACCCCTCATGAAAAAGCATGCCATCAGTCAATGCATGTTCAATTGTGCACACATTAAATGTGTCCACATACTTTGTTGCTCCTTAATCCTTTCCTTGTTGTCTTTGTAACATTATATGTAAGTAGCCTTAGCTTCTATGCAACCTTTGCAACCTCTTCGACATACCCTGCAACATATATTTCATACCAAGCATATCTTGGATGAAAACATACCTTGTTGCCACTCCTTTGCCATGAATGACAACAATGCCAGTAGTCTCCCCCTTGACATTGATGGAAACACTCAATCCTCCCCCTTTTGTCCTGAAAGACACTTCTCCTCATCTCTACTTACCTCCCCTTTTCACATCAATGGGAAGGGGTTCTATGAATAATGAATATCAACAAGAAAGAGGTCTATCTGGAAGTTTAATGTTTGCACCAGCTTTAAAAAAATTGTTGCTCCAAGACAAGCTTGATGTATCTTTGCGGATTCATGGTAACAATCCCTTTTCAGAGAATTATTTATTTTTCAATAGAATCTTTAGGCTCACCGTTCAAATTCAATCACTTCTTCTATTAGGTACTTGCTTTATATTCTTCCGTTATAACATTATGGCATTTATATATATTGACGAATTCCTTTTACGGTGTCAACTATTCATTGCCTAAAAGCAGTTTGTGTCTGAAATAATTTTCCGTCGCCCTTATCTCCTCGTATATTCAAATCATGGGACTCTAACCTCAAGAAGATATTTACGATTATTTTATCGAGAAAGGAGAGTAAAGTTGTCAAACATGCCCTTGCACCCTCCAACGGAAATGTTTATGTAATCTACTTCTTGGCCAAGTTTCATAAATGGTTACCAACTTGTGTAACACTGTATCGAAATTTCACATGTTACTGCAACTATAAATGTACTCTTTGGCCATGATCTCACTGCCATCATACTTCAATGCAGCGGAAACACATATAATTTTAAGGGAACACCAAATATTCTAATGTTTTCTAGATTGAATTGAGTTAGCAGCGGTATGATAGAATCTCCCTTTCTTCCTAAAAAAAATTGAATTGAGTTAGCAGTGGTATGATCGAATCTCCCTTTCTTCCTAAAAAAAGAAATAATCAGTCGAGCAAGCTAATGCAGCACATTGAACGGTAGACCGTTTGCATGCATAGTGTCATTAGGTTATAACCAGTGAACAACCATAAAAAAAAATATCCTAGCACGAGCGGATTCTGAATCATCAATCAGCCACAATTGAACTACACTATTGTTGCATTGCTCGAACGCCTTTAAATACTGTCTGAGAAAAAAAATGAAAAAATAAACATCAGTCCTTCAACGTAGAATTCGATGGCGACAGAACAAAGAGATTGTTGGATGAGCGTTCGTTCTATGTTTTTCACTGTGGAAATGGATGCCTATCTCCAAAGATATCAAAGAGGTTGAATTCCATCCCGTCACTTCCACTAACAGGGCAGTGCCGGTTGATTTTCTTTATTACCTAAATAAGGAACCAGTGACTAAGAGAGTCGTTCTTCAAGTGCAACTGAGGAAATACAACTACCTCTATCTTACAAGAAACGAGAAACGATATCAGAAAAGGAGTGGGAGGTTTGGGAGGTTTGGCACTTAAGAAATAGTGAAAAAATAAAAATGAAAAATACAGAGTTAGTTTCAATTTTCAATAGAATTTCAAATAAATTTAAACTCCAAATTTTATTAAAAAACAAAATAATTTGAATACTAAATTGACCGTTTAGCAAATTAACTATTAAATATATACATTTTTATATCTCTAGTCAATTAAGTATACATATTTTTATACATTTTGAGTCTTTGGTTAATCATTATTTTCTTAAAAAAATAAAATAATTATATATATATATATATATAAAATAACTTTAAATCATAAATTAAATACCAAATGTAACTTCTTGAACCACATATAAAATAATGTTTAAACTATGAATTTTAACACTATACATTTTAAAAGAAAACAACTCAACTAAAAAACAGTAATACATAAATGATCAACTAAAAAACACAATAATAAATAATTGATCACTTTTCGTATAGTTGGCATAAGCCTCTAAGTTATTGAATGAATACATGCATGTAATTTACAGTAAAGAGTGAAAATACGCGGCTGACAACGAAATGCAAAAGAGCGAACTACGACCTGTAAAAGATTTCCCATAAAATATATGCACCCGTTAACTAAATCGACCGTTTTCTACGGCGTTTCCGTCTGGTCTCGTTTCATACACGTTCTCATGGAGGATTGACCAGATGAATTTTGACTGATCTTTGTAAACGTTCTTTGTGAAAAGCCCACTTGAATTTGAATAGATGCGGTGTGAAGAAGAAATGACTGTGGAGTTACTAACAACTTGCGCAGTCAATGTGTGTTGGGCCGAGGCCGAAAGGAAGCAATCCCCTTCTACGCAAAACCCTTCATGCGCTTCCAACTGCAGCTTGCCTTCTATGTCATAAAACTCCTCGAAGCAAAAACTCCCAATGTCAAACAATAATAGGAAGATATTTAATATAAAGCAGCGAAGGAAGCATTGTGCCATTGAGCAAATGTTGCTGCTGCAATAAAAATTAAAGAAAGCGTTCAGAGGAGAAGTAGGATAGTAGTTCCCAACATGTTATCTTGTGCCATGCTTTAGATTAAGAAGCCATTAATGTAGATTTCCATGGATGTATGTAGATTTTTATTTTAAACCACTTTGTATGGTTGCAGACAACGCTGCTTTGTATGGTTGATAACATCTCACAAGTTTTCGACCATTCCATCTTGACATCACAATTATTTACTCGTTGCTATGCATCCTTCAAATGATGATTCACACAGACTCTGGCCTCAAATTCTTAAACATGGGTCCAAACCAAACACAGTCCATCAATAACGCTGAAATTTTGTATCTCTACATCGCCGTCATTTGTGCTTCTCTTCCTAAGCACGAGTAGTCAATGGCATTCTCAATGCTTAATGAAGACTATTGTTAGACTATGTCATCCATTGTGACTACTCTTTGGACTGCTAGCATATCTCTTGAAAACTCAAGGTATACTTCATTTCCACAACCTGTAAATTTTAATCATTGTGTGGAATGGAGGGTTTGTACAGGGAGGCGGTGATCTTCAAGGTGTTATCCAGTTGATACCATGGCAACCAAGTGAATCAAATTACTATGGCCTCTAGGAATCTATGAAACCAGAAAGTGAGAAACAGAGTTGAGAGGTTTGGCATTCCAAAAGCGAGCAGAGAGAATAAAAAAAAATGTGGAAAACATAAAACAAAACCTTCATTATTTACATGGTTGAAATTGTAATAATCACATTTAACTATACGTATACGGAGGTAGTGTCTTATTAATTAATTTTTTTAAAATGATAAAATTTTAATACAATATATTTTAGAATTCTAAAGTGTTATGTGTAAACTTAACTATAAAAATATTGCCAAAATTATATGTGGACAAACATGCGTTATTCATTTCAAAAGTTTATTTTTAGAAAATGATGTAGAGATATTGTTTTGGTTAACCATTTATAAACAATCTCCATATTATTATTCCTTATGCTAACTTTATTTTTGCGCTAAATAAGTTATATTCTTTATATTTAAATGACTAGTGTGTTGGAAATTTAATTCCAAAATTAATCTCAATGGCCGCCTTAAACATACTATCAACCATCACTCACAACCACCATACTTGCCCAGCCAACTTCGGCAGGTTGCGATTTTGTTGGAGGCGAAAGATGTACAAATCGCTCATACTATGTCTGAAATATTTTCTGTGTCCTAAATTAATGAATCAAAGTTGTATGTTTCCCTAAATTCTTTTATATGGTTGAGCCACTGAGAGAGAGTCGAGTGTGAAAGTATGTGAAAGTATGAGAGGTGTGTTATTTAAATTAGTTTTTTGACTATATATATGGGAAATCTTTAGGGAACTTTGATTGCAGAGGATTACCCATCAAGCTTGTGATTTCAATCAACTCCAGCGGGATTTTAGAGAAATTTGACGAGAAAAAACCACCATAAAATCTTCCAAAAATTTGCACTAAAGACAGCTCCTAAAATATTGGTGGGTTTGTAAAAAGATTTTCTTTTTTTACCTCGAGCTGTAGCCTCCATTTACCAAGCGAATGTATTTTCATATGTTTTATATCATAATCTACAGTATGGTTTGTTGCACTATGGTTTTAAACCTATTTTATATCATAATCTACAGTATGGTTTGTTGCACTATGGTTTTAAACCTATTTTATATCATAATCTACAGTATGGTTTGTTGCAATATGGTTTTAAACCTTCATGGGTAAATGTTTTTCTGTGATTTATTTTCTGTGTTTTATTTAGCCTTTGTCTAGTTGCGATTTTCTTGGGGCAAGTGAAGATTTTCTTTGTCGTTATTTCGGAGTCAAACTCCTGGCCCTTGTAAAATTTTCTAACATGGTATAGTCAAGCTCCTCTCCTCTGGCCCTTTGTAAAATTTTCTAACATGGTATAGTCAAACTCCTTTCCTTTGCACTTCGTAAAATTTTCTAACATGGTATGAGAGAGTGGGTTATACTCTCATAGTGTAAAAACAAGTGTTTTTAGTATGAGTTAAAAATTATTGTTACGGAAAATTTATTTTGGAGCGTTTTTTGAGTCAAACTCCTCTTCTCTTCTGCTTGTCAAATTTTCTACACTCAAATGAAAACATTAAGCACAAGATTGAATAATCCACAAGTGTTTTTACTATGGCTAAAAAATTATTTTTAGGGTAGATTTATTTTGGAGCGTATTTGCCAGTAGGTAGAAAGTTTTTTTTACACTCAGAAATGGAAACATCAAGCACAAGATTGAATACAACTCCTTGTCTCAATCATAAAGGGATTTGTTTAGGGACAATAGGAAGAATTATGAAAAATCCCTCTTCTACATTTTCAGGTCATTCATGAAAGTAGTTTCCCAAGGGTTGGGTTGTAGCAGAAACAAAGTCCAGGAAAGCATGGGAAACCCTCCATAAAGCGTACCAAGGCATGGAAAAAGTGAACACAACAAAGCCACAAATGCTAAGGAGAGACTTTGAAATGCTTTGTATGAAAGAGTATGAGAATGTAGACTCGCTTTTACACATGTAATTGGACTAGTTACTCAAATCAGGTCTCATGGTGAGACATTCAAGGAAAGGAGAATAGTTGAGAATGTTTTGAGAAGTATGCCAACAAGGTTTGATGCCATTGTTGTGGCCATAGAAGAGACAAAGCATCTCTCATAGTTCACAGTGGATGAGCTTCATGCATCACTGGTTTCTCATGAACATAGACTAAATAGAGAAATAAGCGCCTCATTGGAGCTTGCCTTCAAGACAAAAGTTTCATTTGGTCAACGTAGAGGCAAAGGAAGATCATATACTAGAGGAAGGGGAAGAATCCCACAAAGAGGTGGAAGAAGAAAGCTTTCAAGCTCAAGTGGAAGGGGAGGCAATCAAAATCCAAGTCAAGCCCCAAGCCAAAATCAATCAGAGGGTTAGAGGTATGATAAATCTCAAGTCCAATGTCATTACTGTAAGAAGTATGGTCATTATGCAAATGAATGTAGAAAGAAGCAATATGACATTAGTAACAAACCAAGTGTAAACTTCACAAAAGAAAATCAGAATCATGATAGCATGTTTTTAGCTTGTAATGTAGCACAAGAAAGACAAAGTGATATATGGTATCTAGATTTATGGTGTAGCAACCACATGTTAGGCAACCTAGAAATGTTTTCCAATCTAGATGAAAGTGTGAAATCTGAGGTGACATTAGGGACTGATAACAAAGTCTCTGACATGGGAAAAGGAAGAGTTAATATCCTAACAAAGAAGGGGGAGAAGAATTACATCTCAAATGTTTACTTTGTCCGGGGTTTGAAGCATAACCTCATAAGCGTTGGAAAACTCATGCAAAACATCTACAATATTTTTTTCAAAAATGATGTGTGCACAATTATGGATAAGCCTCCAAGAAAGAAGCTGATTGTAAAGGTTCATATTAAAAACAATAGAATGTTTCCCATAAAAATAAGATCATATTTGGAGGAAGAAGGTGCACAAGCAGAACTATCAACTCACAAGAGGATGAAACAAATATGTATATGTCACGAAAGTAAACATTCAAGCAGAGGTCAAAGATTAAAATTGGTTATGGCACTTGAGATTTGGTCATCTCAACTTTGGACGTTTGAATTTGCTGCATAGGAAAAGCATGGTGAAGGGGTTGATGCTTATAAAAAAACTAGACAACCTAAGTGAAGGATGTATCTTAGGCAAACAACATAGAGAGACAGTTCGAGTATGAAAGTCAAAAGGGAAAAGGAACCTTTGGAGATTGTCCATTCAGATTTATGTGGACCAATAAAGAAACCATATATTGGTGGCAACCATTATTATTTGACCTTCATATATGAATACACAAGGAAGACATGGGTCTATCTCCTAAAATAGAGAGGTGATGTGTTTGATAGCTTTTGCCAATACAAGGCTCTTGTTGAGAATAAATGTGGATACTACATCAAAGTCTTGAGGACTGATAGAGGTGGCAAATAAATCTCAATTGAATTCCTTCATTTTTGCAGGGAGCATGAAAATCACAAGGAATTTACAACAAGGTATACACCTCAACAAAACGGTCTAGAGGAAAGGAAGAATAGGACCATTATGGAAATGTAAAGGAGTATGTTGAAGGAAAAACATTTTCCAAATTATTATTCGGCCGAAGTTGTCACTTGTGCATCGTATATCATTAATAGGTGTCCAACCAAAGGTGTCAAGAATGTGGTTCCTGAGGAGGCATGGAGTGGAACAAAGAATAGTGTCACTCACATGAGAGTCTTTGGATGTGTGGCATATGCACATGCCTCAGGTGGGTTGAGGAAGAAGTTGGAAAACAAGGAGAAGAAATGCATTTTTTTTCATACAGTGATGAATCCAAGGCATACAAGCTCTACAATCCATCAACCAAGAAGGTCATAATCAACAGATATGTGTAGCTCATAAAAGGGGAAGCATGGGACGGAAGTGTAGAGAAGACAACCAATGTGAAACCATGTATACCACATGAAAACAAAGAGGAATTGATAGGAGAAAGCAATTCCTCAGTAGTGACTCTCTCTACTCCTATTCAACCGCAACAAGGAAAGAAACAAGTAATACCATCAACAAATAATAGGATGGTGTCATGCAGTAAAAAAAGTGCTCCTCCAAGCATGTCACAAAGCACAACACTAAGTGACATGTCAAGCCTCTTTTCAACAAGCATAAGAAGACTGAAATTCAGAAGTTTAAATGAAATTTATGAGCAAGATGAAGTTGATAGTAGCATTGGTCTGAATTCCTTATTTGCATTATTTTGTCATGTAGATGACCCAATGATCCAGGTCCGGGTGTGAAGAAGGACCCTCCCAATACCTTTTACTTTCGTGATGTGTTAAATTTCAATTTTAAAAGAACATAAATGAATACATGTGCATACTGTAACGAAAATGAATATATCAATCATCAACACATGAAAACATAAGCCGTTGATAACCGAGTTCATCCAGGAGGGACTACGTCTCAGGGCCCTATTCAAGATGGTGTAGACCGCTGCATTAGGTGCTGACAATAGAAGTGATTTACACAAGAGATTATGTCTTGATCATACAAGGAAGAAGTCCCTCATGTAGGAGTGGCTCTAAGAGATGTTCCATAACTAGAACTCTCAATCAAAAGACTCCTATTAGTATAACACAAAAACATGCATGGTGCGCATCTCACCAACATGGCACAAAAGGAATGTCAAAGAAAAACACATGCATGATGACAACAAGAGTAGCCCAGCAACATACAATAGGGGATCTCAAAGCATAACATGAAGAGTTATGACAACAAGTACATCATATAGAAGATTTTGCATAACATGAAGCAAGGAATCATGACAACATGACATAAACAAGATCCTGCATCAATATCAATTAAGGATCCATGTAGCATAATGTAAAAGAAGAAGTACATGACCAATAACCATATACCTCACACCACGGGCCATCTGAAGATGTGGATGAAGAAGTGGATAAAATGATCCACAGTGAACATTTGTTCACATTGTCAATGCGCCGGTACATCCCGATATCGATCTGGACTTTGGCTCCCCATGCATCGATAGCTTTCTGGCCTATCGTAACCTAGGCATATGAATCAAACTATCAAAGTGTTGAAGCTTACTGAATATCAATTTCACAGAATTGATTGCAAGATGAAGAATCGATCAAAGAAGAGCCAATCAAAGAATCATTTATCAAAATATGAATTGATCACAAGAAGAGGAATCGATCATAAAGAGAAGAACTGCTTTGGACTCTTGGCTCTATAGCTCGCTCGCTATCTAGATTTGTAGCACTTTGGCTTATTTCACTGCAGCTCTAAATCTATCTAAATTTCAAGCACTATGACTCTATGGCTATCTACATTATGGATTGATCCAGCTTTGTGGCTCTCTGGGGTTCAAGTGCTAGGCTGAATTCAATCTCTCTCTGGCATGCAGGCTCTCAAGCCTCTTCCTCGCAGCCTTTCCGCAAAGCCTCTCGGGCTTTCCGTAATACTGCTCTCGCCCATTGCTACACAAGCTTTCACCTTCCCCGGCTCTCTGCATCCATGCATTGGTCACTCTATTAGGATTTTGAACTGTGAGGCACTCTCTAGAATGTAGGCTCTCTTGCCTTTTTCTGCCCTTGGTTCTCTGTTCCTCATCATGTTTTATAACACGTTTGGGGACATGGTTTCTTAGAAATCAGAGTTGTTTTGTTCAGAATAGAAATCGTTTGCATAGAAGCATCGGGGATGCAACAAAATCCTCCAAAATGGCCTTTTTGTTTGTTAAAACAGAAATAGATAGAAATACTGAAAACATTGGAAATTCCGACCAAAATCATAAAATACCAGACTTTAAAATATTTTAAATTGGCCCTAAAAACCCTATTAGGTCTTCTTTAGTCGCTTATCGCATCGCATAATGGATTTGGACAAAAGCAAAAATATATGGGGATACACTAAAAAGTCTGAATTTATCGAATCTCAAATTTTATCAAATTGGATCTATTATTTCATCACGTCTGTGTTATATCGCAAGTCAGAATAGATGATCTCTGATTACCAACTTCAGCGATCACTAATCGCTATCGCTACGGCTTGGAGTTCTGCCTTTGGGTTTCACCGACCTGATCTGCCAACTTAACTTCTCTGACATCGTTGATTGCTTGCCCCCGACTCTGATTAATCGGAGATTGTTGATTGGTGGTTCTAAAGACCCGCCTTAAGTCCGCCCTTTTGACTATTCCCACTGTGATTTTCCTTATAAAGGCTTTAATTCCATTTTTATGAGAGAACCCTTTTTTTTTCAGAGGAACCAATGCAACTCTTTTCATGACAACTTCATCATCTGAATCCGGATTAACGAACCATTTGCACCTCCACGATTAGGGCGACAAGATCTTCAATCTGTTCCTAGTTCGAGCATAATCCAAACACTTTTATTTTTGAGCCATCTTTGTCCTGTGTGTCTCTCTGGAGCCACTTGGATCAATCCTCCCCACTAAGGAGCTTTTGGTCCTTCAAAAGCATAAAAGTTAATCTGCAACTCTCTCTATACCCTCTCTGCATCACAAGCATCCTAAAAAGGTCTCGCTTCCATCTCCTTTTCCTTTGTTCTTCGGAGCCTTAAGCGACAAACCGACACCTGCTACATCTACAACTTGCAGTACATGGTTTCTCAAATTACATGATTGAATGACATGACCAAATAAAGACCCAAATGTCCCACACTTGCCATGAGTTTCTAACCGATACTTGGTGGTCAAATTTACAACACGATGGATGAAAATACCCCAGCTATGACAACAAGGCCAACATATCATTGTTGCTTCAAAAAATGATGGAAAACACATCATCATTGCAACACATGATTTACACACACAAGGCCAAACACTATTGTTCTAACAAGTGATGGTAACATAACATCACTTTTAGGGTCTTAAAATGTGACTCAAAACATGACTAGACGTCATTGTTGCTAAACAAGTGATGGAAACATATCATCACTTTTACACTTTAAAATGCAACAAATGATTTACAAAAGAATGACCATGAAACGACAACATTTCTAAAAACCATTTTCCACTTATCAATGTGAATGGGTCGCCTCCTTGTGGTGATTTTGCTTGTCAAACAACATCTCTTCCTGGTTCATGCACTGACGATTTATCTTTAAGGCACTGCTTTGGATGGAGCCTCTTTCTGTCACAATGATTGCAGTAGGCTTGCTTCCTCCATACCTACTTAAACTGTTTCTTTTCATGCTGTTGAGAGGGTCTTTCACGCCTCATGAGTGCTGCCATTCTTTTCCAACACTTAGAAAAGGTATGGTTAGGTAAACCATGAAAGGTACTTGTTTTTCAATGCCTTGATCTTCATTCATTATTAACAACATGATCACAATAAAAACGAAAATTCGAAGATCTAAAGTAGTTATACCTTCCTTTGCTGTCTCTGATGTTAGCATGGAGATGAGAGCTTGGCTCAACTCTCTCTTGTTGTGTTGTACAACAACCCCCCATTTCTAAAAAACTTTTAAACAAATTTTTTAATAAGAAATGGACCTCCCTTTTCAAATAAACTTTGTGAGATTTGTGATTTGATAAATAAGCCTAGTATTGACATCATTATAAGAAAAACCTTTATCAAAAGGCCCGATGTAATTGATTCATTCTAAAATCCTTTTGAATAAAGCATAAAGTGTTGCTTTGAAAAACATCATAAATAATTCTACATTGCGATAAAGTGATTGGAGATCATGTATTGCAATGATAAAGGGATACACTGTTGCAGTAAAACTTGTCACCTTGACATTATATTATTTGTGTGAGTTCATTACCACTCATACTTTCCTCCTCTGCAAGTCTAAAACATCAGTTCCTCATATCAAGTCTAGAAAATAAGAGAAAATCTCTCAAAAGTTTTTAAAACTCTGGGTCCGCACTTTCTCTTTGTCTTACCTGTGATCCCGCACCTAATGGTTATGTCTCATGCACACCTGACCGCACTGTCTCCATGTTACATGTGTGAACCCTTGTAAAAGTTAAAAAGGTGTGAATATACTCTGAAAAAACTCACTTTCAGTTATTTCTAGAAGCTTCTGGAAGGAATCTTGAGGTGGCAAGTTCGCTCTTTTAAGGTTCATGTAACCCATACCTTAAGGAGCTAATCCCTTGATGTGAGGAGATTATCCCTTTGAAGGAGGATTCTATCCCTTCATAGGTGGACCAATAACCTCCTCCTTTGCACTATAAAAAGAAGTATTGAGCTGGTTACTGAGGAGTTAGAAGCTTAATATTTTTTGAGGTAAAATGCTGCTGGAACTTAGCTTTCTTTAGTTGAGTTTTTATGAGGAGAGATTGCATACCTCTATGTATCTCATTTGGAAGAGTGCAAGACTTGTCAAAGTAAAGGAAATTCCTGTTTCAGACCCCAGTAAGAACTTGTTCAACATCAAGGATGAAAAGGTTGTAAAGTTTTTCTACTATTCAAAGTTAATACAAATATATTTGTTTTTCTCAATAAGCTGTTAATTCATGGTTTATTTTATGGATTCCTTGATCACCATAATAGACATGATTTATAATATTTGCTATGCAGGTCCTATTTAATGTTTGCTGGTTTGTGATTGTAGGTCTTCAAAGGTAACACCTTCAAATGATTGGAGGATGACTACTATGAACAAGCACTAGATCTAAGGTACGATCTTAACAACTTTGTAGTATTTAATTATAAATCACATATGTCTAGAGAAAGATAGGTTTGTTTGTTTGTTTGTTGCTAGACTATCTTCTGATACTAGGGAGATTGTTCTTGTCCGCAAGATCGATTTATCTGGCCAACATACACATAAAAGGGTCCTCATCAAATCCTCCGATCCAATAAAGGTAATCGAAATCGGCAATCGGAGGTGTCATATGACAAAGAGCTAAAGCATAAGTCGAAACTCCCAATTGCGATTAATAAATAAGGCGTGCATCTCAAGAATAAATCATTCACAAAAAAGGTTTGCATGCATAAGCCTTTTAAAAATTAATAAATCAAACCAATTCAATAAAAACATATCCTGCCTTATTATAATGTCACTTTATTGCACTCGGAGATATTTGTCTCAAGTGATGAAGCCTTACTCTTTTGAAACTCCCAATTGCAATTTGTGATTTATCGCCGATTGCCGATCGGGGAAATCCAAAGACACGCTTGAGATAATAATTCAATAAATGATCGATGCAATTGGTATTTATGATATTTATTCATTACGATTGGCGGCTCGAATGGTTAGTTAATTTTATAGTTAAGAGTGAATCCATCGAGGATTTCACTCGTGGTGGTTCTTAATTGCATCTGACTTATCATATGTCAATTGCCTTAATTCCATTCATTTTGATGTTGGCTTTCAGCGAAAATATCCTTGTGTTACGGTTTGCAATTATCTATGTAGAGTTTCTTCGAACTCATGAATATAGAAAATATGGGGAAGAAATCTAAGAAGCCCAAGGCACCTCCTGTAGTTAAATAGCCAGAGCTGACCAAGAAAGGACTAATATCAGATACACCATGCCTCGGTCTGGGAAATGAGAGCTAGGAAAGTATCTACAATTTGATAGAAGCAGAAGAGGCCGAAGAACTGGAAGAGGAACCCACAACTGATTCAACAAGAAAACTAGAAGGAACTCTCAAAGAACTGGTCTGTTCATACCTTCACAGGATAACAGTGCGGGGAAAAATTATTCCATACACTGATGTGGTTAGATGGGTTGTCGAGAAAATCCCAACTGTAGACCGAACATTTTCCACAGCTGAGGGAAGGATATTCAGGTCATTTAAACCTGAAGATCTTAGGTAAATGTACCATCTACCTCCGCCCGAGAAGTGCTATAACAAGGCATTTCTGTAAGAATTTGCAAAAGGAAATGACTTGGAATCGGACCCGATCAACACTAGAGGCATTTCACGAATAAACATAAGCACGAGTCATCACGTAAGTATTTTGTTGACTCATTAGCTTCTCCTTATTGATATGCTGGCGCTATGATGTGTAGATTATGGGGACAACATGATTATGCAAGATTTACTATAGATATGGTCCTATTAATGGAAGCTGTGATTCATGGTTCTGTTATGGATTGAGAAGATATTTTATTTGGTAGAATAGCCACTGAGATACTAGAATTCAGAAGGAAAATGTATCCAACTTCCCTGGCCATTCCTCGTTTTTACTACAACTCATATATTTTTGACATCATTTGTTTTAACTATGAATAGCCCATACTCAGATGGAAGTGGACTCCCAAAGATCCTAATCCTATTCATATCTATCACAAACAGTTGTGGAAGGCCCAGTATAAGAATCATTTGTACAAAATTTGCAATGGTTTTGTCCTACCTATATATTATTCTATCTTCAATAAGCCTGCCCCTAGGATATCTCACGAAGCAGAAATTTACCTAACAGTAGTGGGTAGCTAGTTTCGAGAGGAAAAATTCACATATGTAAGGCTTTTTAGTAGTCTTACCAAACTTCATGTTCTTCCTGTATATGTTCCTGATAAACTGTTAGCCCGAGAGTTAGAATATTAGATAACAGTTGAAGGAACATCAAAAGCCCTAAGGGATTCAAGGAAAAATATGTGGCCTGCATTCCCCCTATGGTGTGACATTTTTACCTTACATGATTATAAACATGCATAAAACGAATTAGAGAAGATTTAGATGCTAAATCTTACAACCATTCCGAATAGGAAATATGATCCAAGGAAGGTTGCCTATAATGTTACTTCTCAAGCTAAACTTACCAGATTTGATCATGAAGAAGATAACTTTGATGATTTGTTTGCTTCAGCTGAACTATTTTACATGGTTAAAGGATTGGCTAGTACAAAATTTGGAGAAGAAGGACTAGAAAAGTTCAATAATTTTAGATCCCAGAGGTTGCAAACTCTGCCTTTGGATTTATTAGCTACAACCCCAACAGTTTAGCCACATAGTTAAAGCAAATAGAAAGCTGCCGATAATACTCCTGTAGTGGATAAGCTTCCCGAAAAGGAAAAGTTTCCAGACAAGGAGCAGAGACAAGAAACAAGTAGTGGACCTCTTGATTCAAACATTTATATTGATCGTAAACTAATCAAGGAATGGCAGCAATTTGATTCCACCATTAGTAATACTGAGAGCATTCAAGGATTCAGTACACCTGAGGTGACCACTACTCAGAAATCGGTAATCAACACAGTTCCAAATGAAGGAACAAGCAGCCCACCCATGATTCATAAGGACTTAGAAATAATCTCTGAAAATCCCTCCGATGAGATTTTTTTACACATAGAAGAGATGCGAGCATTAGATGTCTTCTACAGTCTTAAGCATAGGTTTGTAATCAAAAGACAAAGGAAAAAGAGGAATATTGATCACTCTCCTCTTTCGACTTTAGAAATGGAGATGATGAATGTGGTATGGAGAGAGGAAGTTAATCCTTCTGAAGATCTCACCAAAATTTCTCAGTATGCTAGAGCATACATAGCGGCCACAATGGATAAAGCATCGTAGGTCAATAATTTACTAAAAGAAAAGGACCAAGCAATCAGTTTGCTAGAGGCACAGGAATAGGAGAAATATCGAAAGATAGAACATCTGGAACAACAATTAACAGCTCAAAAGCAACAAAATGACCAGTTGAATGAGCAATTGCTCAAAGAAAAGTAAAAGATTGATGAGCAAGTAATTCATAAACAACAGGAGTTATCCCAAGCATTGAGTAAGATGTTGTTATTAAATGAACAGCTGAGGAAAATGAAGGAAGAACAAATTTCTCAACTAACAGTTTAGATAGAATGATTCAAGGAATATCCCCAAGTGGGAGCATTCAGATTTGAAGCTCTAGAAATTACTAGGGCATTGTCTAGGAATTTGAGCCTATTATGTCATAATATCTCACTAGTCCTTCCTCTGTGTGACATTTCATCATCCATGGTTGACAAATCGGTAGATGCAGGACTAGAATTAGAAAACGCAGATCAAATATTAACAAATTTTTTCTCATGGTAAGAATCTAAAGAGGGAAAAGTTGCTAATCTACCACAAATCCAGGAATCACATAAAGAAATTATGTTTACTGAATGGAAATTTCAGCGAATGAAGGCTGAAAGAGCAACATCAAGATGCAGATCAGACAGAAAAAACATGGCCGAATTAATTAATAATAATCTTTATTTATCAAATTTAATAACAAAGTGTTCTCTAGGAAAACATCCACCAGTAAAAGCATTAGAACAGAAGTGGAAACAAGAGCTGGAGTAGAGGGAAAAATTGATCGCATGTATTCAAAGTTTAACATGGGAAACCTTTTGGTTTTTCCTTGTCAAACCATATAGTCAGCGGGCAGCAATAAAATGCCTCACCGATGCAGTTGGCCACATGATCCCTGAACTTAATGATGCCACATACACTGCTCAGTTACACTCACTCATGAGTCATCCACCAGAACTTCAGCTGATGCTCGCTATTTGTCAGCTCCAATCACGAGACAATCAACCAGTATAGTGAACCATTTTTGACCGACTGCAGCATGTTTATTTCAAGATTATTTTCACATTTTTGTGATTTGGTTATATCAGCGCATAACATATTTCTTTCATAGTTTTTTATTTTAAATAGTATTTATCGACTCTTTCATGTTTTTAAAAAGGGTCCTCAGATTTTTGTATTAAGACTTGGATCGGAGGTTGTACTCTTATGCTTCCTATATATTTATTTCTATTAAAACTGGAACTGAATTCTGAGTATTTATAAAGAATGCTTTTATGTGATATGCACTATTGCTTCTTGTGAAAGTATTCACATGTTAAGAGGCAGGATCTGAATTCAATTCCTATCGGAGGAGACTCAAATGCATGCGGTATTACTATCTGTGTTTTTACTTCATGCTTTTATGTGAATCGACATTTATTTATTTTTCTATTATTGATATATGTATATGTTCTTACATCAATTCTTTGAATTATCACTATTGAATGTGTGAGGAATATATAAATATTACCGTGATAACATTTTAATTATTACTTTTTTCAACTACTTGAACAAAGTAATTATCATATGAATGAATATTTTTATTTATGAGTAGATTCATCTATATGCCTACTTGTTAATAATAACCATAAAAAATTGCACTAGAAGAAAGACTTCCCAGGATAGATTAGTTACTTTTATATCATTTCATTCTAGAATAGATCATTCATCATCCCCATTAGATACTAGAAATCGATCAATTATCCATCCCACTTATATATCATTGGGAAACAGGTCCCATTATATCTAGTCGGAGCCACCACACAAAACAGAAAAGGAGCTGCTTTAAGGTCCAGATCGGGTGGTTTTCCCCAATGTTGATGCAACAATTTTCGAGGCATCAACATTTTTCGCAGTAGAAGGAGGGCCTGAACTATGAATGGCGAGAAAATCTAAATCTATAATCCAATCTGAGAGTAAATATCCCTCCACCTCACCTTCGACTTCTCCCTCACATGCTAAATCTCCAGTTTCTAAGCGAGAAGTTGAGAAAACAACAACCACTATTGAACTCCAAAACATCTAAGATAAATCAACTCTAGAATTTCCTGAAGTACAGTCTCTAATTCATAAACTCCAGGGATTCTCAATATCACCAAAGAAATTTGAGTTATCCTAAGGTAGTGTGACTTCACAATTCATTCCTTCTCATCCCCTTACCAAACTTCAGATTGAAAAGCTTGAAATTGAACCTAATAAATTCCCTTTTCCTAAAAGAAAAAGAGCAAGGAATACAACTGAAGGGTTTGATAGTGAAACTCTCTCATGATCGTCATCCATTTCATCTTCTCCATTGCGAAGTCAACCATCCACTCCCCCACTCCAGATTTTCATTCAATAGGGTACTGGAACTTCAACATCTTATTTTCAACCACCTGGAACTTCAATATCCTTTCCTTCTATCACCTGGAACCTCATCTGCACTATCATCCATTAGTATCTCTACAATGGCACAGAACCCATGGAACAATCCTAGTGCAGTCACAATGCCTGCGCCTTTGAACCCATTTCCAGCTCATCCCAAGAAATGGTTGCAAGACTTCAACCTAGATGCAAGCATATAGGCATATGAACACATACAAAGCTTTATGTTGTGAGTCAATTTAAAAGGAGTTACTGAAGAAGACGTGGTTGTCAGGCTTTTTCCATATATCCTACAAGGATCAGTCGGGTCTTGGTACTTTTCCTTACCATCAGGATCCATTACTAGTTGGAATATTTTTCAAGAACAGTTCTTAACTAAATATGGTGATGATAGGTCCATAACAATGTTAATCAATGATCTCTCAAATCTTAAAATGGAATCTAGAGAGCCTATAAAAGAGTTCAATTCACAATTTAATAAACTCTTAAATAATATTCCTACTACCTCAAAACCTAGTGAACAGGTTAGAAGTGAATGGTACATATCAGCTTTACCTTCAAACATAGATATCTTTGTGGATAGAGATGCAAATCCTACTTTAGCAGAGAATATGAAAGAGGCAACTGCTGTGGAAAAATGTATCATCACCTTAGAAAAGAAAGCTACTCTTGAATAACAAAACTATAAAAAAGTTACCTTCAAAAATGATTCAAAGAAGAACATGGCTAAAGATCCATATCATATGGAAGGTCTCCAAAAGGTTCTAAAACTATGTTAAATGAAATGATAGAAATTAGGAAATAAGTGGCTCAGACCTCAACTAAAAATCCATTTAGAAAATTTAAGAAACTAGAATCAAAACCCCTTAATGCTATATCCAATGCAAAGTCAGGCCCCTAGAACGATGAAGAAGAAGATACAGCCTTATCATCTGACGAAATTGGAGAAGAGGAAGCTATGGAATGTCATAGGATGTGGGACTTCATTTTTCTCAATTATGATACTGAAAATGAACAAGAAGCTTTTACTGTAAGTACCAAGAGTAAAGGAACTCCTGAACCTGTCCAAGCGACTCAAAAGAAAAAGAATATGGGTACTACTACTAAAGAAAGAGTTCCCACAAAGAAGTCCATACAATGCCTACTCAAAATCAACCATCAGCTTCCAATCCACCTTCATCATCTAAAACATTAGTAGTTACAGACTCTATGGATTAAAACATCATTGAAGACATGAAGAAAATGAGAGCAAATATCACTATATTTGAACTTAGTAAGTTCAAACATCAACAAAAATTGCTGCTCAAAAATTAGATGCAGTACCTTCTTCTCCTCTTCTGAATGATGTATTGTCTAAAGCTGCTAATGAGACAGGTAAGCTACCAGCTGGTAGAGTAGAAGCTACTGATTCTTTCCTAATCGGAGATGGATCAAATTCCCATACTCATCCTTTTCTCTTGACCTACAAGATTTATAATAGAAATCTGCACAATTGCTTGATAGACTCAGGGGCTTCATCAAATATAATGCCAGCTTCAGTGCGTTCTAAACTGAATATTAAACCCCAAAGGTCTGTAGTGCATATTGTCCAGTTGGATAGAACTAAGGTCCAAGTATTGGGAGAAATCAACTCAGTTACCATTAATTTATCAACTGATCCAAGAGTAGTTCAGAGAATTGATATATTAATTTTTGATATTCCTGAGTTTTATGGTTTGATTTTAAGCAGAGTCTAGTCTAACAAAATTCATGGTTACATTTCTACTGATTGGTCTCACATGTGGCTTTCCTATAAAGGGAAGCCAAATAAAAATAATATTAATCGGGAGAAGCATATGACTCATACTATAACAGAGTTTGAACAAGAAAACCAGCCTATAGCATTCAACAATAATATTCTTGGTAACTACTCATCTGAATAATTCTTTCGTAATTTTAGTGCTCAATCATCACCTGTCTTAGTTAATAGTTTCACATCTTAAATTGAAAATGTTTCCCAAACAGATATATCAAGATGTGTTAAAATTACTGAGGAAATAGTAAATAAAACTATAGATAAACCTTTATTTTGGTCACTATATTTTGATGGGTCTAAATCTAATGAAGGTGCAAGAGCAGGATGTATTTTAGTTAGTCTTGAAGGAGAAAATACTATGCTATCATGTAGATTAGAATTTGAGTGCACAAATAATACTGTTGAATATGAATCCTTGATTAAAGGACTTTACAAAGCAATTGGACTTAAGGTGCAATATTTAAAAGTGTTCGGTGACTCTAAAATTGATATAAAGCAAGTCAGAAATACTATACATTGCCTTTCTAGTCACCTTAAACATTATCAATCCTTGATAAAAGACCTTGTATCTCATTTTCTAGCATTTAATGTTTCTCCCATTCCTAGATCTCAGAATGCAGCAGCAGATTTACTAGCCAATGTTGCTTCTAAGCTGCTTCCATCTGAAGATTATAGTCTCGATAGATTTTTAGTAGGGTTAATTTTCAAACCATTGGTTCCCAATAACGTCACTAACTGGTGAGTATTCAATCATGATGATGACATTTTAATTTTCTTAACTTCTGATAAGTCCTATGATGATCAAATCATTGATGACATTTAGCATGACCTTCAAATGAAGCAAAAACTTGAAGAAAATTAAATACCTAAACCAGTGGTCAAACTTGAATACCTTTATGACATCAAAGATAGTTTTAAACAAGTTATGAATTCAAAGTTTCAAAGTTCTACTTTAAGTTTTGAATTAATAAATCTTGGCACAGAGGCCAAGCCACAAAATATAAATCTGGGATTAGGACTTACTTCAGAAGAAAAGTTTGCATTTATCAGATTATTGAATAGATATAAAAATGTCTTCACTTGGAATTATGATGACTTGAAAACACATGATACTTCTATCATACAACATACAATTCTAATGATATCTGAATAAAAGCCAATACAACAGAAATTAAGGAAAATTAATCTGAACCTTGAAAGTCAAATAAAAGTTGAGTTAAAAAAACTCTTGAAGGCTAATATAATTTTTCGTGTTAGACATTCAAAGTGAGTATCCAACTTGGTGCCTGTGAGAAAGAAGAATGGTGAAACTAGAATTTGCATTGATTTCAGAAATCTTAATAAGGCAAGCCAAAAAGGTAACTTCCCACTACCAACGATGGAGCAAACTCTGCATTCAGTAGCTGGTTCTAAATTAATGTCTTTCTTAGATGCTTTTTCAAGGTATAACCAAATCTTGGTGCACCCCGATGACAGATTGAAGACTACTTTCAGAAATAAGTGGGGAACTTATGCCTATCAAAAAATGCCTTTCAGTTTAATTAATGATGGAACTACCTTCCAAAGAGCAATCGATATAGCATTCAAAGGTCTAATTAATAAATCAGTATTTGTCTATTTGGATGACATTACTGTCTTCTCTAAGAAAATGGAAAATCATTTACATGATTTGAAACAAATCTTCGAACGTTGTAAAAGGTAGAGATTTTATTGAATCCTAAGAAGTCATTTTCTTCTCTTGACCAAGGTAAACTCTTGGGATTCATTTTTTCAAAAAATGGTATTTATATCGATCCAAATAGAATCAAAGAGATTTTTGATATTCAATTTCCACATAATAAAAAATCAATGCAATCATTTTTAATTCAAATAAATTTTGTAAAAAGATTTGTTTGAGATTTTTCACGGATTGTTTTACCATTACAAATCATGATCAAGAAAAGCTTAGTGTTTAAATGGGGACATATAGAAAAGGAGGCTTTCAATTCAATAAAGCAAGAAATCATAAATGCTCCTGCATTAAACACTCCCAATTTTTCAAATCATTTTACTTTATAAACTTTAGCATCTGATTCATCTTATGCAGCAGTAGTGACACAAATCAATGGTCAAAACATGGAAGCACCAATATCATTTTATATTTTTCATCTTCAAGGTGCTAAGCTTAATTACTATGAAGTTGAAAAGAAAGCCTTTGATGTATTCAAATCTATTAAACACTTTAGGCCGTTTCTCTTAAAGACTCACACAAAAGTAATAGTTCCTTTTTCAGCAGTAAGACAATTACTAGTGAAAAGGGAATTGGGAGAAAAAAGGGTAAACTGGGTTACGACATTACAAGAATATGATTTGGACATTAGACCAGCAAAGATTGTTAAAGGCCAAGGTTTTTTCATGTTTTTAGCAGGAGCTTCTAATATTCAGGAACATGAAGGTACCAACAATATTGAAGAAATCAAGGAGATAAGTACCATCAATCTTGAATCCCAATAGGCAGATTTGGTATTTTATTTAAAAAATGGATATTCTCCTTCTAATCTTTCCTATAAAAATAAACGTTCCATAAGACAAAAAGCAAAAAACTTCACGATTGTTGATGATGTATTGTTTACAAGGAATTATGATTCGATTTTGTTAAGATGCTTAGAAAACACTGAAGCACAAAAGGTTTTGCAGGAATTACATGATGGTCTAGCAGGAGGACATTTTGGAGGTGATACAACAGCTCACAAAATTATTCATGCTGGGTATTATTGGCCCACTTTATTTAAAAATACTCACGAGTATGTAAGGAAATGCAAAACATGTCAAACTGCCAGTGGAAGACAAAGAAAGCCAAGTTTTCCTCTGCAACTAGTCAACATTGAACAGCACTTTGAACAATGGGATTTGTATATAATTGGAGAAATTATTCCACATTGATCCCAACAACACAGATATATCCTTACAGCCACAGATTACTTTACTAAGTGGGTAGAAGCAATTCCTTTGAAGGCAACAAACTCTAAGGAAATCATTGAATTAATAGACCAGTTCATCATTACTAGGTTTTGTGTTCCAAACACTCTTATTTTTGATAATGCATCTTATTTCTCTAGTAAGTCCATACTTGAATTTTCTATCAAAAGAGGATTCAGATCGAAATATTCTGCAAACTACTACCCTCGAGGTAATGGTTTAGTAGAATCCACCAATAAGAATCTTATCAAAATCATTAAGATAACTATTGATAAGAATCATAAGAATTGGCATAAGTCCTTGATATTTTCATTATGGGTAGACGTACAACATAGAAGGCCTCAACAGACACTTCTCCATTTAATCAGGTGTATGGAAAGGAGGTTGGCTTACCAGCAAACTTATTTCTTCCATCACTAGCCTTAGCGTAGTTTATTGAAGAAAATCCCTCATCTTATATTGAATTGAGACATAATCAGATCTTGAAATTAGAATAAGGAGAGAAAGCCTTAACTACACATGCGAACCATCAATATATTATTAAGTCTTCTTTTGGTACAACTTCCACTGGCCCAAAACTTTTACAAGTTGGTGATCTTATTTTGAAATGAGACAAAGCCTACGCGGATAAAGGAAAACAAACTAAATTTCAAAAAATGTGGCTTGGACCATTTCAAATCAGCGAAAAGATAGGCCTATCAACATTTATATTGTAAGATCTATCAAGAAAGAGAGATTCTCTTCTTGTCAATGGACTTATTTTGAAAAAATTCTTCACTTGAGGAGGTAACCCCTTCTCACTTTGTAAATATTCAATTTTTAGCTATATTTGTGTGAATAATTAGTTTAGTTCCTTTCTTGGAAAATAAAGTTGTCAATAGCCCTCTATTGGTTTTTACTATTTTGAAAAGGTTACTTAAAAGAAAAATAGTGTTAATATTTACTTTTGATAGATGGAAGCCTTGAAGGAAAAGAAGAAAGTTCTAGGAAATTAAGAATAATTAAACTTTGAAAACCTTTTTATTTTTGTAAACTCTTCTCAAAACCTAAAAATACTGTAAATCATTCTAAGTTTTAAGAGCCTGTAAAAGGTTATCAATAGAAGGCAAAGATTGATCCAATCTTAGCATCTTCAACTCTTAAAATTGTCATCCATGTTCTCTTAGGGAGAAAATTATTCACCCCATCCATAAAAGTTTATGATTATTTAGGGTGTAATTCAAAAATATATTTGATATAAGAGATAAGAGGTCTCATTACGAGCCTGCTTACCGTGATCATAAGGGACTAGTGCAAATGACATTACCAACACTGCATACCAAAACAGGGTAATGGCTTATAATTATAAGACAATGGGTCTCAGCATGAGCCAGCTTGTTCTGTTAAATTACAACCAGTGAATGGCATTGTCAATGGTTGTCCACCAAACCAAGACACTGGCTTTTTATCTTACAAAATAAAAAAATAAGAAAAGAGAAAAATTCATTACAAAATGTGTACAAATATATCTTTTTGATTCATTCTTTTAAATTATACTCTGAAATGGATGGAACAATGAATGATTAAATGGTTAAAAGGTAACCCTATCGAGACTATAAACGTATGATGGCAGCAGTGGCTCTACCTATGACAAGCGAGTCATTATATAAGCTAAGTTGGAGAAGTCTCTTATTTTATCATTATCAATCAATTAAGGTTTACTTAAACTTAAAGTGTATTTAATTTTGAGATGAGTAAGAAATAGCAAAAATAGTTTTCATTATATTCAGAGTTTATGATTACCTAGTTATATTAGATTTTTTCAATCCATTAAGGTTTTTAGATTAAGAAGGTTGAATATTACATTACTTTCTCAGAGATAATTGTTACTTCTAGTGAATTGCCAATTGTTGTGCTGTACAACAACCCCCTATTTCTAAAAAAAATTTACACAAATTTTTTAATAATAAATGGGTCCCTTTTTAAATAAACTCAGTGAGATTTGTGATTTGATAAATAAGCCTGGTATTGACTTCGTTCTAAGAAAAACCTTTATCAAAAGGCATGATGTAATTGATTCATTCTAAAAGCCTTTTGAATAAAGTATAAAGTGTTCCTTTGAAAAGCATCATAAATAATTCTATATTGCGATAAAGAGATCAGAGATCACGTGTCGCAATGATAAATGGATACACATAAAAGGGTTCTCATCAAATCCTTCGATTCGATAAAGGAAATCGCAATTGGCAATCGAAGGTATCATATGACAAAGAGCTAAAGTACAAGTCGAAACCCCCGATTGCTATTAATAAATAAGGCACGCATCTCAAGAATAAATCATTCACAAAAAGGGTTTGCATGCATAAGTATTTTAAAAAATAATAAATCAAACCAATCCAATAAAAACATATCCCACCTTATTATAATATCACTTTATCGCAATCAGAGATATGTGTCTCAAGTGATGAAGCATTACCCTTTTGAAACTCCTGATTGCGATTTGTGATTTATCGTCGATCACCGATCGAGGAAATCCAAAGACACGCTTGAGATAATCATTTAATATATTCCATGCGACAGGTATTTATGATATTTATTCATTACAATTGGTGGCTCGAATGGTTAGTTAATTTCACAGTGAAGAGAGAATCCATCAAGGATTTCACTTGTGTTGGTTCTTAATTGCATCGGACTTATCATATGTCAATTGCCTTAATTTCATTCATTTTCGTATTGGCTTTCACTGAAAATATCCCTTTGTTATGGTTTGTAATTGTCTGTGCAGTGTTTCTTCGAACTCATGACTCCAGAAAAGATGGGGAAGAAATTTAAGAAGCCCAAGGCACCTCCCATAGTTAGAGAACTAGAGTTGAGCAAGAAAGGACTAACATCAAATACAACATGCCTCGATCTGGAAAGTGCGAGCTGGGAAATTATCTACAATTTGATAGAAGAAGAACAAAGAACTGGAAGAGGAAGCCACCGCTGATTCCACTAGCAAATTAGAAGGAAATCTCAAATAACTAGCATGTTCATACCTTCATAGGACAGAAGCGTCGGCCAAAATTATGCCATACATTGAAGTGGTTAGATCAGTTGTCGAGAAAATCCCAATTGCAGACCGAACATTTTCCACGGTTGATGGAAGGATATTCAGGTCATTTAGCCCTGAAGATCTTAGGAAAATGTGCCATCTACCTCCGCTTGTGAAGCACTATAACAAGGAATTTTTGGAAGCATTTGCAAAAGAAAATGACTTGGAATTGAACTCAATCAAACACTAGAGGCATTTCCCGAATAAACATAAGCATGAGTCATTAGGTAAGTATTCTGTTGATTCATTAGCTTCTCTTTATTGCTATGATGGCACTATGATGTTTAGATTATGGGGACAACATGATTCTGCAAGATTTACTATAGATATGGTCCTGTTAATGGAAGTTGCGGTTCATGGTTATGTTATGGATTGGGAAAATATTCTATCTGATAGAATAGCCACTGAGATACTAGAATTCAGAAGGAAAACGTACGCAATTTCCTGGACCATTCCTCCTTTTTACTACAGCGCATATATTCTTGACATCATTTGTTTTAAATCTGAGTATCCCATACTCAGATGGAAGTGGACTCCCAAAGATCCTAATCCTATTCATATCTATCACAAACAGTTGTGGAAGACCCACTATAAGAATTATTTGTACAAAATTTGCAATGGTTTTGTCCTACCTATATATTATTCTATCTTTAATAAGCCTGCCCCTAGGATATTTCAGGAAGCACCAATTGACCTAACTGAAGTGGGTAGCTGGTTTCGAGAGGAGAAATTCACCTATGTAAGGCGTTTTGACAATCTTACCAAACCTCATGTTCTTCCTCTATATGTTCCTGATAAACTGTTAGCCTGAGAGCTAGCATATCATATAATAGTTAAAGGAACGTCAAAAACCCTAAGGGATTCAAAGAAACATATGTGGCCTGAATTCCCCCTACGATGTGGTATTTTTACCATACATCACTATAAACATGCAGAAAAATAAGCAGAGAAGATTTAGATGCTAAATCTTGCAACCATTCTGAATAAGCAATATGAACCAAGGAAGGTTTCCTATAATGTTACTTCTCAAGCTAAACTTACCAGATTTGATCATGAAGAAGATAACTTTTATGATTTGTTTGCTTCAGGTGAACTGTTTTACCTGGTTAAAGGATTAGCTAGTACAAAATATGGAGAAGATGGACTAGAAAAGTTCAATAAGTTTAGAGCCCAGAGGTTGCAAACTCTGCCTTTGGATTTATTAGCTACAACCCCAATAGTTTAGCCATAGAGTCAAAGTAAACAGAAAGCTACCGATAATACTCATGTAGTGGAGAAGGTTCCCAAAAAGGAAAAGTTTCCAGAGCAGGAGTAGAGACAAGAAAAAAGTAGCGGACCCCTTGATTCAAACATTTATGTTGATCCTAAACTAATCAAGAAATGGCAGCAATTTGATTCCATCATTACTAATATTGAGAGCATTCAAGGATTCAATACACCTAAGGTGACCACTACTCAGAAATTGGTAATCAACACAGTTCCAACTGAAGGAACAAGAGACCCACCCATGATTCATAAGGACTTAAAAATAATCCTTGAAAGTACCTCCGATGAGATTGTTTTACGCATAAAAGAGATACCACTATTAGATGTCTTCTACAGTCCTAAGCATAGGGTTGTAATCAAACGACAATGGAAAAAGAGGAAAATTGATTATTCTCCTCTTCTGACTTCACAAATGCAGATGATGAATGTGGTATGGAGAGAGGAAGTTAATACTTCTGAAGATCTCATCAATCCTTCTCAGTATGTTGGAGCATACACAACGACCACAATGGATAAAGCATCGGAGGTTGGTAATTTACTAAAAGAAATCAAGCAAGAAATTAGTTTGCTAGAAGCATAGGCATAGGAGAAACAATAGAATATAGAACAACTGGAACAACAATTAGCAGTTCAGAAGTAGCAAAATGACCAGTTGAATGAGCAATTGCTCAAAGAAAAGCAAAGGATTGATGAGCAAGCAATTTATAAACAACAAGAGTTATCCCAAGCATTGAGTAAGTTGCAATTATTAAATGAATAGCTGAGTAAATCGAATGAAGAACAGATCGCTCAACTAACAGTTCAGATATAACGATTTAAGGAATATCTCAAAGTGGGATAATTTAGATCGGAAGCTCTAGAAATTACCAGGGCATTTTCTAGGCAGTTAAGCCTACTATGTCATAATATCTCACTAGTTCTTCCTCTGTGTGACATTTCATCATCCATGGTTAACAAATCGGTAGATGCGAGACTAGAATTAGAAAAAGCAGATGAAAGATTAACAATTTTTCTTTCGTGGCAAGAGTCTAAAGAGGGAAAGGCTGCCAATCTACCACAAATCCAGGAATCACATAAAGAAATTATATTTACTGAATGGCAATCTCAGCTAATGAAGGCTAAAAGAGCAACATCAAGATGCAAATCGACAACAAACAACCTGGTTGAATTAATTAATAATAGTCTTTATTTATCAAATTTAATAATAGAGTGTTCTCCAGGAAAAATTTCACCAGTAAAAGCATTAGAATAGAAGCGGAAACAAGAGTTGGAGCAAAGGGAAAAATTGATCGCAGGTATTAGAAGTTTAACATGGGAAATCTTTTCGTTTTTCCTTGTCAAATCATATAGTCAACGGGCAGCAATGAAATGCCTCACCGATGCAATTGGCCACATGATCCCCGAACTTAATGATGCCACATACACTGCTCAGTTTCACTCATGCATCAGTCATCCACTAGAACTTTAGCTGATTCTTGCCATTTGTCAGCTCCAATCACAAGATGATTAACCAATATAGTGAACCATTTTTTATCGATGTAGCATGTCTATTTCAAGATGATTTTCACATTTTTGTGATTTGGTTATACCAACGCATAGCATATTTATTTCACAGTTGGTTATTTTAAATAGTATTTATAGACCCTTTCATGTTCTTAGAAAGGGTTAAATTTTTGTGTTAAGACTTGGATCAGAGGTTTCACTATTGTGCCTCTCATAAATTTATTTCTATAAACGTTGGACCTGAATTCTGAGTTTTGATAAAGAATGCTTTTATGTGATATGCACTATTGCTTCTTGTGAAAGTATTCCCACATTAAAAGGAAGGTTATGAATGCAATTCATATTGGAGGAGACTCAAATGCATACGATACTACTATCTGTGTTTTTTCTTCGTGATTTTACATGAATGAGCATTTATTTATTTTGCTATTATTGATATATCTATATGTTCTTATAGCAATGCTTTGACTTATCACTATTGAATGGTTAAGAGTTGTTATCTTTCATATATATGTGTCAGTAATATATAAAGATTTGTGTGATAATGTTTTAAATATTACTTTTTTCAACTACTTGAATAAAGTAATTATGATATGAATGAATATTTTTATTTATGAGTAGAGTCATCTATATGCCTACTTGTCAATTAGAACCATCAAAAATTGCACTAGAAGAAAGACTTCCAGGGATAGATTAGTTACATTTATATCGTTGCATTTTAGAATAGATCATTCATCATCCCCAATAGATACTAGAAATTGATCACTTATCTATCCCACTTATATATCATTGGGAAACTTGTCCCATTATATTCAGTCGGAGCCACCACACCAAACGGAAAAGGAGCTTCTTTAAGGTCTAGACCAGGTGGTTCTCCCCGATGTTGATGCAACGATTTTCGAGGCATCAACGTCTCCCTGTAATGGGCACTACCGTAGGATGATGGGGATGTGTTCCCATCATTCTCTTTCCTCGACGATGTCTCGAATGAATGTTGTTAGAAAATTATATATATTACAGAACAATGGAATACATAAAATATTGCAGAAATATAAACACAAAAAATGCATAAAACAAGAGAGACACAGATATATGTGGTTCACCCGGTTTGGGCTACATCAACGAAAAAAAAACTAGTTCATCTTTTATTATATTATCCAACAAACTGAAGAGATACAACCTACAACAAATCCGCTGTAACACCCTCTTTGCTCTCAATCTCCTCTCTCTTCCTCACTTAGAATACAGATCTACACATACATAATACAATTCCCTCATATATAGTGAGGGGTTGCCTTCTAGGGCAAAAACCCTAAATTAAACATAACTTCTACAGTCAGATCATTTTCCTAATGAATGGTCCAGATTGACTAGAAATTACTCGACTTTGACAAGGCGATTTTACATCTATTTTTAGTTTCGGGGGAGCTGCCCCCAAACCCCCACTCGGGGACCACTAGCCCTTGGACCCCCTAGCCAGGGGGGATTTACTAGCCCACCTCAAATCCTCGCAGGGGCTACAAGTCTCCCCCGCACCCCCCCCCCCCGCATGGAGGGTTGTGCAGTCTTCCTGGGGTATACATCAAGCTAAAACCTTTGAATACAGAAAATAATCAGGCTCCACACCCAACGAATCTGACACCTTTGAGCACCCTCCTTTAGTGAATCTCGAGCCTAGAAATTGATGCTCGTGCACAACCTCCAAAGGTTGAGTTATGCCTTGGTTATTAGCACCAAGTTCTTTATCCTCATACCACGTCTTTGTAAGGAGCCTCATGTTTGTCCCTGCAATTGGGATCTCCAAATCTCTAATGAAAAGCATACTATGTGTTAGTGTCGGTATCTTTATCCTTCCATCAGTGATCAAAATTCTCTTTTTGCATGCATTTTAGGTGTCTCATCCAATCAGCTGCATTCTATTAGGTCATGGATCAACTGATGGTAGTGGTTCATTATCGAAGATCTCTCATGGTCTTTATTTGTTGGCCTATTTTCACAAGTTTAGGTCATTTACAGTCATCTTTTTTCATTACATTTACAAAAGCCATTTTTAGGGTTTTAGGTTGCATTAGGTCTAGGGTTTGCCATCATAGTCATGTAAAATCTCAATAATGGTCAGTAGGCACATGAGGAGGTCTAATAAGGTCTCAAGACCAAAATTTCAATAATTGATTTTTTCCTCAAAACCCTGTTTTGAGGAAAAACAGAGTTTCTATGTTCTAGGTATAAAAATTTCATGTAATTTTAATTTTCCTATATGTAATAAGTTGAAAATTGTTACCCTTGGTCACCTTGCCAATTCCAGCCACTGCAAGAAAAAACACAAGCATCAAAGCATCAATTTGTTAAATGATTAAGAAAATTCAATTTCAATGGAAAAACATAGTTGAAAACCAAAAGTGACTTGAACATTAGAAAAGTGGGTTTGAGTTGAGTGAAAAAAATTAAGGTCATTCATATTTAAAGTGAAAAGGGTCCTCTTGGTCATTTCGTTATGGAAATATACTCTTGGAGCACCAAAATTGTGATTTGGGAGTCAAAGAAGCATAAAACCTTGTTTTCAAGGCAACTTGGCCTGGCGCTACACATTAGAGGCAGTGTGCTGCGCATCAGGTAGGCGTTGTACATTAGAGACAACACTGTAGTGTAAATTTGAATTGGCATTGCGCATCAGTCCAATTTGCTCCAAATCATCCCAAATCGTGCGAAATTGCTCAACAAACCTCAAATTTGTTACATTTTCCCACTACAAGTAGGTACTCCTCCTCCTAAGGTTGAAATTAAAGTCACATTGGTGTTTTTCATAGATCTCGCATGTGAAGAATGAAACCCTAGTTTCTCTTCATTATTTTCCATCCAATTGTGCAATTTTCATCTCACCCTCACAAAAACATCATCAAACCCATTTTCACTCTTCATTTACCCTAATACACTTCATTCATCTCAGTTTCTTATACCCCACTCCCCTAAAGCAAGAATTTCCCTCACCAAACTCTAAATCCCTCACTAAACCCTAATCTCTCCAAATCATTCCTTTCACTCCCCAATTTCATCTCCCAAGAGTAAAATCTCTTCATACTCATCACTGTTGTCCTCTTTCATCACCATTTTTCATCATACCTTCATTTCATCATTTTCCCTAAAACAAGCACAATGGCAAGAAACAATGATTCAAGCTATGATGAAGAAACACAAAGTGACAGTTCAGGAAATAGAAATTTACAGCCTAGGAGACATCACAAGGGTGGGAAGATCGTCAAAGAGGAGCCTATTAGTACACCTAAAGCTCCTTAACAATCGATCCTGCTTACGCATCCTCTCCCTCTCCTTAGCAGTCGAGCACCTAAAGGTCCTTGGGGTCGAGTACCTAAAGGTCTTTATCAGTCGAGCCGAAATCAAAAGGGGGAAATGAATTTCGCACCACACCAGGAAGTTGACACGGGGAAGGGGGCCTACTCACAGGAGAACAACTACCACCTCGAGCTACACAGAGAAAGTAGTCTATTTTTAGAATCACATATATAATACACGAGCTTATTAATTAGTGCATGCAGAGCGACTTAATCTTCATTCTCACCCGTTGCTCTTCACAGTGAATTGCTTTATATATGTGCATACCAGAGAACCGCTTATATTGTAAGGGGCATTGGCAAGGGCAGAATTACTGAAATTCTTGCTTGTCCTCTTGCCACAGCTTGTTTCAAATACCAATCTTGCTTTGAGTTTTGTGAGATGGTAGAGATGGTTATGTATCATCATGAACTGGCTAGGTAATTTGTTATCAACATGGAGGACAATGTGTTACAACTTGCTAGCATCAACTTCACTCTTTCACCAGCCATTATTGCAGAAGCAGCTAAGATGCCAGATGTGGGGGAAAGATGGAATAAGGGTCAAAATATCAACAAAGAAAACTATGAACCCTACATTAAAGCTAGATATTATAGCCAATTGGGCAGGGTGTTTCCTTTCAAGTTTTTGGAGGACCGGTATGTGCCATTAATGAAACTCATCATTAAATACTTCACATGGGAGGGAAGGTTCTCTCGACTATATGCTTATCATATCAGGTTGCTTATGCATTTTACTAGGGTTAGAATGATGAGCATACCATACTTCATTTGCAAAAACATAGAGAGGATGGATGTAATTACAAAGAGGAAACCCTACCCACAACAACTCAATAGCATATATCACTTTGTTACCATCAAAATTATTGTTTTGCACCAGTTGACTAAGTTGGGAGTGCCATGGGAAACCTTCATTGCCCATGAGATTTTCAAGGGACCTCAAATGTTTGTAGAATGTCAAGAGGAAGTTGGACCTTCTAGGCAACAAAGAGAGCATGAAAGCAAAATTGAAGAGGCTCACATTCTTATATTTATCACTTATGAAAAGTGGACAAGAAGACTTTTTGTAGTTGCAAAACGAGTATTATCTCCACCAGGGGTGGAAGGGGTCTCATTCTCTTCATCGGACAATCGAAAAATGTTATCCTCATCTGGGGTGAAATGGGATTTGTCTTCTTCTTCAGCAGAGCAAGTACAGGATAGAGGAAAGAAACCATTGCATGATGAAAGGCCTTCTAAAGGTCAAGAGAGACTTTATTTTGATTCAGGAGGAGGATACGGATTTGATCTCCTAAAACTCAAGGCTCAAGGAGGTCATTAGAGAACAAGAAGTTGATATTAATGCATTATCCATCAATATTGAGAGGGCTAAGTAGATCGCTAAGTACCTTAAGCAACAAAAAAAGAAATTGGAGGATAAATAGATGATCATGGAGCTGCAAACTATCAGGGAAAACCGACAAATGGAAAAAAGGAGGAAAGTCAAGCTGACTTCATTAGAGCAAGAAATAGAGGCTAACCGAGAATCATGTTTGGAAAGACCCAATGTCCACCTTGAGAAGCTTCTGGACAAGGCTAGTAAGGAGAATAAAATGTTGCGACGCCTATCACTATTTGGCCTGGAACAAAATTTGTAAGGCATGAACAAGAAGACTAAAAGCCAAGCTAGGGAGAACCTTAAAGGCCAAAAAGGAGCAAGACAAACTTAGAATCTTGGTTGAAGCTTCCTTGGCTCAGCAAAGTAGTTGATCAGCTTGCCTCATGCCAATTTTGAAAAAGTTTGGAGAACTTTTCGTCATTTTTAAATTTTTAATTGCAATACACAGGGATTTTCCTCTGATGTGGCGTTGTGCATTGCGCTGGTAAGAAATTTTGAGTAATGGCTTACAATTTTGAATTTATCATGAAAAAGTATGAAAACCCAGAAAATTTCATGAATTTTAGAGGAATTTTGGGTCACCAAAAGGGCAAAAAACACCTCAAAATTGCCCTTTCTACCACTTTTTGCAACCCCGGGAAGTAGTGTTGGTAGAACTGACTTTTGGAAGGGAAAATGGATACCAAATTCATAAATTCCACTTGTCCTAGAAATTAGACAAATAGGCCTTTCCAACAAGCTAACATGGAGAAAATTTTGTAAAGGGAAAGGCCTCCAAATTCAGCTGGGAAAAGGCATAGCGCATCAGGCAGATGGCGCTGCACATCAGGCACAAATTGCTCAATTTTGTTCAAAATTCAAAATTTTCGCCTAGTTTTTTCTCAATTTGATTTTTTCTCTCTCATAGTCAAACTCATAATGTAAATTGATGTAAATTGATGTACTTTGATGTAAAAATGATGAAAATTGACTCAAGGAGGTAGATACATCATGTATAGGTGGTTTTGAACTGAACGAATCACTTTCCATAGTTTTAGAGGCTAGTTGTTCCACTGCCTATTTTCAATTCGTAATTTAGATCTTGTTGAAATAGCTCTTAGAATCATGGATTCGACCCCTAAAGGCTAGCATGGGTGGCTTTTTGCCTATATCTTGTACTTTCTTAGTCATTTGTCAAGGTTAGACTCTTGTGAATGCTTTGAGCATTATTGTACATTCATCTCTACAGTTTGGCAAGGAAATAGACTAGGGTTTGCAGCATTTTGTGGGATTATTGTGGCAAGGTGATTTAGTATTGTTTTTATTTCTACGATTCAAGTTATCATTTGTTTATGTGTGCCATCATCTCTCTCTTTTCAGCTTAACTAAATGAATCAAGTATAAAGGTGGAAATCATTGATGTTGCAGTGCTCTACCTTAGGGTTTCTTTAGCTTTACATGTTTTCTATTGGCGATGTTTCCTCAAAGGATCGCGAGGTAAGTACGTTAAGTCTTTGAACACTTGGATTAAATGATACTGTGTGAAAAGTCGGTTATATGAATAAATTGATGTTTGGGGCTACGCGAAGTGGGAGAATCTATAGAAACAAAGGTAGTGTGGAACTAGAAACTAGCCCCTTGATATCACCTCCACAAGGGGACAGGGAAGATCTCCCAAAGGTCTCACCAAGAATTCCGATCAATTTGATAAGGCAGAGGATTCCGCGCATACCACCCCCACCTACACCACCACCAGTTTTATTGTCTTCACCCCCCCCCCCCCCCCCCCCCGCCCTTCGCCCATACCACCTCTGCCACCACATGGGTCCATATGGCAAGTGTCATAAAGTTTCCAGTGTTCAAGGGAGTAGGAAATGAAGATCCAGACTAATTTTGGTTCATGATAAAATATGTATGGGAAGCGTAGGGAGTCACAAATGACAATATAAAGAAAGCAACATTGGTCAGTGCTTTGCATGATCGCGCGCTGACCTGGTACATTAAGAATTCCAATGACAATCTAAATGCGGTGATCATGGATATCTAAACTCTGCTAAACAAAGAATTTAGCAGACCAAAATTAGAGATGCAGTTAATCATTGGGTTCAAGGAAATCACAATGATACCAGGTGATACCCCTTGGGAGTTAAATCAAAGACTAAAGTGCAAAATTCGTGAAGCTAACATGACGTTGACAGATGGGCAACACCGTGAATGGTTTGTAGCATTGTTAACGTCGCATCTTAGGAATGTGTTTTCACAACAGAGGCTAACAACTCAGGCCAAAGCCTTGGAGATCGTAATGAGACTGTACGAGACCCAGATACAAGATCCCAACCTGGGAGTTTAGCAGATTCACACACATATGAAAGACTCATTCCTTGCGAGGCAAAGTATAAAACAAGATAGGCAGTTCACCCAGAAGTGCACGACGAGTTATGGTGCATAAAGTGAAAGGGTCAGGGACATGACAAGGACCACTACCTAGTGTTCATGAATTAACTGGCAGAAGGAGGACCAATTCCATTCAGAATAGAGGCATAAGTAGGACCTATCACAATGCCTTAATTGTGGTGCATGATTTGTCATATAGGAGGAAAGCATGCTACAGATAACTGCAATTTATTGCAAAACTACATGCATAATTCATAGTAGTTGTTCTATAATTTATGTAGATCAGTGCGACATGATGAGTGCACCTGTATAAGTTATGAGATAATGATGGATCGGACTCCTACCTACAGAGTTTAGGCTGAAACGTAGCCCCTTGACTAGAACACAGGGATGGCATGAACCAGATTTCAGGGGCACGGATGAAGCTGAGGTGGAGGAGGACCTAGAAGATGTTGTGGACAACTGATATGTTACAATTGTAGAGGGCCAGGACATTATGCTTTCAATTGTATGAATCCAACATGGCCATCATGCTTGTATTATACATTGTTTGATCATTAGATGGAGGATTGTCCCACACTGATAACAAGGTTGCGCGATAAAGGAGCACTCCAACCTCGCCTGACTCAGAACCTGTAAATGATGAGGTCTAAGCCACGTGAGGAAGACATTAATGTGAATATTGTTCTCTGAAGTGGAATTACGACAGGAGATGAAAAACGCAAGTAGCGTGAAGAGAGTACTTGGGTTCATGAGCTTTAACGAAAGAACAAAGTTTTATTTGGAGCGTGCTAAGGAAACCTTCATGGAAGCCAGGAAGAGCTTCGCTGATGCCTCCACTTCAGGAATCAAAGGCAGTCCGGAGCTAAAAATGGACCCATCAATGCTCACCATGTTCCAGGAAACACGCATGAAGTTGTTGCGTGACAACAAGGTTGTAAAGGGGTTGCAGGAACTCATAAATAGATGTGTTGGGACCACGCCAGCAGAACCGCACGTAGTCCAGAAGCTCAGAAAGAACATGACAAGGACGGCAAGGGAAATCAGATTGACCGCGTAGATTGGAGAATATGAGATGGGCCAAATGATTTCGAACCTTGGATTAGACGTGAATGTTCTACTGAAGCATACATGGGAGTGCATGGGAAGGCCTACAGTGCAATGGTGCCCTATCTAGCTGCAAATGGCGGACCAGAAAAAGATCCTACCTATTGGAAGATTGTAGGGAATCATAGTGGATATCGAAGAGGCAAGCACGCTAGCAGACTATGAAGTGATACATATTATTGATGATAGCAATCCCTACCCTGTGCTATTAGGAGTAGATTGGGCCAATGACATGAATGGGGTGATAAATATGAAGAAGCACAAGATGATTTTGGAGAAAAAGTCTCTTCGCATAGTTGTACCTTTATATTGTGCAGAAGGATCATGCTACACAGAGCCAGTGCGTGACTATGAAAGCGGAAACAACTTGGACTACATCTGCAGGATAACCGCACGAGAGAAGGACTATGTAAATCCAACTGCGGATGGACGAATCTCATGGGAGCGCGAAAGCTCCTGCACATCAAATTCTGACGAGGAGATAGAACGATGGCAGAACCAGTTACACGAGGTAACCACGCTAAACTGTAACATGATGATGATATCATTGTGTTGCATATCAACGAAGGTAAGGGATCTGCCTACGTATGATGGGTTAAGTGAGGTAGATGAATTTCTGAATAGATTTGAAGGAGAGGTGCCAGAATAACAATGTTTCAAAGCTTTGAAATGGGTACTGCACGCTATGCCCATGAGGTGGTGGGGTACGCACTAGGGAAGCTTTGAGGACTAGAACAAATGTAGGAGAATGATGCACATACAGTTTGTGAAGCCTCATATGAGATTAAAAGACAAGTATGACAGATGAGATGATCGGTGCACGTACCTTGCCAAGTGGACAAAGGTCTATGGGGAGGAGGCACAACCAGAGTGGTACACCTATTCTATCATAACCTAGATATTATACCCATGAACAGGTATATAGAGTCGGAACTTCTCCATGGAACAAGTGAATGGCATATCTTGCGCGAAGGGTTCCTGTTAACCTTCACATTTGAGGATCGTTGGTGGGATACTGTTGATGACGCGCTAGAAGCAGTGAAAGCATATATATTTAAAATACCCCACGGAACCAATAGAAGTGATTTAGCTTGAATGGGCAACTCGGTTGAGCTGCACACTGGAGTGTTACAATGTGAGTAATTAAGACGATGATGAAGATCCACAAAAAGTTAATATTCAAGAAATTGAAGGCTCTCACAAGGTTTAAGGTCCATTGATTGAGGACCCTAACATAACCGCAACGGTAAAGACAAAGCAGGTGAACATTGGCACAAAAGTTGAACCTAAGTATGTAACACTCATCCATTACTGGGATGACGCGACAGTGGATAAGGTCGTTGAGTTACTCCGCAAGTACCAGGACTTATTCGCAACTAAGATCACGGATTTAAAGGGAATCGTTGGTGATTTAGGAATGGTGAAGATAACCTTAAAACCTGATGCAAAGCCAGTTAAGCAGAGGCCTTACCACTTGTAACCAAAGTACAAATAAAATGTCTGCTTAGAATTAGACAAAATCCTCACAGCTGGAATCATTGAGCTAGTGGAAGAATTCGAAAGGGTAAGCCCTATGGTGGTGCATGAAAAGAAGAAGTGGAAGGGCGAGATAAGAATATGCGTGGACCTTAGAAAATTGAATGACACATGTGTGCATGACCCATTCCCAACATCATTCATAGATGAAGTACTAGAAAATGTTGGGGGGCAGGAAGCATATTCTTTCACAAATGGATTCTCAGGGTAATACCAGATCAAAATCATGCTGGAGGATAGGAGTAAGATGATCTTCATGACTGAATGGGGCTGCCTTCAATACACCATTATTCCGTTCAAGTTGAAGAACATTCCAGCCATCTTTTCACGCATAGCTCTTGCATCATTCAAAGAATATATCCACAAGTTCCTAGAGGTTTATCTGGATGATTGGACTCTATTTGGATTGGTTATTCACCATGTAATAAGCTTACACTTGTTGTTGCATACCTATTAACGACAAGAAATCGCATTGAATCTCATGAAGTGCACATTCCTCGTTCCCTTTGGGAACCTGCTGGGACATGTGGTTTGCAAACAGGGACTGATGGTAGACCCCGCGAAGATTGCAGTGATTCTGAAGTTGGAAGTACTGCGAAGTGTAAAATAGCTACATGCTACCCTGGGACATACAGGGTACTATAGGAAGTTCATAAAAAAATATTCACAAATCACCATGCCAATGGAGAAACTATTGAAAAAGGATGTCAAATTCTGCTGGAATGATGATCTCATGAAGAGTTTGGATGTACTAAAAGAGAAATTGACCTCCGCGCCAATCCTAGTCTTCCTAAAATGGGATGTGGAGTTTCATGTCCATTTCGATGCATCGTGTATAGCGTTGGGAGTGATACTAACACAAGAGGGTGGAGATGGCTTGGATAACCATATCGTGTTCGCAAGTCACAGGTTGTCTAAAGTGAAAATAACTATTCCAGAATTTAATATGAGGGGTTGGCTATGGTGTACATGCTCCAAAAATACTTGCTATTTTCTAGGGGAACACTTCAAGATGTATATATACCATTCTGCGTTAAAATACTTGGTCAATAAGCCTGTGTTGGGGGGGTGCATATCCAGGTGGATCTTATTGTTACAAGAATATGATTTTTGAGTCATTGTGAATTGTGGATGCCTGAATGTGGGACCAGATCACTTGTCACAAATTGAGACAAGAGAAGAAACTACTAGTTTGGAAGAAGGATTACCTGATGCACACCTTTCTGTTGTGAACATAGTGGATTGACACTTTAAAGATATTATCCACTTTCTGACAATGGGGATGGCACCAAAATACTATTCTGCCCAACAGAGGAAGGAACTGGTGGTGCGCGAGGCAGATTTTTCTATCATCGCGGGGCGCTTATATAAGATGGGCAATGACAAGATACTGTGAAGGTATGTACTTGAATTAGAATGAAGTCAGATTGACGTCGAAGTGCATGGGGATGATTAAGGAGGACCCTATCCGGGACAAGCAACCATGCAAAAGATCCTTTGTGTTGGGTTGTGGTGGCCGACCCTTCATCAAGATTCAAAAGCACACTATAAGGCCTCTGATATATGTCAAAGAACAGGAAAACCATCGTGAAGGGACGAGATGCCTTTGAATCCGCAAATGATGTTGTAGCCCTTTTAAAAGTGGGCAATCGATTTTGTAGGACCCTTCAAACCTCAAGGAAAGACAGGCATGGGATACATTATCATCCTAACAGAGTACCTAACTTGCTGGGCTGAAGCACAGCCTATTAAAGATTGCACGGCCACCATGGCTAAAAAGTTTATGTTCGAACATGTATTGACTCGATTTGGATGTCCAAGGATCTTGATGAGTGATCATGTTACACATTTCCTGATTGAAACAATCAATGTGTTGACAAAAGAGTGCTAGGTGTATCCTCAAAAAATCACATTGTATCACCCCCAAGCCAATGGGACAATAGAAGCATTTAATAAAATATTGGATACTACACTGAGCAAAGTATGCAATGCACAATGGAGCGATTGGGACCTACATGTACCTGTAGTACTATGGGCTTATAGGAAAATGTGCAAGAAAATTACAAGACAAACACCTTTCCGGTTGGTTTATGGCATGGAAGCTGTCATGCTAATGGAGTATATTGTACCTAGTCTGCGCATAATAGTGCTCACAGGTATGATGGATCATGAAGCCTTGGAAGAGAGGCTCGCATAGTTGGGAGAACTTGAAGAAGAACAGTTCCTAGCTGGCTTCCATCAACAAGTACAAAAGTAGCACGAGAAGGCCTGGCACGATCGCCATATTAAGTTGCACACCTTCAAGGTAAATGATTTAGTCTTACTGTATGACAGTAAGTTTGATAAATTCTCAGGAAAGTTCAAAATGCATTGGCTAGGACCATATGTTGTTAAGGAGGTTAGAGACGGAGACATAGTACAACTGGTGAAGCTAAATGGAGAGCTTTTCCGAGGCAAAGTGAATGGTAGTTGATTGATGCCCTACACAGGTGGCCCGACTATCTGACTAGCCAGCAGAAGCATTGTCTTCATGCTCCAAGTAGCCATGCAAAGGCGCGAGACTATAAACAGAGGCAGGGGATGCAGGAATAGATGCAGGGAAGCAGTTCCGACACCACGGTCTCATAACAATAGATACAGGAGATTCAGCAGGTAGCCACTCAGTGCATTTCCGACCTTGAAGCAGTTTGAGTAGAGTTGTATGGACTCCATGCGAAGATCTCCGCACTGATAGAGTGACTTGAGGGTGAGTCACGATGTTTGTGTTGGGGGCCTGTTGGGCATGGAGTCCCCCTAGACATGTTTTGGGGCTTAAAGCCTGAGTTTTGACCAAGTCCTTTGTAAAGACTCTGCAATTTGTGGGCACGAAGTGCGAAGTATTAATAGAGTCACAGGGTTGTCCGCCCTTGCTTTTGTAATGTAATGTCAGATTGAAAGATCCACCCATGGTCCACGAACCACGGGATTGTATAAATAGAGCGAGGCTCTAAGTGTCAAATAAAACAATCACTTAAGAGATAGAAGCATGATAAGTTTAAGAGATTGAGTCAAAGTGTAAAGTGTGTCTTTAGGTCATAGAGTAGGAGAAGGCTCTACAGCGAAGTGCACAAAGGTCTAGTAGTCTGTAGCTGAGTGCGCGAACCTCTTCAGCTGAGTACGCAGGGTAAGTCGAGTTTGTAACCATTGGAATCATTAATAAAGAGAAGTTTTATCATATTTTTGTGTATCTCTTCCTATTTGATGTATTATTGGGTATAAATTGCAATTTTACCATTTATTTGTTGCGCAAACTCATATAAATGTGTTGTATAAATAAATATAATGTAAGGCATCCATTTACGCGAAAATAACTAACTGGTGTAGGAAGATAAGTAAGATCTCAAGTGTGACTTAGGGAAATAGTGCAAAGCGCTGCTCCAGTAGTGTAGAAGCCCAATAGACCCTAGTTAGGGTTGCACAAAGGCAAGTATATTCGGGTGCGAGGGACATGGAAGTGTGCAAAGTAACCTACATGAAGCTGTGCGAAGGCAAGTATATCAGGGCACGAGGAAGAGGGAAGTGCGCAAAGTAACCTGCACTAAGTTGGACCAATTCAACCTCTGAGACATCACAAGGGTGTGGAAACGTGGTTCCAGCACCCCCCATACTACTTCGAGTGAGACCTCAGTCCACGCTCCATGGACTGTTACCAAAAGGGCCAGTAATACAAGGATTTGTTTTGCTAATTAACTCTGAACCTAGGTCAGGCCCCAACAAGCCAACGACTTACACTTGAAATTAATCAACATTATAATGCACATGTACCCATGTGAAAAAAATGGCTTGAGCAAGCCAAACTAGACACCACTCTGACTTACAAAACTAATGAAGTCCAACTACTCAACATCCTCATGCTGATCAACAGTAATATATTCATGTGAAGCTCTGTAGTCTCTGATAGTGTCTATGTGTTCTGTAATGAAATCTGTTTGAAACTTGACCTTTACCTCCATAGAATATGGGTACATTGCTCGAGATCCTCTGTCCAACTCGTCTGAAAGAATGTGCATTATTGTCTTTAATGTGGCCATACCAACAACATACATGTGCATGATGTTTTCACTGATAGGCAAGTATGTGCATCAACTCGTCAAAGTATGAGTCAAGATCTAGCCAGACCTGCTTCTTTTTATTTTCCTGGGTGAGGGTCCCGATTGATGGGATTGGATGCGTGCACACCACAACATCCATACTCTTCAATACTCATGCATGGGAGTCCTGTATGCTAGTGATGAACTACAAGAGCTCTTCATAATTCTGGATCTGACTCGGGATACGTGCCTTTAGCTAGACCGCATTGACCCACATCATCTTAGGCAAGTGAAGTGGGGCTCCCTTATACTTCATCATCCATTTCTACATGTCATCAAAAATAACATGCACGTTCGTCAAGATGCCTACTCTTCTAGCACATCATTACTACCATACATTGACATGGACGACTACCTTGTGCATGATGCCAAACTTGGAGTACAACACTCGCATAATTTTTTCAAGGGACAATACTTCATCTAGTATCGCCTTCTTTAGTTCATCCTGGGTGGACATTATCACCAAGTCTCCTCCTTGCTTGGCCGTTTATAGTTCCTTTGCCATTGGCTCATTCTCAGCTATTAGGAAGTGAACACTTGAGCTAGTGGCTTTGACATACACTCTAGTTGCATTGGACAAGATAGCTGGATTTTTTTGCACATCAGTCATGATCACTTGTTCTTCAACTTTTGCAAGAGATGTTTGATCCTCTGAAGTTGACACTCTGTGAGACTACACAACTCTATGTTGGGATTCATCAAATGAGATGTTGTGCATATATTCTTCCCACTAATCACCAAGGATCTCAGTGCCTTCTTGGTCATCTGAGACTTGCTCATCATCTAGATCCATTAAAGAGGGTGAGTCGACCACTTTGTGGTGAGGCATGAGGTCGATGTCCTATCCCAACTCTTGCTACTCCATGTATGCATCCAATTGGTGAAGTGTCTATTCTATCTCATGAGAAAAGTCCTTCCCCTGTGATGGTTCACCCTATTGACCTGATGCCAGATTTTCAAATGAATCAACTACTTGTATGGGAACTCTTTCGTCTATTTGCGCATGTTGTGCCCCTTGTTGTATCCGTTGATGCTGCACTTCCCCCTCCTGTTTGCACATCTCTTGTTTCTTTCGGAGTTTCTCTCTCAGCTCATACAACTCCTTCTCTGTTTCTTCCATTCTCTTCTTGTCCTTCTGCCTTCACACAATTCTCTTGTCATGCTACTGCCTCTTTGCCTCTTTAGCTAAAGCTTGTTTCTCTACAAGTGGATCTTCTTGAAACTTGCGGCTTTGCTCCTCCTCCATGTGATTGACAATATTCCACTTCCCTTTGTCACACACTGGTACACTTTGCTCTGATGCCACTACTACTACTGTTGGTGCTCTCTGTGATGTTGCTTCATGCTACCTCACTAACCACTCCACATCGAAGCTGACCAATCATTGGGTCTGGACAAATTGTAGCAATATCTCCATGTGTCCTCCTCGGATCAATGAAATTCCCCGTAGATCTAGTTGAACTGAACTCTCGTGCAGTGATCCTTCACAATGCAATGTGTTCCATACGAATGTAGCTTTGGAGGTCAAATGGGTACTTCTTCATCAGTTCAGCTTCGACATCCACTTGCTTGATACTATAGATCTCATATAACCCAATCTGCAACAAAAGAGTGGGCCAAGCTGCCTTCTTCTTCCCATGTAGCCTACCTATCCATCTTTCCGAGATGTGATATTCTACTTCCTGTATGACAAGTACGTCCAACGAAAACATTGGTAGAACATGCGAAGGCTTCTCCACTCTGAACATTTGGATGAAAGTGTTAGACGGTGAGGCATACAAATTTGGAATGCCTATCAATGCCTCCATTGCTTCCTTTGACATGTAGGGTGGATCCTATTCGAATATCGTCTTATACACAGGGGTGAAAATATGACCAGACAACCATGTGATTACTCCTTTGAAGCTGCATTCGGACAACAACTTGGAATATGTGTTCACAACAATCTTCGCGAGTGACCATGCTAACTCCAAGCTCAGGAACTCCTGTCAGACAAAGACTACATCTAGGATGTAGGTAGACATGTAAATCTCTGCATGCATACCTTTTAGTGACTGTTAAGCCTTTATTACTTGCTCCTTCAACTGATGAGCCTGTATGCTAAACCAATTACATGTTTTTCCTTCTCTAGCCAATTGGTCCAGTGAAACCATCGAAATCTGTGGGAAGGTTTCCATGTTTTCTTGGCTATACATTAGACAAGAAAATATAATTAAGTATTGGTATGCCTTCCTCAGTATCCTTGTCTTATATACCTGGTTGGTGTCAAACTGAATCGAGCTGGCTCCTTTACCCAATTCCTGAGAATGTCTCTAGAGTTAGCGCTGCTATTGGGTAAGATGAATGGAGTCTCCATGATAGTCACGGGCTCTAACATTTGATACATCTCATCATAATCTCATTCCCAGTAGGTCATAAGCTTTGTCCCACTGACATTGCTCAAGGTCATCGTCTCGAGATCAATGTGAGAGACAATCTAGTGCATCATTTCTGCGCATGGAAACATAGGATATCTGTATGCAATCTGGTATAACTTAGACTTGTGAATTTTTCCAAACACCTGACATTCTTCAAGGTGTTCCCTAAAAGTGCTTGCAAATGTTTCATTGACCTCTTTCCACTTCATTTTGATGTCCTTGTCTAAATACAACTTTTTATCTTCATAGATTGGGAGACTAGAGGATACTTGCTCAGTTGTTGCTCCAACTACAATTCCATCAGTGTCTTGAGATCCTCTTCTCTTGGAAACCACTGAGACAAATGAACACATGAATGATATGGAGACAAGCAACATGCATGGCAAGAAATTTGTCAGTGAAAACAAAGAAACTTAGAGGAATGACACAGCGCATAACTGGGAAACTGATGGGAAAGATTGCAAAATTTCTTTTGGGAGGCTGGGTGACTGGCTACTAGAGCTACGGAAAAGGCAGTTTGGGCTATCTGGGAGGTAAAATTGGTTGCAAGATCTGCGCAATGCACAATCCATACTGGTTGTTGGCTGGTTGGATTGCGCAATGGGAAATTCCAATTGGGAAGTAATATAGGCCCAGGAACTGCATTGCGCAATTTCCTGGGCTAGCAGTCACTATCCTCGAAAAATGTGCAAAATAGTCCTAGAGGCCAGTGCTGGGTCTAAGTACAAATTTTTGGAGAGGAAGGCAGAGCCTTCCTTCCCTAGATTGCACAATGCAATCTTAGTGAAGGCAGAGTCAGGGCCAAGGTTAGCCTAACTCGCCGACAGGAACCTAAAAGAAAATAAGACAGTGAATGCATGGCAACACTAAGTGAAAATAGAAGTGATTGACATTGCATGTAAAACATGAATAAAATATTCAACAAACAAATTAACATGCACGTGTGTGAAGTAGTTCACCGATTTAGTGAACGTTCACAGAAAACAGTTTCATGCATGCGACAACAATGGGATAGCAACAAAAACTGAAGCAGAGCTAGGAGAAGCTAGTATACATGTAAATGATAGAAATCATTCAAATAAATCAAGCAAACAACACTCACACAAGCGAATACACAAAAAGTAACATAAATTTTGAAAAAGACAAGTTGAGGTCACTTACCCGTGAATAGTTGAGCTGGATGTGTCAAAGAGTCATGGATGTGTTGTGGGATGTCATAACTCTAAGATCAATGTGAAAGAAAGATATCTGATGTGTCGAATAAATAAGTTTGGGCTGATGACACGCATGCCACAAATCTAGGAAAATGCGTCACTTGGAGGGAAGTTTCTAAAATAACTTTGCATGTAACCCCTGGCTGCTAAATATAGCTCCCTGAATCATGGGATGCTTTTTGCATGTTGCCTTTTGCTATTCTAGGAAAAGCAAGTCATGCATGCATGCATGTCAAGTTTCCTTAGTCCTAGGTGGAACTAGTCAACTAGACTGCTCATGCATGCAGCTGCTCAACTACTTGAGAAAAATGCACATTTCTAACTAGGAGCTAGGATGACTGCCTTGGAGGATTGCATTATTTTTAGGCACAAAAACTGACTATTGCATAGATTTGCACAAATTCTGGGCTCAACAGCCCTACTGAGGGTATTTGCGCAATTTCTGCTGGGAGTGTTGGCTAGCAGAATTGCACAATTCTAGAGCCCAGCAGGCTGCTAGAAAGAATTGTGCAATTTCTGAATGGAAGGTTAGTTTCCCTCTAGAAATGTGCAATTTTCTTGGGGAAGCTACTCAAACTGTAGCTGGACCAAGTCCCAGTGGAAAACTTGTGAGGGAAATGCATCATGATGTGATTGACAAGTTGTGTTTGTGCATGAAAAACACTAAAGATTGTGTACTTGATGAAGCAAGAAAAGATGCTATGAAACATTGGAAGGGAGGCTCCAAAACAAGCTAAGGAAAAATTTTTGATGGTGGTTGTAGCCACTACAACAGGTTCTTAAACTAGATATTTTTGTATTGCATATGGTCCTTTAATTTTGTTTTCTACAACAAGACCCTTAAACTAATTTTTAGCTTCGTTGTCACCGTCGGAGGTAATTATGCGCTTACTAAGAAACCTCATATAACAAATTAAGATATATAGATTATTAACAATGATATTTTACATTTGCAACAATTTAGTGGTTAAGGTCACTTGTTCAACTCCATTTCCGCGATTAAGCTCACTTGTTGAATTCCATTGCTTGGATGAGGCCTGCAACTACCGTATGGGAAATTAATATCCAGTCGAAAATAAGATCGCTTCTTTAGCTTCATTACTAGGATGAGGCCTGCAATTATCATATCGGGAATTAATATCCAGATTGCATGGATGAGGCCTGTAACTATCATATGGGTAATTAATATCCAGTTGGAAAGAACTCCTTCATGAATCTTTAAAGGAAGGGTAAGGTTGGGGTCTTAACTTAACTCAAAGGTTCATTGCAATGTCCTCAATGACATTGCTTTCCTGACGTGCTATTTAGTGACATGCAGACAACCAAAAACCAACAAATGTGTTGCTATAGAGGACAGAGTGTGGTTGCATACACTCGACACTTGGAAATCGAATCAAATAAAAAATGTATCATAACATACCATAAGGATGGCTCACTCGATATCATAGTATTTAATACATAGAGACTAATACTAGCATTAGTTTACACTTCCAAAATATGAACCAGACAAATTCAACTTAATATATGGTTTTTGCCTCTGCTCTTTGGGAAGAGGCCAAATAAGATGACAAAATAAATTTTAGTATGATCAATACAATGCAGAGTTAAAACGTTTAGGTTAATTGTAACAGGAAGCACTTGAAGTAATGTTTAAACAACCAATTTTGATTACTATAGTCCCATGCCAGATGACAAACACTAACAAGGAGTGAAACACCATATACGTATAGACCAAGATGGGTCTTTGTCAAAGAAATGTATATATATAAATGTATAGATATATATACTTACTTTGACTAAAATCATATCACAGAACATAAACAAAATAATCTAAAATTAATTTAAAAAAAATGTTATGATGTCAATGTAAAAGGAAAACATATGTTTAAATAAACCATAATAGTTCCTTGTTTACTTTTGAAGTGACGTCCAACCGAATATACATACCTATGATTGAATTTGTTATCCCATTGTTCTCTAATAATAAGTTAATTCTCATTCAAAAGCAGCCATAGGTAAGGTACTAAGGTTCAAAAAAATATTTGAAATGCTTGCAAATAAATCCCTATTTATTTGAAGAACTCTTCCCAGTAATTTATGGTGTCCATCTCAGGAATCTAATGACAATGCTTGTAAAACAATTTTCTTGAACAGAGGATTCAAACCTTCGAGAGAAGATTTGATTCTCATAGGATGAATGAAACTATACCTCTAACCACACTCCGAGAACACTCTTATCTTTTTTTTAACAGTTTTGATCCTGTCAGAAATAGAATATGATTCTTCGCTATAAATATCTTCGAAGAAGGTTTCAAGATTAATAACTTTGTTATAAATATTTTTGGATTTCAGTGATCTGTGGTTTGTGCTTTTCGAATTTTTGATCGGAGAATCCACAGTAGTCGAGTTTTTACACCAACGTTTCAAATCCCAAATGGGATCCATCATCAGGGTAAAGAGAAAGATGATAAAAAGAAGAGCCAGATGGAGGGAATAAATATTAATGAGGGATGAGAATTAAAAGCAAAGCACAGGTCGGCCAGAAAGAATTATCATAAAACCTAAAGTTAATTTTAATTATTATAAATTATTATTATTTACTTAATATTTTTATTATGATATTGATTACTTTTTATATTTTTGACCAAATTCTTTAAACTAAAAATCTAAATTAATCATTTAAACTAATATGAATGTTAATATTTATATATCAAAAAGGTTAAAAACTAATAAATATATTAATATTAATATCATAAACCTAATAAATAATTACTAATTAACATTAATAATTATATAGCTTAATGACAATATAACTTAATAATGATGATTACTATATAACTTAATAATAATATAACCTAAAGCCAATATAACTTAATATATATTAGAGTTAATATTAATAAAGCCTAGAACCTATATTAATAATTAAAAACTAATATATATATTAATATAATAAATAATATTTGTATAACCTAAAAACTATGTAAATTAAATACATACAAACTAATAAATATATATTAATATTAATATAATATCTATGACTACACAACTAATGACTATATAATTTAATGACTATAAGGGACAAATAACTTAATATTAATGTATATGGTTGAATAACATAATATTAATATATATGACTAAATGACTATATAACTTAATATTTTATAAGACTTGATCATTGTAAAACATAATATTTATAAAACTTAAAATCTATATAACATAATATATGTAATAGTAATAGAATCAATAAAAACCACAGATCTATATTAATATCTAAATAAGTTAATATTAATATAACCTAAAATCTAAAATAAAACAATAGTGAAAACTATACTATATTGGAACAAACATTAGGTTCAAATTATATTAAAATCCAACCTAGAATTAATAATTAGAGTATTTAATAGAATATAAATAACCTAAGGAAAGAATTAATATTAAAATCAAAACCATGCTAATATATATAATACTCTTTATATTTAAACTGTAAACTTATATTAGGGTCTATATTAATAACTATCTTACCTGCTTGACACATTACCTGTTTTGACAACTTACCTGGGGCCGGGTAGATGCTTTCTTGATTTTTCCGATCAGGGGAAGCCAGCTTCCGCTAATCTCCAAACCGCTGTCTCTGTTCAGATTACAAGGATGCTTCAAGATTTCGAGGGCTTCTCTGATTTTCCGTCTATGATGCTGCTCTTCTCTCGCGATAATTGATGCGTTTTCTAAGCAGATGTGGTGATTAGTCTTCGAGGAGTGCTCTGCCAAGGCTGAGGTACGAGATCTTTCATTCCTGATGTCAGCGCCATGTTCTTTCAGTCTTGTCTGGAGGGAGCGACCAGTTTCACCTATGTAGCTTTTCCCACACGAACAGTCTATTTTATAGACTCCTTTAAGTTGCTGCTTGTCAATATTATCCTTAACAGATTTTAAACTTTGTCTTATGGTACCAGGAGCTGAGAATTGAGTTAGAACGTTTTTCTTTCTTAGGATCTTTGCCATTTTATCTGTGACCCCATGGATATAAGGTAGAAAATATTATAAATTTTTAAAGAAAGTGTTATAAATATTAATAACTTTTTCATTATTATATATATATATATATATATAAACATTGTAAAAATAAATAATTTTAAGATAACTAATTAATAATTTCCATTTAAAAAATTGAAATGAAAATTGAATATTTAAAATAATTATAGAATTTCGAAAATAATATGCTCAATATTCCTTTTTAATTCAAAATATTCTTTTCTTTTAATATAAGATGATAAATAATTTTCTATAATATTTTAATAAAATTCAATATCTAAACTAATTTAAAGGAATGTTCAATATAAAAATGAAAATTTCCAATAATATTATTATAAGTTTTCTAATAAAGTGCCATAAAGGTTACGTATTAAAATAATTAAAAAAAAATTATTAAATTAGAATTAACTAAAAGTTTTAAACATATAGTTTAAGTAATTATAGCTCAAAGTTATTTTTATGTGAATATGGAAAATTATCAAAACTATTGAAAAAAAATATACTATCATATAAAATTTAATAAAAATTATATGTTGAAATTTTAATAATAATATTTCACAACATTGTATTGTGACAAATATTGTTTTAATATTAAATTTAATCATGGTTAATTATTTTTAAACATTGTCAACCATGATCAATCATCATTAACCATGGTCTAGTGTCACATTCTCACAAAGACTGTCTCAATATGAAAATAAATCATGGTCCAACGTCACATTCTCACAAAGATTGTCTCAATATGAAAATCAACCATGGTAAATCATGTTTAACCATGTTTATTTTAGGGTTTATAATATTTATCTAAGGGTTTGTAATAGTAATCCCTCGTGTTTAATATTATTACCTTGGGTATATAATCCCTTGGCTTTTTAGTATTAGTCCCTTGGATTTATTATTTCCTTGGCTTTATAATATCAATTCTTTCGGGTTTATTAATCTAGGGCTTCATATTACTATGGTGTAATACTAACCGTAAGGTTTATAACATTAATTCTTGGGATTAATATGAATACCTTGGGTTTATTATTTTAATGGATTTATAATATCAATATGTAGAGGTTTATTAATCTAAGGGTTCATGTTCATTGAGTGCAATATTATTAATAGGGTTTATAATATTAATCATCGGGTTTAATATAAATGCTTTGGGTTTATAATCATGGTCAAGGATGGTCTAACATCAGACTGTGATAAATATTTTCTCGATATGAAAATGTAGCATGGTCGAACATCACACTTAGACAAAGATTGTCTTGATATGGAAAATCAATCGTACTCACCCATTTTCAACCATGGTCAACCATGTTTATTTTAGGGTTTATAATATTTATCTAAGGGTTTGTAATAGTAATCCCTCATGTTTAATATTATTACCTTGGGTTTATAATCCCTTGGCTTTTTAGTATTAGTCCCTTGGATTTATTATTTCCTTGGCTTTATAATATCAATTCTTTCGGGTTTATTAATCTAGGGCTTCATATTACTATGGTGTAATACTAACCATAAGGTTTATAACATTAATTCTTGGGATTAATATGAATACCTTGGGTTTATTATTTTAATGGATTTATAATATCAATCTGCCGAGGTTTATTAATCTAAGGGTTCATGTTCATTGAGTGAAATATTATTAATAGGGTTTATAATATTAATCATTGGGTTTAATATAAATGCTTTGGGTTTATAATAATGGTCAAGGATGGTCTAACATCAGATTGTGATAAATATTTTCTCGATATGAAAATGTAGCATGGTCGAACATCACGTTTAGACAAAGATTGTATTGATATGGAAAATCAATCGTACTCTCCCATTTTCAACCATGGTCAATCATGTTTATTTTAGGGTTTATCATACTTATCTTATGGTTTATATACCTTGTGTTTATAATATTAATCTCTTGGGTTTAAGTACATTGGGTTTTTAGAATTAATCCTTTGTGTTTATAATATCAATCGCTTGGGTTTATTAATATAAGGGTTCATATTCCTAGGATATATATTATTCATAAGCTTTATAATATTAATCATAGGGTTTAATGTAGATCCCTTGGGTTTATAATAATGGTAAACCATGGTCAAATATGGTCCAATGTCACATTATGTTAAATAGTATCTCAATATGAAAATCAACCATGGTCTAATGTTGCATGTGACAAAGATTGTCTCAATATGAAAATCAATCATGGTTAACCATGGTCTAACATTGCATTGTGACAAAGATTGTCTCAATATGAAAATCAACGATGTTAAATCATGGTCAACCATGTTTTTTTAGGGTATATAGTATTAATAATAGGGTTTATATACATTGAATTTATAATATTAATCCGTTGAGTTTAATATTTAAAACCCTTTAGTTCTTAGTACTAATCCCTGGGGATTATTATTCCCTTGGGTTTATAATATCAAATCTTTTGGTTTATTAATCTAAGGATTCATATTCGTAGGGTATGATATTATTCATATAGTTTATAATATTAATCCGATGGTTTAATATAAATCCCTAGGTTTTTAATCATCATCAACCATGGTCAAACATGGTCTAATGTCACATTGTGAAAAGGATTATCTCAATATGAAAATCAATGACAGACAACCATTTTCAACCATTTTCAACCATGGTCAACCATGGTCTAAAGATGCATTGTGACAAAGCTTGTCTCCATATGAAAATCAACCATGGTAAACCATGGCCAATCATATTTATTTTAGATTTTATGGTATTTATTGTAGGGTTTATAAACCTAGGGTTTATCATATTAATCCCTTGGGTTTAATATTATTCCATTGTGTTTTTACTCCCTTGTAATTTTAGTATTACTCCCTTGGGTTTATTATATCTTTGGGTTTATAATATCAAGCTAAGGGTTCATACTCCTAGGGTGTAATTTTAATCATAGGGTTTATAATATTAATCCTTGGGTTTAATATAAATATCTTGGGTTTATAATGATGGTCAACCATGGTCCAACATCACATTGTGAAAAATATTTTCTTAATATGAAAAACAATAATAGTTTAACGTCCTATTGTGACAAATATTGTCTCGATATGGAACTCAACCACACTTAACCATGGTCAAGTATGATCCAACGTCGTATTGTGACAAAGATTGTCTCAATATGAAAATGAACAATGGTCAACCATATTTTTTTAAGGTTTATAATATTTATCTTATGGTTGGTATACCTTGGATTTATAATATTAATTTTGGTGGTATTAATTTTATTGCCTTGGGTTTATAATACCTTGGAGTTTTAGAATTAAACACTTCAGTTTATAATATCAATCTCTTCAGTCTATTAAGCTAAGTGTTCATATTCCTAGTGTATATTATTATTCATCAAGTTTATAATATTAATCCTATGGTTTAATAAAAATCTCTTTGGTTTATAATGATGGTTAACCGTGGTCTAATGTCACATAGTGACAAATATTGTTTCAATATGAAAATCAACTATGGTCCAACATTGCATTGTGACAAAGATTGGCTCAACGATGTTTATTTTAGGGATTATAGTATTTATATTAGGGTTTATATACCTTTGGTTTATAATATTAATTCATTAGGTTTAATAGTATTCCCTTTGGCTTATAATGCCTTGTGTTTTTAGTATTAATCCTTTGGGTTTATTATTCCCTTGGGTTTATAATATCAATATGTTGGGTTTATTAATCCAACTGTTCATATCCCTAGAGTGTGCTATTGTTCATATGATTTATAAAATAAATCATTGTGTTTAATATCAATCTCATGGGTCTATAATCCCTTGGGTTTAATATTTAATTCCCTTGGGGTTATAATCCCTTTGGTTCGTAGTATTAATCTATTTGGTTTGTAATATCAGTTCTTCAGTTTTGTTAATCTAAGGGTTCATATTCCTAGGGTATAATAGTATTCATATGGTTTATAATATTGATCCTTTGGTTTAGTATAAATCCCTTGAATTTATAATCATCGTCAACCATGATCCAATACCACATTGTGTAATATACATTTCAAAAGAGAAGAAGAGATATTTCCACACATTATATATAAAGAGATAAACACCTTTGAGATATTTCCCATACACCATTAAATATATTATGCCAATACAAAGTTGAACCAAGCTAAAATAAAATAAATGAACATACTATATTCGTTCCATCATAAAATAGATCCAAGAAAAAAACAAAATCCAATTGTATTAACATATCACCCCAAGATATAAAATTAGGGATTTTACAAGGTTTCACCCTAATAAAATTCATTCCACCTCCCACCAGTAAATCGATGGTCAACATTGTAGTAAGGTGACTTTTCACATCAAGAAGCTCATACTTAGTGGCCATGGCTCCTTACAAGTTTCAGGTGGCGAATGAGGGCATCAATTAGTCTCTGCAGTTGTTAGCTCCAAACAATACTCAGTTCGTCGCTCAACCTCTTACACACTTAGGGTGTTGTTATGACTGCATTCATAATAATCAATTATAATTATGAATGCACCCTAGGCACAAATATGGTCTAGTTTTTCTATCATTCAATGGATAATTGATGGTTCACACGGTACTAGATTGGCCCCTTCTCGAGTGTTCCCATTCCCGATGCTTTCCAAAGCATGTGAATGAACCCAAGTAGGATTGTTATTCAATGCAGAAACCCTTCAATCGGCTATGAAGATGACCTGCAAAAGAAAAATCCAATCCTGTTCCCTCAATTTGGAAGATAATGGATGAACAAGACCCCTTTTAAATCAAAATAAAATTAGATTGCACCAGCAAGGGTGACCGGGGGGACCAACGAAGTTTGGTTTCCAACTATAGTTAGATCGAATCTCACCTGAAGCCCTCACTTGAACAATCGCATGAGCTCTCAAAATACAAATGAATAAGATCCATATTTCCATGCCTTCTCTCATCCCTCCTTTGTCCCTTTAAAGTTCATTCGCTTGAAAAAAACCACAGGAAATTACATTGGTTGAGAGTAACCATGGGCCAAAACATTGTGCTCTACATCACTTATTTATCTATGATTATTGTTATTATTGTTATTATTTATTTATTTAACTTTTTTTTTTTTTCAAACTTGGTCCAATTGAGTCAATTGGTTGGGGATATTAATGTTCCCCCTACCTGAAATTGCTTGTCCACAAGAAATTACTATGCTAGATGTTGTAATATATTCTCTCTTTCCGAGGTAGCGTCTTTGACGGGAAAATATTTCCATCGTACCAAATATTCATGGATGGTCCTTCTTCGAATCTTATTTTATCGAACCTCCAACACCTTGTCCGGAACTAGCTAAAGATGTCCCTCGTCATCTAATGGGGGTAAATGAGGTGATGATTTAAATTTCTCCCCTACCACCTTATTTAAACAAGAAACATGATATATATTATGAATTCTTCTCTATACTAAAAGCTCCAATTCATATGCCACTTCTCCTATCTTTCAGATAAATCAATATACCTCATATAAACATGGAGTTAGCTTTTCTTCTCCTCTCTATTTCATGGTAGTTTGTATGTATGGTTGTAGCTAGACATGAGCTACATCTCCCACTTCGAAACTCCTTTCTAGCCTTTGTTTATGTGCATATAACTTCTATCGATTCTGAGTTGTTTCTAGGTTATCCTTGAGTGCCTGAAGAATACCTTGACATCCCTAGATCCAATCTTTCACCAATGGTGCTCTGCTATCTCCAAATGTTTCGTCTACGAAAGATAATGCCTCTTATCCATATAAGCCTTAGAAATATGGCATCTCTATGGACATGTGATAAGTAGTATTGTATCAATATTCTTCTAAATACAACCACTTGGTCCATGGTCTTTGTTTCCCTATGACATAGCTTCATAAGTAACATTCCACCCATATATTTATTTCTTCTGTCTGTGCATCTATCTGTGGGTGTTAACTTTTACGAGGAGTAGTTTTTTAGCCATCTAGTCTGAATAATACTTTCCAGAATTCTCCCATGAACCTTCTATCGCGGTCACTAACAATGGTTTTGAGCAAAACATGTAGAAAAAATACTCCTTGGAAAATATTTTTGCTATCTAAGATGCAAAGCTTCTGGAGGAAATCACAAAGGATCATATTTTCTTAGATGATATACCACCATGAAGATACAATTCTTTCATTTGGATGAAGGTATCCTTGTAATCAAATCCATGGAGACACTCTCCCATTTTTATTCTAGAATGGGTAGTGGCTGTAAAAAACTTGTCGGGTGTGTATGTTCAACCTTATTGCTCTTACAGGGACTACATTCCTAGATGTATTGGATAATGTCTATCTTTTGCCCCTTCCATGTGAACCTCCCCTTAATGGTCGTGTAAGTCTTCAAAATTCCTAGATATCCTGATATAGGGGAGTCATGGCCTTCTTGTATGATCCCCTTCTCCAACTGAGACTCTAGTACTAAATACGTTCGGTCCTTATAATAGATAACTTCATTGACAAATATATACCATTTGTCTAATGATTTTCCATCAAGAATCTCACAGGATGACTGGTTCTTTGAGTATTGCACCAAAAGATGGGACGTCCAGTCTTCCATAATGTTTATCATGGATAAGGTGGCTAGTCTCTTGGATAGGGCATATGCAACTATATTGTTTCTTCCTTTGAAATATTCAATCTCAAAGTCATAGGCTTGAATCTTACTAACCTATTTTTGCTTCCTCAAGTTAAGTCCCTTATAGTTGAGGAAGTATCTGAGACTATTATGATTAGTATTGACCTGTAACCTATTGCCCACTATATATGGAGGAAACTTGGCCAACTCATGTATAACTTCCATCATTTATTTTTTATAAATGGAGTAAGAGTGCTCATAATCTTGGAGCTTCCTACTCTTAGAAGTAATCAGATGATGATTATGTGTTAAAAAAACCATATTTCCTTCCCTAGAAGCATCACAATCCAATACGAATGGTTGGGAGAATTCCAGTAAGGCTAGAACTAGGCATGAAATCATTACTTGCTTCATTCTCTCAAATGTCTCCTATGATGCCTTTGTCCATACAATGGCTGCCCTTTTTTCAAGTTGGTGAGAGGCACTACCAGATGTGAATATCCCTTAACAAATCTTCTATAATAAGCAAAAATACCCAAGAAGCTCCTTAATTCTATTACATTTTTGGGAGTGGGCCAACTAAGAATGCCTTCAATCTTCTCCTGGTGTACATTGAATCTTTGTCCTCCGATTATGTGACCGAGATATAACATTTTTGTCATTCCAAGCTCACGCTTGGAGGTTTTAGAATAGAATTTTTATGCTTGTAGTATTCCTAAAACCTCGTCTAAATGTTTTATATTCTCCTCCCATGTTTGACTATAAATAGGGATTTCGTCAAAGAATACCAATGCAAATTTTCATAGCTTCTTGTTAAACACATGGTCCAGACATCATTAAAATGTTTCAAGGACATTGGTCAATCCAAAAGGCATCACTAAGAAGTCATAGTGTCCATAGTGGCATCTGAATGATTTCTTTCAATTGTCCTATTCTCACACTCTAATTTTGTGATAACCTGAGCGGAGGTCAATCTTTGAGAAGTACTTCGCCCCTTTTTGTTCATCCATCAGCTTCGATCCTAGGGATAGGGTATTGATTTTTGATGGTATTCTTGTTTAGCACCTAATAATATATGCACAACCTTAGGGATCCATCATTCTTCTTGAAAAATACTAATGATGAAGAAAAAGGACTCGAGCTTGGTCGAATGTGTCCTAATGCCTATAGCTCCTAGCTTTATTTCTCAATCTCATCCTTATATGCTTTGGGATGTTGGTAAGGGGTAGTGATGATACCTTGGATCCCTTCTTGTAGTTCAATGATGTGCTCAAATCCCCTATCTAGTGGTCATCCTGGTGGTATATCTCCATAAACCTTTTGGTTCTTTTGCACTAATGCCATGATGTTAGGGGAATACTCTCTATGTTTTTATGTTGGTTTCTTCTCCATGATTTGGAATTCCACAACCCATATGATATCCCCATGTCGAATATCTAGCTACATCCCTTGGATGTCACAATCTTCGGTGTGTATGAATGCATTCCTCTTAGCATCACCTCCTTACCATTTGGACCTCTAAATGTAAATTCCAAGTCTTGATAGTTTGTTGTATGAGTCCTAATTTAACATAGTCATTGAACTCCTATTACTACATGGGAGTTTGGACAATCCACAACAAAAACGTTATACATAACCATGTATTTCCCCGTTGTTAGACTCACATTAGGGATTATTTTGGTGTATGGAATGCAGTTGTGCTCCTTCTTCCCCAGAATAAATAATGTAAATCCTCCAAATTCTTCAGTTTCCAGTCCTCTTCTAGCTATAAATTCTACATCAATGAAATTGAGGGAGGCCCCACCATCAATCAACATGGTCACCTTTTGTCCTTTTATTGTGCCCCTGACCCAAAGAGTGTGGTACCTTGGGACCCCTATAAGAGAAGCAATAATCCCTTCTTGGGTCTCTTCCTACACTGCCCCCATACCTTGTGATTGTCCCTAATCCAGATCTAAATCCCCTTCTTTCTCTTCTTTCACAGAAAATACTTCAATATAGTGGGTCTTTCCCTTAGTACACTGATTCCCTAGTGCCCAAGGTTCCTGACAAGAGAAGCATAGCCTTCTCATATTGAGATCTTTATTGGTTTCATCATCTAACCTACTATTCCATTACGGCTCCATTTGATGTTGCTTGACTTCCTTTCCCCTTTGAGGAATAGTTGGTTTGTGTAGGAATCTAGACTTGGGTATTGCATATTACATATCCCTTGCTCTGTTAATTGCGTCTTGCAAGGTCAAGGGTTGGTAGGCTCTAACCCAACCACATAGGGTTTCTGACAACCCTTCTATGAAGAACATGACCATTTGGTCCATTGAGAGGTGAGTGACCATTACTACAAGCCTCTATAACTCTGTGATATATGATTCAACGCATCATGTTTATCCGAGTTTCATTAGCTCCGAGAAGTGCAACTTAGGGTCTTTCCTATCAAATCTCTCCATCAATCTCTGTGTGAATTATGTATAAGAGATTATGGTTGCATGCCCTAGAGTTATCATCCCATGTTGCCACCATTCATGTGCTTCTTGAACAAGATGAAGCATGGCATATTTAATGGCATCTCTCTCATGCATGGGATTAAGCTGGAAATATGCATTGAATTTTTGCAGCCATGATCTTGCAAAACAATTTGTTGATCCATCAAAGTAAGGAAGAGTTACTTCCCCACAACCTTTTGTAGATCTAGGTTTTACTTAAGGCCCCCATATACTATTTTCTTCTTTTGATTTTTGATCCTCATGCAATAATACTCATTGATGGCTAAAGTTTCTTTTCCGTTGGGTGGAAAACTATCATATTCCTTTATCCAAGTAGTAACAATCTCCGCAATTGGTGAAGGAGAGTCTTGCTCCCTCGAGGGATATTCCAAAAATGGAGATATAGTTGGTTTCTGAATAGACTGCTTGGAAGGTTGCAAGGTTCATGTGATAGATTGTCCCCACCTAAATGAGAGCCTCCTTCCTTATTATTTCTTTGCAAGTTAGGTTTCTTGATCTATAATTTGAAGAGTTCCATAATCATTCCTTGAGTGACAACGATCTTTTGTAATGCATCTTCAAGCTTTGTACTTTCGTAATCACCCATAGGTTCGTCTAAATCTTCTAGGTCTTCTTTGTTTTTCCCCTCGTGACTCCTAGCCCTTCTTCCTTTCCAATTGATAGTAATTCCCTTTTGTTTTGATTTTCTTGGCATCCAACAATTGACAATGATTGTGGCTTTGATACGACTGTAATATAATTTAGAAAAAAAAGAGATCTCCACACACTATCTATAAAGAGATGAATCCCTTTGATATATTTACCATACAAAATTAAAGATATTATGCCAATACTAAGTTGAGCCATGCCGAAATCAAATAAATGAACAATTTACATTCATTCCATCATAAAATCGATCCAAGCCAAAACAAAACCCAATTGTATTAACAGATCACCCCAAGGTATAAAAAGAGGGCTCTTACAATGTGTCACCCTAATTTAATTCATTTCACCTCCCACCAATAAATTGATGGTCAACATTGTATTCATGTGACTTTTCTCACCGAGAAGATCAATATACTCAACGGCCATGGATACTTACAAGTCGCAGGTGGCATACGAGGGCGTCGATTATTCTCTACGGTGGTCGGATCTAAACAATACTCAGTCTGCCACTAGTCCTCTTATACGCCCAAGGTGTTGTTATGACTACAATGAGTGATGCGGTCGATGCTCATGGCTGTCAACTAAACCAACTCATCACTCGACCCTTCTCTGCTCCCAGGGTGTGTTGTTCGCTCATTCAATGGATAATTTATGGCTTGTGTGGTGCTCGATTGGCCCCTTCTCAAGTGCTCCCACTCCCGGTACTTTCCAAAGCACGTGAATGAACCCAAGAAGGATAATTTTTCACTGCATAAACCCTTTAATAAATTGTGAAGATGACCTCCAAAGAAAGATCCAAGCTTGTTCGCTCGATCTCGAAGACAATGGAAGCACGAAATGCCTTTTAAATCAAAATAAAATAAGACTGGACCAGCTAGGTTGACCGGGGGGACCACCAAAGTTGGGTTTCCAACTAGGGTTAGATCAAATCTCACCAAAGATAGATTGAGGATCTCACATGAAACCCTCACTTGAAAACTCGTGTGAGCTCTCATTTCTCTCAAAATACAAATGAGGAAGATCCAAATTCCGTGCCTCTTCCATCCTTTGAAAGATCAGCGATTTGAAGAAAACTACGGGCAATTACCTTGGTTGAGAGTGCTCTATGCCACTTATTTATCTATGCTCAATTGGTTGGGGATATTACATATTGTGACAAATATTGTCTCAATATAGAAATCAACAATGGTCAACAATTTTCAACCATTGTCAACCATGGTCAATCATAGTCAACCATGGTCCAATGTCCAATTGTGACAAAGATTGTCTCAACATGAAAATCAACCATGGTTAGTCATGGTCAACCATGGTTAGTCATGGTCAACCTGTTGGAATTTCTGATAATTTGTTATAGTTCTAACCCAGAAATATATGATAATGGAAATAAACCCAGAAACTATAAGAGAGAAATAGATAGAAATGCTTCTTTATTAATCAAACCCTTAAGGTAGGGCAACACCATACATTCACTCCTTAAGGAAGGAGAACACTCCACAAGCCATATGCCTGTTCATACGATAATCCTTCACTATATTCCAAGTGGAGTCTCTAGCCTCTATATAGGCCTCATACATACAATACCATGGGTCATTACCATGGTTCCCTCATACCATCAACTAATACCATGGGCCCATTACATTATTACTAACTACTTGTGGTCCCTTACATGATGTGGGTTAACCACCTTATTTATTACTATGGCCCATCTCACTATTACATTATTACCTTGGGTACTTCCCTTCGTACCCCATATTATCCCCCCTAGGTATATAACATTCCACCCCCCTAAGCATGTTTCGTCCCTGAAACATGGGAAGAACACAAATAATAAGATCTACTCAAAAGACTAGTCCACTGGTACCATGCACGTGCATCTATCCATCCAAGAGAAAGGTGAACCCTGGATCTCGCTGGTGCCTCGCTCGCTTGATATGGAAGTTGACCATTGCAGCTCTTCAGTGTTGATGTGTAGTAGGTGGATCTAGGCTCCTTGCTATCCATCATATGGGGGTTTTTGTCCTTGTGGCTAGTTGGTTGCCATCGTGTTGGTTGTTTTCTTGCGGGGTGATGTGGGTGATGATATGTTGAAGTTTTAACCCACGATGTCTTTTTCTTTAATTCACCCTGCTGTGGTGCCTGTTGTCGTGTCTTCTTGTCCAATATGACTTCAACCACTGAGCCGTCCTCTGATGTATCAGCACCTGTAACCTTTTCTGCTTCAGCCTCTGTTTGTGTTTGATTATCTATCATTACTAGCTCATCATCAGACTCTGGAACATCTTCTGCTTCAGCCTCCTTGGACTCTACCTGCTTATTAATGGAAATATCCTGTAATGTAATTTTCTTCTTTTTATACCAGAGCTTCAGGAATTTCTTCTGCACATTAATATTTATGCTACCCACTGATTCCATCCAAGGGTATCCCAAAACAACATCCATTTTATCCATATCTGAAGCATAAAAATCACCATGCAACACATATTTATCCATAGAAATCTTCAAATCCTTGTACACTTGAACATCCTCATTATCAACTTGTGCAGTTTCAATGAGTTTTTCTGGAACTTGCAATCTTTTTGCCAAATTAACACTTATAAGATTTTGTTTGCAACTAGGATTTATAGTCACAACGATTTTCTCCTTCTGTATCAATCCATGAACCTGCAATAAGGAGACACTCGTAGCAATTAACCCCTTATGTGTCTCATTCTCCTTTTTTCTAGCCCGAGACCATTTGTCCAAAAAGACTTTTTCAAATTCTGCATCTGGAAGTTTGATCAACCGCTGGTTGTCAAGTGATGAATACCATAGTATTGCCTCATCTCTCATATTAAGCACCATTGGAAGCTTCCAATATGTCTCCTATGTGGACTTGTATCTTTGTATAAATTCTTCAATAGTAGGACCATCATCTTTTCCTGTAAAATATAGAACCTTGCTAGAAGCCATGAAGAGAGTTTTGAAAAAATTCACTTAGTTGGCGAAAATTTGAAATTGTCATCGTTTAGTCAATATTGCTCAGAATCCCTACTATGACCTATTTTTGGAAATGGAACAACCATTCTACATCTGCCCATGTGATAGAAATCTTGATCCAGACACTACAATTCCAGATCTACGCTGCTACTCTCCCGTCGTCACCAAAATTTCTACAAAAAGAGCTGATTTTAAATCAGCGATATCTCCCTCATCCGGACTCCGATTCGACTGATTTTTTTTTTGAAATTGAGTATTTTTTCCCAAACAATCTAGATCTGCAATTAGATTTTGCAGATCTTGTGTTAGGACATCCAGATCTGCGCCGCAATTTTGCTGCCCCAAAAAACTATCTACAACCCCACTGATTCTTAAATCAGTGATATCTCCTTCATCCGGACTCCGATTCGACCGATTTTTTTTTTGAAATCGGCTATTTTTTCACAAAGAGTACAGATATGCAATTATATTTTTCATATATTACACCAAAATGTACAGATCTGATCAGCAAACTCGCCGCCCCCGAAATCCTTGCACAAAACAAAAAAAAATTCTCCACGGTTTGCCCAAGAAAGTGCTTTGATACCAGTTGTTATAGATCTAACCCAAAAATATATGATAATGGAAATAAACCCAGAGACAATAAAAGAGAAATAGATAGAAATGTTTCTTTATTAATCAAACCCTTAAGGTAGGGCAACACCATACATTCATTCCTTAAGGAAGGAGAACATTCCACAAGCCATATGCCTGTTCATATGATAATCCTTCACTATATTCCAAGTGGAGTCTCTAGCCTCTATATAGGCCTCATACATACAATACCATGGGTCATTACCATGCTTCCCTCATACCATCAACTAATACCATGGGCCATTTAAACTATTACTAACTACTTGTGGTCCCTTACATGATGTGGGTTAACCACCTTATTTATTACTATGGCCCATCTCATTATTACATTATTACCTTGGGTACATCCCTTGGTACCCCATATTATCCCCCCTAGGTATATAACAAAATTCTAAACAAAACTAGAAAAACAGAACAATACTCTGTTTTAACACAGCGGAAATAAAAATCGTTTGCAGAATACGGCGTTTCAGCAACGCAGTTTCGTCAGTTGTTGTTTGTAGTGTTTCAGCAATGGTGTTTCAGCAACGCTGAAACTGGTGTTTCAGCAACACTCTGTTTTGACGCCGAGAAACTATTTTCTGGTTACGGTGTAACAGCAACGCGCAAATAAAACTTCTATTTATAAACAATAAACCAACTGATACAAATTCGTCTTCCTCACATAGAGGGATTTTCACAAAAGATTATGCTAAAGAGCATCTTCCTCATGACAGAGGGATTACAACAGGAACGCTTCAATTCCACAAACCAATTTCTGTTATCTCAAAAAATTACAGTTTCAACACTGATGTGCGTTACAAAAAGGAACTCTCTATCATTCTTCTAACATGCGAAAGAACCACTGTTCATTACATTTATATGTTTAAAGCATATTTGACTTTAAACAATAGAATAATAAAAATATCTTCTAAATCTTATCTGCGTATTGAATGCAGCAAGCGGTGATGCCTTTTGAAGAAATGAAGTCAGCTGTTGTAGGGGAATTTAATGCTGAAAATTTAATGCAGTCTGGAATATCTACAGCAAATTAGATTTCTGTCCAGCTGTTTATGTAGCAGTTGGAATTAAATTCCAACACTCCCCCTTAATTTCAACTTCTGGGTTTTTTCTGCATACCCAGGCATTTCCTGAAATGATCAAAACTTTTCTTTCCTAATGGTTTTGTCATGATGTCAGCGAACTGATCCTCTATTCTGCAGTGCTCCAAAACAATCTCACCATTGTTAACCAATTCATGTATGAAGTGAAATTTGGTGTCTATGTGCTTTGTCCTTTTATGAAAAACAAAGTTTTTAGATAATGCTATTGCTGAGCTATTGTCACAGTAATGGTTGTTCCCTTTTCTTGTTCATGACACAAATCTCTGAGAAATCTTCTTAGCTACAATGTTTGGCATGCTGCTGTTGTTGCTGCCACATACTTTGCCTCTGCTGTTGACAAAGACACAATTGGTTGTTTCTTGGAAGCCCATGAGATGGCTCCCGAACCCATATGAAAGACATATCCCGATGTGCTTTTCCTATCGTCAACACTTCAAACCCAATCACTGTCAGTGTAACCTGTCAACATGAAACTTTCAGAAGAGGAGTATAAAATACCAAACCCCTTCGTTCCATTCACATACCTTAGAATCCTCTTGGCTACCTGCCAATGAGTCTCTTTCGGTCTTTCCATAAATCTGGAGATTAAACTCACAGCGTGCATAATGTCCGGCCTAGTTGCAGTCAAGTACATAAGGCTGCCAAATATGCTTTTGTACAGTTTTGGATCAAAATCCTTGCTGTTGTCTTCTTTGGTCAATTTCAACCCCATTACAGTTGGATTCACAGCTACCTTGTTGTTTTTCATGTTAAATCTCTTCAACACTGCTTCTACATATTTAACTTGAGAAATGAAAACACCATTTTCACTTTGGTCTACTTCAATTCCAAGAAAATATCTTAAGATGCCCAAGTCAGTCATTTCAAATTCACTTTTCATGACTGCTTTAAAATCAGCAATGAGAGAAGCATCATTGCTAGTAAAAATCAAATCATCTACATATAAAACAACAATAAGAATCTTACCGTCATTCTCCTTTATGTAGAGTGTGGGTTCACCATCACACTTATCAAACCCATTCTCAATTAGATAAACATCTATTCTGCTGTACCATGCTCTTGGAGCTTTCTTTAGCCCAGAAGAGCCTTCTTCAGTTTGTAGACTTTATGCTCTTGGCCTTCAACTTCATAGCCTGGAGGTTGTTCAACATAAACCTCTTCTTTTAACACTCCATTCAGGAATGCAGATTTAACATCCATCTGATAAATCTTCCATTTGTGTTGTGCTGCAATAGACAACACTATTCTAACTATTTCCATCCTTGCTACTGGTGCAAAGGTTTCATCATAGTCTTTGCCTTGTTGTTGCTTGTAGCCTTTCAGAACAAGCCTTGCTTTGTGCCTATCAATCCTGCCTTCAGCATTGCTTTTGGTCTTATAGACCCACTTAACTCCAATGGCATATTTTCCTTTAGGGAGGTCCACTAACTCCCATGTTTTACTCTTCTCAATTGCACCAATTTCTCCATTCATTGCTTCAATCCATTTATCTTCATTTACAACATCTTCAAAATGAACTGGGTCATCAACATGACAATACAAAGAGAATAACGAATTCAGACCGGTATTGTTACTTACCTCTCCTTGTTCATAAATCTCATTCAGATTTCTGAATCTTGGTCTTCTTGGTGTGCTTGGAATTCCATCCGAACTTGAGGGTATTTCTGATCCCTGTGGTGTTCTTGGAGAAGCACTTCCTTGACTTCTCAAGGCTATTCGAATTCTAGCTTGTGCTGTGGTTTGTTGTACTTGCTATGGTGGAGGAGGAGCCACCAAGGAAGGATTATTTGTTGTTGTCCCTTCCTCTTCTTCTTCGCGAGGCACAATTGTCTTCACATTCACTGTCTTCTCTAAGCTTACATCCCAAGCTTCATCTTCAATGAACTGCACATCTCTGCTTACTATTAATTTCTTGGTGGATGGATTATAGAGTTTGTATGCTTTTGACTCATCACAATAGCCAATAAAGACACACTTCTCCCCCTTATTGTCAATTCTTCCTTAGCTGATCCGGTACATGTGCATATGCTACACAACCGAATACTCTCATGTGAGTGACAGTTTGTTGTTGACCACTCCATGCTTCTTCTGGTATTTTGTTCATGACAGCTTTAGTTGGGCATCTATTCAAGATGTAAACTGCGCAAATGACAGCTTCTGCCCAATACTCATGCTGTAAGTGTTTTGCCTTCAACATACTTCTAACCATGTCAAGAATGGTCCTATTCTTCCTTTCGGCAACACCGTTTTGTTGAGGTGTATACCTTGTGGTGAACTACTTTTGTATGCCATTCTCTCTGCAAAAACGTAGAAAGTCTTTGGAGATGTACTCTCCTCCTCTATCTATTCTGAGCACTTGGATATAATTCCCACACTACTTCTCAACAAGAGTTTTGAAGTGGCGGAATTTCTCAAACACTTCACTCTTCTGTTTCAGCATATACACCCATGTCTTTCTGGTGTAATCATCAATGAAAGTTAAAACATATTTATTTCCGGAAAATGATGGTATTGTCATCGGTCCACACACATTAGAGTGAGCAATTTCCAAGGGTGCTTTTGCCCTTATACTCTTTCCTGCTGGAAAGCTTTCTTTGTGTTGTTTGCCCAAGATGCAGCCTTCACAAAGGCTGTCTGGTTTCTCGATCAATGGCAATCCCTTTACCATTCCCTTTCTGTGCAACAGATTCAACCCTCCGAAATTGATATGTCCAAATCTCAAGTGCCACAACCAATTCTCATCTTTCACAGCTGCAATAGTTCTTCCTTCCTTCAAATCTTCCCTGAGTTTGAGAGGAAACATTCCATTGTTGGTCATCTGCACCTGTGCAATGATCTTCTTACTTGGAGGTATGTCTCTGATTGTACACATATCATCTTTGAAGAACACATTGTAACCTTTGTCAATGAGCTGTCCAATGCTCAAAAGATTACATTTCAGACAAGGTACATAGTATACCTCTCGCACAATCATCTGTTATCCATTTCTTGCTCGAATACTGACTCTACCCTTACCCTTGACAGATATCTTACTATCAGTTCCTGTTGTTACCTCAGATTTCACATTTTCATCCAGATTGGCAAACATTGCAATATTTCCAGTCGTGTGATTACTACAACCTGAGTCTAAGAACCAAAAATCTTCTTGTTTGTCTTGTGCTATGTTACATGTTAAAAGCACGTTCTTTGGATTCTTATTTTCTTCATTTGCAAAATTAGCATTTTGCCTACTATTCATGTCATTTTGTTTTTTCTACATTCATTGGCGTAGTGCCCATATTTCTTACAATAATGACATTGGACTTGGGATTTGTCATACCTTTTTCCATGAGCTTGTTGTTTGCTTGAACCTTCATGTTGGTTCTGATTGTAGCTCCTTCCGCTTGTGCTTGCAGGATTATTTATGCCTTTGTTTTGGCTTCTTCCAAGACCTCTGTTATTTGCTCTGCCTTGACCTTTTCCTTAGCCAAAGACATCTGAGTCTTGAATGCTTGCTCAAAAGAGGAATCTGATCCTTTAATCAGTCTGTGTTCATGAGACATAAGAGAAGCACTCAGTTCATCTACTGTGAACTGTGAGAGATCCTTTGTTTCTTCTATTGCTACCACAATAGATTCAAACCTTAAGGGTAAAATTCTCAAGATCTTCTCTACAATCCTTCTTTCTTCAAGAATTTCACCATGAGACCTTATCTGGGTTATCAACCCAATAGCCCGATTGAAGAATGAATCTATTGTATCAGATTCCTTCATGCTGAGTGTTTCAAAGTCTCTCCTCAACATCTGCAACTTTGCAATTTTCACCTTCTCCGTGACTTGATAGGCAGTTTTGAGAATATCCCATGCCTCCTTGGATTTTGTTGCTGCTGCAATCCGTGGAAAAATGCTTTCATGTACTGATTGGAAGAGAAAAAAGCGAGCTTTGACATCCTTCTTCCCATCGCTCTTCAACTGGTCTCTTTCTGCTATTGTCAAAGCAGCCAATGCTATTGCATCTGCAGGTTTAGCATAGCCAGTTTCAACCAGCTCTCATATGCCTTGAGAAACAAACAATGCTTCATTGTTATGGACCAATAACTATGATTTTTTCCATTAAACTATGGCAGTTGGGAATTTGTTAAACATGTTCCAGCATCTGCCATCTTAACTCTGTATAAATAAAGAAGAGATACTGAATGTATAAATAAAAAAACAAGCAAAAACTTTCTCTGCTGGAGAAAATATGCTCAATAAGCTTCTTACAGCTCCTACAGTGAAAAACAAACTCTGTTTTTGACTCACTGAGTGCCTAGACCAGCTCGGATACCATGTTAGAATTTCTGATAATTCTAAACAAAACTGAAAAAACAGAACAATACTCTATTTTAACACAACCGAAATAAAATCGTTTGCGGAATACGGTCTTTCAGCAACGCAGTTTCGTCAGTTGTTGTTTGTAGTGTATCAGCAACGATGTTTCAACAACACTGAAACTAGTGTTTCAGCACCACTCTGTTTTCACGCCAAGAAACTATTTTCTGGTTACGGTGTAATAGCAACGCGCAAATAAAACTTCTATTTATAAACAGTAAAACAACTGATACAAATTTGCCTTCCTCACATAGAGGGATTTTCACAAAAGATTATGCTGAAGAACATCTTCCTCTTGACAGAGGGATTACAACAGGAACACTTCAGTTCCACAAACCAATTTCTGCTATCTCAGAAAATTACAGTTTTAGCACTGTTGTGCGTTACAAAAAGGAACTCTCTATCATTCTTCTAACATGCGAAAGAACCGTTGTTCATTACATTTATATGTTTAAAACATATTTGACTTTAAACAATAGAATAATAAAAATATCTTCTAAAGCTTATCTGTGTATTGAATGCAGCAAGCAGTGATGCCTTTTGAAGAAATGAAGTCGGCTGTTGCAGGGGAATTTATTGCTAAAAATTTAATGCACATTAATGTGGAAAATATCAAGTACAACTTTGAGGCATCCAACAGTCTGGAATATCTACAGCAAATCAGATTTATGTCCAGCTATTTATGTAGCAGTTGGAATTAAATTCCAACACAACCATGTTTATGTTAGGGTTTATAGTATTTATCGCAGGGTTTATGTACCCAGAGTTTATAATATTAATCCTTAGATTTAATATTATTCACTTGGATTTCTAATCTCTTGAGCTTTAGTGTTGATACATTGGGTTTATTATTTCCTTGTGTTTATAACATCAATCCATTCAGTTTATTAATCTAAGGATTCATATTCATAGGGTATAATACTATTCATATGGTTTATAATATTAATTCTTGGTTTTAATATAAATCTCTTAGGTTTATAATCATGGTTAACCATGGTCCAACATTGCATTGTGACAAAGATTTTCTCAATATGAGAATCAACCATGGTCCAATGTCGTATTGCAACAAAGACTATCTCAATATAAAAATCAATCATAATCAACCCTCGTGACATTGTGACAAATGACAAAAATACAACTTAAAAATAAGTGTCTTTTTTCTTTCTATTAAATTAATATAAGATTATGGTATTTTATTTGGACATCTAAATATTTCAGTTATGGTTGAGTGTGAAAATAAAACAAGTACATTGATTTTTAGTATAAATTATATTTTTATATATTTTTTCAAACAAGACACATGTCAACTCAAAATCAAGTCCAGGTGAAATTACACATAAACCTTTTGCTCAAAAATAACATTGAACAAAGGATGATGGAATCAATAGAAAAATATATAAGCATGGGCGGTACGATTTACAGAATGACCTAGCAGAATTAAACATCTAAACATGGCAGAGAGGTGAAGAGATGTTCCTTGTATACATGGTAATTGGCCTTTGTTTTCATCATCCCATTGGACAGCAACTCTTTTCGACATATGTCGTTCCATTTACAGGTGCTTACTTTTCAATGCGGAGTATCAAATTGTATAATCCTGGAACATATTGTAAAATAACAGTGAGCATCAATTGTCATTAAATGGCAGTAATTTCTGTATTAATTTGAAATTTGTAGAAATAGCACACCCAGAGAGCATGGAGGTAATAGCACAACTCAGCTGGAAATATATATATTCAAGGTTCAAAATGCTCAATATTCGGCTGGGTTTTTTGATGGGCCACCTAACAAAGGATTTGCGGGTGTGGGATTCATTTACAGGTTTCGCAGGTAGTACATATCATTTTTCTGGGGTGTGGCTAACGGGACGAATAGAAGGGCTGAGATGGTCTCCTTGTGAAGTTTATATTTGTGCAAAGAGGCTTAATATAGAGTCTATTCATATTTTTTATATAGAGGCAAAAATTTAGATCATCTAACTGCAATATTTTTTTATTTAGATAGTGTCTGACTGAGCAATCTTTACGCGCTATAGTTTCTGTATAACTTAGATTTTTCCTCTTTTTTCAGTAGATGACAATGTAATTGAAGGTTCTGTTTTAATCTATTTTTGAACGGTTTTAATACATTTTTAAACACATTGAACATATATATTGAATATATATGTCGGACGAATCACCTTATTTTTATAGAATCCATAATTTCTTTCCACAGTGGGAATCTTAATAATTTACACTTTGGAAACTTGTTATTTATTTGGAAAGTTTATTAACACTCATCAGTTCCAGTGTTCATAGTATCAAAACACGCTAAAGAGGGTTGTTAGAAGAATCATGACACCTCTATAGAATTCATAATTTCTACTCGTATTTTCTTACCAGAAAGAAAAACATGTTTCAATATTTCATATAATTTCCCTAAAAATGCAATTTCTTCTGCCATTATAGAATATAATTTATTTTTGAACTAAAAGTAAAATTATAGATTAAATTACCGATGAGTAATATTTGTTGGCTGGGCATACTGTATCATCCAAACTCTTTATTCGAGATTCTGAAAGATAAATTATTATTTCTTACCATATCCAAAGCAGGTTACAGTTCATTTTTGCCAGAGGCCGACATCGCTCTGGTTCTCCCACCTACACCAAATCTATACATTAAATTCGCTCCAGCTGAAAACAGGCGTCATTCTGCTGATGGCGGAAGAGAGGCATGATTCCGGAATTATGTTTCATGTAAATTTTTTCCAATCAATAATTCAAAAGTCTTACCAGAACTTCTTTTGTTATAAACATGGCAATTCCGAAATTTAATAGTCGTGTATATGCAGCGTAGTATTGAGTTTTGTTAGAAACTAAATTTACGGGGCAGAGCAGAGGAGTGTATTTCAGAGATCGGTTACGGCAAAGTTCACTGGCTCAGAAATAGGTTGCGGAATGTGTACGGCAACCATTCCGAGACTTGACTAAAAGATAAATTTTAAGCATAGAAAAATAGAGTAAAACAAAGGAAGTTGTCTTAAATTTACTTGCGAAAGATTAATGCCATAATGCAAACTAACCACACTTTATATTATAGGCCAAAACATAAAAGAAATTAGATTATTTTGATAAATGGAGCGTGCAGCAAGTGAAAAACGCAACAAATTAGGTTGCGAAGTAAACTTTTGTAAAATTAGTTTTCATCCTCCTCACTACCTTACATGGCTCTCTAACTTGCCCCCACTTTCACAGCCATATTTAGAGAAAATATTTAATACACAACATGATCGATTAAATGATTTTCTGAGGGATTAAATGATTTTCTGAACTTATACATGTTGAGGATTTTCTGTAAGTCCTTACAGACTCTGGCTCTCTAACTTGCCTTCAACATTACAAATGACTTTCAAATCCATATTTATAGAAAATATTTAATACATAACATGATCTATTTTACATAGCAAAAAATTTTCTGAACTTGCAAGTTTTGTGAAGTAGGAGCAACACTTGCAGAGTAAATATTTGCCCATATCTATTTACCAAAATTAATTAAATGATTCAACTCCTCTGCTGTGTCGCGGAATGGTTACCACTATCTGTTTGGTCTTTTCACCTGCAAACAAAATCGCAACCGTGCCCAACATGATATTTGTCAATTTGTTTAATGGGGTGGTTGAGATTATTATTTCCAACAAAATTTAGGATGCGCAACACTATGTTGTGTCAAGGCATTGTGTTAACTTCCTTAGTAATATAAATGAAACGTAAATGCCGTCCAGTATTAGCGTCACAGTCACCATAAGAAATTTAAATTTCAATCCTTTAGAAAAAAGCTATGCGTAGTACAATGCAAAAGTTATCCTAATTTTATCATCATACCAGTTTGAACATGTTGAGTTTAGCATTTAACAAAAAAATTAGAGAGAATTAATTTAGATTGAACTATGTATTAATTTAGATTTGTAAATCTTAACTGGGCCTCGAGATAAAAATCCAAAGAAAATATCCTCTCAGTTAAAGATCAAATTCGTTTTACAGACTAAAATGACGTCGTGCTGCATCCCAAACAGAGTGCCTGAAATGGTCTCATACTGTTTCTTGTTTATTTGTTTTTGTCGCGGTGAGTTTGAGCATCACATCACGCAGGATTATGTTCTTTGAGAACGATATCTCACCATGGATCTGTCTTTCCCTTCACGATCACGATAAGAATTTCTTTCCTCCACTTGAGCTTTCGGCTTCGCCCACGGTACTACGTTCATAACCGGTATTCTGAAATGGTTAAGTAATTAGGAGTACGAATTAATAACTAATCAAAACCGCAATCAGAAAGCTATAGTCTTCAGGGATAGTTTAGTTGGTAGAATTTTGGTTGTTAAACAAATTATAGAGTTAAATCTCTTAAACTCTCTTGAAATTATGTTAAATATTTTGCTAATTGACAAGTTATAAAATCAAATCTGCTGAACGCTCTTGAAACTAATTAAACCTACTCCCAGCCTACTGATACCTTGAAATTAATTAAGCTTACTGGTAGAAAACCCCTTACCCTAACGAGAAGAGCATTTCCATAGACAAGGCCCCGCCAGAAACCAACGTAAAATTGGAGGAGATCCACTGAATACCATTTCAGCATTTCTTTTATTTAACTTTGCTCTCTCCCGCGGTTACAGACCAAATAGAGGCAAGCGTTATTTGCTCAATCTGCTTTGTATAAACTGTTGGGCAATTTTTCCACGGAGAAAATACCAAAAACCAAATATTCAAACACACAGAGGCAATGTTCTGTTTTCACTTTGCTCCAGGATCTTTTATGCACAGAAGACTTAAAAAAAAATTCACTGAGTAACAGAGTATTTCACCACCATAAAAGATTTCTATTTATGAAAACAAAAACTGATACATCCTCTTTTACTGAGAGGGATTTTCGAAAAACAAATACTCTGCCTCTTTTACAAAATGATTTTTACACTGTTGTGTAAAATCATCATTCACTGCTGTGAAATCTCCATTCACATTTACTGGTGTAAAACACTTTTACATGCTGCTGTAAAAACAAAACTTACAGAATTACAAAAACTCGCTCCACCATTATCTTTATGCACTGCTGTGCAAAACCACACATGGTTTTTCCCTACACCAAAAATTACATCACCTGGTTCTGTCTTTTTACACACTGCTGTGCGTTATCATTCACATTTTTAATTTCATGTGCAATTCACTTATCTGCAAAAATGAGCACTCACTAGAAACATATACCAAAAAAAAATTAAAGATAGGGCGATGACTTGCCCATACCATTCTTTAAATTTGCCCATACTTCCGTAAAAGAAATTAAAAACTTCACCAAAACTTACCAACCCACAGTAAATTGCATTTACTGTTTTACTGACATTTACTGGCGGTAAAGGAACTTTTACTTCACGTCAAATTTATTTGCTGCAGACCTGTACTTTAACCATTGACTTTATTTGCATCGCATTGCAACTTTTCTCATGTCAAAGACCCCGACTCTATGACATTGCCGATAGCGATGTGCCGATGCGATATCGGCGATCGCTTATCGGAAACACAAAAGCTCCTTTATAATTACTTCACTTCGACTTTGCCGATGCGATATCGGCGATCGCTTATCGCAAACACAAAGGCTCCTTTATAATTCCTTCACTTCATTTTGCCGATGCGATATCGGCGATCGCTTATCGCAAACACAAAGGCTCCTTTATAATTCCTTCACTTCATTTTGCCGATGCGATATCGGCGATCGCTTATCGCAAACACAAAGGCTCCTTTATAATGCCTTCACTTCATTTTGCCGATGCGATATCGGCGATCGCAGTTGAAATTATATTTTCAACACTCCCCTTTAATTTCAACTGTCGGGCATTCAATCATACCCAAACACTTCCTCACATGGAGGGATTCACTAACTGCTATTACAAGAATATCTTCCTCACATAGAGGGGTTCACCAATCTTCCTCGCATAGAGGGATTCACCAACTGCTTCTGCTGCAGTTCACAAACAAACAAAGTTGTCTTCCTCTTAATAGAGGGATTAACCTGAAATTGTGCTTAAGAGCACCTTCCTCATGACAGAGGGATCTACCAAACTATGCTAGAGAGCATCTTCCTCTGAACAGAGGGATTCACCAATGTAACTGTGCTTAAGAGCACCTTCCTCATTACAGAGGGATTCACCTGTGACTATGCTGAAAAACATCATCCTCTTGATAGAGGGATTTACCATGTGTATGCTGAAAAGCATCTTCCTCTTGACAGAGGGATTTACCATGACACTGCGCTGAAAAGCACCTTCCTCATGACAGAGGGTTTCACCAAATGACTGCTTCAAATGCAGTTCCAAAACAAACAACCATTGCACTGCTGTGTGTGCAAACTCATTACTATGTTCTTTTATGTTGATGCATATTCTCTGCTGCACTGTTGTGCCATCTTCTTTACTGCGTCTACCCCACACTGTTGTGTCTACACTTGCTGTTGTGTTGTTGCACTTCACTTACATTTCTTTGCAAACTCTGCATTGTTGTGCATTCTTCAAAGACAAAATACTCTGTCTTTTCTGGAACAATTACTCTGTCCCACCTTACAAATTTACACTGCTGTGTGTGAACATTTCTTACACTCACTGCTGTTGCATATATTGCATTTCAATTCAATTCATTACATTTACCTTTACTGCTGTAAGGAAAATTTCTTTTGCATGTGCTGTTGTTCAAAACTTCTTGCTGCTGCATTTTTTTTATTTTGCATTGTTGTGTGCTTCTCCTTCTTGCCGTCATGCTGCTGTCCATAACTTCCTGCTGCTGCATTTTTTCATATTCACTGCTGTTCATACCCATAACCATGGACTGTCATCCCTGGGTTTTTATTTGCTGCTGCGTTGCCTCTGCAATTTGCACTGTCGCTGCCTTTTTGTTTCATCATACTGCTGTGTGCCCATACTCTTGGCACTTCATTCTCCACACAAAAAAAATAACACAGGCTGCTACCTTTTCTTATGCACCCTTGCTTCACACAATCTTCAGTTTCATTTTTTTAATTACACAATGCATTGCTGTGCAGTTCCTTTCATTTTTCTGCTGCCATACACATTCTCATTTATCCATGTGCATTAAAAATCTGCTGTCCCTGTTTTTCTTTATGCATTTCTTTGCATGCTGCATTGCATATGAAGAAAAACATTACATTTTTTTACTGTTGTGTGATAAATTTCATTGCATTCTCAGCCACTGGGCATTTACGCTCTGCTGCGTTTTGCCTTCTCATTTTCTTCTCACTGCTTTGCATTTTCATTCCCAATACAAAACATTTCATCCGCTGTGCATTACACTCATTCTGCTGTGAGTATGTTCTATCACATTACATAGAAGGAAACTACCTTCCATTGCTATGCATTTCAATGCATGTGCATCACAAAAAAAATTTCAAACTGCTGTTTTGTGTTCTATCTTCCCACTGCTGTGAGGGTTTCCATGCTTTGCATTTTTCTATTATCTCGCTGCTGCTCTTTACATTTCAGCGCTGCCATTTTTCTTCCTTATGCATTTCTGTGCATATTGCATGAACACAAAGCAAAAACATTGCTGATTTCATCACTGATGCATATTACCTTTCAGAGGGATTAACAAAGATTTCATTTGCAACTGATGTGCTGCAATACATCCTCCATCAACAAATGACTATTAATACAGTTCAGCAACAAAAATTACAAGCTCCCCTTTAATGTATGCTTGTCTTCTTTTGGCAAGTTTTTCTCAGAATAAATTTAGATCCACTGGGGAGTTCAAGGGGTTTTCAGATTGCCTTTCCTTCCTTCTCCATACTTGTGTAACTTTCTTCTTTTGCATGGGTCTAGCTTGCATAGGAGCCCATGTCAAGTTACAGTCACGTGCCATATGCCCAATGTTATGACACTTGAAGCATTCAACATTCTTCATGAATAAAGATTCATGATTTCTTCTTGTGAAATTATTTCTTGGAGATTGTCGGGGACCACAACATCTATCTCCATTAAATGCTCTACAGTCTCTTGCCATATGACCAAAGTTTGAACAAGCATAACAATAACCATAAAATGAACTTTGGTACCTGGAAGATGAAGGTTTCCTTGATGTACTTCTGAAGCCTTGCTGCCTTGAGATCCTTTGATGATCACCATTGCCTCTTGCCTTCTTGACATCAGCTACATTTCTTTTTGGAGCTGATTTTCTACTTAGAGCAGGATTTCTTCTATTGCTGCCTTCATTTTTCTCCTTGCCTTTGCTGGAACTAGGAGCATCACCATCTCTTTCTGGCTTCTTCACATCTCCTTTGCTTAAAGCATCCTCATCCTTGTTTGAGGGTTCAGCTACATACCCAAGTCCTGATTTATCAAATGGAGATCTGTGATAGCTGAGCATGTCATCCAGAGCTTGAGAGCTCTTCATGATTTTGTTCATCCCTTCAACCTTCTTCCTGAGGAGGACAATCTCTTCTTCTAACTTTTCACATACCTTATTTTTCTTTGCTAGTTGTTCCTCCGTTTCTTCTTTGCTACAAGTAGCTTCAGCTGCTGCTATTTTGAAGGAGATAAAGTCTGTCTTCATTTTGGAGATTTCTGCTTGACTGCTCTCCATTTTCTTCTCAGCTCCTTGTGCCTGCTTCCTGGCTTCTTGTAGTTCGGACTTAAGGGAGGAGACCTCTACCTTGTACTGTCCAATCTCTTCTACAAGCTTGTTCACTCTCATGTGCCTTTGTTCAAGTTGACTTGTCAAGGCATATTCCTGCTTCTTTGCTTCATTCAGATGATTTGTCATAGACATGACTTCTTCATGATGTTTCCTCTTGCATTGATCAAGCTCCTTCTTGAGCTTGGCAAGCTCTTCATCCCTTTCTCTTACTTGAAGCTTGATGAGGTCAACCTTCTCACTTTCAGCTTCTATAATGGGTTCATGAATTTCTTCTTGACTCATTTTCATGGTCAGTGCTCCCTTTGCATGAAGGTCATGCAGTCTGTCCCATATATCCTTTGCTGATGAATATTTTCCTAGATTCTTCTTCACAGAATCAGGGAGTCCATCCAAGATTAGTTTTACTGCTTGTGCATCATACTCCATGGATTCTTTATCCATCTTGTTGTCATCAATCACTGACTCCCAGACTTCAATCCCCTCAGACATTAGGAAAGTCCTCATCATTATTTCCCATACATCAAAGTTTCCATCAAGCTTTGGGGTTTCAAATAAAATGTATTCTAATGGATTGCCTTCTAGTTTAGTAGAGGGGGGAGACACATTTTTAGCAGGCTTGGAGGCTTTCTTCTTTGACCTTGCCATTCTTATCTGGGCTTCAAATACTTGACTGTGTTTTTTAAATCACTGACTGTTCCTTCAATAATAACTCAAAAAACTTGAGAAATACCTGAATCCCTTTGGCTGAAACTTCACACTGCTGGAGAAGCTTTCTGTGCTGCAACCACACCTTCCTTCAGCTTCTTTGAGTCTTCAAAGAGCATGAACCTGCTCTGTCACCATCAAAGAGCCTGGACTAGCTCTGATACCACTGTTGGGAAATTTTTCCACGGAGAAAATACCAAAAACCAAATATTCAAACACACAGAGGCAATGCTCTGTTTTTACTTTGCTCCAGGATCTTTTATGCACAGAAGACTTAAAAAAAAATTCACTGAGTAACAGAGTATTTCACCACCATAAAAGATTTCTATTTATGAAAACAAAAACTGATACATCCTCTTTTACTGAGAGGGATTTTCGAAAAACAAATACTCTGCCTCTTTTACAAAATGATTTTTACACTGTTGTGTAAAATCATCATTCACTGCTGTGAAATCTCCATTCACATTTACTGGTGTAAAACACTTTTACATGCTGCTGTAAAAACAAAACTTACAGAATTACAAAAACTCGCTCCACCATTATCTTTATGCACTGTTGTGCAAAACCACACATGGTTTTTCCCTACACCAAAAATTACATCACCTGGTTCTGTCTTTTTACACACTGCTGTGCGTTATCATTCACATTTTTAATTTCATGTGCAATTCACTTATCTGCAAAAATGAGCACACACTAGAAACATATACCAAAAACATTAAAGATAGGGCGATGACTTGCCCATACCATTCTTTAAATTTGCCCATACTTCCGTAAAAGAAATTAAAAACTTCACCAAAACTTACCAACCCACAGTAAATTGCATTTACTGTTTTACTGACATTTACTGGCGGTAAAGGAACTTTTACTTCACGTCAAATTTATTTGCTGCAGACCTGTACTTTAACCATTGACTTTATTTGCATCGCATCGCAACTTTTCTCATGTCAAAGACCCCGACTCTATGACATTGCCGATAGCGATGTGCCGATGCGATATCGGCGATCGCTTATCGGAAACACAAAAGCTCCTTTATAATTCCTTCACTTCGACTTTGCCGATGCGATATCGGCGATCGCTTATCGCAAACACAAAGGCTCCTTTATAATTCCTTCACTTCATTTTGCCGATGCGATATCGGCGATCGCTTATCGCAAACACAAAGGCTCCTTTATAATTCCTTCACTTCATTTTGCCGATGCGATATCGGCGATCGCTTATCGCAAACACAAAGGCTCCTTTATAATTCCTTCACTTCATTTTGTCGATGCGATATCGGCGATCGCAGTTGAAATTATATTTTCAACATAAACCTGGCTGAACCAAGCATTTCGAAAACAACTTTAGAAATGGCGAACCAGCTTAGACGCGTTGCAATTCTCGTCCTGGGGTTGCTTCTTACCATGAACAAGCAAAACCAGGATGAAAACTGCAACGGGTCTGAGATGGTTTGCCATCTGTAAAGTTGTTTTTCAAAATCCCTTGCTTAGCCAGGGGATACAAATCAGGTTGAACAAATAATTGTTGTTTCAATCTGCTCAATAACCATGGGAGATCGTCAATTTAAGTCAATTTAAAGAGAAAAATCGCTGAAACAGTACTCGATGGATGTCTTTCAGCCATGACGTAAGCATCCAAATTGAGTGGAATTTCGTCGTCATTTTTCATGGATCAGATCTATCCAGAGATGAGAAGAGACCAATGGTTTTTCTAGCTTAATGGTTTTTCTAGCTTTATCGCGTGAGTAATTTGCCAAGTAAAGACCCTTTATTCCATCAATATTCCGGTATATGCTTGATGCCATAGGATCAGGATCAGTGATATCGGATATTCTCGATGCCATAGGATCGGTAATATCGGATATTCTCGATGCCATGGCACAATCAATGAATGTGCTTCATCCAGCCCCACACCACCAACCGATGAATGTCCCACTACTTCCCTTAAACGCCATTTCGCATGTCTTGGAAAGGTATGCCGGGGGCCGGTGGGAAGCAAACGTGCCGGGGGCCGGTGGGAAACAAACGTGAGGTTGCTGATAAGTTACACCATGCGAAGCGTGAGGTTGCTGATAAGTTACACCATGCATGGTTTGACGGTAAATTTACTTGTAAGTAGTTGGATGTATTTTTAGTGTTATAGTGGCAAGTAATTGAATGTATTTTTGGTCTTATAGTGGCAGTTACGATGATTGATTTTTGGTGTCTCATAGATTAAAGTTGACAATTACCGATTCACCATATAATTAAAAAAAAATTAAGTCATACAATACAATACTATCCTCTAAATTTTTATATTTATTAAAATGGACCACTAAGGTGACTTTTTTAACTTCTGCAATTTCATAAGACAATTTTTATATAAGTAATCTTTATGTATGCTAAAGTGAATTCGCGTACAACATTTCCTTTATAATTTTGGCAATCATGTATAGATTAAACCCTCTAACATTTTTAACAATTGCAAACATTAAAAATTAAGTAGTGTTAAAAAAATATAATTTTGTGGAGTCATGTAAAGGCAATCATGTATAAATTAAACCCTCTCACCTTTTAACAATTGCAAACATTAAAAATTAAATAGTATTAAAAAATATAATTTTGTGGAGTCATGTAAAGCTTAGCTGGTTGATATGTTGTGTGTGAATGTTCGTAATAAGAATCGCATAATTGATGTCTGAAATGAATGATAAAGGGTAATTTGATGGAGATATAGAGCATGAAAGACACTTAATTTACACACACAAATAATATGAGTTGTTACTCTTTTATTTATCACACAAATTTGAATCTAACATGCAACTATCTATAGAGTTGTGGTTCTCAGCTTTGACATACACTTGATTTTACTTGATTTCACTTGATTATAATGAACCCATCATAGGGTATTTATGCTTTTTCGACTAGTGACTCACCCAAAATAACTTCAACATGCAAACACACTATATTTGACTTTTCCCAAAATAGGACTTAACTCAAACTCACTCACACTCTAAATTTGGACAACACTTAATTCAACTTATTTCTTCATGCATGACCCCACTTGGATCTTTCTAGATCTTCATGCAGGAGTAATTACTATTTCCAACACCCCCCCTTAATGACAACCATATGACTCGATATAACATGATTCAACATGTCTCAACTATGTTTGTTAGGCTTACAATAGAATTGAAAAATTGTTTCAATGCTTTCATCCTTGTCTTCAGAAACTTTAATCTCTTTCTCTTCACATTCATAATTAGGTATTGTTGTTTTTATCCTGTACTCAATAGGCTCTAGTGCCTCCTTCATTCTCCTATTGTGTCATATTTTTACATCCTTCAATCCTATCCCAAGTTGTTCTTAAGGGGGGATGTTAGGATATTCTGATACATAGGAAATAGTTAAGTATAACTTGGTCTAGTATAGAGTTAGGTAAAGTGTGTTTCTTTATTATGTACATTTTGTAACTTACAATCTGACGGTCACGATATGTAGTGATCCGACGGTTCATTCTCTCCTCGGTATTACTGACACTTGATCCGTGGCTTAACACCCGATTGGTCCATGATCTCTATTTAAACAGCATGGAGGGTCATTTGTAGGGTAACCGTTCATGAGAGAAGCTTATGTAAATTTTCATTATTTTTATTAATATATTGCTTGAAGTGGTTGCGTTGGCTCAGGCCGTGGAATTTTTCCCTCTTTGAGGGTTTTAACCACGCCAAAATACTGGTGTATTGATCTGTGATCTGTTTGTGAGCGGTGTCCTTTGGTGTTCTATCTGAGGAACTTACCCTGCAAATTCCTACATGGTATCAGAGCTATTTGAGGGCCGCGTCCGTTCGTGATCCAAATCTGAAGCTAGTAGAATTGCATCCGACTGTCGTCTCCTAGATCTGTCGTTTCTGACTACTTTCGAGCCAAGAGGACTACTCTATTATGTTGGGAGCATCTGTTCCAGTGAGGAACCCCGTTCATTTCACGTGAAAAGGTTTCTGGTAGCCCTAGCTACGTCATTTTTAAGATCTGGAGGTATAAAGCGTTTATTTGCAGTTTACAGTTATTTTCTCTCTATTTATTTCTGTTTCGGTTTATTTAGCTTTTTTTTTTTTTTTTATTACCATATCTATACCTTTCATTTCTGTGTATTCTCTTTGCCCTGCGACTCTGTGTGATCTGGGCAAATGAGAAATAGAAAGGAAGGATTTTCCTCATGCATATGCTCTTTTCCGTTGCGCTTTAGTGTGATCTCAAAAAATCAGAAACATTGAGGAAAATATTTAGTTTCCGGCTAAAGCTAACATAGAGCCGCAAGGTTGATTTTTTTCTGTATGCCCGTGTTGGGTTTTGTGTTTTTTGTTTTGTAGGAAAAAAGAGCTTTCTCAAAGTAAGCACGCAGCCCAAAGCTTCAGTGACTAAAAGAAACCCCTTCCTCTTTTCCAAAAGTTACTAAACATTTAGTTTAGCTCACTTGGTTCAAAGCTACTTTATGAGAGTAGAGGTCTTGAGTTCAAGTCTTGTTTTTGTTGAGCTAATAAGATTAAGTTTGGAAAGGGGGCTGATTTTTTTTTAACATTATCGTTCATTTCCGCACATTCCCGCACTTCGTCGGCATCTTCATCAAATTTTCTTAAAAAAAGCCATAACTTCTTCACCCGGAAGTCGTTTTTAGAGCCGTTTTTTTAAACAGCCTAATTTTTCGAGATCTTTCCATTGGAACACTTATTTTTAGCATCTATAGCTTCAGTTTATGTTAAAATGGAAAGTTCATGCCAAGTTATTCTTGATAGCACCAACTACTTCCAATGGTGGTCCTACATTGTGGATTTACTTAGAAGTAAAGGTCTCTAAAGAATAGCCTCAGGCCAAGAAACCAAACCGAAAGATGAAGATAAGGCAGCTAAATGGGGAAATGGGTAAGATCAAGCACGAAGGTTGATAGGGATGTCTATTTCTCCAGATCTTAGATTCCATATTGCAGAACTTGATACTCCTGATGAAGCAATGAAACAGATTACTAAACTTTTTGGAATTAAAAATGAACTTAAATCCCATCAACTCGAAAATGAGTTTCTTACATTGGACCCCAATAATTTTTCTTGCATTGAAAATTTTTTGTCCAAGTTCAAGACCCTTAGACTTCTCTTGGAAGGTGTTAAGGTTTAGAAAGAAGATAGTAACATTATCTATTCCATTCTCACTAAGTTGGGACCAGCCTACTCTTTGTTTGCTTCCACCTTCCATTCTACAAGAGAAGCCTTCATTTATCAAGGACAAGCCTACAAGTCCCCTTCCTTTGATTCCTTTTGTGATTCTTTAATAAGAGAACAAGAAAAACTCTTACACCTTGGTCTTCTTAATCTTGGAAACTCTTCTAATAAAGCATTAGCCACCCAGCAGCAACCAAATTCAAAGAATTCTAAGCAGTCGTATCCTAAAAGGAATGGTCCTAAACCAAACAAGTGTCTTAAGCAATTTCAACCTCAAAATGAAAAATCATTTCAACAAAATGATAAGACAAATAAAAACAAGGGGAAGAAGATTGATAGACTTTGAAACTTTTGTAATCGAGATGGCCACTTAGAATCCAAATGCTTTAAGAAGATGGAAGCCTTGGAAGCAGCATTGAAGAAGCATATCATCCATTTGGAGCACTCTTCAACTTCAACTTCATCTTCAGGAATAACACTTTCTGCATGTGGTTTTCAAGCATCTCGGTCTGGCTATGCACTAAATGTATCTTCTTCTTCTCATTCTCATGAGTGGCTCATTGATTCTAGAGCTTCTTATCACATGGCCAAAAACAAAGCCATGTTTTCTTCTTTAAATGATTGTAACAACAAAAATATATATGTTGGTGATGATAGATCTCTTAGTGTTGTAGGGATTGGAACTGTTCATATAGACAATGGTCAATTTAATGATGTATTATGTGTTCCAACCTTATCTTGCAACGTTCTATCTATATATCAGATAACTCATTCAGGTGAAGGTAACACTGTTGAATTTTCACCTCACAATGTTGTAATTAAGGACCTAAGAGATCCTAGATAGATTTTAGCTACTGGAATTGCTGATGATTCTACAAGGTTGTATAAGTTTCACAACTTTGGGTCATCAAATATTCCCTCAATATTTTTTGCTCATAACGATGAAGTGAGCAAACTTTGGCATGAGCGATTTGGTCACTTAAACTATCACTCTCTTCAGAATCTATGTAAAGAAAATATGGTGACAGGTCTTCCAATGGTATCTTGCAGAGATGGTGTTTGTTCCGGATGTGTACTCGGAAAACGTGATGGGGATAGTTTTGAAAAAAGTGCCTCCTGGCATGGCGCAACCCCTTTACATCTTGTGCATAGTGATTTATGTGGTCCACTTCCAGTTGTTTCATTCTATGGCTACAAGTATTTCTTAACTTTCATTGATGATTTCTCCAGACACACTTGGGTATACTTCTTAAAACTCAAGAGTGAAGTATTTAACATGTTCTTGGCCTTTAAGGCCTTTGTTGAAAAACAATCTGGACATCAAATTCTTAAGTTAAGATCTGATAATGGTGGAGAATATGTTAACAACAAATTCATCAACTTTTGCACTGAGAATGGAATTCAAATGCAACATATTGTTCCATATATTCCACAACAAAATGGTGTAGCTAAATGGAAGAATCACATCTTAAAGGAAATGGCTAATTGTATGCTTCAATCTAAAGGACTTGGTGTTAAATTTTGGGCAAAGCAATTAACTGTGCAAATTACATAATAAATCACACTCCTACTAAGGTTTTAAAGAATATCACTCCAGAAGAAGCATGGAGCTCAATTAAACCAGATGTAAGTCACTTTCGTTTTTTTGGAAGTGAAGCATGGGCCCATATTCTAGATGGGAAACATAAAGCTTTAGAACCTAAGAGTGAAAAATGTATTTTTGTTGGATATTTTGAAGATGTCAAAGGATATAGACTTATTCCACTTAAGTCCAAAAATGTTATCATTAGAAGAGATGTAAAGTTTGCTGAAAATATATCGGCCTACGAGCCTAGTTTGGCGGATGTGCCACCTCTCCCTATCTCTTCTACTTTTGAAAGTATTTCTTCTTCAGATGATGAAAGCGAGGATGAAAATCCTCCCCCACCATCTCAGGATCCTCCTTCAACTCCGCAGCTTCCAAAATGGGTCCATGCTACTCGGGATGCAGCAGGTGATCTTGTCGGTGATCCTACAGATCAGCGACGTACACGTTCTTAGTTTGATAGAGCTTCTTCTTTACTGGCTCAAACTTCAGTGAATTATTGTCCTGAAACCTTTGCAGAACCTTCAAGCCATCCAGATTGGGAAGCAACTATGAATGAAGAATATCATTCATTATTGGCAAATGATACATGTGATCTTGTTCCTCTACCAAAGGGACAAAAACTTGTTAGATGCAAATGGGTTTAAAGAACCAAGTATGGACCATATGGGAAAGTTGATAAACATAAAGCTCATCTTGTTGCTAAGGGTTTTTCACAAGTTGAAGGCATTGACTACACTGACACCTTCTCCCCTGTTGTCAAAATGAACTCTATCTGCCTTGTTATTTCCCTTGCTGCCTCTTTCAAATGGGAAGTCCATCAGATGGATGTTAAATCTGCCTTCTTGCATGGGGACTTGCATGAAGAAATCTATATGGAACAGCCTATTGGCTTTATACAAAAAGACTCCAGCCTTGTATGTCATCTTAAGAAATCCCTTTATGGTCTCAAGCAAGCTCCTCGGGCTTGCTATGCCAAAATGGATAGCTTTCTTTTAGAATCTGGCTTTTCTAGGTGTCATTCTGACAATACTGTCTACACCAAGAAAGTGGGAAAGTCTCTTATTATTCTTGTTCTTTATGTTTATGATCTTATCCTCACTGGTAGTGATCCCAACCTTATCAACCTTGTGAAGTCTAGCCTTAAAAGGAAGTTTGAAATGACAGACTTAGGACACTTACGTTATTTTCTTGGTCTTCAAGTCTTGCAATCCAAGGAAGGTATTTCCCTTTCCCAGTCCAAGTATGCCTATGATATTCTACGCCATTTTCACATGGAAGAATATAAGCCAACCCCTTCTCCCTTTCAGTCTGGAGTCAAACTGTCAGTCACTTGTAATTCTCCTGAAGTTGATGCTACCTTATACCGTCAACTTGCAGGAAAACTTTTATATATAACCCATACTCGTCCTGACCTTTCCTTTGTTGTTGGCCTCGTTTCTCGGTTTATGCAAAACCCACATGAAAGTCATTGGAAAGTAGCTAGAAGAATACTTCGTTATGTTCGAGGTACGGTTCAGTTTTGGATTCATTACAGTGCCGAAGCAACTCCTCTATTGGTTGGTTTCAATGATTTCGATTGGGCTGGTGACCCTGATGATTGGAAGTCCACTGCAGGTTATGTGTTCACTCTTGGTTTAGGACCTATTACATGGGCTTGCAAGAAACAAGATGCCATTTCTCTTTCTTCAGCAGAAGTAGAGTATCGTGGTGCCATAGAAGCTAGTACTTGGAAGCCTTGTGGCTTCGTCAAATCCTGTCATAGTTTGGCTTTCAGCAGCAGCATCCGACTACACTTTGGTGTGATAATCAAAGTACCATTCAACTATGCAAAGATACAGTCCAACATCAGCGCAACAAACACATTGAATTGCACATGCACTTCATCAGAAAGCTCATTCATGACCATGTTCTTGAAGTGCAATATTGTTCAACAGATGATCAAGTTGCAGACATCTTGACAAAGGCTCTCACAGAGGCGAAGTTTACTAAACTTCAATTTATGGTTGGAGTTTAGGAAGCTGTCACTAAGGCGGGATAGGCTCTAGTGCCTCCTTCCTTCTCCTATTGTGTCATATTTGTACATCCTTCAATCCTATCCCAAGTTGTTCTTAAGGGGGGATGTTAGGATATTCCGACACATAGGAAATAGTTAAGTATAACTTGGTCTAGTATAGAGTTAGGTAAAGTGTGTTTCTTTACTATGTACATTTTGTAACTTACAATCTGATGGTCATGATATGTAGTGATCTGATGGTTCATTCTCTCTTCGGTATTATCGACACTTGATCCATGGCTTAACACTCGATTGTTCCATGATCTCTATCTAAAGAGCATGGAGGGTCATTTGTAGGGTAACTGTTCATGAGAGTAGATTATGCAAATTTTCATTATTTTTATTAATATTTTGCCTGAAGTGGCCGCATTGGCTCAGGACGTGGATTGTTTCCATCTTTGAGGGTTTTAACCACGTCAAAATACTAGTGTATTGATCTGTGATCTGTTTGTGAGCGGTGTCCTTTGGTGTTCTGTCTGAGGAACTCACCCTGTAAATTCCTACATACTCTACACTCTCAATATCAATGTTAGAAATATATTCCTTACACTCTGGATTGAGAGCCTTCTTCCATTCCTCTTCTTTCTATAACTTATCTTCCACTCCTTTACAAACATCTACCGCTACAAACATGTTGTCTTCCACTTGGCTTCCAGACACAAGTGGGTTTCTTTGACCAAATAACAACATATGAATGTGTTTTTTATGTTGCATCATGTGCAACCGCTCATCACCAGTTACAGTATCTTCAGTTAACATCGACATAGCTTTCATCCACTCTATTGTTGGATATCTGAGCATGGTTTCACTCACTAGCAATTTCAACTTCACAAAATTCATGAGTTGCGAATGGATTCACCACTGCACATCTCACTTTGCAATCATTATCCACTTGTTTCCTCACAATTTCTTTCAGCACCATCTTCACCATCCACGTTACAGTGTAGTTCTTGAGCATTTATACACTCTTGCTCTGCTTCGCACACAAAGGCTTCAATCTCGCTCTCTTTAATGGGATTCACTTATATAATCTTCACCACCATCATCAACTTTTATGTAGGATTCTACAAGCTCTATTATCTTTTGAGAGTCTTGCTCATCTATTATCAGATCTATGGCTTGTTAGAAATATGTTGTTGTTGATGGCAAAGACAATTGCGAAGATTACAAAAGGTAATGACATTGGTAAAAATATTGTCACTGGTGGTCAAAATAAAGATGATTGACAGAAAAGTTAGCGGCAAAGAGCTGCAAAAACGAAGAAAGGTAAAGGAAATTGTAATGTGGAGAGGCTTTCAAACCAATTATAGAGTAGCAAATCAACACATGTGCAGTAGTAACCCACGCAGATGGAGAGAGCTCCAAAAAATATTTCCAACGGTATATGGAAGGTCGAAAATTGTCTTCTTGTCCAGAAGTTAGAGCGGGTAAAAGGTGGTGACCCCAAGTCCAATATTATGGAGTTAAAGGTGTTTGGAGGAGCCTTTGTGTGGATAACTGAAGTTGGATTAAATTCCAAACTCAACGATAAGGATGGAGGAGCCTCTACAGGTACATACAGCTAGATGTGGTAGCAACAGAAACACCTTTGATTGGGCACAAATGGAGCCCACCTCGTGGGTTCCCACCGACACAACCCTTTTGGCACACAAAGGGAACATCCAGGAGATGAGTGTCAAGACATGGAAATTATGCATTTTCCAATGGGGAGTGAGTGGGTGGAACCCACCCGACAGTAATACCCAAGCGGGAGCACCCCGAAGGATTCATATATGGCGCAGTATTAGATAGCTCAAGAGGTAAGTGTCAGGACATCATTGTTGAGGAAGTTTACCAATGAAAAGGGATTAGGAGGAAGCCCACTCTACCAGCTCATCCCACTGAGGGTGATGCCGGAGGGATGATAAAGGTGCAAATGCAGAGGAAAGATGACCCAATGGAAATATATGAAAATAAAGATAATTGTGAGTAAGTCGTAGAGCAGTTTAATAAAATAAATTGTTGTAAAACATGCCTCGAAGGACCATTTCTCTCTCCTCCAGGAAGACAGGTGGCACCTCATGATTGGTGGAGACAACGTCAGATGGTGAGATTAACATGTACACTTGGCAGGGATATTCATGGTATTCAAGAACTCAAAGGGCCCATTTCTAGGTGACACTTGTCACCACTCACAAGTTGACACATGGTAGGAGTGACGTCATACTAGTGGGATAATAATGGAGTATTTAAAATGGCATGGAGAGAGAGTGTCAGGAAGTGAGAGCCGATACACATTGGCAGTTGATAGGGTGGCATTGACAGCAGTGACAACCAATTCAAAAAGGAACTAGGAGGACCCAGAGGACAATTTATCTCGTAGGCTTCACCCCAATGGGATTGTTTAGCGAAAGGCACCAGGAAGAAAGAATCGAGCCACGAGCTACACGCCTGTGCAAGGTCTCTTACAACCATTAGATACTAGTGGTGCAGTAGATAATAAAAGAAGTTAGGTTTGGGATATATGGAACCCAACCCTTGGGTCATTTAACATAAAAAAGAACCCTGGGCTTAGAGAATAGAGTCATAGAGGCTCTTTGGAGGTGTCAAGCTAAGCGCCTGGATCTGTTTCATGGTTGTTTGATATAGAAACATGACCAAGTGAGAAATGGAAATAGAATGTGGGGCCATCTCCAAATCCAAAAATCTCGTAACTTATTAAGAATTCTAATTAATAAAAAAGTTAGTAGTTTGGACCTTAGCATTGGATGTGGTCACTTTGCATAGAAACGAGGCCAACATTGCAAAGTCGTTGTCAAAAGATATTGCCCCGCATAGGGCTTGATAGGGCTAAGCACCCAAAGTACCTAGCCGGTGGTTGTGGAGATCCAGTCTTATGGTGGATAATAGGAAGGTGCTAGTGGAAAATGGACTTAAAGTAGAAAGTGGCAGAACTAATTGTTTTGGCAGTGTTTTTGGTTTTAAAATGTAAAATTGGTCATGAATACCTTCTCAGCTATAGCAAAGTGTTTTTCTTGATAGCATGGTTTGGCAATAGTTGCATGAGTTCGATAACAAGCATGAATAGTCGGTAGCATAGTAAAAGGCCTTGTGGCTTTAACCTGAACAATAAGAAGCTAATAGTTTTAGTGGAGTTTAGAAGCCCGATAGTGGCATAAATGAATCATCAGCCTTAGTAAGTGATAGTTCAATGTTGTTTGGCTGTTAAATCCAAACATAACAGACATATGAAGATTTGGTAGAACATTCAGTTGTAGCAGTAGAATTGGCAGTTAAGCCAAATTGAACTGTAGCTAAAAATAGAAGGTGTAGTGCTAAATCCTGTAACAAATCTGGAACTAAGGAAAACAATAGTTTGACATAGATTTTGAGCCCAGAACAATAGATCAGAATTAAACACAAAAGGAGGATGGATATTGAAAGGGAAAGATATCGAAAGCTTCAATTCTAAAAATAATAATGCAAAATTCTATAAGAAAAAATAAAAAAATAAAAATCGAGCAACAGATTGGGGGTGTTGTAGGAAGTGTGGAAAGAAATAGATTGTGTGAAAGTTGTTCGTTGTTGCATAAGCAAGATCGGCAGAGAGTTTTTGGGGCTCGGGTGTTGCATGAGAGTGTGCAACTAAATTGTTACAGCAACAAAATGTTGTTGGGGTGTTACATGAGAGCTTGCAGCAAAATTGTGAGAGGAACAAAGTGTTGTTAGGGTGTTACATGAGAGTGTGCAACTGAATTGGGAGAGAAGAAAAATACAGTTGGGGTTTGGCATGAGAGTGCAAAGAAGATTATAAGTTTTATGCTATTGACCTACAAGAAATTCTAAAATACCATAAATGCGAAGAAATATAACCCAAAACACAGAATAAAAATGAAAAAAACAACAAGTATTTTATTATTCAGAAATATATTCAATGTTCACTTGCCTCTTTGAGGGGGCAACCTCTAGCAGAGCAAAGCTTGACTAAAAATAAGACTCGATGATATTTCCATTACTAACTATGAATACTTATAGCTAAATGACCTCCAACAACCTAAGGACTAGTGGTCCTTTGCATAACATGGGTTAACAACTTTATTTATTAACTATGGCCGGTTTGCAACTAACTATGGCCTGCTTCTTAAATGTGGGTCAACCACTTACAATTATTAATATAGGATTTCTTGACTCACTAACTAACTATGACTATGATTTCGCCCATTGGGTTTATTAAATAAATAAAGGGGCTAGGGTTGGACCCTAACATGCCCTCCCCCATCAAAAGAATCCTTGTCGTCAAGCTTGAAGCTGTGGAAACTACTGAAGAATAGTGGTTGGTTCCTAGGTTGCATCTTCTCGAGAGGTGTCTTTCCACTTGACGAGGACTTCATTTATTGTGCCGTCATGGAGATGTCTTTCACGGGTATCGAAAACCTATTTTGATTGGAGCCAAAGTGAGCCTTCCTCATCCAATTGTGGTAGACTAGTTTGAATTCTGCTATTATTCCCCACCATTTTCCTGAGGCATGCTACATGGAAGACTAGATGGATTTTCAAAGTTAGTGGCAAGGCCAGTTTCTAGGCGACTGCTCCAATTCACTAAGGTTCCTAATAAGGTCCATAGAATTTTGGTGCTAGTTTTTGGAAAACCTTTCATTTGATAGATATTTTCTAATACGGTTGTAGTCAGAAGAATACCTGATCTCCTTCTTAGAATCTGTGCTCAAAACAATGATGGTCTGCTTGTTGGTTCATTTGATTCTAGGTTTGATGTAGATTATAATTGAGATGGTCTATCATGGTGGCACATTTATGTAGGAGTTCATCAACTTCCTGCACCTTCGAACATCCAGGCATATAATAAATAGGTGAAGGTGGGATTTTCCCATACTCTACCTCGTATGGAGTCATCTTGGTGGCTTCATGATAGTCAAAATTATACCACCATTCAACTAAAGGTAGCCACCGTACCAATTGATGCTACTTTTCTGAATTGAAGCACCTTAGATATGTCCCCAAACATGTTTTGACTTCTTCTGTTTGACTATCGGTTTGGGGATGATAGGCAATACTTAGTTGTGCTTGAGTGCCTTGTAGCTTGAAAATAACTTGCCAAGATTTGTTGGTGAAAGTGGGGTCGCGATTAGACACAACGGAAGTTGGCATGCCATGTAGTTTCAAGATATGGTCTTGTTGGTACCTCAAAATTCCGTTGCAGCAACATGGGGGATAGCTAGCCGGTCCGAACCTTGGAAGAAGCCCCTTTTCCATTTGGTATGGTAGCTCAGACTAGGGATAATGAGACTAGTATCCCAACAATAATTGATATGGTGATGATTGTGGTTTGAAATAAGGTATAATGGAAAATAATTTAACTAAAATGACCTAATTAAAGAAAAAACACATGAAACTATCTATTCTAACACTTATCTTAATATATACCCGGGGAATAACTTAAATCATGTGATCTACAAAGATATATTAGAGAAACATGTAATAAATATCATTCAATTTCTATAAGAGATGACATCGTTAATGATAATTATTTTGACTAGATAGTTAGGAAAAATAATTGTAAAAACTATATCACATATATCAATTTCTCATGTACTCAATAAGGAATCACAGCTAAAACATTTTACAAAAGTGAAATAATGTCAACCTATTCCTTAAATTTAATACATAACACAATACAAGAAAGATTACTGCTAATTCATAAACAAAACACAACCATAAAGATAGGAGTACTAGATATGACAGGTTCTACTCATGAAGTCAGCAATATTGATCTGCTTCCTTTCAACTAAATATACTCTAAGAGTACAAAAGTACAAATTTAGTAGAGTATACTTCAATCTCTAATAAAAATCAAGATCTTGTTCCAATTATCTTATCACGACAGTCACAAAAGTAAAAAATGCAAGCCTTTGCAAAGTGTTCTTAATAAAATTCTAAGCTTCTCTCTAAATGCATGAGAGAGGTTTAAATAATACAACATATGTATCAAAAATTGATTATTACATAAAAATATGAGGAGGTTCCAAACAACCTTCCCCAGAATAAGTAAAATAAAAATTAAAATATAAAATAAAATGATGACGAGATTTTTCAAATTGAATGGTTCTAGTTATCCATTTGGTCCTTGAGTTCGTAGATATCTATCATTGGCTTCACCTGGGGTGGCTAGCCGATTCTAGATCTTAATTGTCCCATAAATACAACATCAGAGAGTGGTGGCACCATCTTTTGAGTGGAATTTCTTAGACAGTGCAGAGTCATCCATTGATTATGTGGTTTCACTAGAAGCTGCCAGTAGGTTTCCCAGACAAGCTTAGATAGTTGTTTGATTGCCTTTTCTTTCATTTGGCAGTCTCTTTCCACTATTTATCTAACTATTTGATGTCTAGGAGAACTTCCAGCCTCCATTCTTTAACGAGATTGGCGCTATGAATATTTTCTTACTTGTTTAACTACGTGTTTATTTACAAAATTTTGCATTTGGAATCATCTCTAAGTGAGAAATTTTCAACCTATGAGATGAAAAAATTATCCAAAAATGGAGATTTAGGTGCTTTAAAGTTCCCTAAGAATGACTCAACTGAATAATTCCCAATAATGTTATTATTGAATTCCATTAGCTCATTATCACCTTCAAAATGAGTGACTCTATGTTTCAGGTGTTTCTCTCGGTCAACTCGAATTTGATTTGGCTTTCCATTGTATGGCAACCACATACGAGACAAGTCTATAGAAAAATATCCATGGAGTTTCTCAGATCATGTTGGATTGTGTTATATTCTTTCCACAACTAACCTACATAGTGAATTGAGGGTTTATAAGGGGGTGGAGCCCCCCCTTCGTTGCATCAATTGTGTAGTGGGAGGGTCACAGGGGTGTTGGTAGTCCCCCCTGTCTAGGGGGCTTTGAGGGGGCAGGTAGCCCCCCTTTATGGGGTCCAGGGTAGCGCCCTGGGAAAATTTTTTTTGGACCCTATATTAGGTTGGGCGAATCTACCTATGGTTTTCGGTCCATGGTATTGGATGCTTCGGCATGTATAAATATGTATTGTAACATTGAAAGGAATATAATGAAAAATCAAGCTGGTAGTCTCGGTTTTGGGATCAAGGGGAGAATCTTTGTGTATATGTGTTTTATGTGTTACCCTCTCACATTGTTTATTTTTCTATGTTTTAGAATTCGTAAGCAGGTAATTTCAATATGGCATTAAAACCTAAATTTGGTACCAGAGTTGTTTTGGATTCAAGGGGACGCCTTCGTTGCTGAGGGGTTTTGCTCGGGCCTTTGGTAGACCCTGTTCAGTGGGAGTTCTGTGAGATCGATTCCGGTGGTGAAAGAAGATGGCGAGAAATGTAAAGATAAAGATCGGGAAATTTAATGGTCAGAGTTTTGAGTTGTGGAAACTCAAGATGGAGGATTTGTTGGTGGATAAAGATCAGTGGATCATGGTAGATCTAGGTATTAAACCAATGGGAGTGTCTGATGAAGAATGGAGGAAGTTGGATTAGAAGGCAAAGAGAACAATATGATTGTGTGTCTTGGATTCAGTATTGTTGAATGTATCAGGGGAATCTACGACGAAGGCTTTGTGGGACAAGTTAGGGACTTTGTACCAATATAAGTCTCTGGTAAATAAACTGTTCTTGCAGAAAAAGCTGTATAACCTGAGGATGAAAGATGGAGATTCGGTGAGAGAGCATCTAAATGCATTTAAGACTATGGTAAGTCAATTAACATCTGTTGATATTAAAATTTCATATGAAGATAAGTTCATCATTTTGTTGTTTTCTTTACCGGATTCATGGGATAGTCTAGTTATTGCAATAGGTAGCAATGCAACTACCTTACAGTTTGATGAAATAGTTTCATCCTTGTTGACGGAGGAGATGAGATGGAAAAACATGGAGAGCCAGAATGGTGATGCCTTTTCTGTATGAGGACGGTCTCAGAACAGAAACAAAAATAAGCCATCGAGTGGGAGATCTAAACCTAGAGGGAGATCTAAATCTCCAGGGAAACCTGTAAATGTGGTGTGCTGGAATTGCGGAAAGGAAGGGCACTACAAAAAGGACTGTAAATATAAAGCTCCTGATAGAGGAAAGACATTTGATGATGCTCCTTCTACAAAGGCGAAAACCACCTCAGATGAAGGTGGGGACGTGTACTTGGCTTCTTCAAGTACACATGTAGATCACGAGGCATGGTTGATTGACTCAGGTGCATCCTTTCACTTCACTCCCCATAAAGAGTGGTTCTATAAGTATGAGAAATATGATGGTGGTGATGTCTTCTTAGGGGATGATAAGAAGGTTAGAATCGTTGGTCGCAAAAAAGTAAAGTTGACGCTGCAAGGTGGAAGGGTTAGAACACTTCTAGGTGTTCTACATATTCCTGCATTAGCCAGAAATGTGATTCTATAAGCAAGTTGGATGATGCAGGTGTAAAAACAGTGTTGGAGAAGGATACCTGCAAGATGGTTCGGGGAGCACTGGTATTGATGTGGGGAGTTTGGACTGGAACTTTGTACAAGATGCAAGGTAGCACTGTTATTGATGGGTGCAACAGTTCTGTGGTTCCTGGAAGTGGAGCAGAAAATCTAGTGGTCTTTGGAGAGAAGACCATGTTGTGGCATCAAAGGCTTGGACATATTGGAGAGAAGGGCATTTGAATACTTCATGGTAAAGGTGTGGTAGAAGGTATGAGTAATAACTCTCTCGATTTTGACTTTTGTGAAAATTATGTATATGGGAAGTAGAATCGAGTGAGTTTCCCCTCTAGTGGTAAGAGGGCAAAACAGATGTTAAAGCTTGTGCACAGTGATGTGTTTGGACCTGTGAAGGTTCCACCACTGGGTAAGTATGTGTACTATGTGTCATTTATAGATGACTTATTAAGGAATACAAGGATATATTTTCTTAAGAAGAAATCTGAAGTCTTTGACAGGCTTAAAGAATTTAAGTCTTTGGTGGAAAACCAGACAGAGAAGAAGATAAAGGTGCTAAGGATAGATAATGGTGGAGAGTTTTGCAGTAAGGAATTTGAAGAATTATGTAAGAAGTGTGGTATAGCACGACAAAAGACTACTCCATATACCCCTCAACAAAATGGAGTTGTAGAAAGAATGAAGAAGACGTTGATTGAAAGGGTAAGAAGCATGCTCAGTGGTGTCGGGTTAGGACAAGAATTTTGGGCAGAGGCGGTGGAGATAGCATGTTACTTGGTCAATAGATCACCTTCATTAACGTTGGAGGATAAGACTCCACAAGAGGTATGGATTGGTAAGAAACCCTCTCTTTCACATCTGCAGGTATTTGGAAGTGATGCATATGTACATGTTCCAAAGGAGAAACTAACCAAGTTAGATAGTAAATATGAAAAGTGCATCTTTATTGGGTATAAGGATGGTTTAAAGGGTTATAAGCTTTGGAACCCAGTAACAAGGAAGTTTGTGTACAACCAAGTTGTGTTGTTCAGAGAGGTGAAATATGTTATTAAACATGAAGTCCAACCAAAGGAACTTGAGAAGATATAGTTTGAGCTAAAGGAGGAAGAATCAAACTCTACCGCAAAGGAGGAATCAGAAGATGAAGAGCCACAAACTCCGAGTGTAAGAAGATCAGCTCAAGAAAGAAGGCATCCAGAAAGGTATAGTCCATTTGCTTTTTGTTCAACTTTTGCTTTATCTATTACTAATGATCCCATAACTGTGAAGGAATCAATAGATTCATAGGATGGAAAACTTTGGAATGAGGCCATGGTTGATGAAATGGAATCTTTGCACAAAAATGAGGCTTGGGATCTGGTGGAGTTGCCAGCGGGAAGGAAATCCATTGGCAGAAAATGGGTGTTCAAGAAGAAGACAAATGCAGAAGGAAAGGTGGAGATATAAAAAGCTTAGTTGGTAGGAAAAGGTTATTCCTAGGTGCCATGAATTGATTTTCGTGATATTTTTTCTCCTATTGCCAAGGTAACTTCGATTAGATTACTTTTATCTGTTGTTGTTGTTTTTTATTTTGGAGTAGAACAAATCAATGTGAAGAAAACATTTCTTCATGAGGATATGGAAGAGGAGATCTACATGAGGAAACCTGAAGGCTTTGTGGTGAAGGGTAAGAAAGAACTGATATGCAGGTTAAAGAAGTCTCTGTATGGGTTAAAATAGTCACCAAGGATGTCATATTATAGATTTGATACATTTATACGGGGACTTGGCTTCACCATAAACAAAGTAGATCACTGTGTGTATTTTAAATTAATTGGTGACCGTATTATTTATCTGGTCTTGTATGTGGATGATATGTTGTTGGTTGGAAATGAAAAAGAAATTATCCAGGATTTGAAGACCCAATTTTCCTCCAAATTTGACATGAAATATCTTGGTGCTGCAAACTGTATTTTGGTCATGGAAATTAAAAGAGATTGAGCAAAGAGGAAGCTCTGGTTAAACCATAGGAAGTATGTCGAGACAATAGTATAGAGGTTTAATATGCATGATAGTAAACTAGTGAAGGTTACTATTCCTGTAGGTGTAAAATTATCTACTGAATAGTGTCTCAAGACACAAGAAGAGGAAGACGATATGTCCCGTGTTCCATATGAAAGTGCAGTCGGTAGCCTGATGTATGTAGCGGTCTATGCTAGACCAAACATTGCACATGCAGTGGGAGTATTGAGTAGGTTTATGTCAAAACCAGGGAAGGAGCATTGGACAACAGTGAAGCAGGTTTTCAAGTATTTGCATGGCACTAGTGATTATGGTTTGTGCTACCAAGGAAGACTAGGATTGGACAGAGCGATGGATATTCGTGGCTTTTTTGATGCAAACTAGGCTTTAGATCTAGATTAGAGAAGATCTACAAGTGGGTATGTGTTTAACCTATTTGGAGGTGCAGTCTGTTGGATGAGTAAGAAACAATCTGTAGTGGCACTATCAACTACAGAGGTAGAATACATGGCAGCCACTCATGCAAGCAAGGAAGCAGTTTGGTTGCAGAGATTGTGTTCAAGTATGGGGTTAATACAGGGAGCTATAAGGATAGACTGCGACGACCAATGTGCAATTTTCTTGGCAAAGAACCCTACTTACCATTCAAAGACAAATCACATTGATGTTCAGTATCACTTTGTGACGGATATGATAGAAGACAAAAAGGTGCTTCTAGTAAAGCTGGACACTTTGAAGAATACTACAGATGCATTAACAAAATCTGTGGGCTCTAAGAAGTTCTCTTGGTGTAGAGAAACAATGGGCATTTCAGGGCTGGAAAAATGACTAAGCTATTCTATGGCCCCCTGTAGAAAGAAAACAACAAGTGGGAGAATATTGGGTTGTGTTATATTCTTTCCATGACTAACCTACGTAGTGAACCGAGGGGTTAGAGGGGGGTGGAGGCCCCCCTTCGTTGCGCTGATTATGCAACCGGAGGGTCATAGGGGGAGCGGCAACCCCCTTGTCTCGGGGGTTTGGGGCAGCACCCCGGGAAAAAAAAATTGGACCCTATATTAGGTTGCGCAAACCTACATATGCTTTTCAGTCCATGGTTTTGGACGCGATGATTTTTGGTCCATGGTATTGGATGCTTCAGCATGTATAAATAGGTATTGTAACATTGAAAGGAATATAATGAAAAATCAAGCTGGTAGTCTCGGTTTTGGGATCCAGGGGAAATATCTATGTATATGTGTTTTATGTGTTATGCTCTTACATTGTTTATTTTCTGAGTTGTAGAATTCGTATGCAAGTAATTTCTCTACGGGGTTAAAACCTACAGATCAGTCTCTACTTAGAATTAGACTGTAGAATTCATGAATGCTAGTGACTAATATATCAATTATTTTACATACTTTGTGATTTGAGGAAAGTCGAATGCTAAATGAGTTTATTTCCCCATGACCTCTACCTTGGTTTTGTCAAGTTATACTATGTGAACATCAGACTTTTCAGGAGTGACATTTAACTTAGCTCAGACTGTTCTTGGCATTATATTAGGACAGGTTCCTGAGTTAAACAAATAATTATGAAGGTTTCTATTGAAAAGTTCATAGGTTAAGAGGAAAGGAGCTGTGTGTGAATTAGATCTGTCACTGGTTAGGATGACATTTGTAGGTTAAACTTTGTTAGAAGAAGTGGGGGCATTTATTAGCTTTATATACAACAACAGAAGGTAGGGGCAAAGTAGGAACTGCATTTAGTTCTGTAAGTAGTATTTTTTGTTGTTGCTTCAGTTTGCTAAGTTCAGGTAGTGAATATTGGCCCTATTTTTCTTCATGTCTTCCACAATGTTATACTCCATGGTATCAGTAACTACCAGGGTCTTCGATGTATATGGAATATTTGATGAAGATGGATTTGGCTATGAAGCCTTCGGAGAAGACTTTTTGCTAATTTATTTTTCCTTAGCAATAGGAGTTGGATTTTTTTGCTTTTGATTTAGCCGAGTCATATCAGTAGATCCTTTTCTTTTGGCACTAATAGGAAACACTTCTTGTTCTTCTTCATTTGAAAGGATAAAGTCCCACAAATGGAAAATTTTAGGGGCTAATATTCGTAGATGGGATAATTTTCCATGGTTTTGTCAAAAACAATATTCGTTAATTTCCATTTTTTGTAAAAATGATTCACCCAAATTTTACAATGTAACATTATTTTACCTTCAAAATAGCCAACATTATATAGAGAGTATAGATAAAGTCATTATAAATTTGAAAATTTTTACAAGTACATCAATAAAGTTTTTATAGTTTACATATTAGTGACCGTTGATATTCACCAATGTTTTTAAACTTCAACATAATTTTCCATCCTTAAAATTTTCCCTGGTCCCACATCCCATTTAGTTCAACTACTTCTTCTTATTCAGTTTCTTCATCGATAATTGTGTTTTCTTCTTCCTCTTCTTCTAAGTCGGATTCAGTGTTAGATATGTTATTAGGTGGCTAAGAACTAGAAAATTGACTTCTCCTAAAAAATCTAAAAGGTTTTTCGGCAAAAGAGGATTCAATAAATTGTTTCTCCATTTCAACCATTTTGTTAGACATGGTTTTTAGTACTTTCTGAAGGCCTTCAAGATCAAAAGGATATTTTGTGGCTTTCTTTTTATAGTCATATTTGAAAGTAAATTTTTTAGATTTTTTGCCTTCTTCAGAGGTCTTATTTTGAAGAGAAATTATGTGTTTCTCTATGGACATGGGTTCCTTCATGTTCTTGGCTAATGTGGCCAAATTTGCTCTATCTACAAAAATGGCTATATTGGAAGGAAGGGAAGATATGTACCACTCAATTTGAACATCAACACCCAGGACTGACATAGTTGGAATTCTACTGAGTAGTTTGTTGAATCTGGAATTGAAAGTTTTGACCTTTTCTTCCATCTTAGCCTTTATATTGGACATTTCATTGATGATCGATGAAGTGGTTCTATCATCTCCAAACTTATCTAGGAATTGTTCTTCGAGCACAACCCATCTAGTTATGGAGTGAGAGGGTAACGAAAAGTACTAGAATCTTGTCGATCCTATAAGAGTATATGGAAATAATCTGACTATGCAGTCTTCTTCATCGACTTCATTTAAATTGATTGCTAGCAGATAGTTATGGATATGTTCTTAAACTGGTAGTTCATCATTAGCGTTAAATTTGGGCAACCATATTTCAGGGTTCTTAGGAAGAGGGCGAAGAGGAGCTACCATTGCTACAACACTGGGATAATTCCATGTTTGTAATCGCGGTTGTGTTTGTTGTCCTACCATTAGAATTTGAGTAGCTGAGATCATAGAAGGGGTTTGAGTGGATGAGGATATGGGTGGATTTTAAGTTGAAGAAGAGGAATATTATGTGTTTGGACTACAAGAACTAGCACCAGTAGTTGGAATGAGTGGAGGGAATGAAGGGGTTTGAGGTGGAGAATGGGATAAAACCTCGCTAGTGGATGTATGCAATTCAAATTTCTTGGTTTTATTTCAGAAAGAAGAAATGGGGAATTCAAAAGGAGGAATTCCAATATTCTCACTTTGAGAATGAGTCAAGATTCATCTTGGTTGTAGAACAGAGGAAACACTTCCTTCATATGACTAAGATGTTACAACCTTTTTTGTTGAAATAGAGATTTTCTGTAACTTCTCTATCAAGGTATGAACTTCTTGGGATTTCGTGTTATATTCTCAAGAAATTATTCTTTGATATTCACTAGGAGATTTTGGAGAATTTTTCTCAACTTTTGATATTAGGATTGTAGTTCTAGACAGGGATATAGAAGTTGGAGGGGATGTAGAGGGGGAATGACTCTTAGTATGGCTTTTTAATTTATGATTAGTTCTCTTTGTTGTTCACATTCATGGTCCTCCTTCTAGCGACAAAATATTGATGCCTTATAATTCCATTGCAGCAAAATGGGGGATAGCCACGCAGTTTGGACCTTGGAAGCAACTCCTTTTCCATTTGGTATGGTGGCTCAGACTGGGGATAATGAGACGAGTTTTCCAGCAAGACTTGATATGATGATGATTATGGTTTGAAATAAGGTATAATGGGAAATGATTTAACTAAAATGACCTAATTAAACAACAAACACATACAACTATCTATTCTAACACCTACCTTAATATATATCCAAGGAATAGCATAAATCATGTGATCTACAAAGATATCTTAGAGCAATAGGTAATAAAGATCATTCAATTTCTATAATAGATGAAATCGTTAATGATAATTATTTTGAATATTTAGTTAGGAAAAATAATTGTGAAAACTATATCGCATATATCAATGGATCATGTACTCAATAAGGAATCACAGCTAAAACATTTTACAAAATTGCAATAATGTCAACCCGTTCCTCAGATTCCATACGTAACACAATACAAGAAATATTACTGCTAATTCACAAACAAAACACAACCATAAAGCTAGAAGTACTAGATATGAGAGGTTCTACTTTGGTGATCATAACAGACACCAGGGAAGAGTGATGGTTGATTAATTATACAGTGAAGGTTTTTTGTTAGAAATCTTCCTAGGTTATCCCTAAACCTACGAGGCACGAAATAAATGTGTTTTTTTGTGTTAATTTTTTTGTATCTTTGTAGATAAACAAAAAATGATGCAAAGGGGGGAAAAAAAAAATTTAGGAAATAAAATGAAAATAGAAATAAACTTAAAGAATAATCATCACCTATTTTGGTACCTCCCTGACAATGGCACAAAAAATTGATGAGACTTGGTATAGCAACTCCCAAGGACACCAACTTTAATTTATTAGTACTATGTTTGTACAGACTTAAGAGGTGATAATGATATATACACAGTAAGTTAGATTCTATTCAATAGTTCTACTCAACCTACTCTAAGGTAGTGGATCAAACAAAATTATAAAGAGACCATTTTGAAAACTGATATACTTGCAAGAAAGGGAATGCTAATATACTTGCAAGAAATTTAAATGTTGAATAAAAGGAAATGTTAATCTACTTGTAAGAAATGTAAATGCTTGAAATGGTAACCCTAAACTATTGCAAAAAATAAACCTAATCTAGCTACATATTTTAAATAGAATGAAATCAATCTTAAACTATTGCATGCAAAGGAGATTATATGTTGATGACAAAACTCAACAAATTCTTTAAGGAATGGAAATGTAATCTACCCCTATGCTATTTAATCCATAAATTCAATCGCCAATCATAATTGCAAAAATAAGTAGCATGGATGAAAAGAAAGGTCATAAGTGGTCTCTCATCTTCCTCAAACTTTATTTCAAGGCCTAGGAGATGTTGTGAATGAATAAGAGGAAAAATTAGCCTTAAAGGAAAATTCTGGTCAAGTTTGGAGGGGTTCTACATGGTGCTACAAGATTGCTACAAGATGCTAGATGATTTCCGTGTTTTGCTAGAGGATTGAATCTGAGAGAATTTTTAGGGCTTAAAAGGTGATATGAAGGTGAGGAAGGGTAGTGGAAGTTTGGGGAGTATTTTGGATGTACTTTCCAAGCCTATTACTCCTCAAGAGCACATCTTGCACAAGGATGGAATGCAAACAAGGACCTCTAACAAATCTATTCTAAACTTTTTGTATGCAGAATGCTTGAAGAAGAAGTCAATGAGGATGGAAAGAGGGCAGTGATGGTAGGGTTATCAAGGAAAATGATAGTGCTATACCCTACAAACCAATATTATGTATTGAAAAACACAAATATTCCTTAACTTGCAAAATGTATAAAGCATGTTAATAATACTAACTATACGAAATTAAACTAGAAAGGAAAGGATGAGTTGAATTGCATTCAAGAACTAAATACTACATCAAAAGGAAGCCTATCTTTTTGTGTTTACAAATAAAATTCCTACAACCATACTTTCTAAGTGATATGATTGACAAATTTGCATTTGCAACTTTTTATATCAACAAAACTTGCAAGAAGAAATTATGCTAATCTAAGTATAAAAAAGAAAGATGCATAATAAAAATATACAAATGAGAGAGACTAGAATTCTTGGGTTGGGCTCTAACCTAAGGGTATTGATCCCTCTAAATCACCCTCAACTAGAAGGAAAGAACATTCTTCTCCTTGATCTCGAAAAGTGCTCAAGTTAATGATGTGGAAATGAAAATGACCAATACAAATTCATAGCTGTAGCGTTACTATGCTCCTCTAAAAAGTTAAATCCTTATGAGATTTTTAGCTCCTTTATTTATACAAACTGAGTAAGGGTGTAGGCTCCTTGGAAGGAGGGTTTATTCTCATTAAAATCCCCCTAAACATGGACCTAGCCTCCTGAGATCCTCAAAGCTATTGAGTGAAGTAACTATCCAATGAGCAGCTGAGTTGGTTGGCGCGTTAATGCGGTGAATGAGCCTCCTACATTTACTCCAGTTATATCCATCATAGTTTCCACAATAAATGCACCACTTTATTATAAATTAATCATGTTAGGCTATGAGATATGATAAACATCCCTTAATCTCCCTAATAAACACATTATAGGAAAAAAACATGGAGTGAAATGTAAGGAGGGAGGTAAGTGTACCTTGAAGCATGGCTTGATGGGCCTTGATTTATACATATTAATGACGCCCATCAATACCTTACAAAATTGTTCCAATAAAAAAACAAAATTTACTTGTTATACGATATCTAGTTGATAATGTGGTCCTTCATATATGTGTAATTCCATTCCATTTAGCTGTGAGGAATATGAGAAGGCCTAATTTGGCCACTGATTTTTAAATCTCCCAATCTTGATTAACATTTTTCATTAGCACATAAGTTTGCATCTTTATTGAGATCATGTAGAACATGGAAATATGCTATTGAAGAGAATCCTTTCATTGCTTTCCTAACTCTTTTCCTAAAACTTTTTAATTTTTTTTTTTCCTTATAAAGGATTTCTTCACCAAATTTTGATTAAGAAAGATGGAGTCTCCCAAAACAGTGAGAGGTGTTACCTAGTTTTCTTTGGCTAACTATATATCGTGGAAGAGGAGTTAATGTTTTGTCTTGATTGTTTATCATGAATAGCTCCATGAATATTGTGAAACTTTAACTTCCAACAATCTAAGGGGAATTATGATGTAATTAGTTTGATGTTTAACCATATGTACTAATCATTACATGGATAGGTGTGTCCATTTTGGGATAGGGATTCCAAAATTTTAATTTAATTATTAATAAATATTAGGTGGATAGTAGAGATTTTACCTCCACAAATATTCTATAATATTCATAGTAGTAAAATAAATCAAAAGTTTATATTTTTCTCCAAAGTAGTTATGCTATTTTTTTAATTTTAATTAAATTGATTAATTAAAAAAATTGTCCTATGAAAAAGTGTCTTATGAAGTAAGTTGTGATTTTTTGGCAGGTGGTATTGATAAGCCGTAGTATTGTAACAAAGTCTATTTACATATTAAGAATCTTCATGGTAAAGTGGGGGTAAATCTTCATCTTTAGGAATATTATTCCATATTTTTTTAAATGTATAAATGTTTGACTTACATATTAATTATTTATAGTTAATAATAAAATAATAGTAATTTAAAATAAAATTATAATTTAGTTAATTTTAATGATTATTTATTTATTCATTTTACCAATAAGACACGTATCATGTAGTAAGTGTTTTGATGTTTATTATGGATTGATGCTTATAGATGGGTATATGATTACACTAATTTATTCATAGATTTTTATTCTTAAGTCATGAAATAGTGAATTAAGCTATGAATCATTCCTAAATTGTCAGATGTGAGAAATGCATAATTTTTTGAATTATAAAATGGCAAGGTTTAAGAAAAACATAATTTCTTAAATTACTTTGAGATGGAAACTTACATGCAGGTATGAATTAGTGAAATTCTCACGAGTTTCAACCAACCACTCCCATCATTTCGCAATCTATCATAAGACATTTTTTGTATTATTTTTTTATCTGAAAATATTCTTTTCACTAAAATGGTTTCCAAAACAAAATTAAATATATTTGTTTCATAATGCTAAAATTCCATCCTTTTTTATAAGAATGATATTAAATAAAATTGTTTCCCTTACAAAATGAAATACATCCACTTCATAATAAAATCAAAATATATCTTAATAATTCACCTTATTTTTTAAATCAAATCCTAGAATATTCCTAAAATTTAGGATATCATAGTTCATGTGTGTGAAGGAAAGAATGGTGGCTTGTATCAAAAATGAATCTTTTGTTTTTTCACTGACTAATGAAGTATGATAGGAAACAACCATCATCCTTGACGTCACAGATGTTATCCAACCCACAAAACCATGTCCCATGAGGGCCATAAAATGGGGTGTTGCTAGTATATTTCTAAGGATTTCAATAACACTTTCCATTTGAAAGGATTATTGGAGGTGATATTATTTCATTTGAGGCATCGATAATGATAAAATAATTTTTTATTTTCTCTAGTTGTAATTTTTCCTCCAAGTTGTTGAGCGTTCTTCAAAGGTGTTGATTGCACAAAATTCACCTCGAGGTTTGAACAAAAGCACTAGGTGTTTTAATGGTAGGCTTAGTAGTAGTGGAGATAAAAGAGATGTTCATTTGAACCATATGAGTGGCTAACTTTCCTATTATTCCAAAAGAGCCCTACCTATCTACACCATGAACATGAGATTCAGGCTTTGGTTTTGATATGTCTTTCAATGACTAAGAAGCTTCAGGAATGATTTCATATAGAGTACCCACTTAAGAATAAATAAATTCCAATTGATGGTCACACATAATGGCTTGTTCCTCATTTTTCGCTCCTACCTTAGCTACATCATAAATAATCGTAGGAAATAAAGACTTGGCAAAACGAACAAGTACTAGCACATTATGAAACTTGGAATGGGATAGGATTCATCTATTCCTCCACCCAGGGATGTGATAAGAGATGTTGGTAGAGGTATTCTAATAAAATTTAGTGAGTATGTTGGTTCTAGTTTCATACCTCGTAGGGATTTAGCAATGGTTAAAAAATTCCCATCATATAGAAATAAAGTTATCATAAGTGGACTTTCTAGATCAATGTACCATTTACTAGCACCATTCATAAAATGCTTCTAGAAAAGGTGCAACCTGATCTTATCATCCATGAGATATCTAGATGAGCACCATAAGTGGCAGGTGTTAATGTGAGATACATGGCCTTCACAGGGTTTACTATTGAATTTAGGTATGTGGTTGGTATTTTAAGTGGGACCGTCTACCATGCAGCGTTATACTTGATGGAATAGTTGATTAATTTTGAAACGTCATGTAAAAAAAGGGTTCTCAAAAAGGAGTTGAATGATTCCTTGGGGGGGTGTTGGTGCCCCCTACAACTAAATTGGAGGTTGTGATCTTCCCATAACATGATTTCTAGAAGTCGGAGGGATGCTTGAGGAAGTGGGTTGACTAGTCTAGTTAGCTCCAACACTCATGTGTATATCGTAAAGGTTATGCCCCTAATGGGAATGAACCTAGCAAAGAAATGATTCCCAAAAGGTTGTTGACCTCGAAGACCAAAGGGTGTGCCTAAAGAAGAGCCTCCTAGACTAAAAGGATGACTGAAATCTTGGTACCCCAAATATTAAATGTAGTACTAGGGATAGTTCTCGTATCCCCTTGGACATTCCAAAGAAATTGAATGTTGATACAAAAGGCCTACCCCCCTAATGTTTTATTACCCCAATGAAATGAGAACCCACTAGAAACATAAGCACCCCCAATTGTGCTAGGGAATGACATGGACTTAGTATGATTATTCCAACCAAATGGAAATCAAGAATTGGCTATAAACATTGAGTTTGAACATTGAACGTGTGACTTGGTTATGCTAATTGTAGTGGAGCTAAAGCCTATACCAAAAAGAAATACAGGGGGCATGTTCAATGATGTGGATGAACCCATACTCGATGTACTAAATGAAGGGAGATGGGATCTTCATATGTTTTTATGTAAAGAGAATATTTTCTTAATCGAGGTATTGTGGACACGATATATGATAGTAAAAAAGGGTATAGAAGTTGTCTTGCATACACTGCTTGTGACAATATTTGGGGACATAGTATGTTGTTCCATCGAATTGACATCAGCTACAATGGAATCTTGGTAATGACTAGGTGAGGGACAATATTTAGTTAAGTCCCTGTTGACATGGGATTTTGACCTTTGTTAGCAAAGGGGATGTCAAAGGCTCTTTAGATAACCCAAGACATTTGGGATGTTAACTTCCTGTGGGTTTAAAGGCTTCGTTGGCCTTTGGGTCCCTCCCTCTTGCAAGGAAAAAATCCTAAAGAATCCTGAAGTTATCTATGTTATATGTACATGAACCTAAATCTATGTATCAGTATGTCTATTCGACCATTTACCTAATATAATATGATAGAAGGAAGAGACAATAGAAACTGATGTAACTTGTGAAGATGATAATGAGATGAAATATATTTCTATTGTATATAGTTTTTTTTCCAAAGAAAAAATCGAAATTTTTATTAAAATAGAAGGTTATATAGCATATGCATTTAAGCATTCAATTTTTCTCTATGAAAGCAGATCATAGAGCCCACAACATATGATCCTGCCTAAAAGAAGGAAGCAAAAGAGTTGTTCCTGATATCAGGAAAGCGAGAAAAAAGAAACAAATAGTCCAGTTGGCCTAAGCTTTCCTACCCTTCTTTTTCTCCACTTTTCGCTAACCATCAATGTTGTGAGTGGAGTCAATAATGTCAAGCTGGTTTTCCATTATGCTTGTTCATTTTTCCTTGTCTGAATCTGATCCTTCGGGACTGTGAGTTCGTTTGGTGCCACTGTTTTCCAGCTGGAGTTCTTGTTCCTGTTCCAGATTGTTCTCTTTTTCATTATTATCCTGAATTTTATCTTTTGCTGCATTGTGTTCTTCTTTCTTTGCTGTAGCTGCCTTCATTAACAGATCTTCTATATTCTGCCATCCTTTGGGCTTCCTTTGTTGTTTCTTACTCTTATTGGGTCGTGGACATGCATTGTACAGATGACCTGTTTTTTGACATCACCGACATCGGAATGTTATGTTCTCATAGTCCAAGGATTGTTTCCACTGTGTATTATTGAAAGTTAGGATTATACTTTCAGATAATCCTTGGCTAAGATCTATCTCAACACATATTATGGCAAAAGTAAATATTCCTTTTAGATGTTTCTCAGCATCGATTTTTAAGATTCCACCCAAGGTATTTCCAATAGCGGTTAGAGCCTTTTGATGCCAAAAATGTAAAGGAAGGTTATGCAACTTAACCCATACTGGCAGCCTTGATACCACCATAGTATTGGCATCAAAGTCGAGAAACCATGGGGTCGTAAATAGTCCAGCACTGCCCTAGAACCATGGCCCTTGTTTGAGGATTATTTCCTTTTCCTCTTCTATGTGAAATCTTACGATAAAAAACCCCTTAGGGTATAGGAAATTTTCACATTTTTTATCGAGATTGTATGGATCCATTGATGCAATACGTCAGCGTTGGGCAAAAATCGATTAAGTCTACAAATAAATGCGTATTTTTGTAGCTCTGAGTATATATCTTTTACCTTTGGTATATCGATCGAGATAAATGGGCTCTCCGGAATTTAATCTACAATGTAAGGCCCCACGGGTTCAGTGGCAACTGTGGGATTTGTTTTCCCTTTGCCCTTGACTGCGTCCTTCAAAGACCCTTTTTTTTGCGAGCTAGTTCCTGAGCTTTCGGTACGTTCTTGTAGTCTCATATTGAGAATGATTATAGAACCTGAGTTGATGTTGTAATCTTGCATGGTTCTGTAGTCCTGTAGCGATCTGCGCCCATTTAATAGGTGTTGTTTCCTAGACGGGTAGCCAATCTGGACGACAATGTTATTCTTCAAATCTGTAACACTATCGTTATCATAAGCCCAAATCACGGTTGTGTTCCCCTTGGGCGCTTTAACAAAGATTTGAAATCAATTGGGAATAGTCCCATCAAACCTAGAACTGGCAACTTGGGGCGGCTCGATACTTGCCAGATCCGGGCCATCCAAATCTGTATCAGATCTGTGTAGAACCTTAATCTTATGAATAGAACTGTGGATCTACCTTTCGTTGAGGAACCATCTATGACTGATCTGTGGGAAGAGGGATCCGTGACAAAAAAGATAGATTTGTTTCCAGATCTAGGTTTTAGCATTGCTCGAGACCCACAATCTGATCGCCCAACTGTGATAAAACTTCGATCTAGTCCTAGGAGGTTCCTCTCTAAACGATGCTTCTCAGTCCAGAGATCTAGAGTTATTAATCGGGCCTCCCCTTCGCTAGACTGCGATACTATGGCGCCGCTGATCTTTGATCCAGAGACCCTCCTACAAAATAAAAACTCGGGACTCGGCGAATGGTATTTGTCTATACAAACCTGCAACAGCTTCTGTAATTCCAAAAGACCGGCGATTTCATCTCCATTAGGTAGAACCGCTGAGCAAAACATCGAACGCCCGATCCGCACGTGCATAATTTGCAGAGCCGCTCCATTAAATCCGATCGGTGATTTTCCAGCGTGGAACTCTGACTGAGGAAACACGACAATCAAAGGAGTCGTCCAGGTTTCGAGATCTGATCGTATTAGAACCTCCAACTTCAATAGAAACTTCAAAACCCTCACTCTCCACGGCGCGTCAAAGGTCACTGAACGTCGTGCGGAATCAAAGTTTGGGTAGACGGAGCCACCGGGATCTTGGCATACACAGAGACAAACCATTGCCATCATAGCTTCTAACCCTTGTGACATGACAAAAATACTTTGACTAGATTCTATTGTATATAGTTAGTGAAAAATATCTAACTAATTTTAAATTATAAATGAAATTATAATTTAAAAGAAAAATAGAGTTAACTCATAATGTGGTATGTAAAAGACAAGAAACTACATAAACACAAAGCCTCTTGATCCTTCTAAGAAAAATAGAGAAATATGTACTTGTTCTAATGTTACAAATCAAGAATTAATCATGAGTACCAAAAAATAAAGAACTAAGTAATATTTATTAATTATTAGTTTTAATTAAGTTAGGAAAATAATTAACTATAAAAAAATTTATAAACCTATAATTTTTCAACATTTCATTAAACAATTTAGTAAACCAATGATGAAAAGTAATAACAAGTTAGAAACTATTTCAATATGTATATTAGCTCAATTATTTAAAAGCAACATTTTCAATAATATGATTCTCTAGAAATAATTCAGAGAAGATTAGAGTTGAACAATATTGAAACCAACCTCATCCGTAAGACAAAAGTCGTTGAAGGGAGAGTATGATCGAATGTAAGCATTATAAAGAGAAATAACAGGAGAAATGCAATATAGTCCCTGTTTGTTCATAGAGCAAAGTCACAAAATAATAGAGTTGTTTCCTTGGAATTTTCAGAAGTCAAATTACAGGAAATTTGGATGGCGTAATAGAAAGTAACCGTAAATTCAAATGTGATATATAAGCGTAAGTTGATTGAATCACATCATGCAGTTACTGTATGAAATAACCCAACATTTTTCCTCCTTTTCTCTAAGGCCCACATCCCTCGTTCCCCTAGAACAACGTTGTACCCTACCACTATAGCTACCAATACCCCCTTTTACAAAGCTCCGGACGACATTTATATTTGCAATCTGTCCTTAATATACAAAATCGAATTCGCCAAAATAAAACCAGTTCCTGTGAACCAGGACAAGTATATATAAAGGAGTGGGGTTGAATTATAGCCGTTTAAAGGGAATAGTATAAGTAATTAACAAAATATACAAAGATAGGTTAGAAATCGCTGAGACATATTGAGAGCGACTGACCTCGTCAAATCCAATGCCAACTACGAGCATGCAATGGACCAATTGACGATTCTCTGCAGAAAACAAATCAAATTCGAATGGGAGGTCCAACCAAATTGATTTAGGTTTACTATGCTATATAAACCTGATAGCTTTTCATGATCAAAATAACCGTATATAGAAAGATTGAACCCTTTACATTTGACATCAGCTTGTGAATATGATTTTTTTGTACTCCGATCTGGAATGGAAAACACGTGATTGAAATCTGTGTGGATAATTTGCTTTGATACTTCTGATAATAACCATCTCTGACAATCCAAACTTCTCTACCGAGATCCGGGGAAATCAATAGCGGGTTTATTTTTTATCTCAATCGCTGAGATTACGATCTCTGTTATAGAAGATCCTACGATTCATGCTTCTTGGAAACTAGATGATGGTTCAATTGTTAGATCTAGCAATGCATTGTAGTAACAAGGTGTCAAATTAATGTTAACAGCTTTCCCTACGGCGTGCCATACGGCACAATCTAATCACCATATCGATACGAGTGAAAATGGGTAGGTCATAGCCGAAGCAGAATCTGAAATGAGCTACAAGGCGATGAGCTGGCTAGATTGGCACACTTTCCAAGGTTGTATGTTAATTTGACGGTGTAAAATAGCGTACACTACATATATCCAAACGCATCTATAATTCTTTGACATGGAACAAGACCTGGAGCTATTATAGGTTGGTTGGGTGGTGATTTCACCTTTAGTTTCTACGTAGCATTTCAAATCTCTTGCCAAGTATAAGCTCACAACCTCATCCTTCACCTGCTACGGTAGACACGATGACCATAACAAATATTCGGTAAAAATAATGGGGCAAGTGGCCACGTTTTACACTATCAAATTTGTATGATCATAGTCCCACAAACCTAGAGGAGATTTTGCAGAATAATTGCATATATGACGACAAAATATAGAGGGAGGTTTTCATTCGATTTAATTCATTATCACATGTAGACCTAAAAACGGTTTACACCCGCATATCTTGGAAAATCAATGCATAATCAACTTCAAGTTGAATGATAGTGGAATATGGTTAAGATCTGAAGGATAATTCATGTGGATGGCGAAGCCTGGAGGTTGGCGCTCATTGGCTTTGTTCAAACGAAGTAGCGAAAAGAGTCTAAGGGGATGGACGCCAAGTTGACGTCTGCGGTATTAGGTGTGAACCGGTCAACTCAGATGTGAACCAAGCAGTCACGTACCAAATGATCATTTATTTGAATGCCACTTGGGATGGGGTATGGTCGTTATATGCCATCTATAACTCTACGTATTTATGTGATGTGAACCCTTATTTCATTCAATCATCAAATACTGCATTATTTTACATATTTATATGGTACCTTTGCTCCTTACCTTTCCTCCTCTCATATTTATTTTGTTTGTCTCGATCAACACGCTATCTTGTTTCCCCCTTCATTTTTTTGTTTTGTTGTTTTTCCTTACCGTGTTACATTATATACTTCGTTAATATATTACATATATGTGTGAATATACTTCGTTAATATATTACATATATGTGTGAATAATAATGGATTTATGGTAGCAATTTACATTAAACTATGTTATAATAGTTTTATGGTAGTGGAAAAAACTGTGAACAATTTATGTTATAATAGATCACATTTATATAATGTTTTATACACATAACCATGATCATATATATATATATATATAACGTAGTAAACATTGTATATATATATATAACATGATGTGTATAACCATGTAATTATATATTAGTCATTAGAGAAAGGTGTCAAAATGACGAAAGTAGTCAAACATCAAAATATGCACTGGAATGCGCCAAGATCCGTTCATCAGAAAATTGCCAGAATGAATAAATCGAATAGGAGGTCATTCAAAGCCAAACAAACTTTATGCAATCAAAATTGATATGCAAAAGCCAAGTAAAATCAAGGAATGAAAGTGAAAATCACAAGAATCGAAACAAAAGAATATAACCAACACACCTCGCTAAACCCTGAAGGATTGGAAAACTTTAAAGCCAAACAATGAAGATAGGAGGAACACATTGATCAATCACCCAAGTGCTAATAAAGAGGGTATTTTTCAAAAATCCCAACGGGGGACCCATCATTTTGAGAAAAAATGAAGGGGATTTGTTGGTGGGCCAACACACTGCCATCTAAGAAGTTGGGTGATGAGATATGAGTCACAGAGGAATGAGAATAACGCAGAGGAGTTTCATCAACCATTTTGAAAGATAGAGGTTTAGACCCCTTAGAGTCACCCAAAACGACCCCTAAAATGGGTATGTCTAAAGTAGTGGAAGGGTTAACCTTATAGCTATGGGAAAGTGGCCCCTCCTCATTAGAATAAATGCCCTCAAGACAACAAGAATGGCGTGAGCTAAACACAAACACAATGATGACAAAGTATGTGTACAAGAGTGTAAAGTAAATAAAACCCAAGGCCACTACAGATGACCTAACAACATACACCTATCAGATCTAAGGATCAAGCACACAAACCAATAGATCAATGGTATTTTGTTATAATTGGAGCTTGGCTCATTAGGGGCTAAGTCAGTTGTGAAAATATGGTTAGGAAAGTTATGTTTGCCTCCTTGTTATGCAACCAACTCACAAAAATATAGGCCAATGACTTTACATTACATAAATGAACAATTCTTGGAAGAAACAAATGACAAGACCTCCTTTGTATACATATTATTCTTGGATGGTTATCCTCATAATTTTATCTTAAATATGATGTGATGGATTTTGTGTTGATAAATAAAGGAGATAGTTGAAACCATATATAAAGGCTAACTTTGTAGATGTCTCCCAATTGTCTTGTCATTCCAGGCCACAAAGAAAAACTTCGTAGTCAATCCTAATGGAAATGGATGATGATTCATTAAGCTCAAAGCAACATCATGAGGGCACTAGTAATCTCCAAAAGCCAACCTAGACTCCATGGGATGTAGTAAATTTATAGGATGAAAGTGGTAGTTTAGGATTTACCAATCTAGGCTTAAGATCCACATATGAAGGAATATAAGCTCAAAGGATAAGAGATAAGACCTTTAGAGAAGGAATTTGTGATCTCTATCCATGGTAAATGGTTAAAACTACCTTAGAAGCTTCTGGAAGGAGAATATTTGAATTTTTTTTATTTTCTCACAAATATATAACCATCATACTTGCAGAGTAGAGCAACCTATGCTGATTAGTGCTAATGTTGAGTTATGCAACTTGCAAACATTTCAAGTGGATAGGCATGTAGGGTGTTTTGGGGCTAATAACAATTTTTTTGATATGATTGACCTAGAAACTCATACTTTTTGGAGAGGTGATGCTTAAGGCTTTGCAAAGGGAATATGACAAAGTGTTCAAGGATGTTGATTGATCTGATTTTCAGGTCTTTTGAGTGAATGTGAAAAAATTACCTGTAACAGATTGCCCCCTAAAGTACAAAGTTAGAAGTAGTGGATGAGGAGTGAAGTGATTTACCTTGTGACAAGTTAGGATCAAGAAAAAATTGGTTCAAATCATCATCTGTTATAATACATATTATCATCATGTTATGATTGCTGAGGGAGGAAAACCCATGCTCAACATATAAGCCAATATTACATGTATAATGATCAAGAAGTCTTGTCCAATGATAACAGAGAGTGGACCCATGCTTGGAGGAATATCTCAATGATCATACCCATCATATTTTGTAATCTTGTAAGAATCATGAAATCACAGCTAGGATTGATGGAACTAGATCTACAGTCTTCTACGTTGTCACTCAAAAATACGCGTGTAACAATGTGAATAAATGAGCTGGAGTCGAACATGGTAGACATTATCAAATTATCGGTCAATGATTTAAGTTATTAAAAAATGCGAGAGATGTCATCGATAATGATAATGGCTCTTAAGTTACTCTATTACATTCTATGTGGTGTGAATGAATGAGTTGAAGTCAAACACCACAGAGAATATTTTGGTCAAAGGTTAATGATGAGGACCTGTTGTCAAAACCGAGGAAACTTTCCATTGAGGTATGTAAGCTCCAAGATACCAAAGGGAGTTTTTAAGTCATCTTCCTGGATAATGAACTCATGTCTACACGAAGCAACCCGTCGTAAGAGGGCCTTGATGTATCCCTCATCAACAACATGAAATGGGTATCAAGATTTGAGACGAAATGATGTTCTTGAAGAGCTAGTTCAGGAGCAGAAGACATGAATGAAGGCTTAAGAGTATTGTAGCAGATTTCAACTGAAGGAATTCTCTTGAACATATCGGTGACACTTTATGGAGTTGGCAGCATTGAATCAAAATCGATTATGGAGGCTTTTGATATAGTGTGATTAACCAAAGAGGCAAGCAGATTTCCCAACCCAATAATCATGGAGATGAATAGAAATAGTTTCATGTTCAAGAGGGACTCTTTCCCATTAAGAGGTTAAGTACACCGTTTTACCAATTTCCCCAACCATTTATGGTCAATACCTCTTTATTTTTTACAAGTTTGATGAGGATAAGATATGCTTGATCTGTATGTTCGTCCTTCAGATAAATATTTCTAAGTATTTTTAACAAACCCTGAGAGGGAGTTCTTTGGCCTCGTCATGTTCGATGAGTCCAGCAGAGGTGTAACTTGACTTCCTTTTAATGTTTAGAGAGTTTGAAAAAGAGGCGAAAAAAGAAAACTCCAAAGGTTACATTTCATAAATTTAGTCTCTTGAGTCTAAAAAGGCATTAAACGATACTCAGGAGAACTATTTAGTCATGTTCAACTAAAGTATTCTTTCTTCATAAATAGTCTATCCCAGTATGAAAAAGGGTTAAACTTATACTCGGAAAACATATTTTCATGTACTTTAGCAAGCTCTAAAAGGCAAGTACTTAGTAATATTTTCATATTTTTGGAGTCTTAAAAGAGTTGAGATAGGAATCCTTCTAAAGGAGCGAGTGGTATAAAGGGCAACTGGTTCCGGTCATGATGGAACTACTCAAAACACTTAGGGGTCAAGAGGCTGACTAATAAAACCACTCTTACTCTCATGCATAGTTTTTCCTTCCTTGAGGCTCAAAACTAGAGATTTTAGGTTCAATCCCTAGTATGGTCACCAAGTTGTTATGTGGAAAATTCACTCTTACGAAAAAAATTGAACTCCCTAGATCTAGTGGTCTAATCTATAACAAAAAAGAGAAAATATATCTTCTCCTTCCTTAGAGAGATTAGAATATAGATAAGATACCTACTTGGAATCTGTAGTAAGTCCTCCTCTCTGCTTCACTTATAAGCTCCAACGCTAGCTCCACGCATTATAAATGGAACCTACAACAATCACTAAGACAAGCAAGAGAACTATTTCACATAGCATAATCCAATGTATCTAATCAATGAGTAAGCGTGGCATTGAAATACATAAACACCAACCTAACACAAGTATAGGAAAACATAATCATTTTTGTATTGATAAATAAAGGAGAGAGTTACAACGATATATAGAAGCTAACTTTGTAGTAGGGAAAAATTTAGTGGTTAATATTCATAGGTAGGCTAATTTTTCATGTTTTTTCACCAAAAAAGGATGAACCAATTTCTATTTTTTCTAAAAATGATTCGCCAACTTTTTACAATATAAAATTATTTTACCAAAGATCGCAAAATTTTTATAGAGACTATACGAAAATCATTATAAATTTGAATATTTTTATAAATATATCACCAAATATTTTATAGTTTGCATATTACAGAATAGTAAGATTCACCAAGGCATCTACACTTTGAGATAAATTTTTATCCTTAAAATTTTCCGTTCTTTGTAGATGTCTCCCGAATTATATTTTCCTTCCTTGCCACAAAGAAAACCTTCATGGTCAACCGTAATGAAAATGGATGATGATTCCTTAAGCTCAAAGAAGAAGCATGAGGGCGCTAGTAATCTCCAAACATCAAACCAGACTCCATGGGAGGCAGTAAATTTATAGGGTGAATGTGGTAGTTTAGGATTTACCATTCTAGGCTTAATATCAAAATATGAAGGAAGCTAAGCTCAAAGGATAAGAGATAATACCTTTAGAGAAGGAATTTGAGATTTATATCCATGGTAAATGGTTGAAACAACCTTAAAAGCTTATGGAAGTAGAAGATTCAAAAATATTTTTTAATTTTCTTGAAAATCTAGAACCATCACACCTGCATATTAGAGAAACCTGCATGGATCAATTCAGGTGGATAGGCATGCATGCTATTTTGGGGCTAAAAACAATGTTTTTGAGCTGATTGAATGAGAAACTCAGACATTTTGAGGAGGTAATGCTTAGAGCTTTGCAAAGGGATTATGGCAAAGTGTTCAAGGATGTTGATTGATCTCGTTTTTAGGCCTTCTGAGTGAATGCAATAAAATGACTTGTAACATAAGGTATGCCCATTGCTAGGGTGACATCGTGCTGATGTCATCCATGCCAAGCCTGTGAGAGGTCCATGTGTCACCCATATATGAGCCTTTCTGGTACCAAAAAACACCAAAATTGCTTGCCACATGTCTAGGATTATGTCATGCTGACATCATCTCTGACCAACAATATGTTGTCACCTGTCCTGTCGGAGGAAAGAGAAAGGGTCCGTCGATCCTTGGTTTTGCAAGCATTTTCCTTTGTAAGTAGTTCAATGTGCCCATGGCCCGATACCAACTCTAATGCTTGAAGCCCTTAATCCCAACAATTTCCAATAATTCCAATTATAAAAATTTATAGGATTCCAGGGTTCCAGGATTCTAGGATTCTGCCACCCACTCTCTAGCATACTTCTATGGGGTTTTAGGACTTTCAAGGTTCCATGGTTCTGAACTTCTGATCTATGTTCGTGCGACCCCTACTTCATGCCATCCTAAATCTCTTTAAATATACCTCCGCACTTCCGAGCTTCCGTGCCTTCATCTTGTGGGCCTTGCAGGCACTACTATTATCAATTTTAAGTCCTTACTTTGACTACCCATAACATTATATCTAGAGGGTCATTTGTAAACTTCGACATGTCATTGGAAAGATCCTTCCAATATTTGTCCAAATATGCCATTTTGAGGAGCATTTGAATTAAACACATGGTGTAGAATCTCCTCCAAAATCAGGGGCTCCCCAACCACCATAATCATCATTTTAAGGCTTCTCCACTAAGCTTGCTACTATGGTAATTCTTTACAGAATATTGTAGCAACCATGAAACTCCCCCTGAGCAACATGCTCATCAATGCTAACATTTGTTGCTTTTATCCTTAATGTTATTTCAGTTGACATCAATGCCAACACACCAACTGCCACCAACCATTCAGTCAATATCAATTGTCCAACATTTTTCTTTGGTTAACTGAATCCCTGGTAGAAGGCATAAGCTTCAACTTTGGTTGTTTTTCATGCATCTTCATTGTCATGCATTTCCCCATGAATATTTTGCATCTTTAACTTCTAGCACTCTTAGGTGTATTATGGGGTATTGTTTTCATGTTTATCCATGTTTCATAGCCTATTTTGGAATAAGGATTCAAGAATTTTAATTTAATTATTAATAATTAATAGGTGGGTGGTAGAGATCTTACCTCCATGGAATATTCTAGAATATTCATAGTAGTGTATACCAATCAAAATTTTAGATTTATCTATGAACTAGTTATGCCCTATTTTTCGTTTTACTGAAATTGAATTTTGGAATAGATCTTCCATAATTTTAATTTAATTATTAGTAATTATTAGGTGTTTGGTAGGTATTTTATGTCTTTGAGATATTCTAGAATATTCATATTATTATACACAAATCAAATGTTTAGATTTATCTTCAAAGTAATTATTCCATATTTTTTCCTTTTAATGAAATTGATTAATAAAAAAAGTTGTCGTATAAACAAGTGTCATATGAAGTGAATTATGGTTTTTGGGGCATGTGGCGATGGTTATTCTACCATGTTATTGTAACAAAGCTTATTTATAGATTAAGAGTATCGATGGTAAAGTGGGGGCAAATGACCATAACTAACAATTTTGTTCCATATTTTTAAAATTGTATAAATATTTGACTTATATATTAATTATTTATAGTTAATAATCAAATAATGATAATCTAAAATAAATTTATAATTGAGTGAGTGTTTTTCATTTTTTTTTAAATATTAGCAACATGAGATGTATCGTGTAGTAAGTGTTTTTATGTTCATTATGAATGAAAAGTTATGGATAATTATATGACGACATTAATTTAATATACATAGCTACAGTAATTGTAATTTTTCAATTATAAATATGAAATAATGAATTAAAATATAAATCACTTCTTCTAACTTATAAGGTGTGAGAAATGCATAATTATTAGAAATATAATTGTGAGATATGAAAAACAGTGGTCACTGGGTATAAACCCTTGATGTGTGAGAAATACATAATTTTTTAAATTATAAAATTGTAAGAGAAATACTCATTATTTTGAATTGTTTTCAAATGTATAAACACATTAACTCCTCATAGCGTTGAATTAATTTTTTATGTGAAAATTGTCTTTTCGCCAAAATGGTTACCCAAACAAAATGAAATATATTGATTTGTTAATAACTAAATCCAATCCAATTAGATAAAGACCATATTAAAAAAAATGCTTGTTGCGACAAAATGAAATACATTCATTTACATTGAAATATAATTTAATAATTGACATTACTTCATAAATCAAATCCTAAAATATTTAATTACTCTAATTTAATTGAAATTATTTTTTAATATTTTTTAGTTGTCCGGAGCTCTGCACGCTGCACGAAGGGAATATGGTTCATGTAAAAGGAATAAATTGCCGCCTGTTTACTCGTGTGAACGAATGAATGGTAGACTGTATCCAAAAAGGCGGTTTATGTGACTAACAAAACCACCATCATCCTTGACGTCACAGTGGTTACCCTATCCTACCCACACAACACAACCATGCCATTATTAAAGTTGATATTATTTCATTTGAGGCAGCCATGACGATCAGGTGCTTCGGCTTTGCTTTATCTCTCATGTTACTACTCGACGTGGTGGCGGGTGCGCAGGTAACAACCTTGTGTAGCGACGCCAAAATTCCAAGCGGATGTCCTTACTTCAACACTCTCGGAAGCCTATTCGTACATCTGGAAAAAAAAAACGGGGGCCTTTACCAGTTACAATTACAAGACGTCGAGTGTAGGTATTGGGGGGTCACCTACTGCCTACGGCCAATCATATTGCAATGAGCAATATGTAACTGGCGGCGATTGCACCAACTGCCTTACCAACGTCTCCAATGAGAGCTGCGGCTTATGCAACAATTCCGTCGGTGCTTACGTTCAATCCGGAGCAGAATGTTACATCCCATACGAGCAGTATAGCTTTTAGTATCAACTGAACTAATACAAGGAGCAATAGCAAATGCATCCAATATCTCCGTTTAAATAAAACTCTAAGGAATCTCTCATCTATGTAGGGATATTGCATGCTTTTTGATAATGCGTTGGTATCTACCTCTTTTCAAGAATATCATATCTCATCTTTGGAATGTGTTTGGTTAATGTGTTTGGCTAATGTAGTTTTCTCATCTAAGGTTAAGTTAGAGTTGAATAGAAGTCATTCTTCTCAAACCGTTGTGGCTATACTTTACATAATTCTTTTGTATTTTAAGTTATTTATTTTTTCTTTATAAATAAAAAACTAATAAACATTTTTTTTTGTTCTTTAATGATTGTTAGGTTAGGTGTTAATCTCTTCTTCATAAATAAATTTCATAAATAAACAAACTATTGCTTAGTCATCTATTCCATTTGCATGGCATGCATAAACAAACTAATGAATATTATTCTCTTATTTTTTAATAAATTTCATAAATAAACAAACTATTGGTTAGTCATCTATTCCATTTGCATGGCGTGCATAAACAAACTAATGAATATTATTCTCTTATTTTTTAATTTTTGCTATCTATGGTATTAACCTCCTCTTCATAAATAAACAAACTATTTTCCAATCATCTATTTCATTTGCATGGCCTAGTTGCTTTAGTTTTCAAGGTAAGCTACAATTTTGAGGTTTAGACAAAGTTGATTCGAATGGGGTTTGTTAATCTTTAATTCAAACCTCATAGAGAGAGGTTGAATATAACTTTGTTTTGGGTGTCCACCTCATTATTCCCGCTGTAAAAGTATATGATTTCGTTTTATGTTTATAAAGAACTCATAAATTGTGATTAGTATGATATATTGTGTTAATTTAAAATGATGATTTCGTTTTAGGTTTATAATGAACTTATAAATTGTGATTAGTATGATATATTGTGTTAATTTAAAATGATTAATGGATTTTTCCATTGAAGGTGTTTCAAAATCAACTACTTGCCTAACATTTTTGGATTTAGCCAAGTGTATATTCATCTTAGACCTAAATTTATGATAGCGCTAAGAAGATCAAATCTTTTGAAGTACTACAAACATTTTTACACTATCAAACTTGGAAAAATACTGTATATCCATGGATTTTATCCCTCTTTGGACTTAACCAACATTATAATAGATTTATGTTGATTATTTCTATATGTTTGTGTGTATACACCATGTATCAACTTAGATTTCTGTTGATTATTTCTATATGCTTGTGTGTATACACCATGTATCAACTTCATGCACGTTAGTAAAATGTTTTAACCATAAATTTTCAGTTTTTCAATTATTTTATATAATTACACCTATATGCATGTTTATTTCATAATAGGCCTTCCAGAATTTTAATTTAATTATCAACCATTATTAGGTGGATGGTTACGTAAACTTGACTAAAGTGAGGGTGGGCGACAGGGTTGCGTTAAGGTGAATCAATTTAGTACATTCATGGAAATTTAATTGATTTTCCTTAAACTCATTAACTAAACTTTTTAAATTGGCAATTTAACAAATAAAGACCAATAGATTGAATAAGTGAACAACAAATAATAATTAATGAAAAACATCACATAATAAAATAGCATCAACACATATGGATAATAGATATAAGTGGAAACCCATTAAGGGAGAACACCACCATTTGTAATTGTTGTGATATAGAGGCAAACTCCTACTCCTTTATTTCATCTAATCTTCTCTAGACTCCAACCTATATGATGCTACTACCTCGATTTTTATGCAAGCTACAACATGCAGGGAAGCCCCGCCTCCCATAAGTTTTTGCAGGTTACAACCCAAAGGAGGCTCCTATCTCAACATGATGCAACATGTTCTTTATCAAGCTCCAACATGAAAGGAATCTACATTCCTTGAAACATAGAAGATATAACATGTTGATTTCCCTGGTTTATAGATTTTCATACCTCCATTTATGTCTTTGCTTCTTTCTTTCTTAAATCTTCCTTTTTGTCTCCTCAAATTTATGAGGCAACTAATGAATACCTCTACAATCAACGCTCACATTCTCTCATTCTCTAACTCTTCATTTCCTTCCAAAAGCACATCTTTAATAAAGATAGTTTTTGCTTGTATTCCACATAAGAATATGAAGAGAATAGGCTTGACTCTTTGCCATCCACTCATTTGTTTCCAAGCTCTTCATATTTTGAATATTAGAACACAAATAAGTGTTGCACCAAATATTATTTTGATCCACCTATAATGATTAAATACACAAAAAAAATTCCAAAATATGCAAACAAGTAATACATTATAGCAGCATAACACATGTAAAATATTCACTTTCCATTACAAGAAATATGCATGCAACATATGAAAGCAATGCATCACTCTCCAAAGCCATATATTTGTTTTGCAACAAATTGTGCCACTACTTTTTCATGCCATTGTCCTAGTGGCCTTGAGTCTTGTATTTAATGTCATGTATTCTTACCTTTGATTTCAGGTATTTTTGCCTTTGTTGTCATGGATTCTTTCATTTTCCTTTCATTACAACAATTCAACTCAACCATTATGTTTGCTCCTTTGCATACGTTTCTCCTCCTATTTATTTGTGCATACATTAGCTATAGCTTGACATATATATGCCTTGTTGTTCACCTGCATCACAACTCCTCGTAAAAAACATTCCATCAGTCAATGGTTGTTCAATTGTACCATCATACTTTGTTGCTCCTTTACTCCTTTGCTACTTGTCTTTGTAACATTATATATAAGCATCCTTACCTTCTATGCAACGTCTGCAACCTCTTTGGCATAACATGCAACAAATACTTCATATCAAGCATATCCTGGACCCAAACATACCTTTTTTCTACTCCTTTTCCATCAATGACAACATTTCCAATAGTCTTCCTCCTTGGCATTGATGGAAATACTATGATCCTCCCCCTTTTGTCTTGAGAGACACTTTTCCTCATCTCTACCTACCTCCCCCTTTCACATCAATGGGAAGGGGTTCTATGAACAATGAAAATCAACAAGAAAGGGGTGTATGGAGCAAGACCAACTTGATGTATCTTCAGGGATTGATAGTAACAATCCTTTTTCATCGAATTATTTAAATTTTTGAATAGAATATTTAGGCTCGTTGTTCAAATTCAATCCCTTCTTCCATTAGGTGTTTGCTTTATATTCTTCCCTTCTGGCATTATGGCCTTCATATATATTGAAGAATTCCTTTCACACTCTCAACTATTCATTGCTTTTGTCTGAAATAATTTTCCTGGGCCCTTATCTCCTCATATATTTAAATCACGGGACTCTATCAAGAAGGTATTTACAATTAACTTATCGAGAAAGGAAAGGATAATTTAATAGTTTCTTTGCAAATATTAAGACCCCGTCACCTTCTATCTATAAGAAAAGAAAATCCAATGTATACATCCTTTCTTAGAAATTTGTCAATGAAGAAATCTTCATGTAATCTACTTCTTGGCCAAGTTTCATCAATATTTAATATGTTACTCAACTATAAATGTACTCTTTGGCCATGATCTCACTGTCATCATACTTCAATGCAGGGCAAACAATATAATTTTAAGGGAACAACAAATATTATAATATTTTCTAGATTGAATTGAGTTACCAGTGCTATAATGGAATCTCTCTTTCTTCCTTTCTTTAAAAAAAGAAATAATCAGTCCAGCAAGGTAATGCAGAACATTGAACATTAGACCTTTTGTATGCATGCATAACGAATGGGTCAGTGTGTCATTAGGTCACAAGTAGTGAAAAACCATAAAAATATTTCCTAGCACGAGTGGATTATCAATCATCAATCAGCCACAATTGAACAACTACACTATTGTTGCATTCCTCAAATGCCTTTAAATAGCGTGTGAGAAAAACAAAAATAAAATAAAAAACAATCCTTCAATGTAGAATTCGATGGCGACAAAACAAAGAGATCATTGGATGATCATTGGTTCTATGTTTTTCATTGTGGAAATGGATGCCTATCTCCAAACATATCAAAGAGGTTGAGCTCCATCCTCTCACTTCCATTAACAAGGCAATTGGCGATCATAGAAAATTTTAGGGGCGAATGTTTGCCCTTTGGCGAAATTAAGGGGTTTTAAATTTTTACTGGGCGAATATTTTGTATCATAGTACATTTTTACAAATCACCTCAAATAGCCCACCTTATTTTAAGGGAGAGGGTAAAAAAGGTAAATTTAGCCCTTGAAATTAGGAGTTACAACCTTCCATTCGCCCATTTTCAAGAATAGATTTTATTTAAGTGAATCCATTCGCCCATTTTCAAGAATAGGTTTTATTTAAGTGAATCCTATGGGCCAAATACCATATTTATAAAAGAGGTATGGTAAATAAATAAAAATATAAATAAATGAGAGGTATGGTAAATAAATAAAACATTTTTTATATTTACTCCATAAGTCACCTTATATACATGCAAGGGTGTAAACAAATAAAAATATAAGTAAAGTGGAGGTATGGTAAATAAATAAAACTTCTTTTTATACTTGCTCAAAAGGTATGGTAAATAAATAAAAATAGAAATTAACTAGATTTATGGTAAATAAATAAAACCTCTTTTTATATTTAGTCCATAACCCTCATTCTATTTATGAAGGCTCAAGAAAGAGGTTTTATTTAAGTGAATCCTATGGGCCAAATACCATATTTGTAAAAGAGGTATGGTAAATTAATAAAAATATAAATAAACGAGAGGTATGGTAAAAAAATAAAACTTTTTTTTATATTTACTCCATAAGTCACCTTATATTTACGAACACTCAAAAAATGTGTTATATTTAGGTGAAACCTATGGGCAAAATACTATGGGACAAATACCATGGACTAGATTGTTATTAATACCATGCAAAAAAACATTATTAACCCTAATATTAGTATTAATAAAAATAAAAATGGCACATGGTATTGATCCATGGTATTCACCAAAATGGCACCTGGTATTGAACCATGGTATTCACCAAAATGGCACATGGTATTGACCCATGGTATTTACCTCGCATGTAGCAAAATGGCACATGGTATTGATCCATGGTATTCACCAAAATGGCACCTGGTATTGAACCATGGTATTCACCAAAATGGCACATGGTATTGACCCATGGTATTTACCTCGAATGTAGCCTATTTAAATGGGGGAATTAAACCAGCATAGATCATCTTTACTATGGATCTACTAACCCCCGAGAGGTATCAAATATCGTGATATGCAAACTAGCATAGAGTGCAAAAGTATTTGATCCCTCTCGGGGGTGGATCAAGAGTAAAAATGGATGTTGTAATTTAATGTATGTTAAATATTTTAGCTTGGTTAAAATAAAAAATAAAATAAAAATCAACTATTAATTTTATTAATTTTTATAAATTACTAATAGTAAATTTTAAGCTCCAGGTTTATAATAACCCATGGTAATACCAATATCTTATAAGATTTTATAATTGAGTAAAATATTCGCCATGCCTTGTGTGAGATTCGCCAAAAAATTATATATACATATTATATTATTGATAAACTCGCCTTCCATTTTTCCTATATACCATGGAGATTCGCCCATTTATTATATATATAAATTTAGGGGGTTCTTAAAATTTTCCCTATTGGCGATTGATTTTATTTGGTACCGAATAAGAAACCAATAAGGGAGTCGTTCTTCATGTCCAACTAATGAAATACAATTTTATTTGGTACCGAATAAGAAACCAATAAGGGAGTCGTTCTTCATGTCCAACTGATGAAATACAACTACCTCCAACTGATGAAATACAACTACCTCCATCAGCAGACATAGAATATATTTTAGCGAAGATAGTGGTAGGTATTCCATTTCCTTTACACTAAACACTTTCTATTGAAAATCTCCACTTTTGAATTGAACTTACTGGATTTTGATTACTCCTATGAGAGAAATTACCACAGGTAACTGTGGGGAATGGTTGCATGTGCAATCCGTGAATAGTTGTTGTTGACTTCATCTTCAATGTTCAAAAGTCTCATACACTGCGTTTTCATGGACGATTGACAAGATGAATTTTGATTGATCTTTGTAAACGTTCTCTTTGAAAATCCCACTTGAATTCGAATAGACGAGATATGTAGAAGAAATGACTGGAGTTATTAACAACTTCCATAGTCATTGTGTGTTGTTATTTATGTAAGCATAAGGAAAAAGGAGGCCGAAAGGAAGAAATTCCCTTCTATGCAAAACGCATATTCGCCATCGTCATCTGCTTCCAACTGCAGCTTGATTTCTATGACATAAAACTCCTCGAAGCAAAAATTCCCAATGGAAAATAATAATCGGAAGATATTTAATAAAAAGGAGCGACGGAAGCATTATGTCATCGAGCAAATGTTACTGCCGCAATAAGAATAAAAGAAAGTGTTCAGATGAGAAGTAGGATAATAGTCCCCAATATATTAACTTGTGCCATGCTTTAGATTAAGAAGCCTTTAATCTAGATTTCCATGGATGTATGTAGTTTTTTATTTTACACCACTTTGTATGGTTGCAGACAACACTATTTTGTATTGTTGCAGATAACATTTCACAAGTTTTCGAGCATTCCATCGTGACATCACAATTATTTACACGTTGTTATGCATCCTTCAAATGATGATTCACACCGTCTCCGGCCTCAACTTCTTAAAGAGGACCAACAAGCATCTGTTAGAGCCTAGATTTGTCTCAGGCTGAAAAGACAAGGTTCTAGGTCCACATCAAACCACGCTCAGCCTCATAGCTAGCCCTACGAGGACAGGAGAGGGCTCTCTCTAGGTCGATCTCAGAAAAATACAAGCGATGGGGCTCGAGATGACTATAGTAAAAGCTAATCTTAGGCTAGGCATTAATTACAAAGGATTTGATTTGGGTTTTTGAGGGTTTTGTTGAAAAATTGGGAAAGGAAAATTTGGGCTCGGGGATGAGGCATAGTTTCTGCAAAGGTCTGATTGGGGCAAGGAAGGCAGTTGTTTTGATGCTTTAAAGCAAGTGATATGGATAGATCAGACAGGTGAGGAGCTAAGGAGAGCAAGAGAGTCTCAAGAATTCTCCTTAAACTGAATAAAACATGAAAATTTAAACAAATTTCAAAGGCAGAGCATAACAATTATGGATTCCACCTTAATCACTCATTTGTTTCAAATTCAGAAGAGGAAGCAAGAAAATGATACAAATAACACTAGATAAACTTACAATTACTTAGAGAATCACACCATCAAAACATAAATCCACATGAATCCCAAACTGTGCTGCAAAACCCTGGTCTTTCCTTAGCCAAAAATGCAGAGATAGAATGTACAATAGAGTGCCAAGCTTTTCCAAAGAGTCCAACCCTGACAATGACTTAGAAAATACATGATATAGACTAGCTCAAACCATTCCCTTGCCTCTAGGGGTCGAGCTCGTCATTCTAGGTGTTGTTTCAACCAATTCTAAACAAAGCACTAAAATCTTGGCAATCAAAACAACTTGCCTCTATAAGGTAGGAAACTGATTCATTCATTAAATTTTCACTCTTTGGTGAATGAATCCTCTAGAACAAGTAACTAAGTGTCAAAATTACATCATGTTCACCCAATTACATCAATATAAGTCAAAAATAACATAACAAAGCAAAACTAGTCAAAATGGTCGAATTTATGAGGTGGAAGGTGAAACATTGGGCCAAAAAACCTTTGTGTACCGCGCCACTTTGGAGCTGATTTTGAGGCACTTCATGAAGTCAAAATTGAGCCTAAGTGTGCTTGTTGGAAATCCATGCCTTTCTACTTTCCAACACAAGTGGAATTTCTGAATTTGGTGCCCATTTGCCCCTCCAAAACCTCAATCTCCCAAGACTACATCCTGTGTGTGAAATTAGGGGTAGAGAGGTAATTTTTACGGTGTTTTTGACATCCTGGGGACTCAAAACTTGCCCAAAATTCTTGGCCATGCACCAACGGTCATGATTTTTCATGAAAAATCCAAAACTATAAACGTTTTTGCATTTGTAGCCTCCTATTGTAAGCGCATGCCACGTGGCGCGGTGCAAAGGGAGAAAACCCTGTTTTTTGCACACAAATTTACAAAAATACCAAAAATGTCCCAAATTTCTTGAAATTTGGGTTGGAGCTTCCTTATAAAGTGTTATGTTGGGCTAAAGAGGCCTCGGCCAATATCTGAAGATGATCGAGCTCCCTTTGCCTCTTTTGCTTCTTGATTGCCTTCCTCAATTTCGCCTTCAAATTCCTGATTCGGGCCTTGCACACTTTGTTTCGCGCCATGTAATGGAAAGCCATGTGTCTTAGCAAAGCATGGTCCTTGTCGGCCTTGTCCAACAACCTCTCTAGGTGCATGTTAACTCTCTCGATATTGGCCTCCCGATCCTCATTAATCTCTTACTCCAAAGACGTTAACTCAATTCTTCTTCTTTGTGCAGCTTGACGATTCTTGCGAATGTTTTGTTGCTCCATGATCGCTTGTTGATCCTCAAGTTGTTTGTTCCTCTGCTCCAAGTACTTCATGGTCCACTTAGCCCTCTCCAAGTCAAGGGATAAGGCTTCTATCTCAATTTGCTGCTCCTGGATGATCTCTCTAAGCTGTGCACTTTGCCAACCCGTATCTATATCAGTATCATGAAGGAGAATGAATTCGGTCTCTCGTTCACCTGATGGCTCACCTGAAGGCCCCTCATCCTGCATTGGGCTCTTGCCTTTGTCCTGTACCTGTGATGTTGATGGAGGAAATGAGGCCCCTTCCACCCCGGGTGGAGATAACACTCGCTTTGCCGCTACAAACAAATGTCTAATGCCTCTCTAATATGTGATGAAAACCGGCACACTAGCAATCTCATGGCGCTCATACTGATGAGAAGGTTCACCTTCATGCTTAACCTCTGATAATCTCAACGAAGCTCTGAATAAGTCATGAGAGATGAAATCATCCCAAGTGATGCCCTATAATCCAAGCTGATGAACCACCAAAATATTAATAAGAGCAAAATGATATACATTGTTAAGTTGCTGCTGAGGGGTTTTATGGTATATAAAGGTGGTCATCCTCTCTATGTTCCAGCAAATGAAATACGAAATGTTCATCATCCGTACCCTTGTGAAATGCATGAGAAAGCTGATGTGATAAGCATAGAGACGAGAGAAGCGTCCCTCACAGCTGAAATATTTCATGATCAATCTCATTAGTGGAGCATATTCATCTTTCAGATACCGGAACGAGAAAACTCTCTTGATCTGCCTCAAGAAACTGGTTTTGATGTATGGCTTATAATGCTGCTGATCAATCTTCTGTTTCTTGTGCAACGGTTCACCAATATTCGGTATACCGGTTGCTAATGAGACAGATTCTGGTGTAAGTGTGAAGGTGACATCAGCCAAGATAGCTTGATCTCTGTGAAAGTGCAACACAAAAAGACGAGCCAACTCATGATGAAATTGGACACTAGCCACTTTTTGACAAAACTCATAGAATGACTGATGCTGAAAACACTGCATAGCAAGAGAGCAGGCCTGCAATTCTGTAAGGGTGGTCGGTTCTTCCCTAACATGTCTGCCACTTTTATGAGGTCTCCGGGGTGCCTATTCTTCCAAGGGAGAGTCACTTTGAGTTTCTACCTCATATTCCGATGAATGCTCTGATGCCATGACTGCTGGAAAAAATACCTTGAAGACAAGACTACTGTTGTTTATAAACTGTACTTGGACTGCTCTTTTTGGTGTTGTATTTCAATTTCTGCCATCAAGGGAAAAAGCAAATGAAATAGGGACTGTTAGGAGGGGGAAACAATATTGAGGAATGGGAATTATTGGGAGAATTTTAATAGGGAAATATGGGAGAGGGTTTGAGGGATTGATGTATGGGAATAGGGTTTTAGGGTTTAGGATTATTTGTATAGGGTTGAGGAGATTTTTATAAGGGCTAGGGTTTTGGGATTTGAATGTAATGTAGGATTCATAAGCTTAGTGGGGGGGTAGGAAATGAGGAAACAAGGGAGAATGGGGAAGGAGGAGAGTCCTTGGTGACAAAATTGTGAGCTCTGAAACCCTGGCAACAAATTTGATTGTATTGGGTTTGAAATTTTGTTTCAACCTTTATCACCCTTACACCAACATCTCTTATCATAAAATCTGAAGCAATGTCAAAATAGAAGGCCCTACCTGACAACACCACGCAAGGGACGAGAAATTTGAAGAGATTTGACACAATTTCGGGCTTTGAACTGTGTGCGCCGTGCCAAGAACCCAATGTGCCGTGCTCTCTATGTGCGTCATGCCCGTTCAAATTAACACTGGGCGGAATCCCTAGTGCGCCGCACGCTTCCAGTGCGCTGCGCCACCTGTTATATGCACCGCGACACTTAGCTACAAACTAGTTCTCTCCAAAACACACATTGCTCACCCAAATTCACCTTGAAATGCTTTTCTCCAACCTTGGCATGCAGAATGGCTTTCATCTTCATGGAAAAACCTTTATAAAGACATCAATTTGATTTTTGGTTCTCCAAAACCCATTTTGTAATGTTTTGCAATTGACAGTTTTTCACAATTAATAGAACTCTGACTTTTTGTTTCCTCGATTTTTTGGTTGAAATGATGAATTTCTTGGAAATTTTTTGCAGGGATAGCTGACATGGGATTTGGAAAAGGAGACCAGGGTTGCGCGTGAAGAATTCAAGAACTAAAAATTTTGGAAAATTATTACAAAAAATGAAATGTCGACTTGTCTTCAAAACTTTGAAGAAAAGTCATAATCCATCTCTATGACGATAAAAATCTTTGAAATAATAACTTATCAAGAACTTCATCAAGAACCTCCCTTTGGCTTGTTGGATTTATTAGACCTTGTCGAAGACCAACCTGACTAACCCCAGACCTAATGACTAAAATGACTGTTATGACCTAGAAACTGAAACAAGGACTGCCAATGACTTTTAATATTTGATTTTGATAGACAGACCTGAGCCAACAGTGCAAAGCATGAGGGGTATGAATAACAAAAGCCCTTTTGTCAGATTTATGGCATGTTCCTAACGGAAAGCAACTGATAAAGTGAGATGGGACACCTAAACATAAAATGCAAAAAGAGTTTTGATCTCTGATGGAGGGATGACCAGACCGACACTAACATTGGCTCCAATGGGGATGGTAGCTCCTTGGAGGTGCCAAGAACGACAGATTTTTGGGAGAGCAGACCAATGCCTTCGTCCATTGGGCTATGGAGTCATTATCTCGACAAAAAACACAAGACTTTGACTCATTTATTGACTAAAACGTGACTCAAACTAGCTCGATGCAATACTGAAATGACTGGAAAAACTTGACTCAACAGACCAAAAATAAATGACTTATGATTGACTTAAAACAAAAGCTTGTGAAAAATGCAGCAGTCCATCAAGATTTGAAATCATGATGAAAACCACCTGTGTTTCTTACAAAAGAATATACCATCAAACTATATCAAAATGCCAATGCAACCAATCAAGCAGATGCCTTCTTGATTGATTTTCCTAATCAGATTTTCTGGTCAACAATGAATACTGGTAACTGGGAATCCAAAAACACAGTTGACCATGATCTCCTTCATCACCGAATACTGCAATAATCACCTTCACTGCTGACTGCAACAAATCTGCCATTGGATCCTGAAAAACATGAAGTCTTTCCTCCTGCTCAAAGAGCAAGGTGTCTTTCTCTCTTGCTTCTGATCTTTCTTCATAATGTACTTCAGTATGTTCCTGGTCCTCAAAAAATTCTGAACAAGTAGATGATTGGATCTCCTCTTGAAAGAACATTTCAAAACATGAGACATATGAAGAAGAATTTGAAAGGGAATCTTGAATGGTCTGATCTTCGGCAGTCTGAATATATTGTAGATCGTCTTCATACGATATGACAACCGGATTCTCATTACATTCATCAATCATAAGAAAAGAAACTTCAGATATTTTTTGAAAGCCAACGCTATCATTTATATCATCTACCAACGATGCATCCAAAGAAGATTTTTCACTTACTTGAACAAAGATTTCATCTTTTTTTTCATGAATTCGCTGGATTACCTCGTTATGAAGGTTGTGTTTTGATGAGATGAGGGCAGTTAGGTCTGTAACTCTATCTTCTTCATTTGAGGCAACCTCAACAATGCAATTCTCTTCTATGAGATCCGGAACAACATGTTTTTCTTCATCACAATCTGTCTCTCGATCTGATTTATCATCACCATTTTTAGAGATTGGAACATCATTTTCCTGCGTATCCTCTTTTATTTCAACCAGATCTAAAATAAAACTTCTTCTTTCATCATTTTCAGCCATATGGAAATCTTCAACTTGTTGATTTTGATCCTGCTGCAAAGTTCCCTCTAAGAGTTCTGTGTGCTGCTGAAACAGAATTTCATACAAGGCTTACATGATCTCATCATCCATGAAATTATCATCTTCATAATATTTCTCAAGGATTTCAATAAAACCATAAGCATGATTGCAACAATCTTGAACTAAATTTAATGATGGATAAGATTCTTTATACCTTTCAAAGAACATGGTATGAAAATCTTTCAAACAGTAAATACAAGCTGGCTGCAAATTTTCATACCAAGATTGTGCTTCACCTTCCAGAGTGGCCAGGAATATCTTCATCAAGCAATCTTCAGGAAAATCAACCTTCAACTTGCAAATATGCATGTGAAATCTGATCAGATGTAAAGCAACATCCTTCCTACCATCATCTTTAAACGTAGGCAAATTCCTTGACCAATCTACCTTCGGAATTTTATTTGGGAAGCCTAGAATGTGATCTCGGCTCATGGGAGTGTATCTTCTTGCAACCCGTTCCATCTTGAAAATCTCAAAGCTACTGATCTCTCTGCAGTGGAGTCACCATGAAGGATTGATTTCAGGATTTTTCAATAAATGAAGTCGCCAGGTGAATGATTTCAGCCTTCTTATGCCTGATCGTTTTCCACCATCAACAATCATATGTGAACTTGATACATGTACTGGGGCAGTTAACAAGTTAGATGTCATGTTTACAAGCTAGATCAGAGATTGACTGAAGCATCGTTTATCTACATCCGCTAATGCAAAGCAAAAGCGTTTCGAAGGCTACCTGGCATAACTTCAGGCTCTGTCTGTAGCTTATAAAACAAATGACACCAACAAGCAAACCATTTTCTTCCCCAGTATGGCCACTATGTTAGAGCCTAGATTTGTCTCAGGCTGAAAAGACAAGGTTCTAGGTCCACATCAAACCACGCTCATCCTTGTAGCTAGCCCTACGAGGACAGGAGAGGGCTCTCTCCGAGTCGATCTTGGCAAAAGACAAGCGATGGGGCTCAAGATGACCGCAATAAAAGCTAATCTTAGGCTAGGTATTAAGTACAAAGGATTTGATTTGGTTTTTTGAGGGTTTTGTTGAAAAAATGGGAAAGGCAAATTTGGGCTCGGCGATGAGGCACAGTTTCTGCAGAGGTCTGATTGGAGAAAGGAAGGTAGTTGTTTTGATGCTTTAAAGCAAGTGAGATGGATAGATTAGACAGGTGAGGAGCTAAGGAGAGCAAGAGAGTCTCAAGAATTCTCCTTAAACTGAAGAAAACATGAAAATTTAAACAAATTTCAAAGGCAGAGCATAACAGTTATGGATTCCACCTTAATCACTCGTTTGTTTCAAATTCAGAAGAGGAAGTAGGAAAATGATACACATAACACTAGATAAACTTACAATTACTCAGAGAAGCATACCATTAAAACATAAAGCCACATGAATCCCAAATAGTGCTGCAAAACGCTGGTCTTTCCTTAGCCAAAAATGCAGAGATAGAATGTACAATAGAGTTCGAAGCTTTTCCCAAGAGTCCAACCCTGTCAATGACTTAGAAAATACATGATGTAGAGTAGCTCAACTCATTCCCTTGCCTCTAGGGGTCGAGCTCATCATTCTAGGAGCTGTTTCAACCAATTCTAAACAAAGCACTAAAATCTAGGCAATCAAAACAACTTGCCTCTATAAGGTAGGAAACTGATTCATTCATTAAATTTTCACTCTTTGGTGAATGAATCCTCTAGAACAAGTAACTAAGTGTCAAAATTACATCATTTTCACCCAATTACATCAAGATAAGTAAAAAATAACATTACAAAGCAAAACTAGTCAAACTGGCCAAATTTTCGAGCTGGAAGGTGAAAAATTGGGCCAAAAAACCTCTGTGCGCCTCGCCAATTTTTGTATGCATCGTGCCACTTTGGAGCTGATTTTGAGGCACTTACCGAAGTCCAAATTGAGTCCAAGTGTGCTTGTTCGAAAGCCCTACCTGTTTACTTTCCAATCCAAGTGGAATTTCTGAATTTGGTGCCCATTTGCCCCTCCAAAGCCTCAATCTGCCAAGACTGCTTCCTGTGTGTGAAATTAGGGGCAGAGTGGTCATTTTTAGGGTGTTTTTGACCTCCTGAGGACTCAAAACTTTCCCAAACTTCTTGGACATGCACCAAAAGTCATGATTTCTCATGAAAAATCCAAAAATATAAACTTTTTTGCATTTGGAGCCTCTTATTGTAAGCGTGCGCCACGTGGCGCGACGCACAGGGAGAAAAACCCTATTTTTTGCACAAAAATTGACAAAAATACCAAAACTGTCCCAAATTTCTTGAAATTTGGGCTGGAGCTTCCTTATCAAGTGCTTTGCTAGGCTAAAGAGGCCTCGGCCAATTTCTGAAGATGATTGAGCTCCCTCTGCCTCTTTTCCTTCTTGATTGCCTTCCTCAATTTCGCCTTTAAATTCCTGATTCGAGCCTTGCACACTTTGTTTCACGCCATGTAATGGAAAGCCATCTGTCTAAGAAAATTGTGGTCCTTGTCGGCCTTTTCCAACAGCCTCTCTAGGTGCATGTTAACTCTCTCGAGATTGGCCTCCCGATCCTCATTAATCTCTTGCTCCAAAGACGTGAACTCAATTCTTCTTCTTTGTGGAGCTTGACGATTCTTGCGAATGTTTTGTAGCTCCATGATCGCTTGTTGATCCTCAATCTGTTTGTTCCTCTGCTCCAAGTACTTCATGGTCCACTTAGCCCTCTCCAAGTCAAGGGATAAGGCTTCTATCTCAGTTTGTTGCTCCTGGATGATCTCTCTAAGCTGTGCACTTTGTGGACCCGTATATGTATCAGTATCATGAAGGAGAATGAATTTGGTCTCTCGTTCACCTGATGGCTCACCTGATGTCCCCTCATCCTGCATTGGGCTCTTGCCTTTGTCCTGCACCTGTGATGCTGATGGAGGAAATGAGGCCCCTTCCACCTCGGGTGGAGATAACACTCACTTTGCGCTGTAAACAAATATCCAGTGCCTCTCTGATATGTGATGAAAACCGGCACACTAGCAGTCTCATGGCGCTCATACTCATGAGAAGGTTCACCTTCATGCTTAACCTCTAATAATCTCCGCGAAGTTCTGAAGAAGTCACGAGAGATGAAATCATCCCGAGTGATTCCCTGCAATCTAAGCTCATGAACCACGAAAATCTTAATAAGAGCAAAATGATATACATTGTTAAGTTCCTGCTGAGGGGTTTTATGCTGTATAAAGGTGGTCATCCTCTCTATGTTCCGACAAATGAAATACGGAATGTTCATCATCCTTATCTTCGTGAAATGCATGAACAACCTGTGTGATAAGCATAGAGACAAGAGAAGCGTCCCTCACAGCTGAAATGTGATCAATCTCATTAGTGGAGCATATTCATCTTTCAGATACAGGAACAGGAACACTCTCTTGAGGTGCCTCAAGAAACTGGTTTTGATGTATGGCTCATAACGCTTCTGGTCAATCCTCTGTTTCTTGTGCCATGGTTCACCAATATTCGGTATATCGGTTGCTAATGAGATAGATTCTGGTGTAAGTGTGAAGGTGACACCAACCAAGATAGCTTGATCTCCGTGCAAGTGCAGCACGAAAAGACGAGCCAAATCATGATGAAATTGGACACTAGCCACTTTTTGACAAAACTCATAGCATGACTGATGCTGAAAACACTCCATAGCAAGAGAACATGCCTGCAATTATGTAAGGGTGGTCGGTTCTTCCCTAAAATGTCTGCCACTTTTATGAGGTCTCCAGGGTGCCTATTCTTCCAAGGGAGAGTCACTGTGAGTTTCTACCTCATGGTTCGATGAATGCTCCGATGCCATGACTGCTTGACAAATACCTTGAAGACAAGACTACCGTTATTTATAAATTGTACTTGGACTGCTCTTTTTGGTGTTGTATTTCAATTTCTTCCACTAAGGGAAAAAACAAATGCAATAGGGACTGTTAAGACGGGGAAACAATCTTGAGGAATGGGAATTATTGGGAGAAATTTAATAGAGAAATATGGGAGAGGGTTTGAGGGATTGATGTATGGGAATAGGGATTTAGGGTTTAGGATTATTTGTATAGGGTTGAGGAGATTTTTATAAGGGCTAGGGTTTTGGGATTTGAATGTAATGTAGGATTGATCAGCTTAGTGGGGGGGTAGGAAATGAGGAAAAAAGGGAGAATGGGGAAGGAGGAGAGTCCTTGGTGACAAAATTGTGAGCTCTGAAACCCTGGCAGCAAATTTGATTGTGTTGGGTTTGAATTTTTGTTTCAACCTTTATCACCCTTACACCAACATCTCTTATCATAAAATCTGAAGCAATGTCAAAATAGAAGGCCCTACCTGACAACTCCACGCAAGGGATGAGCAATTTGAAGAGATTTGACACAATTTCGGGCTCTGAACTGTGTGCACCGTGCCAAGAACCCAGTGCGCCGTGCTCTCTATGTGCGTCATGCCCGTTCAAATTAACACTGGGCAGAAATCCCTAGTGCACCGCGCCACCAATTATATGCGCCGCGCCGCTTAGCTACAAACCAGTTCTCTCCAAAACACACACTGCTCACCCAAATTCACCTTGAAATGCTTTTCTCCAACCTTGGCATGGAGAATGACTTTCATCTTCATGGAAAAACCTTTATAAAGACATCAATTTGATTTTTAGTTATCCAAAACCCATTTTGTAATGTTTTGCAATTGACACTTTTTCACAATTAATAGAACTCTGACTTTTTGTTTCCTCCTTGATTTTTTGGTTGAAATGATGAATTTCTTGACAATTTTTTGCAGGGATAGCTGACATAGGATTTGGCAAAGGACACCAGGGCTGCGCCTGAAGAATCCAAGAACTGAAAATTTTGGAAAATTATTACAAAAAACGAAATGTCGACTTGTCTTCAAAACAAAGTTTTGAAGAAAAGTCATAATCCATCTATATGACGATAAAAATCTTTGAAATAATAACTCATCAAGAACTTCATCAAGAACCTCCCTCTGGCCTACTGGATTTATTAGACCTTGTTGAAGACCAACTTGACTAACCCCATACCTAATGACTAAAATGACTGTTATGACCTAGAAACTGAAGCAAGGACTGCAAATGACTTTTAAGATTTGATTTTGATAGACAGAACTGAGCGAGTAGTGAAAAGCATGAGGGGTATGAATGATAAAAGCCCTTCTGTCAGATTTATGGCATGTTCCTAACGGAAAGAAACTAATCAAGCGAAATGGGACACCTAAACATGAAATGCAAAAAGAGTTTTGATCTCTAATGGAGGGATGAACAGACCGACTCTAACAACATCAAATGTGACAACGAGAGTTCTATGAAGTTGGAAAATAATCCAATTTATCATGCCAAAACAAAACATATTGAAGTACAACATCATTTTGTAAGAAAAAAGATACAATCAAATGAAATTCATTTAGTGTATTGTAATAGAAGTGAGAATGTTGCTGACATCTTTACCAAGCCTCTTGGAAATATGAACTTTGAAATATGTAGACAACAACTAGGCATCGTTGAAAATCCATTTCTCCATTATGGGGGGATGTTGGAATAATGTAGACATGATATGTCTAGATAGAGTTGATGAGTTGTATTCTTGTAGTTAGTGTTTAAGTCTATCTGTCATGAGTTGTGTCTTCATAGTTTGTGTTGTGAGTTGGTAATGTGAATTATTTTGATCTAGATAGCCCTAGAAGATGTCTATGTGTGCCTATATAATGTACTGGTTGTCCAAGCAGTTTTATCAATGAGATTTGATTTCATCCTTGTGCATCTCTTTGATTTTGTAATATCATTTCCACAACTTGTATATTTTAATGATTGTCTACAATGGAGGGTTTGTACTGGTAGGCAGCGATCTTCAAGGTGTTATCTAGTTGATACCATAGCAAGCAAGTGAATCAAATTTTTATGGTATTTATGAATATATGAAACTAGAAACAACAACATGACGAGAAGCATTCCAAAAACAAGGAGAGAGAAAAAATAAGGAAAATATAGAAAACATAAATCGAAATATTCATTATTTACATGGTTGGAATTGTAATAATCGTATTTAACTATAGTGAAGTAACATGTCTTATTAATTAAGATGGTAAAATTTTAACAGAATTCTAAACTGTTATGTAGAAACTTAACTATAAAGATATTTCGTTTAGTCTTTAAAGCCAACAATATATGTGCACAAACATGTGTTATTATTCATTTAGAAAGTTTATTTTAGAAAATGATGTAGAGACATGTTACCTGTTTTCTTATCAGCATTGACAATTTACAAACAACCTCCATATTATTATTCATTTTACTAAATTTACCTTTGCGCTAAACAAGCTATATTCTTAATATTTAAATGAGTAGAGGGAATACGAAAGACTCAGTCATGTATTCCCTGGTCAAGGAAAGACTCACTCCATGAGGTATTGCCGATTATAAGGTTTCTCTTATCTTATTCCTCCGTCAAGCGTTTGTTAACATATTACAAGAATGTCGATTGGATACTCTTCATTGTCACAACCCCTGTAGATGAATTATAGAGGAAAAAGCTAAATTGTAGAGGTAAGGGCTCTATTAGTGTGCATAATTGGTTAAATATGCAGATATGCAGTGTAAGCCACCTCCCAAAAGAATATATGTCATGCAAACCACTTCTCAAAAATGAAATGCAAGATAAATTTCTGATCGCTCAAAATGAAGAGAGAATGGACATAGAGAACGATGCTTTCGTTCCATCCCATTTCTAATGCATTTTTTCCAGGAACAATGGCTACGGTCCTGTTTCTAGTAAAAGTGCTAGGAATATAAGTAATATACAAAAAATCTTTCAGGTCATGCATATCATTTTTCTTTTGGTCTGAAGTGAGGAGTGTAACATATGTTGGCACATATGGAAGATTATGTAACATTTTGAGACACCCTATATTATTGTGATGTTTCAATTCAGTTTCGTTTTCATCATTAACACTTGATAGATAACGCCGCAAACCATGTGTAATGAATTACCCAAGCCTGTAAATGTTGGATAAACAATAATTCCAACATATCACATTAAATTCTCTAGGAAAGTTGTCTCGGAGTTTCTAGATATTTCAGTAGCTTCTTGAAAAAGCCATTGCCATTGATAGTCTAGGCGATCCAGAAACTATTTGTATAAATAACCCTGTTTAGTAATCAAATGACCAATTTGTTGTTGTTTAGTATGCATTCTCTGATTTGGTATTAGAGCGAGGTTTAGCACTGAGAGTGAGAAATTTCCTTTCTATGTGAGCGGTCAATGTGAGGGATCGTTACAGGTGTCTTGGAGGGGGTTTTTTAGCAGAGCTTCTAGTGAAGGGCGAATTGGCCAGAGCTTAAGCTTGTGTGGAGGAAAGGATTCTTCTGTGTGTTTTACTCCAAGAAGAGCAGCTGCAATCCACTGGAGGGAGCCAAACCATTGGAGGAAAGAGTTGTTACGTACAGACTGAAAAGTGTGATTGAGATATCCAGTGGAGGAAAGAGATGTTGTAGTGAGAGTTAGACAGAGTTGTATCTTCTTGACCAAGATCACCCTCTGTTTCAGTCTGGAGCTCAAGGAGCCTTTGATAGTACATGGTTTAGCGCCGAGATTGTGAAATTTCCTTTCTATTTGAGCGGTCAATGTGAGGGATCATTATAGGTGTGTTGGAGGGAGTTTTTTAGCAGAGCTTCTAGTGAAGGGCGAATTGGCCAGAGCTTAAGCTTGTGTGGAGGAAAGGATTCTTCTGAGTGTTTTACTCCAAGAAGAGCAGCTGCAATCCACTGGAGGGAGCCAAACCATTGGAAGAAAGAGTTGTTACGTACAGACTAAACAGTGTGATTGAGAGATCCGGTGGAGGAAAGAGATGTTGTAGTGAGAGTTAGATAGAGTTGTATCTTCTTGACCAAGATCACCCTCTGTTTCAGTCTGGAGCCCAAGGAGCCTTTGCTAGTACATGCCGTGCGTAAGGGTAAAAACATACTCTGAATATTTTTATAAATCAACCACAATATATTTAATCCATATATTCTAAAAGTCATACCAGACCTGGGTATAAATTTGGTATTCTAAAAAGACAAAAGAAATGAAGTTTTTAATGGGTTTTATTTGGAATTAAGTTGATGATCCGGTAGTCTAAAAGTGAGATATTGTACATGCTGGAAGTTTGATTTAAGTTAAAAAAGGTAGTTGCGGTCTTGTTTTTGGTTGTTGTTTTTGTGATTTGGGAGAACTTTGTGGTTTTTAAGTTTATGAAAATTGGTAAATTTTGTTTTGTAAGAAGGATTTTTTAAAGAATTAATGAAGATGAGGAGTTTATGATGGTGGTGAATGGTGAAATCTTGGTTTGGTTTTTGGATTAGGGGAACAATATAAGCTACACCTTCACCAAGGATAAATTCCAAATCAAGTGGAGTTGATGTGTGTTATTATTATGGAAAACGTAGTTATTTTTCTAAGAATTGCATGAAAAGAAGGTTTGACAAATTTAAACAAAGAAGACATTCAAGAAATTATGTTGATAGAGAAGAAGAAATTAGTCATGATTTTAGCAATCTTAAATTATTTGTGTCCAAGGCTACTTTATCACTAGAAACTGATGATGATAATGTTTGGTTTATAGATTTTGATGCATCAATCCACATGTCATGGAAAAGATATTGGTTTGATACTTATCATGAGGTTAATAATGGTGCATACATCTATTTATGAGATAATAGATCACTTGAAATTAAAGGATATGGTAAAGGCAAAATTGATCGAGCAGAGAAATATCACCAAGAATGGGGAATGCTATGTAAACAAGAAGAAATTTTTTGGAAACAAAAATCCAAGGTTCTATGGCTAAAAGAAGGAGAACGAAATACTAAATTTTTCCACAGATCTACCATTGAAAACAAAACTCACAATAGAATCTCTTTGATTAAGGACGAGAATGGCCAAATTCTTCAATCCCATGAGGAGATAGATGCAGTGTTAGTTAAGCATTTTTGGGACATTGCCAAGGAAAACTTTTCAGGAAGAGAACCTTTCATTAAGAAGTTAATTAAACATATACCTAAACTGGTACCAGAGAGGATAATTGTAATCTCAACAGACCTGTGACTGAACAGGAGATTAGCGAGGTCCTCAAGGAAATGCAAAATGGCAAGGCACCAGGTCCGGATGGATTTAATGTGGATTTCTTCAAAGCCTGTTGGAATATTGTTAAAAGGGATATTGTCGAGATTGTCGAAGACTCCATGCGGAACAAGACCATTTTCAAAGCTCTCAATACCTCCTTCATTGCCCTTATTCCAAAACATGATAATGCTCAAACACCAGAGAAATACAGGCCCATCGACTTATGCAATGTTGTCTACAAGATAATTTCCAAGGTTGTGGCTAACAGACTTAAACCCTTGCTGCCCACGCTCATCTCCGGGGAACAAACATGGTACGTAGAAGGAAGACAAATTCTATACAACATAATTCAAGCTCACGAGGTAATTCACTCGTTAACTTGCAACAAGAGAGCGGGCATGATCATGCAACTGGACATAGCCAAAGCATATGACAAAGTAAATTGGATGTACATCAAAAAAGTGCTCACAACGTTTGGTTTTGATCATAATTGGGTCAGATGGGTCATGGCCCTTGTGACTTCTTCCAGCTTTTCAATTTTAGTGAATGGTTCTCCTTCTGAACTTTCTCTCCCTTCCAGGGGTCTTAGACAGGGAGATATGCTTTCTCATTTTCTCTTCATCCTCATGATGGAAGGGCTGGGGCGGTCCATCAAGCATGCAAGAGTAATGGGAAAAATTGAAGGACTCCAACTTTCAAAGAATGGGCAAGTTCTGACTCATCAACATTTTGTAGATGATACCATGTTACAGGGAATTACCACAGTTAAAGAAGCACTTTCTTACAAACAAATTTTGAATGACTTTGTGAAGGCTATAGGTATGGAAGTAAACCTTTCCAAATCAAAAGCCTTTTTCTTTAACACTCATATTGCCATCCAAAGAAATGTCTCTAGAATTTTAGGCTTTCAAAGAGAATCCCTTCCCTCTAAGTATTTGGGAGTTCCTCTTACAGCTAAACCCTGACACAAGAGTATATGGGATCCCCTTGCAACTAAAATGCAAGACAAAGTCAGGAAATTGACAAATAGATCTTTAAATTTAGCTGGCAGATTGGTTCTTACTAAAGTTGTTCTCCAAGCGATCCCAATATTTATGCTATCAGCCCTCCCAGCTCCAATAGTAGTTTTACAGTAATTTTGGAATATTCAACGAGATTTTCTTTGGGGCAAAGAGGAAACAAGGAAAAATGGGCTTTAGTCTCATGGGAAAAGATCTGCAAACCAAAGAACCAAGGAGGCCTGGGTTTGGACAATCCTGAGATTCTCAACGGGGCTCTTGGAGCCAAACTTTGGTGGAGGTGGGTTAAGGACCCTAAAGCTCAATGGGCAAGCATTTGGAAGGAAAAATATGCCAATGCCTGGCTGACTTCTGAAATCATACGTATGACTGAAACAGTGAAAGGCTCCCCGATATGGAATAAGGCCTGGACAATAGAGAAGTGGTTCAAAAAAATAGTTTCTGGGAAATTAGAGAGGCAGATCTGGCACTTTTCTGGGAGGCAAAATGGTAACAAGAACCTAATCTATTGAAGGAAGAAACTTTAGGCCTCAAGCATGAGACTGACAATCAAGGTTTAGTAAAGGTGAAAGACTTTTGGGAGAATCCACATAATGTTGGAAAATGGAGAATGTGGAAAAAAATAGAGGGTAGAGAGGATAGGACCCTCAACAGTAGAGCAGAGTCCCTTAAGATAATGCTGGATCAGAGAATAATTTTAGTAATGGAAGGGCAGGACCAACTGAGATGGGGTAACAACAAAGAGGGAAATTTTAATATTAAGGAAGCAAAAGGTTTTCTCCTAGTTCAAGAACCCCAAGCTCCAAATAAAACTTGGCAGAGGCTTTGGAGACACAAAGGTTGGATGAAAATCAAACTATTCATGTGGTTAGTTCACCACAAGAAAATTTTAACCTGGGACAACCTTAATTGAAGGGGCATGCTGGCACCCTCCAGATGTCATCTCTGTGAGGCCCATGAGGATACTATCGAGCATCTTCTCAACAGCTGTATCTTCACTGACATGATATGGGAATTTTTTACCAACATCTTCAAACATTCTGATAGAGACAAAGAAAGTATTGCTAACACTGTTAACAATTGGAGGAATAATTTTTCTCATAATGAAGTTCTCAATACAGCCTGGGATCTCATGCCAAGCTTCATTATTTGGAATGTGTGGAAAGAAAGGAACAAAAGAATATTCAAAGAGGTAAAGATAGACTCACTTAGCCTGGTGAAGCTGATCGTAAAACAACTTTAGGAGACAGTTGGCACCACGGTTAGGAATCTCCCCAAAAATCCTCCCTCAGTAGAAGAGTTAAGAATCATCCAGCTGTTAGACATGCAGGGGCTTATTCCTCAAGGTCTAGAAAGGAAAGCAAGCATGAGAGACAAGGTGGAGGAATTTTGGCATCCTCCCCCTGAAGGTTTTTTAAAGTACAACATTAATGGAGCTTCCAAAGGCAACCCGGGGGTGGCTGTCTTTGGGGGAGTTCTAAGGGATGATACAGGTAGCATAATCTCACTCTTCCATGGACACTTAGGAAAAGCCACTAACAACATGGCAGAACTAATGGTCTTGGAAAAATGCTTAGAATGTTTGATATAGAACAATTGTCAAAATGTCATTATAGAAGCGGATTCAGAGTTAGCCATAAATGTAGCCAAGAGAATCAGTAATGGAGCAGGGCCAGAAAAAGTCAAAAAACACTGGAGGTTAACTCAGGTTCTTCATAAGATTCAAGTACATCTACAGGAACTTCGTACTCTCAGATTTATTCATGTGAGGAGAAAGGCCAACAAATTGGCGAACATTCTAGCCAATCAAGGTGTCAGCAACAAGGATAGCATAATTTTGAGGAGGTGGAGTATCGTGGCGCAGAGCGATTTGAAAAAACTCTATCATAACCAGGCGGAGGAGGAAAAAGAAGAGTATAGAAGCAAAAAGATAGAATCCAACTAGTTTTGGATTGCGGTCAGAGGGCTTCACAAGGTTGGACTGAAAGGTACATGATGGGAGGTAAGACAAAGTTGGCGGCATTGTTGACCACAATCAGGAATATTCTCTGCGACTGGTGACAGAGTTTCCCTAACCGAAGAAAGCAACATCTAAACTTCCGGATCACCTAATTTTTTCATTGGCTAATGTCAATACCGCCCAGGGAGCGGTTTCGTAGCAATCGCATCGCTTCCATGTCAAAAGTGGTTTTAATTTTTTGGCAGCGATGCTATAGAGAGCAGGACACGTGGTGGAGGGCCTGCTTCAAAAACCGCTCTCCCTGCTCCGTAAAGGGCGACGACTTCGGGAATGCGATTTTCAGCTCAGTCGTCTGATGGAGTGAGGGAAATCAATGCTCGGGATAGAATGAGCAGTTTAGTGGGGCCCCATCGCACGCTAATGTCGGGCATTCTTGGTGGGTGCGATATGTCCCTTGACTGTCGGATCCAATTTTACAAATCAACAATGGCGATAGGTCGAGTAGGTGGAAGGCGTTGCTGGTTAAGCAGCGTGCTTCTCTCCTTTGCGATTTTGTTTGGAGCCATTGGATAGGGCCTGACGGTTCTTCACTGCAGATTCTGATGAAAGATTTTTTTTCAGCAGGTTTAGCGTGGGCCCCTCTTTGTTGTTTGGTTTCTGTGGGGCTCGGTTATCTCCTGGTCGTGGAAGGCCGGTGGGGCCTTTTTTCTTTCGCTTTAGTCCGTCCACTACTTAGGTTCATTTTTAGCTTTTTCCTATTTAGCTTTGATGTGTTGAAAGGTAAATTTTTTGTGTCGAGTCTTCTGCCTAGGCCTATTCTCGGTTCCTTTGGGAGGCTGATCTCCTTCGCCACTTTTCAGAGTGGGTTTTTTAAATTTTGTGTATTATTAATGGTAAAGAAGGTCCTACACTTGCTTCAGCAAAAAGAAATTAAAGGATATGGTGATATAAATGTTACGATGACTAATGGACAAGAGCTTCCATAATTTCAATTTAATTATCTGTAATTATTAGGTGTTTGTTAGGTATTTTAGCTCAATGAAATATTCTAGAATACTCATAGTATTATACGCAAATCAAATGTTTAGATATATCTCTAAAGTAGTTATGTCATTTTTTTGCTTTTTAATGAAGTTGACTAATAAAAAAAATTATTATATAAACACGTGTCATATGAAGTGAATTATGGTTTTTGGGGCATGTGGTATTGATAAGCCATGGGATTGGCCCATGCTTTTGTAACAAAGCCTATTTATAGATTAAGAATCTCTATGGTAAAGTGGGGGTAAATGGCCATGATTAACAATTTTGGTCCATATTTTTTAAATTTTATAAATGTTTGACTTATGTATTAATTATTTATAGTTAATAATAAAATAATGATAATTTAAAATAAAGTTATAATTGAGCTAGTGTTTTTCATTTTTTTTAAATATTAGCAACATGGGATGTATCATGTAGTAAGTGTTTTGATTTTCATTATGGATTGATGGGTATAGATAATTATATGACTGCATTAATTTAATGTATATAGTTATACTAATTATAAATTTTCAATCATAAATATGAAATAATGAATTAAAATATAAATCACTTCCTTTCACTTGTGAGGTATGAGAAATGAATAATTTTTTGAATTATAAAATTGTGAGGTATGAAAAACACATTTTTTCGAATTATTTTTAAATGGTCACTTACACTAAATATAAACCCTTCATATGTGAAAAATACATAATTTTTTGAATTATAAAATTATCAAGTATGAAAAGCATATTTTTCAAAATTATTTTGAAATAATCACTTACATAGATATAAACGCTTGAACTCCTATAGCTTTAAACTTATTATTTTTTTATGTGAAGCCAAACAAAATAAAATATATCCCTTTCCTAATAACTAAATCTAATCCAATTAAATAAAAATAGTATTAAAAAAATGATTGTGAAGACAAAATGAAATACATTCATTTAGATTGAAATATAATTTAATAATTGACATTACTTCATAAATCAAATCCTAAAATATTCAATTACTTTAATTTAATTGACATTACATTTTAATATTTTTTTAGTTGTCCGGAGCTCCGCACGCTACACACAAGGAATATGTGGTTCATTTATCCAAAAGGAATAAATGGCCGCCTGTTTATTCGTGGGAACGAATGAATGGCGGTCTGTATCCAAAATGGCGGTTTACGTGACTAACAAAACCACCATCATCCTTGACGTCACAGTGGTTATCCTACCCACACAACACAACCATGTCCCGCGAGGGCTATAAAACGGGGGCGTCGAAGGCAGATTGATAAGAATCACAATAACGTTTGCCATTATTTCATTTCAGGCAGCCATGACGATCAGGTGCTTCAGCTTTGCTTTATTTCTCATGTATTATTTTTTTGCTTTTTAATTTTATTAGGTTAGGTATTATTCTCTTCTTCACACATAAACAAGCTAGTGTCTAGTTATCTATTTCATTTGCAGGGAGTGCATAAACAAACTAATAAACATTATTCTTTTGTTTTTAAATTTTTGCTATGTTGAGTATCAACATCTTGTTGATAAATAAACAAACTATTGTCCAATCATTTATTTCATTTGCATGTTGTCAATGCTTTTGTTTTCAAAGTAAGCTACAATTTTGAGTAAGCTACAATATTGAGGTGTAGACAAGTTGATTCCCATAAGGTTTAGTCAATCTCTAATTCAAACCTCATAAAGAGAAGTTGAATATAACTTTGTTTAATTGTCCACCTAATTATGCATGTTGTAAAGTTATTTTATTTCATTTTATGTTTATAAACAAATCATATATCATGATTAGTATGATATATTTTGTTAATTTAAAATGATTAATGGATTTTTCCATTGAAGGTGCTTCAAAGTCAACAACTCTCTTAGCATTTTTGAATATAGTGTAAGTGTATATTCATCTTAGCCCTAAATCTATGATAGTGCCAAGAAGATCAAGTCTTTTGAAGTACTACAAACCTTTTTACACTAAAAAACTTGAAAAAAGGTTGTAGATCCATGGATTTTATCCCTCTTTGGACTTACCCAACGTTATAAAAGTTTTTGTTGATTATTTCTATATGTTTGTGTGTGTACACCATGTATCAACTTCATGTATGTTAATAAAATGTTTTAACCATAATTTTTCAATTATTTATAAATGTCTCAATTATTTTATATAATTACACCTATAGGACTGTTTATTTCATAACAGGCCTTCTAAAATTTCAATTTAATTATCAATGGTTACTATGTGGATGCTTATGGAAGCCTGACTAAAGTGAGGGTGGATGACATGGGTTGGTTTCGCAAGGTGAATCAATTTAGTATATTCACAGTCATTTAATTGATTTTCTTTAAACTCATTAACTAAACTTTTTAAATGAGCAATTTAACAAATAATGAACAACGGATTGAATATGTGAATAACACATAATAAGTAATGCCAAACATCACCTAAGAAAATAACAAAAACACATATGGATAATAGATATAAGTGGAAGCCCATAAAAGGAGAACACCACCATTTGTTATTGTTGTGATGCAGAGGAAAACTCCTACTCCCTTATTACCTCTGATCTTCTTTATGCTCCAACCTATAGGACCTTACTACCTCAATTTTTCTACAAGCTACAACATGCAAGGAAGCCCCAACTCCCATAAGTTTTTGCAGGCTACAACCCAAGGCAATATCTTATCTCAACATGATGCAACATATTCTTTATAAATATCCAACATGAAAGGAGACTAAAATTCCATGAAACATACAAGATATAACATGTTGATTTACCTGGTTTATAGATTTTCATACCTCCATTTATGTCTCTGCTTCTTTCTATTGTCAAATCTTCCTTTTTCTCTCCTCAAATCTGCTTCATGTATTTGCGAGGTAGCTAATGAATATCTCTACAATCAACTCTCACATTCTCTAACCTCTTCATTGTCTTCCTAAAGCACATCTTTTATAAAGATAGTTTTTGTTTGTATTCCACATAAGAATATGAGGTAAATAGGCTTGACTCTTTGCCTTCCACACATTCGTTTCCAAGCTCTTCATATTTCGAATATTATCACACAAATAGGTGTGGCACCAAATATTTAGTTCATCCACCTATAATGGTTGAATAAACCACAAAAATTCCAACATACGCAAACAAGTAATACATTATAGCGTCATAACAGATGTAAACTATTTACTTTCGAATGCAAGCAATATGCATGCAAGATATGAAAGAAATGTATCACTCTCCAAAGCCATATATTTGTTTTGCAACAAAGTGTGCCACTACTTCTTCATGTCATTGTCTTAGTAGCCTTGAGTCTTGTATTGTATGTCATGTAGTCTGGCCTTCAATCTCATGAATTTTTGCCTTTGATTTCATGGATTTTTTAATTTTCCTTGCATTACAAAAATTAAAATCAACCATTATATGTACATAGAAACATAAACAAGCCAACATATCTCATCAACATATGTTCTGCACACATATGTCTCATTAATTTCTCAAGAGGAGCTGATGCATTAACATCCGTCAACATGTCTTGAGAAACCAACATGTATTATGTCTCCTCCTTTGCATACCTTGATGCTCCTATTTATTTGTGCATACATTAACTCTAGTTCAATATGTATATGCCTTGCTGCTTACATGCATCACAAATCCTCATGAAAACAACATGCCATCAATCAATGCATGTTCAATTGTGCATACATTAAATGTGTCTTCATACTTTGTTGCTCCTTTACTCCTTTCCTAGTTGTCTTTGTAACATTATATGTAAGTAGCCTTAGCTACTATGCAAACTCTGCAACTTCTTCGACATACCTTGCAAAATATACTTCATATCAAGCATATATTGGAAGAAATCAGACACTTTTGCTACTCCTTTTCCATCAATGAAAACAATGAAAATAGTCTCCCCCTTGGCATTGATGGAAACATTGTGATCCTCCCCCTCTTTTCATGAGAGACACTTCTCCTCATCTCTCTCACCTCCCCTATTAAAATCAACGGGGAGGTGTTCTATGAACAATGAAAATCAACAAGAAAGGGGTCTATCTGGAAGTGTAATGTTTACACCAGCTTTCAATTTTTTTTTTGCTCCAAGACAAACTTGATGTATCTTCAGGGATTCATGGTAACAATCCTTTTTCATAGAATTATTTAATTTACAATAGAGTATTTAGGTTCATTGTTCAAATTCAATTCACTTCTTTTATTAGGTTTTTTCTTTATATTATTCCATTCTCACATTATGGCCTTTATATAAATTGACGAATTTGTTTTACACTGTCAACTATTCATTGCCTAAAAACAGGTCTTGTCTAAAACAATTTTCCTTTGCCCTTATCTCCTCACATATTCAAATCATGGCACTCTAGCATCACGAAGATATTTTTGATGATCTTATCGAGAAAGGAAAGGATAATATAATAGCTTCTTTCCAAATATTCATACCTAGTCACCTTCTATCTATAAGCAATCAAAATACAATGTATGAGTCCCTTGCACCCTCTTAGAAATTTGTTAATGAAGAAGTTGTCAAACATGTCCTTATGCCCTCCAACAGAAATGTTCATGAAATCTACTTTTTTGCCAAGTTTCATCAATTGTTACCAGCTTTTGTAACACTGTATCAAATTTTCACATGTTACTCCAACTATAAATGTACTCTTTGGCCATGATCTCACTATCAGCATACTTCAATGCAGCGAAAACAAATATAATTTTAAGGGAACAACAAATATTCTAATGTTTTATAGATTCAATTGAGTTACCAGTGGTATGGTTGAATAACCATTTCTTCCTTTCTTTAAAAAATTGAAATAATCAATCGAGAAAGCTAATGTGACACATTGAACGGTAGACCATTCGCATCTATGCATAATCTATTGAAGATAATAGAGAATCCTATAATAGTGTGAGTTGGTTCACGAGACCTTAGGATAGGAATTAGTTTCTATTTCTTAGGGTATGGTCCTAACTTCCCTATTTCTATGTGTGCTATATAATGTTTGAAGTATATTAAGAATGGAGAGCATTCTGCACATCTAGACTCTCCTTCATAGAGCTGACCAATGAGTTTTTATTTATTAATTCAAGCATCTCATTTTGACATGGTATCAGAGCTTCAGAGCTCAAGAAGCCTGCACCTGAATGGAGAGAGGCTGATGCGACTGAGGCAAAATCAGCATGGATTTTGGCGAGAAAATCGCACCGATTTCACTATTAAACTTACGTGATATTTTATTTTGTGATCGACACGATAGCTTGTAGGAAAATCGCGTTGACCTTGTGTAAGGGCAAAAGGCTGTGTTTTTTGCATGCTACATGTATTATTTTTTTTGTGCTGTCGTCTGAGAAGGTCGCATGATTGTTGCGACAGAGTAAATTTCTATGTGGAGGAGGCAGCGTGCTGGCAGGTGTGAGGCGAAGGCCAGCACTGCGTGGAACAAGAAAACTGCATGGGATATTTTTTCATGCTCGTGGAGGGAGATAATATCACGTGATTGAGGCACGGTGAGCATGGAGGTTGTGATCCAGCATGAGGGCGATCCACACACTATGCAGGAAGCAAAATTTCTCGATGTTGTTGAAGCAGGCATTGTTGACACCTAATCATCAGGATTGGGTGAATATAATGTAAATAAATAAATAAGTAATATGAACAGTCATTGGGAGATGAAGTGAACAGTTTCTTCCTCACGTATATAATGAAGACCTACCTAAAGGAATAAGATATACGAATCAATTTTGCTTTGAGGAGTTACTACCTGGTATGACATGGTATCAAAGCCAGCTCCCAAAATTAGTTGTAACTCCCTTCTGCCTACAGAGATCTCTGTCCACTGCCCCTGTGCGCTCTATTTGCCATAATTAATTCTGATCCATTTCTGCCATGCCTCAGACCTAAAAATCTTTTGAATCACTGAGTTGAATGCCCTTGAGGCCGTGCTGCTGCGTTGAATGGTCCGCGTAGCTATGCGAAGGAGCAGTGAAATGCTGGTGGTGCGTGAATGGTGCGTGAATGTCTCCATGACCAAGTTCACTGCGTGAATGGTGCGTGAATGTCTCCATGACCAAGTTTACTGCATGAATGGTGCATGAACCAAAGGCTCTATCTGCACGAGAGATTTTTTGGATTCTAGTTGATTCTCTGTTGGTTCAGATCCTAGAGGTATTAACCAAGGATCTCTGTCTCACGTTAATGTTAGCTTCTAGAACATTTCCGTGAACACTAAAGCTACTGTGGTCTTCACATACCACACTATTAATATATCTACATTTGTGACCATAAAAATCTCGAGGTATCCTGAAAAAAATTCTGAAGATTTAGAGATCAGCTGGACGACTTGAAATTATTGTATTTATGCTGACATGGTATTTACGCTTGTATGGTATCCAATCCGTTGATGTTTTTTGGCTATGCATTGAAGTTTTTTTGGCCATACATTGGTATACAACCGTGGTATACAAGAGACTGTTCACTGGTTTATGAAGTGCAAGCGTTGAAGTTAATGCCATATGTTGAACGCTATTTTACCATTGTACTAATGTTGTTTTAGCATTGTGTTAATGCAATTATATTAAGGCTGTTCTTGGAATATAGTGTTGGTAATGTTGAACGATGTTCAATGCATGTAAATATGTTAAATGCCTATGTGGGTTGATGCACATGCGATTTGAGCCATGTGTTGAATATACATGGCATGCGTTGAACTATTTTTGGTACAGTGTCCTATAATGTACATGTGAGTTGAGCCCCGATTTTGTGCATGTTTTAATTTTTTTTTAAAGGGTTGCACTGGGTGATCAATGTAAAAAGAAACCGATATATATTTTTTGAATAGTGCCGATATATGTCTTGGGTATTGACATTTGCTGTCAAGTTGAGTTTGTTGTCCAGACATATCAGAACTATATTTTTTCCCATTAAGAGTAAAAGTTTTGCAGCAGAAGTTTTTTTTGTTACAATATGCATTCAATCATATCCATCGTGGGAATAGTTCTCACTGGCAAGGAGAGCTATCCTGAGTGGTCCCAGATGATAAAATACATGCTCATTTTCAATGAGTTGTGGAAAGAAGTCTGTGTTGGAGACGGAGACAAAGAGCCAGAATAGCCTACCTCAGACAAAGAGCTCGTCATTTGGGAAAACAAGAACAACAAAGCTTATGCATTAATGGTAGCATCTGTAAATGAAGAGGTGAGTCACCATATTTCGCCATTTTCAACTACTTTTGAAGCCTTACAAAAGCTAAAAGAACTCTATGACTCACATTTTGCACTTGAAGTTGTTCAACTCATGATTAAACTCTTCACTATTGAACTGCAAAATAATGATCCTCTTGCTCTTGCATCTGAAGTAAAGTATATAGTGCATGATATCAAATCCACTAAGGTAGAATTGGATATTCCTCTTATCTCTTTTCTCAAGGCACTTTATCCTATTTACTCCAATTATCTTGAGTCATTGCAAGTAAATGGAAATCTCAAAGATATCACCTTTGACTCTCTTGTGAAAACGTTTGCTGAAAGAGAGAAAGATTTTGGAAAGAAAACATCCCCTGAATCTTCTGAAGAGGCTGTGTGCCTTGCTCATAAAGAAAAGCATCTTGCTCAAGATTCTTTAAGAGGAAGAGGTGGTCGAAGAGGAAGAGGAAGATATTTCAGAGGCAGGGGGGAAAACACGCTCAAGGAGAAAAGGCAGATTTTCACTGCATACGCTGCAAGAGAAATGGATCACATGATGCCTCTACATGCAAGTTACCATGGGACAAAATTGAGCAACAAAGAAACCAATAGAAAGGTAAAACTGATGATATAGACAAAGGTAAAGCACCTAAATCTGCTCACTATGTTGTGGCACAATGCAATATTGGAGTAAATGAAGATTTGTTTAATGCTTCACTTGCTTCTTGGAAAAATGATTGGTTGCTTGATTCAGGAGCAACTTGCCACATGACTCATAGAAAAGATTTTTTTGAAGAATTTACTGACAATGTTGATGGAGCATTATACTTTGCAGACCAATAAAAAATCAAGCCATCAGGGCTTGGCACAATCAAGCTTAAAATACCAAGTCTTTGAGACTTTCTTCTGCATCATGTTCTATATCTCCCACAACTCAATAGAAACATGATTTCCTTGGTCCACATCCGCAAGAAAGGTCACTCCATTCATATGTTTGATGGCAAGCTTGAGGTAAGAAAAGCATATGAGCACTCACTTGTCATGAGGGGAATAGAAGAAGAAAGGCTTCTCAAGCTGCAAGGAACCTCTGCTCGTGCACAAAATTTCTCATACAATTCTCATTATGAAGAAGGTACACTTCCATCAAGTTTATTATGGCATGATACATTTGGACATTTGAACTATGACAGCCTTCGCTTGTTGAAGAAAAATGGTGTTGCTGGTTTGCGTACAATTCCTAGGAAACTTAAGCAATGTAATGCTTACATTCTAGGAAAGCATAGCAAACAGTCTTTTCATGATTCACATTCAAGAGAACATAGAAAACTTGAAGTCATTCATTCAGATTTATGTGGTCCAATGCCTATTCCTTCTACAAATGAAATAAATATATGATGACATTTATTGATGACTACACCAGAATGTGTTGGGTTTATTATTGAAGAGCAAATCGGATGCTTTTCAAACATTCAAGAATTTTCAAAAATGGATTGAAAATGATGCACAATCTCATATTGGGTCTATTCGCACTGATAATGGAAAAGAATACAGATCAAATGAATTTGAAAACTATCTTGGCCAATATGGGATCAAACATCAAACAACTGTACCTTATAATCCCCAACAGAATGGTGTAGCTGAAAGAATGAATAGGACAATCTTAAATATGGTATGATCCATGCTCTTATTCAAAAATGTAAAGATAATGTTTTGGGCTGATGCTATTCTATGTGCTACATATATAAAGAATAGATGTCCATCTAATGCTATTAGAAACAAGACTCCATATGAAATTTGGTATGGACATGTTCCTTCGGTAAAGCATCTCAGGGTCTTTGGTTCCACCTGTTATGCCTTGATACCAAAGGTACATAGAAAAAAAATTGGTGCTAGAAGTCGTAAGTGTATCTTCCAGGGATATTCAAACACCTCCAAAGCATATTGTCTCTATGATGAAGTAAATAAAATGTTTTTTGTATCTAGGGATGTAATTTTTCTTGAATCATCCAAAACTAACAATGTTGTTGAGCGGCAACTTGATCGCTTGGATAGATTCGAAAAAGCAAAATCATTTAAAGAATTTGATAATCAGATTCCACATCTTGAAGGGGGGGTTCCTATATTAGATCAACATGTGGAATCTTCATCTGAAGAACACTCTCCCCCACATGAAACTCCAACAACGAATGATGCTTTAAGTGATGTGATTGATAGAATTGGGAAACTCAATCTTGATTCAATTCCAACTCAACCAACGGAGCAGCCTGGACCATCTGAGAAAGGTCCCCCAAAGTGGTGGACAAAGACACTTGAAAGTGTTCATCCTGATGAGGTTGGAAAGAAAGGAACTAGAAATTCAAACTGGAAAAATGGAGATGATGTGGATGACTCTAATTCACCTGTCGATATGGATGTTTCTTATGATTGTGAATTGAACTTGTCTACAGATTTTGAACCAACTTCCTTCGAAGAAGCTGCTTCTCATGATTAATGGAAAGAAGCGATGAAAAAGGAGTATAATGCCCTCATAAAGAACGACACTTGGAAGTTGGTTGATCCTGCATTAGGAACCAATCCAATTGGCTGCAAGTGGGTCTACAAGAACAAGTATAAAGCTGATGGCTCACTTGACAAGCACAAAGCTAGGCTTATGGAAAAAGGTTTTGCACAGAAGGAAGGGGTCGATTATGTGGAGACTTTTGCCCCCACAGCAAAATGGGATACCATTCGGACACTCTTTGCCCTAGCAGCTCAAAACGGTTGGAAAGTCCATCAAATGGATGTAAAAACTGCTCTCTTGAATGGAGATCTAAAAGCGAATGTTTTTATTTCGCAGCCTGAAGGATTTGTTGTGAAAGGACATGAACATAAAGTATGCAAACTGCTGAAGTCCTTGTATGGCCTCAAACAAGCACCTCGAGCCTGGTATGAAAAACTAACTGAGCATCTTCTGAAACTCAATTTCAAACATTATGATCTTGATGAAAAACTAACTGAGCATCTTCTGAAACTCAATTTCAAACATTATGATCTTGATGGTGCAACTTTATTTGTCAAGAAAGTTGGAAAAACAATTGTATATCTTGTGGTATATGTACATGATCTTTTAATGATAGGGAACAATGACAACTAAATTGCATCCATAAACAAGGAATTGGGGAAAAGTTTTGAAATGATTGATTTGGGCTATGTTCATTACTATCTTGGTGTTGAGGTAACCCAACATCCGAAGTCCATATTTCATTCTCAAAATAAATACATTGGAGATCTATTGAATAGGTTTGGCATGACAGAATGCAATCCTCTTACTACTCCAATGGAACAAAACTTAAAGCTCACATCTATTGAAGGAAAAGAATTTGAGGATGCAGCAAAGTATAGACATCTTGTAAGAAGTCTCAACTACCTAACTACTACCATACCAGACATTTCGTTTGTTGTTGGAATCCTCTCCAGGTTTATGCAAAAGCCTTGTGAGGGGCATTGGTCTGCTGCAAATAGAGTTCTAAGGTACTTGAAGGGAACTCAAGACTTTGGAATCAAGTATACATAGGTGGACAACTTCAGCTTGATTGGATACTCTGATTCAAACTTCGATGGAGACAAAGAAACCGGGGTATCTACTTCAGGATATGCTATGAGTCTTGGATCAGGAGTTGTCTTCTAGAGATCACATAAACAATTAGTTCTAGCAGACTCCACAACAGAAGTATAATACGTGGCAGCATCTGGAGCAACAAAAGAAATTGTGTGGCTCAGGAAAATTCTTGAATATTTGCAGGTAAAACAAGTACAATCAACTCCACTCATGATTGACAATACCTCTGCAATAAAGTTGGCCAAGAACCCAAAGTTCTATGATCGAACGAAGCACATCAATACTAAATATCATCTGATTCGACATCATGTTGAGGCCAAAACAATCCATCTCCGTCATTGTTCCACTAATGAGAAAATTGCAGACATCTTCATGAAAGCGCTTGGAAGAGAAAAACTTGAACGATTCAGAATGATTCTTGGACTCACCAACATCCCTTCAGATTAAGGGGGGAAAGTTGACACCTAATCATCAGGATTGGGTGAATATAATGTAAATAAATAAATAAGTAATATGAACAGTCATCGGGAGATGAAGTGAACAGTCTCTCCCTCATGTATATAATGAAGACGTACCTGAAGGAATAAGATATACGAATAAATTTTGCTTTGAGGAGTTACTGCCTGGTCTGACAGGCATGCTGGAGGCCGAAATGTATTGTTTAAATTCCTTGCCTGGAGGCATGGTAAGCAACTAGTCAACTGGTGGCGTGTTTTAGATGAAATCTCAGTGAGCAGAGGTGGAAAATAGTTGCTGCCTGAGTGTGGATTCGCTGTCGGATCGTAGGAGACTTGCCCGGAGACCGCGTGAAGGATATTCTGAGGGATCGTATGAAGGAGGGTGGTCAAGGTCACACTGTTTTTTTGATGTTGATTGATGGTGCATTAGGAAAAACACATTTGAACATTTGCGTATTCAAGATTGAACATTTATGTATGGTGCATTGTTTTTTTTAATTAAAGATCTGGTCTCTTATTAAAAGGGGTGAATTTTGTAAAAGGAAAAAATGGGGGGATTGATTTAAAGGGGAAAGAATTAAAGAATTAAAGTTTTTTTAAATTATTTAATTAATTAAAGAATTCGAATTCTTGAGGGGTTCTTCATTTGAAATAGGGGGGGATTAAAAAAAGGGAGATCTGGGCTCTCTTTGTTTAGGATACGGGCTTGTTTTTTTTATCAGACATTTTAGACAGTTTATTTTTTAAGAAGATTGAGGTTTTTTTTTTTTTTTTATTGGGGTTGAATTTTTTTTTTCATTCAAGATGAACAATCAAGTAGGAAAATCTTACCTCAATGAAAACAACAAGCTGGATGGATCCAATTACTTTGCTGGGAAATTCAAGTTGCAGACCTTACTTGAGGGACACAATGTATGGACGATTGTGAATAATGATGAGGTGAAGCCCAACTTCATTGCAGGAGGAACAACAACAAAAATCCAAGGCTGGGACAAGCGAGAGACTAAGGTGAGAATTCTCCTGAAATTGTTAGTCAAAGACTGCATTATTCCCCATATCCATGATTGCAAGATTGCACCAGAGATCTAGAAGACACTCAAGGATCTCTATGAGGTCAAGAACACTAATCGACTGTTGTTCTTGAAGAGAAAGATTCTATCCATCAAGATGGAGGAGAAGGAGATAGTTGTAGCATTCACTTCTTGGATAAAGGAGCTCAAGAACAGGTTGGGTGATAGCAGTGAAGTTATGTCAGATACAAATCTGGTCACAAGTACGATGAATGGTATGACTGATGAGTATCAAATGTTCATCAGTGGCTTGAATGAAAGAGAAAAAGCCCTCGTGTTTGAAGAATTCATGGGGATCTTCATGCAAGAGGAGGAAAAGTGACTCACTCATAAACCCCAGAGTTCAGATCTGGACTTAATGGCGAAGAAGAATCCCTTAAGAGGAAAGCTAAATCCCGCATAGAAGAGCAGCGCAGCCCCACAGAGAAAGATGCCTTCACCTCAAGGTACGTATTTCAATAGAAATGAATCTGCGACCAAATGTTTTTATTGTGGTAGAACCAGAAATATAGCCAGATATTGTATGAAAAATAAGTTTGATGAAGGTCGAGAGAGACATAAGAAACATGTAGGTCATTTTGCTGATGAGGAACATAGTCAGAGCATCAGACTATTCATATCTGACTCTGCGCTTTCGGCTAAGGAGGATGAAACATATACCTCGTTTGTTGACTTAGGTGCATCCATCCACATGACAAGGAAGAGATAATGTTTTAAAGACTTCAAAGAGACTAGCAGTGGAGCAAACATCTATCTTGGAGATGATAGAGGGTACCAAATCAAAGGTTATGGTAATATTCCTGTTGTTTTGCCTGATGGAAATATTAGACATAGCCATGATGTTATGTATGTACCCATGATAAAAATTAATATGATCTCTATTTCTATTATGACTGATCAGAATCTCAAGGTAGAGTTTTATAAATCATATTGTGTCATTAAAGACCTATTGGATTCTATGAAGCCTATTGCATCATGTATTTGTGTGGGAGGATTGTACAAGTTAAGTTTCAAAAGCACACCACATCAAGAATTGGCATCATCTGCCATGACTACAGTGGACTTATGGCATTAGAGGTTCGACCGTATTACCTTCAATGATTTGCTACTTTTACATAAAAGAGGTATGGTCGAAGGTCTTCCTGTCTTAAAATCTACTCATATTGATTGTGATGCCTGTGCACTAGGAAAGTTGCATAGAATTGAATTTCCTGTGAATCCTAGTAGAAATAAGAGAGATATACTCGAGCTGGTACACATAGATCTATGCGGGACTATGCAGACAAGATCGTTAGGCAGTGCATACTATTTTTTATTGTTTATGGGTGACTGTACTAGATTTACTTGGGTTTATTTCCTCAAGAAGAAGAGAAACATTTTTGAATACTTTAAGGAGTTCAGAAGTATGGTTGAAAAACAGACAGGTAAATGCTTCAGGATTCTTTGCTTGGATCAAGGGGGAGAGTACAAGAAAGCTTTTGTACTCAAATACTGCAAAGATAATGGGATACAGCAGCAGTTTACAGTACCCCACACTCCTCAACAAAACTGGGTTGCAGAGAGGAAGAACATAACCCTTGTGGAGTGTGCTCACAATATGTTGAAAGGTACAAATCTTTCTAACAGCTTTTTGGATGAAGCGATTGATACTGCAATATATCTAAAGAATAGGAGTCCAACAAGAAGTTTAGATTTTAAAACTCCTTTTGAAGCATTATTTGGTTATAAGCCTACAGTTAAGCATTTGAGAGTTTTTGGTAGCAAATCCTTTGCTCATATCCCAAAGGAAGATAGAAAGAAACTTGACTCAAAGGCCATCAAATGTATTTTTGTTGGCTATTGTACAGAATTTAAGGCTTATAAATTGTTTAATCCCTCTACTCATAAAGTGTTTGCGAGCAGAGATGTAGTGTTTCATGAGCAGGTTAATGATGGAAGAGATGAGAGTGCTAAGGAAGAATGGCACATGCCCTTGTTGGTGGAAGAAGGAAGTGATGAATCAGGTGACAACAATGAGCAGCAGCAGATGTAGAAACACCAACAGTAGGAAGGGAAATAAGATGATGTAGTTGTGAAGCCAAGTCTAGAAAATGATGATCAGACAAGGTTTGAAGCTACCCCACCACTCAGGAGATCAGGCAGAAAAGCTCAGTTGCCAGCAAGATATAGGGAAAATTCTTTTATAACTAGTATGATGAATGTTGTTTAACCTTCTAGTTATAAGGAAGCAAATGAATGTAGTGAATGGAAAACAACTATGGAATAGGAATATGAATCTATAATTAGAAACAACACTTGGGAGCTGATTGAACTTCCTGAAGGGAAACAAACCATAGGTTGTAAATGGTTGTATAAACCCATGATGAATGCAGATGGAACCATAGATAAATTGAAATCTAGATTGATAGCAAAGGGGTATTCAGAAAAAGAAGGCATTGACTATGAAGAAATCTTTGCCCCCGTAGCTAAACTAAATACTATCATAATGTTGATTGCTTTAGCTACTAAGAAAAATTGGATGATTCACCAATTAGATGTAAAATATACATTTTTAAATGGGGAATTGAAAAAGGAGGTTTATTTAGAGCAACGTGAGGGGTTTGTCTAGAAAGGGAAAGAAAATTTAGTCTGTAGATTAAAGAGAGCTCTAGATGGACTAAAACAAGCACCCAGGTCCTGGTATGAAAAGATTGATTCATTTTTTCTGCAACTTGGTTACAACAGAAGCAAAAATGACCCTAATCTGTATACAATGAAAGATAAAAAGAGGCGCATAGTGTTGATTTCTTTCTATGTAGATGATTTAATTATTATAGGTGATGCTATTGCTCTAGTCAAAGAAATCAAGCAACAAATGTCACACATGTTCGAAATGAAAGAACTTGGTGAATTAAGATACTATTTGGGTCTTGAGATCTGGAAAGATTCAGGACAAACTTTTCTGTCCCAGGGTAAGTATGTCAGAGATCTACTGGAAAGGTTCAAGATGGACCAATGTAAGTCTTCAACAGTACCACTACAACAAAACATTAAAATTCATAGTGAGGATGGCTCTAAAGAGGCAGATGCGACACTTTATAGATAGCTGGTTGGGAGCTTAATCTACCTGACCACTACTAGACCAGATTTGGCTTATGCAGTCATTTTGCTAAGTTAATACATATCCAAAGCACTTGAGAGTCATTGGAATGCAACAAAAGGTGTTTTAAGGTACCTACAAGGAACTATAGACTATGGTATTATTTATACTAATTCTTCTAATGTTAGACTGACAGGATTTATAGATTCCAACTGGGTTGGAAATGTAGATGACCACAGGTCCATAATAGGCTATGCATTTAGCAATTGATCTGGGGTGATTACATGGAGCAGTGAGAAATAGAACACAGTTTCCTTGTCTTCAACGAAAGCAGAGTAACAAGCTATGTGTGCAGAAACATAGTTTCCTTGTCTTCAACGAAAGCAGAGTAACAAGCTATGTGTGCAGAAACATGTGAGGCAGTTTGGTTGCGGAGACTTTTCCATGATGTCAGGGAAGAACAGAAAGATGCAACAACAATCATATGTGACAACCAGCATTCAATCAAACTTGCTAATAATCTGGTGTTTCACAAAAACACTAAACACATTGATATACAATTCCACTTTATCAGGGAGAAAGTTCAATCAAAAGAAATCCATCTTGTATCTTGTAAAACATGTGATAATGTTGCAGACATTTTCACTAAGCCTCTTGGAAAAATTAAGTTTGAAATGTTTAGGGAGATGTTAGGCATATTTGTGAACCCATTCTCTCTTAAGGGGGAGTGTTGAAGATAATGGAGAATCCTATAATAGTGTGAGTTGGTTCACAAGACCTTAGAATAGGAATTAGTTTCTATTTCTTAGGGTATCGTTCTAACTTCCCTATTGCTATGTATGCTATATAATGTTTGAAGTATATTAAGAATGGAGAGCGTTTTGAAGAGCCAGACTCTCCTAATTCAGACTCTCCTTCGTAGAGGTGACTAGTGAGTTTTTATTTATTAATTCAAGCATCTCATTTTGGCATAATCAATGTGTTAGTGTGTCATTAGATGATAACTATTGAATAACCATAAAATATCCTAGCACGAGCAAATTATGAATCATCAATCAACCACAATTGAACAAATACACTAATGTTGCATTGCTCGAATGCCTTTAAATACTGTCTAAGAAAAAAAAAAACAATCCTTCAAGGTAGAATTCAATGGCAGCAAAACAAAGAGATTGTTGGATGAACGTCGGTTGTATGTTTTTCATTGTGGAAATGGATGCATATCTCCAAACATATCAAAGAGGTTAGAATTATATACCGTCACTTCCATTAACAAGCCAATTGCTGTTTGATTTTCTTCATTACCGAAATAAAAAAACAGTCACTAAGAGAGTCGTTCTTCAAGTGCAAATGATGAAATACAACTACCTCCATCAGTAGACGCACAATATTTTTTAGTAAATATAGTGATAGGTATTCCATTTCCTTTACACTGAACACTTTTTATTGAAAATCACCACATTTGAATTGAACTTATTTGCTTTTGATTACTCCTACGAGGGCAATTATCACAGGTAACTAAGGGGAATGGTTGCATGTGCACTGCGTGGATAGCTATCGTTGACTTCAGCTTCATTGTTCAAAAGTCTCATACACTGTGTTTTCATGGACGGTTGACCAAATGAATTTTACATGATCTTCGTAAACGTTCTCTTTGAAAAGCCCACTTGAATTTGAATAGACAAGAGGTGAAGAAGAACTGACTGGAGATACTAACAACTTCTGTAGTGAATATGTGTTGGGAGAGGCCGAAAGGAAGAAATTCCCTTCTACACAAAATGTATATTCGTCATCGTCATCCGCTTCCAGCTGCAACTTGCTTTATATACAATAAAACTCCTCGAAGCAAAAACTCCCAATGGCAAACAAAAATAGGAAGATATTTAATTAAAAAAAAGTGACCGAAGCATTATGCCATCGAGAAATTGTTGATGCTACAATATATTAACTTGTGCCATGCTTTAAGAAGCTTTTAATGCAGATTTCCATGGGTGTATGTCCATTTTTATTTTAGACCACTTTTCATTCTGTCAGACAACACTATTTTTTATGGTTGCAGATAAGACTTCACAAGTTTTCGAGCATTCCATCTTGACATCAAAATTATTTACACGTTTCTATGCATCCTTCAAATGATGATTCACACTGTCTCTGGCCTCAACTTCTAAAACATGGGTCCAAACCAAACACAATCCATCAATAACAGTAAAATTTTGTATCTCTACATCCCTGTCATTTTTGATTCTCTTCTGGAGCACGAATAGTCAGTAGCATTCTCAATGCTTAATGAATACTATTGTTACACTATGTCATCCATTATAAATACTCTTTTGACTGCTAGCATATCTCTTGAAATCTCAAGGTTTACTTCATTTGCACAACCTATAAATTTTAATCATTGTCGGGAATGGAGGGTTTGTAGAGGTAGGCAGCGTCTTCAAGGTGTTATCTAGTTGATATCATAGAAAGCAAGTGAATCAAATTATTATGGTCTCTAGTAATCTATGAATCGAGAAACAAGAAACACCAACATGACGAGAAACAAATTTTAGAGGTTTCGCATTCCAAAAACGAGGAGAGAGAAAAAATAAACAAAATATGGAAAACATAAAACAAAACATTCATTGAAATTGTGATAATCACATTTAACTATGTGAGGTAACATGTATTATTAATTAAGATGGTAAAATTATAACAAAATTCTAAAGTGTTATGTATAAAGTTAACTATAAAGATATTTCTTTGTCTTTAAAGCCAAGAATATATGTGCACAAACATGTGTTATATTCATTTTAGAAGTTTATTTTAAAAAATCATGTAGAGAAATGTTACCCGTTTGTATGTCTCCATTGACAATTTACTCCATATTATTGTTCACTATACTAACTTTACCTTTGCGCTAAAAAGGCCATATTCTTCATATTTAAATGACTAGCGGGTATAGCAAAGGCTAAGTCACGTATTCCCTGGTCAAGGAAAGTCTCGCTCCATCAGGTATTGTCAGTTATAAGGCTTCTCTTATTTTATTCCCAGCTAGTTGATTGCAGATTCCTGAAATATTCAGGAATGAACAGATGTGGGTACAGTTAAAAAATTAACTGTGTTTATTCCATCTGATTCCCAAATATAAAAATTGACCACACCCATGTTCGTCAGATTTCCAAATATCTCAGAAATCTGCAATCCACTTAAGCTCCAAGCTTATTCCCTCGTCAAGCATTTGTTAACATATTACAAGAATGTCGATTGGATGCCATTCATTGTCACAACCCCGATAGATGAATTGCAGAGGGAAAGGCTAAACTTTATAGGTAAGGGGCTCTGTTAGTGTGCGTAATTGGTTAAATATGAAGATCTGCAGTGTAAGCCACCTCCCATAAGAAGATATGTCACGCAAGCCACTTCTCAAAAATGAAATCCAAGATAAATTTCTGATAGCTCGAAATGAAGAGAGAACGGACGTAGAAAACGATGTTTTCCATCTCGTCCCATTTGTAATTCGTTTTTTTCCACGTACAAGGGCTACCATCTTGTTTCTCGTAAAAATGATAGGAATAGAGTGAATAGACCAAAAATCTCTCAGGCCAGGCACATTGTTTTCCTTTAGGTCTGAGGTGAGGAGTGTAACGTATGGAAGATTATGTAACATTTCGAGACGCCCTATATTATTCTGACGTTTACGTTTCAATAAATGTTTGTTTTCATCATTAGCACGTGATAACCAACTCCACGATGTGTAACGAATGCCCCAAGCATGGTGTGCACAAGGGTAAAACCGTACTTAGAATATCTTTAAAAATCGACCACACTATTTTTAATCCATATATTCTAAAAGTCATACCATACCCGTGGATAAATTTCAGAATGGAATGAATATTTTAATTGGCTTTATTTGGAATTAATTTGAATACCAAGTAGTCTAGAAGTGAGATATTTTACATATTGGAAGTTCAATCTACCTAAAAATCGGTAGTTGTGATCTTTGTTTGTGGTTGTTGTTTTTGTGATTTGGGGAACTTTGTGGTTTTTAAGTTTATGGAAATTAGTATATTTTGTTTTCTATAGAGGGTTTTTTTAAAGATTTAATGAAGACAACGAGCTACGATGGTGGTGAATGGTGAAATATTGGTTTGTTTTTAGGATTATATATATATATATATATATATATATATAACAGTGAAGAAAGATTAAAAAGGAAGAAGGACACAATTATAGTATCTAATGATATTGGATAAAATTTTATGACTTATGCTTGAGGCTTTATATGTGAGAGAAAATTATTGGTGAAAATTAGTATTTTTTGGTGGTTGGTACTTGGTGAAAATAAGTAACATGGCTAATGCATTGGCATCATCTTATTTATATGACTCTAACAAGCTAGATGGTGGAAAGTATGCAAAATAGAAGTTTAAGCTGCAAACTTTGATGAAAGATTAAATATATGGACGATTGTGTCTGGAGCTAAAGTCAAGCAAGTGACCCCTCAAGCCATAGACGTTGCAATTCAAGATCGGGAGTGATGGCAAAACAAAGTGAAGGTGATTTTGCAAATGTTTATTAAGGACAACATTATTCCACACATTAGAGAGTGAAAAACATTCAAGGAGGCATGGGACACTCTCAAAAATTTGTATGAGACAAATATTAGGAATCAAATATTGTATTTAAAGAGTAAGTTTCTTTCAATTAAGATGGAATAAAATGAAAGTGTCAGTAATTTTATTTCTGGAATTGAGGATTTAAAGGATAAATTAGGTTACATTGGTGAAACAATATCTAGTACAAACTTGGTTACTGTGACGTTAAATGGAATGCTTGATGAATATCAAATATTTATCACTAGTATTTCAGCTAGAGAGGAGGCTCCTACATTTGATGATCCAAACTTAAACATGAATGCAACAATCTTACAGATATAATCATAAACACAGAGATGCAATAGGAAAATACTTCATTTCATTAATATAAAAATATTGAACTATGTTTACAAATAGAATGGAAATAAGATATCTTGAGCGATGATAGCTTATCTCTAAGAAAATATGTGGTAGCTACATGCCTATGAACTGTGTTATAATGAGGCTAAGGGCCTATTTATTATTTCAAAAAATGAGAAAATTGTAAACAACCAAAACCCTAACCCCAAGATATGTAAGACTAAGAGTTTGTGGGCCCCGTTGGGGTTAGTTCGGAAGAAAACTTCCCAGGGTCATAACTTGGTCATATTATCTCCATTTGGCATGTGTGATACCTTGTTGGAAAGGTTTCAAGTACTACAAGTTTTTCCGCAAGCCCCTTCCAATGGCTACGGGCCTACCGCGGACCGAAAAAAAACGTCGTTTAGGGCGTCAAAACTTCTTTGGAAGTTGAGGACCTCAAAAACTACTAAAAATAGTAAATGCTGAAATGAACAAGGGAACAAATGAAACTGACTTGGGGGTTTTGGTGGAATAGGTGGGTGGCCACCAATATCCACCTAGATCATTCCTCCCCCCTTAGGAAGCAATGGTTTGCATTGCATGTAGAGCCTCCATGAGGTGAGGAAATTTCTGTTGAACTTGGTCCCTAGTGAACCACCTCCCTTGCTGAAGGAGTTGGCATGCTTTGAAAACTTGATATAGTTGTATCCTTTGTTGGCGAGTGTTCTTGATCTATGTGTCCATTATCTGATCAGTTGTGGCATGTTCCATGCAGTCCTGGTTGAACCCTAAAGGTGTGAGATGTTTTACAATGAGATATGTGTCCAACAATGTTGGAAAGTATAGCCAAAGGAGATCTACATTGAACACTAGGTGCAGGTCAAGTAACGGTGGGATGCTGAGCTCGAAGCCATTGTCACTGATGGCCTTGGTGATGTTGTATGGCCCATATTGAAGTAGAGAAAGCTTGCGGTAGGGTCCAACAAGCCACTCCTTTTGCAAATGTAGCCAAACTTTGTCGCCCACCTGGAACTTGTGCGTCACTGGATCCTGATCATGGAACTACTTGTACTTAGCATTAGTTCTATCCAATATATCATGGACCTATTAGCGGATGTGTTCAATGCGCTCAATGAAGTTGTTAGCCCTTTCATATTTGCATTGAACATGAATGAAATCTACCTGAGTGGCTGCAAACAGTATGGCCATATCAATGGGCATAATTGCTGAAATCCCAACCCTACTTGAAAGGGGTTGTGGCCCGTTGAGTTGTGGAGAGCTTTGTTGTAGCTGTGTTGGACACAAGAGATACTTTCATACCAAGTGCGTTGATGCTTCGAGTTTTACATGCACATATTTTGTGTGATCATCTTGTCAACAACCTCTATTTGGCCATCAGTTTGGGGATGGAAAATCATGGACTTAGTAAGTTTTGTATCCATTATCGAACAAAGAGTTGACCAAAATACACTCAGGAATATATTATCCCAATCTGAGACAATGGACTGTGGGATCCAAAAGTGTACCCACACTCGCTCAAAGAAGAGAATTTATCGATGACCACGAAAACGTAATCATTTCCGTTCTTATTAGAATGAAGTTATCACAAGAATTTTTGATGAATGATCTTGGACAATTGCACTATTGTCTAGGTCTTGAAGTATGGATAGATAATGGAAGCACTTTAATCACATAAAGAAAATATACAAATGAAGTGCTAAAGATATTTTATATGAAAGGATTTAAAGTTGTGAGTATTCCATTAGAACAAAATATCAAATTTAGAAATGGTGATGGAACAAAAGAGGTGAATGGAACATTGTATTTGTAGGTTTTAACCCCGTACATAAATTACCTACATACAAAATTCTAAAACACATAAAATAAAAAATGCAAGAGCATAACACATAAAACACATATACACAGAGATTTTTCCCTAGATCCCGAAACTGGGACTACCAGCTTGTTTTTTCATTATATTCCTTCAATGTTACAATACATATTTGTACATGCCAAAGCATCCAATACCATGGACCAAAAACCATCGTGTCCAAAACCATGGATTGAAAACCATCATGTCCAAAACCATGGATTGAAAACCATCGCGTCCAAAACCATGTGCGAAAAATCATGCACAAAACCATAGGTAGGTCTGCCCATAAAGTGGGGTTACCTGCATCCCTCAAACCCCCTGTGACTCCCTTCGCTATGCAATCGGCGCAACGAAAGGGGGCTTCTCCCCCCTTCGAACCCCCTGGTTAACAACATGGGCTAGTCATGGAAAGAATATAACACAACCCAACATTCTCCCACTTGTTGTTTTCTTTCTATAGGGGGCCACCAAAGAGCTTAGTCATTTATCCAGTCCTCCAATGCCGATTGTTTCTCTACACCAAGAGAATTTCTCAGAGCTCACAGATTTTTTCAATGCATCTGCAATATTCTTCAATGCGTCCACCTTTACGAGAAACATTTTTTTGTCTTCCATCATATCCCTCACAAAGTGATACTGAACTTCGATGTGCTTTGTCTTTGAATGATATGCAGGGTTCTTTTCCAAGAAAATTGCACTTTGGCTGTCCTAGTGTATCCTTATAGCACCATGTACTAACCCCATACTTGAATGAAATCTCTGCAACCAAACTACTTCCTTGCTTGCATGAGTGGCTACCATGTATTCTACCTCTATAGTAGATAGTGCCACTACAGATTGTTTCTTACTCATCCAACTAACTGCACCTCCAAATAGGTAAAACACATACCCACTTGTAGATCTTCTCTGATCCGGATCTCCAGCCCAATCTGCATCAACAAAGCCACCAATATCCAACACTTTGTCCAACCCTAGTCTTCCTTGGTAGCACAAACCATAATCACTAGTGCCACACCAATACGTGAAAACCCACTTCACTGTTGTCCAATGCTCCTTCCCTAGTTTTGACATAAACCTGCTCAATACTCCTACTGCATGTGCAATGTCTAGTCTAGTACAAACCATCACTACATCAAGCTACCGACTGCACTTGCACATGGAACGTGGAACATGTCCTCTTCCTCTTCTTATGTCTTAGGACACTGTTCAGTAGATAACTTTACACCTACAGGAATAGGAACCTTCACCAGTTTACAATACTACATATTAAACCTCTGCAATATTGTCTTGACATACTTCCTCTGATTTAACCTTCCTCTTTGTCTGATTTCTTTTAATTTCCATGCCCAAAATATAGTTTGCAGCACCAAGATCTTTCATGTCGAATTTGGAGGACAAATGGGTCTTCAAATCCTGGATAATTTCTTTGTCATTTCCAACCAGCAACATATCATCCACATACAAGACCAGATAAATAACATGATCACAAATTAATTTAAAATACACACAGTGATCTACTTTGCTTCTGGTGAAGCCAAGTCCTCGTATAAATGTATCAAATTTCTGATACCACATCCTTGGTGACTGTTTTAACACATACAGAGACTTCTTTAACTTGCATACCAATTCTTTCTTACCCTTCACCGCAAAACTTTCAGGTTGTTTCATGTAGATCTCTTCTTTTAGATCTCCGTGAAGAAATGTTGTCTTCACATCCATCTCTTCTACCTCATAATCAAAAGTAGTAGCAACAAATAACAACAATCTAATAGAAGCTACCTTGGGAATAGGAGAAAAAATATCACCAAAATCAATTCCCAACACTTGGGAATAACCTTTTGCTACCAACCGAGCTTTGTATTTCTCCACCTTTCCTTTTCCAGTTGTCTTCTTCTTGAACACCCATTTACTACCAATGAGATTCTTTCCAGCCGATAAGTCCACCAGATCCCAAGCCTCATTTTTGTGCAAAGATGCCATTTCATCAACCATGGCCTCTTTCTAGAGTTTTCCATCCTCTGAATCTACTGCTTCCTTCATAGTTCTCGGATCATGATCATTAATAGATAAAGAAAAATTTGAATAGAAAGCAGATGAACTATACCTTTTTGTATACCTTCTTTCTCGAACTAATCTTCTCACACCCATAGTTTGTGGCTCTTCATATTCTAAATCCTCCTCTGCTGTAGAGTCTGATTCTTCCTCTTTTAGCTCAAACTCTATCTTCTCATGTTCTTTTGGTTGGAATTCAAGTTTAATAACATCTTCACCTCTTTGAAAACCACATCTCGGTGGTACACAACCTTCCTTGTTACTGGGTTCCAAAGCTTATAACCCTTTAAACCATCCTTATACCCAATAAAGATGCACTTTTCAGATTTACTATCAAACTTGTTTCTTTTCTCCTTTGGAACATGTACATATGCATCACATCCAAATACCCTCAAATGTGAAAGAGAGGGTTTCTTACCAGTCCATACATCTTGTGGAGTCTTATCCTCTAATGCTGATGAAGGTGATTTGTTGACTAGGTAACATGCTGTCTCCACCACCTTTGCCTAGAATTCTTGTCCTAACCTGGCACCACTAAGCATGCTTCTTGCCCTTTCCATCAATGTCTTGTTCATTCTTTTTGCAACTCCATTTTGTTGAGGTGTATATGGAGTAGTCTTCTGCCATGCTATCCCATACTTCTTACAGAATTCTTCAAATTCCTTGCTGCAAAAATCTCCACTGTTATCTGACCTTAGTACCTTTATCTTCTTCTATGTCTAGTTTTCCACCAGAGCCTTAAATTCTTTAAACATGTCAAAGACTTCAGATTTCTTCTTAAGGAAATATATCCATGTATTCCTTGAGAAGCCATCTATAAATTATACATAGTACATAGAATTACCCAGTGATGGAACCTTCACAAGTCCAAACACATCATTGTGAACAAGCTCTAATATTTGTTTTGCCTTCTTACCACCAGAGGGGAAACTCACCTGATTCTGCTTCCCATATAAACAATTTTCATAGAAATCAAGTATTCTACCATAATTTTACCATGAAGTATTATAAGGCCCTTCTCTCCAATATGTCCAAGCCTTTGATGTCATAGCATGGTCTTCTCTCCAGAGACCACTAGATTTTCTGCTCCACTTCAAAGAACCACGAAACTGTTGCACCCATCAACAACAGTGCTACCTTGCAACTTGTACAGAGTTCCAATTTGAACTCCCTGCATCAATACCAGTGCCCCCCAAACCATCTTGCAGGTATCCTTCTTGAACACTATTTTTACACTTGTATCATCCAGCTTGCTTACAGAAATAATATTTCTAGCTAATGCAAGAATATGCAAAACACTCGGAAGTGTTCTAACACTTCCAACTTGCAACTTCAACTTTACTTTTCCGCGAATAATGATTCTAGGCTTCCTCTCATCCCCCAAGAAGATATCATCACCATCATATTTCTCATACTCACAGAACCAATCTGTATGGGGAGTAGTGAAAGGATGCACCTGAGACAATCAACCATGCCTCATGATCTACATGTGTACTTTAAGAAGCCAAGTAAACATCCCCACCTTCATCTAAGGTTGTTTTTTCCTCTGCAGAAGGAGCATCATCAGATCCCTTTCCTTTATTAGGAGCTTTATATTTACAGTCCCTTTTGTAGTGCCCTTCGTTTCCGTATTTCCAGCACACCACCCTTACAGGTTTTCCTAGAGATTCAAACCTCCCTCTAGATTTTGATATCCCACTCGATGACTTATTTTTGTTTATGTTATGGGACCATCGTCGTATAGACAAGTCATCACCATTCTGGCTCTCCATATTTTTCTGTCTCATCTCCTCCGTCAGCAAGGATGAGACTATTTCATCAAACTGCAAGGCAGTTTTATTCCTACCTATTGCAATAACCGGACTATCCCACGAATCTGGTAGAGAACAAAACAAACTGATGCACTTATCTTCATCTGAAATTTTAATATCAATAGATAATAACTGATTTACCACAGTATTAAATGCATTCATATGCTCCATCACCAAGTCTCCATCTTTCATTCTCAGGTTATACATCTTTTTCCGTAGGATCAGTTTATTCACTAGAGACTTAGATTGGTACAAAGTCCCTAACTTTTCCCACAAAGCTTTAGTCGTAGCTTCCCGTGATACATTCAATAATACTGAATCTGAGACACACAATCGTATTGTGCTCTTTGCCTTTCGATCTAACTTCTTCCATTATTCATTAGACACTCTTGTTGGTTTAGTACTCGAATCTATTGTGATCGACTGATCTTTATCGACCAACCAATCCTCCATCTTGAGTTTCCAGAACTCAAAACTCTGACCATTAAATTTCTCGATCTCTTTCTTTCCATTGCTTGCCATCTTCTTTCACCACTAGGATCGATTCCGCAAATCTCCCACTGAATAGGGTCTACCATAGGCCTGAGCGAAACCACTTAGCAATAAAGGCATCCCCTTGAAGCCAAAATAGCTCCGATACAAAATGTATGTTTTAATCCTGTACATAAATTACCTGCATACGAATTCTAAAACACAGAAAATAAACAACTCGAGAGCATAACACGTAAAGCACATATACACAGAGATTTCCCCTGCATCCCAAAACTGGGACTACCAGCTTGATTTTTCATTATATTCCTTTCAATGTTACAATACATATTTATACATGTCGAAGCATCCAATACCATGGACTGAAAACCATCGCATCCAAAACCATGTGCAAAAAATCATGCATAAAACCATAGGTAGGTCCACCCAACCTAATATAGGGTCCAAAAACAAAATTTTCTGAGGCGCTACCCTAGACCCCATAGACTGGGGTTACCTGCACCCCTCAAACCTACTATGGCTCTCCCCACTACGTAATCGATGCAACGAAGGGGGGGCTCCGCCCCCCTTCTAACCCCCTGGTTAACAACGTGGGCCAGTCGTGGAAAGAATATAACACAACCCAACAATATCGACAACCAGTGGAAAGCTTGAATTATCTCACTACCACTAGACTAGACATTTCTTATGTAGTTAGGATACTTAGTCAAGTCATGCCTAGGCCTCGTGAAATCCATTAGATATTTTCAAAATGGATCCTTCAATATTTAAAGGGAACTATCAAATTTGGTTTTGAATATACTAATGATTGTAATGTTAACTAACTTTACTATTATTATTCATTGTAATAACTTTACCTTTGCATTAAACAAACTATATTATTTATATGTAAATGAATAGCGGGAATAGGAAAGGCCCAGTCACATATTCCCTGGTCAAGGAATGACTCACTCCATTAGGTATTTCTAGTTATAAGGTTTCTCTTATCTTATTCCCCGATCAAGCGCTTGTTAACATATTACATCAATGTCCATAGGATGCCCTTCATTGTCACAACCCCGGTAGATGAATTATAGAGGAAAAGGCTAGATTGTAGAGGTAATGGCTCTGTTAGTGTGCATAATTGGTTAAATATGTAGATATGCAGTGTAAGCCACCTCCCAAAACAAGATATGTCATGCAAGCCACTTCTCAAAAATGAAATGCAAGATGCATTTCTAATCGCTAGAAATGAAGAGAGAACGGATATAGAAAATGATGTATTCTATCTCATCCCATTTATAATGCATTTTTTTCTAGGAACGGTCGCTACCGTATTGTTTTTATTAAAAGTGCTAGGAATATCATGAATAGAGAAAAAATCTCTCAAGTTAGGCATATCATTTTTCTTTTGGTTTGAAGTGAGGAGTGTAACATATGTTGGGACATACGGAAGACTATGTAACATTTCAAGATGCCCTATATTATTGTGACGTTTCAATTCAGGTTCATTTTCATCATTAAAATGTGATAAATAACACCACCAACTACTGTAACAAATGCCACAAGCATGTAAATGTTGGATAAATAGTAATTCCAACCTACCACAGTAAATTCTCTAGGAAATTTGTTTCGAAAATTTTGGATATTTTTGTACCTTCTTGAAGAAGCCATTGCCAACGAAAGTCTAGGCGATCCAAAAACTTCTTCTATTTGTATAAATACCCCTCTTTACCAAGTTGTTGTTGTTCAATGTGCATTCTTTGATTTGGTATTAGAGCAAGGTTTAGTGTTGAAAGTGTGATGTTTTCTTTCTATGTGAGTGGTCATTGTGACAGATCATTAAGGGTGTGTTGGTGAGAGTTTTTGTGCAGAGCTTCTAGTGAAGGGTGAATTGGTTGGAGTTTAATCTTGTGGGAGGTAAATGATTCATCTTAGTGTTTTATAACAAGGAGAGCAACTACAATCCACTGGAGGGAATCGAACCGCTGGAGGTGATGAGCCCCAGAAATGGGTAACTATGGGCTCATTTTACCTCTTAATTCGACTTAATCCACCATTCTCATTAGTTTATTGTATGTTTTTGATCATATTTATGCTAATAGAGTGAACTGGGTTAGTCATTATGCCGAAAAGTCTAATGTGTGCTTTATGCAGATTTTTGGTCAATTTTGAGACAAAATCAAAGGTTTAATGAGCATTTGGCAGCCAAATTCATGGAAAAACAAGGGAGAGGATTTGTAGGAGGGTTTCCCCTTCATTTTTGAGCCCTTACCTCGAATTCTCCATCAAAAACTTGGAGCATAAAGCCAAGAGGCAGCCAAGGAACTCAAGTAGGACTGTTGTTATCTTCAGTTCCAGGAAGCTAAGTTCCTTGATTTTGGGAGGATTGTTGGAGGTCCCCATTTTTATAAATAAGAAGGCTTAGGGCCCCAGTTTGGTTAGCGAGATTTTATTTAGTAGGTTAGCCAATTGATAGTCTATTTTTGCACTTTAGTGCAGCCCTGTATCAGCACATTTTCGAGTTCTTCTTTCAGACAGTTTTTGTGATGTAACTATTATTTTGTGATCAATGAAGATGAATCCCGCTTTGCACCAGCTTTGAGCTTTCTTAGGAGGTTGTAGCTCTTGGGTTTGTGCCCAACCTAAGTGCCTCGTACCTTTTTTGTGTACTTTTATGTGTTTTTACTGCATTCATAGGATAATTTCTGTTATATAGGTTAAATCTTGCTTTGTTACTTAGGTTGTTTTTGATGATTAGGACAGTTGTTCATGCTTCAGGTTGATTTGACAGTTTGGTGACAGAAAGGATCCACAGAAAGGCTATCAAGCATTCCTTGATCTCATTTCTCCCTCCTTGGGACCATGAGCTGAGACCAAGGCATACTTGCTGCCACAAAAACACTATTTTTGCCTTCCAATGCAATTGCTAGTGTTAGATTTTAAGTTGGAAAAGTTGATATCAGTTGTGTTCTCATGTTTAGATCTATTCTTGCTCAGTTTCGATAGCTTTCTTGCATGATTTCTTGTCTATAAACTTATGTTCATCATGTTTCTGGTTCTTATGTTAGATTAGGTCAAAACAGATAAATCAGTGTTTTTTAGTCTTTGATTGGATCAGTTTTGTTAATTAGTGTGTAGAAAAACCTGTAAGACACTCCAGCCTATCCTACCTCCATCATACAACCTGCTCTAGTCCTTCTCTCAATATTTCTTTCCCTCATTTGCCACACTTTCCCAACTCGCCCTAATTTATACATTTTTGTGCAACATTGCTTCCATTATCCTTGAACAGATCCAACCATCTTTATCACTCCTTAGCTTCATCTACTAGATCCTAGACTGCTTAACATCCTTATCCATCCTTCATTCCCAGTTTCCCACCATTTTTCCTCCAGCAACCCTCTAAAAACCACTTTCGGCCTGTTCCTATAGAATTTCCTATAGATCCCCTGCAGCCTCCTGTAGATGCTCACGCAAGAGATTTTTCGAGATCTGAGCACGATGGAAATCTCCAGAAGCGTGCTAGAGACCTGTTAGGTCCTCTCCACACCTTCCCAACCTCCTGCAAATGCCCACTCCATTTCCTTTTGCCAATAAACCTCTGCACAATCAAAAATAGTTAAAACGCATGCATAATAATTCTGTATAAAATTTCTCAACAATACAAAAAGATGATTTTTTCATATTCTCCTTCAAAAGTAGCTTAAGCACATGCATTTTAACTTTACAATAGACAATGGCATTCATTTCAATAGCTTACGTCTCTTTTCTTTCACAAGTAGGGTTAGTCGGTAAAACTAGGCTTTGCTAGGGTTTGCATTTCCTTTCGGCTTTCATCTTCTTCCTGCAAGTAGACTAGCCTATTTTGAGTTAGCTTTCATCCATCACAGTTAAAAGCTTATTCTAAGAACTCCTAGAAGTTGGCTTAAGCTCCTAGTCAACTTGTGCCAGCTGATCAAGTGATAGCCTGCAGTAAGAGCTAGTACTTGTGCATATAGCACCGTCACTTCCAAGTTTGTTACGAACTACCCCGTTGATAAAAGTAAAGAAGGGAGTCCTAGGAATTGCAGCATCATTGCTGCAATACTGGAGCCCACCAGGTGGGAGCCTAACCGTCGGAGGAAAGAGCTGCTCCGTCGAGACTACAGAGTGCAATTGAGAGACTCACTGGAGGAAAGAGTTGCTTTAGTGACAGTGAGACAAAGTTGTTTCTTCTTGAACAAGATCATCGTCTCTTCAGTGTGGAGCTCAAGGAGCCATTGTTGGTACATGGTAACATACTATGAATATTTTTAAAAATTGACCACAATATATTTAATCCATATACTCTAAAATCAATACCATACCTAGGGATAAATTTGGTATTCTGAAAAGACAAAAAAATGAAGATTTTAAATTTTTTTATTTGGAATTAAGCTGTAGATCCGGCAGTCTAAAAGTGAGATATTTTACATATTGGAAGTTTGATCTAAGTCAAAAAAGGTAGTTGCAGTCTTTGTTTCTGGTTCTTGTTTTTGTGATTTGGGAGAACTTTGTGGTTTTTAAGTTTATGAAAATTGGTATATTTTGTTTTGTATGAAGGGTTCTTTTAAAGAATTAAAGAAGATGAGGAGCTATGATGGTGGTGAATGGTGAAATATTGGTTTGTTTTCAGGATTAAGTAATAATATATATATATATATATATATATATATATATATATATATATATATATATATATATATATATATATATATATATATATAGATATATATGGAAGGGTGAATAAATATTTAAAAAAAAGGAGAAAACCATATTATCCAATGATATTGGATAAAATTTTATGACTTATGCTTGAGGGTTTATATGTGTAAGAAAATTATTGGTGAAAATTAGTATGTTTTGGTGGATGGTACTTGGTGAAAATTAGTAACATGGATAATGTATTGGAAGAATCTTATTTATATGACTCTAACAAGCTAGATGGAAGAAACTATGCAAAATAGAAGTTTAAGTTGTAGACTTTGATGAAAGGCTACAATATATGGAAGATTGTGTCTAGAGTTGAAGTCAAGCAAGTGCCCCCTCAAGCCACAGATGTTGAAATTTGAGATTTGGAGCGATCGGAAAACAGAGCGAAGGTGATTTTGCGGATGTATGTTAAGGACAACATTATTCCACACCTTAGAGAGTGCAAAACATTCAAGAAGACATGGGACACTCTCAAAAATTTGTATGACATGAATAGTACAAATCAAAAACTGTATTTAAATAGTAAGCTTCTTTCAATTAAGATGGAAGAAAATGAAAGTGTCAGTAATTTTGTTTCTAGAATTAAGGATATAAAGGATAAATTAGGTGACATTGGTGAAACAATATCTAGTAAAAACTTGGTTATTGTGACATTAAATGGAATCCTTGATGAATATCAAATGTTTATCACTATTCTTTCAGCTAGAGAGAAGGCTCCTACATTTGATAATCTGAAATTAAACATGAACGCAAATAGAATGGAAATAAGATCACTAAAGTGATGGTAGCTTATCTATGAGAAGAGATGTGGTAGCTACATGCCTATGAATTGCATTACAATGAGGTCCAAGGGCCTATTTATTATTGAAAATCATGAGAAAATCATAAACAACCAAAACCCTAACCCTAGGAGATGTAAGGCCAAGAGTTTGTGGGCCATGTTGGAGTTAGTTGGGCATCCAACTTCCCGGGGTCGTAACTTAGTCATATTATCTTCGTTTGGTGCATATGATACCTTGTTGGAAAGGTCTTTCCAGGTACTACAAGTTTCACCATAGGCCCCTGCCGATGACTACGTTTCTACATGAAACCGCAAAAAAAAATGTCATTTACGGGGTCAAAAATTCTTCGAAAGGTGAGGACCCAAAAAACTACTAAAAATAGTAAATTCTAAAATGAACAAGGAAACAAATGAAGCTAATTGTGGCGTCTAGATGGAATAGGCAGGTGGCCACAAATATCCACCTGGATCATTCCTCCTACCTTATGAAGTAATGTTCCCCATTACATGCAGAGCCTCCATGAGGTAAGGGAATTTCTGTTGAACCTAGTCCTTGGTGAACCACTTGCCCTAGTAAAGGAGTTGCCCTACTTTGGTAACTAAATATAGCCATATCCTCTGTTGGCGAGTGTTCTTGATCTATGTGTCCATGATATGATTAGTTGTGGCCCATTCCATGGAGTTCAAGTTGAGCTCTATTGGTGTGAGTTGTTCTGGAATGTTAGATGTGTCCAAGAATGGTGGAAAGTATGGCCAGAGGCAATCTACATTGATCACTGGGTGCAAACCAAAGAATGGTGTGATGTTGAGCTCGAAGGCATTGTTACTAACAACCTTGGTAATGGTGTATGGCCCATATCGTAGTGGGCAAAGCTTGTGGTACGGTCGAGCAAGGCGCTCCTTCTGCAAATGTAGCCAAACTTTATCGTCCACCTGGAACTTATGCGACACTCGATGTTGATCATGGCACTGCTTGTACTTACCATTGGCTCTATCTTATATATCATGGACCTTTTGGCAAATGTTTTGAATTTGCTCAATGAATTTGTTAGCCCTTTTAGCTTCAAAATGAATGTGATCTGAATATACATGAGTGGCTGCAAATGGTATGGCCATATCAATGGGGCATAATGGTTGAAATGCCAACCCTACCTAAAAAGGGTTGTGGCCTGTTGAGTTGTGGAGAGATCTGTTGTAGCTGTGTTGGACATAGGGGATACTTTCATCCCAAGTGCATGGATTCTTCGAGTTGTACATGCACATAATGTGTATGATCATCCTGTTGAAAACCTATATTTGGCCATCGGTTTGGGGATGGAAAGTCATGGACTTAGTAAGTTTTGTATACATCATCGAACAAAGACTTGACCAAAATGCAATCAGGAATCTGTTGTCCTGATCTGTGACAATGGACTATAGGATCCCAAAGTGTACGCACACTCGCTCAAAAAAGAGAATCTGTCAATGACCATGAAAATGAAATTGTTTCCATTCTTAGTAGAAGGAATACTCGAAATGTAATCCATGGAGATAGATTCCCAATGCCGGCTAGGAGTAGGTAAAGGAGTATAGAAGCCTTGCTTCTTGATGGTTTGTTTGGAAATGGCGCAGGCGGTGTAGGATCTAATGTACTTTCCAACATCTTGACGAAGTTTCGGCCAATAAAAATACTTCTGCAATACTGCCTCTGTTTTCTCTACTTCGAAATGTCCACTTATACGACTATAGTGCACCTCCCAAATCTTCTTGGCACACTAACTTGAAGGAACACATATGTGTCCTAGGTGAAATAACCTTGCATCCTGAAGGTGAAAATTTGGAGCTTGCTCCCCATCTAGGAGTGCCTGCTATATGATGTCAAATTCTAGATTGCTCTTGTAAAGATGTGACCACGCCAAGGTCTCATGCCCACAAGTGTCGAGCACAGTTATCAGCACGATGACCGATGGTTGGCTGAGGAAGTAAACGACATTATTGGTGTTGCCCTTCTTATACTTACTTTTGAAATGGAACTTTTGCAAATAAGTGGACCATTACTAATGGCGATAGTTCTGCAACTTCCCTTGTGTCTGCATGAACTGTAGAGGTCAGTGGTCTGTGCGGATGACCATTTCCTTCCCCATAATGTATTTCTTCCATTGACGATAGGCATGCATAATGGAATACATTTCTTTGTTTCAAGTGGGGTGTTTTTTGGACTGTGTTTGAAAGTGTCTAACTCTGGTAAGCCACTGGATTCCCATGCTGACTAAGAAGTACACCAATAGCATAGTCAGAGACATTTGTCTCAATATAAAATGGTTGTTGCAAGTTTGGTAATGTGAGCACGTGTGAAGAGCAGAAGCAATGTTTCAACTCTGTGAATGCCTTCTATTGAGATTTAGACCAAAATATTTTTTTTTTTCGCTCCTCCCTCGATGACTTGACTTAAGGGCCAAGTGATATTAGAGAACCCCAACACGAACCTGCGGTAGAAATTGGGAAGACCCAGAAAGCTGCGGAGCTTTGTGAGAGTGGTTGGAGCTGGCCAATATCGAATGGATCCACATGCACCCCCATTCATCAATAATATCCCAGAAACTAAACCTGGGTCATGGAAAAAGAGTGTCTCTCAAAATTGGCACACAACTTGTGTTGTCACAGTGTTTGGAGAACCTATCGAATGTGGTGGAGGTGCTCTTCCCAAATCTGGCTGAATATCAGGATGTCATCCAAGTATACCACTACAAATGAGTTGGTTAATGGCCACAAGATGTCATCCATGAGCCTCATCAAGGTTTCAGGAGCATTCATCAACCCGAAATGCATAACCAACCATTCAGAAAGGCCCTCCTTGGCATTGAAAGTAGCCTTCCACACATCAGAGGGTTTGATTGGCACTTGGTGATATATAGACTTCAAGCTGATCTTGCTTAAATATTTCCCCCCTTTGAGTTGGTCCAGAAGTTCATCAATCTGTGGGATGGGGTACCTATTTTGGAAAGTGATATTATTCAACGCCCGATAGTCTATATAGAGTCTCCAACTCTCATTCTACTTCTGTACCAACATAATTGGGCTCCCACAGTGCGATGAACTCTCTCGGATGTCACCCTTTTGCAGCAACTATTGAATCTGCCTCTTGATGTCGTCGTATCCAGAAGAAAGCACTCATAGATTGGTCCATTGGGCAATAATGCACCTGGGGTCAGATCGATGGAGTGTTTGACCTGACATTGCAGAGGCACCCCTACGGGGAGGTGAAGATGTCCTCAGACTCCTCCATGACCTTGTCCATCTGTTGTTGTAGTGTGGAGGGGCCATGTCTAGAGGTCATGGCCACAACCTTCTTCTTGTCTTGGGGGGGAATCATAAGGAAACCAAATTTCCTGGTATGGGAAATGATCTTATTGCATTTTGTTCTAGTGATCAAAGAGATGGCGGTAGACGGGGCTACCTATGGTATCCTATACAACTTATTAGCCAAAGTAATAATCATAGGGTGAGGTATAGACTCATATACAACATGTCGCTTCCACTGTATGGTTGTACTAACAATACATCATAAAATTCAAGACAAGAAATGTCACACAGTACCTCATCCTTGAAGAGCTTGATGCTGTAGGGAAGGAGACATTGATGGATGAAGCGAAGATCTCATCCTTGGTGAAGCCACCTAATGGTGTACGACTATGTATGTGCTTTAGTCTTTAGGCCCAGCCACTTCATGACCTCTGCTGAAACGAGGTTCTTTTGGCCCCAACTGTTCACAATGAACTACAGTGGAGAACCCTTCACCCAAATCTGTGAGTGGCAGAGGCATTTGCTCTCCACTGGATCTTCAGGCTCAATCTTCTAGATCTTGGTGGTGGCCATCGTAACATTGGTGTATTAATCAATGATCTGCTTTTCTTTGTTAGTTTCCTTATTGAGTTCTGATTAAAAGTCAAAACCTACATCTAATTCAGAAGCCTTCAGCTTGGCCACCAGTGAGTGCTTCACCCGACACTCACTTTTATTGTGAGTGGAGCACTTATGCAACTCATACCATTTTCTTATGTCCTTCTTCATCTTTGTCATGTTGTTCTTTTCTTACGGCTTTAGTGGGCTATGTTGGGTAGCCCTGCCTTGGCTTGGTCCTTTGTTATGTGGTTTGGGGGCACCTTTTCCTTGCTTTGGATTTGCAGATCCAAAGTCCCTCTTCTTGTGTTTAAACTTCTCCTCAGTTTTGATAGTGTACCAATACGGTGTGCTAAGCGACGAAATGTCCAGGAACTCCATCTTGTCCTGGATGTACTTGTGTAGATAGGCGCGGTACTTGAGCATCAAATTCCTCTTAGTATCCTTGATACTTAGCTTCGTGCGAAGGGTATGGAATGTATTTGTGAACTCTGGCACATCTTGGTCCCTTATTTGCCATAGTGGGGTCCACTTTATGTATTTGTATTCATAGCTTCTGATAGGGTAATATTGTTCTTTGACGGCGTCTTGGAAATAATTCCAAGTGGGTATGGCTTAAAACAACAAGGTGTCGATCCTATCCTTTTGGTCACAATAGGTTTCCCATCAGTACCTGACATATGGGGCAGCTTTGAGAAGTGAAAAATTAATATTTTCACAATTGGAAAATTCACCAATTGAAAAACATCCTTCCAAAATATTTAACCATTTATCTATGACATCTGCATTTATCTCATCTTTGAATATGGGAATATCGAAGTTAACTTCCACCTTAAAAGGAGTCGAACCTCTAGTGTGGCTGCTAGCTGAAGATGCATCGCATGTGGGTAGTCGTCAAAAGATCTGGGGAAAGTTATCCATCATCGCGTCCCTCTATCATTCAAGGGCTTCCTCGAGCAACATGTTGAAAGGAGCTTGTGCCCCCTCATCTTTCTTTTCATCTTCCATGGTAGGTCATCAGGTTTTGGGAGTTTGACCTTATAATGGTTCAACCAGATAAAGCCCTAACTCCTTATACCCTGACCTTGTTGGGGACATGTAAAGAAAAACAGAGAAAGAGCAGACTAGTCTAATACCACTGATATCAACTTAAATAGGAACACAACAATTTAATAGATATAATCATCAACACAGAGATGCAACATTAAAACACTTCATTTAATTAATACAAAAATACTGAACTATGCCTACAAACATAATGGAAATAAGGTAGCTGGGGCGATGGTAGCTTATTTCTAAGAAGAGATGTGGTGGCTACATGCCTCCTAATTGTGCTGCAATGAGGCTCAAAGGCCTATTTATTATTGGAAAACATGAGAAAACACTAAACAACCAAAACCCTAACCCTAGGAGATGTAACACTAAGAGCTTGTGGGCCCCGTTGGGGTTAGGTGGGAAACCAACTTCCAAGGGTCATAACTTGATCATATTATCTTTGTTTAGGGCGTATGATACCTTGCTAGAAATATTTCACTAAGTATTACGAGGTCACAACACGCTGCTATCCATGTCGTTGGGCTTATCAAAAACCCCAAAAAACAACGTTTAGGGGGTCAAAACTACTCCGGAAGTTTAGGACCCTAAAAATTGCTAAAAATAGTAAATACTAATATGAACAAGGAAAAGGATGAAACTGACTAGGGATTCTAGGTCGAATAGGTAGGTGGCCACCAATATCCACCTGGATCATTTGATGAGTTTGCATGTATACTTATGTAGGAAGAAGAGCGGAGAAGAAGTCTTAAACAAAATTCTTCCATTTCATATTTAGCATTGATGGCTAAAGGAAAGCATTCATTCAAAGATAAACAGTGGGAGAAAAATAAAGGAAAAAAGACACACGTAAAATCATTTCAAGGTACGACTTCACCAAGGACAAATGCCAAATCAAGTAGAAATGATTTGTGTTATTACTATGGAAAACCTAATTATTTTGCTAAGATTTGCATGAAAATAAGGTCCGATTAATTTAAACAAATAAGGCATTTAGGAAATTATGTTGATAGAGATGAAGCAATTAGACATGATTTTAACAATCTTAAATTAATCGTGTCCAATGCTACTTTATCAGCAAAAAATAATGATGATAATGCTTGGTTTATAGATTCTGGTGCATCAATCCACATGTCATTCAAAAGAGATTGGTTTGATGCTTATCATGAGTTCAATAATTGTGCACACATATATTTATGAGATAATAGATCACTTGAAATTAAAGGATATGCTGACATAAGTGTTACCATGCCTAATGGACAAGAGCTTCCATAAATTCAATTTAATTATTAGTAATTATTAGGTGTTGGTTAGGTATTTTACTTACATGAAATATTCTAGAATACTCATAGTATTATACACAACTCAAGTGTTTAGATTTATCTCCAAAGTAATTATGTCATTTTTTAACCTTTTAATGAAATTGATTACTAAAAAATTTGTCATATAAACAACTATCATATGAAGTGAACTATGGTTTTTGGGGCATGTGGTATTGATAAGCCATGGTATTGACTCATGCTATTGTAACAAAGCCTATTTGTAGATTAATAATCTCTATGGTAAAGTGGGGGTGAATGGCCATGATTAACAATTTTGTTCCATATTTTTAAAATTGTAAAAATGTGTCTGTTATATATTAATTATTTATAGTTAATAATAAAATAATAACTATTTAAAATAACATTATAAATGAGTAAGTGTTTTTTATTATTTTTTAAATCTTAGAAACATGAGTTGTATCATGTAGTAAGTGTTTTGATGTTCATTATGAATTGATGGTTATAGATAGTTATATGACTACATTAATTTAATGTATATAGTTACACTAATTATAAATTTTCAATCATAAATATGAAATAATGAATTAAACTCTAAATCACTTCTTCTAACTTGTGAGGTGTGAAAAATGAATGGTTTTTTGAATTATAAAATTGTCATGTATGAAAAACACATTTTCTTGAATTATCTTTAAATGGTCACTTACACTAGGTATAAACCTTGAGGTGTGAGAAATGCATAGTTTTTTGAATTATAAAATTGGCAAGTATGCAAAACACATTTTTAAAATTATTTTGAAATGATCACTTACACGAGGTATAAATGGATATAAAGGCTTGAACTCCTCATAGCTTCGAACTTATTTTTTTTAATGCGAGACTCTTCTTTTCACCAAAATAGTTTCCCAAACAAAATGAAATATATCCATTTCCTAATCGAATTAAATAAAAATAGTATTAAAAAGATTGATTGTTGCGATAGAATGAAATACATGCATCTACATTGAAATATAATTTAATAATTGACATTACTTCATAAATCAAATCCTAAAATGTTTAATTACTTTAATTAATTGACATTACTTTTTAATATTTTTTAATTTTCCAGAGCTCGGCACGGTACACAGAAAGAATATGTGGTTCATGTATACAAAAGGAATAAATGGTCGCCTGTTTATTCGTGGGAATGAATGAATGGCGATCTGTATCCAAAATGGTGGTTTAGGTGACTAACAAAACCACCATCATTCTTGATGTCACAGTAGTTATCCTACCCACATAACACAACCATGTTCGACGAGGGCTATAAAACAGGCGTGTCCTCAGCAGATTGATAAGAATCACAATAACGTTTGCCATTATTATAGTTGATATTATTTCATTTCAGGAAACCATGACGATAAGGATCTTCGGCTTTGCTTTAGCTCTAATGTTAGTACTCGTGGTGGTGCATGCACAGGAAAATGCCCTCTGTAGCGACGAAAAAATCCCAAGTGAAAGTCCTTACTTCGACACTCTCGAAAGGCTATTCTTAGATTTGGAACAACACACGGGGGCCTCTACCAGTTACAACTACAATACGTCGAGTGTAGGTACCGAGGGGTCACCCACTGCCTACGAACAAGCATATTGTAATGAGAAATATGTAACTAGGGTTGATTGAACCAACTGCCTTACCAATATTTGCAATCAGAGCTTGGGCTTATGCCACAATTCCGTCGGTGCTTACGTTCCCTCTGAAGAAAATTGTTTCATCAAATAGGAGAAGTAAACTTTTTAGTATCAACTACATTTATATTAGCAATTACACCACATGTTGCATTGGAAATCTTGTGGAGTAAAAAGAAGATAGAAATCAAAATTTTATTTAATTTTTCTTAACACTGCTTGTAGAATTGTTGCTTTCGATTCAGAGAGAATATATGAAGGGGGACAAATATTGTATGGCAAAAGTTTGTTACACATTTTAATTGATTAATATCAGTTTTTAATTTTATGGTAGATAATAATTCAATAGTCTAACACCAAAATCAATAGTTCAAAATGGGACCAGTAACATAAGATGGGAGTTTCTAAATGGGACAATTAGCATAAGAGGGGAGTTGTTCTCATAGGCAATGCCTTTTGGAGTAACAATAATTATTATTATTATTTTATCTAGAGGAATATGCAAGTGGGAACACTAGAGTCTATAAGACAAAAATCTTATGAGTAACTAGGTAGAAAAATCACATTTATGAGAACATAGGTAGAAAAGTCTTGAATTGATTGATAGTCAAAAGGTACAAGGGTATGAGTATGGTATAAATGTTGTAATGTAATGTTTAACATTTTCACTAAGTCAAAATACATAAAATAAAACAAAACAAAATTATTAATGTAATTTAACCTTTTTAACTCAAGTCCAAATAAAATAAAATAGACAAAAACAAAAAGTAATCCTATAAAACTAAAATAGTAATAAAAAATAAAAATGACCCATAGTATCGACACATGGTATTGAGAACCCATGGTATTAATGTAGAAGTCTATTTAGAGGGGGGAATTAATCCAACCTATTCCATGTTAACTTTGGATCTACCAAGCCATGAGAGGGATCAAATCTCTTTACACTCTAAAAGGTTTGCATTTGAAGGGATTTGATCTCTTTAGGCTCTTCATCTATCCAAAGTTTCCAAAGTTAAGATCGATCTTGGTGGTGGCTATAAATTAGCAAAAACATGGCCATTTAAGATTCTCTCTAAGTTCTTCATATATTGTTAAGATGGATCTAGGCTAGTGGCTATTAATTGGAGAAATGTAACCATTTAAAATCCCATCTAATCAGTCTCTTTCTCATCAACTTTTCACATTAACGATTTTCTTTCTATTACCTCACAACAAACAAATAACCTCATTAATATTCTATCATGCTCTTTCTTATCATCCACTTTTCACATTAACATTTTTTTTTCTATTGCCTCGTAGGAAATAGTGGTGATAAAGAAAGTGAAAAATGATGACAGTTGAAAAACAAATAGCAAGATGATTTAACTAATGAAGATGAGTAAATCAAGCAAGTCCAAAAACGAATAGTAAGAGGATTTAACTGATTTAAATAAGGGAGATGAGTAGGATTGAAATAGTGGCGATGAAAGCCCTACGGGGGTAGGAGAGTTGGTAATCACAATGTGGTGAAGTTCGTTAGAAAGGCGGGCTCCGTACTGAAGGTCAAGGTCATGAGTTCAATTCCCTTGAACTAACCCAGCACTGTGGAGAGGGGCAGGCGCAGTTCCCAGGGGTTATAGTAGTAGCGGTGCCAAGGGTTATAGTGGTAGCGGTCAAAATGATAGTGATAGCCATCCTAGGGGTTATAGAGGTAGCGGTCAGAATCGACCCCATCTAAGGCGAGTTGCGAGGTTGCTCCAGTTGCCGATTCCTCTCTAAGCAAGAAAAAGAAAAGAAATAGTGGTGATAAAGAAAGTGAAAAATCATGACAATTGAAGAACAAATAGCAAGATAATTTAAATAACGAAAATGAGTAAGATTGAAATAATGGCGATAAAAAAAATAAAAAATGATGATCAATAAAATTTTATTTCAATATTATCTATTTTCTATATAATTTAAATCTTAATTTATAAAATTTGATATTACATTTTTTTTTTAATAAAATAAATATAAAAGTTTAAAGATCATTAAACTTTTATGAATTTTGACCTACATGGAAAGAATTGGGCTTTTATAATATTTGTTCCAATATACTAGTGAAAAGAAAAACTATAAAACTATACATTAAATAGTTTTGATTTAACACAAAATGAAATATTTAAATCTATTAATAGAGAGTGCAATCTTTGTAGTACAGTGGTGAAGCAATATAATAAATATGCTTTTATGATATTTGTTCTAATATAATACTGAAAACGAAAACTATAAAACTATACATCAAATAGTTTTGATGTAACACAAAATGAAATTTTTAAATCTATTAATAGAGAGTACAATCTTTTTAGGACAGTGGTGAAGCAACATAATAAATATTTTTTTAATGAAAAAAACATTTATTCTGTCCATTTTAATAAATTTTTTTTATCAATTTAATATATTTTCCGAAAGCGTGGGTACCATTTTTAATTTATGGTACATTGAATGCGTGTGATTTTTAGGTTTCACTACCACTAATACTACCGAAAATTATGATGTAATAAAATATTACTTATTATAATTACACGATAGACTCTCAGAATATGAGAATTTTTTTTCGCTGTCTGTCGCACCTGAAATCTCCTCCAGCACGAGAGAGACTTGGTTGGACCAAACATCATACATAATCCCTTGCGCGTCCCTTGTAACCCCAGTGATTCAGTGTCTCCCCTTCCGTCCCTTGCAACCCCAGTGATTCGGTCTCTGCCCTACCAATTTGCAAGTGCTCTGCTGTGATTACATTCACAAGGGTCTCTTATACCACTTGCCTTTCGCCGATCATCACCTATTCGTTTTACCGGTGGAGCGTTTGAAACAGTCATCCATCACTTCCTCGGATGGTATTCTGTACATTGACTGCAACAATGGCGGCGCTCATTTGATCGAAGCATCCGCTTGAGGTGTAAGGGGGTTGGAGATAGGTGCAGTCGTTAGCCAGTTTTTTGGCGCAGTCAATCCGAAAATAACAACCGAGTGAAATGGTGCCTTAGATTTCCCCATAAGATAATTTGAAATGGCGCCTTAGCTGCTACAACTCGAATGGAAACCAGATAATGATGTGTATGTGAACTTTGGTTGACAACACCAACTCTGATAACAAGTAGAATATTAGAGTCGTATTCTTTATCTGGCTATAAAAAAAACCTGGAGGAAAACTTATCCAATTGAAACATGCAATTATTGGGTTAGAAATGCACCAAATATTGATAATATGTATGTTAGAAATGCACTAAATAATGATAATATGTACACATACATAGAAATACAATATTATTTGGACCTGGACTAACGGTTATTAATTCAGGAATGCGCGAATTGAAACATGCAATTATTGGGTTAGAAATGCACCAAATAGTGATAATATGTATGTTAGAAATTCACTAAATAATGATAATATGTACACATACATAGAAATACAATAATACAATATTATTTGCACCTGGACTAATGGTTATTAATTCAGGAATGCGAAATATTTCTATTAAGGGCTTCAAATCCATGTCAGAGGCTAATCAATGATAATACAAAAACATATATAAATACAAACATTTGGAATTATAGAGTATGACAATCTGATAAAAATGGCAATGTTTGTATTAATAAAATAAAATCCATTGGTCACCTCTACGAAAGAGAGTCTGAACTAGGAGAGTCTCGCTTGGCAAAAGAGAGTTTGAATTAGGAGAGTATCGCTCTACAGAACGCTCTACATTGTTCACACACATTACCCATTAAATAGAAAACATGGTTTTAGGGAAGTTAGAACAACATCCTAAGAAATAGAAACTATATCCTGAGGTTACGTGAACCAACTCTACCTATTCGAGGATATTCTCCATTATCTTCAACACTCCCCCTTAATCGAGAATGTGTTCACAAATATGCCTAACATCTCCCTAAACATTTGAAACTTAACTTTTCCAAGAGCTTTAGTGAAAATGTTTGCAACATTATCACATGTATTACATTATTCCAAATGGATTTCTTTGGATTGCACTTTCTCCTTGACAAGGTGGAATTGTGTATCAATATGCTTAGTGTTTTTGTGAAACGCCGGATTTGGCAAGTTTGACTGAACTCTGATTGTCGCATCTGATTGTTGTTGCGTCTATTTGTTCTTCCCCAACATCTTGGAGAAGTCTCCGCAACCAAACTTCCTCACACATTGTTGCACACATGGCTTGATACTCTGCTTCAGTTGAGGACAAGGATACTGTGTTCTTTTTCTTGTTGCTGCATGTGATCAACCTGTATCCAAGGCTAAATTCATAACCTGTTATAGATCTACGATCATCTACATTTCCAGCCCAACCTAAATTTGCATATCCTGTCAATCTAACATCATAAGAGTTATCGTAAATAATACCGTAATCTACAGTACCTTGTAGATACCTCAAAACACTCTTCGTTGCATTCCAATGGCTTTCAAGTGGCTTAGACATAAATTGACTTACCACACTAACTGCATAAGCAAAATTAGGTCTAGTGGTGGTTAAGTAGATTAGTCTCCCAACCAGTTGTCTGTAAAGTGTTGCATTCGTCGCTTTTGAGCCATCCTCACACTGCAATTTGATGTTCAGCTATAATGGTATTGTTGCAGGCTTACACTAATCCATCCTAAGCTTTTCTAGTAGGCCTTTGACATACTTTGCTTGAGGCAGAAATGTTTGACCTGAATCTCTCCAGATCTCAAGACTTAAACAGTATCTGAGTTCACTGAGGTGCTTCATTTCAAACACTTGTGACATATGTTGCTTGATTTCATCGACTAGATATGTAGCATCACCTTTAATTATCAAATCATCTACATATAATGAAATCAACAATATGCACCCTTGTTCATCTTTCATGGTGTAAAGATTAGGGTCATTTTTACTTCTATTATAGCCAGCTTGCAGAAAAAATGAATCAATCTTCTCAGACGAAGACCTGGGAGCTTGTTTTAGTCCATGAAGTGCTTTCTTCAATCTACATACTAGATGTTTTTTCCTTTCTAGACAAACCCTTCCGGTTTCTCTAGATAAACCTCTTCTTTTAGTTCTCCATTAAAAAATGTAGACTTTACATTTAGTTGTTGCATCATCTAATGTTTCTTAGTAGCTAAAGCAATTAACATTCTGATAGTGTTCAATTTAGCTACAAGGGTGAAGGTTTCTTCATAGTCTATCACTTCTTTTTCTGAGTACCCCTTTGCTACCAACCTAGATTTTAGTTTTTCTATAGTTCCATTTGCATTAATCTTTGGTTTATATAACCATTTAAAACCTATGGTATGTTTTCTTCTAGTAAGTTCAACCAATTCAAAAGTGCTATTTCTGATTATTGAATCATATTCCTGTTCCATGGTTGTTTTCCATTCACTACATTCATTTGCTTCTTTGTAACTAGATTGTTCAACAACATTCATCATACTAGTTATAAAAGCATTTTCCCTATATCTTGCAGGCATTTGAGCTTTCCTACCTGATCTCCTGAGTGGGGGCTGGCTTCAAACCTTATTTGATCATTATTTTCTTTGTCTTCCTGTTGCTATTGTTGTTGTTGCTGATGTTGCTATTGCTATTGTTGTTGTTTTTGTTGATGATGTTGCTGTTGTTGTTCATCCTCTACCTTTGTCTGTTGCTGACCCTGATTATTCTTTGCTTCTTCTTCCACCAAGTACGGAATGTCCCATTCCTCGTTGTGTTCATCAAATGCTTCATGATCCTGCTCATGGAATTTGACATGTCTACTAACAAAAATCTTGTACGTAGAGGGATTAAATAATCTATATGCTTTGTATGACGAACAATACCCTATACAAATATGTCTGATGGATTTTGAGTCTAATTTTCTTTTATCTTCCTTTGGAATGTGGGAAAATGCTTTAGATCCAAATATTCTTAAGTGTTTTACTCCAGGCTTATATCCAAATAATTCTTCAAAAAGAGTTCTAGACTCAAGACTTTTTGTAGGACTCTTATTTTTCAAATAAACTGCAGTATTCACTGCTTTAGCACAAAAACCACTCGAAATATTCTTACGTTTCAGCATAATTCCGGCACATTCCATTAGTGTTCTGTTCTTTCTTTCTGTTACTCCATTCTATTGTGGAGTATGGGGTACTATGAACTACTGCAAAATTCCATGATCTTTACAATATATGATAAGCTCATCCTTCCTGTATTCTCCCCCTTGATCAGAGCAGAGAATTTTTATTGTTTCCCTATTTATCTTTCAATCATATTTTTAAAATGCTTAAAGTATTCGAATGTATGGCTCTTCTTACTTAAGAAATACACCAAAGAAAACTTCGTACATGTTGGAAATAATACTGAGGGGGGGGGGGGTGAATCAGTATTATCTAACTCTTTTAATAAATCTTCCTTATTTGTTCCTTGAATTATTTTTGCATGTCAGTACCATAAAATAATGAACATGAACAAAGAAAATAGATAGTCACACCAAAGAACACAAGATGTAAGGTGGAAACCCAATGTGGGTGAAAACCACCTGCTGCAATATGTCTCTATCTTCTTTCAAATTAGAAACTCCTTTGACAATGGTTACGTACTGGTGCAGTCATTTACCAGTACGCAGGCTGCAACCTGCAGAGAGCTACAACTCTCTCTCTCGTTTTCCAGTCTCTCCTGGAAGGGAGCTACAACCCCCTACTTCTTTTCTTACAAGGACCACTTTTCATGAATTTTCAAACTGGATCATAAGCATCAAATGATCATCAAGTATAAGAGAATCACCCAGTCAACTGTAGTAACCAGATCAACAATAATAGGACCAAACCCAGAACACAACAATGATAAAAAAAGATTTTAAGAGAAGTAAGCAGCTTCACCCATGTACTGCCTGCTTACAGTACGCACCCTGCTCAACTGCTCTTCTGCTTACGTACGCACCTTGCTCAACTGCTCGCCTGCTTACGTACGCACCCTGCTCAACTGCTCGCCTGCGGACCTCCGCACCTGCAACCCTTCTGTGCCTGCGTACCGGTGCACCTGAAACGCTTCGTTCCTGCGTATGTATGCACTTTTCTTTCAGTGTACCTGCGTACCTTCGGGAATAGATGATTTCAAGACTTCAGAAATAACCCAGACAGTCAGATCTACAGATCTGAACATGCGCCGAAGAGATCTCAATCCATCAGTAGACTCGCCTTCTTTAGATCTAGACATACTCTCAAGAGATCATAATATTTCAGATCTAGCCCTCATAAGATATTCAACCCAAAACATACACAAGCCAAATGATCTCCTTTGCTTTATATAGGAAAGCTCTTCCTTAAATCATGGATTAATACCACGGGCCGACACCATAATAACACAAAACCGTCGGCTAAATACCAAAGGTTAAACATAAGAAACCCCACGTGTGCTTTTCTCTGCCTTGAAATGTGTGCACTGGGGGTACGCACCTCCTGAACGGCTGACCTGCGTATCAGGCCGCGGTCCCTTCACGGTGTACCTGCGGGTACGCACTTTCTGAACTAATCTCCTGCGTACTTCTTAATTTTCAACATATTGAGAGCCTTGCCATGGGTGTTTCCATCAAGTACAACATCTGTAACATATAGCCATACCAGAAACATAATGCCAACAATCTCCCCCTTTGGACTTGATGGCAACCTCAAAACTTCAGCTTCATTCTCCCCCTTTGACATCAAGGGCAAAGGGTTATGCTCCCCCTAAGAACATGCTCCCCCTGAATATGAACCAGATCTGCAACGAAGAACCATAATCCAGCATGAAAGAGATAGAGACATATTGCAGCTACTTCCAAGATCTCCTTCTGCACATCCTTCATAATGCCAACAATGCATTATATGCTCCCCCTGAACCTGTACCATCAATCAGAAGAGGTTCAGCAATAAGATGATGCATCAACAACCCCCAACTTTTGCCTGAGGTATTCAAAAGTGTCCCTGGGCAATGGTTTGGTGAGAATATCAGCAACTTGTTCCTTAGAAGGAACATACTCCAACTTGACCTTCTGTTCAAGCACTTGTTCCCGGAGAAAATGATACTTGATTGGTATGTGCTTGGTTTTTGAATGCATAACAGGATTCTTTGAGATGTTGATTGCACTTGTGTTATCACATAAGATGGGGATTGGTGGTGTACAAGTGATTTGAAAATCCTGTAAAGTCTCCATCATCCAAAGGAGTTGGGTGCAACAAGATGCAGCAGCAACATATTCCGCTTCAGCTGTAGACAAGGAAATCGAACTTTGTTTCTTGCTGAACCAAGATACCAGTCTGGAACCCATAAAGAACGCACCACCACTTGTGGTTTTCCTGTCATCCACGCTTCCGGCCCAATCTGCATCTGTATAAGCATGAAGTGTAAGATCTGTATCTCTAGGATACCATAAGCCATAATTTTGATTCCCTTGAAGATATTTGAAAATTATCTTCACTGCCTGAAGATGAGTCTCCTTCGGATTTGCTTGAAATATTCCAACTATTCCAACTGCATGCATGATGTCCGGTCTGGTACCTGTCAAATAAAGTAAACTTCCAATCATAGATCTGTAGGTTGGTTGATGTACTACTGCAGATTCATCATTTGCACTAAGGCTACATCCTGTGACCATGGGTGTACATACTGGTTTTGCATCTTCCATACCATATTTCTTCAAAATCTGTTTGAGATACTTGGTTTGAGATAAAAAGATTCCTCCTTCTTTTTGTTGGATTTGCAAACCAAGGAAATATGTCAGTTCTCCTAGCAAGGACATTTCAAATTGTTTCTGCATGACCAAGGCAAAGCTTTGACTCATAGCTTCTTCATTGCTCCCAAAAATAATGTCATCTACATACACAACAAGTATTAACAATTTGTCATTTTCAACTTTTATATAAAGATTGCTATCTGCTGATCCTTTTGAAAAGCCTTGTTGATGAAGATATTTGTCCAAACGGTAGTACAAAGCCCTTGGAGCTTGTTTGAGACCATAGAGAGCCTTTTTCAATCTGCATACAAGATTTGGATCATTTCCAAGAATGAACCCATCTGGCTGTTCAATGTACACTTCTTCTTCCAAGTCTCCATTCAGAAAGGCTGATTTCACGTCCATTTGAAATACTTTGAAGTTTTGAAAACTTGAGAGAGCAAGGAACATTCGGATGGCCTCAAGTCTTGCTACAGGAGCAAAGGTTTCTTCAAAGTCTATTCCTTCTTGTTGCGCATACCATTTACAAACAATTCTGGCTTTGTTTCTAATTACTTCTCCATTTTCATTCAATTTATTTTTGAAGACCCATTTTGTTCCGATAACATTCTTATCTTTTGGTCTAGGAACCAGCTCCCAAGTGTTGTTCTTTTCGATCTGCTCAAGTTCTTCATCCATTTCTTTCACCCAACATTCATCTTTGCATGCCTCTTTCACATTTTGTGGTTCAGTAGAGGAGAGTAATGCCAAATAGCTTGAAGCTTCTGCAACTGTTCTTCTTGTTTGTACACCTGCTTCTTTCTGCCCCATAATCTGAGATTCTGGATGATTCTTCTGAACATATCTAGATGGAGTCTTTTCTTCTATTCTTGTTTGCTCTTCTGGTTCTTCTTGAGGTTCTTCTTCATCATCATTCTGTCATTGGGGGTAGCCTTCATCTTCTTCGATGTATTCATGATGTACTTGCCTAGGAATGTATCCCTTCTCATCAACCGCTACATCAATGCTGTCAACAATTCTGTCAAGTCTTTTATTGTAGCATTTGTATGCTTTGCTATGTGGAGAGTAACCAAGAAGAATGCCTTCATTTGCTCTAGGTTCAAGTTTTCCAAGCTGCTCATCAGTATTCTTGATATAGCATTTGCTCCCAAAGATTTTGAAGTGCTTTACCGAAGGAGTCCTACCACTCCAGAGCTCATGAGGAGTTTGAGTGTTGTTCACCCGGACATTTGTTTTGTTGAGAATAACAACCGCAGCATGTGCAGCTTCACCCCAGAAAGTTGCGGGAGTTCCTGACTCATCAAGCATAGCACGAGCGATTTGTTGGAATGTTCTGTTAATTCTTTCCACAACTCCATTTTGCTGAGGAGTTCTTGCTGTAGACAATTCTCTTCTTATCCCATGTTCTTCACAGAAATCGAAAAATTCATTTGAAGTAAATTCCCCACCTCTGTCGGATCTGAGGCACTTAATTTTGTGACCTGATTCATTTTCAACCAAGGCTTTGAAGGATTTGAATTTTTCGAATGCTTCATCTTTGTGCTTCATAAGTCCTAGCCAAACAAACCTGGAGAAATCGTCAATGAATAATATCAAGTATTCTTCTCCTCGAGGTGTTCTTTTTTTGAAAGGACCGCATGTATCTGTATGTACTAGCTCAAGAGGCATGCTAGCTGATCCTTCTTTCTCTGGAAAGTTAGTTCTGGTTTGTTTTCCAAACTGACATGATTTGCATATGGTGTTGTCAGGAATTTTGATATCTGGAAGGTCGCGAACTGCCTGATATTTGCATGCTTTCCTTATTTGTGAAAAGCTTAGATGTCCCAACCTCCGATGCCATAACCAGTGCTCATCATCCTTGCTCAGATAGCATTGTTGTTGTCCTTCTTCAAATATGTATAAATTATTTGGATTTCTTTTGCCTTTGATCATTGTTTTACCTGTATCAAGTTCACGAACAAGACATCCATTTGATCTGAATATAACCTCGGTTCTTTGATCAAACATCTGGCTGACACTTAGAAGATTATGCTTCAATCCATCAACATACAAAACATTTCCAGCCTTGACCTTTTCTTTTAACTGAGCAATGCATTTTCCTTTTATAGTTGCAGGAGTATCATTTCCAAAAGAGACTTTCTTTCCCTTTTCTAGAGCAGAATAAGACTCAATTTTTTCATTATCACCTGTCATATGCTTCGAACATCCACTGTCAATGTACCATAGATTTTCCTGTCCCTCTGCATAAAATGCTATCCCACATCTTTCTGTTTGAGGTTCCTTTATTCTCCATGTTTTGGTGCTTGAGGCTTGTTCCTTTTTCTGCTGAAACCTTCTCCTGCATTCAAAGTCTTCATGACAAAAGTTATTGCAAATATAACATTCAACTTCATTTTCAAGAACCGAAAATTTGTTAGAGGTCCTTTTTGTAATCCCCATCATACTTCTTTGTTTTTGAGCTTCCCTAGTCATGATCGTTTTATATGCAACACATTGAGCTGCTTTGTGACCAAAGTTATGGCAAGAAAAGAATTGTCCATTGAAGAAACTTCTGTGGTTATCGAATCCACCAGCCAATTGATTGTAATTTCTATTGTCATCTATTCTTGAACCAAATTCAGAAGATTTTACCTGTGGCTGGTTGTAGCTTTTGTTCACCCTTAAGATGGATTGCCCCTGATAGTTTCTGTTTGTAATTCGTACCTGCTTTACCTGATGATCTTCATTGTGCTTTTGCTCATTTCTTCTTGCTGCATCAAGATAACATTTTGAGGTGGATGCTTGAGAAGTTTCTCCATTATAGCCCAGACCTGTCTTGTTTAGCGGAGACCGCTGCACATTGATAATCTCATCCAAAGTTTCAGATCCTTTGACAAACTTAAGATTAATAGCTTTTGTTTTCTCAATCTCTTTTCTAAGACCAACAATTTCACCTTGTAATTTTTCAAGATGTTTTTCTTTTTCATCAATTTGAAATTGTAGAGTATCAATGATCATATTCTTTTCTTCTATACATCTCTTGAGTCTAGTAATTTCATCATAAAGGTTATCCACATCTATAGCATCCATATAATCATCATCTTCAAATGCCATTAACAACTTATATTCATTACCTCGTTCATCTTCATCACTGTTTGATAGACCATCACTATCTTCATGAGTGTAGTAGCTTTTCTTATTTTCATTATGTTTCTTGTTCCATCTAGCAGGTTCCTTTCCTTTATCCTTATAAGGACATTTTGCAGCATAATGACCTACTCTTCCACAAGAAAAGCATTTAAAAGGTAACTTACCTCTGAACCTTCCAAAACCCCTTTGAAGATTTATGACAAAATTTGATTCTTCTTCTTCTTCTTCTGGGACGTGGCTTGCTTCATAATAATCTCCTTTGCCTGATGCCTTGAAAGCAGCTTCTCTTCTATCTGATGGACCTCCCTTTCTCATTTCATAAGCAGTTAAAATTCCATGTAGCTGAGACATAGTAAGGATTTGAAGATTTTCCTTTTCTTCTATTGCAGATACTTTAGATTCAAAATTGGGAGACAATGATCTTAGAACCTTTTCAACCATAATAGCCTCTTTTATTTCTTCACCCAATTTTTTCATACAATTAACAACCTCATCTACCCGAAGAAAATAGTTAGCCACACTTTCATCATTATACATCTTGAGAGTCTCATACTGAATTCTGAGAGTTTGAAGTTTAGCACGTTTTACCTGTTCATCTCCTTCATAGCTCGTGATAATTTTGTCCCATATCTCTTTTGCGGATTTATAGTGCATTACCTTCATGAATTCTGATTGGGATATACATCCTAATAGAGTACTGACTGCTTTCGCATTTGTTTCATACTTCTTTTTCTCGGCTGCATCTGTAGGAGTGGCTGAAGGAAAAGCATAGCCTGTCTCTACGATGTCCCAAACTTCTGTACCAAGAGATTGAAGATAGGCAGTAATTCTTACCTTCCAATAATTGAAGTTTGTCCCATCAAAAACCGGTGGCCTGATTGATGCTTCTCTCTCGTAGTTGCTCATGATGAACGATCTACCTTCAAGCGATCAAGCTTCTCTGAAGGACCTGCTCTAATTCCAATTGTTGGAAATAATACTGAGAGGGGGGGTGAATCAGTATTATCTAACTCTTTTAATAAATCTTCCTTATTTGTTCCTTGAATTATTTTTGCATGTCAGTACCATAAAATAATGAACATGAACAAAGAAAACAGATAGTCACACCAAAGAACACAAGATGTAAGGTGGAAATCCAATGTGGGTGAAAACCACCTGCTGCAATATGTCTCTATCTTCTTTCAAATTAGAAACTCCTTTTACAATGGTTATGTACTGGTGCAGTCATTTACCAGTACGCAGGCTGCAACCTGCAGAGAGCTACAACTCTCTCTCGTTTTCCAGTCTCTCCTGGAAGGGAGCTACAACCCCCTAGTTCTTTTCTTACAAGGACCACTTTTCATGAATTTTCAAACTGGATCCATAAGCATCAAATGATCATCAAGTATAAGAGAATCACCCAGTCAACTGTAGTAACCAGATCAACAATAATATGACCAAACCCAGAACACAACAATGATAAACAAAGATTTTAAGAGAAGTAAGCAACTTCACCCATGTACTGCCTGCTTACAGTACACACCCTGCTCAACTGCTCGCCTGCTTACGTACGCACCCTGCTCAACTGCTCGCCTGCTTACGTACACACCCTCCTCAACTGCTCGCCTGCTTACATATGCACTGTATCCATTGAACTGCCTGCGGACTTCCGCACCTACAACCCTTCTGTGCCTGCGTACCGGCGCACCTGAAACGCTTCGTTCCTGCGTATGTACGCACTTTTCTTTCACTGTACCTGCGTACCTTCAGGCATAGATGATTTCAAGACTTCAGAAATAACCCAGACAATCAGATCTACAGATTTGAACATGCGCCGAAGAGATCTCAATCCATCAGTAGACTCGCCTTCTTTAGATCTAGACATACTCCCAAGAGATCATAATATTTCAGATCTAGCCCTCATAAGATATTCAACCCAAAACATACACAAGCCAAATGATCTCCTTTGCTTTATATAGGAAAACTCTTCCTTAAATCATGGATTAATACCACGGGCCAACACCATAATAACACAAAACCGTCGGCTAAATACCAAAGGTTAAACATAAGAAACCCCACGTGTGCTTTTCTCTGCCTTGAAATGTGTGCACTGGGGGTACGCACCTCCTGAACAACTGACCTACATATCAGGCCGCGGTCCCTTCACGATGTACCTGCGGGTACGCACTTTCTGAACTAATCTCCTGCGTAATTCTTAATTTTCAACATATTGAGAGCCTTGCCATGGGTGTTGCCATCATGTACAACATCTGTAACATATAGCCATACCAGAAACATAATTCCAACAGTACAGTCATCAATAAATAGTAGAAAATATAGTGCACCTCTTAAAGATTTTGTCTGCATAGGTCCACAAAGGTCTCTGTGCACTAATTCAAGTATATCCCCTGTTTCTTTTTTACTCGAATAGGGAGTTATTCTCTATGCATTTTTCCTAATGTACAGGCATCACAATCATTATGTACTTGATTTAGCATAGGAAGATCTTTTACCATTTCCTTCTTTTGTAGTAACAACAAAACATTGTAGTTGATGTGGCCAAATCTCTGATGGCATAGCTCTTCTGTAGTCAGGATCGATGTTGTCAATGCTCGAACTGGTGCAGGTCTTACATCAAACTTGTACAATCCTCATGTTCGGATTCCTGTAGCAATTGTCTTCATGCCATCTAGCAGATATTTAATATAACAGTTAGATTTAAAGAATTCAACTTTTAGATCTTGATCTGTAATCATGGATACAGAATCAAGTTCTTTGTTACACCAGGCACATACATAACAATATTAATTTGTTTTATATTACCATTAGGTAGAATGATAGAAACTTTCCCACATCCTTTGATTTGATGACTTCTGTCATTACCTAGGTAAATCTGCGCGTGTTCGTTGATTTCTTTAAAATCTTCAAGCCAGTGCTTATTCCCTGTCACGTGTGTTGATGCTCCTGAATTTACATACTAGATGAACAATCTGAAATTATGCACCCAATCACCATTCACGAGATGACCTGCATGTCTTTTCTGCTTCTATTTTTCTTCATGATATTTCTTTTTCCTGCACTCCCTCACAAGATGACCGAGTATTTTGCAATAAAAACATCTAGTTTCACAGTAGTTTCTATTTGGATGCATAGCTTAGGTCTGATTCGGTCTTTTGTGTGAGTTTGCTCTGTTTTGCTATTGTGTACTTCATTTCCCTTTGAAGAAGTTTTTCTTCACCATCAATGAAAGATCGGCACTCTCAGGCTTCAAAGTCGATCTTATTTCTTCTTCTTGCATCAGTATTCCTGTCAGCTCTTCAAATTTTAGGATTTTCTCTCTGGCATTGATCCCAGTGATAAACATTTGGTAATCATTAGTAACACCATTCATTGTAATAGTTACAAGATCTGTAATGTCAACTGTATGACCAATGTCTGACAATTTGTTCTTCCGATCCTTGATCCTTGCTACAAATGAAGCAATTTTTTAATTCTCCTCCATCTTTAGGGATAGGATCTTACTCTTGAGGAACAAAAGATAATTTGAATTCCTGATCTCATACAACTCCTTCAGAATTCCCCAAATCTCGTTAGCTGTCCTACAATCTCTAATGCGTGGTATGTTGTAGTATTTCACTGACATCTTCAACAATGTCCTTTCTCTACCTTCTCACTCCTCCCAATCTGGGATCGATGCTGATTCAGTGGCGGGCCTCGGCTCATCCCCATTCGCGATCGTCCAAGCACTCTGCAGAGTCTGCATCTTGAATTTCGAATTTGCATAATTGGAAACATCCAACTTGTTATGCTCATTCAAGCATGCTTCAAACATATTCTAATTCATCTTGATGATTTAAAAAATAAAAATTGACAGGTGAAAGATGTTAAATTTACCCCAAATCTGTGACAGAGATAGATCACTGTTCTTCGTAGCACATTCGCAGATCACCATGGCTTGCTTCTCAGCATCTAGACAACCTTCTGTTGTCAGCTACAAACTTGTTCTTGGCTTCCCCACGTAGCTTCTTTGATTTACACGATCGTTGCAGATATGCTTGTCTTTTCTGAGACATGGTTGCAGCTGTACACGAAATACCTACGACGAAAAATGTTAAAATATGCATGAAGGAGCTATAATGCACTCATCACAGAGGTACACTCACAACCAACGATGATTTCGGATTCATTACAGTTATCCTCCTCACAATTGTGATGATCTTGGTTCAAAAAACCACCCACTAGCCAGCGTACATGTTCCTCAGCCTTGACACTCTGATACCATGATAAAAATGGCAATGTTTGTATTAATAAAATAAAACCCACTAGTCAGCGCTACGAAAGAGGGTCTGAACCAGGAGAGTCTAGCTTTGTAGAATGCTCTACATTGTTCATGCACATTACACATCAAATAGAAAACATGGTTTCAGGGAAGTTAGAACAACATCCTAAAAAATAGAAACTAATTCCTATCCTGTGGTTACGTGAACCAACTCTACCTATTCTAGGATATTCTCCATTATCTTCAACACAATCCATATCGGATCTCACTTGCAATATGGGTAGTAGGAGCAAATGTTTCATCAAATACGAGCAATACACCTTTTAGTATCAACTACACTAATACAAGGGGCAATAACAAATGCATCTAATATGTTCATTTAAATAAAACTCTAAGGAATCTCTCATCTATGTAGAGATATTGCATGCTTGTTTGATAATGTGCTGCTATCTACTTCTTTTTCATGAATATTCTATCTCAGCTTTGGAATCTATTTGCTTAGCGTATTTTTCTCATTTAATATTGAGTTAGAGTTGAATAGAAGTCATTTCTCTCACATGGTTGTGGTTATATTTTAATTTTTTTTTTTGTATTTATTGCCTATTTTTTATAAATAAAGAAACTAATAAACATTATTTTTTTGTTTCATAATTTTTGTTATGTTAGGTGTTAATCTCTTTTTCATAAATAAGCAAACTATTGTCTAATTATCTATTTCATTTGCATAGAGTGCATAAAAAAACTAATAAATATTTTTTTTCTTGTTTTTAAATTTTTTCTATGTTTGGGTATCAATGTCTTGTTCATAAATAAACAAAGTATTGTCCAATCATCTATTTCATTTGCATGTCGTCATTTATTTTGTGGGCAAGGTAAGCTACAATTGAGTAGGCAACAATTTTGAGGTGTAGACAAATTGATTCGCATGGGGTTTAGCCAATCTCTAATTCAAACCTCATAGGGAGAGGTTGAATATAACTTTGTTTCGAGTGTCCACCTCATTAGGCAAGTTGTAAACTTATTTTACTTCATTTTATATTTATAAATAAATCATATATCACGATTAGTATGATATATATTTTTAATTTAAAATGATTAATCGATTTTTCCATTGAAGCTCTTTCAAAGTCAATGGCTTTCTTAGCATTTTTGGATTCAGCATAAGTGTAGATTCATCTTCGCCCTAAATCTATGATAGTACCAAGAAGATCAAATATTTTGAAGTACTACAAACCTTTTTACACTACAAAACTTGAAAAAACGTTGTAGATCCATGGATTTTATCCCTTTTTGTACTTACCCAACATTACAATAGATTTTTGTTTATTATTTAGACATGTTTGTGTAATGTATCAACTTCATGCATGTTAATAAAAAAATTTAACCATAATTTTTCAATTATTTATAATTTTTTTAATTATTTTATATAATTACACCTATAAGCATGTTTGTTTCATAATAGGTGTTCAAAATTTTTAATTCAATTATCAACGATTATTAGGTGGATGGTTATGGAAACTTGACTAAAGTGAGGTCAGGCGATAGGGGTTGGGTGGGCAAGGTGAATAAATTTAGTACATTCACATACATTAAATTGATTTTCCTTAAACTGATTAACTAAACTTTTTAAATGAACAGTTTAACAAATTATGACAACCATATTGAATATGTGAACAACAGGTACTAAGTAATGCAAAGCATCACCTAAGTAAATAACATCAACACGTATGGATAATATATATAAGTGGAAACACGTAAAGGGAGAACACCACCTTTGTTATTGTTGTGGAGGCAAACGCCTACTCCCTTATTACATTTTATCTTATATAGGCTCCAACCTATAGGACACTAAACCTCAATTTTTTTGCAAGCTACAACATGCAAGGAAACCCCAACTCCCATAAGTTTTTGCAAGCTACAACCCAAAGGAGGCGCCTATCTCAACATGATGCAACATGTTCTTTATCAATCTCCAACATGAAAGGAGACTTCAATTCCTTAAAACATACAAGATATCACATGTTGATTTAACTGGTTTATAGATTTTCATACCTCCATTTATGTCTCTGCTTCTTTCTATTCTCAAATCTTCCTTTTTCTCTGTAATTAATGAATATTTCTACAATTAGCTCTGGCATTCTCTTATTCTTTAACCTCTTCATTGTCTTCCAAATGAACATCTTTCACAAAGATAGTTTGTGTTTGTATTCCACATAAGAATATGAAGTAAATAGGCTTGACTCTTTTCCTTCCACTCATTCGTTTCCAAGCTCTTCATATTTTGAATATTGGAACACAAATTAGTGTTGTTCTAAATATTTATTTCATCCTACCATAATGATTAAATGCAGCACAAAAATTCCAATAAATGCAAACAAATAATACATTATAGCATCATAACACATGTAAAATATTCACTTTCCAATGCAAGAAATATGCATGCAAGATATGAAAGAAATGTGTCACTCTCCAAAGCCATATATTTGTTTTGCAATAAATTGTGCCACTACTACTTCATGCCTTTGTCTTACTGGCCTTGAGTCTTGTATTGTATGTGATGTAGTCTTGCCTTTGATGTCATGGAGTTTTGCCTTTGATGTCATAGATTCTTTCATTTTCCTTGCATTACAACAATTCAACTCAACCATTATATGCATATAAGAGCATAAAAAAGCCAACATATGTCATCAATATATTTTCTGCAAACATATATCTCATTAATTTCTCAACATGAGCTTATGCATTAACATTTCTCAACATGTGTTGAGCAACAAACAAGTATTATGTTTCCTCCTTTGCATACCTTGTTTCTCATGGTTTTTGTGCATACATTAATTGTAGCACACCATGTATATGCCTTGTTGCTCACAAGCATCGCAAATCCTCATGAAAAAGGCATGCCAATGCATGTTCAATTGTGCATGCATTAAATGTGTGCGCATACTTTGCTGCTCCTTAATCCTTTCCTAGTTGTCTTTGTAACATTATATGTACATAGCCTTAGCTTCTATGCAACTTCTTCGACATACCTTGCAACATATACTTCATACCAAGCCTATCTTGGACCAAAACATGCCTTGTTGCTACTCCTTTTCCATGAATGACAACAATGCCAATAGTCTCCCCCCTTGACATTGATGGAAACACTCTGATCCTCCCCCTTTTATCATGAAAGACACTTCTCCTCCTCTCTACTTACCTCCCCTTTTCACATCAATGGGAAGGGGTTCTATGAATAATGAAAATCAACAAAAAAGGGGTCTATCTGGAAGTTTAATGTTTCCATCAACTTTAAAGAAATTGTTGCTCCAAGACAAACTTGATGTATCTTTGCGGATTCATGGTAACAATCCTTTTTCATAGAATTATTTATTTTTCAATAGAATCTTTAGGCTCATTGTTCAAATGAAATCACTTCTTCTATTAGGTACTTCCTTTATATTCTTCCCTTATGACATTTTTTCCAAGAAACAGGTTCTGTCTGAAATAATTTTCCTTTGCCCTTATCTCCTCATATATTCTAATTATGGGACTCTAACATTAAGAAGATATTTATAATGATTTTATCTAGAAAGGAAAGTCTAATATAATATTTTCTTTCCAAATATTCAGACCTCGTCACCTTGTATGTATAAGCAACGAAAATACAATGTATCCATCCCTTGGGCCCTCCTAGAAATTTGTCAATGAAGAAGTTGTCAAACATACCCTTGCACCCTCCAACAGAAATGTTTATGTAATCTAATTCTTGGCCAGGTTTCATCAATTGATACCAACTTGTGTCACACTGTATAGAAATTTCACATGTTACTGCAACTATAAATGTACTCTTTGGCCATGATCTCATTGCCATCATACTTCAATGCGGCGGAAACACATAATTTCAAGGGAACAACAAATATTATAATTTTTTCTAGATTGAATTGACTTACCAGTGGTATGATGGAATCTCCCTTTCTTCCTTTAAAAAAAAATTAAATAATCAATCGAAGCTAATGTAGCACATTGAACGGTAGATCATTTGCATGCATGCATAATCAATTGCTCAGCGTGTCATTAGGTCACAACTAGTGAACACGCACAAAAAGATACCCTAGCTCAAGCGGATTCTGAATCATCAATCAGCCACAATTGAAGAACTACACTATTGTTGCATTGCTCGAATGCCTTTCAACATTGTTTGAGAAAAAAATAAAAAAAAAATAAACAACAATCCTTCAATGTAGAATTCGATGGCGACAGAACAAAGAGATTGTTGGATGAGCATTGGTTCTATGTTTTTCATTGTGGAAATGGATGCCTATCTCCAAAGATATCAAAGAGGTTGAATTCCATCCCATCACTTCCACTAACAAGGCAATGTCGGTTGATTTTCTTTATTACCGAAATAAGAAACCAGTCACTAAGAGAGTCGTTCTTCAAGTGCAACTGATGAAATACAACTACCTCCACCAGTAGACGTAAAATATTTTGTAGTGAAGATAGTGGTAGGTATTCTTCCTTTACACTCAACACTTTAAATTGAAAATCGCCACATTTGAATTGAACTTATTCGTGTTAGTTCAGAGCATACATAACACATAGCATATTTATACTCAGAGACTTAGACGGCAAAAGAAAAGAATAATTCACAACGACAGACAAATGAAGACACAACAAGATTACTCAATTAGAAACAACGAAATAGATAAAACAATCACTGGAGAACATAAATCACTTTGCATTACATAACAGGCTTGAGCCTTCGCTTGCTTTCCTTGGCCAGAGAAATTACAAATTATAGAGGCAGAAGAAGGATCTAGAATCTTGTATGTGATTCAGATGGAGATCTGGAATGATCTAGAAACTACTGGCGGAGTAAGAGGATCTAGAATCCTACATGTGATTCTAGAAACTACTGGCAGTGTAGAAGGATCTAGAATCTTTGAGATCTAGAAAGATCTTATCTAGAAGGATCTAGAATCCTGCGTGAATTTGGCTTCACACTTAACATTCTCCCACTTGAAGCCAAATAAGAGTGATCAAGTCACACCGAGTACTACCATTCCTCTACATAACTCATGTGTATTTCGTGGTAGAATCTTAGTGAGCATATCAGTAGGGTTCCTATCTGTATGGATCTATTCCAAGGATAATTATTCTTCCTCCAACACATGCCGGATCAATTGGTACCTTAAGTCAATGTGCTTCGTTTTTGAATGAAATGTTGGCTTTTTTGCCAAGTGAATGGAATTCTGACTATAACAATATAACACATACTTGTCCAGCTTTATTCCTATCTCTCCCAGGAATCGATGCATCCACAACATCTCTTTACAAGCTTCTGTTGCAGCTATGTACTCTGCTTCTGTTGTAGAGAGGGCTACTATTCTTTGTAACCTTGACACCCAAGATACTGCTGCACCTACAAATGTATACAAATAACCTGTAGTTGAATTTTTGGTATTCATATCTCTAGCCATATCTACATCTGTAAATCCTTTAAGCACAATCTCATCATGACCAAAACATAAACAATAATGACTAGTACCCTTGAGATACCTCAAAATCATTTTTACTGCTTGCCAATGTTGTTTGCCTGGATTGGAAAGGAACCTAATCACTACTTCCATTGAATATGCAATGTCTGGTTGTGTGCATACCATGGTGTACATCAAACTGCCAACTGCTGAAGCATAAGGAATTCTTCTCATCTCTTATTTCTCTATCATTACTAGGACATAATTAAATACTCAAGTTGAAGTGGGTTACAAGCGGTGTACTAACTGGCTTGGCATCCTTCGTATTAAACCTATCAAGCACCTTCTTAATATATTTTTCTTGTGACAGCCACAACCTTTTGTTTTTCCTGTCACGCATAATCCACATGCCCAATATTTGTTGTGCTGGTCCCAAATCCTTCATTGCAAATGTGCTACCCAAATCTTTCTTAAACCTATTGATATTATTCTTATCATGCCCAATAATCAACAGGTCATCCACATATAACAATAATATGATACACTTTCCTTGATCATACCTCTTGATATAGACACAATGGTTAGCTTCCAACCTCTGAAAACCATGTTCCAACATGAATGAATCAAATTTCGTGTACCATTGTCGAGGTGTTGTTTTAACCCATAGAGACTCTTCTTCAACCTACAAACAAGGCCTTCTTTGCCTTTTCTATGAAGCCTTTGGCTGCAACATATAAATTTCTTCCTCCAAGTCACCATGAAGGAAAGCAGTTTTTAAATCCAACTATTCACATTCTAGGTCTAAAGCAGCAACTAGACCAAGAATGACTCTAATGGATGACATTTTAACAACAGGTGAGAAAATTTCAGTGAAGTCAATACCTTCTTTTTCGGCAAAACCTTTCACCACCAATCTTGCTTTATACCTCTCCTCCCTTTTGTCACCTTCATGCTTAATCCTGTACACCCATTTGTTTTGTAGAGCCTATCTACTTTTTGGGAGGTTTACCAACTCCCAAGTTTTATTTTCCTGCAAAGAGTTCATTTCTTCTTCCATTGATTTCTTCCATTCTTTACTGTGCTCAACTTTACAAGCTTCTTGAAAACATTTAGGTTCACCTTCATCAGTCAACAAAATATAGTTTGAAGGAGGATACCTTTGTGAAGGCTTATGAGGCCTAGAAGATCTGCGAACCAACTGTGGTGGTGCATTATCAGGGTGAATCTCCTGTAAAGGTTCCCGCAAGATTCCTTCTTCTTGTTGTTCATTATTTTCCACTTGTTGTTCTTCATGCTCCTGAATTTGTTGGTCATTTTCTTGTATTGGTGGTATGTTTTCCTACTGCTCTTCAACCCTGTCAATAACCTTCTTAACCTCCAACTCACCTACAATCCTTTTGAATGCTTCTGACTCATTAAATATAACATCCCTGCTTCTAATAATTTTTTGATTGACTGGATCCCATAGACGATAACCAATATCTTCATCCGCATATCCCAAAAAAATGCATTTCATAGATTTACCATCTATTTAGTTCTATTTTCTCAGGGAATATGTACGAATGCTTTACATCCAAATATTTTCAAGTGAGAATAATTCAAATTATCACTAGTCCAAACTTCTTCAGGAATAACGCCATCCAAGGCTGTAGTTGGAGATCTATTTATGAGGTAGCAAGCGGTCCTGACTACTTCAGCCCAAAAATTATTCTCCAAACTGGAATTGGACAACATATTTCGCACCTTTTCCATAATGGTGCAATTCATCCTTTCTACGACACCATTTTGTTGAGGAGTACCAGGCACAGTCTTCTCATGCTTTATGCCACACCTATTACAATATTCCTTAAATGCATTTGAGCAATATTCTCCACCATTATCTATTCTTAAACACTTCAGCAATTTGTTAGTCTCTCTTTCAACAACAACATGGAATTTTGAAATATTCCAAACTCTTCACTTTATTTTTCATAGGATATGCCCAAAATTTCATGGATGCATCATCTATAAATGTTACAAAATATGATGCTCCTCCTAATGATTTGACGTTAACAGGCCCAAACACATCCGAGTGTACCAATTCTAACACATTTTTTTTTCTGTCATGGCCACCTCCAAGGAATGAAACCCTTCTTTATCTACCATATATACAATGCTCACAAAGATAAAGATTGTAGGATTTCAAACCTCACAATAAATTTTTACCAACAAGGATTTTTAAGGCCTTCTCGCTCATGTGACCCAAACGCTTATGCCACAGATCTGTTGAATTTCCTTCTTTTGTGATAGCAGCGAAATCTGAATTTCCTATCAGTTTCTTCAATGTGTATAATGTCTCTGTCTTGGGTCCTTAGGCCACGACCAATGCACCTTTGCTAATTTTCCAGCCTCCTTTTCCAAATCTTGTCGAATAGCCCTGATCATCTAGTGGTCCCTTATAAATTAAACTCATGCACATTTCTGGTACATGCCTGACCTATTTCAACAACATACCTTGTCCATCTTTCATCTTGATCTAGACATCTCCCACTCCAACAATATTGCAAAAATGATTATTCTCCAAATGCATTCTACCATAATCATTGGGATTATATGAAACAAAACTATCTTTTCATGGGGTTACATGGTGACATGCCCCAGAGTCAAGGATCCAATCAAAGCTACTACTAGATGTATATACACATGCATCCTCTACTGAAACAGTAAACAAAACATCACCATTTTTGGCTATAATAGTAGTCTCACCTTCATTTGGGCTAGACAACTTATGATTTGTACTAGATGGTCTCTGATCCTTTTGTCCTTTCTTTCAGAATCGACATTCTTTCTTCATGTGCCCGGGTTTGCCACAATGAAAGTAGATGATCCTTCCTCTCCTTGATTTTGATCGGCCATTTGATCTTGATCGCCTTTGCCGGCCTCGATCCATTCTCCTACCACAATCAGCTAGAGCTAGAGCCTCTCCTCCCTGTTTTTCCGCAATTGACTTGTGTTGCAGCTCCTCATTCATTAAACTGCTATTGGCATCATCAAACTTCATGGTCCCTGTAGTTGTTGAAGTGCTCGCTACAATTAAATTTTCCCAGCTGTCTGGCATAGAACACATTAGCAAAATAGCTCTAATTTCATCATCTAAAATGATTTTAACAGAGACAAGTTGATTAGTAATAATATTAAATGCATTCAAGTGCTCAGCGACTGAAGCGCCCTCCTTCATTTTGAGATTATAAAGCTTCTTCATCAAGAACACTTTGTTTGATGTTTTGTTCTTTTCATATAGATCATGGAGCTTCTTCCATAATCCTTCAGCCGTCTTTTCTTTGGACACATTGAAATAAACATTATTTGCTAAATATTAATGGATTGTTGCAATCGCCTTTCTATCTAGCTTATTCCACTCTTCATGTGATTCTAGAAACCACTGGCAGTGTAGCAGGATCTAGAATCTTGGAGATCTAGAAAGATCTTATCTAGAAGGATCTAGAATCCTGCGTGAATTTGGCTTCACACTTAATAATTCACTTTTGATTACCCCTATGAGAGGAATTACCAAAGGTCACTAAGGGGAATGTTTGCATGTGCGCTGCGTGAATAGTTTTCATTGACTTCATCTTCATTGTTCAAAAGTCTCATACACTGCGTTTTCATGGACGATTGAAAAGATGAATTTTGGCTGATCTTTGTAAACGTTCTTTTTGAAAAGCCCACTTGAATTTGAATAGATGCGATCTGATGAAGAAATGACTCTGGAGTTACTAACAACTTCCGCGGTCAATGCGTGTTGGGCCTTATGTAAACATAAGGCAAAAGGAGGCCGAAAGGAAGCAATCCCCTTCTACCCAGAACCCGTCATGCGCTTCGAACGACAACTTTCCTTCTATGTCATAAAACTCCTCGAAGAAAAAACTCGCAATGGCAAAAAATGATAGGAAGATATTTAATATAAAGCACCGACAGAAGCATTATGCCATCGAGCAAATGTTGTTGCTGCAATAAAATTTAAACAAAGCATTCAGAGGAGAAGTAGGATAATCGTCCCCAACATATTAAGTTGTGTCGTGCTTTAGATTAAGAATCCTTTAATGTAGATTTCTATGGATGTATGTCGATTTTTATTTTACACCACTTTGTATGGTTGCAAACAATGCTACTTTGTATGGTTGCAGATAAAATTTCACGAGTTTTCGAGCATTCCATCTTCACATCACAATTATTTACATGTTGCTATGCATCCTTCAAATGATGATTCACATAGCCTTTGGCCTCAACTTCTTAAAGATGGGTCCAAACCAAACACAGTCCATCATTGACACTGAAATTTTGTATCACCACATCACCGTCATTTGTGCTTCTCTTCCTGAGCACGACTAGTCACTGGCATTCTCAATGCTTAATGAAGACTATTGTTAGAATATGTCATCCATTGTAACTACTCTTTGGACTGCTAGCATATCTCTTGAAAAGTAAAGTTATACTTCATTTCGACAACCTGTAAATTTTAATCATTGTGTGGAATGGAGGGTTTGTACAGGTAGGCAACGATCTTCAAGGTGTTATCCAGTTGATACCATATCAAGCAAGTGAATCAAATTATTATGGTATCAATGAATCTATGAAAACAGAAGCCAGAAAACGAGAAACAGAGTTTGGAGGTTTTGTATTCCAAAAACGAGGTGAGGGAAAAAAAAAGCGGAAAACATAAAAAAAAACATTCATTATTTACATGGCTGAAACTGTAATAATCACATTTAACTACACATACATGTACACTGAGGTAGTGTCTTATTAATTAAAATTTTTAAAATGCTAAAATTTTAACACAATATATTTTAATTCTGAAGTGTTATGTGTAAACATAACTATAAAAATATTGTCAAAAATATATGTGCACAGACATGTGTTATTATTAGTCCCTGCTATGCTGGCATAGCAGGGACTATAACGTTCGATCGAATATTTAACCGGCTATTAATCCATCCGTTGACTGTTTTTTTTATGTTTTCTTGTGTTTTAACCAAAGTTTAATCGTAGCAATTCTGCTCACTTAAATTTTATCCAAAGTTTTAACTCTGAATGCATTCTACCTCTTATTAGAGGTTTCACGTGGCCCGATGCAAGAAAATGGTGGCAATACCATTTTATCCAAAGTTTTGTCATTTTATATACAGTTGCCAATTTCTTTATATCAATGTTTTTGCAATTTATTTATATCGCAGCGTTTGAAATAATTTATGCAAAGTTTTTAAGCCTCCACTGGAAGTGGAGGCTGCATGCTACCTGCATGTTCTTCAGGCCACTTTTCACCTCCTATATCTCCTGTCCCCCTTCTGTCCCATATTCGTTCCATGCGATAAACAATACATGCAATATCTATTCCCTCCGGGTCATTCCTCTTGCCCCTCCATGCTCATGTTAGCCCATTGTTCTCTGCAATAGTTCATTGCAATAGTTGATCCCAGCCTGTTCAATTCGCAGAAGAAAAGTAGAGAAAGACAAGAGCTCCACTATTTCACCGAGCATTGGAGTAGTTGAGCCCAGCCTGTTCAATTCGTAGAAGAAAAGCAGAGAAATACAAGAGCTCCACCATTTCACCGAACATTTCTTTAGTTGATTTGCACTTTTTCATCGATCGATGGCTTCACCCAATGCCTGGCTTCCCCCAACGCCTATCTTATCCTGCTAATCTACCCCTGGAGGTACAATTTAGAAATTGAATTATATTTTTTTGTCAACCTAAAAAAATCATAACTTTTCATTATAAAAATGATTACAGTAGCTTGGTTTGTTATGCTTCTTCAAAATTGTTTTCATTATAAAAATGATTACAACTAATCAGTAACAAAAAAAAAAATTCCCTAATCAAATTGCTAGAATGCTAACCTGCTGCAGTGCTACCGGAAATTAATGATAAATCACCTCTATGGAAGCCGCGTGCAGAAGACTGGTACTGATATTCTGATGGTCATTCAACACACACTCCTTGAGCTGAAGGTGAGTGGCGTCAATGCATTTTGTATAATTTTCAACTGCTGCGTCCCAATTTTTTTCTCTGAAGGACATGTTTCACGATTTGATCTGCAGTCAAATGATCTACCACTGAGCTATAGGTTGTCAGATTTAGCAATTTAAATCAACATCAACCAAATTATCCAGAAACTCGCATAGGAACCAAATTATCACCAACAACATAACAACTATTTTATTTAAGTTCGAAAATCCCAATTCCTAGTTACTCCATTTCTGTTCAATTTCTTTTATATTATAATTCCTCATGCAAAATAGGTAGGCTCTTTACCTAGTTACTCCACCCATAGGTTCTCGTATTTAGAAATTTAATTAACATCCAGAAACTTGAGAAGCCAACCAGTTTCGAACCTGTGAACTCGCATAGCCAAAGCCAAAGCCGAAATGGAAGAGGGCCCAACCCAGTCCGAACCAGTGACCTCTTGATCTGCAGTCAAATGATCTGCCACTGAGCTATAGGTTGTCAGATTTAGAAATTTAAATCAACATCCAGAAACTTGCATAGCCAAAGCCGAAATGGAAGAGGGCCCAACCCAATTCGAACCGGTGACCTCTTTATCTGCAGTCAATTTATTTTTAATTATGCTAAATTGAAAAAAAATCCAGAAGATGATGTAATGTCGATAGACTGGGGCCAACATGCTGAGATAAGAAGGATGGTCAAATGTCATTTACAAAAGAAGAAAATGGGACACGTGGCTTGCATGCAAGCCTGGGAGTCGACTATTTTCCCATATTTGTTTATATATATATCTATATCTATATATATATATATATATATATATATATTTAATTTATTAATTTTTTATTTCAAATTTCACAAGGTCTTACATTTTCAGGGAAAACAAGTAGAAGAATGAATGTGGGTATGAAATGAAGAAACCTGCAACATGACGGTAAAACAATATTCCTTTCCATGGGAAAATTCTTGAAACATATATGTTCTTTTGCATTGGGTGAGACAGGGTTACAGGCAGTGGACTCGTCAGGTCTTTCCATCGCAACATTCTTGTACACCTTCATACTTCTTGTACGCCTAGAGAATGTCAATTTCCGTATAAAGTTTTCAGAAGGAAGTACAGACATAAGAGCTAACAAAGAGTACCAAATATGTAAGATTGCTTCAGAATGTGCACGAAAAACAGTGGCAATGTCCGTGACAAATCTGAAAAGGGATGCAGCATGACAGATTTCCCCGCTATTGCCAACAATTTTCTGTCAAAGCTGGAACTCGCCATTTTATCATTCGAAATAGCTCTTCACATTTAAAATGATAAAAAATAATCCATTGAGAATGCATTTTCACGTCCTGCTAAATTCATCCATTTACAGAGAACAAATTTTGGAAATAACACACAACATACCTACCTAATCAGCCAACAGACTCACCTTTGTTGTCAGTATTTCTGCCAATATAACGAACGCACTCTTAGATGCATCTCGGTCTTCTCTTTAACGGACGAACAACAACGACTTCTATTCTAGGAAGAATGTAATTAAGATTCGGGACAATTCAAGATTCAACGAACATTAACAGAGTTTATTGATGAGCAGGGAGATGAAAATCAGGCATCCGGATTCTCGCTGAAACTTATCCAAAAAAAACATTAATGGAAAACTTCCACACGTAGTTAGATGAACGGGCCCCATTTGACCAACTTGGTTCATGCAATTGATAACTTGTCTGTGGTAATAAACACGTGTCAAACTTTTTCATCCATTACCAGATTTTTTACTGAAGTGCTAAGTTCGTTCGGTGAAGTTCGCTGGTATTGACGGCGACGGAGAATGGTTATTTTTGAAGGTGGAGAGCATCGCGTGGGATTCCAAAGCCATTGTTACACTCCCGAGAAAACACTAAGTTGCCCATAATTAACCGCAAACTACTATGCTGATTGTAATTGAACCCTAATTAGTGGGCCGAAACACCTAATTTTATAGCTCTTTTGAACACTGGTGCATCTGGTTACAGTTCATCTCAAAACACCTTCTTCTATCATCAGTGACAAAAATTTGAAAGGATTTACCTTCTGTACTTTCCCGGAGGGGCCGCATACTCCCACAGGCCAAGCAGAGCTCGACCTTTCCTCGGAGCAGGCTTTGACATGGCCAGTCCAGCCTTTCCTTTGGAGGATAGTTTGACATGGCCAGTATTTAAAAGGCAGAGAATTGTCCAAATGGCCAAGTAACCATTCAAAATATTTCATCTACAACCACGTCTGACCGCAGGTTGAATTCACCTGAATCTGTAATTTTCATATTTTTATCATGAAAAAATACTGAAATGCTTTTGTTAAAATTTTTAGCATTGCTTAAAATATTTTATAAAACGTGAAATTTGGAAGGGTAAGTCACTCGTATGCATGTGTACGTGAGCAATCATTCACCTCACATTCATATATGACTTCTACGCAATTATTGTTTTGCATGGTTTTGGATAATATTGGTAAGGAATGATAATATTAGGTTTGAATAATTTACACATATTCAACGAAACTACGACGAGATATCCAAAATAAGCAGACAGTCGATGATAATAAACACCCACCAAATAATCTCACCCGTTAAAGGAATTCAAATGTTGAAAGGTGATGCTAGGCAAACAATCGATAATAATAAGTACACAAACTCAAATCATGTCAACTCTTAAAGGAATTTCAATGTTGAAATGTGACCATTGCGATATCGATTATCGTGGAGGTGAAAAAATATGCAGTACACTAGTAATATATGAAACTACCCTACATTCATGGAAACCTAATTTTATTGAAGTCGAGTGTTTAATATATAGGTGAAAGGCCTTCATAAAATCAACACAGAAGCAGTAGAGCTTCAAGTGATTCTGTCTAGCCTCCTAAATGCTAGCTCAAACAGTGAATATGTGATGCATTGTCTGGTAGTCTCGCTTGAGCCTGGCTTGGCCTCTAGCTATCTAACAGTTCCTCTCAAAACAATCAGACTCATAAAGATTGATTGATGTAGGATATAATTTAGTGAAAAGTATGACCAATCATGGCAGTCCCGTAATTCTTAGTATCCACGACATTGCTTGATTTGCAAATAGGGTGAATGATATGGTGGAAACATGAACGGGTGGAAATTGGAATAAACAACCTCATTAAAAAGGATAGCAAGTGGATAGAACACTCTCTATACTGGTCATGCTAATTGAAGGACCCGTCTGGGAAGATGGCAATGGCTTGCCAATATCATCGTGGCTTTTGGTTTCAGCTGTGCATCAATGCATGGTACAAATAAAACCCATCTCCCAGTTAGCTTCTAAACAATTCAAAAACCAGAAATTCAATTACAATTACAATTTTGTATTGTTGTTGTGGCAGACCCCGGTAGGGACTACTGCCACGGCAGTGGCTCCCTTGTTTATTTCAAAAGTTTATTTTAGGAAATGATGTAGAGACATTGTTGGCAGGGAATATAGCGTTCGATCGAATGTTTAACCGGCTATTAATCCATCCGTTGACCATTTTTTTATGTTCTCTTGTGTTTTAACCAAAGTTTAATCGTAGCAATTTTTCTCACTTAAATTTTATCCAAAGTTTTAACTCCGAAAGCATTCTACCTCTTATTAGAGGCTTCACGTGGCCTGATGCAAGAAAATGGTGGCAATACCATTTTATCCAAAGTTCTATCATTTTATATATCGTTGCCAATTTATTTATATCAATCTTTTTGCAATTTGTTTACATCGCAGCGTTTGAAATAATTTATGCAAAGTTTTTAAGCCTCCACTGGGAGTGGAGCCTGCATGCCACTTGCATGTTCTTCGGGCCAGTTGTCACCTCCTATATCTCCTCTCCCTCTCCTGTCCTGTCTTCGTTCCATGCAATAAACAATACATGCAATATTTGTTCCCTCCGGGTCATTCCTCTTGCCCCTCCATGTTCATGTTAGCCCGTTGTTCTCTGCAATAGTTGAGCCCAGCCTGTTCAATTCGTAGAAGAAAAGCAGAGAAAGACAAGAGCTCCATTGTTTCACTGAACATTGGAGTAGTTGAGCCCAGCCTGTTCAATTCGCAGAAGAATAACAGAGAAGGACAAGAGCTCCACTGTTTCACCGAACATTTCTTTAGTTGATTTTCACTTTTTCATCGATCGATGGCTTCACCCAATGCCTGACTTCACCCAACTCCTATCTTATCCGGTTAATCTGCGCCTGGAGGTACAATTTAGAAATCGAATTATATTTTTTTTTCAACCTAAAAAAATCATAACTTTTCATTATAAAAATGATTACAGTAGCTTGGTTTGTTATGCTTCTTCAAAATTGTTTTCAATATAAAATTGATTACAAGTAATCAGTAACAAAAAAATAAATTTCCCTAATCAAATTGCTAGAATGCTAACCTGTTGCAGTGCTACCGAAAATTAATGATAAATCACCTCTGTGGAACTGCGTGCAGAAGACTGGTACTGATATTCTGATGGTCATTCAACACACTCTCCTTGAGCTGAAGGTGAGTGGCATCAATGCATTTTGTATAATTTTCAACTGTTGCGTCCCAACTTTTTTCTCTGAAGCACATGTTTCACGATTTGATCTGCAGTCAAATGATCTACCACTGAGCTATAGGTTGTCAGATGTAGCAATTTAAATCAACATCAACCAAATTATCCAGAAACGCGCATAGGAACCAAATTATCACCAACAACATAACAACTATTTTATTTAAGTTCGAAAATCCCAATTCCTAGTTACTCCATTTTTGTTCAATTTCTTTTATATTATAATTCCTCACGCAAAACAGGTAGGCTCTTTACCTAGTTACTCCACTCGCAGGTTCTCGTATTTAGAAATTTAAATTAACATCCAGAAACTTGAGAACCCAACTAGGTTCGAATCTGTGAACTCGCATAGCCAAAGCCAAAGCCGAAATGGAAGAGGGCCCAACCCAGTTCGAACCAGTGACCTCTTGATCTGCAGTCAAATGATCTGCCACTGAGCTATAGGTTGTCAGATTTAGAAATTTAAATCAACATCCAGAAACTCGCATAGCCAAAGCCAAAATGGAAGAGGGCCCAACCCAATTTGAACCAGTGACCTCTTGATCTGTAGTCAATTTATTTTTAATTATGCTAAACTTAGAACAAATCCAGAAGATGATGTAATGTCGATCGACTGGGGCCAACAAGCTGAGATAAGAAGGGTGGTCAAATGTCATTTACAAAAGAAGAAAAGGGGACACGTGGCTTGCATGCAAGCCTGGGAGTCCATTATTTTCCCAAATTTGTTTATATATATATATATATATATATAGATATATATATATATATATTTAATTTATTAATTTTTTATTTCAAATTTCACAAGGTCTTACATTCTGAGGGAAAACAAGCAGAATAATGAATGTGGGTATGAAATGAAGAAACCTGCAACATGACGGTAAAACAAGATTCCTTTCCACGGGAGAATTCTTGAAACATATATGTTCTTTTGCATTGGGTGAGACAGGGTTAGAGACAGTGGACTCATCAGCTCTTTCCATTGCAACATTCTTGTACGCCTTCATACTTCTTGTATGCCTAGAGAATGTCAGTTTCCGTATAAAGTTTTCAGAAGGAAGTACAAACATAAGAGCTAACAAAGAGTTTTGAATATGTAAGATTGCTTCAGAATGTGCACGAAAAACAGTGGCAATGTCTGCGACAAATCTGAAAAGGGATGCAGCATGACGGATTTCCCCGCTACCGTCGACAATTTTCTGTCAAAGCTGGAACTGGCCATTTTATCATTTGAAATAGCTCTTCACATCTAAAATGATAAAAAAGAATCCATTGAGAATGCATTTTCACGTCCTGCTAAATTCATCCATTCACAGAGAACAAATTTCGGAAATAACGCACAACATACCTACCTAATCAGCCAAGAGACTCGCCTTTGTTGACAATATTTCCGTCAATATAACAGTTGCACTCTCAGACGCTTCTCGGTCTTCTCTTTAACGGACAGACAGTAGCGGCTTCTGTTCTAGGAAGAATGTAATTAAGATTTAGGACAATTCAAGATTCAACAAACATTAACAGAGTTTATTGATGAGCAGGGAGATGAAAATTGGGCGTCTGAGTTCTCGCTGAAACTTATCCAAATAAAACATTAATGGAAAACTTCCACACGTAGTCAGATGAATGGGACCCATTTGACCAACTTGGTTCATGCAGTTGATAACGTGGCTGTGGTAAGAAACACGTGTCAAACTTTTTCATCCATTACTGAATTATTTACCGAAGTGCTAAGTTCGTTCGGTGAAGTTCGCTGGTATTGACGACGACGGAGCATGGTTATTTTTGAAGGTGGAAAGCATCGCGTGGGATTTCGAAGCCATTGTTACACTCCTGAGAAAACATTAAGTTGCCCATAATTAACCGCAAACTACTATGTTGATTGTAATCAAACCCTAATTAGTGGGCCGAAACACCTAATTTTATAGCTCTTTTGAACACTGGTGCATCTGGTTACAGTTCATCTAGAAACACCTTCTTCTATCATCAGTGATAGAAATTTGAAAGGATTTACCTTTTGTACTTTCCCGGAGGGCCCGCATACTCCCACAGGCCAAGCGGAGCTCGACCTTTCCTTGGAGCAGGCTTTGACATGGCCAGTTCGGCCTTTTTTTTGGAGGATAGTTTGACATGGCCAGTATTTAAAAGGCAGAGACTCATCCAAATGGCCAAGTAACCATTCAAAATATTTCGTCTACAACCACGTCTGATCGCAGGTTGAATTCACCTGAATCTGTAATTTTCATATTTTTATCATGAAAAAATACTGAAATGCTTTTGTTAAAATTTTTAGCATTGCTTAAAATATTTTATAAAACATGAAATTTGGAAGGGTAAGTCACTCGTACACATGTGTACATGAGCAACCATTCACCTTACATTCATATATGACTTCTACGCAATTATTGTTTTGCATGATTTTGGATAATATTGGTAAGGAATGATAATGTTAGGTTTGAATAATTTACACATATTCAACAAAACTACGATGAGATATTCGAAATAAGCAGACAGACGACGATAATAAACACCCACCAAATCATCTCACCTGTTAAAGGAATTCAAATGTTGAAAGGTGATGCTAAGCAAACACTCGATAATAATAAGTACACAAACTCAAATCATGTCAACTCTTAAAGGAATTTCAATGTTGAAATGTTACCATTGCGATATCGATTATCTTGGAGGTGAAAAAATATGCAATACACTAGTAATATATGCAACTACCCTACATTCATGGATACCTAATTTTGTTGAAGTCGAGTGTTTAATATATAGGTGAAAGGCCTTCGTAAAATCAACACAGAAGCAGTAGAGCTTCAAGTGATTCTGTCTAGCCTCCTAAATGCTAGCTCAAACAGTGAATATGTGATGCATTTTCTGGTAGTCATGCTTGAGCCCGGCTTGGCCTCTAGCTATCTAACGGTTCCTGTCAAACCAATCAGACTCGTAAAGATTGATTGTTGTAGGATATAATTTAGTGAAAAGTATGACCAATCATGGCAGTCTTGTAATTCTTAGTATGCACGACATTGCTTGATTTGTGAATAGGGTGAATGATATGGTGGAAACATGAACGGGTGGAAATTGGAACAAACAACCTCATTAAAAAGGATAGAAAGTGGATAGAATGCTCTATGTACTGGTCGTGCTAATTGAAGGACATGTCTGGGAAGATGGCAATGGCTTGCCAATATCACCGGGGCTTTTGGTTTCAGCTGTGCATGAATGCATGGTACAAATAAAACCCATCTCCCAGTTAGCTTCTAAACTATTCAAAAACCAGAAATTCAATTATAATTACAATTTTGTATGTTGTTGTGGTAGACCCCGACAGGGACTACCGCCACGGTAGTGGCTCCCTTGTTTATTTCAAAAGTTTATTTTAGAAAATGATGTAGAGACATTGTTTTGGTTAACAATTTATAAACAACATCCGTAATATTATTCATTATCTCAAAATTAATTCCAAGTATCGCCTTAAACATATTGTGAATCACCACAGGAAATCACCATACTTTCCCAGTCAACTTCTACAAGTTGCGATTTTGTTGCAGGAGGAAGGATTGAAGTTAAGTACTAGCTGACCATTACTGAAGTTCTGAGAAGAAGAACAAGCTGGCCATTAATTAATGAAGTTTGGTAAATACATATGGGAAAACATTCTGCGAGTGTTATCCACAGTCCACAACACCTGAAAATTCAGAAAATAATTTATTATGTAAAATCACCCATCCACTCCACAACACCTGCAAATTCAGAAAATAATTTACATAAAATCGCCCATACTATGTCTTAAATATTTTCTCTATAGTAAATTAATCAGTCAAATTTGTATGTCTTTATAAATATGAAGGTAAAAGACTTTTGTATGGTTGAGTGACTTAGAGAGAGTCTAGGGTGAAAGTATGAGAGGTAGCAAGAAGAAAATCGTGGAGAAAATATTGGTGGGCACGTAAAAACAAGCCTAGTCGAGGGTGAAAGTATGAGAGGTAGTGAGGAGAAAATCATGTACCTCCATTTACAAAGCAAATGTATTTTCATATTTTTTATATCATAATCTGTTCCTTGGGCTATGGTTTTAAACCTTCATGAGTAGATGCTTTTCCGTGAGTTTTTTTTTTTTTTTTAATTTAACCTCTGTCTAGTTGCGATTTTCTTACCACATAGAGTTTCTTCCCGCAAAGAGTTACTCCGCAACCCCAATGATTTTCTTTGTTTTACCTCGAGCTGCAGCCTCCATTTACCAAATGAATGTATTTTCATATGTTTTATATCATAATCTGTTTGTTGGGCTATGGTTTTAAACCTTCATGAACAAATGTTTTTCCATGAGTTATTTTGTTTGTTTTAGTTAGCCTCTGTCTAGTTGCGATTTTCTTGCCGCAACTGAAGATTTTCTTGCCTATATTTCTGAGTCAAACTCCTCTCCTATGCCCCTTTAAAATTTTCTAACATGGTATAGTCAAGCTCCTCTCCTATCCCCCCTTCAAAATTTTTGAACATGGTATAGTCGAACTCCTCTCCTTTGCCCCTTGAAAATTTTTCTAACATGGTATGAGAGAGTGGGTTATACTCTCTTAGTGTAAAACAAGTGTTTGTAATATGAGTCAAAAATTATTTTGAGGGCCGATTTATTTTGGAGCATATTTACCATAACAGGTATAAAGTTTTTTTTTACACTCAGAAATGGCAACATCAAGCACAAGATTGACTAATCCTTAGATACCTTAATTTAAAGGGAAAAATATGATTATTGGGCTATTACAATAAAGGCCTTGTTTTCATCTCAAGACATTTGGTATTTGGTAGAGAATGGTTTTTAAGAACCATCAATTGTAGCAGCATATAATGCCTTGTCTCAAGCATAAAGGGATTTGCTAAGGGAAAATTGAAGAAGGATGCAAAAGCCCTCTTCTACATTTTTCAAGTCATTCATGAAAGTAGTTTATGAATGGTGGCAGTAGAAACAAAGTCCAAGCAAGCATGGGACACCCTCTAGAAAACGTACCAATGCATGGAAAAAGTGAGGACAACAAAGCTACAAATGCTAAGGAGAGACTTTGAGACACTTTGTATGAAAGAGTCTGAGAATGTAGACTCATTTTTACACATGTAATTGGACTAGTTACTCAATTCAGGTCTCACGTTGAGACACTCGAAGAAAGGATAATAGTTGAGAATGTTTTGAGAAGTACGCCAGCAAGGTTTGCTGCCATTGTTGTGGCCATAGAAGAGACAAAGGATCTCTCACAGTTCTCAGTGGATGAGCTTCATGCATCACTAATTTCTCATGAACATAGAATAAATTGAAAAAAAGCTCATCATTGGAGCATGCCTTCAAGACATAATTTTCATTTGGTCAACGTAGAGGCAAAGGAAGATCATACACTAGACGAAGGGGAAGAAGCCCACATAGAGGTGGAAGAAGCAGCCTTTCAAGCTCAAGTGGAAGGGAAAGCAATCAAAATCGAAGTCAAGGCCCAAGCCAAAATTAATCACAAGGTTAGAGGTATGATAATTCTCAAGAATTATGGTCATTATTCAAATGAATGTAGAAAGAACAAATTTGACATAGGTAGCAAAGCAAGTGTATACTTCACAAAAGAAAATCAGAACCATGATAGCATATTTTTAGCTTGTAATGTAGCACAAGAAAAACAAAGTGATATATGGTATCCAGATTGAGGGTGTAGCAACCACATGTCAGGGAACATAGAAATGTTTTCTAATCTAGATGAAAGTGTGAAATCTAAAGTGACATTATGGAATGATAGCAAATTCTCTATCACGGGAAAAGGAAGAGTTAATATCCTAACAAAGAAGGGGGGGAATAATTACATCTCAAATGTTTACCTTGTCCGGGGTTTGACGCATAACCTTATAAGCATTGGACAACTCATGAAAAAGGGCTTCATTTTTTTTTTCGAAAATGATGTGTGCACAATTTTGGACAAGCCTCCATGCAGGCAGATGATTGCAAAGGTTCAGATGAAAAATAACAGAATGTTTCCCCTAAAAATATGATCAGATTTGAAGGAAGAAGGTGCAAAAACAGAACTATCAATGAACTCACAAGAGGATGAGAGAAAATATGCATATGTCAAACAAGTAAACATTCAAGTAGAGGTCAAAGATGAAAATTGGTTATGGCACTTGAGATTTGGTCATCTGAACATTGGAGGTTTGAATTTGCTGCAAAGGAAGGACATGGTGAAGTGGTTGACGCTTATAGAAAAAATTGGACGGCCTAGGTGAAGGATGTATCTTGGGCAGACAACATAGAGGGACATTTCGAGTAGGAAAGTCAATCAGGGAAAAGCAACCCTTGGAGATTTTCCATTGAGATTTATGTGGACCAATGTAGACACCATCTATTGGTGGCAACCATTATTTATTAACCTTCATATATGACTACATAAGGAAGACATGGGTCTATCAACTAAAACAGAAAAGTGAAGTGTTTGAGCGCTTTTGCCAATACAAGGCCCTTGTTGAGAAGCAATGTGTATACTACATCAAAGTGTTGAGAACTGAGAGAGGTGGTGAATACATCTCAATTGAATTCCTTTGTTTTTGCATGGAGCATGGAATTCACAAGGAATTTACAACAAGGTATACAACTCAATAAAATGGTCTAGTGGAAAGGAAGAATAGGACTATTATGGTAATGACAAAGAGTATGTTGAAGGAAAAATAATTTCCAAATGATTATTGGGCCGAAGTTGTCACTTGTGCATCAGAGTTGAAGGCTTAGCCTTCAACTATAGTTCTGCGATCTGCAGGTTCAGCTCAAGCTAAACTCGAGCCATTTTTTCTCTTGCATCACGCACCCTTGTGGCTAACTTATAGACACACACCTCCACTAGTTCCTTTGCTTGAATGGCCAACTCTGGGACCATTTGGTAGGCTTCCTCTATGGCCTCATTGCACTGCAAGCTCAACTCCTCAATGTTCATGCGTTGCTCGCTCATTACCTGTATAGCATGAATCTCCTTGGCCTGAAGTTCTGTGGTGACTCCTTCTTGTAAGAGGTAGAGTGTCTCCTGAGGGATCGAAACCATGTTCAACTCTACCCCTTTCAAACTGCTCACCATGGGTTTGTTAGCTTTGTTTTTTGTAGTAATCACCCCACCTGGTAGCACTATTGTATTGGTCACCATGGTGCGCAACATTTCCTTGGCAACTAAAGTGATGCCTGTGAGGTTGGTGGACACTGTACCAGCCTGTGGAGTGCGAACCTACAACCCCTGTAACTTTGTCCGAAGAGCCGCCAGTACCAACTGCGGTTGTTCTTGAAGCTGTTGGAGGGCATCTGCAGCAACATCCCTCACCGTTTCATGGATATCATTCAAATCCCCTTCAATGATGGTGATAGGGTCGAAATATGTCTTTGAGGCCTTTGTTTTCTTTCGCGACCCTACCTTCTCTCATGGTTGCAGACGTTTGAGCTGGTTGGACATCGTCTGTGGGTCCATGCAACCTTGTTCTATGTCTATCTCTTGTTCTCACGAAGGTGACTTCTATCCTTTGCACTCTTCATCTGTTGTTTTCTACTTCTCCGCCAACTTCGCAACTTCGCGTGCTACCTGGGCCTTATCCGCTGCATTTTATTCTTTTTTCTTTTCCAATAGCTGCACCATTCGAATTTTTGTCTCTTCCATCTTGTGTTATGTGGCGGACTTCTCTATTTCCACCATGGAGTCAGCTGGGATGCGACGCTCTAGTGGACAAGACTCAAGGACTGTGAATATCACACCATTAGTTACCAAATATGGTAAATCATGCCATGCCTTCGTAGGGTCCTTTCACACCTTGATGAAGGCATGGTAGAAATCTGATTTGAACTCTGCGAAGCTCTGCAAACTATTGTAGACTATGGGCGATAGCCATGGCTTGCGATTGATCCCCATCCGGATGTTCATCTCCATTAGCACCCAAAATATATTGCTTTCTCTGATCTGTTGTGCATCCTTGGTCGCCTGCAGCGAAGTGTACTTTGCTTCCTCTAGAAGGTCTAGCGTGACTGAAGGGAACTGGCTATCTTTGGGCAGTTCCCATGCCACTAGTACTATCTACAATAGGAGCCATGCATAATGAAATGTTTTTCCCTTCTCCTGTGCCTTGGGGCAGTACGCAAGGAACTCGCCGCAAAGATATTTCGCCTAGTTGAACTATACCACTTTTGTGCATTGTACCACTAGTGCAACCACTAGCGCGGGCACCTCATCTGCGTGGCACTTCCACATCACCTTCCCTGCCAATATCTGTGTCGTGACCTTAACTACAGGGTTTTTAATGCTGGAGATAACATACTCTCGCTTCTTCTTCTCCAACTTAAAATTCTTTTTCATTACTTGCGTGAGGGCCAACTCACCACCTTTTCCCTCTGATACGTTTGCTGGATCCTCCGCTGAGCAAGGTAGCCATGTAATCCGATGAATAATATGGTCTGTGATTGGGATGGGCTTTTCCATCCAAAAGCACTCATCATGCACCAAGCAGAGCAACTACTTGATGACGAAAAAGGTCACTGGGGCGCGATGGTAATGTGAAACCTATAGTAGGGTTATCAACCCTGCTTTCTCGACACCGCGGAGCCATTTGCGCGGCTCCAATTCAATAATTCCAGCCATCGCATCTATCTTCTGGTGCATTAGCTTCACGTTTGCTAAATGTGGGAATTTCTCATGGTCGACAAGGTCCCAATCTTCAAATTTCAATAGGGGAACCTACCCCAAGTGCGGTCCCTCAAAAATGATATCGTCTAGGAGTAGCGGAGTTTGTGGAGAGTTGTTTCTCTCATCTATATCCTTTTGCACCTTATCTTTACCCTTTCATAGAGGAACATATTCAGGTCACCAGGTAATAGGGTTTGCACCTTGGGTTTCAACATCCATCTCTTGATCCTCCTACTCCACCAGAATTTCTTCAAACTCTTCCTCCTCATCAGCCTCTAGATTAATGGCCTTTTTGTTTTCCTACAATGTGAGTTTGGTCCTTAGTGGATTTCGAGGAGGGACACACATTGGTATCATGGCCTACTTATCCTTCTTAGGTCTCGGTGTTTGCGGTGATTTGTGGACCTCAATGATTATTTCACCGTTCTCTAGGGCTTTCACTTCCGTAATTCCTTGTGTGACTTCCTCGATTGTCACTACTCTTATCTCCATGGCTTCTTCAGGTGCTGACATAGTGCTACTCCACAGTTCTTTCAGTATCTATGGTAGTTTCGCAAACAACGAATTCACTTTCAGAGTCTCTAATAAGTCTCGGTTCATGAATAGTTGAGCACACAACAATTTAGTTCTCAAATTACCAAGTGTTGTTCTTCGTTGGACAACCACTTGTAATTTATAGCACCTTTTGAATTTGAATTTGACCGTTTCCCCCACATTCAGTCCATTAATGCTATATTGGAGGCATATTTTCAAGAATCTAGCCCATAAAGTTCACCTTAAATGCCTTCCTCCCACTCCATTTAGCCTCAAACCAAGCATCAAATTGTGAATAGTGACTTTAACGATCACATTCTAGTAGACCTGCGTGCCAGCGCAACTCTCTTTGTGCTGTCAAAGACCGTGTGACACTTCGCTACTGTGCACAGTCTTAACATCGTGCAGTTCCCAGGCAGAGTAGTTAATAGTCTTGCGCCTCCTTTCAGCTACTTGGAGCACTAAGATTCTACTTCTTTCGGCTAGTTAGATGGCCAGGCCACCTGTGTATGGCTTCAAATGACTGCCATTTACTTTTCTTGGGAAGGGATCTCCATTTAGCTTAACTAGTTGTACCAAGACACTATCCGTAATCTCCTTAATAAAATATGGCCCCAGCCAATGCATTCTAAGTTTGCCTGGAAATTTATCAAAACTTACTATCATATAATAGCACCACATCATTCATCTTAAAGGTGTGTAGCTTAATATTCCTGTCGTGCATTTCCTTTTCATGTTGCTTTTGGAATTGCTGGTGAAATCTAGCCAAAAATCGTTCTTCTTCGAGCTCATCTAGCTGCGTGAGCCTCTCCTCTAGGGCTACGCGATCCGTCATACCTGTGAACGCCGCTATGCAAAAACTAGGCAGATGTATTCCATAGACATTATGGCTTCAACTCCATAGACAAGCCTAAAAGTTGTCTGTCCCATCAGTTTCTTGCATGTCATTTGGTAAGCCCATAAGACTGCAGGTATGCGTAGGTCCCAATAACTTTATTGCGCATTGCATACCTTGGTCAACACATTTTCAAGAACTTTTTTGAACACCTCCACTATCTCGTTAGCCTGTGGGTGATAAGGTGTGCTCTTATGGTGATACACTTGAAATCCCTCCGTAAGCGCACTGATCGTCTCGTTTAGGAAGTGTGTACCATGATCGCTCATCAAGATCTTTAGACATCCAAATCACGTAAGTACATGTTCAAATAGAAAATTTGTGGCAGATGTGCCCATGCAATCCTTCACCGGCTGCACTTCTGCCCAATGAGTCAAGTACTCCACCGTAGTGATAATATACCTCGCACCTGTCTTTCCTTGGGGCTGAATCTGTCCTACAAAATCTGTTCCCCACTTTTCAAAATGTTGCAACGTCATTTGTGAATTCAAAGGAATCTCATCCCTCCACAATGGTCTACCTGTTCTCTGACATATGTTGCATGCCTTGCAATATTATTTTGAATCCTAATGAAGGGTTAGCAACCACAACCCTGCGCGTAGAATCTTCTACGAGGTTGTTGTCCTTTCATAATGTCCTTCTGCAGCACCCCCATGAGCATCCACGAGGATGCTGCTTCGTTGAAAGTCAGGTACATACCTTCGCAGTATTTCACCATTCCTGATCTTTTATAGATGCCCAGCAATGACAGAGAAATCTATCACGCACACCACTAAGTCATTCTTTTGTTGGACAGAGGATCCTTCTGGTGTGGTTCCAGTTGTTAGAAAGTGTATTATATCTTCAAAATATCCATCTGCTACGAGCATAACAAAGAGTTGCGCGTCAGGTAATCCTTCCTCCAAACTTGTATGTTCCTTCCCTGTCTCAGTGCACGATAGGTGATCTGGTCCTATGTTCAATTGTCCAAGCTTCACAACAACTTTAAAATCGTATTCTTGGAATAATAAAATCCATCTGCAGATGTGCCCCCCCCCAATGTAGGCTTATTGATCAGGTACTTCAGCGCAGAGTACAGGTTCACCTGCTCAGGATGGGGCTTTTCTCCATAGGCCTGCATCCATGTGTGCAGATAATTCTACCCATCATATTTGTCTTTTAGTTGCATCTTAGGCTTCCCAAATCGTTTTCGCATCATTCTCCTACATTCGTGCCAATCCTCAAAGCATCCTTTGTGCATACCCCACCATCTTGCGGCGTAGCACGCAGTACCCAATCCAAGGCTTGGAAGCATTGTTTTTGTGGCACCTCTCTTTCAAATGCATCCAAGAAGACATTGACCTCATTCAGTCCATCATAAGTAGGTAGATTTCTTACCTCTAACGACATGCAGCGCAGTGACCTAGTCATCATATTGTAGTTCATCGTAGTTACTTCATGTAACCAATTCTGCGAGCTTTCTATTTCCTCATCGGTGTCCGGACTATAGAAGCTCTCGTGCTCCCATGAAATCTGCTCATCTGTGGTGGGATTCACCTAGTCTTGGTCTCGCGCTATTATCTTATAGATGCAGTCCAGATCATTGTTGCTCTCATAGTCACAGACTAGCTCCATATAGCGCAATCCTTCAGCAAGGTCCAAGGGTATTATTACACGCAGTGATTTCTTCTCGAAGATCATTTTTCACTTCTTCATATTGATTACCCCATTCATATCGGTAGCCAAGTCAATTCCTAAGAGCACAGGGTAGGGATTGCTGTCATCAACAATCTCTATTACTTCAAAGTTTTCCAGCACGCTCGCTCCTTCAATATCCACAGTTACTCCCTGCAACCTCCCCATAGGTATTATTTTCTATTGATTCGCCATCCTTAGCTGAATTGGAGACCATTGTAGTGTAGGTCGCCCCATTCGCTCCCATGTCTATTTGGATAGAACATTCATATCTGATCCCAAATACAAGATGACTTGATCCATTTCATATTCTCTGATCTGTGCAGTGACTCTCATTTCACGCCCCATCTTTGTTTTATGCTTTCCAATCTTGTGGAATACACATGGCTCACTTGACGTGGTCCCAGCACATCTATTGATAAGTTCTTGTAACCCTTTCATAGCCTTACTGTCATGCAGTAACTTCATACAATGTTCGAGGAAAGTTGTGAGCATGGATGGGTCCATTTTTGGCCCAGGCTTATCTTTGCTTCCTGAAGTGGAGGCCTCAACGAAGCTCTTCTTAGCTTCCATGAAGGTTTCCCGAGTGTGCTGCAAATTGAACTCAGCCTCCTTCGCTGGGGCTCTGCAAACCCATGTGCTATCTTTAGGCTATTTCCCTTTGTCATCCCCTGTCACGATTCCACTTCGGAGCACTATGTTTACATTTAGATCTTCCTTGCATGGCTCAGACCTCATCATCTGTTGGTTCTGAGTTTGGGGAGGTAGTAGCGCTCCTTTGTTGCGTATCCTAGCTATTAGTGTAGCACAATCCTCAATCTTATGATCAAACAACATGCAATACTTGCATGACGGGTGCATTGGATTAGTGCAATCGTGGGCATAGTGTCCTGGCCCTCTGCAATTGTAGCAAATCAACTGTCCACGACCTTTACCGGGTTCTCCTCTACCTCAGCCTCGTCTGTAAACTTGAAATCTTGACCGCACCATCCCTGCATTCTGGTCAAGGGGCCGCGTTTTGACCTAAACCCTGTAGGTGGGCGTTCTATCCATCATCAATTCATATCTTCCACAAGTACGCTCATCATGTCTCACTGACTTACAAAAGTTGCAGAACAACTCCTGCACAGTTTGGGTATACTTCTGTAACAAGTGGCAGTTATCCATGGCATGTTTTCTGGCTATTTGACAGATCACACACCATAAAGCAGGCATTTCACTATGTACAGCTTGAGCTTCCAGCCTTAGAGGCATCAGTCCTCCTCCTGCAAGGTAATTTGTAAAGATCAGGCAGTGGTCTATGTCATGACCATGACTCTTGCATTTCACGCACCATACTTCTTTGCACACTTCTAGTTAAACCATCCTGTCCTGTTTCAAGGTTTGCATGTCAAGACATAGATTCTTCAGCTGCGCATGGATCTACTAAACTCCTAAGTTAGGATCTTGCATCGGGGTCTCATGTAGCCTCATAAAAATTTCTAATGCTTCTATGTGAGTTGTTATATTTTGCTACAATAGCGCACTCCTTAAATGTGGTACTAGCGAAGCTACAAACCACTTGTGATGTTGTCCATCTATCAAATTCATATTGGCTTCATGGATCATACATTAGAGCCTCTGATCTAGTTCCCAAGGAATCTCGCTTGGTAGCATCATGATCTCTTTGAATCCCACAATCAATTGTGCTTCGGATTTAGTCCTGCTAAATTCCATATTTATGATTGTTTGGATATCCATGACTCTCCCATTCAGGTTATCAATGGAGTACTTAATATACGAGGTCAGTGCACGATCATGTAGGGTGCTAACTAGTGTTTCTTTATTTATAGGGTCCTCTATAACACCTTGCACTTCCCATACAGCCCTTACAATGAACCTGAATTGGTCTCGATCCTCACTTCCTAAACCTTTGAACACAGGTAGCTTCACTATGTTTTCCATACTAAATCGCGGAGGTGGTGGAGCCAGTATTGGTGAAGTTGGAGGTGATGGTGGTGAAGATGGAGTTGGTGTAGATGGAGGTGGTATTCGTGAAATCCCTTTCTTATTAACGGAATAACACTTGGCGGAGAGACATTCGCGATCCCTTCTTCGTCTCCTCGTAGAGGTGAAATCAAGGGTCTATGCCTTGGACCCTTATTTCCTTCATTTCTATAGATTCTTCTGCTTCGCATAAACCCGAACATCAAGGTAGTTGCATAACCCATTTTTTCCACAATAGCATTTTAATCCAAGTGTTAAAAGATTTTACGTACTTACCTCGCAGTCCTTTGAGAAAGTGTCGCTCTGCATCGCTATAGCTGATTGAGGTGTCGACCGTGAACTCAGTAAAAAATCTACCTATAATGTGGTCGAGCTAATGATAAACGACACATGTGATCTTATCCTCCGATGCTTCCAACCTTCACACTAGCTCTAGGGTCCACACAATAGGACCATCAAGCTTCCACTCTCCTTGGCTATCTGCTAGCTTCACGATCCACTCGTATATCTCAGTAAGGAAGGACGTGAAAAAAATTACGTGGATATATGTATATAGGTAGCTTTCTAGCCACTGTTCTTTTGAAAATCATGGGTTTCTGTTCTCCTGCGCTGCGAACTCGTGAAGCCTTTTGTCCAACCATCCTTTGATTACTTTATTAGTTGGAGTCCAACGATACGACATCACACATCTCTTATGTAGATTCTGTTCCCGAAAACGGAACCATTTGTTGGCTTATGGAGGCCTGACCCAGGTTCAACATTAGGTAGCCAAACAAATCCCTACACTACCATCCCTTTCGGCATCATCCCGCGGAGTGCGAGCTGAAGTCTAACCCGAAGTAGTATGGGGGGATACTGGAACCATGTTTCCACACCCTTGAGATGGTTTTGATGTCAGTTTAGTCCAACTATACTTCCCTTCGTGCAAGTTGTTTATCCCTCTTCTCTACCCTTGAGTACCTTTGCAAACATTTACAATCGAATTCTGCATAGCCCTAACCAGGGGCTGAAGTCCTTTCGCACTGCTAAGGTAGTGAACTGCGATACCTCCTAAACTACGCTAAGTATCTTACTTATCTTATTAGCATACCTTTGTTAGCTTGGCAAAAAACGATTGTTCTTACTTGTGTTCACTTAACCAATACGAGTATACACCTTCACGCATCGTATAAGAATTATAAGTGAAATTCGTACCCAATATAACAGATGCATAAATAGGAAACAAATACACAGAAATGATAGGAAACTTCTATTTATTAATACTTCTAGATGATTACAGACTCCACTCACCCTGTGCAATCAGCTGCACTGGTCCACGCACTCAGCTGTGTACTACTAGGCCTTTGCACACTCAGTTGTAGAGCCACTACCTATGATACAACCTGAAACTTAGACTTACACATTAGAGCTATCTCACATACATCTTCATTGCTAAGACATTGTGTCTCTTCTCTAATTCTGTATACTTAGAGATTATCTCTATTTCTACAATCCCATGGTCTGCAGATCATGGGTAGATCTTCTACGGCCGACATTACATTATCAAAAAAAGGGCAGACAACCCTATGACTCTTTAACAACTATGTGCTTCATGCCCACAAAATGTGGAGACTTTACATTGGAATTACAACATTGGACCAAAATTTGCGCTCTAAGCCCCAAAAATGCCCTTGGGCGATCCCACGCCCAACCCAACCACTTGGTTATGAGGTAGAAGGCCAAGAAGGCAAGGTGTATAGCTTGAGGAAAGACCTTTATGGGCTGATGCTAGCACCATGTGCATGGTACAACAAGGTAGATGATTACTTGTTAGATAATGGTTTCGACAAATGTGATGGTGATCCTACTCTCTACATCGAAGAGAGTGATGGTAAGATTCTTATTGCTCTCTTATATGTATATGATTTGATTTTTATAGGTGGTTATGATTTCCTCATTGCTGATTTGAAAGATGCCATGAACAATGAATTTGAAATGATTGACTTGGCATTGTTAAGGTATTGTTTGTGTATAGAAGTGAACCAAATAGGAAATGGAATTTTTTATTTTTCAAGCAAAGTATGTAGCGGAAATTTTGGAGAGGTTTAATATGCGGAACATCAAGCCCACACCAACTCCAACTATCATAGGGTTGAGGTTGAGAAAAGAAGGTTGAAGCAGTAATGTCAATTTGACATTATACAAAATCATGATAGTTAGCGTGATGTATTTGACTACCACTAGGCCAGATATAATGTATGAACTAAGCTTGGTGTCGCAGTTCATGGAAACACCTAAGGAGAAGAATTGGCAAGAAGTGAAAAGGATTTTAAGGTATGTCAATGGGACAAAGGAATACGGTATTTTTTACATTGCAACAAATGATTTCAGGTTAGTTGGTTACATTGATAGTGACTGTGTAGGAAGTATCGATGATAGAAATAGCACGTCAGGATATGTTTTCATTTGGGTTTTGGAGCCATTTCATGGGCCTCTAAGAAACATCCAATAGTGTCACTTTCAACAATAGAGATAAATATGTCGTCATAACAACAAAATCATGTCAGGTAGTTTGGATGAGAAGGATGTTGAGGGATCTTCTCCACGACCAAGAGGGAACAACAACTATTTTCTGCGAACACACTTCCGTAATTGAATTGTCAAAGAATTATGTTTTTCACAAGAGAACGAATCACATTTATGTTAAATATCATTTCATTGGAGAGTTAATTAAAAGTGGCGAAATTATGTTGCAGCACTATAGGTCACAAGAACAGTTTGATGATATTTTCACAAATCCATTAGCAAGTGATTTTTTTATTTTTTTATTTTTTATTTATTTATTTATTTATTTATTTTTTATCTCAGAGATTGTTTAGGAATTGTCAATGGAGACAGTTGTGATTAATGGGGAGTGTTTTCAAATTAATCCCAACCACCACCTTAAACACACTGACAACCACCATACTTTCCCAGTAAACTTCTGCGGGTTGTGATTTTGTTTGCATTTGGAAGGACTGAATTTCTGAGAAGAAGTACAAGTTTACCATTCCGCAACACATCAAAGAGTTAGAGAACTTTGTGAAGTTTGGTAAATACATATGGGCAAACATTCACTCTGCAGCTGTTATCCACACTCTTAAACACTTGAAAGTTCAAAAAAATATTTATTTCATAAAATCACCCATACTATGTTTTAAATATTTTGTCTGTCATAAATTAATGAGTCAAAGTTGAATGTTTTCATAAATATGAAGGTAAAAGTCTTTTCTATGGTTGAGCAAGAGAGAGAGTCGAGGGTTAATGTATGAGAGGTAGTGTGGAGAAAATCGTGGAGAAAATATTAGTGGGCACGTGAAAACAAGTCTTCGCGAAGTTTTAGAAAGAGTTACTCCGAAATCCCAATGAAGCATAAATTGCAGTAAGATTTTATTTTTTTTACAAGGATATGTAGCCTCCATTTACCAAGAGAATGTATTTTCATATGTTTTATATCATAATCTAATGTATGGTTTATTGCACTATCATTTTAAACCTTCATGAGTAGATTTACCACAACCATTTTTTTTTTACTCTATTTTTCCAGGAGTTATTTTCTATGTTTTATTTAGCCTCTGTTTAGTTGTTATTTGCTTGCCACAACCTAAGATTTTCTTGCCAGAACAATTTTTCTGAGTCAAACTCTTCTCCTCTACCCCTTGTAAAATTTTCTAACATAGCGAGAATAGGAAAGATTCAGTCATGTTCCCTAGTGAAGGAAAGACTCACTTTGTTAGGTATTTCCAGTTATAAGGCTTCTCTTACATTATTCCACAGTCCCACATTTGTTAACATAATACAGGAATGTAGATTGAATGCTCTTCATTGTCACAACCTCGGTAGATGAATTGTAGAGGTAAGGGCTCTGTTAGTGTGCGTAATTGGTTAAATATGCATATATGTAGTGCAAGCCACTTCGCAAAATAAGATATGCCGTAGAAGACACTTCTCAGGAATGAAATTCAAGATAAATTTTTTATTGCTCAAAATGAAGAGAGAATAGACGTAAAAAATGATGTTTTCCATCCCATACAATTTCTAATGTTGTTTTTCCAGGAATGGTGGCTACTGTCTTGTCTCTAGTAATAGTGTCAGGAATATGGTGAATAGACAAAAGCTCTCTCAGGTCAGGCATATCCTTTTCCTTTTGGTCTGAGGTAAGGAGTGTAAGATATGTTGGCACATATGGAAGACTATGTAACATTTCGAGACACCCTATATTATTGTGGAATTTCAATTCAGGTTCGTTTTCATCATTAACACGTGATATATAACACCACCAGCTATGTGTAATGAATGCCCCAAAACTTGAAATGTTCGATAAACAATAATTCCAACCTATTGCATTAAATTCTCTAGGAAATTTGTCTCAGAGTTTTTGGATATTTCCTTAGCTTCTTGAAGAATCAGCTACCACTGACAATGTAGATGATCCAGAAACATATTCTATTTGTATAAATTTCTTCAGCTACCACTGACAATGTAGATGATCCAGAAACATATTCTATTTGTATAAATACCCCTCTCTAGTAATCAAATTACCAAGTAAATTTTATTGAGTGTGTGTTCTCTGATTTGGTATTAGCGCGATATTTAGTGCTAAGAGTGTGAAGTTTTCTTTCTATGTGAGCAGTCAATGTGAGAGATCACTAAGGGTGTGTTGGAGAGAGTTTTTTTGTAGAGCTTCTAGAAAAGGGGGAACTGGAAAGAGTTTCAACTTGTGTGAAGGAAATTATTCGTCTGAGTGTTTTACTACAAGGAGAGCAGCTACAATCCAATGGAGGGAGTCGAACCGTGGAAGGAAAGAGCTATTGCGTAGAGACTACAAAGTGTGATTCACAGACCCATAGGAGGAAATAGTTGTTGTAGTGATAGTGAGACAGAGTTGTTTCTTCTTGACGAAGATCACACTCTATGTCGGTCTGGAGCTCAAGGAGCCTGGGTTGTTACATGGTTTGCATAAGGGTAAAACCATACTCTGAATATTTTTATAAATCGACTACACTATTTTTAATCTATATATTCTAAAAGTCATACCATACTAGGGGATAAATTTGGTATTCTGAAAAGACAAAAAATGAAGTTTTTTATTGGTTTTATTTCGAATTAAGTTAAAGATGTGGTAGTCTAAAATTGTGATATTTTACATATTGGAAGTTCGATCTAAGTGGAAAAGGTAGTTGTGGTTGTTGTTTTTGGTTGTTCTTTTTGTGATTTGGGAGAACTTTGTGGTTTTTAAGTTGATAAAAATCGATATATTTTGTTTTGTCTGAAGGATTTCTTTTAAAGAATTAACGAAGACGAGGAGCTATGATGGTGGTGAGTGGTGAAATCTTGTTATGTTTTTTGGATTAAGGAATAATATATAAAAGGGAGAAGAAAGATTAAAAAATAGAGGCAGCCATATTATCTAATGATATTAGATAAAATTTAATGACTTGTGCTTGAGGGTTATATGTGTGAGGAAATTAATGGTGAAAATTATTATTTTTTGGTGTTTGGTACTTGGTGAAAATAAGTAACATGGGTAATGTATTGACAGAATCTTATTTATCTGAATCTAATAAGGTAGATGGTGAAAACTATGCAAATTCGAAGTTTAAGTTGTAGACATTGATGGAAGGCTACAATATATGGATGATTGTGTTTGGAGCTGAATTCAAGCCAGTTCCCCTTCAATCCACAGATGTTGAAATTCAATATTGGGAGCGACACAAAAACAAAGTGAAGTTGATTTTTCAACTGTCCGTTGAGGGCAACATTATTCCACACATTAGAGAGTGAAAAACATACAAGGAGACATGGGATAGTCTCAAAAATTTGTTTGAGATGAACACTACAAATCGAATATTGTATTCAAAGAGTAATCTTCGCTTAATTAAGATGGAAGAAAATGAATGTGTGAGTAATTTTATTTGTAGAATTAAGGATCTAAAGGATAAATTAGGTGACATTTTTGAAACAATATCTATTACAAAATTGGCTACTGTGGCATTAAATGGAATGCTTAATGAATATTAAATGTTTATCATTGGTCTTTCAGCTAGATAGAAGGCTCCTATGTTTGATGAGTTGGTAGGTATACTTATGCAAGAAGAAGACCAGAGAATTCATATTAAACATAAATCTCCCAATCGATATTTAGCATTGACGGCTAAAGGGAACCATTCCTTCAAAGGTAAATAGAGGGATAAAAATAAAGGAAACAATCCACAAGTAAATCATTTCAAGGTCACCTTCACCAAGGAAAAATTCCAAATCAAGTAGAGATGATGTGTGTTATTACTATGGAAAACATAGTTATTTTGCTAAGAATTGCATGAAAAGAAGGTCTGATAAATTTAAACAAAGAAGGCATTCATGAAATTATGTTAATAGAGATGAAGCAATTAGTCATGATTTTAACAATCTTAAATTATTTGTGTGCAATGTTGCTCTATCAGTAGAAACGCATGATGATAGTGTTTGGTTTAAAGATTATGGTGCATCAATCCACATGTCATGCAAAAGAGATTGGTTTGATACTTATCATGAGCTTAATAATGGTGCACACATCTATTTAGGAGATAATATATCACTTGAAATTAAATGATATGGTGATAAGTGCTACGATGCCTAATCGAAAAGAAAAACAAATTCAAAAATGTCATGTATGTTCTAGGATTAAATAATAACTTAATTCCTATCTCTACTATTACATTTCAACATTTAGAATTTGAATTTGTGAAATCACATTGTTTGGTAAAGGATATGTAGGAAAACTCCAAGGTTGTTCCAAAAGGAATGGGACTTGAAGGATTATACAAGTTGGATGTAATTAAGAATGGGCATCAAGCTTTGGCATCAACATGCATGTTGAATATAGAGCTTTGGCATCAAAGGCATGGACACTTGAATCATAATGATCTAATGTTACTACAAGAGAAATTGATGATAGAAGGCCTTCCAAATATTAAGGGTGAACACTTTGAATGTGAATGTTGTGCACTAGGAAAGCAACATACGGAATAATTTCATGTGCATGAAAATAGAACAAAATGTGAAATACTTGAACTAGTGCATAATAATGTATGTGGTCCAATGCAGACTAAGTCACCTAGTGGAGCATATTACTTTCTTATATTTATTGATGATAGCACTAGATACAACTCGATATAATTTATAAGAAATAAAAGCGATTTGCTTGAATACTTTAAATAATTCAAGGGTATGGTTGAAAGGCAATCAGGAAGGAGCATTAAAAATCATTCAATCAGATAAAGATGGTGAGTACACTTCGAGAGATTTTGTCAAATATTGCAATCAAAATGGAATTATGCAACAATTTACAATACCACGTACACCTCAGGAAAATGGAGAAGCTGAGAGGAAGAATAGAACATTAGTTGAATGTGCTTATAGTATGTTAAAAATTAAAGGTTTTCCTAATAGTTTTTCGGTTGAAGCCATTATTACAACTATATACCTCAAAAATACAAGCCCTACAAAAAAAAATTGAGCATAGGACACCATTTGAAGCATTTTTTTACTCATTTAAGGATATTTGGATGCAAGGCCTTTGCTCATATTCCTAAAGAGGATAGAAGAAAATTAGATGCCAAAGCTATCAAATTCATTTTGATTGGATATTGTACTAATAAAAAAGCATATAAAATGTATGATCCAAGTAATCACAAGGTCTTTGCAAGTAGATAAGTTATATTTCTTCAACAACTTAAATAAAAAAGGGCATCAAGCACCTAACAAAGGAAAAATATCCCCCGACAGGATCAAAAATTCTCTAACACCTCAAGGCTAAGTGGTAGGTTAGGGCCCTTAGTCCTATAGTGATAAATGTGGGAAGGGATAAGAAAAAGGAGATCATCATATCAGAGGCCGGAAATCAAAAGTTTAGAGTACTATATGAATGTGAATATTGCAATATGTTATCACTCAGGTAAGGAATTATAGGGCTTTAAGGCCGTCAAGGTTCACAACTACGATATTGAATGTGGAAACGAAGGAGTTGGTCTCAAGATTAATGACGATTGTCAAAGATCACTGCATCAAGATAACAATGACCACGATGTTCGAGAAAGAGTGTTGGGTCCACCTTGAGGCTAGGCAAGTTATCTCTGTGTTTTGATGCATATTTCAGTGAGTTAAGTGGATGAATGGGTCAGTTACCATAAAAATGATGCATATAGGTAGAGATGGTTCATGGCGTCATACAGACTAGTACGAAACTCAGAGACAAGGCAACGCCAACAATTATCCACAGAGGAACCATGCCAAAGGACAACCAAGCCATGAGAAACCATGAATAAGCAAGGAGAGCCTCAGCGAAAGGATGTTTGTTCATAGAGAGGAATATTCCTAGTTGGAGTGTGTAGATGCACCAAGAATTTATTATCAGTATGTAGAAAATAGTCAAGTTCCCATTCTCATGGATAATGTAGTGGTATAGACCAAGTTAGATGGAACAATAGAATGGTAGAGCAATGTCGAGGTACACTCGCACAATGTGAATGCATGACAAAGTGACAGCATCGATCGGGGGACAACAAAGGAGCAAAACTGAGGAGCTTAGATGAGGAAATTGGGGGGAAGAAACATAGTTTCCAAACAGCTAAGGGGAAAAGCTCTAAGAGTGTGCACTATTGTGTAAGGCTGAGAGAGAGATAGTTTTGTTGAAAAGGGCCAAGAATTCTTATGTAAAGGTAAGAGACCCCGAGAGTGGTGCTGTTGTGAGCAACGGCCAGAAGTTTCCTATGCTCTTTGTGAGCAAGGTCATATTTTCCTATGCTTTGCAAGAAAGGCTGAAGGTGCATGTGCAAAGAAAGAAGACTGAGAGTTGAGCCTCTGATATGAAGAGAAAAATTCCGAGAGATGAGTGCATGTAGATGAAGACTAGAGACAAAGTTGTGTGGACAGTAATGAGTGATTTTTGTTGATCATCTCAATGGGTTGTTGCAAAGTGACGAGACTGAGCAGCGAACAAAGCTAAGACCATGCATAGTGGCTGCCATTTACAAAGAACATTTAGTTCTTATTTGAGTGTGGGTTGGTCCTTGCATAGGAGAATTTGGTGCTTCCATCTTTAGTGGGTGCTTGAGAAGGCTTGGGGGTTGGTGCCTTCTGTAATTGGCTTGCAAAATTCCAAGGCTGCAAGTTGGTGCTTGCAACAAATCCATGAGGTTAGTCCCTCAAATGGTGCTTCTAGTAAGCTGTATAGGTGTCTAGAAAAAGAGGGATTTGGTGCTTCCTTCAAGCCGATGTTAGAAAACAATTAAAAGGAGTTTGTGCTTCCTGTGATGGGGTGCTCACAAAACAGATTGATGTAATAGAGTAGGTGCTCTTATTTACATCAATAACAACAACAAGCTTTGGTGGTTTTTTCCCCAAAATGGTTTCCACGTAAAAACATTGTGTCTCATGTGTATGATACTCATGGTGCATATGCTTGTACGTTGATTTCATGTTGCTTCCATATTACATATTGTTTTTCATTATATGGATGGGTGCCAATCTTGAATAAGAAAAGTAAATAAGCATAAAAATGTAAAATTAGCTTTAATATTGATTCACCCCCCTCTTAGTATTATCATTGCTTCCAACAACTATTCCATTTCTAGGAACATCTGAGCTAAACACATGGGGCAGAATATCCTTCAAGGCCTGGGACTCCTGAGGCAGCATAGTCATCATTTTAAGCTATCTCCACTAAGCTTGCCACTATGGTGATTCTTTATAGAGTATTGTAGCAACCATGGGAATCCCCCTTAATAACATGCTAATCAGCGCTACCATCTGTTGCTTCCATACTTAATTATATTTTAGTTGGAATCAATGCCAACACACCAAGTGTCACCAACCATTCAGTTAATGCCAATTGTCCAACAATCTCCCCCTTTATTATTTTTGGCAACACAATAAGCTCCCCATGAAACAAGGCATCATCCTCTTCATCAGTGTTATTCTCCCTGGTACAAATAATCTTCTCCCCCTTTAAAAAATATTTCTGTAAGTTATTCTTTAGTTTCCACATATTCAATTCAAACAACATTAGTTATAACCTATTCTCTTAAGAAATGGAAATTGATGGGAATGTGCTTTGTATTTGAATGCATGATGAGATTTTTAGAGATTCTACTGGCATTAATGTTGTCACACATGATTTAAATTCAATATATCAAATCTAAATAATGTAAACTCTGAAACGGGAACTATAAACTCAAAATGGTAACTTTGGCCAAAAACCCCAAAAAATCATCAAAAATAGTGCTAAAAATGAAAAGTGTGTATACTCGAATGATGGTTTTTTCCTTTTAGGGTCAATTTTGAACATGTTTTAAAAATGGCAGTGACAACAGAATTTTCGTGCGAAAAACACCTTGAAAACGAAAAGTGTTGATACTGGAATGATGGTTTTTTTTAGGGTCAATTTTCAACACTTTCAAAAAATGCTACTAAAACTGAATTTTTATGTGCAAAGGAGAGTTATGTAATGGAGGGGACTGGAGCACTGGAACTCGACTGCTAGGGTTCTGTACTCTCCTCAAATGACGCAATATGATCTACTCAGATAGCCATCACGGACCTGACCTTGTGCCCAGAAAATACCCAACTACTATGTGAAGGATCGTAGGGCAAATGGACAACCCCTAGGGGGGGGCTTCTGCGCCCTCCCCTAAGGTGAATAATCTGTAGCACCAATCTGAAAGGAAAATACTATCTGGATCGGTCAGTGAGGATGTGATCAACCAGGAAATCCCACGCCAGCATGAGCGCACTGGAAAAGACAAACCGGAAAATAAGACGGAAGAAAAAACAGGACGGAATAACCTACCAGACGGAACCCCGAAGGTCTCATCGACCACCTGCAAACCAATAGCAACATATCGACCCAGAATCGAACTGCCGGGAGAAAAAATAGAAGAACGAATCCAATTTATGACATATCATGCGCTCATCGGAAAATTTATAGGGTTCTGGCTGACGGAAAAAGCCCTATACAGTTGGATAGCAGTGAAGTGGAAGCCTAAAGGCGATGTGACTCTCTAGCTAGGCCGAAAAGGATTCTTTACAGCGATCTTCTTTTTCCCTGGAAGACAAATACAAAATCCTGGTTGAAGGACGCTACTTCTTCAACTCAACTGGCCTATACTTAAGGGACTAGGCACCTAGATTCAACTCGGATAAGGAGGACCTCACCTGGGCACCGGCCTGGATAAGACTATACTCACTTCCAGATGCGTACTGGGATGAAGATATCTTGAGAAATATTGGAAATGGTTTGGTGGAATACATAAAGGCAACAGAAGAAACGAAAGTGCGCAGATACACATCTTATGCCCGCATCTGCGTCTTCATGCGCCTGGACAAAGCTCTGCCAGAATCGGTAAGTCTCTCTCACCGTGACTATGAATGGATTCAACCCTTAGACTATGAACATGTCCCGTTTCGATTTCGTAAATGCCATGCCATAGGGAATCCTTTCAGAGATTGTCCCCTAAATGTTAAAGCCACTGCCCCTACCCCCATTAACTCTCTGACCCATGATGGCTTCACCAAGGCCCCTACCTGCAAACGAGCTCATAAAAAACCAACAACAGGGAAGAAGCCCCAGCAAAATAACACCTCTGACCCTGCGGTCAGAAATAGCTTTGGAATCCTAGCTCAATCTATGGAAGAGAAAAACACATCCTCATTACCCAACTCTGCTGTCCCCTCCTCCTCCACCCAGCCACCTCCTTCAGCCCCTCCAACAAAAGACACCCAAGGTAACCCCATGGAAAGCAAAGAGAAGTAGGTGTAAAAAGACAATGAAATGGAGGTTGACGAATCCTCAGACCCCCTCCAAAGCCCAGACATGCCCTTGGAAGAAAATAACCAGGTGCAACGAATGGAGGAAGAACCAAAAAGCATAGATCCGAATGGATTAGACATATTAGAACTAGAAGTAGCATGCAAAAAGAAAGCCTACGAAAGCATCCCAGAGCTTCAGCTTAACAAACTAGAAATGGTCATTTCTCGAGCCTACCAACAGTATCAGCTCAACATCCAATCAAGAAGTCAATGGGATTTAGGCCCCACTCCAAAAGACTCCAAAAAAGGGGGAAGAAGAACCGATATCCAAAGAACAATAGCGGTAGGGAAGATCCTGGTGGACTCAGGCAGGTATGCTAAGCTTACGAAGTACTATAAGCCCTCCACCAATAGTGGATCATGAAGCTCATTTCATGGAACCTAAGAGGGTTCAATAGCCCAGGAAAACTCAGAATGTTAAAAAATATGTTAAAAAAGGAAAAGCCGCAAATATGCTTTCTCCAAGAGACAAAATGTAACAACTCAACTCTAGAAACTATCCTCTCTAAGGCTTGGCCAGGATGTCAATCGGTGGCTGTGGACGCATCTAGCACATCTGGAGGGCTAGCCATTGCGTGGAACTCTCAAGCACTTACTCTCTCGGACTTTAACGCTTCTCATAATTTAATCCAGGCCGCATTCCACATAGTAGGCACGAATATTCATGGGAATCTCTCGAATGTATACTTCCCTCAGGAAGCAAAGGAAAAAATTGCTCTCCTCCACACCCTAGAAGCTCTAAACTTCAATAGAAGGTACCCGCTCTAGATTGTCGAGGGGGATTTTAACATGATAACAAAATTGGAGGAAAATATTTGGGGCAGAAACAGGTTGGAACAGGAAAACACCCATTTTAAAGACTTCATCCAGAACGCATCTTTGATAGATCTGCATTTCTGCAATGGTACTTTTACGTGGAGCAACTGAAGAGCAGGCAAGCACCAAATAGCCTCGAAGCTGGATCGGTTTCTAATTTCAGACAACTCGATTCATCTAGGGGGAGACTTCTCAGCGACCATTCTTCCGCACTCAGGATCCGATCACTGGCCTATTGCCCTTCATTGGCAACGTCCTGGCAGCACCACAAGAAGACCTTTTCGCTTCAAGGAATTTTGGTTGACCCATCCCTCCCTCGAAGACTTTACTCACTCTACATGGACATCCTTCAGCCCTCCAGAAGGCTCCAAGATGTTCAAGTTCCAACAGAAACTCAAACATCTAAAATTCTGCCTTAAGCGATGGAACAGAGAGACCTTCAGAAACATCTTCAAGGCGCAACATGATCTTCAAAAAGCCCTGGCAGATCTGCAGCAAGAAATAAGCACATGAGGCCACACAGAAAGAACCCTTGAGCAGGAGCAACGCATCCACAATCAGCTTGAGGAGAGAAGAAAGCAGGAGGAGATATACTGGAAGCAAAAGTCCAGAATCAAATGGTTGAAAGAGGGAGAACGAAACACCAAATTCTTCCACAGAACCACTGTTCAACGTAGAATGTGCAATAATATCCATTACATTCAAAAATCAGGAGGAGAAAGGGTGGAACAACATGAGGAAATTGAGAAGGAGTTCCTCAATCACTTCAAGAAAGTCCATAAAGAGCCTGAAATCAACAGACATCCTGCAACTGAAAGAATCATACACAATGTGCCAAAATTAATCACAACGGAGCACAATGAGCTCCTCCTCCATCCAATTCAAATATAGGAAGTGGACATTGCTATGGCTCAGCTTAAAGAAGGAAAAGCTCCTGGCCCAAATGGCTTCACCACCACTTTCTTTCACAAGTTCTAGGAACTGATAAAGTTGGAAGTCTAGGAAGTGGTAGAGGAATTGCAAGCATATCATTGGCTGCTTCCCTCACTTAACTCCACTTTTAAAGCCCTAATCGAAAAAGAGGAGGACTCAATCAAACCGGACAAATTCAGGCCGAATGCTCTCTGTAACATAATATACAAAATCATCTCGAAAGTCATTGCAAATAGGATAAAGCCCCTCTTGCCAACTCTCATTTCTCCGGAACAGTCTGGATATGTGGAAGGGAGACAGATCATGGACGACATCATCCTCTCGCATGAGATCATACACACTCTCAAGCATTCAAAACAGGTAGGTATCCTCCTAAAACTTGATATTTCCAAAGCATTTGATAAGCTCAGCTGGAATTATATACAACAAATGCTAATTGCTTTCGGATTCAGTCCCACATGGATCCGCTAGATTATGAGCCTAATTTCCTCCACTAGCTTCTCCATTCTCATGAATGGGATCCCCTCTCGCCCCTTCTCCCCCTCCCAAGGTATAAGGCAAGGTGACCCCCTATCCCCCTTCCTCTTTGTATTAATGGCTGAAGGATTGGGAAGTCACATTAAAAATGCCCTTCACTCACATCAGCTTAGAGGTCTCTCCATTCATCAGTTGCCTGCCATTTCCCATCAGCAATTTGTTGATGAAACTATGCTCTTTGGTTACCCCTCCGTTCAAGAAGCCTCCAGATTTAAAGTCGTGCTCAATGACTTGGCTGAAACATTTGGAACCAGCATCAACTGTTCAAAACCGTAGATCTTCTTCTTTAATACCCCTCTGGTTGTCAAGTCTGCTATAGTCCGCATTTTGGGGTTCCCCATCGCCACCCTTCCCTCCAAATACCTTGGAGACCCCCTCACTGTCTTTGCCATCTAGCACTCCTCATGGCGCAACCTTATTGAAAATCTTGAATCCTGTCTCAACCAATGGACACACAGAGCTCTGAACTTAGTCAGCTGCACAATGCTCTTAAAGGCTGTTCTTCAAGAAATGTTGTTGTACTTATTCTCCATCCTGGCTGCACCAAAGTGGGTCCTAAAAAGACTGAGGAACATTTAGAGAGGATTCCTATGGAGAAGCAATGCAACTAATCGCAAATGGGCACTGGTAAAGCGGAGCACAGTTTTCAAACCAAAAGCAAAAGGAGGCATCGGCCTAAGAGATCCCGAGCATAGCAATGCCATCATGGGAGCCAAAATATTTTGGCAATGGCTCACCAGTCCAGGTAAACCTTGGGTCACATTATGGACGGCCAAGTATGCCAATCACCGACCCCAGGAAGAAATCATCAGATTAAAGCCCAACGATAAAGGATCGCTAATTTGGAATGCAGCCAAAGAACACTATCAAATGATCCAACAACACAATTTTTGGGAGGTAAGAAACAACTACACCACTAGATTCTGGACAGATGCCTGGAATCAAATGCCTATTCTCAGCCATGTATTTAACCTGCCACCGGACATCATTAGGGAGGAGAGATAGTAAGTGAATATTAGGTAGTATTGGACCCAGGAAACTGAGAAGGGCTTCAGGATTTGGAAATCGGGCAACCAAGTACTCACAAATGAAGATCACCAAATTTCCATGGATCTGGAATGGGAACTAAGAAAAGGAAAAATCAGGTGCGATGAAAGCAGAGACATTCTTAGATGGGGATATCAGCCGAAAGGAGCCTTCACCACGTCCGAGGCCCACAAAATCATCTGCAATGATTCTGATCCCCAGGACCCAATCTGGAGAAAAATCTGGAGCTCTGGCTCCTGGCCCAAAATCTGTCATTTTCTTTGGTTGGTAGGACATCAAAGAATTCTAACCTGGGACAAGCTTAGAAGAAGAAACTTTCATGGCCCCTCCATTTGTTTCAACTGCAATGCCCATGAGGAAACTCTCCAACATCTGCTCGACTCTTGTCCCTTGGCCAATCAGCTATGGGAAAAGGCAAGCTTTAAATGTCAAAGAAGATCCAAACTTGAGTATGAAATCACGAACTTATACGTCAGTGGCAACGAGACTCTTACAAGAGTGAAATCCTCAATCATCTATGGAGACTAGTTCCCGGGCTAGTTCTATGGAGCATATGGAAGGAGCGAAATAATCGCATATTTAAAAATCAACGCTCTTTGATAGAAAACATTTGGAACATGCTCTTATGCTAAGATCTTGGAAGGAGGAGGACTGGGCTATGCTAGACAATGAGAAAACCATTGTGGAAAACTGGCAAATTCATCTTACTCAAGGATCTCACAAGCAAGACCATTCTGAAACCAGTACTCAAAATCAGGTCACATGGAAGCCCCCACCAAAGCATACATTCAAACTCAACTTTGATGGGGCCTCCAAAGGGAATCTCGGACTCGCAGACTTTGGAGGAATAATAAGGAATCATGAAGGTGCTCCCCTGATACTATATTTCAGAAACATTGGATGGCACACCAATAACTTAGCTGATTTAGAGGGACTATGGCAGGGACTTCTACTTGCTGGAGGACACAACTTTCACCCTCTATAGGTGGAAGGATACTCTCAAATCCTCATAAACATGGCCAAAAAAATCCTAAATGGATCTCAGGCCAGGAAAATAGCCACCAGCTGGAGGCTTGAAGCAAGACTGGAAGCCATAGAACTTGAGCTCCACAGAAATAGAGCAATCACCTTCACACACACATGACAGGAGGGTAACAAGGTTGCCGACTTTATGGCCAATGTGGGGGTGGACAATGACCACTCTCTAACTACAGGGCAACTGAATACTATTTTAACACATGACAAAGCTCAAGAATGCTCTCAACTGGTCCAAAAAGATGCAGTTCCCCCGTATGCGGGTGCTAGATAGGATGGGACAAGCGTGGAAGGACGGCCACATGCCAGCCACTGGCCATCACGTGGCGGACGTCGAAGACGCAGGTAAGGTACGCAGCTGGTATAAGGTGAAGCTGCAGAGAATAGTTAATGCCCGGCATGGCAATTCGGCTCAAGCGGAGGTTGCAGTTATGCCGGGTGAGCTCCAAGACAAAGCAGGTGAGGTTATAAGTGATGGTGCAGTGTATGGTCAGAGAATGTTGGTGGCTCCTCCTTCAAGCAGGTCTCTAGAACTCCGGTTGCCTAGCCTCTCCATCTCCGCCGGGATATCCTCTCTGTCTTTCTGGCTTATTCCACAGTTGGTTCTGGTAGCTGGGTGTTTCGATTTCCCCGTGGTCTGTTGGAATTTCCTCCCCTTGACCCCTGTGGGAATGGTGAGACCTCGACAACGTCTGCTTAGCCGTCGAGGCACTTCCAGAGGGGGAACCTCTCACAGTCACGAGGCAGATAATGTTGACCATTGCTGCCATTACAATATCGCATGCTCCACTGGAGCTAATCCCCTCCACTCCAGTCAATTCATGGACGTGGGGGCTTCGAGCTCGGCTACCTTGCCTGCCTTCGGCTCTGTTATCTTCAATTTTAGCAGTTCCATGAATAACCCGCAGATTAGTGCGCATGTCTCGGTCCTGTTCATTGAAAATTCCCAGGAAGTCAATGATTCCCTGGATGAGCATGGGCAGAGGAATATTGATAACAAGATGCACGAAGCAAAGGTTCTTGAAACTGATTTGGAGCAGGAGGTTAAAGGTCATGCCTCAGACCTGGAAAATGCATCGGAAAGCAAGCGCGATCAGAGGGAGGGGATCGGTGAAGAGGAAGATACTTTTCCCCCTGCTGCTGAAAGGGAAGCCTACAGTTGGTGCCGGGTAGAGGAAGTCCAAATGGACGATTGGTGATGCCCGAGCACAAGGTTCTTTTGGCTCTTCTGTCTGGTCTTTTGGTCTCTTTTGTTGTCTATTTTGGCTTAGTTATAGCATCAATTCTCTGTGTTTATGTTTCTGAAACTTTGTTAATGGGATGGGTACGGTTAGTCTCCCCTACGTGGGATAATCTGGATTTCTGTTTGGTGCCCCTACGTGGGCTTGCTCTTTTGGATGGTCTTGCTTATATGTTGTGCGCCCTTGCGTGGGCTAGTTTTCTAGTTGGCCTCAACTGCTCTCGGGTGATATACCCAAAGCCTGGTTCTTTCTGATTTACCATGTTGTAATTTTTGCCTCATGTACATAATTTAATAGTATAGTCTTTTACCGAGAAAAAAAAATTATGTGAAAAAAAATAGTTGTTTATGAGGAAAAAACACACTAATGTTTTTGGTATAATAACATTTTTCTTTCCTAAGTAGAAATTCAACATGTCTTAATAATTACCATAAAAGATCTGGAAGTTATCTAGGACAAAGAATTAAAGGTATTACAGACTCATGTGCATGGGTTTGCTTATGTTACTTATGCAACAGATCGGTAAGATCGCTAAGATACATAGACACTGAGGCAATCAAAGAAAACATAAGAGTCAAACATGTAAACAAAACAAGTTTAATAAGGAGTTCACCCAATGCTCATGGGCTATGTCTCCTGGTACAACCTTTCAGTGGTGGCCTCTCTATTATGTTTTCAAGCAGAGTTTTTACAATAGTGAGCTCGATTCGAGACTCACTAAACAAAATGAAGTGAGTAGGAGTGGAGTGCATAGAATCTCGTTACTAAAACTCAACTGTTGAGGGTCACAACAGTATGACAAGCCTATGCTGAGGAGTTTTCTTGAACCTCTCAAGCCTTCAATGGCGTACACAGACTCTCTGACTATCTCTGGCTCTGTCTGGCTCGATGATGCCTTCAGGTTAGCTTGGCTTCTACTCTCTATTCTGTGCTATTAGCTTCTTTCGTCTCTGTGTGTGCCTCTCCTCTGCTTCTATCAGTTCATGGCTTTAAAGCTAGTCTGTTCTTTGACTGCTCATATCGACTTCCTGGCCTTCAAGTTTCCTTACCTCTATCCTTTCAAATTCCTCTGCTCTATGTCATCATCATTGGGTAATGCCTTGCAGGGAGGTGGCCATCTGTTTCCCAACAAACTGGGTGTCAGATTCCTTGAATCATTTTTGGTTGGTCGTTAATTCTGTTTGCTTCAAGATCACCTGTGAATCATGAATTGTTTGCCAACTCATCATCCATGTCGGACTTCAAATCCCCTGTCATCTTGATTTTTGACCTGTCAAATCAGGTCAGTCATCGGGACGCATCTTCACTGTTGATTTGCCCCCCCAGATCCTATGGTCGTCCTTCATATCGGGCAGACAAGTCGCACGGTGTTTACTCATCCGATGCAAGCGATTTTCTCTCTCATCCACTGGATGCGTGTCGCTTGATGTGTGGCATCGGGCCGGACTCAGTCAAAACTACTTACTACCTCGAGGCCTTCCGATATTCTACCGGTTTGTGGCATCCCGCGCTATGGAACCGAAACAATTACTTTTCCATTTTTCATAGTGATTTCAAGTTCGGGTGCTTCGAGGCTTTCCTTTACTGAGGGGGACGCCATGCGATACACAATTAGTGGTTTAGTGCTAATCTCTTATCAAAAACCACCCCCGTTTCTTGATTTGGCCTCTGGTTTTGCCAGTTTGCACCAGTGCGCTTTTCCATGGGCCAACAGTCTGCGCGTTGGACCGAGGGTCCTCGTTGCTCTTCTCTGGCCATAACTGCAATTGTTATGAGGATTCCTTCTGATAGCTTTGATCTTTTCTAGGACTCAAATCTTTTAGGATAATTTGAAATAGTCATGAAAACTTAGAGAGTTTTTAGGATCCAATTCAGATCAAGGCCTTCCCATTGAAAAAGCTTTTGGACCACCAATGGTTGGTTTTCTTTCAAGCATCAATCAAGTGAGGGTCTTGCTTCCTCGCTTGCTCAATTCTATCCATTTCATACTGCTTGGCTTTGAACCTTTGAGTCTGATCCTGAGGTATTCAACATCTCCTCTATGTGTATTTCTTACCTTCCTATCCAGAACTGTATCTTCCTACAACTCATTAAGATATTCAGGTAACAGATCATCAATAGAAGGCAGTTGACTCTGCTCTTCAAGATCTTCAATTAATGAAGGTTCAAATAGTTTCAAGCTCCCTGCATTAACCACTGAGCAGATGTGCATGTAAGCTGGTAGATCAAGGTGAAAAGCATTCTCACCAATTTTCTCAAGTATCTTGAAAGTCCATACCTTATTGGTTTTAGCTTCTTACCTTCACCTTGCATTCTGTCTTTGTTAATATACAGCCAGACTTGATCACCAACTTGAAAACTCTGCTCCATCCGATGCTTGTCATGCCTTGCCTTGTACTTGGCTTGGCTCTCTTCTAGCTGTTCCTATACTACCTGGTGAATCACTTGGATTTGTTCAATGAACTTGGTTTCCTTGTCCACATCACTGTGTCCATCAACTATTATGTCTTTACCAAAGACAAAATCCAAGGGAGACCTTGGTATCAAACCAAAATAGGTCTCAAAAGGATATCTCTGTGTAGAAGAATGTTTAGCTCGGTTGTAAGCATGCTGCACATAACATAAATGTTCATCCCAAAGTTTTGGATGCTTGTTGCAATAGCCTCTGAGCAACTGGATCACTGTCCTATTGACCACTTTTGTTTGGCCATCTATTTGTGGTTGAAAAGATGTGCTTTTCTTTAGCTTGATGTCCATCAATTCCCACAAACTTGACCAAAATTTCCCAACAAATCAGGTATCTGGATCAGATATTATCGAAGTGGGTAATCCAAAATGAACCCATACATGCTGAAAAAACAACTTTGCAGTTTGTTCATCTGTAATTTGTTTGTTACAAGGTATTAAAATACACATTTTGCTGAACTTATCCACATCAACATATAAATATTCATGACCTTTCCTAGATTTAGGCATTCCTCCAACAAAGTCCATGGAAACACTTTCCCGAGGATGAGAAGGAACTATTAGTGGAGTGTACAAGCCTAGTTGTCTATTGTTGGGCTTGCTTTTAGCACACATGGTACACCCTCTTACATATCTACAAATTGTCTCATTCATTTTGGGCTAATAACAAAATCTTTGTAGCTGTGCAACTATTTTACTTACACCAAAATGACCTGATATTAGAGAAGTGTGTGCTTCTCGAATTATCTTTACTCTTTCAGTTTGTGGAATGCATAGCTTCCCAAAATGATACAAGATTTGGTCCTTAACATGATAATCCAATTCTTCTACTTGTTTGCCTTGACTTAAAGTTGCATATACATCTTTAAAATCTCTTTCTTGAGCATATTGTTCAATGTAGCTCTCATGCAATACTGAATTATGCCTAAGCATAGTAGATGTATTTATAATTGGTCTAGATAAAATATCTGCAACTTTACTGTGTATGCCTTTTTTATATTTGATGACTAAATGAAACTATTGTAGAAAACCCATCCATCTATAGTATCTTCATTGCTGCAACTTAGTTTGGGAGTGTAGATATTGAAGTGGTTGATGATTGGTATGTATAACTGTCTCTTTGCCCATTAAGTAATGTTTCCACTTTTTCACACTCTGTACTAATGCATACAATTCTTTATCATATGTGGGATAGTTACGACTGCGGAATTAAATGTCTTAGAATGATAACATATGGGTTTACCATGCTGCATCAACACTACTCCCATGGCATAGTAACTGGAATCTGTTTCAATCTCAAATGGTCTTTGAAGATCGAGCAGTGCTAGTACTGGTGTTGTACTAATCTTTTTTTTCAAGGAGTCGAAGGCCTTCTACTATTTTCCTCCCCACTGAAACACCTTGTTCAATCCTGTTAAAGCATTTAAGGGAGTTGCAATTAAGGAAAAGTTAGAAATAAACTTTCTCCAATATTGTGTTGCTCCTAAGAAGCTTCTAACTTCTGTAGCAGATTTGGGTTTAGGCCAATTTACAATGACTGCAACCTGAGAGGGATCTATCTTCAATTCACCACTCCCTAATATATGCCACGAATAATTCAAAGATGTTTTGCCAAATTCACAATTTGAGAGTTTAACATAAAGTTTTTCTCTTTTCAAAAACATCTATTGTCTGCTTAAGATGCTTTAAATGTTCTTCCCACGTTTTTCTAAATATAGGAATGTCACCTAGATATACAATAACAAAATCATTAAGAAAAGGTCTAAGCACATCATTCATCACTCTCATGAAAGTAGCAGGAGCATTAGTTAATCCAAAACACATAACCAGCCACTTATACAATCCCTGCTTTGTTTTGAAAGCAGTCTTCCATGCATCTTGCTCTGCAACTTTGACCTGATGATAGCCACTATGAAAGTCTAACTTCAAAAAATAAACAGCTTCTTTCAACTGATCTAATTGATCATCTATGCAAGGAAGGGGATAACAATTTTTTATCGTTATCTTATTCAGTGCTCAGTAATCAATGCACATTCTCCATGAGCCATCTTTCTTTTTCGCCAAAACATTTGGAGACCCACATGGTGATGTGCTAGGTTTTATGAACCCCTTCTTGAGCAGCTCCTGTACCTGCTTCTTGATTTCTGCATTCTCTAAAGCATACAACCTTTTATAATTGTTGCTGCGATTGTTGCTTCATCTCTTGAGTCTGACCCCAAATCCTTTTGAATAACTGCAACAATCTTCTTCTTCTTTCCCTCGAACTTCTTAGGTTTTAGCTCCGGATGTAGAATCTAGCAGTGTTCATCGTCATGCCCATCCTTCTTAAAGTAAGTGCATGAAGACTTTCTTTTCTGTACAATGCATGTGTTCCTCTCTTTCCATTTCTGTTTTCTTTTGTCCTTATTTTTTCTTGCAGTGGGTTGGGATGATCCCCCAACTTCTGGGTTCCCATTCTTACCTCTAACTTCTACATGCGTAGCCAAAACAGATAGCTCATCTATGCTAGTGGGATTAAACATGAGGATAGTGTGCCTCATGTAGCTGTGTAGACCACCTATATACTTCAACAGAGTCTCAGGTGAGTCTAAAGAAATTCCTAGAATCAAAGCTCTTTTCCTAAATTCTTGGGTGTAACCTTATACACTTTGCCCTTTTAGTTGTCGAAGAGTTTTCCAGCTCATCATGGCTTGCTGCATGTAGGCTAGTGGATAGAATTTCTTTTTAATTGCAGAAACAAATTCACTCCAGACAGAAAGAATCTTACCATGTTTCTTCATGTCAGCTTGTGTCCTGCCTTCCCACCATACCAAGGTAGTGCCTCCAAGACATAAGCTGGCTAGCTGAATCATACTTTTGTTTGAGTCCATGCTCTGCACTCTATAATAAACATCAATCTGTCTGATCCAATTATCCAACTTCTATGCATTCAACTCTCCATCATATATTAGTAAATAAAATTTAACATCTAATTTAATCAAAGATGTCTTCTTTTTATTTTCAGGACTATTAGGAGGCACAATAAATTTTTCTTCTTTGCCTTTGCCTTTAGATTGGTCGTGGAGGGGAGATTCTTCTACTCCTTTGACTTGTTTGGAGCTTGATGAATCTTCATCTCTATGTTTCTTAAAGTCCGTAAACATTTCCTCCACCATGGATCTCAGGGTCATAAAACTATCCATGAATTGGGGATCTGATTCCAAGGGATTTTCTTCTGACATTTTCCTCTTAGAATAGACTCTTCCAATTTCTAGGTTAGTTTCAACCAATTCTCATTCTCCTAATTTAAGCTTTCATCTAGTTAGCAGTCAACAACAAAATCTAGCACAAGCTTGTCTAACCTTAGTAACCTAGTGCTTTGATGCCACTTGATCTTGAATTTATCTAGGACAAAGAATTAAAGGTATTACATACTCATGTGCATGGGTGTGCCTATGTTACTTACGCAACGAATCCATAAGATTGCTAGAATACATAGACACTGAGGCAATCAAAGAAAACATAATAGTCAAGCATGTAAACAAACGAAGTTTAATAAGGAGTTCACCCAATGCTCCTGGGCTATGTTTCCTGGTCCACCCTTTCAATGGTGGCCTCTCTATTATGTTTTCAAACAGAGTTTTTACAATAGTGAGCTCGATTCGAGACTCGCTAAACAGAACGAAGTCAGTAGGAATGGAGTTCATAGACTCTCCTTACTAAAACTCAACTGCTGAGGGTCACAATAGTATGATAGGCTTATGCCGAGTAGTTTGCTTGAACCTCTCAAGCCTTCAACGGAGTACACAGACTTTCTGACTCTCTCTCGCTCTATCTGGCTCGATGCTGCCTTAAGGTTAGCTCGGCTTCTACTCTTTCTTCTATGCTATCAGCTTCTTGCACCTTTGTGTGTGCCTCTCCTATGTTTCTGTCAGTTCATGGCTTTAAACCCAGTCTGTTTTTTGACTGCTCATTTTTTCTTCCCGACCTTCTAGTTTCCTTACCTCTGTCCATTCAAATTCCTCTTCTCTACGTCATCATCACTGGGTAACTCCTAGTAGGGACGTGGCCACTTCTTTCCCAATGAACTCGGTGTTAGCTTCCATGAATCATTTTTGATTGGTCGTTAATTTCGTTTGCTTCAAGATCATCTGCAAATCATGAATCGTTTTCCAACTCATCATCCACTTCGAACGTCAAATCCGCTGTCATCTTGCTTTTTGACCTATCAAATCTAGTTAGTCATCAGGACACATCTTTGTCGTTGATCTAGGCCCCCCAGATCCTATGGTTGTCCTTCATATCGGGTAGACAAGTGACATGATGTTTACCCGTCTGATGCAGGCGGTTTTCTCTCTCATCCGCTGGATGCGTGTTGTTTGATGTGTGGCATTAGGCGGGACTCAGTCAAAACTGCTTACTGCCTCGAGGCCTTCCAATATCCTGCCGGTTTGTGGAATATCGCGCTACGGAATTGAAATAGTTACTTTTTCGTTTTTCATAGTGATTTTGAGTCCAGGCACTCCGGGGCTTTCCTTCACTGAGGGGGACACCATGCGATACGTGATTAGCACTAATTGTGTACCAAAAACCACCCCTGTTTCTTGATTTGGCCTCCGGTTTTGCCAGTTTGTGCTAGTGCACGTTACCATGGGCCAATGGTCTGCATTCTCGACTGAGGTTTCTCATTGCTCTGGTCTGGCGACAATCGCAACTGTAACGAGGATTCCTTCTGATATCTTTGATCTTTTCTAGGACTCGAATCTTGTAGCATAATTTGAAACAGTCATGAAAACTTAGAGAGTTTTTAGGATCCAATTTGGATCAATAATAATAAAATAATGGGATCTGAAATACATTAAAATTCTATTAGTTTTCATCCATGTTGTTAAATGTAAAATAAAATCACACTAAAGATTGCTAAAATTCTAATTGTTTTCAACCATAAAATTAAAAAACCATGGCATTATGAACAAATTACATGCCTAAATTAATCAAAATGTCATTATTTGTATATTGAATCAAACATACATTATATCACTAATTTAATGTTTAATTGTAGATATTTTAACAATAAAAATGATCATAATTAAGACATATAATCCAACAACATAAAAATGACTCATAACTTCTGATTTAACATCATATGGAAATCAAAATTTTTATTTCAAGATACGATCCAAACATCAGTTATATAAATTGTCTTAGACAATTATTCAAAATCACTCATTTTTTCTTGCACACCATCATGATTCACATCTTTAGATGAATGACTGAATGTATACAAAGATGTTCCATATTATTCTCTTTCATCAACTAGTCCCCCATCTGAGTCAACATGCATGCCCACCATTTCAGGTTTCAAAATTCTTTTAGATCTACGACTGGTTTCAACGGACTCCCATCTCAACATTGTTCCTTCTGGTAACAACCTTTTGAGAATCTATATCGTTTTGAAGTGAACAGTTCCTCTCTTTGTTAAAATGAAGTCATAAACAAGTATGTCAACGTCCTCCAATTTTAGGACGTCTGTGCGGTGGCAATATATATTTGTACCTTTTTTTTCTCTTTCCCGAATCACCCCACCACCTCCGTGAGCTGTTGGGCCACCAAGGTGGGGCAGAGGCTATCCACAGCCCTCTGTCCCACCGTAGCGACCTAATGATCCGGGGGGGTGGCGGGACTAGGAGTCACCCGCCACCCTCATTGGCCATTGGGCCGCCAGGGTGGGTTAGAGGGTTGCAGAAAGACTTCGCTCCACCTCGGTAGCCCAACGACCCGCTGAATCACCTCACCACCCTCGCGAGCCATTGGGCCACCAAGGTGAGGTGGAGGGCTGTGGATAGCCCCCGCCCCACCATGGCAACCTAAAAGCCTGCAAGGTTGGTGAGGTGATTCCAAGAATAACCTCGCCACCTCCGTGGGCCATTGGGCTGTCGGGGTGGGGCAGAGGGCTGCAGATAGCCTCCACCCCACTTCTGTGGCCCAAAAGGCCTACAGGGATAGCTGGGTGATTCCCTGAACCACCCTGCCACCCCTGCGAGCCATTGGGCCATTAGGATGGGGTGGAGGGCTGCGGACAGCCTCCACCCCACCGTAGTGGTGCAACAGCTTGCGAATGTGGTGATGTGATTGCAAGAACCACATCACCACCCCTGTGGGTTGTTGGGATGCCACGGTGGGGAGGCGGTTGTCCACAGCCCTATGCCCCACCCTAGTGGCCAAACAGCTTGCGGGGGTGGTGGGGCGATTCCCGATAGCTTCTGCCCCACTCCTATGGACCAACGGCCTATCGGGTGGTAGGTCAATTGCGGGAATCGCCCCGCCACTGTTATAGACATTTTTGTGACTAACAACATTGAGCATGAAATTTCCATAATCCAAGGGATCCAAAGTCCCTAAAAGAGTTGTTCCTGCCCCTAAAGGAACAAGGTCAACCAATGACAGCTTCTCCCAAAAGATCTCCACCAAAAACTACTCAGAAACAGTCAATTCAGGATCAATTCAGATGCTCTAATGGCTGCCTGCGTTGCAATGCACCCCAGTACACTAGCTAGGTGCGATGTAATGCACCTAAATGCACTACCAGGGTGCGCTGAGCGAGAAATTCCGAATAGCAGTGTCATTCCGCGAGGTGTATAGACACTAGAAGCTTCCAGAATCTTCCTCAATGACACTTGCCTCAATGAATTCGACCAGTGATTAGTAAGAGGCTCTCAGCCTCCAAGTGGAAGCAAGAACTGACATAGAGAAGCCACAAGTCAAAAAATAAGCTGACTCATCCTCTCTGCTTACATCTATATATGGATCCCTCATCCCAGAGATCTAGGAGGCTGGAATTTTGTACTTTGCAGAGAATTGCTATTGGTTTGAGATTGAGATTAGTGCATTGGGTGATTTATGCTTTGTTGGAGGAGAGGAAGGGATTCCTTTGCTGGGGGGTAGATGCTGGATCGGGACTCACATGGTTGTATCTCCTCTTGGACTTTCTTATCATATCAATAAAACTATTTGAGTTTCTCCTATATGCCTGTATATCAATGATGCTTTGTTATATTTGCATGTTTAGTTTATATCTGATCCTAAACTAGTTATGAATGTAAATCTATGTCTTTTGTGTAGTTTCTCTCTTCTGTGATCTTGCAGGAACTTGGTGAAGCTGGACCAGTGAGAAAGCAGGCAGCGGGAAACGAACAAAGAGGAGAACGAGTGGATAAACAAACTAGCGAAAGACACATGTTAGTTACATCCTTATTCTCCATTTACATTTCATAAAGAAGAATACGAAGATAGTTTTCCTTGTTTGTTGCTAAGGCACTATCACACCTTAGAGTGGGATAGGGGCATTCTGAATGGATACTTTTCCCAACAACAAATTGGCGACTCCGCTGGGGATCGTATCTAGTTAGTTCATTTATGTTTCTATTGTTGTTCTTCTCATAAACTCAGGAGTGTCGAATCGAACTGCAGTTGCCATTTTCAAATGCAAAGTAGAGATCTGCTACTCTAGTCCATTCGCTGGGCCTGTTTATGATCTGAACAGCTGATCCACAAATGCTCTAATAGCCCTTTGTGATAGCTTTTAGTCCTCCTTTAAATCATCCCTCTAATTGTACCTAATTGATAGCTTTTATCCAGCCAAAAACCGTAGATTAAACTGCAAACCGTGACCCAGAACCTAGAGACAATTCTTGTTTCTGCTTCAGCGCAGGCTCTGTGAAGAGGTTGTGCATTTCAACGCAGGTCTCGAGAGGGATACCTGCGCTGCAATTCAGTTTCTTTGTGCAAGGGGTGCGTTGATCAGCCTTGGCCTTGTACAAATGTGGTTCTCTACTTCTTTTTGCTCAGTTTTATCTCCGTTTTTTGCAGCCTGTTATCAGTGCGTGTACCTATCTGAAACCCCTTTTCCTTGCCTTAATTCCACCTCAGTTGTATAAAAGAAATTGTTTTTGTTTTTGTGTATTTGTTACATCATTTGCAGTTTCCCATTACAAAAGTAAACTAGTCATACTGTCGCCCTTAGATCTAGACCTGTCGTAAGTGTCGTTTTGATCTTAGGAGTGAGTTTGTTTGCTCTTCACAGTTGATTACGCTTTTACTTTTGTCTTTTGGTTTGAATTTATGAATTTCTAAGTGTCGAAACAAGTATTTACTTCAAAATCATAAAGTGTCGTAATCGTCTTTTTGATTTCGAAAGAAGCTTGTTTGTGTTTTTCACTTGAAATCGAATTCAAATTTGTACAACAGCTTTCTTTTTAGGCATCAATATTAAGAAAGTGAAAACAAATACATGCATATGTGCATTTTCATTTTGACAGTTTGTATGTTGATTTAGGAAAAGTGCATTTACAGTGTGCTCTATGCTCTTTGAGAAAAGATTGTGTCTTTCTTTTCCCCTTGTAGCTAGGATTTTCATTGTTGAAAAGATATAAAAGATTTCTTATCATCTTTAGACTGCATTTAGGAATTGTATATACATCTCGTGCTGATCCAAAAAGGCAAACTTCTAAGAAAGATCAACTTAAAATAAATTGAATGAAATTAACAACGCTTTGTAACTTAACCCACAACATAGAGGTCTAGGCTAGAGACGTGTTCCGGCGTCGTAAAACCTGGTCATTGGTCGCCTCACTGATGGTTGCGTGATTCCTCCGGAAGTTACGATAAGTGCTAGTACGGATTGTGCTCCCTCGTACCGTCGAGTATATATTGGGAGACCCCTATAGGCATAAAACCTTTATCCATAGGAAGCCGTGTCGTCCGCCCTACTGATCGGAATGCACTGAACACAACATTCAGGAAGATTGACCGCCCGTACCTTAAAAAGTATTCTGCGGTTTTGCGAAAAGTTTGGCACACCCTCTACCTAGAACTCCAGAGCAGTCCCTTTCGTTCCTTTTCAGACTCCTTAACGGAAAAGGACCATCTGAGCACTTGTCACTTCAGGCTCATTAAAAATCGAAGGAGACTAGAGTCATCTTTTGCTTTTTCTCGACTCTTTAAAATTGAAAAAGCAAGTTGTGTCTAAAGCGTCTAAAAACTAATTTAATTCGGAAACACACTTTCCCCTTTTTGTATTTTAGTTGATCGAGTAATCCGCAATCGTGGAAGAAAGTCAATTGAAACCTCGTCATTCGCGGAGGCTTACGAGTCAACAGTCTTTGTCTCCGGAATCGAAAACAGTACGGACAAAGCGAACTCGTTTAACCGGTTCGAAATCTCCTATCAAAGTTAGAACAAGTGTTCCAACGACATCCGAGATTCCTGTTACTCCAAACATTTCTGGAAACCCTACCTCTATAGAAGAAGTTCTACAGCCACAGAGGGATAGTGATACTGATCCTAGTTTGAGAGCAAACACTTGTGTTACCGAACCAGTTCCATCTGCAACCGGTTCGGAGAGTCTTGTTCCTAGAACAACTATCACTGTCGATTCAACCCCTTCTTCGGCACCAGAAATATTTTATGGACCTGACGGTCTTCCCCTTCCACCTGGTTTGATTGCGATAGAGGAAATTGTAGAAGATCCGCAAGCAAGTACTCCAACACATTTTGGAGTCGAGGTCACTCTATTTCCTTCGACATCAGAAGTTAGTCTACCACCAATGGAAGTTCTTGTAGAATCGCTAGGTAGTCTTTTGGATAGACTCAAAATGTCTGAACAACCGTCAACATCTAGGACTGTGTTGACTCACACAGCGACAACAGAACTCCCTGCCGTCACTCCGACAATGTTTTCCGGTGTACCATCTATCCCGACTAGCTCACAACAGCTAGAAGGAGTCCATCTAGGGGCTATTTCGACAGTATGGTCTGTTCTTGTTTGGTCCTCCAGAATAATATCCGACAACTCTTATGTTGAGACTCGACAAATTGATCCATTTGGAGGTCAATTTGGGCAATCCAGTCCCCAAGGGCAGATAATCCCCTTGAGTTCCGGATTACCACCGTATGGGGGGCAGTATGCCCTTTCATTACACCCTCTGGGAGGATACCCATACGGGAGTTCACAACAGTATTCAGGTTATACTGGAGTTACGTCAAGTGGTTGGGTACCTATACTACCCCAACAACCAAGAGTTGTGTATTCTATGCAACAATGTGTACCTATGTCGAACATCCCGACTACACCGACTATTGTAACAGTGTCACAAGTTCAAACGCTGCCTGTTGTATGTCAACCTCAGATTTCTCAGCTTGTAATGCAACAGCCCCTTCACCCTATGACTCAACCACAATCGCCGACTGGTGGGGCGACACAGGTCCACATGGGTACAATTACCCCACACCCTGGTCCAACGGTTAGTATAGCGCAACAGAACATGGCTTCGCGACCATGGTTGGTGCAATACCAACAACCACAATTCCAACAAGTATACCAAGGTTCTGAGCAGCAGATCTTTGCGAACAGTGGACAACCGTACATTCAAAACGGCCAAAATCAACCACTTTACAGTGGTCAAGTCCACCAACCGTATCAGTCATACCAGCATCAACTACATTATGCTGGTATGCAAAGGCCAACTGCTCAGGCAATTCCATCGTATCCTGGGTATGCTTCACCTAACCTGAATCAACAGTTACCATTCGTGGCAACTTTAGAGTTACCCGATTTACACCGGTTAACAAACAATCCAATTGCTTACTCCCCTTGTTGGCCAGCGATTCCTCATAAACTTCCATCAGACATTCCTAAATTTAATGGAAATCTAGGTGAAGACCCATCGAATCACATGATGACATTTCATCTATGGTGTTCATCAAACACCCTAAACGATGATTCGATAAGGCTTCGCCTTTTTCAGAGGACGTTAACGGGTCCAGTGGCAAAATGGTATATTGAATTGCCTAGATCTTCGTTCGACAATTTCAGCACCTTAGCCACGACTTTCTTAACCCATTTTCAATTACCTATAAGGTATGAAACGGGAACGGAAATCTTAACCAACTTCAAACAGACAACGGCCACTCACATATCTGATCATATACATGAGTGGCGACGTCGTCGTAGGATGGTAAAAACGTATGTTCCCGATCAGCTATTAGCTGAATGGTTTATCAAGTCATTACTTCCTGCCATAACGGAAGATGTGGAAAAGGGGGGAGTCGTAACAGAAGAGCAAGTTATCGCTCGTGCGCAATATCTAGACTTGGTCTATACTCAGTCTGGCACGCTATACGACAAAATACCTGATGCCCCTAGACCGGAATTCTTGATTCCTCCTCCTCCTAAATCAAACAATGACTCTCATGCCGACGATGTCATGATTGGCACGACAAACGCGAAATCGACAAAGGCTACGTCCAAGAAAACCCGTAAGATTTCAGATCAAAATGCAAAAGACGAAATTCTTGCTTCGGAAGTAAATGTCGTATCAGCAGATAAGGGCAAAGAAACCAAACAACCAGGAAGCAAGAAGAAACAAAGCAAAGGGAAGAAGAAGAAACAGGGTGAGTCATCTCCTGAAAAAACTTCTTCAGACCCTCCTGGAAATAGGAAACCCCCCTTTGGGTGTCAGATATGTGATGAGAATCACTGGACAAGAGAATGTCCATACAAAGTTGAGCTTAAGAAATTCTTTAAAAGTTCGCAAACCTCAGTTGTGTTAACTGATCCGTTTCCAAATCCAGGAACAAATCTGGTTGATAGTGGAAATGCTTCCCCGTCGCAAGTGCTAATGTTGTCGATTTTGAAGCAACAAAATGATGATTTGATTTCGACAAGGAACAAAGATTACGGGAATCCGCAGTTGCCGAACGACAAGGACAAAGATCAACCAAGTAGTTCGACAACAACTTCGACAGAAGTTGTACCACCCATCATTCCTGAATTAACAATAAAACTGCCAAAGGGAGTAGTACATAAGTGGACATTTAATCCTCGTGCCAAAGCAGTGCAGCATTATAACATAGTGGAAGATTTGACCCAATCGCCATCCACTATGTCGACTCTTGAAGTACTACAAAATTGCCAATCCCAAAGGCAGGCTTTGTTATCGGCCATTGGTGGGGTTGATCCTAAGGATTCCAATCTTGTATTATTTGACCACAAAGGATACGATCCTCAGTTACCAGCCCAACTAGCTTTCCTTATTCAAGTGAAAGCCCTCAACAAAACTGTTCATCGAACAATTATTGATGAGGGGGCATCTACATGTATTATGTCGATGAGTTGCTGGAAAACTTTAGGATCTCCATCCTTGTCGCGATCTTCGACGACATTAAAAGCGTTCGACGGAAGGACATATACCCCATATGGTATCCTAAATAACTTGAAGGTTGAACTAGGGGGAAAAACAGTAGAAATAGATGTTGAAGTCATCGATGGGAATCTTGATTACAACATCCTGCTAGGAAGACCGTGGATATATGCCATGGCAGCTGTTGTGTCGACCTATTTTAGAAAGATTGCATTTCCCTTTCAAGGAGGGATTACAATCGTCGACCAACAAAACTTCCTCCCCAATGGTTCACAAGTTACAGGAAGCATTCCATGGAAGCCCCCATTCGCTTCAGAATATCGGAGTAGGCCTACTAAAAGATCCTATACTAATGGGAACTTTCGCTCTTCCACCTCGAATCAACTTGGCGGAAGTAGCATTGATAGGAACCTGCAATATGATATCTTCCACGAAGATCTCAGAAGACGATATCAACATGGATCATGCAATGGTTTTGCCCCCAAACCCAATAGATGTATTTTACCAATCAATGTTTCTAGCATGGGAAGCAAACCCAAATCAATGCTCATCAAGCGTTTGGGTAGATAGGTCTAGAGAATATGATACCCCTTCAGATCCTTGGTCGCAAGTGTATGGAACAGACGAAGGAATTGTACAATCAATGTTGATTGAGGGGGCACCATGGAATGATTGCCACCATCGTTCCCTTCTTCCAGATTATGAAGAAGATACTCAAGGTGACCTTTATCACCCTTCAGTTTTTGAATTCCTATCAAATACTATAAATACGGTGGATTCCGAGCGAAACGTATCCAATATTGAAGAGACCATAGCCATAAATATCTCGACTAAAACGGATGTTGTAGAGAATATTTATGTCGGAAAATGTTGTTCTCCTTCAGAACTGGAAATATATAACGCTATTTTTCGCGAATTCAGAGATATCTTTGTTTGGTCATATGATGAAATGCCAGCCATTGACTCGAGTATCGTTGAAGATGAAATTAAGATGTATCCAGATGTCAAACCAGTACGACAGCGGCTCAGGCAAGTGCATCCCAAGAAAGTCGTTGCCATTAAGGCAGAAGTTGAAAAACTTCTCCATGTTGGTTTCATCTACTCGGTTCCTCTAACCGATTGGGTATCGAATATTGTCCCTGTTATGAAGAAACAAGGGACAATTAGAGTGTGTGTCGATTATAGGGATGTAAATCAAGCTTGTTCGAAAGACAACTACCCTACACCCTTCATCGACCAGATAATTGATGAATGCACCGGATGCGAAGTATTTTCATTCATGGATGGATTTTCCGGGTATAATCAAATAAATATCCACCCACAGGACCAGTCAAAGACTGCATTCATTTGTCCGTGGGGCACATTCGCATATCGAAAATTACCCTTTGGTTTGAAGAACGCAGGGGCGACCTTTCAAAGGGCAACGAATTATGCCTTCCATGACATCAAAAACATCGTTCAGCCATACCTTGACGACCTTCCGGCTCATTCGCAAAAGCGAACTGATCATCTGTAGCATTTAAGAGCGATATTTCTACGTTTCTGACACTACAAGATACGACTCAATCCGCACAAATGTGTATTTTGTGTCGGTTCTGGTTGTTTACTTGGCTTTGTAGTCTCCAAGGATGGGATTCGTCTCGACCCCTGCAAGGTCAATTTGCCTCCACCTTCAAATTTGCTTCAGATTCAGAAACTCCAAGGGAAAGCAAACTTTCTGAGGAGGTTCATTCCAAATTACGCCGAACTTGCTAAAGGTTATACACGTATTTTGAAAAAGGAGGTACCCTTCGTCTGGGATCAGGTTGCGCAAGCTTCCTTTGATGCTTTAAAAGATTCCTTAATAAAAGCATCATTAATGTACACCCTCGATTATCAAAGAGATTTTAACCTGTATCTGGCTGCAGCAGATACAACCATCGCAATGGTTTTAGTTCAAGAAGTCGATGGAATTGAACACCCTATATATTATTTAAGTAGAAACTTAAATGATACAGAAAGAAAATATTCTTATGTTGAAAAACTAGCGCTTGCAGCTGTTCAAGTGATACAAAGATTTCGACACTATGTCCTCTTTCGAAAAACTACCATTCTATCAGATTGCAACCCCATGACTTATATATTGTCGCGACAGATGCTGGGGGGAAAATGCTCAAAATGGATAGCAATCCTTCAATAGTTTGATCTGGAATTTGTAAAATCCAAATCAAAGAAAGCTCTAGTTTTCGCAGAATTATTGTGCGATCTCCCATCGTTGTCCAACGATGAAACATCCGAAGAATCGATCGTGGATGAGAATTTGTTTCTGATATCTACAAGCAATGAGTGGTATAGAGATATAATAATTTATCTCCAAACCGAAAAGTTTAGGCCTAACACTTCTCACTCTGAACAGAAACGTATACGATACCAAGCGAAAGACTACATGATCGTCGGTGATACGCTTTACTGTCGTGGTATTGATACAGTTCTGAGAAGGTGCCTCACCCATGAGGAGGCCGAAAAAGCCCTAAATGAGTGTCATTCAGGGGCCTGTGGGGGGCATCAATCTGGATATGCTATAACATAAAAAATCTTACGAGCAGGATACTTCTGGCCAACTATGTTCAAAGATTGCATAACCGCAGTGAGAAGTTGCCATGCTTGTCAAATTTTTGATAGCAAAACCAGAAGACCTCCCGCACCTTTACAGCCAATAATAGTTGTTGGGCCTTTCGCCAAATGGGGCATCAATTTCATGACATTAACCCCACCTCGACCAGGGGGCATGGGTATATTATAGTCGCCGTTGACTATTTTACCAAATGGGTCGAGGCGATACCTACATTAGATAACACTGGTGAAACAGCTGCCCTTTTATTTTTCAATCATGTAGTCGCCAGATTCGGCGTACCACAGGCTATAGTCACAGATCATGGATCGCATTTTCGCAATCACATGATGCTCGAATTAGCTGCCAAACTAAGATTGTCTCACGACAGCTCTACTCCGTATTATCCGCAAGCCAACAGACAAGTTGAAGCGATCAACAAGGTCCTAAAGCGTATGTTGCAAAGGATGATTGGAGTTCACAAAAGAAGGTGGCACCTAATCCTGTACTCAGCCTTGTGGGCTTACCGAACATCGGTAAGGAATGCGACCGGGTTCACACCCTTCCAACTGGTATATGGCCTGGAAGCAGTCTTGCCAGTCCAGTGCGAAATCTCGTCTCTTAAACTCGCAATCGATCTCCTCCCTGGAACTTTAGAAGAAGAGGCCCGTTTCTTGGAATTAATCCAATTGGATGAAAACTGTCGTGTTGTCGCTTTGGCTAACGCAGCCCATAAGAAACGAGTCAAGGCACAGTTCGACAAAAATGTCAAACCCCGTGTCTTCTCAGAAGGTGACTTGGTCTTGCTTTACGACCAAGAATCCGATAAATTGGGAGCAGGTAAATTTAATTCTTTATGGATGGGCCCCTATATTGTTAAACGAGTGTTAGCAAAAGGAGCCTATGAGTTAACGGATTATGACAGAATTCCACTGGCGCAACCTCATAATGGGTTGTACCTCAAGCATTACTATGCTTAAATAGTAACCAATATGCTTTTGTTGTATTTTGTTTTCGCTAAAGTGGTCGTTTTGATCGAGTAATCCACCTTTTTACATTTATTGCAGATGTCGAACATTTTGGAGACATGTGTGGGATATGCCGACGGAGCGAGGCGTAGTTCGCGGAACCTGTCCTCCGCAGCCTGGGCCATTTTTGATCCAAGCGGCGAGTTAGTAAGTTTCAGAGGTGTATGTATTGGTCAATCAACGAATAACATCGCTGAGTATAGCGCGTTGATAGAACTTCTCTCTGATGCCATCACCCATGGTATACGCCGACTAATCGTCAGGCTAAACTCACAACTCGTAATACTACAACTCAATGGTATATATTCCGTCCGAAATCCAGCCATGTATCGCATGTTCCTAAGAGTTAAGATTTTGGAAAGACAATTTGGTTTGATTCAATACCAACATATTTCGAGAAACTTAAACACATTAACCGACTCATTAGCAAACTATGTGTTAGATAGACATTTGCGACATTTATAAAAATAAAACACATCATCAATGTTTTACATGTGGATCATACAACTCAACTAGAATAAAACCCCGAAAATCAAAATATATATATAGCTGTGTATGGTTTACATATAATGTTCTGTAACCAAGACAAAATTGGTCACATGACCCAAAAACTCAAAATGCTAGGGGGCACCCTAGTCTAATGATGCTTGTGATAGCAAGTCACAGCCTGTGCGATCATGCGTAAGAGACGAGTCCATCGTCTAGGCACACCAGTAGTGTGCCGCTGCAACTGTAAAGGTAACTCGTCGATCCTCACATCTGGAATACCAAGAGTAAGGCTCTCAACCTGCTCCTGCATGGCTGTGAGAGTCTCGGCCACATCAAGGACACGAAGGATAACCCTCCCAGCGGCCTCTCCTGCTGCGGCAACGGCTGGCACTCTCAGGTGAACTACTGGACGAACAGGACCAACATCTGCATGCACACATGAGTTTGATTAAAAGTCTTGATAGAATAAAGCACAAGGAAATTATAAATAAAAAATGTAAACAGTGATATGGTCGAAGATTTTACCAAAGAGCGCCGAGAATCGTCCATAGAATCTCCCGAAATCAGCTGATGAAAATCAAGGGGGAAGAGACACCTCCAAAGCTCCAACAAGCCAAGTTCAAATGAAATTGTAAAATGAGAGGTAAAAACACTTTTTAATTGCTTTTTACGTAGTTCAAAGTAAAATATTAGCGTTTTAATCTCATTTTCAAGCAAATGTTATTCATTTTTAACTAGTTTGATGCAACAATTGAAAGTACAGTACTATCTTTGAAAAGGTAAAGATATTTATGGTAAAAAATCAAAACTAGACCATGTTATCGAGCAGTTTTAGCACATAGTTCATGCTCGTTAAAAAATAAACATAAGATCGAGCAGTTTTAGCACATAGTTCATGCTCGTTAAAAAATAAACATAAGATCGAGCAAGTGTTTCAATCCGCATTTAATCTCGTTAAAAAATGAACTATCCTCCGGTAAATAGCCACCTTGAATGTAAATTTATCAGCCATTAAAGCCTTGGTCGTGTTTGCACCGCCACCTCCACTTTTCCATTGGCCGATCATTCACCTCCATTTGATTGTTTACCCATTTTGAGGAACAGCTGCGAAGAGTGATTTCACTAGCCATCCTTGTGACACTGCTGTGATTAGAAAATTCCAACCCTTACTTGGAATCAGCTGCTACCCGTCTTATCACTCGTTCCTCAAAAGACGAGTCTTCTTTAAGCTCTTTTCATCTGACTCGTAAAATATGAAAAGATTGCCGAGTTTTGGCCTTCCAGCTCGTTAAAGCAACCGGAAGTGCTATCCCTCCTCTAGATTTTAATCTTTTTGGACCTGAGGGATTATTGCACAAAAAGATTGAGCGCTTGTTTTGTTCGGCTCGTTAAAACTATCGAAAATTCATCCCTTCTGTATTGTTTTATACTTTTTCAGACTTAAGGGATTAGATGACAAAAAAGGACTTCCAGAGTTATCTTTACGTAGCTTTTCAGACTCTCTAAAAATGAAAAGGACCGAGTTATCTTTGTCGTTAGACTCGTTAAAAAGATTAATAGCGACAAACTTGTCTTTAGACGAGAACGAGTTTCACTATCGCTAGGCTCGTTAAAACATAGCGATGGGTTTGCCCGAAGGGCAAATTATAGAACAAGCATATGTTATCCTCCTCAAGCTTGAAAAAAATAAAGAGGTACTGGTCAGCAATGACTTGGGAAAAATTGGGAAGAAACTCAAAGAACTTTTATTGGTAGCAAGTCGCTCTTGAACATGACACTTCCACTCCGTTCCTGAGTCGGGTTGGGTTGTTTCATTCACCGGTCACATCACCATGGTCTCGCCATACCATCCATCTTTGGGGTAAATGCTACCACTCCATCACATAAGTGTCGCCGATATGTTCAAGAGAAGTCATCCAGAGAAGTCACCCGTGTCCCATCCACTACCATACGTTATACTCCATCCTTTCATGACCGCCACCCTGAACCATATATCATCAGATCGTTTTCACCTCCATAAAAATCATTTGCTCCATTGCGTGTCACTGATGTGGGATACATTAAGGCCCTCCTTTGACGGGTCGCTTCTTGTCGACATCAACTCATTATCCAAGAAGTTGATCTAGGAACACCCCCTTCAGTACTTTGAAGCCTGCATGCCTCAATGGCAAGTTTCTCACTTCTGGCGATAGGTATACATCAATGACCTTCGACCGAAATATTTTGCGTGGTGTTTGATGCCAAGTCCTTTATTCACACCACGTGAATTGTACTGCAGTACCTTGAGTGTCACTATCATTATCGGTGATTCCTCTCGCGCTTGTTAACAATTTACATCATTGACTGGTAATCAAGCGATGTCTTTCCATGTTCGACTTCAAAACATTTCTCACATGGATCGACTTGTACCTAGAGTGAAGATCAGACGAGATTGAAGACCCCGGATCTAGTTTCATCCATCCGGGCTACGATATATATTCAGGAAAAATAAATAGATTGACATGTACAGCATTGCAGCACAGATAATCATCCTACCAAAAGGATGATGATTTCATCAGAATCATCAGTCTACCATCAGACGATTGTCTGTCCGATGTACATAAAAATGAATTTATAAATCTGAGCATGGGAATGCACGCTTCAGCTAGATCATGAAAACAGTATGAAAAATAATGTATTGTATTCTATCTTATTACAGGTCTCCTCCCAGCATTGAAAGAACTTCGGATCCTCCTAATAAAGAATTTCACCCGATAAACGACCTCATACTTTAGGGGGCAACTGTTATAGACATTTTTGTGCCTTACAGAATTGAGCATGAAATGTCCATAATCCAAGGGATCCAAAGTCCCCAAAAGAGTTGTTCCTGCCCCTAAATGAACAAGGTCAACCAATGACAGCTTCTCCCAGAAGTTCTCCACCAAAAACTACTCAGAAACAATCAATTCAGGATCAATTCAGATGCTCTACTAGCTGCCTGCGTTGCAATGCACCCCAGTACACTAGCTAGGTGCGTTGCAATGCACCTAAATTCACTACCAGGGTGTGCTGAGTGATAAATTCCAAATGGCAGTGTCATTCCTCGAGGTGTATAGACACTGGAAGCTTCAAGAATCTTCCTCAATGACACTTGCCTCAATGAATTTGACCAGTGATGAGTAAGAGGCTCTCAGCCTCCAAGTGGAAGCAAGAACTGACAGAGAGAAGCCACAAGTCAAAACATAAGCTGACTCATCCTCTCTGCTTACATCTATATATGGATCCCTCATCCCAGAGATCCAGGAGGCTGGAATTTTGTACTTTGCAGAGAATTGCTGTTGGTTTGAGATTGAGATTAGTGCATTGGGTGATTTATGCTTTGTTGGAGGAGAGGAAGGGATTCCTTTGCTGGGAGGTAGATGTTGGATCGGGACTCACTTGGTTGTATCTCCTCTTGGACTTTCTTATCATATCAATAAAACTATTTGAGTTTCTCCTATATGCTTGTATATCAATGATGCTTTGTTATATTTGCATGTTTAGTTTATATCTGATCCTAAACTAGTTATGAATGTAAATCTATGTATTTTGTGTAGTTTCTCTCTTCTGTGATCTTGCAGGAACTTGGTGAAGCTGGACCAGTGAGGAAGCAGGCAGCGGGAAACGAACAAAGAGGAGAACGAGTGGATCAACAAACTAGCGAAAGACACAGGTTAGTTACATCCTTCTTCTCCATTTACATTTCATAAAGAAGAATACGAAGATAGTTTTCCTTGTTTGTTGCTAAGGCACTATCACACCTTAGAGTGGGATAGGGGCATTCCGAATGGATACTTTTCCCAACAACAGCCACCCCCGTGGGTTGTTGGGCTGCAGGGGTGGGGTGGAGGGGTGCGGATAGCCTCTGCCCCACCCCCGTGGGTTGTTGGGCTGCCAGGGTGGGGCGGAAGCTATCCGTAGCCCTCCGCCCCACCCCCATGGGTTGTCGGGATGGGACGGAGGCTGTCCGTAGCTCTCTGCCCCACCCTGGTGACCCAATGGCTCACGGGGGTGGTGGGGGAATTCCCATAGTCACCCTGCCACTCTTGCAGGCCGTTGGGCAGCTGGTGTGGGGCAGTGTTTATCTGCATCCCTCTGCCCCACCCTAGCAACCCAAGGGCCCGTGGGGTTGGTGGGGGGATTCTCGGAATCACCTCGCCACCCTTGTGGGCCATTGGGCTGTCAAGGTGGGGTGGAGGTTGTCTGTAGCTCTCCGCACCTAGAATCCCCCCACCAACCCCGCAGGCCATTGGGCTATCAGGGTGGGGCAAAGGTTGTTCGTAGCCCTCTACCCCACCCCGACGGCCCAACAGCCTGTTAGGGTGGTGGGGTGATTCCCAAAATTACCCAGCCACCCCCACAGGCCATTAGGTCACTGGGGTGGGGCAGAGGCTATCCGCAGTCCTCCACCCCACCCTGGTAGTCCAACGGCTGGGTGGGGCTGAGGTTGTCCACATCCCTAGCCCCACACGGACGGCTCAACAGCTTGCGGGGGTGGCGCGACAATTCCAGGAATTCACTGATAGCATTAAAAGTTGTTGGGAATTCAGATAAAGGATTAATAAAGAATCTCATCACAAAACCAAACGTCGGTAAGCCGTTTTCTTTCTCCTCTAGCAGGAAATGTGGTGCGATATCATTGGCTTCGATAAGGACACAAGGAAGCATGTGATTGGCATCGATAAGGACACATGGTAGCATCTAATTAGCTTTGATAAGGGACAAGTGGCAGCTAACGTCAGCATGATGTGGTAGTATGACAAGACATGTGGTAGGCATATTCAACCATATTGGGTTGTCTAATGAGTCATAACCAGGTGACACATGTCACCTCTAAGGAGTCGCCACATGGTAATGATGACATCATATCGGAAGTCGGTGATCGAAATATTGTATATTTTGGATCTCTAAAACAGATCAATTGTTGGAAATATCTGATATAGAGGGATTTCGATATGGGTTGGTACATGGTCATAAAGACTCAAAGAACCAAACGCGTGGAGTTCGGGCTGAGCACTGAGAGTTATGGGCTGTATTGAAAGTGGGAGTAACACAACTCCAAAGTTAAATACCTGGTTCGAAACTTTCAATGGGAGGGGCTCCGATATTTGGCTAGCGCATGGTCAAGAATAACTTAATGAAACAAGGGCATCAAGCACTTAAGAAAGCAAAAATATTGCCTAGTAGGATAAAAAATGCTCTAGCACCTCAAGGCTAAGTGGTAGGTCATGGCCCGCTATCTTATAGTGAGAAACGTGGGGAGGTCAGTAATCAAAATATTAGAGTACTACACCACTATGAATATTGTGATATGTTATTGCTCTGAAAAGGAATTATAGAGATTTAAATTCGTAGGGGTTCACAACTACGATATTGAATGTGGAAACAAAGGAGTTGGTCACAGGATTAATGATGATTATCAAAGATCATTGGGTTAAGATAGCAAGGACCACGATCTTCGAGAAAGAGTGTTGGGTCTACCTTGAGGTTAGGCAAGTTATCTCTATGTTCTAATGCATATCTCACTAAGTTAAGTAGATGAATGGCTCAACTACCATAGAACTGATGTAGATAGGTCAAGATGGTTCATGGCATCATATGGAATAGTAGAAAACTCTGAGACAAGGCAACGAGAACAATTATCTTGGTTGGAGTGTGCAGGTGAACTGAGAATTAATTCACAGTATGGAGAAATAGTCAAGTTCACATTCTCATGGTTAATGCAATGGTAGAGGCTAAGTTAGATGTGACAATAGAATGGTAGAAGAATGTCGAGGTACACTCACACAATGTGAATGCAGGACCAAGTGACAAAACCGATCGGGTGGCAACAAAGGAACAAAATTGAGGAGCTCAGATGAGGAAACTAGGGGGAAGCAACATAGTTTCCAGATAGCTAAGTGGAAAAGCTCTAAGAGTGTGCACTACTGTGTAAAGTTGAGAGAGAGCTAGTTCTGCAGAAAAAGGCTAAGAATTCTTATACAGAGGTAAGAGACCCCGAGAGTGGTGTTGTTGTGAGTAAAGGTTGAAAGTTTCGTATGCTCTTTATGAGAAAGGTCATATTTTCTTGTGCTTTGAAAGAAAGGCTGAAGGTGCCCATGCAGAGGAAGAAGGCTCAGGGTTGAGCTTGTGCTATGAAGAAAAAAATTCTAAGAGCTGAGTGCATGCCGATGAAGACTAGAGACAAAGTTGTGTGGATAGTAATGAGTGATTATTATTGAGCATCTCAATGGGTTGTCGTAAAGTGACGAGACTGAGCAGCGAACAAAGCTAAGATCATGCATAATGGTTGCCATTTACAAAGAACATTTAGTTCTCATTTGAGTGTGGGTTGGTGCCTACATATGAGAATTTGGTGCTTCCATCTCTAGTGGGTGCTTGAGAAGGCTTGGGGGTTGGTGCCTCCTGCAATTTGGCTTGCGAAAATCCAAGGAGCTGCAAGTTGGTTCTCGTAACAAATCCATGAGGTCGGTCCCTCACATGGTGCTTCTGGTAAGCTGGACATGTGTCTACAAAAAGAGGGATTTGGTTCTTCCTTCTAGTCAATGCTAGCAAACAATTAAAGGGATTTCTTGCTTCCTATGAGTGGGTGCTCACAAAACAGATTGATGTAATAGAGTAGGTGCTCTTATTTATGTCAATAACAATAGCAAGATTTGGTGGTTTTTTTCCTAAAACGGTTTCCACATAAAAACATTGTGTCTCATGGGTATTATATTGATGGTGTGTATGCTTGTATGTTGATTTCATGTTGCTTACATATTACATATTGTTGTTCATTATATGGATGGGTTCCAATCTTGAATAAGGAAAATAAATAAGCATAAGAATGAAAAATTAGCCTTAATATTGAATCACCCCCCTCTCAATATTATCATTGTTTCCAAAAACTATGCCATTTCTAGGAACATTTGAGCTAAACACATGGGGCATAATATCCTTCAAAGTCTAGGACTCCTGAGGCAGCATAGTCATCTTTTTATCGTATCTCCACTAAGCCTAGCGCTATAGTGATTCTCTAAAGAATATTATAGTAACCATGGGATCCCCCCTTAATAACATGTGAATCAATGATAACATCTGTTGCTTCCATACTTATTTATATTTTAGTTGGAATTAATGCCAACACACCAAGTGTCACCAACTATAAAAAAAAACAATCAATGCCAATTGTCCAACAATCTCCCCCTCTAGTATTTTTGGCAACACACTATGCTCCCCATAAGGCATGGTCTTCTTCATCATTGTTATTCTCCCTGGAACAAGTAATCTTCTCCCCCTTTAATAAATATGTCCGCAAGTTATTCTTTTGTTGCCATGTATTCAACTCGAACAACATTAGCTGCAATCTGTTCTCTTAAGAAATGGAACTTGATAGAAATGTGCTTGGTGTTTGAATGCGTGACATGATTTGAACTCGATATATCAAATCTACCTTAATTTCCTTCAAGATCTGCTTCATCTAGAGAATTTGTGAGAAACAAGTGGTAGCCACAATATACTTTTCTCCGAAAGTTGATAAAGAAATGGAGTCTTATTTCTTGCTGACCTGGGACACTAAGCAAATCCCCAAAAAAGAATGTTGCAATAGAGGTGCTCTTCCTGTCACAAATACTACTTTCCCAATTAGCATGAGTATAGGCCTTCCATTTAAACTCTTGGTTTCTAGCATACCACAACCCATAGTTTGTTATCCATTAGATGGATTTGAAGATCCTTCTGAGAGTAATGACATGGCCTTCATGGGGAAAGGCTTGAAATCTGGGCACCAGAACCACTGCTTGCAAGATGTATGATCTAGACACTATGATATAAAACAAACTTCCTATCATCCATCTGTAGATATTTTTGTTTACACATTATGTCTCATATTCTTTGAATAACTTACAACACGTAACCATGGGAATGCTAACTTTCTTACAATATTCAAGTGCAAATTCCTTCAATGTTTTTCACAAATACTTGGATTGGGAGATGAAGATATCCTTCGATTGAGAAATTTTTAGCCCTAAGAAAAAGGATATTTCTCATATCATGGAAATATCAAACTCTATATTCATACAGTTTCCGAATCGGTGTCCTAATCATTCTAGATAGCTTCCAAAGATTATGTAATCTACATACACAAAGACAATCAATAGGTGGTCATCTTTATATTTTATGTAAAAAAAATTATCCATAGTGCCCCTTTTAAATCCTTGTTCTTGAATATATCTAACTAATTTTGCATACCAGGCTCTAGGGGTCTGCTTGAGCCCGTATAAGGCCTTTTTCAATTTGCAAACAAATCCGCTCTTTTCTTTCTGTATGAACACTTCTCGCTTCTCGATGTATACTTCTTCTTCCAGATCTCCATTGAGGATAGTTTACTTGACATCCATATGATATACTCTAATGTTTTTATGATTGGAAAAATTAAGAAACATTGTGAGAGCTCCAAGTCTAGTTTTTGTCGTGAAGCTTTCCTAAAATCTATCCCCTAAATCAGGGCATACTCTTTGTAGACTAGTTAATTCGCGTTCCTTGTTATTTTGCCTTTCTCATTTAGATTATTTTTAAGGCCCATTTTTTTCCTATCACATTTTTCTCTTTGGGTCTTGGAATAAGTTCCCAAGTGTCATTGTTCTCAATTTGGTCAAGTTCTTCATTCATAGCTCTCACCCAGGACTTGTCGTCACTTTCCTAGCTAATATTATTTGACTCAACTTGAGATATGAGAGCAAGATTTGCAGAACTTGGACTACCAACAAATTTTGTCCTTGTCTAAACACCCAGTCTTTGATATCCAATAATTTGACTCTTAGTAGGTTCTTTCTGTACATATTTAAATCGTGTTTTGGGCCATGGAGTTATGCTCATTTCCTTGTCTTCATTATCAGGCTCTATTTCTTCATGGGATGAGGACCTGATGGTTGAAATCTCTTCTCCATTTGAGTTCATGTTTCCTTTTGAGGTCTTATATTTTTTCATTATTTTGTCAACTACTATATCGATGTAGCACTCAACTCTCTTTGTTCTCTTGTTGTAGCACATGCATCCTTTACTTTAGGTTGAGTACCTTGTATTTTTTACTAACGCAGGTCTCCCCTTCCACAACTCATAGGGATTTTTTTAGTATTGGGTCTCAATTGTGTTTTATATGATAGGTACACTATTTCTTATGTTTCTTCTCCCAAAAGGGTGTGAGGTACATCTGCTTCATCGAACATATCTTTGGTAATCCCCTAGATGGTTCTATTTTTTCTCTTAGCTAATCCATTTTGTTGTGGAGTTCTGGCCACAAAACACTTCCTCCTTAGGCCATGCTCTTCACAAAATTCTTCAAACTCTCTTGAAGTGTATTCTCCTCCTCTGTTTGATCTTAAGCACTTGATCATTAGGTCCTTCTCATTTTCTACTTGAGATTTAAATTTGTTAAAATGTTTAAGTGCTTCTATTTCTCTTTCAAGAGCATGATGCATGTGGCTCTGGTAAGATCATCGATAAGAAACATAAAATGCCTCCTGTTGGGATTTTTGTTCTGGTTGGGCTGTAGATATCTATGTGAATTATCTCTAGCGGTCTCAATGAAGATAATTCCTTTGTCTTGAAATGGGTCTTGGTCTACTTACCAAATTGAGAAGACACATAGATTGAACTATCACGCTTTGATAGTCTTGAAAATCCTCTCATAGCTTCTATCTCGCTATCTTTTATCAAATATCAAAGTTCATATTGCCAAGTCTCTTATGCCATAATCGAGTTTCATCTGTTTTTCTCAAATTGTAGCTTACTCTGGAGTCATTAAACACAGATACATTATTGTCAGTTTTGATTTCCTTTTCCACCATCTTTCCATTCTTTTCATGTCGTATCTCACAATTTTTTGATCAAAATGTCACATTATAGCCATTACCACATATCTAGCTTACACTAAGCAAGTTATGTTTGAGACACTCTACATACAATAGATTTTTAGCATTAGTCTTTTCATTAAGGTTGGCTATGCCCTTACCTTTTATTCTTGTTGGAGCATTGTTTCCGAATGTGAGATTGTTTCCCTTTTCCTTTTATTTTAGAGACATGAATTTACTTTTATCCCCAGTCATATGCTTGGAACAACTACTATCTTCATACCATATGTTTTCTTGATTATGTGTTGATAGATCAAGTCCACATTCTACATTCTTTCCAGATTTACATTTCCAATTCTTCTTATTGTTTTGAAAAATAGGTTGCCAAACATTTTTAGATTTAGATGAATACTCAAATATGCTTATGTATTCTCTTTCCTTGTTCTTGAAATTATTACATTTTAAGCACACAATTTCTTCCATTAGGGGAGATAAGGGATTTATATTTCTAGGGTGGGAGTTTTGAGATATATAATTTTGATACTTATTGTATCTAAATTTTTCATCTCGTTCAACTTTGACCATTCTACAATCAATAGCTTTATGTCCAAATATATGAAATTTATAACAGTGAGCATAAAATAAGTTATAGTAAATGAAGTTTAAAAGTTCATGATTTCATTCATGAGGCTACCTCTATTGTTTTACTAATTGATTCGTTCTCCATTGGTATGACTCCCTCAAGAATTTGGAATTCTTGTTCCTATGATGGGCTCCTCTCATTCTTGCTATTTTTCTATCTTCATTGATTCTTTCTTGATGCACCTTTTCATAGCTTTGAGATTCCTCAAATCCCATGGAAATGAAGTTCGTCTTCCTCAGAGAAGATTCCTTTGGTCTAGAATATCCTAGATCTATCTTGTTTTCTGGAGAACTTTTAGTATTCAAATATGATCTAGCTTTCTTGTTCCTTCTTCAAGCTTTTCATTTATACCCTTCTTGGTCTCCAGTCTGTAGTGCACCTAGGGGGGATAATATGGGGTACAAAGGGAGGTACCCAAGGGAATAATGTAATAATGGGATGGGCCATAGTAATAAATAAGGTGGTTAACCTGTATCATGTAAGGGACCACAAGTAGTTCGTATTAATGTAATGGGCCCATGGTATTAGATAGATGGTATTGAGGGAACCATGGTATTGACCCATGGTATTGTATGTATGAGGCCTATATAGAGGCTAGAGACTCCCCATTGGGAGGTGTCAAGGTTTATTGTATGAATAGGCATATGGCTTGTGGAGTGTTCTCCTTCCTTAAGGAGTGAATGTATGGTGTTGCTCTACCTTAAGGGTTTTGATCAATAAAGAAGCATTTCTATATTCAGATCTTGTTATTCTTGGGTTTATTTATATTATCATATATTTTTGGGTCATATCTATAACAAGTGGTATCAGATGTATAACAAGTGGTATCGCAGCACCTTCTTATGCAAAAGTGTATTTTTTTTTTTTTTTTGCAGGAACTTTCTGGGGCAGCGAGTTTGCAGATCAGATCTGTACATTTTGGGGCAAAATCTGCCAAATCTAATTGCAGATCTGGATTCTTTGTGAAAAAATACTCAAGTTCCAAAAAAAAAATTGGTCGAATCGGAGTCCGGATGAAGGAGATATCGCTAATCTAAAAATCATTGGTGTTGTAGACATTTTTTGGGCCGACGAATTTGCAGATGAGATTTGTACAATTTGGGGAAAAATATGAAGAATCTAATTGTATATTTGGATTTTTGGTAAAAAATATACTCAGTTTAAAAAAATAAAATCGGCCAAATCGAAGTCCGGATGAGGGAGATCTCGCTGATTTAAAAATCAGTGTTGTTGTAGACAAATTTTGGGGCAGCGAGTTTGCGGCTTATATCTATACATTCTGGTGAAAAATCTACAAAATTTAATTTCAAATCTATATTATTTCTGAAAAAATACCCAATTTCAAAAAAAAATGAGTCGAATTGGAGTCGGGATGAGAGAGATATCGTTGATTTAAAATGAGCTTTTTCTCAGCAAATTTTTGTGACGGTGGGACAGTTGCAGCGCGAATAGGAAATTCCAGTGCCTATATTGGGATTTCTACCACATCTGAAGATGCAAAATGGTTGTTCGATTTTCAAAAACAGGTCATAATAAGGATTCTGAGCAATATTGATGGAATTGTGGCCATTTCAAATTTTTGCCAAGTAAGTGAATTTTTTTCAAAACCCTCTTCATGGTGGTTCTATGTTTTATAGGAAAAGATAAAGGTCCTACTATTGAAGAATACATTAAACAAAAAAAGTCAGCATGGGAAAAATATTGGAAGAATTCAGTGTGGCTTGGTTTCAAAGATGAGACTTACAACTGGTGGTTCTCACTTAACAACAAGCAGTTGACCAAAATTTCAGATGCAGAATTGGAAAGAGTCCTTTTAGACAAATGGTCTCGTGCTAGAAAAAAGGAGAATGAGACGCGTAAGGGGTTATTTTCTACTCATCTCTCCTTATTGCAGGTTCATGGATTGATTCAAAAGGAGAAGATCATTGTGTCTATAAATCCTAGTTGCAAGCATAATTTTATCAATGTTAATTTGGCAAAAAAATTGCAAGTTCCAGCCAAACACATTGAAAACACACAAGTTGATGATGAGGATGTTCACGTTTATAAGGATTTGAAACTTTGTATGGATAATTATGTGTTGCATGGTGATTTTTATATTTCAGACATGGATAACATGGATGTTGTTTTGGGATATCCTTGGATGGAATCCGTGGGTACTATCAATATTAATGTGCAGAAGAAATTCCAGAAGCTCTGGTATAAAAAGAAGAAAATTACATTACAGGATATTTCCATCAATAAACTAGCAGATCCCACAGAGGTTGAAGCAGAAGATTTTCTAGGGACTAACATATTAGATGATGAGCCATTGATGGTCGACAACCACACATAAACATCAAACGAGGTACGAGAAAAATAGGTAGAGGCGGAAGCAGAAATGCTACATCAGAAGGGGACTCAGTGGTTGAAGTAATAATGAAAAATAAGAAACAACAACAGGCACCACAATAGGTACCAGATACCCATCAGGCTCCATTAGGTGGTGAATTAAAGAAAGATACATCGTTGGTTAACACTTCAGCATATCGCCACCCACATCACCCTGCAAGAAAACAGCTAATAAGATGGCAATGAATTAGCCACAAGGACAACAACCCCCACATGACAGATAGAGAGGAGAGAAGATCCACCTACTACACATCAACACAGAAGAGCTGCCAAAATCAACTTCCATCTCAAGTGAGCGAGGCACCAGTGAGATCGAGGGTTCACCTTTCTCTTGGATGGGTAGATGCACGTGCATGGTACTAGTGGACTACTCTTTTCAGTAGATCTTATTATTTGTGTTCTTCCCATGTTTTGGGGACAAAACATGTTAAGGGGAGTGGAATGTAGTGTACCTAGAGGGGATAATATGGGGTACAAAGGGAGGTACCCAAGGGAATAATCTAATAATGGGATGGGCCATAGTAATAAATAAGGTGGTTAACCCGTATCATGTAAGGGACCACAAGTAGTTAGTAATAATGTAATGGGTTCATGGTATTAGATAGATGGTATTGAGGGAACCATGGTAATGACCCATGGTATTGTATGTATGAGGCCTATATAGAGGCTAGAGACTCCACATTGTGGGATGTCAAGGATTATTGTATGAACATGCATATGGCTTGTGGAGTGTTCCCCTTCCTTAAGGAGTGAATGTATGGTGTTGCCCTACCTTAAGGGTTTTGATTAATAAAGAAGCATTTCTATATTCAGATCTTGTTATTCTTGGGTTTATTTATATTATCATATATTTCTGGGTCAGATATATAACAAGTGGTATTAGTTCTATAACACAGTCTCCCAAGGTCCACTCTTAGAGAGACAACCTTTGCCTCAAGACTGACAATTTTCTTCCCATTCATGGATCAAATCATTAATAATTTCTTATTTTCGTTCAACTTCTTCTAATTTTACTTTTAGGGACAAAATTTCCTATTTTCATGTCTCTGGGATCATATGTTTCTTCACTTTTAACAACTCTTTTTTTAGATATATGTTCTCTTCTTTTAGTTTCTCACATGTTTTTTTGTTTTTCTTATAGTTTAAGAGCCAAGCTGTCTTTACTTTCAATGGCTTCTTGAAGGCTTTTTTTTTTAATTCCTCCTTGTCAAAGTTATACATACCTTCTTGAACACCCTACAATCATAATTTTAGTTTCATATTCTTTCTTCTAGCCTTCTTCATTTGATCAAGAGCACTGATGAGTTCTCCTTCAAATTCCACTACTCATACTTCTTCTTCTTTAGAGTTTGTAATATTTTGTTTCTTGTATTATACTCCAAATTCCATGAGTAGTCGCTCATTTCACTGATCCTCTAATGAATTTTCGCTATCTGATTTTGGTGTCAAACTATCCTCTTTGGATTAGAGCCCCTTCTTCTTGGAGAGACTCTCCTTTTGATGTCTTTGGGCTTTGAATTTGAACTTATGATCATCATCTTTTTCTGTAGTTTCTTTATAAGGGTATTTGGATGAAAAGTGTCCAACTCTTCCACAGTCAAAGCATTTGAAGGGAAAGTTCCCTTTATACTTTCTCAAGCCACGCTTTAGTTTCCTAGAAAAGTGATCCAATTCCTGATTAGAATTGTAGCTGGAGAAATCTTGATGGTCTTTGTGCTCGTTAGCCTTCTCATACACCTTGAGGGCTTCCTCCTTTAGTTCAAACTTCTCCTTTCCTAATATCGTCTCATATGTTATTAGGGTACCAAGCAATTGGTCCATTATGAGACTCCTTAGATAAAAAATCTATTCAATGGTGGGGATTTTGGCATTAATCTCATTTGTAGAGATCTTAAGACTTTATGAACAATTATATCTTCTTTGACATCTTCATTGAGTCCTCTAATCATATTGGTTACTTCATCAACTCGGAGGAAGTATTCTTCTATGATTTTTTTCATTCAATTTTAAGCTTCCAAACCTCATTCTAAAGGTTTGAAGTTTCGTGTGCTTGAATTTATCATCTCCATCATGAATCTAATTTATCTTGAACCATACTTCCCTAGCTTGAAAAAGGGAAAATGGAATGGTATTCTTGGGTTTAGAATTTTTTCCATACAAATGAATACCATCCACATCAATGGGAGGGACATCATGGACAACATAATCTACCAGTAAAAAGCTCCAAACTTCTACTTCTACGGACATAAGATAGCTTCCATCCTAACTTTCCAAAAGGAATAGTTTGTCACATTAGAGTTTGGTATCTTGCTTGAGTAAGTATCTTGACTCTCTAGCCGAGACATAATTCCTTATGCATCTACCTTCTAGTGGGTAAACTATTCCTAAAGGAAATGTGGCTCTCATACCAATTGTTGGAATAAGGAATTACTGAGAGGGGGGTGAATTAGTAATAGTGAGGCTCTTAGAGGTTTAAGAACCAATAATTGTTTCTTTTCTTAGTGTTAGTTACTTGTGAGTGCATTTATAATACAATATATGTAAATAACTAGATAAGCCAATCTCATGTACACACAATCCATAAAACGCGAAACACACACATAATAACTTAGGTGTTTTTAAGTGGAAACCCAAAGGGATAAAACCACCGACCTATTCATTTTTATGATGTAAATTAAGAACATAATTAATTACATCATTTTTTTTGTGAGAACCCACCCACAGGTGTCCACAACACCCTTCAGATAGTAAGCCACAACTTTCCAAGAGGCACCAACCTCATATGAATGCGGACACCCACTAACTTAGCCAGTGTTATCATTTTCATACAATTTTTGGACTTGAAACAAAAGAAAATACACATACACAAAAATATAAATATGATCTACTGCAATACCAACTCCTCTCCTTCATCTCTGCAATTATCCTTTGAAATGTTCTCTCTATTGCCCAACAAGCTCTAATATCGACCCTTTACAAATCTATATCATAGCTAACACTTGGTCACAGTCACACTTTTTCCACACACTGACTACACTGCACTCTTTAGCTCACAAAAATTTCACATTCCTCGCTTTTCTCAACTTCTCTTCCACAGTTTTGTTCCTCTACAGCACTAGGAACGATGTTGTCTCTCTTGTACAATACATAATGTCTGATAGTATACTCATGATGGCTCTCCATGTTGCTATTACATCGAATTCTGTGGCCACTACAGTTGCATTAAACCACATAATGGGCATCTGAGTGTTTTCTACACTTCAAAAACTACAACTATAATTAATGTAGGGAACGACCCCTTGAGTGTCTCCAAAACTAAGAATAAATACTAAGTCAAATTCAACCCACCAACAAGCCGCTTCCATTCTTATTAATTTGTTTGCAGTGCTTAGAGTGTACCCCAATATGGTTCTCTTCTTGTGTGGTCAAATCCACTGTACCAAAGGCTTTGTTCTTCTTTTATATTTAGGTGGCGAGCAAGTAATGTTAGAGGAGGAATGCTGCAGTTCGGGACTGATTAACAATCACCATTAATCCAATGGAACCAACCTCTCTATTCACATTTACTATGGGTTGTTGACTATGCACTCAAGTTTTTGACTCATTCATGGGTATGACGTGGAGAGTTGTCAACTCATCCATGCCTTTTAAACACATTCCCAACACTTAGATGAAATCTTGGATCAACGCAAGCTCGTAACTTCTTGTAAAATGGATTACATTCACCTTATGGTCTTCCAAGCTTCCATCCTTGCCCACTGGTGCCATAACACATCTCCCTTGGTTCCTCTACTTGTTTCCTTCAGAGCACCAAGTGTTGTGACCTACTACTAGGCCTATATATGCTAAATCTCTTTGTTTCCCTACAAAGGCTAAACTTCCTTTATTACAACTCTTTTCGCCTATGGTTATTTGTTGTTGATATAACCTTGTGCCAACGCTTTATCCCTTAGCTCTCTATCCCAAAGCTTCCACAAAATTATTTTAACAAAAGGTTACAGGAGTTCTAAGTTTTGGGGTATGCTAATTTCCAAGGCGACATCGTGCTAATGTCATCGATGCCACATGTCAACCTGTGAAAGGCCCATGTGTCACCCATATATGAGCCTTTTGGGTACCCAAAAATACCAAAACTTCTTGCCATGTGTCCAATGTTATGTCAAGCTGATGTCATCTCCGACCAATAATATGTTTCCATGTATATTGTTGGAGGAGAGAGAAAGGGTCCCTCAATCCTTGGTTTTGTAATCAATTTTCTTTTAAATCGTTCAATGTACCCATGACCTACTGCTAACTCTAATTCCTAAAGTCGTCAATCTTGTCGCTTTCCAATAATTCCAATTATAAAAAATTATGAGATTTCAAGATTCGAGCTCCCGGGATTCTACCACCCACTCCCTGGCATAGTGCTACGAGATTGTGGGATTCTACAACCCACTCCCTGGCTGAGTGTTACGGGCTTCTAGGATTCTACCACCTGATCCATGGCATAGTGCTACGGGCTTCCAGGATTCTACCACCCTCTCCCTGGCACAGTGCTACGGGATTCTGGGACTTCCGAGGTTCCACGCTTCCGACCTTCGAAGATCTAATCCTGTGACCCCTTCTTTATGCCATCTTGGGTATATTTTAAATATTCCTCTCGACTTTTGAGCCTCCGAGCCTTGTGGGCACTGCTGTTATGGCTTTGCAGTCTTTACTTTGTCTGTCCATAACTTTTGATTTAGAGGGCCATTTCCATACTTCGTCAAACCATTGGAAAGATCCTTCCAAGCTCTATTCAACTATGTCATTTCTAGGAGCATCTGAGCTAAACACACGGGACAAAATCTGCTCCAAAGCTTGGAACTGCCTAACAAGCATAGTCATCTGTTTAAGGCTTCTCCACTAATCCTGCCACTATGTTGATTTTCTACAAAATACTACAGCAACCATGAGACTCCCCCTGAACATGATGTTGATTAATGATAACATTTTTTGCTTCTATCCTTAATACTAGTTTAGTTGATATCAATGCCAACATACCATGTGCCACCAACCATTCAATTAATGCCAACTATCAACCAATTTTCTTTGGCTAACTACATCCCCTAGTAGAGGGCATAAGCTTTAGCTTTGGTTGTTTGTCATGCGTTTCCCTTTTCATGCATTTCCCCATGAATATTTTTCATCTTATATTATGAGGTATTATTTTGATGTTTACCCATGTTTCATAGCCTATTTTGGAATAAGCATTCTAGAATTTTAATTTAATTATTAATAGTTATTGGGGGGATGGTAGAGATCTTACCTCCATGAAATATTCTGTAATATTCATAGTAGTGTACACAAATCGAAATCTTAGATCTATCTATAAATTAGGTATGCCCTTATTTTCCTTTAGTTTAAATGGAATTTTGGAAGAGATCTTCCATAATTTTAATTTAATTATTAGTAATTATTAGGTGTTTGGTAGGTATTTTACCCCCATGAAATATTCTAGAATACTCATAGTATTATACACAAATCAAATGTTTAGATTTATCTCCAAATTAATTATGCCATTTTTTTTGCCTTTGAATGAAATTGATTAATAAAAACTTTTTTCATATAAACAAGTGTCATATGAAGTGAATTATGGTTTTGGGGCATGTGGTATTGATAATCCATGGTATTGGCCCATGCTATTGTAACAAAGCCTATTTATAGGTTAAGAATCTCTATGGTAAAGTGGGGATAAATGACCATGATTAACAATTTTGGTCCATATTTTTAAAATTGTATAAATGTTTGACTTATATATTAATTATTTAGACTTAATAATAAAATAATGATATTTTAAAATAAAGTTATAATTGAGTTAGTATTTTTCATTTTTTTTAAATATTAGGAACATGAGATGTATCATGTAATAAGTGTTTTAATGTTCATTATGGATTGATGGTTATGGATAGTTATGTGTGTGCATTAATTTAATGTATATAGTTACATTAATTATAAATTTTTAATCATAAATTATGAAATAATGAATTAAAATATAAATCACTTCTTCTCACTTGTGAAGTGTGAGAAATGCATAATTTTTTGAATTATAAAATTGTGAGGTATGGAAAAAGCATGAAAAATGCATATTTTTTTGAATTATAAAATTGTGAGGTATGGAAAAGACATTTTTTGAATTATTTTTAAATGGTTACTTATACTAAACCCTTGAGGCGTGAGAAATACATAATTTTAAATTATAAAATTGTCAAGTATGAAAAACACTTTTTTTTTTTTTAAGTTATTTTGAAATGATAGTTATAAACTATTAAACTCCTCCTAGCTTTGACTTATTTTTTTAATGTGAAGTTCTTATTTTCACCAAAATAAAATAATTGCCGAGACAAAATGAAACATATTCATTTCCTAGTAACTAAATCAAGTCAATTTAAAAAAAAATCGTATTAAAAAAAATGTTTGTTGCGGCCAAATGAAATACATTCATTTAGATTGAAATATAATTTAATAATTTACATTACTTCATAAATCAAATCCTAAAATATTTAATTACTTTAATTTAATTGACATTACATTTTAATATTTCTTAGTTGTCTGGAGCTCCGCACGCTACACAGAAGGAATATGTGGTTCATGTATCCAAAAGGAATAAATGGCCGCCTGTTTATTCGTGTGAACGACTGAATGGCGGTCTGTATCCAAAATGGCGGTTTACGAGACTAACAAAACCACCATCATCCTTGACGTCACAGTGGTTATCCTACCCACACAACACAACCATGTCCCGCGAGGGCTATAAAATGGGGGCGTCGAAGGCAGATTGATAAGAATCACAATAACGTTCTCCATTATTAGAGTTGATATTATTTCATTTCTGGGAGCCATGACGATCAGGTGCTTCAGCTTTACTTTAGCTCTAATGTTACTACTCGTGGTGGCGGGTGCGCAGATAACGGCCTTGTGCAGCGACGCCAAAATCGCAAACGGAAGTCCTTACTTCGACACTCTCGGAAACTTATTCGTAGATCTGGAACAAAACACGGGGCCATCTAACAGTTACAATTACAAGACGTCAGTTGCGGGTACCGGGGGGTCACCCACTGCCTACGGCCAAGCATATTGCAATGAGCAATATGTAACTGGCGGCGATTGCACCAACTGCCTTACCAACCTCTGCAATCAGAGCTGGGGCTTATGCGGCAATGCCGTCGGTGGTTACGTTCAAGCCGGAGCAGTACTAGTCTGTTTCATCGAATACGATCAACTCTACTTTTAGTATCAACTAGACTAATACAAGGGGCTATAGGAAATGCATCCAATCTGTCCGTTTAAATAAAACTCTAAGGAATCTCTCATCTATGTGAGATAATGCGTGCCTGTCTGATAATGCGCTGGCATCTACTTTGGAATGTGTTTGGTTAGTGTACTTTTCTCATCTAAGATTGAGTTAGAGTTGAAGAGAAGTCATTTCTCTCAACTTGTTGTGGCTATATTTTACACAGGTGTTTTTAAAGTTATTGAGTTGTTCTTAGCATTTCAAAGTTAACGACTCTTTTAGCATTTTGGATTTAGTGTAAGTGTAAATTCATTTTAGCCTTGAAAATCTACGATAGTGCTAAGAAGATCAAACCTTTTGAAGTACTACAAACATTTTTACATTAAAAAACTTGAAAAAGGTTGTAGATTCATGGATTTCATCCTTCTCTCGACTTACCCAACATTATAATAGTTTTTGTTGATTATTTCTATATGTTTGTGTGTATACACCATGTATCAACTTCATGCATGTTAATAAAATGTTTTAACCATAATTTTTCAATTATTTATAAAATTTTCAATTATTTTATATAATTACACCTGTAGGTATGTTTATTTCATAATAGGCCTTTCAAAATTTTAATTTAATTATCAATAATTACTAGGTGGATGGTTATGGAAGGTTGACTAAAGTGAAGGTGGGCCACATGGGTTTGGTTGGCAAGGTGAATCAATTTAGTATATTTACAGTCATTAAATTGATTTTCTTTAAAAATGACCAATAGATTGAATATGTGAACAAGTAGTAATAAGTAATGCAAAACATCACCTAAGAAAATAACATGAGCACATATGGATAATAGATATAAGTGGAAGCCCATAAGGGAGAACACCACCATTTGTTATTGTTGTGATGTAGAGGAAAACTCCTACTCCCTTATTACATCTGATCTTTTCTATGCTCCAAACTATAGGACACTACTACCTCAATTTTTCTACAAGCTACAACATGCAAGGAAGCCCCAACTCCCATAAGTTTTTGCAGGCTACAACCCAAAGGAGGCTTCTATCTCAACATGGTGCAACATGTTCTTTATCAATCTCCAACATGAAAGGAGACTACAATTCCTTGAAACATACAAGATATAACATGTTGATTTACCAAGTTTATAGATTTTCATACCTCCATTTATGTCTTTGCTTCTTTCTATTATCAAATCTTCCTTTTTCTATACTCAAATATAATTCATGTATCTGTGAGGTAACTAATGAATATCTCTACAATCAAATCTCACATTCTTTAACCTCTTCATTGTCTTCCAAAAGAACATCTTTTATAGAGATAGTTTGTGTTTGTATTCCACATAAGAATATGAAGTGAACAGGCTTGACTCTTTGCCTTCCACTCATTCGTTTCCAAGATTTTCATATTTTGAATATTAGAACACAAATAAGTGTTGCACCAAATATTTATTTCATCCACCTATAATGGTTAAATACACTACAAAAATTCCAACATATGCAAACAAGTAATACATTATAGCATTATAACACATGTAAAATATTCACTTTCCAATGCAAGCAATATGCATGCAAGATATGAAAACAATGCATCACTCTCCAAAGCCATATATTTGTTTTGCAAAACATTTTGCCACTACTTCTTGATGTCATTGTCTTAGTAGCCTTGAGTCTTGTAGTGTATGTCATGTAGTCTCGCCTTTGATCTCACGAAGTTTTGCCTTTGATGTCATGGATTCTTTCATTTTTCTTTCATTACAACAGTTCAAATCAACCATTATATTCACATAGAAACATAAACAAGACAACATATGTCATCAACATATGTTCTGCATAGATATGTCTGATTAATTTCTCAAGATGAGCTTATGCATTAACATCCCTCAACATGTGTTGAGAAACCAACAAGTATTATGTCTCCTCCTTTGCATACCTTGATGCTCCTGTTTATTTGTGCATACATTAACTATAGTTCAACATGTATATGCCTTGCTGCTCACATGCATCACAACTCCTCATGAAAAAAGCATGCCATCAGTTAATGCATGTTCAATTGTGCATACATTAAATGTGTCCTCATACTTTGTTGCTCCTTTACTCCTTTGTTAGTTGTCTTTGTAACATTATATGTAAGAAGCCTTAGCTTCTATGCAACCTCTACAACTTCTTTGATATACCTTGCAACATATACTTCATACCAAGCATATCTTGGACCAAAACATACCCTTTTTCTACATCTTTGCCATCAATGACAACAATGGCCATAGTCTCCCCCCTTGGCATTGATGGAAACATTGTGATTCTCCCCCTTTTCTCATGAGAGACACTTCTCCTCATCTCTACTTACCTCCCCGTTTCACATTAATGGGAAGGTGTTCTATGAACAATGAAAATCAACAAGAAAGGTGTCTATCTAGAAGTTTAATGTTTGGACTAGCTTTAAAAAGAATTTGCTCCAAGACAAACTTGATGTATCTTCAGGGATTCATGGTAACAATCCTTTTTCATAGAATTATTTAATTTTGAATAGCATCTTTAGGCTCATTGTTCAAATTCAATCACTTCTTCTAATAGGTGATTGCTTTATATTATTCCCTTCTCACATTATGGCCTTTATAAAAACTGATGAATTCATTTTACACTCTCAACTATTCGTTCCCTAAAAACAAGTTATGTCTAAAATAATTTTCCTTTGCCCTTATCTCCTCATATATTGAAATCACGGGACTCTAACATCAAGAAGATATTTTTGATGATATTTTCAAGAAAGGCAAGGATAATATAATAGTTTCTTTCCAAATATTCAGACCTTGTTGCCTTGTATCTATAAGCAATGAAAATACAATGTATCCATCCCTTGAACCCTCTTAAAAATTTGTCAATGAAGAAGTTGTCAAACATGCCCTTACACCCTCCAACGGAAATGTTCATGTAATCTACTTCTTGGCCAAGTTTCATCAATTGCTACCAACTTGTGTAACACTGTATCTAATTTTCACATGTTACTCCAACTATAAATGTACTCTTTGGCCACGATCTCACTATCATAATACATCAATGCAGCGGAATCAAATATAATTTTAAGGGAAAAACAAATATTATAATGTTTTCTAGATTGAATTGAGATACTAGTGGTATGGTGGAATTTCCCTTTCTCCCTTTCTCTAAAAAATGAAATAATTAGTCCAGCAAGCTAATGCAACACATTGAATGGTAGACCGTTCACATCCATGCATAATTAATGGGTTAGCGTTTCATTACGTGACCACTAGTGAACAGCCATAAAAAAATATCATAGCACGAGTGGATTTTGAATCATCAATCAACCACAATTGAACAACTACACTATTATTGCATTGCTCGAATGCCTTCAAATACTGTCTGAGGAAAAAAAAACAACAATCCTTCAACATAGAACTCGATGGCGATAAAACAAAGAGATTGTTGGATGAATGGTGGTTCTATGTTTTTCATTGTGGAAATGGATGCCTATCTCCAAACATATCAAAGAGGTTGAATTTTATACCATCACTTTCATTAGAAATTTGTTGCAGATAATGGAGAATATCCTAGAATAGGTAGAGTTGGTTCACATAGCCTCAGGATAGGAATTAGTTTCTCTTTCTTAGGATGCTGTTCTGACTTCCCTAAAACCATGTATTTTATTTAATGTGTAATGTTAATGAACAATGTAGAGCGTTTTGCAGAGCCAGACTCTCCTGGTTCAGACTCTCTTTCGTAGAGCTGACCAGTGGGTTTTATTTTCATTAATACAAACATTGCCATACTTATCATGGTATCAGAGCGTCAGGGTTGAGGAACCTGTATGTTGGCTGGTGGCTGGTTCTTTGAACCAAAATCATCGCAGGTTTTGAGTGGATAACCGCGATGATACACTACTACACTTCTTCAATTTTTCATTTTTTCGATCGTCGCATTTTTCTAGTGTACAGTTGCGATAGTCATGACTAGTCTCTAAAAATTGGTGTATTTCTGCGACGGTCTCGAAAATTGGGCGTATATCTACTACTAGTCTTAGAAAATTGGTGTATTTCTGCAACGGTTGTGACTAGTCTCGGATATTGGGCAAATGTCTGCGACGATCATGTAAATCAAATAAATTGCAAAGGGAGCCAAGAACAAGGCTGTAACTGTCAGAGAAGATGAGTGGGGAAGCCAAAAACAAGGCTATAGCTGAAAATAGAAGGTTGTTTGGATGCTGAGAAGAAAGCCATGGTGATCTACGCATGTGTTGCGATATCGAACAACAGTGATCTATCTTTGTCACAGATCTCGGGTAAATTTAACATCTTTTACCTATCGATTTTTTTTTTCTAAATCGCCAAGATGAATAACAATATTTTTGAAGCATGCATGAATGAGCATAACAATCTCGATGGTTCCAATTATGCAAATTGGAAGTTTAAGATGCATACAATGCTAGAAACGCAGAGTGCTTGGACGATTGTGAAAGATTGTATTATACTGCACATCAGAGAAGGTAAGTTAGCTAATGAGATTTGGGGAACTTTGAAGGAATTGTACAAGATTACAAATTCAAATAATCTTTTGTTCCTCAAGAGTAAGATCCTATCCATGAAGATGGAGGAGAATGAAATTATTGCTTCATTTGTAGCAAGGATTAAGGATCTGAAAAACAAATTATCAGATATTGGTCATACAATGGATGATACAGATCTCCTAACCATTACAATCAATGGTGTCACTGATGATTATCAGATGTTAATCACTGGGAACAATGTTAGAGATAAGATCCTGCGTTTTGAAGGGTTGACAGGTATACTGATGCAGGAAGAAGAGAGGAGATCGACTCTGAAGCCCCAGAGTGCTGATCTTGCATTGGTGGCAAGGAATAACTTCTACAAAGGGAAAGGAGGTCCACAACAGCAAAACAGAGCAAGTTCACATAAACGGCCAAATTTGACACAAGGTATGCACCTGAATAAAAACTACTCTAAAACTAAATGTTTTTATTGTGGAAAATTGGGTCATATTGTCAGGGAATGTAGGAAAAAGAAGTATCATGAAGAACAATAGAAGCCAAAGAGACATGCAGGTCATCTCATGAATGGTGATCAGGTGTAGAATTTGAGATTGTTCATGGCAGATAGTGATGAAAATGTTGATGCAGACATTTGATATGTAGATTCGGGAGTGTCAACACACATGACAGGGAACAAGCACCGGCTGGAGGATTTTAAAGAGATAAACGAAGGTGCACAAATTTACCTAGGTGATGATAGAAGTCATCAAATCAAAGGATGTGGGAAATTTTTTGTCATTCTACCTGATGGTAATATTAAACAAATTTATAATGCAATGTTTCTGTCTGGCATAACTAAGAACTTGATTTTTGTATCAATGATTACAGATCAAGATTTGAAAGTTGAATTTTTAAAATCTAACTACTACATTAAGGATCTGTTAGATGGAATGAAGAAAATTGCTACAGGAGTCCAAACAGGAGGACTGTACAAGTTGGATGTGAGACCTACACCAGTTTGAACATCGATAGTAATGAGCTTGACTACATAAGAGCTTTGGCACTAGAGATTCGGCCACATCAATTACAATGATTTGTTGTTACTACAAAGGAAAGAAATGGTAAGAGATCTTCCTATGCTAAATAAAGTACATAATGATTGTGATGCTTGTACTTTATGGAAAATGCATAGAGAAGAATTCCCTGTTAGAGTAGAAAAGAAATAGAGGGATATACTGGAGTTAGTGCGCACATACCTTTATGGTCCCATGCAAGCAAAATCATTTAGAGGTAAAGTGTATTTCCTACTATTTATTGATGACTGTACAAAGTTTTCCTGGGTGTATTTCTTAAGTAAGAAGAGTCATACATTCGAATACTTTAAGAAGTTCAAAAATATGATTGAAAGATAAATAGGGAAACAGATAAAAATTCTCCGTTCTGATCAGGGGGGAGAATATAGGAAAGATGAGCTGATCAGATATTGTAAAGATCATGGAATTTTGCAGCAATTTATAGTACCCCATACTCCATAGCAGAATGGAGTAATAGAAATGAAGAACAGAACTCTAGTGGAATGTGCAAGAAGTATGGTGAAAGGTAAGAATATTTCAAACGGTTTTTGGGCTGAAGCAGTGAGTACTACAGTTTATTTAAAAAATAGGAGTCCTACAAGAAGTCTTGAGTTTAAAACTCCTTTTGAAGCTTTGTATGGATATAAATTTGTAGTAAAACACTTAAGAATATTTGGATGTAAAGAATTTTCCCACATACCCAAGGAAGATACAAATAAATTAGGTTCAAAAGCCATCAGAACACTTTTATAGGGTATTGTTCATCATATAAAGCATACAGATTATTTAATCCCTCTACTCACAAGATCTTTGTTAGTACATATGTTAAATTCCATGAGCGGGATAGTGAAGAAACTGATGAGCATTATGATGGATGAGACATTCCATACTTTGAGGAAGAAGAAGCAGAGAACAATCAAGGATAGAAACAAACAAAGGCATAGGATGAACAACAACAGTAGCAACAACTACAACAGCAACAACAACAACAACAACAACAGCAACAGTAGGAAAAAATAATGTTTGAAACCACCGCCCCACCACTCAACAGGTAGAAAAGCTCAAATGCCTACAAGATATAGGGAAAATGCATTTATAACTAGTATGATGAATGTTGTTGAACCATATAGTTATAAAGAAGCAAATGAAAGTAATGAATGGAAAATAACCATGGAACAGGAATATGATTCAATAATCATAAATAACACTTGGGAATTGGTAGAACTCCCTAGAGGAAAACATGTCAGAGGTTGCAAATGGTTATATAAACCGAAAATTAATGTAGATGGAACTATAGAAAAACTAAAAGCTAGGTTGGTTGTAAAGGGGTACACACAAAAATAAGGGATAGATTATGAAGAAACCTTCGCCCCTGTAGCTAAATTGAATACCATCAGAATGTTAATTGCCTTAGCTACCAAGAAAAATTGGATGATGCACCAACTAGATATAAATTCTGCATTTCTGAATGGAGAACTAAAAGAAGAGGCTTATTTAGAGCAACTAGAAGTTTTTTTCCAGAAGGGAAAAGAACATTTAGTCTGTAGGTTGAAGAAAGCACTCTATGGACTAAAACAAGCGCCCAGGTCGTAGTATGAGAAAATTGATTCATTTTTTCTACAAGCTGGCAATCATAGAAGTAAGAATGACCCTAATCTTTACACCATGAAAGATGTACAAGGGTGTGTAGTGTTGATTTCATTATATGTATATGATTTGATAATTACAGGTGATGTTATATATCTGATTGATGAAATCAAGCAGCAGATGTCACGGATGTTTGAGATTAAGCATCTCGGTGAACTCAGATACTGTTTTGGTCTCAAGATCTGGAGAGATTCAGGTCAAACATTTCTGTCTCAAGAAAAGTATGTCAAAGGCCTGTTAGAAAAGTTCAGAATGGATCAATGCAAGTCTGCATCGGTACCATTACAGCAAAACATCAAATTATAGTGTAAGGATGGCTTAAAAGCGGTGGATGCAACACTTTACAAATAGATGCTTGGGAGTCTGATCTACCTAACCACCACTAGACCTGATTTTGCTTATGTAGTCAGCGTGTTAAGCCAATTTATGTCTAAGCCACTTGAAAGCCACTAGAATGCGGTGAATAATGTTTTGAGGTATCTACAAGGTACTGTAGATTATGGAATTGTTTACAATGACTCTTTTGACGTTAGACTGGTAGGATTTGCAGATTCAGATTGGGCAGGAAATGTAGATGATCGTAGATCTATAATAGGTTATGCATTCAGTCTTGGATCTGGGGTGATCACTTGGAGCAACAAGAAATAGAACATAGTCTCTTTGTGCTCAGCAGAAGTCGAGTATCAAGCCATGTGTGCAACAAAATGCGAGTCGGTTTGGTTGCGGAGACTTCTCTAGGATGTTGGGGAAGAACAGTCAGTCACAAAAACAATTAGATGTGACAATCAAAGTTCAATCAAGTTGGCCAACAATCAGATGTTTCACAAAAGCACGAAACATATTGATACTCAATTCCATTTTGTAAGGGAGAAAGTGCAATCTAAAGAAATTCATCTGGAATATTGTAATACCTGTGATAATGTTGCACACATTTTCACTAAGCCCCTTGGAAAATTAAAATTTCAAATGTTTAGGGAAATGTTAGGCATATATGTGAACCCATTCTCCATTAAGGGGGAGTGCTGAAGATAACGGAGAATATCCTAGAATAGGTAGAGTTGGTTCACGTAGCCTCAGGATAGGAATTAGTTATTGTTTCTAAGGATGTTGTTCTAACTTCCCTAAAACCATGTATTCTATTTAATGTGTAATATTGATGAACAATATAGAGCATTCTGTAGAGCCAGACTCTCCTGGTTTAGACTCTCTTTTGTAGAGCTGAGCAGTGGGTTTTATTTTCATTAATACAAACATTTCCATTTTTATCACAAGCCGATTGCCGGTTGATTTTCTTCATTACAGAAATAAGAAACTAGTGACTAAGAGAGTCATTCTTCAGGTGCAATTGATGAAATACAACTACCTCCATTAGTAGACGTACAACATTTTTTAGTAAATATAATGGTAGGTATTCCATTTCCTTTACACTGAACACTTTTTATTGAAAATCACCACATTTGAATTGAATTTATTTGCTTTTGATTACTCCTATTAGAGCAATTATCACAGGAAACTAAGGGGAATGGTTGCTTGTGCACTGTGTGAATAGTTGTCATTGACTTCATCTTCATTGTTAAAAAGTCTCATATCGTGAATTTTCATGGATGATTGACCAGATGAATTTTGATTGATCTTTGTAAATGCTCTCTTTGAAAAGCCCACTTGAATTTGAATAGACAAGATATGAAGAAGAAATGGCTGGAGTTACTAACAACTTCTGAAGTCAATATGTGTTGGGGGAGGCCAAAAAGAAGAAATTCCCTTCTATGCAAAACCCATATTCGTCATCGTCATCCGTGTCCAGCTGTAGCTTGCTTTGCATACCATAAAGCTCCTGGAAGAAAAAAATCCCAATGGAAAACAATAATAGGAAAATATTTAATAAAAAGCAGTGACCGAAGCATTATGCCATCGAGCAAATGTTGATGTTGCAATAAAAATCAAAGAAAGCGTTCATAGGAGAAGTAGGATAATGGTCCCTAATTTATTAACTTGTGCCATGCTTTAGATTAAGAAGCTTTTAATGTAGATTTCCATGGGTGTATGTCGATTTTTATTTTACACCACTTTGTATTCTTGCAGACAACACTATTTTTTATGGCTGCAGATAAAATTTCACAAGTTTTCGAGCATTTCATCTTGACATCACAATTATTTACATGTTGATATGCATCCTTCAAATGATGATTCACACCATCTCTGCCCTCAACTTCTTAAACATGGGTCCAAACCAAACATAAAATTTGGTGTCTCTACATCGTTGTCATTTGTGATTCTCTTCTAGATCACGAATGGTCAGTAGCATTCTCAATGTTTAATGAATACTATTGTCACACTATTTCATGCATTTTAACTACTCTTTGGACTGGTAGCATATCTCTTGAAAACTCAAGGTATACTTCATTTCCACAAATTGTAATTTTTAATCATGGTCCGGAAAGGAGGGTTTGTACAGGCAGGCAGTGATGATCAAGGTGTTATCTAGTTGATACCATAGCAAGCAAGTGAATCAAATTATTATGGTCTCTAGTAATCTATGAAACAAGAAACCAAAAACACCAACGTGACGAGAAACACAGTTTAGAGGTTTCGCATTCCAAAAATTAGGAGAGAGAAAAAAAAGGAAAATATGGAAAACATAAAACAAAACCTTCATTATTTACATGTTTGAAATTGTGCTAATCACATTTAACTATAGTGAGGTAACATGTATTATTAATTAAGATGGTAAAATTTTAACAAAATTCTAAAGTTTTATGTATAAAATTAACTATAAAGATATTTAGTTTAGTCTTTAAAGCCAAGAATATATGTGCACAAACATGTGTTATTATTCATTTCAGAAGTTTATTTTAGAAAATGATAAGACACATGTTACCCATTTGCATGTATTTGTTGACAATTAACAAACAACCTCTATGTTATTATTCACTATACTAACTTTACCTTTGCACTAAATAAGTTGTATTCTTTATATTTAAATGACTAGCGGGAATAGGAAAGGCTCAGTGACATATTCCCTGGTCAAGGAAAGGTTCACTCCATCACGTATTGCTAGTTATAAGGCTTCTCTTATCTTATTCCTCTGTCAAGAATTTGTTAAAATATTACAGAAATATCGAGTTGATGCTCTTCATTGTCACAACTTTTGGAGGTACTACACACCTAGGACCTTCATTACTGGCACATGTGGACACTTAGTTAGAACATTCACTGACATGCAAGGCTTCAACATTGGAATCTTCACCAGATTGGTGCCTTTGACTGTCCATGCATGCATGGGACTACATCCAAGATCCTTTCTGCATAATTTACTCCTTGATTTGCTCCTCCTTTCACTCCGCAACTGGCTAGTTCTCTCTGGAACTTGTTGTAGGTGTTGAGTCCTCTCATTGATCACTACATGCAAGATCCTTTCTGCATGATTTACTCCCTGATTTGCTCCTCCTTTCACTCTGCAACTAGCTAGTTCTCTCCGGAACTTGTTGTAGGTGTCAAGTCCTCTCATTGATCACCACTATGGCACATTACCTTGGGATCTTCACCTAGTGATGCTATATCATGAGCATTGTAACCTATTTTATGAATCAATAATTCTTTTTGTTCTTTCAATTTTATTTTAGTGTTTTTGCTCTACAAAGTTATGTGTTCAACCTTTACTAGCTAGATTCATCTGTGCAGGTTTTCTAACACATTTACATGGTATCATAACCCACAGGTTGCTAGATAAAAGGTGCACTAGTATTTTATTTTGCAGGTATTAGAACTTGGAGATCGAAGATCGATAGAAAAATGGAGTTTCCCAAAGCATCAATCCTAACACCATACAACTATCATGAATGGAAGGACTAAATGGCTCGATACCTTCATCAGAAAGGGTTATACAGGATTACCATAGCAACAAAAGTGGAAACCACTTCAGCCATAGAGAAATCCAAGTACCTCAACCTTATGGATGAGGCCCATGGATCCATATGCATGTGCATCTCCCCAGAGTTGCAGTTTCATCTATCTGCCTACAGTACTTCCAATGAGATTTGGAAAAAGGTTGACGAACTCTACCGGAAACAGGATGAGATGAAAATACATCTGCTCGAAGTGGAGCTGCTCTCATTGGATCCACGGAACTATGTCATAATTCAAGACTTCTTCACTAGATATAATGATCTATTGTTGCAACTCAAGGGTTGTGGAATTGAAAAATCCAAGCAGGAGAGTTGCCAAGTTCTCTCTATTATGTCAAAGATTGGACTAGAAAACTCCTTCTTTGTGTCTACATTTCATTTAGTAAGGCTCACAACATGTAAATCCTACACTATGCCTTCTCTCAAAGAGTTCATGGAGTCCCTCACTTTTGAGCAAGATAAACTCATTGGCATGGGGAAAATCAAACCTCCAAAAGCGCATGCACTTGCTGTGCATGATGGCACCCACAATAAAAATCATAAATCTGATTTAAATCAAAAAAATTAGCAGCAAAAAGATAAGGGAAAAGTGCATTCCCATCCAAAGAACGAAAGGTACACCAAGCCCTTCAATGACTCCTCCAGCTCCAAAAATGAGAAAGGGAAGAAAGGAGACAAATGCACCTATTGTCACGGAGGATTCCATCTGGAATCCTCTTGCATGAAGAAAAAAATTGACCAAATGGTAGAAATCATTTAGAAGAACAACCTTGGGGACCACATCCCTCAGGATGCCAAGAAGAAAACTGAGAATTTGCCACATGAGAAAGGTAACAATTTTCATGCTTTAGTTGCAATTAAATCTTCCCCTGACGCATTGATTATAGACTCTATTGCATCACATCATATGGCTACTACAACAGAAGTGTATTCCTCTTTGGATGAATGCAAAAGACCTCACGTCCTCATGGGAGATGACTCACCTATTGAGGTCACTGGAAAAGGTAGAGCGGAACTTTTACACGGAAGCTTTGAAGATGTGCTTCATGTTCGAAAATTTTCAGTAAACCTACTTTCAGTTTATCAGATCACTCATTCTGGCACCAAAAAGAGAGTGGAATTCACTCCAGATGCAGTGAACATATATGACCTACATAGCAGCTCCAAAATTACAACTGATGAGGTAAACAACAGACCTAGACTGTATACATTTTCTGAATTTATTGAATCTAAATCCTTCTTATTGCATACACATGCTGATGATAGTAGTAGGCTTTGGTACGAGTGGTTTGGTAACTTAAATTACAGGTATATGCAGCAACTAAGCAAGCATTTCATGGTGGAAGGCTTGCCAAATATCAGTTTCTCCAAAGGAGTTTGCGAAGGGTGTGTCCTTGGCAAACATCTTAGAGAAAATTTTGACACCGGCAAGACTCACAGAGCATCCTCTCCTCTAGGTTTGATCCATAGTGATCTCATGGGGCATTTTCCTCATCCTTCCATCAACAAAGCAAGGTAAGTGCTTACATTTATTGATGATTTCTCATGGTATACTTGGGTGTATCTTCTCAGGGTGCAATCTGAAGTTTTTGCAAACTTTAAAGATTTCAAATCACTAGTTGAGACACACTCAGAGAGAAAGATCAAAGCCCTCCATACAAATAGTGGGGGGGAATATGTTAACACACCACTTCAGAACCTTTGCCATGAGTCTGGCATACAGTTGCAACACACAGTTCCATTCACTCCACAGTAGAACGGAGTTGCTGAGAGAAAGAACCGATCTCTCAAACAGATGGCTTCCTGCAAGTTGCATGCTAAGTCACTACCTCATAAGCTATGGGCTGAAGCACTTAATTGTTCTAACTACATCTAGAACAGATCTCCTCATATATTTGTCAAGGATCAGACCCCCTTTGAGGCTTGGAGCGGCACTAAACCGTAGGTCACCCACTTCCGTGTTTTTGGCTCTTGGGCATGGGCCACGATCCCCTCTAAAAAGAGGAAATCCATTGATCCACAGAGCATTGAGTGCATCCTTGTTGGATACCCTGATGGTGTGAAGGGATACCAACTCCTGATTTCTTCTACAGACAAGCTCATCATTGAGCAAAGTGTCCAATTTGAGGAAAGTCTTCGCATGCACGTTAATTGTCTCATGGGAACACCTTTTATCTACCTCATCACCGAGATGATGACTTTGTACACTCATATGTAGATACAGATCATGAAAATGCAAAGGTAGAGCATGCAGATGTAGAGACAAAGTCTTCATATACAAATTCAATGCATGCATATGATGATCCACAACCAAGCCCAAATCGGGCTTCCAGCAGTGAATCAACTCCCTTTGTCATAAATCAGAGAACAGGGAGCTTAAGTGAGATATATGCACAAAACCACCTAGCTACTAGAAATGGTCTTATGGAGGATAATTCTGATTTGTGAAGGACTAGCTTAGAGTTTATTGAACCTCCTCTTGCCCTCACTACCAATGAACCAACGCCATCTCGGCATTGTCATTTGGTTCAGTCTTCTGATCCATAGTCTTATGCTGATGCTGCTGGGCATCCCTCTTGGGAGTCTGCCATGGAGGAGGAGTACAACTCCCTCCTCGAGAATGAGACCTAGGATCTGGACCGCCTTTCTTCAGGAAGGAAACTTGTTTGATGCAAATGGGTCTACAGGACCAAGAGTGCTGCAAATGAGCAAATCACAAGACATAAATCCATGCTAGTAGCCAAAGGCTTCCAACAAGTTCATGGAATTGATTATGATGAGACCTTCGCTCCAATAGAAAAGATGGATTCCATATGCCTTGTACTTGCCATTGCGGCCGCCCAGGGGTGGGAAGTACATTAGATAGATGTGAAGAATGCCTTTCTTCATGGAGACCTATTTGAGAAGATCTACATGGAGCAGCCACATGGTTTCATTCAGGATTCATCTTTGGTCTGCAGACTGAAGAAGTCTCTCTACGGCCTTAAGCAGGTCCCGAGAGCTTGGTATGCGAAGATGGATTCTTTTCTCTTATCACAAAAAATCAAAAGATGTAATTCTGATTTGAATGTTTACATGCTCAGGACACATGACTCTGTTCTTATCTTAGTTTTGTATGTGGATGATCTCCTGACCACTGATAGATCAGCTTCAGCCATTGCTGCAGTTAAAAGGACCTTGCATGATAGGTTCTTGATGACGGACATGGGTCCATTACACTTCTTTCTTGGTCTTGAGATCAGCCAGGATGCCACAGGCATCAAACTCTCTCAGCCTAAGTATGCACGGGATCTCCTCGAGAGATTTCACATGATTGACTCCAAGTCAGCACCAACTCCTTTTCTGTCTCGGGTCCACCTTGAGGATGGAGGTGACATTACATTAATTGAGATTATTCTCTACAGATAGCTAGTGGGGAGCTTACTGTACCTCACCCACTACATACCAGATCTCTCATATGCAGTACGAGCAGTTTCCAGAGACATGCAAGAATCGCATGAGCTACACTGGAAAGCTTCTAAGCACATCCTCTGATATGTGCAAGGCACCATCAGCTTCTGGATTAACTATGCAGCAAGCACTGCATTGAATCTCCTTGGCTTCATAGATTCTGATTAGGTAGGTGACAACATTGATCGCAAGTCCACCTCTGGATATTCACTCAGTCTAGGGTCTGGCCCTATCTATTGGTCAAGCAAGAAGCAGGCTCCTATTGCTCTCTCTTTAGCTGAGGCTGAGTACAGAGGAGTATTCAACATCACCATTCAGCCTCTGTCGCTACAACACTTCCTCACTGAGTTGGGCATCCAGTTCCACTAGCCCACTGTCATCTGGTGTGACAACTAGAGCACTCTCAAATTTTTCAAGGATCGAGTACAGCGGCAGCGGATGAAGCACATAGAGATCCATATGCACTACATAAGAGACTTAGTACATGATCTGGTTATTGATTTTCAGTTTTATCCTTCAGCAGAACAGACTGCAGACATCTTCACCAAGACATTCACTAAGCAGAAGTTTCACTCTCTGCGCGATCGTCTTGGAGTGAAGGACACAGTTTATTAGCAACTGTCTTTTCTTCCTCTTTTCTTTTGATTACATTGCATCTTGAGGGGGGGTTTTTCCCACGAGGTTTTCCCTCTTTCCTCAATTTTAGTACAAGTTGCACTGTATTTTGGGTGACCTTTGGCCTTAGTTACGAGGGCCCATTTTCTATTTTTCCTCATAGTGGTGTTCAGGGGGGTGTTGGAGGTTCTACACACCTAGGACCTTCATTACTCGCACATGTGGACACTTAGTTAGAGCATTCACTGACATGCAAGGCTTCAACATTGGAATATTCACCAGATTGGTGCCTTTGACTGTCCATGCATGCATGGGACTACATGCAAGCTCCTTTATGGATGATTTATTCCTTGATTTGCTCCTCCTTTCACTTCGAAACTGGCTAGTTCTCTCCAAAACTTGCTGTAGGTGTCGAGTCCTCTCATTGATCAGTACATGCAAGATCCTTTCTGCTTGATTTACTCCTTGATTTTCTTCTCCTTTCACTTTGCAATTGGCTAGTTCTCTCCAAAACTTGTTGTAGGTGTCAAGTCCTCTCATTGATCACCACTATGGCGCATTAACATGGGATCTTCACCTAGTGATGCTATATCATGAGCAGTGTAACCTATTTTCTGAATCAATAATTCTGTTTGTTCTTTAGATTTTTTTTAGTGTTTTTTCTCTACAAAGTTGTGTGGTCAACCTTTACTAGCTAGATTCATCTGTGTAGGTTTTCTAACACATTTACAACAACCCTGGTAGATGAAATGTAGAGGAAAAGGCTAAATTGTAGAGGTAAGGGATCCGTTAGTGTGCGTAATTGGTTAAATATGAAGATATGCAGTGTAAGCCACCTCCCAAAAGTAGATATGTCACGCAAGCCACTTCTCAAAAATGAAATGCAAGATAAATGCTTGATCGCTCGAAATGAAGAGAGAACAGATGTAGAAAATGATGTTTTCCGTCCCATCCCATTTCTAATGTGATTTTTTTCCACAAATGATGGCTACCATCCTATTTCTAGTAAACGTGATAGGAATATAGTGAATAGACAAAAAATATCTCATGTCAGGCACATTGTTTCCTTTTGGTCTGAAGTGAGGAGTGTAACATATGTGGGCACATATGGAAGACTATGTAACATTTTGAGACACCCTATATTATTGTGACATTTCAAAGACGGTTCTTTTTTATCATTAACATGTGATAAATAATGACACCAACTATGTGTAATGAATGCCCCAAGCATGTAAATCTTGGATAAACAGTAACTCCAACCTACCACATTAAATGCTCTAGGAAAGTTGTTTCGAAGTTTCTAGATTTTTATGTAGCTTCTTGAAGAAGTCATTTCCACCGAAACTCTAGGCGATCCATAGACTTCTTCTATTTCTATAAATATGCCTCTTTAGTAATAAAATGACGAAGATGTTGTTTTTCAGTGTGCATTCTCTGATTTGGTATTAGAGAAAGGTTTAGCATTGAGAGTGTGAAGTTTTCTTTCTATGTGAGTAGTCATTATGAGAGATCGTTAATGGTGTGTTGGAGAGAGTTTCTGTGCAAAGCTTCTCGTGAAGGGCGAACTGGTCGAAGTTTAAGCTTGTGTGAAGGAAAGGATTCATTTGAGTGTTTTACTGCGAGGAGAGCAAATACAATCCATTGGAGGGAGCCGAACCACTAGAGGGAGCCGAACTGTTGGAGGAAAGAGTTGCTACATACAGACTGCAGAGTGCGATTGAGAGACTCGTTGGAGGAAAAAGTTGTTGTAGTGATAGTGAGACAAATTTGTTTCTTCTTGACCAAGATAACCGTCTGTTTTAGTGTGGAGCTCAAGAAGCCTTTGCTGGTACATGGTGTGCATAAAGGTAAAACCATACTTTGAGTATTTTTAAAAATCGACCACACTATTTTTAATCCATATATTCTAAAATTCATACCATACGTGGGGATAAATTTGATATTCTAGAAAAAAAGACAAAAATAATGAATTTTTTAATTGGTTTTATTTGGAATTAAGTTGAATATCATGTAGTCTAAAAGTGAGATATTTTACATATTGGAAGTTTGATCTAAGTAAAAATAGGTAGTCGTGGTCTTTGTTTGTAGTTGTTGTTTTTGTGATTTGGGAGAACTTTGGGGTTTTTAAGTTTATGAAAATTGGTATATTTTGTTTTGTATGAAGGGTTTTTTTTAAGAATTAATGAAGGCAAGGAGCTACGATGGTGGTGAATGGTGAAATGTTCATCTGTTTTTAGGATTAAGGAATTATTTATAATTATATATATATATATATATATATATATATATATATATATATATATATATATATAGAGAGAGAGAGAGAGAGAGAGAGAGAGAGAGAGAGAGAGAGATGAAGATTTCACAATGATGATGATGATGATGATGATGGTTAATGTCCACTGAGACCAAATTGGTCTATCGGACCTATAATTTTCTTAGTTTTTAATTGTTTGGCTCCTCATCTTTCTTGGCAAGATTGGTGTTGTCGCTTTAGTTTTTTTCTCTACAGTCTTCCAACTTTCTTTATCTTGCATCTCCTTCATCTCTTCTAGTTCTTGGGACATTGGTGTCTTAGCTTTGCAATCTATTATGTTCGTCCTTTGAAAGATAGTCGAAGAAGAAGTTTGGTCTAGGAGATCTGCTTTGTTGTTAAATGAAGATTTATTTTGTGTAGTATTCGAATCCTCATAACTATTGATGCTTGAGGGGTTGTCGAGTTCACTCTTTTGTTGTTGGGCAGGGCTTTTCCCCTGGTTGTCTTGAGAGTTTTTTCTTTCTTGTTCGATTTCTTGTGATTCAGAGTTTTCTTGAGAGTATTCTTCGTTGATGATAGTGTAGTGTTCTTTTTGTGCTCCTTCCCACCATGTAGATCTGTGATGATTTTTCTAGAAGAATTTTTCTGGGAGGCTTCTGCGCAATTTTTGGCTAGGTGACCTGTCTCAAAGTAGGATTGACATCTAAAGAGGACGCTTTCATAATCGAGTTCCTGGTTCCACACATAGTCTTTACATGTTAGGCGTATTTCAGCTGGGAATCTGGTGCTGAATTCCATTTCCACGCAGATGCATGCATAGGTGGTTCTGGCATATTCCTCTATTTCTGGGCACCAACAGTAAAATTTCTTGATTGCATTTCCAATGGCTTTTAGCGAAGAGAGATTCTAGAGATGCAAGGGTAGGTTTTGCAATCTCACCCAAACTGGTGCTAAGGTTATGACTGTTGTTGAGGGCTTGAATCATGGGTTCCATGGCTTCATGAATAGGCCTGATTTTTCCCAAAACCATGGGCCAGAATCCATTATACATTGTCTGCTTTTATGGTTTTCAAAATCTGCTATAAAGAAACCCCTAACATAGGGGTAGATATTAATTGCGTCAGGAATTACAGGCTTCCATACCTCCAAGATCCAACTATAGAGAGCTATCAGCCGCGGCCAAAAACCATTGAATTGACAGATTAAGGTACTTTTAGAGAACTTCAAAGCCTCATTGAGTGAGGCCTGGACCACCTGGACAGTGGGAGCTGGGGCTTCACTGACGATATGAGCAGGAGCTTGCCCCCCAGAGGTGGATAGAGCCGAGCCAACAACTATTTTCATGAAGCTGGGAGCCATCTGGAGAATGCTCTCCTACTGAGAATATAATGTTTCTAAATTTTTTTACAAAAGGGAGCCACACAGGCCTTTCATATTTGTGTCTCAGATTTGTAATATCCAGCGACAACATAGACACAATTAGGCAGAAGCTACCTAGATAGCCCTAACAATATGCCCAGATGTAGGCCTTCTAAAAAGAATTGTTATAAAATCCACAGAAATACCACAGTAGACCTCAGGCAGATGACTGCGGCCACAACTATGAAGGAAGGTGTGAAACGAAGATGACTCAAACCGGGCAGACACACCAGCAAACTGCCCCGAAAACACATCACCGAAAGAGGAGATGATGAGAAGCCACCGTGAAAAAGAAAGCTCTGCTAAAAAAAAATAGGGCCAGGAGGCCCGGGCCAAGTGAAGGCAGCCACAAGATCGACACACCGCAGATGTAGCACAATAAGGGGCCACAGATCGTTATAAGAGGGCCGCAGAAGGCCACAGAAACAAGGTTGTGGGAATATATATATATATATATATATATATATATATATATATAAGGGTGAAGAAATATTAAAAAAGAAGAAGGAGACAACCATATTATCCAATGATATTGGATAAAATTTTATGACATATGCTTGAGGGTTTATATGTGTGAGAAAATTATTGGCGAAAATTAGTACTTTTTGGTGGTTGGTGCTTGGTGAAAATAAGTAGGATGGCTAATGTATTGGCATCATCTTATTTAAATGACTCTAACAAGCTAGATGGTGGAACCTATGCAAATTAAAAGTTTAAGCTGCAAACATTGATGGAAGGTTGAAGTATATGGATGATTGTGTCCGGAGCTGAAGTCAGGCAAGTGACCCCTCAAGCCACAAATGTTGAAACTCAATATTGGGAGCGATGGGAAAACAAGGCGAAGCTGATTTTGCAGATGTCTATTAAGGACAACATTATTCCACCCATTAGCAAGTGAAAAACATCCAAGGAGGCATGGGACACTCTCAAAAATATGTATGAGATGAATACTAAAAATCAAATATTACATTTAAAGAGTAAGCTTCTTTCAGTTAAGATGGAAGAAAATGAAAGTGTCAGTAATTTTATTTCTAGAATTAAAGATCGAAAGGATAAATTATGTTACATTGGTGAAATAATATCTAGTACAAACTTGGTTACTGTGACATTAAATGGGATGCTTGATTAATATCAAATGTTTATCACTAGTCTTTAAGCTAGAGAGAAGGCTCCTACGTTTTATGATCCAAACTTAGACGTGAACACAATAATATTATAGATATAATCATAAACACAGACATGCATCAAGAAAACACTTCATTTCATTAGTAGAAAAAACTGAACTATGCTTATAAATGGAATGGAAATAAGATAGCTCAGGCGATGGTAGCTTATCTCTAAGAAGAGATGTCGTGGCTACATGCCTTGGAACTGTGTTACATTGAGGCTAAGGGCCAATTTATTATTGAAAAAATGTTAAAACTGTAAACAACCAAAGCCCTAACCCCAAAATATGTAAGACCAAGAGTTTGTGGGCCCTGTTTGGGGTAGTTGGGCATCCAACTTCCCAGGATCGTAACTTGGTCATATTATCTCTGTTTGGCATGTACGATACCCTATTGGAAGGGTCTCGAGTACTAAAATTTTTGTTACAAGCCCCAACCAACGGTTATAGGCCTACCGTGGACAACCAAAAAACACCATTTAGGGGGTCAAAATTATTGCGGAAGTTCAGGACCTGAAAAACTGCTAAAAATAGTAAATATTGAAATGAACAAGGAAACATATGAAACTCACTTGGGAGTCTAGGTGGAATAAGCGAGTGGCCACCAATATCGACTTGGATCATCCCTTCCCACTTAGGAAGAAATGGTTTGCATTGCGTGCAGAGCCTCCATGAGGTGAGGAAATTTCTGTTGAACCTGGTCCCTGGTGAACCAATTGCCTTGGTGAAGGAGTCAACGTGATTTGAAAATTCAATATAAATGTATCCTCTGTTGCCACGTATTCTTTATGTATGTGCCCATGATTGGATCAGTTGTGGCATGTTCCATGTAGTACGGGTTGAGCTCTGTTGGTGTGAGATGGTCTACAATGTCAGATGTGTCCAATAATCGTGGAAAGTATGGCCAAAGGTGATCTACATTGAACATTGGGTGCAGAACTAGGAACGGTGGGAAGCTGAGCTCGAAGGCATTGTCACCAACGACCTTGGTGATGTTTTATGACAAATATCGAAGCGGAAAAATCTTGCGGTAGGGTCCAACAAGTCACTCCTTCTGCAAATGTAGCCAAACTTTTTCACCCAACTGGAACTTGTGCATCACTTGATGTTGATCATGGTGCTACTTGTACTTAGCATTAGGTTTGTCCAATATATCATGGACCTATTATTGGAGTGTTCAATGTGCTTAATGAAGTTGTTAGCTCTTTCATCTTTGGACTGAATGTGAGCGGAATCTACCTGAGTGGCTACAAACGGCATCACCATATCAATGGACATAATGGATAAAATCTAAACCTTACCTGAAAGGGGTTGTGGCCTATTGAGTTGTGGAGGGCTCTGTTGTAGCTGTGTTAGACAAAGGAGATACTTTCATCCCAAGTGTGTGGATGCTTCAAGTTGTACATGCACATAATGTGTACGATCATCTTGTCGACAACCTCCATTTGGCCATAAGTTTGGGGATGGAAAGTCGTGGACTTAGTAAGTTTTGTATACAACATCGAATAGAGAGTTGACAAAAATGCAATTAGGAATCTATTGTCCCGATCTGAGACAATGAACTGTGGCATCCCAAAGTGTACCCACACTTGCTCAAAGAAGAGAATATGTCAATGACCATGAAACCACAATCATTTCCATTCTTAGTAGAAGGAAGTCATCACAAGAATTTGACATGAATGATCTTGGACAATTGCACTATTGTCTAGGTCTTGAAGTATGGAGAGATACTCGAAGCACTTTAATCACAAAAATAAGATATACAAATGAAGTACTAAATAGATTTCATATGACAGGATTTAAAGGTGTGAGTACTCCATTAGAACAATATATCAAATTCATAAATGATGATGGAACAAAAGAGGTGAATGGAACATTGTATTGACAACTAGTGGGAAGCTTGAATTATATCACTACCACTAGACTAGACATTTCTTATGTAGTTAGCATACTTAGTCAATTCACGTGTAAGCCTTGTGAAATCCATTAGATATTTACTAAAAGGGTCCTTCAATATTTAAATGGAACTATCAAATTTGGTATTGAATATACTAATGATTGTAATGTTGACTAACTTTACTATTATTATTCGTTGTACTAACTTTACCTTTGCGCTAAACAAGCTATATTATTTATATTTAAATGAATAGAAGGAATAGGAAAGGCTTATTTAGGTATTCCCTCATCAAGGAAAGAATCACTCCATCAGGTATTTCCAGTTATAAGGTTTCTCTTATCTTATTCCACGATCAAGTTCTCGTTAACATATTTCATCAATGTCGATTGGATGCCCTTCATCGTCACAACCCCAGTAGATGAATTGTAGAGGAAAAGGCTAAATTGTAGAGGTAAGGGATCTGTTAGTGTGTGTAATTGGTTAAATATGTAGATATGTAGTGTAAGCCACCTCCCAAAAGAAGATATTTCGTGCAAGCCACTTCTCAAAAATGAAAGGCAAGATGCATTTCTAATCGTTAGAAATGAAGAGAGAACATAGGTAGAAAATGACGTTTTGTGTCTTGTCCCATTTATAATGCATTTTTTTCTAGCAACCGTGGCTACCGTCTTGTTTCTATAAAAACTATTAGGAATATGGTGAATAGACAAAAAAATCTCTCAAGTTAGGAATATCATTTTCCTTTTGGTCTGAAGTGAGGAGTGTAACATATGTTGGCACATATGGAAGACTATGTAACATTTCAAGACGCCCTATATTATTGTGACATTTCAATTTAGGTTCGTTTTCATCATTAGCACGTGATAAATAATGCCACCAACTATGTGTAACAAATGCCCCAAGCATGTAAATGTTGGATAAAGAGTAATTCCAACCTACCACATTAAATGATGTTGGAAAGTTGTTTCAAATATTTTGGATATTTTTGTAGCTTCTTGAAGAGGCCAATGCTAATGAATGTCTAGGGGATCCAGAAACTTATTCTATTTGTATAAATACCCCTCTTTACCAAGTTGTTGTTGTTGAGTGCACATTCCATGATTTGGTATTAGAGTGAGATTTAGTGTTAAGAGTGTGAAGTTTTCTTTCTATGTGAGTGGTCATTGTGAGAGATCGTTAACGGTGTGTTGGAGAGAGTTTTTGTGCAAAGCCTATGGTGAAGGGCGAATTGGCCCGAGTTTAATCTTGTGTGAAGTAAATGATTCATCTGAGTGATTTACAACAACGAGAGTAGCTACAATCCACTGGAGGGAGCTGAACCACTGGAGGGAGCCCAACCGTCAGAGGAAAGAGCTGCTGCGCCGAGACTGCAGAGTGCAATTGAGAGACCTACTGGAGGAAAGAGTAGCTTTAGTGACAGTGAGACAAAGTTGTTTCTTCTTAAAGAAGATCACCGTCTGTTCAATCTAGAGCTCAAGGTGCCTTTGTTGGTACATGCTACCATACTATGAATATTTTAAAAAATCGACCACACTATATTTAATCCATATATTCTAAAAGTCATACCATACCTAGGGATAAATTTGGTATTCTGAAAAGACAAAAAAAAAATGAAGTTTTTAATTTTTTTTATTTGGAATTAAGTTGTATATCTGGTAGTCTAAAAGTGAGATATTTTACATATTGGAAGTTTGATCTAAGTAAAAATGGTAGCTGCGGTCTTTGTTTGTGGTTGTTGGTTTTGTGAATTGGGAGAACTTTGTGGTTTTTAAGTTTATGAAAATTCGTATATTTGTTTTGTATGAAGGTTTTTGTTTAAAGAATTAATGAAGATGAGGAGCTACGATGGTGGTGAATGGTGAAATATTGGTTTATTTTTACATATTGGAAGTTTGATCTAAGTAAGAATGGTAGGTGCGGTCTTTGTTTGTGGTTGTTGGTTTTGTGAATTGGGAGAACTTTGTGGTTTTTAAGTTTATGAAAATTCGTATATTTGTTTTCTATGAAGGTTTTTTTTTAAAGAATTAATGAAGATGAGGAGCTACGATGGTGGTGAATGGTGAAATATTGGTTTATTTTTAGGATTAAGGAATTATATATATATATATATATATATATATATAACGGTGAAGAAATATTAAAAAAAGAAGGAGAAAACCATATTATCCAATGATATTGGATAAAATTCTATGACTTATGCTTGAGGGTTTATATGTGTGAGAAAATTATTGGTGGAAATTAGAATGTTTTGTTGGTTGGTACTTGGTGAAAATAAGTAACATGGCTAATGTATTGGAAGAATCTTATTTATGACTCTAACAAGCTAGATGGTGGAAACTATCCAAATTAAAAGTTTAAGATGCAGACTTTGATGGAAGGGTACAATATATGGACGATTGTGTCTGGAGTTGAAGTCAAGCAAGTGCCCCCTCAAGCCACAGACATTGAAATTTAAGATTTGGAGCGATGGGAAAACAAAGAGAAGGTGGTTTTGCATATGTATGTTAAGGACAACATTAGTCCACACATTAGAGAGTGCAAAACGTTCAAGCAAACATGGGACACTCTAAAAAATTTGTATGAGACGAATTTCACAAATCAAATATTGTATTTAAAGAGTAAGCTTCTTTCAATTAAGATGGAAGAAAATGAAAATGTCAGTAATTTTGTTTCTAGAATTAAGGATCTAAATGATAAATTAGGTGACATTGGTGAAACAATATCTAGTACCATCTTGGTTACTATGACATTAAATGGAAAGCTTGATGAATATCAAATGTTTATTATTAGTCTTTTAGCTAGAGAGAAGGTTGCTATGTTTGATGATCCAAACTTAAACATGAACTCAAAAATCTTACAGATATATTCATAAACACAGAAATGCAATAGGAAAGAATTTCATTTCATTAATAGAAAAAGATTGTACTATGCTTCCAAATAGAATGGAAATAAGATAGCTCGGGCAACGGTAGCTTATCTCTGAGAAGAGATGTGGCAGCTACATGCCTCTGAATTGTGTTACAATGAGGCTCAAGGGCCTATTTATTGTTGAAATCATGAGAAAACCATAAATAACTAAAACAGTAACCCCGGGAGATGTAAGACCAAGAGTTTGTGGGTCCCGTTGGGGTTGGTTTGGTAGCTAACTTCTCGAGGTCGTAACTTAGTCATATTATCTTCGTTTGGTGTGTACGATACCTTGTTGGAAAGGTCTCACCAAGTGCTACAAGTTTCGATGATGGCTCTAAGCCTCCAGGGAACGTAAAAAAAACATCGTTTATGGGGTCAAAACTTCAACAGAAGTTCATGGCCCAAAAAATTGCTAAAAATAGAATGCCAAAATGAACAAGGAAACAGATGAATATAAATGTGTGGTCTAGGTGGAATAGGTGGGTGGCCACCAATATCCACCTGGATCATTCCTCCCCCCTTATGAAGCAATGTCCCCATTGTGTGCAGAGCCTCCATGAGGTAAGGAAATTTATGTTGAACTTGGTCGTTGGTGAACCACTTGCAATGGTGAAAGAGTTGGCCTACTTTGGAAAATAAATATAATTGTATCCTTTGTTGGCAAGTGTTCTTGATATATGTGTCCATGATATGATGAGTTGTGTCATGTTCCATGCAGTTCGAGTTGAGCTCTATTGGTGTGAGTATTTCTAGAATGTCAAATGTGTCCAAGAATGGTGGAAAGTATGGCTAGGTGATCTACATTGATCACTGGGTGCATAGCAAAGAACGATGGGATGTTGAGCTCGAAGGAATTTTCACTAACCACCTTGGTGATGGTGTATGACCCATATCAGAGTGGGTAAAGCTCTTGGTACAGTCGAGCAAGGCGCTCCTTCTACAAATGTAGCCAAACTTTGTCTTCCATCTAGAACTTGTGCGACACTCGATGCTGATCATGGCACTGCTTGTGTTTAGCATTGGCTTTGTCCAATATATCATGGACCTGTTGGGGGATGTATTGAATGTGATCAATGAAGTTGTTATCCCTTTCAACATCAGAATGAATTCGATACGTACATACCTGAGTGGCTGCAAATGGTATGGCCATATCAATGGGGCATAATGGCTGAAATCCAAACCCTACCTAAAAAGGGTTGTGGAATGTTGAGTTGTGGAGAGCTACTTTGTAGTTGTGTTGGACATAAGGGATACTTTCATCCCAAGTGCGTAATCATCCTGTTGACAAGCTCTGTTTGGCCATCAGTTTGGGGATAGAAAGTCACGGATTTAGTAAGTTTTGTATCCAGCATCGACCAAAGACTTGACCAAAATGCACTCAGGAATCTATTTTCTCGATCTGAGACAATGGAGTATGGCATCCCAAAGTGTACCCACACTCGCTCAAAGAAGAGAATCTGTCGATGACCACAAAAATGAAATCGTTTCCGTTCTTAGTAGAAGGAAGACTTGACATGTAATCCATGGAGATAGATTACCAAGGTTGGTTAGGAGTAGGTAGAGGAGTATAAAATCCTTGGTTCTTGATGGTTGGTTTGGCAATGGCATAGGCGGTGTAGGATCTAATGTACTTCCCAACATCCTGACGAAGTTTCACCCAATAAAAATACTTCTGCAATACTGCCACTATTTTCTCTACCGAAATGTCCATTGACCTGACTATAATGTGCCTCCCAAATCATCTTGGCATGTTCACTTGAAGGAACACATATGTGTCCTAGGTGACATAACAGTGCATCTTAAAGGTGAAAATTTGGAACTTTCTTCCCCTCCAGGAGTTTCTGCTATATGATGTCGAATTCTAGATCGCTCTTGTAAATATGTGACCACCCCGATGTCTCATGCCCACAAGAGTCAAGCATAGTGATTAGCGCCATGACCAATGGTTGGTTGAGGAAATAAACGGCATTATTGGTGTTGCCCTTCTTATACTTAATGTTCAAATGGAACTTTTTCATATAGTGGACCATTTCTAATGGTGATAGTTTTGTAACTTCCCTTATGTTTGCATGAACTGTAGAGGTTGGTGGTCTGTGTGGATGACTATTTCCTTCCCCAGAATGTAATGCTTCCATTGAAAACAAACCTACACAATGGAATATGTTTCTTTGTTGTAAGTGGGGTACCTTCGGACTGTGTCTGAAAGTGTCTCACTGTGGTAATCCACTGGATTCCCATGCTCAGTAAGCACCACACCAATAGCATAGTCAAAGGCATCTATCTCAATCTCAAATGGTTGTTGCAAGTTTGGTAATGTGAGCACTAGTGTAGAGAAGGGGCGATGTTTCAACTCTACGAATGCCTTATGTTGAGATTTAGACCAAAATATTTTTTTTTCGCTCCTCCCTTGGTGACTTGACTCAAGGGCCAAGTGATATTAGAGAACCCCAACACGAACCTACGATAGAAATTGGGAAGACCCAAAAAGTTGGGGAGCTTTGTCAGAGTGGTTGGGGCTGGCCAATATCAAATGACTTGGATCTTGGATGGATCCACATGCACCTCCTGTTCATCAATAATATATCCCAGATACTGAACCTGGGTCATGCCAAAAGTGCATTTCTCCACATTGGCACACAACTTGTGTTGTCACGGTGTTTGGAGAATGTGTCGAATGTGGTGGAGGTTCTCTTCCCAACTTTGGTTGAAGATCAGGATGTCATCGAAGTATACCATTACAAATTAGTTGGAGAATGGCCACAACATGTCATCCGTTAGCCCCATGAAGGTCGCAGGAGCATTTATCAACCCGAAGGGCATAACCAACCATTCAGAAAGGCCCTCCTTGGCTTTCAAAATAGTCCTCCACACATTAGAGGGTTCGATTGGTACCTGGTGATATCCGGAATTCAAGTCGATCTTGCTAAAATAATTTTCTCCCTTGAGTTGGTCCAAAAGGTCATAAATCCATGGGATTGGGTACCTATTCCAAAAAGTGATATTTCGCAGCGCCCAATAGTCTATACAGAGTCTCCAAGTGTCATCCTTCTTCTGTACTAACACGATTGGGATCCCACATGTCGATGAACTTGCTCGGATGTGACCTTTCTGCAACAGCTCTTGAATCTACCTCTTGATTTCATGGTTCTCCAAAAGAAAGCACTGATAGATTTCTCCATTGTGCAATGACGCACCTGGGGTTAGATCAATGGAGTGTTTGACCTGACATTGTAGAGGCACCCCTGCGAGGGAGGTGAAGATGTCCGTAGAATCCTCCACAACCTTGTCCATCCGTTGTTTTATTCTAGAGGAGTCCTGTCTAGAGGCCGTGGACACAACATTATTCTTGCCTTGTGGGGGGAATCATAAGGAAAAAAAATTTCTTGGTATGGGAAATGATCTTACTACATTGCTTTGTGGTGATCAAAGAGATGGAAGTAGGTGGGGCTACCTCTAGTATCTTGTACAAATTATTAGCCAACGTAATAATCACAGGGCGAGGTCTAGACTAATATACAACATGTTGCTTCCATAGTATGGTTATCCTAATAATACATAACCAAATTCAAGAGGAGAAATGCCACACAGTACCTCATCCTTGAAGGGCTTGATGTTGTAGGGAAGGAGACATTGATCGATGACGCGAAGATCTCGTGCTTGGTGAAGCCACCCAATGGTGTACGATGATGGATGTGCTTTAGTATTTAGGCCCAACCACTTCATGACCTCTACTGAAACGAGGTTCTTTTGGCTCCCGTTTCTAACAATGAACTACATAAGAGAACCCTTCACCCAAATCTATGAGTGGAAGAGGCATTCCCCCTCCTCTGGATCTTCAGGCTCAATCTTATGAATCTTGGTAGTGGCCACAGTAGCATTGGGATCCATAATAATGATCTGCTTCCCTTTGTCAGTTCCCTTATTGAGTTTTGATTCCGAATCGGAACCTAAGTCTGATACCAATGAGTGCTTCGCCCGACACTCACTTGTATTGTGAGTGGAGCTCTTATGTAACTCACACCTTTTTCCCATGTCCTTCTTCGTCTTCATGGTGTTGTTCTTCTCTTATGGCTTTAGTGGGTTGTACATGGTAGCCCAACCTTGGCATGGTCCTTTGTTCTATGGTTTGGGGGCGTGTTTTCCTTGCTTTGGATTCGTAGATTCAAAGTCCCTCTTCTTTTGTTTAAACATCTGCTCAATCTTGACAGCGTACCGATACGCCATGCTAAGTGAGGAAATGTCCAAGAACTCCATCTTGTCCTGGATGTACTTGTGCAGACTATCACCATACTTGAGCACCAAATGCTACTCAGTTTCCTTCATACTAAGGTTCGTGCGAAGGCTATGGAAATTATTTGTGAACTATGCCAGATCTTGGTCCCTTCCCTGTCGTAGTGTGGTCCACTTTATGTATTTGTCTTCATATCTCCTGACATAGTAATATTGTTCCTTGATGGCATCTCAAAAAGAATTCCAAGTGGGTGTGGCTAAAAGCAATGAGGGTTCACTCCCATCCTTTTGTTCACAATAGGTTTCCCACCAGTGCTTGGCATGTGGGGTACATTTGAGAAGTTCAAAATTAATATTTTCCCAATTAGAAAATTCATCAACTGAAAAACATCCTTCCAACATATTTGACCATTTATCTATGACATCTGCATCTATCCGGCCTTCGAATATGGGAATATTGAAGTTAACTTCTATCTTAAAAGGAGTCGCGCCTCTAGAGGGACTTCTCGCTGAAGATGCATTGCCTGTGGGTAGTCGTCAAAGGATCTAGGAAAAGTTATCTATCATTGCATCCCTCCATTGCTCGAGGGCTTCCTCGAGCAACATTTTGAAAGGAGCACATGCCCCCTCATCTTTCTTTTCTTTTGCCATGGGACGTCGTCGGGTTTTGCGAGGTTGATCTTGCAATGGCTCAACTAGATAAAGCCCTAACTCCTTTTACCCTAACCTCGTTGGGGACATGTAAAGAAAAATAGAGAAAGAGTAGACCACATTGATACCACTGATATAAAATTAAATAGCAATGTAACAATCTTATAGTTATAATCACAAACACATAGATGCAACATTAAAACACTTCATTTCATTAATTCAAAAATACTGAACTATGCTTACAAACAAAATGGAAATAAGATAGTTTGGGCGATGGTAGCTTATCTCTAAGAAGCGATGTGGTGGCTACATGCCTCTTAACTATGTTACAATGAGGTTCAAGGGCCTATTTGTTATTGGAAAACATGAGAAAACACTGAACAACCAAAACCCTAACCCTAGGATATGTAACACTAAGAGTTTGTGGGCCCCATTGGGGTTAGGTGGGTAACCAAATTTCGAGGGTCATAACTTTGTCATATTATCTCTGTTTGGAACGTATGATACCTTGTTGGAAAGGTCTCACCGAGTATTATAGGTTTGTAGCAAGTTGCTGCCCATGTCGTTGGGCTTATCGCAAATCCCAAAAAACATTGTTTAGGGGGTTAAAACTACTCCAGAAGTTTAGGACCCTAAAAATTGCTAAAAATACTAATTACTAAAATGAATAAGGAAAGAGATGAAATTGACTAGGGGGTCTAGGTCGAATAGGCAGGTGGCCACCAATATCCACTTGGATCATTTGATGAGTTTGTAGGTATACTTATGTAGTAAGAAGAGCAAAGAAGAAGTCTTAAACAAACATCTCCCAATTCATATTTAGCATTTATTGCTAAATCAGAGCATTCCTTCAAAGATAAAAAGTGGGAGAAAAATAAAGGAAAAAGGACACATGTAAAATCATTTCAAGGTACACCTTCACCAAGGAAAAATTCCAAATAAAGTATAGATGATTTGTGTTATTACTATGGAAAACCTATTTATTTTTCTAAGATTTGCATGAAAATAAGGTGTGATCAATTTAAACAAAGAAGGCATTTAGGAAATTATGTTGATAGAGATGAAGCAATTAGACATGATTTTAGCAATCTTAAATTAATTGTGTCCAATGCTAATTTATCAACAAAAACTAATGATGATAATGCTTGGTTTATGGATTCTGGTGCATCAATCCACATATCATGAAAAAGAGATTGGTTTGATGCTTATCATGAGGTCAATAGTTGGGCAAACATCTATTTATGAGATAATATATCACTTCAAATTAAAGGATATGGTGATATAAGTGTTACAATGCCTAATGGACAAGAGCTTCCATAATTTCAATTTAATTATTAGTAATTATTAGGTGTTTGTTAGGTATTTTAGTTCCATGAAATATTCTATAATACTCATAGTATTATGCACAAATCATGTTAGGATATTCCGACACATAGGAAATAGTTAAGTACAACTTGGTCTAGTATAGAGTTAGGTATAGAGTTAGGTAAAGTGTGTTTCTTTACCGTTGTACATTTTGTAACTTACAATCTGACGGTCACGATATGTAGTGATCTGACGGTTCATTCTCTCCTCGGTATTACCGACACTTTATCCGTGGCTTGACACCCGATTGGTCCATGATTTCTATTTAAAGCACATGAAGGGTCATTTGTAGGGTAATCCGTGCATGAGAGAAACATATGTAAATTTTCATTCTTTTATTAATAAATTGCCTGAAGCGGCCACGTTGGCTCAGGTCGTGGACTGTTTCCCTCTTTGAGGGTTTTAACCACGTCAAAAATATTGGTGTATTGATCTGAGATCTGGTTGTGAGCGGTGTCCTTTGGTGTTCTGTCTGAGGAACTTACCCTGTAAATTCCTACATGGTATCAGAGCTATTTGAGGGCCACGTCCGTTGGTGATCTAAATCTGAAGCCGGTAGAACTGCATCCGACTGTCGTTTCCTAGATCTACTGTTTCTGACTGCTTTCGAGCTGAGAGGACTACTCTGTTGTGTTGGGAGCATATGTTCCAGTGAGGAACCCCTTTCATTTCAGGCGAAAGGGTTTCCGGTAGCCCTAGCTGCGTCATTTTTAAGATCTGGAGGTATACAGTGTTTTTTTGCAGTTTACAGTTATTTTCTCTCTGTTTATTTCAGTTTCAGTTTATTTAGCCTTTTTTATTACTGGATCTATACCTTTCATTTTTGCGTATGCTCTTTGTCCCATGACTCTGTGCGATCTGGGCAAATCAGAAACAGAAAGGAAGGATTTTTCTCATGCGTATGCTCTTTTCCCTGCGCCTTAGTGTGATCTCAGAAGATAAGAAACATTGAGAAAAATATTTAGTTTCTGGCTAAAGCTAACTTTGAGCCGCAAGGTTCATTTTTGAAAATATCTAGTTTTTCGGCTAAAGCTAACTTCGAGCCGTAAGGTTCGTTTTCTTTGCATGTCCGTGTTGGGTTTTGTGTTTTTTGTTTTGTAGGGAAAAAGAGCTTTCTCAAAGCAATCACGCAACCCAAAGCACCCCCCCCTCTCTCTCTCAAATTTTTTGTATAGATCAATTGGTTCAAAGATGTTTTAAGAGAGTAGAGGTCTTGGGTTCAAGTCTCTATTTTGTGGGGGCGGACTTCTTCATTTCCGCACATTCCCGCACTTCGTCGGCAACTTCAACAATTTTTTTCAAAAAGCCATAACTTCTTCATCCGGAAACCGTTTTTTTTTTGAGCAACCTAATTTTTCGAGATCTATCCATTGAAACACTTATTTTTAGCATCTTTAGTTTCAGTTTCCATTGAAATGGAAAGTCAATACCAAGTTACCCTTGACAGCACCAACTACTTCCAATGGTTGGCCTACATTGAGGATTTACTTAGAAGTAAAGGTCTCTACAGAATAGCCTCAGGACAAGAAAAGAAACCGAAGGATGAAGATAAGGTTGCTAAATGGGAAAATAGGCAAGATCAAGCACATGGATTGATAGGGATGTCTATTTCTCCAGATCTTAGATTCCATATTGCAGAAGTTGATACTCCTGATGAAGCAATGAAACAAATCAATAAAGTTTTTGGGATTAAAAATGAAATTAGAGCCCATCAACTTGAAAATGAGTTGCTTACATTGGACCCTAATAATTTTTCTTGCATTGAAGATTTCTTGTCCAAGTTCAAGACCCTTAGATATCTTTTGGAAGGTGTTAAAGTTAAGAAAGAAGATAGTAACCTTATCTATTCCATTCTTACAAAGTTGGGACCAGCCTACTCTGTGTTTGTTTCCACCTTCCATTCTACAAGAGAAGCCTTCATTTCTCAAGGAACAGACTACAAGTCCCCTTCCTTTGACTCTTTTTGTGATTCTTTAATAAGAGAACAAGAAAAAATCTTACACCTTGGTCTTCTTAATCTTGGAAACTCTTCCAAGAAAGCGTTAGCCGCCCAGCAGTAACCAAATTCAAAGAATCCTAAGAAGTCATATCCTAAAAAGAATGGTCTTAAACCAAACAAGGGTCCTAAGCAATCTCAACCTCAAAATGAAAAATCATTTCAACAAAATGATAAGACAAATAAAAACAAATGGAAGAAGACTGATAGAAATTGCAACTTTTGTAATCGAGATGGCCACTTAGAATCAAAATGCTTTAAGAAGATGGAAGCCTTGGAAGCAGTAATGAAGAAGCATAACATCCATTTGGGGCAATCTTCAACTTCAACTTCATCTTCAGGAATGACACTTTCTGCATGTGGTTGTCAAGCATCTCGGTCTGGCTATGCATTAAATTTATCTTCTTCTTCTCATTCTCATGAATGGATCATTGATTCTAGAGCTTCTTATCACATGGCCAAAAACAAAGCCATGTTTTCTTCTTTAAATGATTGTAACACCAAAAATATATATGTTGGTGATGATAGATCTCTTAGTGTTGTAGGGACTGGAACTGTTCATCTAGACAATGGTCAGTTTAATGATGTATTATGTGTTCCAACCTTTCCTGCAACCTTATATCTATATATCAGATAACTCATTCAGGTGAAGGTAAAATCGTTGAATTTTCACCTCATGATGTTGTAATAAAGTACCTAAGAGATCCTAAAAAGATTTTAGCTACTGGCATTGCTGATGATGCTACAAGGTTGTATAAGTTTCACAACTTTGGGTCATCAAATCTTCCCTCAGTATTTGTTGCTCATAACGATGAAGTGAGCAAACTTTGGCATGAGCGATTTGGTCACTTAAACTATCGCTCCCTTCAGCATCTATGTAAAGAAAATATGGTGACAGGTCTTCCTATGGTATCTTGCAGAGATGGTGTTTGTTATGGATGTGTACTAGGAAAACGTCATCGGGATAGTTTTGAAAAACGTGCCTCTTGGCACGCCTCAACCCCTTTACAGCTTGTGCATAGTGATTTATGTGGTCCACTTCCAGTTGTGTCATTCTCTGGCTGCAAGTATTTCTTAACTTTCATTGATGATTTCTCCAGACACACTTGGGTATACTTCTTAAAACTCAAGAGTGAAGTATTTAACACTTTTTTGGCCTTCAAGGCCTTTGTTGAAAAAAAATCTGGACATCAAATTCTTAAGCTAAGATCTGATAACGGTGGAGAATATGTTAAAAGCACATTCATCAACTATTGCATTGAGAATAGAATTCAAATGCAACATATTGTTCCATATACTCCACAACAAAATGGTGTAGCTGAAAGGAAGAATCGCACCTTAAAGGAAATGGCTAATTGTATGCTACAATCTAAAGGACTTGGTCTTAGTTTTTGGGCAGAAGCAATTAACTGTGCAAATTACATAATAAATTGCACTCCTACTAAGGCTTTAAAGAATATCACTCCAGAAGAAGCATGGAGCTCAATCAAACCAGATGTAAGTCACTTTCGTGTTTTTGGAAGTGAAGCGTGGGCCCATTTTCCAGATGAAAAGCATAAAGCTTTAGAACCTAAGAGTGAAAAATGTACTTTTGTTGGATATTATGAATATGTCAAAGGCTATAGACTTATTCCATTTAAGTCCAAAAATGTTATCATTAGAAGAGAGGTAAAATTTGATGAAAATATATCGGTCTGCGAGCCTAGTCCGGCAGATGTGCCACCTCTCCCTATCTCTTCTACTTTTGAAAACATTTTTTCTTCAGATGATGAAAGTGAGGATGACAATCCTCCCCCGCCATCTCAGGATCCTCCTTCAGCTCCTCAGCTTCCAAAATGGGTTCGTGCTACTCGGGATGCAGCAAGTGATCTTGTCGGTGATCCTACAGATCAGCGATGTACACGTTCTCAGTTCGAGAGAGCCTCCTCTTTATTGGCTCAAGCTCCAGTAACTTATGATCCTGACACCTTTGCAGAAGCTTCAAGCCATCCAGATTGGGAAGTAGCTATGAATGAAGAATATCATTCATTGTTGGCAAATGATACATGGGATCTTGTTCCTTTACGAAAGGGACGAAAACATGTTAGATGCAAATGGGTTTACAGAACCAAGTATGGACCAGATGGGAAAGTTGAGAAACATAAAGCTCGTCTTGTTGCTAAGGGTTTTTCATAGGTTGAAGGCATTGACTACACAGAAACCTTCTCCCCTGTTTCCAAAATGAACTCTATCCGCCTTGTTCTTTCCCTTGCTGCCTCTTTTAAATGGGAAGTCCATCAGATGGATGTTAAATCTGCCTTCTTGCATGAAGAAATATATATGGAACAACCCATTGGCTTCATACAAACAGACTCCAGCCTTGTATGTCGACTTAAGAAATCCCTTTATGGTCTCAAGCAAGCTCCTCGGGCTTGGTATGCCAAAATGGATAGCTTTCTTTTAGAATCTTGCTTCTCTAGGTGTCATTCTGACAATACTGTCTACACCAAGAAAGTGGGCAACTCTCTTATCATCCTTGTTCTTTATGTTGATGATCTTATCCTTACTGGTAGTGATCCCAACCTTATAAACCATGTGAAGTCTAGCCTTAAAAGGAAATTTGAAATGACAGACTTAGGACACTTACACTATTTTCTCGGTCTTCAAGTCTTGCAATCCAAGGAGGGTATTTCCCTTTCCCAGTCCAAGTATGCTTGTGATATTCTACATCATTTTCACATGGAAGACTGTAAGCCAGCCCCTTCTCCCTTTCAGTCTGGAGTCAAACTTTCAGTCACTTGTACTTCTCCTGAAGTTGATGCTACCTTATACCGTCAACTTGTAGGAAAACTTTTGTACCTAACCCATACTCGTCCTGACCCTTTCTTTGTTGTTGGCCTTGTTGCTCGGTTCATGCAAAACCCCCATGAAAGTCATTGGAAAGCAGCTAAAAGAATACTTCGTTATGTTCAAGGTACAGTTAAGTTTGGGATTCATTACAGTGCCGAAGCATCTCCTCTATTGGTTGGTTTCACCGATTTTGATTGGGCTGGTGACCCTGATGATCGGAAGTCTACTGTCGGTTATGTGTTCACTCTTGGTTCAGGACCTATTACATGGGCTTGAAAGAAACAAGGTGCCATTTCTCTTTCATCAACAGAAGCAGAGTATCATGGCGCCGTAGAAGCTACTAAGGAAGCCTTGTGGCTTCGTCAAATCCTGTCAGAGTTTGGCTTTGAGAAGTAGCATCCGACTACATTTTGGTGTGATAATCAAAGTTCCATTCAGCTATGCAAATATCCAGTCCAACATCAGCGAAGCAAACACATTGAACTGCACATGCATTTCATCGGAAAGCTCATTCACGACCATGTTCTTGAAGTGCAATATTGTTCAACAGATGATCAAGTTGCAGACATCTTCACAAAGGCTCTCACAGAGGTGAAGTTCACTAAACTTTGATTTATGGTTGGAGTTCAGGAAGTTGTCACTAAGGGGGGATAGGCTCTAGTGCCTCCTTCCTTCTCCTATTGTGTCATATTTGTAAATCCTTCAATTCTATCCCAAGTTGTTCTTAAGGGGGGATGTTAGGATATTCCGACACATAGGAAATAATTAAGTACAACTTGGTCTAGTATAGAGTTACGTAAAGTGTGTTTCGTTACTGTTGTACATTTTCTAACTTACAATCCGACGGTCATGATATGTAGTGATCCGATGGTTCATTCTCTCCTTGGTATTACCAACATGTGATCCGTGGCTTGACACCCGATTGGTCCATGATTTCTATTTAAAGCGCATGGAGGGTCATTTGTAGGGTAATACCTGCATGGGAGAAACATATGTAAATTTTCATTCTTTTATTAATAAATTGCCTGAAGTGGCCGCGTTGGCTCAAGTCGTGGACTGTTTCCCTCTTTGAGGGTTTTAACCACGTCAAAAATACTAGTGTATTGATCCTTTGGTGTTCTGTCTCAAGAACTTACCCTGTAAATTCCTACAAATCGGATGTTTAGATTTATCTCCAAAGTAATTATGTCATTTTTTCACCTTGTTAATGAAATTAATTAATAAAAAATTTGTCATATAAATAATTGTCATATGAAGTGAGTTATGGTTTTTAGGGCATGTGGTATTGATAAGCCATGGTATTGACTCATGCTTTTGTTAAAAAACCTATTTATAGATTAAGAATCTCTATGGTAGAGTGGGGTAAATGGCCATGATTAACAATTTTGGTCCATATTTTTAAAATTGTAAAAATGTTTGACACATATATTAATTATTTATAGTTAATAATAAAATAATGACAATTTAAAATAAAGTTATAATTGACTTAGTGTTTTTTATTATTTTTAAATATTAGAAATATGAAATGTATCATGTAGTAAGTGTTTTGATGCTCATTATGAATTGATGGTTATGGATAGTTATATGACTATATTAATTGAATATATATAGCTACACTAATTATAATTTTTCAATCATAAATATGAAATAATGAATTAAACTATAAATCACTTTTTCTTACTTGTGAGAAATGCATAATTTTTTGAATTATAAAAATGTCAACTATCAAAAACACATTTTTTTAATTATTTTTTAAATAATCACTTATACTAAGTATAAACCCTTGAAGTGTGGGAAATACATAATTTTTTGAATTATAAAATTGTCCGGTACGAAAAACACATTTTTTAAATTCTTTTGAAATGGTCACTTAAAGTGGGTATTAACGGTATAAAGATTTTAACTCCTCATAGTTTTGAATTTATTTTTCTATGTGAGACTCTTCTTTTGACCAAAATAATTGGCAAACAAAATGAAATATATCCATTGCCTAATCAAATTAAATAAAAATAATATTAAAAAAATTGATGGTTGCCACCGAATGAAATACATTCATCTACATTGAAATATAATTATATAAAACTCAAAGGAATCTCTCATCTATGTAGAGATATTGCATACGTGTATGATAACGCGCTGGTATCTACTTCTTTTTCATCCATATTCTATCTCAGCTTTGGAATCTATTTGGTTAGTGTAGTTTTCTCATCTAAGATTCAGTTAGAATCTATTTTTCTTGCATTGAAGATTTCTTGTCCAAGTTCAAGACCCTTAGATATCTTTTGGAAGGTGTTAAAGTTAAGAAAGAAGATAGTAACCTTATCTATTCCATTCTTACAAAGTTGGGACCAGCCTACTCTGTGTTTGTTTCCACCTTCCATTCTACAAGAGAAGCCTTCATTTCTCAAGGAACAGACTACAAGTCCCCTTCCTTTGACTCTTTTTGTGATTCTTTAATAAGAGAACAAGAAAAAATCTTACACCTTGGTCTTCTTAATCTTGGAAACTCTTCCAAGAAAGCGTTAGCCGCCCAGCAGTAACCAAATTCAAAGAATCCTAAGAAGTCATATCCTAAAAAGAATGGTCTTAAACCAAACAAGGGTCCTAAGCAATCTCAACCTCAAAATGAAAAATCATTTCAACAAAATGATAAGACAAATAAAAACAAATGGAAGAAGACTGATAGAAATTGCAACTTTTGTAATCGAGATGGCTACTTAGAATCAAAATGCTTTAAGAAGATGGAAGCCTTGGAAGCAGTAATGAAGAAGCATAACATCCATTTGGGGCAATCTTCAACTTCAACTTCATCTTCAGGAATGACACTTTCTGCATGTGGTTGTCAAGCATCTCGGTCTGGCTATGCATTAAATTTATCTTCCTCTTCTCATTCTCATGAATGGATCATTGATTCTAGAGCTTCTTATCACATGGCCAAAAACAAAGCCATGTTTTCTTCTTTAAATGATTGTAACACCAAAAATATATATGTTGGTGATGATAGATCTCTTAGTGTTGTAGGGACTGGAACTGTTCATCTAGACAATGGTCAGTTTAATGATGTATTATGTGTTCCAACCTTTCCTGCAACCTTATATCTATATATCAGATAACTCATTCAGGTGAAGGTAAAATCGTTGAATTTTCACCTCATGATGTTGTAATAAAGGACCTAAGAGATCCTAAAAAGATTTTAGCTACTGGCATTGCTGATGATGCTACAAGGTTGTATAAGTTTCACAACTTTGGGTCATCAAATCTTCCCTCAGTATTTGTTGCTCATAACAATGAAGTGAGCAAACTTTGGCATGAGCGATTTGGTCACTTAAACTATCGCTCCCTTCAGCATCTATGTAAAGAAAATATGGTGACAGGTCTTCCTATGGTATCTTGCAGAGATGGTGTTTGTTATGGATGTGTACTAGGAAAACGTCATCGGGATAGTTTTGAAAAACGTGCCTCTTGGCATGCCTCAACCCCTTTACAGCTTGTGCATAGTGATTTATGTGGTCCACTTCCAGTTGTGTCATTCTCTGGCTGCAAGTATTTCTTAACTTTCATTGATGATTTCTCCAGACACACTTGGGTATACTTCTTAAAACTCAAGAGTGAAGTATTTAACACTTTTTTGGCCTTCAAGGCCTTTGTTGAAAAAAAATCTGGACATCAAATTCTTAAGCTAAGATCTGATAACGGTGGAGAATATGTTAAAAACACATTCATCAACTATTGCATTGAGAATAGAATTCAAATGCAACATATTGTTCCATATACTCCACAACAAAATGGTGTAGCTGAAAGGAAGAATCGCACCTTAAAGGAAATGGCTAATTGTATGCTACAATCTAAAGGACTTGGTCTTAGTTTTTGGGCAGAAGCAATTAACTGTGCAAATTACATAATAAATTGCACTCCTACTAAGGCTTTAAAGAATATCACTCCAGAAGAAGCATGGAGCTCAATCAAACCAGATGTAAGTCACTTTCGTGTTTTTGGAAGTGAAGCGTGGGCCCATTTTCCAGATGAAAAGCATAAAGCTTTAGAACCTAAGAGTGAAAAATGTACTTTTGTTGGATATTATGAATATGTCAAAGGCTATAGACTTATTCCATTTAAGTCCAAAAATGTTATCATTAGAAGAGAGGTAAAATTTGATGAAAATATATCGGTCTGCGAGCCTAGTCCGGCAGATGTGCCACCTCTCCCTATCTCTTCTACTTTTGAAAACATTTTTTCTTCAGATGATGAAAGTGAGGATGACAATCCTCCCCCGCCATCTCAGGATCCTCCTTCAGCTCCTCAGCTTCCAAAATGGGTTCGTGCTACTCGGGATGCAGCAAGTGATCTTGTCGGTGATCCTACAGATCAGCGATGTACACGTTCTCAGTTCGAGAGAGCCTCCTCTTTATTGGCTCAAGCTCCAGTAACTTATGATCCTGACACCTTTGCAGAAGCTTCAAGCCATCCAGATTGGGAAGTAGCTATGAATGAAGAATATCATTCATTGTTGGCAAATGATACATGGGATCTTGTTCCTTTACGAAAGGGACGAAAACATGTTAGATGCAAATGGGTTTACAGAACCAAGTATGGACCAGATGGGAAAGTTGAGAAACATAAAGCTCGTCTTGTTGCTAAGGGTTTTTCATAGGTTGAAGGCATTGACTACACAGAAACCTTCTCCCCTGTTTCCAAAATGAACTCTATCCGCCTTGTTCTTTCCCTTGCTGCCTCTTTTAAATGGGAAGTCCATCAGATGGATGTTAAATCTGCCTTCTTGCATGAAGAAATATATATGGAACAACCCATTGGCTTCATACAAACAGACTCCAGCCTTGTATGTCGACTTAAGAAATCCCTTTATGGTCTCAAGCAAGCTCCTCGGGCTTGGTATGCCAAAATGGATAGCTTTCTTTTAGAATCTTGCTTCTCTAGGTGTCATTCTGACAATACTGTCTACACCAAGAAAGTGGGCAACTCTCTTATCATCCTTGTTCTTTATGTTGATGATCTTATCCTTACTGGTAGTGATCCCAACCTTATAAACCATGTGAAGTCTAGCCTTAAAAGGAAATTTGAAATGACAGACTTAGGACACTTACACTATTTTCTCGGTCTTCAAGTCTTGCAATCCAAGGAGGGTATTTCCCTTTCCCAGTCCAAGTATGCTTGTGATATTCTACATCATTTTCACATGGAAGACTGTAAGCCAGCCCCTTCTCCCTTTCAGTCTGGAGTCAAACTTTCAGTCACTTGTACTTCTCCTGAAGTTGATGCTACCTTATACCGTCAACTTGTAGGAAAACTTTTGTACCTAACCCATACTCGTCCTGACCCTTTCTTTGTTGTTGGCCTTGTTGCTCGGTTCATGCAAAACCCCCATGAAAGTCATTGGAAAGCAGCTAAAAGAATACTTCGTTATGTTCAAGGTACAGTTAAGTTTGGGATTCATTACAGTGCCGAAGCATCTCCTCTATTGGTTGGTTTCACCGATTTTGATTGGGCTGGTGACCCTGATGATCGGAAGTCTACTGTCGGTTATGTGTTCACTCTTGGTTCAGGACCTATTACATGGGCTTGAAAGAAACAAGGTGCCATTTCTCTTTCATCAACAGAAGCAGAGTATCATGGCGCCGTAGAAGCTACTAAGGAAGCCTTGTGGCTTCGTCAAATCCTGTCAGAGTTTGGCTTTGAGAAGTAGCATCCGACTACATTTTGGTGTGATAATCAAAGTTCCATTCAGCTATGCAAATATCCAGTCCAACATCAGCGAAGCAAACACATTGAACTGCACATGCATTTCATCGGAAAGCTCATTCACGACCATGTTCTTGAAGTGCAATATTGTTCAACAGATGATCAAGTTGCAGACATCTTCACAAAGGCTCTCACAGAGGTGAAGTTCACTAAACTTTGATTTATGGTTGGAGTTCAGGAAGTTGTCACTAAGGGGGGATAGGCTCTAGTGCCTCCTTCCTTCTCCTATTGTGTCATATTTGTAAATCCTTCAATTCTATCCCAAGTTGTTCTTAAGGGGGGATGTTAGGATATTCCGACACATAGGAAATAATTAAGTACAACTTGGTCTAGTATAGAGTTACGTAAAGTGTGTTTCGTTACTGTTGTACATTTTCTAACTTACAATCCGACGGTCATGATATGTAGTGATCCGATGGTTCATTCTCTCCTTGGTATTACCAACATGTGATCCGTGGCTTGACACCCGATTGGTCCATGATTTCTATTTAAAGCGCATGGAGGGTCATTTGTAGGGTAATACCTGCATGGGAGAAACATATGTAAATTTTCATTCTTTTATTAATAAATTGCCTGAAGTGGCCGCGTTGGCTCAAGTCGTGGACTGTTTCCCTCTTTGAGGGTTTTAACCACGTCAAAAATACTAGTGTATTGATCCTTTGGTGTTCTGTCTCAAGAACTTACCCTGTAAATTCCTACAAATCGGATGTTTAGATTTATCTCCAAAGTAATTATGTCATTTTTTCACCTTGTTAATGAAATTAATTAATAAAATATTTGTCATATAAATAATTGTCATATGAAGTGAGTTATGGTTTTTAGGGCATGTGGTATTGATAAGCCATGGTATTGACTCATGCTTTTGTTAAAAAACCTATTTATAGATTAAGAATCTCTATGGTAGAGTGGGGTAAATGGCCATGATTAACAATTTTGGTCCATATTTTTAAAATTGTAAAAATGTTTGACACATATATTAATTATTTATAGTTAATAATAAAATAATGACAATTTAAAATAAAGTTATAATTGACTTAGTGTTTTTTATTATTTTTAAATATTAGAAATATGAAATGTATCATGTAGTAAGTGTTTTGATGCTCATTATGAATTGATGGTTATGGATAGTTATATGACTATATTAATTGAATATATATAGCTACACTAATTATAATTTTTCAATCATAAATATGAAATAATGAATTAAACTATAAATCACTTTTTCTTACTTGTGAGAAATGCATAATTTTTTGAATTATAAAAATGTCAACTATCAAAAACACATTTTTTTAATTATTTTTTAAATAATCACTTATACTAAGTATAAACCCTTGAAGTGTGGGAAATACATAATTTTTTGAATTATAAAATTGTCCGGTACGAAAAACACATTTTTTAAATTCTTTTGAAATGGTCACTTAAAGTGGGTATTAACGGTATAAAGATTTTAACTCCTCATAGTTTTGAATTTATTTTTCTATGTGAGACTCTTCTTTTGACCAAAATAATTGGCAAACAAAATGAAATATATCCATTGCCTAATCAAATTAAATAAAAATAATATTAAAAAAATTGATGGTTGCCACCGAATGAAATACATTCATCTACATTGAAATATAATTAAATAAAACTCAAAGGAATCTCTCATCTATGTAGAGATATTGCATACGTGTATGATAACGCGCTGGTATCTACTTCTTTTTCATCCATATTCTATCTCAGCTTTGGAATCTATTTGGTTAGTGTAGTTTTCTCATCTAAGATTCAGTTAGAATCTATTCGGTTAGTGTAGTTTTCTCATCTAACATTGAGTTAGAGTTGAATAGAAGTCATTTCTCTCACATGGTTGTGGTTATATTTTACAGTTTTTTTTGTATTTCAAGTTATTTGGTTGTTTTTTTTATACATCAAAAAACTAATAAATATTTTTTTTTTTTAATTTTTGTTAGGTTAGGTATTAATCTCTTCTTCATAAATAAACAAACTATTGTCTGGTTATCTATTTCATTTACAGAGAGTGCATTAAAAAACTAATAAATATTATTCTCTTGTTTTTTAATTTTTGCTATGTTGGGTATCAACGTGTTGTTCATAAATAAACGAACTATTGTCCAATCATCTATTTCATTTGCATGTCATCATTTATTTTGTTTTCAAAATAAGCTACAATTTCGAATAAGCTACAATTTTGAGGTGTAGACATGTCGATTCACATGGGGTTTAGTCAATATGTAATTCAAATCTCATAGAGAGAGGTTGAATATAACTTTGTTTCAAGTGTCCACCTCATTAAGCATGTTGTAAACTTATTTTATTTCGTTTTATATTTATAAATAAATCATATATCATGATTAGTATGATATATATTTTTTAATTTAGAATGATTAATCTATTTTCCATTGAAGCTATTTCAAAGTCAATGACTCTCTTAGCATTTTTGGATTCAACATACTTGGTCGCCCTAAATCTATGATAGTGCCAAGAATATCAAATGTTTTGAAGTACTACAAACCCTTTTACACTACAAAACTTGAAAAAAGGTTGTAGATCCATGGATTTTATCCCTACTTTATAATAGATTTTTGTTCATTATTTCTATATATTTGGGTATGTACACCAGGTATCAAATCATGCACGTTAATAACAAAATTTAACCATAAATTTTCAATTATTTATAATTATTTTATATAATTACACTTATAAGCATGTTTATTTCATAATAGGCTTTCAAAAAATTTAATTTAATTATCAACGACTATTAGGTTGATGGTTATGGAAACTTGACAAAAGTGAGGCCAGGCGACAAGGTTTGGGTGGGAAAGGTGAATAAATTTAGTACATTCACATAAAATAAATTGATTTTCTCTAAACTGATTAACTAAAAATTTTAAATGAACAGTTTAAGAAATTATGACCAACACATTGAATATGTGAACAACAAGTAATAAGTAATGCAAAACATCAACTAAACAAATTAAATCAACACATATGGATAATATATATAAGTGGAAACCCATAAAGGGGTAACACCACCATTTGTCATTGTTGTGATGTAGAGGCAAACTCCTACTCCCTTATTATATGTTATCTTCTCTTGGCTCCAACGCATAGGACACTACAACCTCATTTTTTTTGCAAGCTACAACATGCAAGGAAGCCCCAACTCCAATAGGTTTTTTCAAGCTACAACCCAAAGGAGGCACCTATCTCAACATGATGCAACAAGTTCTTTATCAATCTCCAACATGAAATGAGACTAAAATTCCCTAAAATATACAAGATATAACATGTTGATTTAACTGGTTTATAGATTTCCATACCTTCATTTATGTCTCTGCTTCTTTCTATTCTCAAATCTTCCTTTTCCTCTCCTCAATTCTGCTTCATGTATCAGCAAGGTAATTAATGAATATCTCTACAATTAGCTTTGACATTCTCTCATTCTCTAAACTCTTCATTGTCTTCCAGAAGTACATCTTTCACAAAGATAGTTTGTGTTTGTATTCGACATAAGAATATGAAGTGAACAGGCTTGACTCTTTGCCTTCCACTCATTTGTTTCCAAGCTCTTCATATTTTGAATATTAGAACACAAACAAGTGTTGCACTAAATATTTAGTTCATCCTCCTATAATGATTAAATGCACCACGCAAATTCCAATATATGCAAACAAGTAATACATTATAGCATCATAACACATGTAAAATATTCACTTTCCAGTGCAAGCAATATGCATGCAAGATATGAAAGAAATGTATCCCTCTCCAAAGCCATATATTTTTTTTGCAACAAATTGTGCCACCACTTCTTCATGCCATTTTCTTAGTAGCCTTAAGCCTTGGATTATATGTCATGTAGTCTTGCCTTTGATGTTACAGAGTTTTTCCTTTGATGTAATGGATTCTTTCATTTTCCTTACATTAAAACAATTCAACTCAACCATTATATGCATATAAAAACATAAACAAGCCAACATACATCATCAACATATCTTTTGCACACATGTGTCTCATTAATTTCTCAACATGAGCTTATGCATTAACATCTCTCAAGATGTGTTGAGCAACCAACAAGTATTACATCTGCTCCTTTGAATAACTTGTTGCTCCTTTTTATTTTTGCATACATTAAGTGTAGCTCGATATGTATATGCCCTGTTGGTCACATGCATCACAACCCCTCATGAAAAAAGCATGCCATCAGTCAATGCATGTTCAATTGTGCATATATTAAAAGTTCCTACAAACTTTGTTGCTCCTTCTTTCCTAGTTGTCTTTGTAACATTATATGTAAGTAGCCTTAGCTTCTATGCAACCTCTTCGACATACCTTGCAACATATATTTCATATCAAGAATATCTTGGACCAAAAGATACCCCTTTGCTACTCCTTTGCCATGAATGACAACAATGCCAATAGTCTTCCCCCTTGACATTGACGGAAACATTGTGATCCTCCCCCTTTTGTCTTGAAAGACACTTCTCCTCATCTCTACTTACCTCCCCTTTTCACATCAATAGGAAGGGGTTCTATGAATAATGAACATCAGCAAGAAAGGGGTATATCCGAAAGTTTAATGTTTTCATAGCTTTAAAAAAATGGTTGCTCCAAGACAAACTTGATGTATCTTCGGGGATTCATGGTAACAGTCCTTTTTCATAGAAGTATTTAATTTTCAATAGAATCTTTAGGCTCATTGTTCAAATTCAATCACTTCTTCTATTAGGTACTTGCTTTATATTCTTCCCTTATGACATCATGGCATTTATATATATTGACGAATTCCTTTTACGATGTCAACTATTCATTGCATGAAAACAGGCTCTGTCTGAAATAATTTTCCTTCGGCCTTATCTCCTCATATATTCTAATCATGGGACTCTAACATCAAGAATATATTTACGATAATTTTATCGAGAAAGGAAATAATAATATAATAGTTTCTTTCCAAATATTCAGACGTCATCACCTTCTATCTATAAGCAACGAATATACAATGTATCCATCCCTTGGGTCCTCCTAGAAATTTGTTAATGAAGAACTTGTCAAAGATGCCCTCGCCCCCTCCAATGGAAATGTTTATGTAATCTAATTCTTGGCCAAGTTTCATCAGTTGTTACCAATTTGTGTAACACTCTATCGAAATTTCACATGTTACTGCAACTATAAATGTACTCTTTGGCCATGATCTCACTGCCATCATACTTCAATTGTCACGCCGCCAATTCTTTTTTGGTTAAATTGGCCGGGTGTGGCATCGCCTAAGTAACCAACATCTTTCATTGTTAGCTTACTTTATGAACTACGCCTTAACATTCATTATAAAACATGAATAACATATTGATGTGCGGAAACCATTAATGTTAAAACATCAGCAATGTAGAACGACAAGAGAACAACAACACATGTAAAAGCAATCTTTTATTATATATCAAGAGTTTTTGTACAATGACCGGGAGCTTGGCTCTACTGGCATTTCACCCAAGTCGGGCGCCCACCCGTGCAAGAGCACATGGTGGTCTCACCCAAGACTTAACCAAATTACAACACACACAAATATTCTTTGTCGAATGAGTGGGCGCCCGTGCACAACCCACACCCAACACAACCCAACAATCATGTAATATTTCGGCGGGCGGGCACCCCTACGCGCCCTCCACCCACACCTTGACCGAACTCCAAAATCCATGCAAGCAAGGGAAAATTTTAAGAACCCCCCTAAATTTATAAATATAATAAATGGGCGAATCTCCATGGTATATAGGAAAAATGGAAGGCGATTTTATCAATAATATAATATGTATATATAATTTTTTGGCGAATCTCTCACTAGGCATGGCGAATATTTTACTCAATTATAAAATCTTGTAAGATCTTGGCGAGTCTTTCACTAAATAATAAAACCTTGTAAAGTCCTTGTGAATCTTAGCATAAATGGATCTATGCTGATTTAATTCGCCCATTTAAATAGGCCACATTCCAGGTGAATACCATGGGTCAATACCATGTGCCATTTTTATTTTTATTAATTCTAATATTAGGGTTAATAATGGTTTTTTGCATGGTATTAATAGGAATCTAGTCCCCATTTAAATAGGCCACATTCCAGGTGAATACCATGGGTCAATACCATGTGCCATTTTTATTTTTATTAATTCTAATATTAGGGTTAATAATGGTTTTTTGCATGGTATTAATAGGAATCTAGTCCCCATTTAAATAGGCCACATTCCAGGTGAATACCATGGGTCAATACCATGTGCCATTTTGGTGAATACCATGGGTCAATACCATGTGCCATTTTTATTTTTATTAATTCTAATATTAGGGTTAATAATGGTTTTTTGCATGGTATTAATAGCAATCTAGTCCATGGTATTTGTCCCATAGTATTTTTCCCATAGGTTTCACCTAAATATAACCCATTTCTTGAGTGTTCGTAAATATAAGGTGAATTATGGAGTAAATATAAAAAAATGTTTTATTTGTTTACCATACCTCTAATTTATTTATATTTTTATTAATTTACCATACCTCTGTTACAAATATGGTATTTGGCCCATAGGATTCACTTAAATAAAACCTCTTTCTTGACCCTTCATAAATAGAACGAGGGTTATGGACTAAATATAAAAAGAGGTTTTATTTATTTACCATACGTCTAGTTTATTTATATTTTTATTTATTTACCATACCTTTTGAGTAAGTACAAAAAGACGTTTTATTTATTTACCGTACCTCCACTTTACTTATATTTTTATTTGTTTACACCAGGTGACTTATGGAGTAAATATAATAAATGTTTTATTTATTTACCATACCTCTCATTTATTTATATTTTTATTAATTTACCATACCTCTTTTATAAATATGGTATTTGGCCCATAGGATTCACTTAAATAAAACCTATTCTTGAAAATGGGCGAATGGATTCACTTAAATAAAACCTATTCTTGAAAATGGGCGAATGCAAGGCTGTAACTCCTAATTTCAAGGGCTAAATTTACCTTTTTTACACTCTCCCTTAAAATAAGGTGGGCTATTTGAGTTGATTTGTAAAAATGTACTATGATACAAAATATTCGCCCACTAAAAATTTAAAACCCCTTAATTTCGCCAAAGGGCGAACATTCGCCCCTAAAATTATCCTTGGCGCAAGCCTTGTGTATCTTGCCCAACGGGCGGGCACTTTAGAACTGTGCCTTGCCGTGGCTATACCTCTACTTCTGCGCCTTTCTCCTTTGTTCGATTGAGCGATGTTCGATGGTTGAAATGCCAACTCCTTCTGCGCATATATACGCTACTGTCGTGTAGCACTACGCCCTGGCTGACACTTCGATAAAGCCTCCAACCGACGCGCCTTCAAACGATGTATGATGCCATCGTGTGGTTGGCCCGCCCATGGCGCGGGATTGCCCCACTGGTTCACCCTTCATTCACCATCACAACTTGGTCGGCTCGCGGACAAGCTCCTCCAACTCGCCCTATAAACCCACGAACGCCAATTCATCCACACATATGCCTCGTCTTTGGTCGCTCGTGGTTCATCTTTCATGCCTTAGACGCATCGTGGAGAGGGCGGAGCATGTGCCTGGTCGCTCATCGACCATAGGGCATTACATCCTCCCCCACTCGAACTCATTGTCGCCCTAGACAATCCGGACTACCTGAGAAGCTTCCTATCATACTTCTCAATCTCCTTCTTCCATCTCCAAAGTGAGTCCTCCGATTCCTAGATTTCTTCCTCCGGTGTATTCTTCCATCTGACAAGAAATTCCCACTTCATGTGGCAACCAATCCTTGTAGTTCTGAAGCTCAAATCTTCTCCAACTCCAGTCCCGGCTGGTCCTCTCGGCGGTTCAGCTCTCTCTGGATGATCAGCATCATCTGCATCTCCTCAACTGACTCATGTGAAAAACTCGATGCTTCATGTGCATATGGTGCAGAAGCTCCAGCTCATAAGCAACTTCCCCCACTCTCTTCTTCACTCAGAATGGTCCCTCATACTTCCGTGTCAGTTTGCTCGTAGTCCCCTTAGCTAGTCGAAACTGCTCCCCGGTAATCCCAAGAAACACCATATCTCCCACACTGAAGTGCGCATCCCGTCTTCCTCGATCATCATATTTCTTCATTCTCCTTGCAGCTTCGTGCAAGCGCAACTATGCCAACTCCAAGGTTTCATCCCAAGCCTTCATGAAATTCTTCGCATGAGGACTCCTCAAAAACCCTCCTATCACTATGGTATGTGGTGCAATCAACATCTGTCCATTCACCAACTCAAATGGACTATACCCCGTCGCAGAACTCTTTAGAACATTGTAGCTAAACTGAGCAATATCCAAGAGTTCAGGCCAATTCTTTTGATCAGCCGTCACATAATGTCTCAAGTAGTCCTCAGCAATGCGTTGATGCTCTCGGTCTGCCCATCTTTCTGCGGATGGTAACTCAAACTCATCAACAACTCTGTCCCGGCTAACTTGAACAATGTGGTCCAAAATCTGCCTGTAAAATGCGGATCTCTATCTGACATGATGCTTAATGGCATCCCCCAATACTTTACTATGTTCTTAAAGAACAACTCCGCAGTCCGCTTGGCTCCACACGGTATCTTTGTTTGAACAAAGACAACATACTTGGAAAAACGATCAACCCCGACCATTATCCCATTATACCCTGAACCAGTTGCAACTGAGTGATGATGTCCATCGAGACACTCATCCATGGTCTCTCAGGAATCGGTAAAGGTTGCAACAGTCCTCCTTGCCTATGAGTATCCGATTTGTCCTGCTGACAAATGATGCACTTATGTACATAATCCTCTACATCCTCTCGCATCTTCTCCCAAAAGAATCCTCTCTCCAACAATTCCAAAGAATGACGCATCCTTGGGTGGCCAACCCATGGTGAGTCGTGGCACTCCTTCAAAAGGTGCCTCCTAAGAACAGATGACTTTGGAACATAGAGTCGGTTTCCAAATAACAAGAACCTTTCTCGTAGAAAGGACTTTGATGTCTTCGCCTCCTTTATCTGCTTCACTATATTCTGCGCTAAAGTATCGGTTTCAACACTTTCCTTTAGCTTATTTTGCATCTCTTCCGACATCTGAACTCATCTTCTACTCCTAGCTACCTGGTCTTCTCCTTCCAATGCTGCAAGTTGTCCCTTCCTACTAAGAGCATCTGCTACCGCATTGTGCCTTCCAAGTCTATACTCGATAACCATGTCGAATTTTGCCAAGAAGTCCTGCCAACGAGCTTGCTTCACAAAAAGCTTTGGTTGGGATGCAAAATAACTTGCTGCAACGTTGTCCATCTTGACAACAAATGGCTTTCCAATCAGGTAATGCCTCCACACATGAAGACAGTGAATGATCGCAGTCATCTCCTTCTCATGGACCGGATACCTCTGTTCTCTATCCTGCAACTTCCGACTCTTGTATGCCACCGGATGCCCATCCTACATAAGAACCCCTCCTATGGAAAAATCTGAAGCATCAATGTGTACCTCAAATAGTCTCTCGAAGTCAGGCAACTTTAGTATTAGTGCTATAACCATCCTCTTCTTCAAGTCATCAAATGCCTTCTAACATTTATCCATCCAACTCCACCTCTTCTCTTTCTTCAATAGGTCTATCAGTGATGATGTTACCTTGGAGTACCCCTCTAAAAAATTCCATTGGTAGTTGGTCATGCCCAAAAACACCCTCATCTCATGGACATTCTTCGGTTCAACCTAGTCCTCAATCGCCTTCACTCTGCTCGGCTCCATCCGTATGTACCCTTGACCAAAAATATGCCTAAGGAACAGAATCTCGGTCTGAGCGAACACACACTTAGACTTCTTCAAGAACAACTGATTTTCCCTTAGTGCCTCAAACACCATCGCCAAGTGCTTCTTATGATCCTCCATGTTGTCATTGAACACCAGTATATCGTCCAAGTACACTATTACGAACGAATCCAAGTATGGTCGTAGGACATCATTCATCAAAGTGAAAAATGTAGCAGGAGCATTACACAACCCGAATGGCATAACAAGGAACTCAAAACTATCACACCTCATTACTATCGCGGTCTTCTTCTCGTCTCCTTTAGCTATCCGCACCTGATAATATCCATGCCTCAAGTCCAGCTTGGAAAACACTCAGGCTTTCACAAGCTTGTCGAAGCAATAAACATCCAATGGCAAAGGATACCTATTCCTTACCATCTACTTATTCATTGCATGGTAATCACAGTACATCCGTAGCTCATTTGAATCCTTCTTTCGTTGGAACAATACCAGAGCTCTATAAGGGGACCTTGAAGGTTTGATGAAACCTGCATCAGCTACCTCATTTGGCTATCGTTTCAATTCTTCCAACTCAGGTCTTGACAACCGATAAGGTGCTTTAGCCGAGGGTTGTTTTCCTGGCTCAAGCTTAATGCTATGGTCCACGACACACCTTGGTGGAAGTTTCTTAAGTAGCTCATCAGGCATCAAATCTGCATATTTGGTCAACACCTTAGAAATATTGGCTGGAACAGGCGTCCCCACTCCATCACCTTTGACTCCCTTGAACATCACCGCAGATGTCTCCATATCCGATTCCTTCATAGCCTTTTCCAAACTCAGTGCAGAAACATGTTGCACCCTGACTTCCCTCCTTTGCCTATGAGTGGGCAAAGTCCAAGTTTGTGACTGTCCAACCAGCACCACCTCATCATAGAAGGGGACAACAATTTCCTTGTTTCCCTTCAAGAAATATTGTCCAAGTATCATATCAAAGTCGTTCATCTCCATCACCGTGAAGTCCGACTAACCCTTCCAGTCTTTTATCCGCACAGGCACTTCGTGTGCCAAACCTGCCAATTTAGCTCTAGAGTTCATTGCCTTGACTTCCACATTCGATGGGAAGATCATCAGTCCAATCTCTTTTGCCAACCGTCTCGTCATGAAGTTATGAGTGGCCCGCGTGTCCACCAGTGCTTGAATGGTCTTGCCATGAACCATCAAGTCCACGAAACCTAGACTGTTAATCCACGATTTCTCCATAACATTTCCCTGCATACATGTCTGTTCTCTATGTTCATCAAGCAACGACTTCACCACCTGTGAACCTGCTCCGATACCACCTGTCACGCCCCCAATTCTTTTTTCGTTAAATTGGCTGGGTGCGGCACCACCTAAGTAACCAACATCTTTCATTGTTAGCTTACTTTACGAACTACGCCTTAACATTCATTATAAAACATGAATACCATATTAATGTGTAGAAACCATTAATATTAAAACATCAGCAGTGTAGAATGGCAAGAGAACAACAAAACATGTAAAATCAATATTTTATTATATATGAAGAGTTTTTGTACAATGACCGGGAGCTTGGCTCTACCAGCGTTTCACCCAAGTCGGGCGCCCACCCATGCAAGAGCGCACGGTGGTCTCACCCAAGACTTAACCAAATTACAACACACACAAATCTTCTTTGTCGAATGAGCAGGCGCGCCTGTGCACAACCCACGCCCAACACAACCCAAGACTCATGTAATATTTCGGCGGGCGGGCGCCCCTACACGCCCTCCACCCGCACCTCGACCGAACTCCAAAATCCGCGCAAGCCTTGTGTATCCTGCCCGGCGGGCGGGCGCATTAGAACTGCGCCTTACCGCGACTATACCTCTACTTCTGTGCCTTTCTCCTTTGTTCGATTGAGCGATGTTCAATGGTTGAAATGCCAACTCCTTCTACGCATATATACGCTACCGTTGTGTAGCACTACGCCCTGGCCGACACTTCGATAAAGCCTCCAACCGACGTGCCTTCAAACGATGTATGATGCCATCGTGTGGTCAGCCCGCCCATGGCGCGGGACCACCCCACCGGTTCACCCTTCGTTCGCCATCGCACCTTGGTCGGCTCGTGGACGAGCTCCTCCAACTCGCCCTATAAACCCACGAATGCCAATTCATCTGCACATATGCCTTGTCTTTGGATGCTCGCGGTTCATCTTTCATGCCCTAGACGCATCGTGGAGCGAGCGGAGCGCGCGTTCGGTCGCTCATCAACTACAGGGCGTTACATTAATGCAACAAAAACGCATATAATTTTAAGGGAAGAACAAATATTCTAATGTTTTCTAGATTGAATTGAGTTACCAATGGTATGATGGAATCTCCCTTTCTTCCTTTAAAAAAATGAAATAATCAGTCGAGCAACCTAATGTAACACATTGAACGGTAGATAGTTTACATGCATGCATAATCAATTGGTCAGTGTATCATTAGGTCACAACTAGTGAACAACCATTAAAAAAAATATATCCTAGGACGAGCGGATTCTGAATCATCAATCAACCACAATTGAACAACTACACTATTCTTGCATTGCTCGAATGCCTTTAAATATTGTCTGAGAAAAAAATAAAAAAAGAAAGAACAATCCTTCAATGTAGAATTCGATGGTGACAAAAATAAAAGATTGTTGGATGAGCGTTGGTTCTAAGTTTTTCATTGTGGAAATGGATGCTATCTCCAAAGATATCAAAGAGGTTGAATTCCATCCCATCATTTCCACTAACAATGCAATGTCGGTTGCTTTTCTTTATTACGGAAATAAGAAACCATTCACTAAGAGAGTCGTTCTTCAAGTGCAACTGATGAAATACAACTACCTCCATCAGTAGACGTAAATATTTTGTAGTGAAACTGATGAAATACGACTACCTCCATCAGTAGACGTAAAATATTTTGTAGTGAAGATAATGGTACGTATTCTTCCTTTACATTGAACACACTTTTAATTTAAAATCGCCACATTTGAATTGAACTTATTCGCTTTTGATTACTCCTATGAGATGAATTACCACAGGTAACTCACCGCGCCCATATCCGTCAAATACTGGAATATTCCAGGAATCTGCAATCCACTTGAGGATAGCCATGCACTGCGCGAGTAGTTTTCGTTGACTTAATCTTAACTGTTCAAAAGTCTCATACACTGCATTTTCATGGACGATGAACAAGATGAATTTTGATTGATCTTTGTAAACGTTCTTTTTGAAAAGCCCACTTGAATTTGAATAGATGCAATGTGAAGAAGAAATGGCTGTGGAGTTACTAACAACTTCCGCAGTCAATGTGTGTTGGTCCTTATGTAAGCATAATGGAAAAGGAGGCCGAAAGCAAGAAATACCATTCTACGCAAAACCTGTCGTGCGCTTCCAATTGCAGCTTTCCTCCTATGTCATAAAACTCCTCGAAGCAAAAACTCCCCATGGCAAACAATAATAGGAAGATATTTAATATAAACCAGGGACGAAAGCATTATGCCATCGAGCAAATGTTGCTGCTCCAATAAAAATTAAATAAAGCGTTCAGAGGAGAAGTAGGATAATAGTCCCCAACATCTTCACTTGTGCCATGCTTTAGATTGAGAACTCTAATGTAGATTTCCATGGATGTATGTAGATTTTTATTTTACACCACTTTGTATGGTTGCAGACAATGCTACTTGGTATGGTTACAGATAACATTTCACAAGTTTTGGAGCATTCCATTTTTACATCACAATTATTTACATGTTGCTACGCATCCTTCAAATGATGATTCACAAAGCCTCTGGCCGCAACTTCTTGAACATGGGTCCAAACCAAACACAGTGGATAATAATAGTGAAATTTTGTACCTCTACATCGTCGTCATTTGTGCTTCTCTTCCTGAGCATGACTAGTCCCTGGCTTTCTCAATGCTTAATGAAGACTACTGTTAGACTATGTCATCCATTTTAACTACTCTTTGGACTGCTAGCATATCTATTGAAAACTCAAGGTATACTTCATTTCCACAACCTGTAAATTTTAATCATTGTGTGGAATGGAGGGTTTGTACACGTAGGCAACGATCTTCGAGGTCTTATCCAGTTGATACCATGGTAAACAAGTGAATCAAATTATTATGGTCTGTAGGAATATATGAAACCAGAAGCCAGAAAGCAAGAAACAGAGTTTAGAGGTTTAGCATTACAAAAACGAGCAGAGAGAGAAAATAAGAAAAATCCGGAAAACATAAAACAAAACATTCATTATTTACCTCGCTGAAATTGTAATAATCACATTTAACTACACTTAGATGGAGGTAGTGTCTTATTAATTATAATTTTTAAAATGCTAAAATTTTAATACAACATATTTTAATTCTAAAGTCTTATGTGTAAACTTAACTATAAAAATATTGCCAAAAATATATGTGCACAAACATGTATTATTATTCATTTCAAAGGTTTATTTTAGAAAATGATGCATAAAGAAATTTGTTGGCTTCTACTGAGGTCTACTGAGGTAGGGCTTGAGGATGGGAACTAACTACCTGTCAATTGGTTTATAGCCAAAACAGAGACATTGTTTTGGTTAACAATTTATAAAAAATCTTATATTATTATTCATTATCCCAAAATTAATCCCAAGCACCGCCTTAAACATATTGTCAATCACCACTGACAATCACCATCCTTGCCCAGTCAACTTGTTGGGAATGACATCCCCCAAGTTCTGAGTAGGTTGAGGTGCTAGTGCCCTCTTGTCAAGTATCCTTGCTATCAGCATAGGACAGTCCTCTGTTTCATGATCAAACAGAGTGCAATATTTGCATGACGGACATGTTGGGTTAGTGCAATCATAGGCATAGTGTCCTGGTCCTTCACAATTGTAGCAGATTGGTTGTACCTAATCTTGACCAGGTCCTCCTCCACCTTGTCCTTGTATGCACCCTTGAAAGTCTATCCGCGCCATCCCCGCATTCTGGTCAGGGGGCCATGCTTCTTCTTGAACCCTGTAGGCAGGTGTTTTTTCCATCATCAATTCATAGCTTTTGTAGTTGTGTGCATCATACCCTACCAGCCTACAAAAGTTGCAAATCGGTTGTTGTGGCATTTGTACAAACTTTTGTAGCAAATGACAATTATCCGTAGCATCTTTTCTTGCTACCTGACATATAAGGCACCACAATGTAGGCCCCACGCTTGGTCCTGCTTGAGCTTTCAGCCTCAAAGGCATCGGTCCTCCTCCTACCATGTAGTTCACAAAGACTGAGCAATGGTATTTGTCATGCCCCTGACCATTGCATTTTAGACACCATACCTCTTCGAGCACCTTTGATCGAACTGTTCTGTCTCGCTTCAAACTTTGCATCTCAAGGAATATTTTTCGACTACGCATGGATCTACTGAACCCCCAAATTTGGATCTTGCACTAGTGTTTCATGTAGTCCCATTGCAATCTCTGAGGCCTCTGACTGATTCGTTATCTTCGATTGTGACAACGCAACCCTTAGGTGTGGCAAGAGCGAAGCCACAAACCACTTGCAATGTTGTTCGTCTATTAAGTTCATATTAGCTTCGCGGATTTCACACTTCAACCTCTGATCTAATTCTTAGGGTGCCTCACCTGGCTTCATCATGATTTCTTTGAACCCCACAATTGATTGTGCCTTAGATTTAGGCCTACTTAATTCTTTGTTCTGAGCGGTTTAGATGTCTACCATTCCAGCGCTTGGGTTATCATTAGAATACTTAATGTACCAGGTTAGCATGCGATCCTGCAGTGCACTAACGAGTGTTTCCTTCTTCAAGTGATCATCTGTAATGCCTTGAGCTTCCCATACAACTTTCACCAAGAACCAAAACTAGTTTAGGTCCTCATTTCCCAAGCCTTTAAACAAAGGTAGCTTCATTGAATTTGCCATAATGAACCACGGTGGAGGTGGACGTAGTATGGGTGAAGTCGCAGGTTACGGTGGTGAAGTTGGAGGTGGTAGTCGCAGGAATCCTTGTCTTATTAATTGAATAGCACTTCGTGGAGAACCCTGCGCTACTCACTCTTTGTCACCCAATGGAGGTGAAATCAATGGACTATATTTAGGACCCTTTCTTCCTTTGTTCCTATAATTTTTTCCACTTCGCGTAGCTCCGAACATAAAGGTAGCTACATAACCCATTTTTTTCACAATAACATCTTAATCCAGGTATTTAAAGACTTCAAGTACTTACCTCGTGGTCCTTTGAAAAAGTGCCACTTCACCTCGTTTTAGCTAACTGAGGTGTCGACCATGAATTTAATCACAAATCCTCCTACGATACAATCAAGCCAATGCTCGACAACATGGACGATCTTGTCCTTAGAGGCTTCCAGTCTCTGTACTAACTTCAGAGTCCAAACAATAGGAGCGTCAAGTCTCCACCTTCCTTGGCTATCTGTTAGCTTTGTGATCCACTCGTATATCTCAATAAAAAATGAACAGAAAAAGATATCGTGTATTTCTGTATATATGTACCTCTCCAGCCACTGTTCCTTAGTTAGTCTCGGGTTTCTATTCTCCTGCACTGCGAATTTGTGGATCTTCCTATCCAACTAGTCTTTGATCTCTTTCTTAGTTGGATTCCAGTGGTACGACATCACATATCTCTTATGAAAATTCCGGTCCCGGCTAACTAATGCTGAAACTGGGTCAGGACCCACCAAGCCCACACATCTTCTACAGGTTACTATTTTCTTGCAGGCAGAGGGATACAAGTTTTGAGAGGAAGTACAAGCTGACCATTCCTGAAGTTCTGAGAAGAAGTACAAGCTGACCATTACTTAATGCAGTTTGGTAAATACATATCGGAAAAGCTGACCATTACTTAATGAAATTTAGTAAATACATATGGGAAAACATTCTGCGAGTGTTATCCACACTCCACAACACCTGCAAATTTAGAAAATAATTTATTACATAAAATCGCCCATCCACTCCACAATAGTTTCAGATTCAGAAAATAATTTATTACGTACAATTGCCCATACTATGTCTTAAATATTTTCTCTGTCGTAAATTAATGAGTCAATGTTGTATGTTTCCATAAATATGAAGGTAAAAGTATTTTGTATGGTTGAGCGATTGAGAGAGAGTCGAGGGTGAAAGTATGAGGGTTAGTGAGGAGAAAATAACAGAGAAAATATTAGTGGGTGCGTAAAAACAATCCTAGTTGAAGGTGAAAGTATGAGAGGTAGTGAGGAGAAAATCGTGGAGAAAATATTGGTGGGCGTGTAAAAAAGAACCTTTACAAAGTTTTACAGAGAGTTACTCCACAACCCTAATGATTTTCCTTATTTTACCTCGAGCCGCAACCTTGATTTACCAAGCGAATGTATTGTCATATGTTTTATATCATAATCTAAAGTATGGTTTGTTTCCCTCTGGTTTTAAACCTTCATGAATATATTTTTTTCGGTGAGTTATTTTTTGTGTTTTATTTAGCCTCTGTCTAGTTGCACAACTGAAGATTTTCTTACTACAACTGTATTTTTGAGTCAAACTCCTCTCCTCTACCCCTTTAAATTTTTTTAACATGGTATAGTCAAACTCCTCTCCTCATCCCCTTTTAAAATTTTCTAACATGGTATCAGAGAGTGGGTTAGACTCTCTTAGTAAAAAAACTCCTCTCCTCTACCCCTTTAAAAAATTTTAACATGGTATAGTCAAACTCCTCTCCTCTGCCCCCTTTAAAATTTTCTAACATGGTATCAGAGAGCGGGTTAGACTCTCTTAGTGTAAAAACTAGTGTTTTTAATACGAGTCAAAAATTATTTTGAGGGAAGATTTATTTTGGAGCATATTTACGAGTAGGTAGATTTTTTTTTTTTTCACTCATAAATGGAAACATCAAGCACAAGATTGACTAATCCTCAGATACCTTAATTTAATGGGAAAAAATATGATTATTGGGCTATTACAATGAAGGCCTTGTTCTCTTCTCAAGGAATTTGGGATTTGGTAGAGAATGGTTTTCAGGAACCAACAGATGTAGCAGCATACAATGCATTGTCTTAAGCATAAAGGGATTTGTTGATTGAAAACATGAAGAAGGATGCAAAAGCCCTCTTCTCCATTTTTCAAGTCATTCATGAAAGTAGTTTCTCAAGGGTTGCAGCAGAAATGAAGTCCAAGCAAGCGTGGGGAACCCTCCAGACAACATTCCAAGGCATGGAAAAAGTGAATACAACAAAGCTAAAAATTCCAAGGAGAGACTTTGAGACACTTTGTATGAAAGAGTCTGAGAATGTAGACTCATTTTTACACATGTAATTGGACTAGTTACTCAAATCAGGTCTCATGGTGAGACACTCGAGGAAGGGAGAATAGTTGAGAAAGTTTTGAGAAGTCTACAAGCAAGGTTTGATGCCATTATTATGGTCATAGAAGAGACAAATGATCTCTCATAGTTCTTAGTGGATGAACTTCATGCATCACTAATTTCTCATGAACATTGACTAAATAGAGAATTAAGCTCCTCATTGGAGCATGCCTTCACGAGATAAGTTTCATTTGGTCAATGTAGAAGTAGAGGAAGATCATATGCTAGAGAAAGGGGAAGAATCCTAAACAGAGGTGGAAGAAGTAGCCTTTCAAGCTCAAATGGAAGGGGAAGCAATCAAAATCCAAGTCAAGGCCCAAGCCAAAATTAATCACAAGGTTAGAGGTATGATAAATCTCAAGTCCAATGTCATTATTGTAAGAAATAAGTTCATTATGCAAATGAAGGTAGAAAGAAGAAATATGACATTAGTAACAAACCAAGTGTAAACTTCATAAAAGAAAATCAGAACCATGATAGCATGTTTTTATCTGGTAATTTAGCACAAGAAAAACAAAGTGATATATGGTATCTAGATTCAGGGTGTAGCAACCACATGTCAGGGAACATAGAAATGTTTTCTGATCTAGATGAAGGTGTGAAATATGAAGTGACATTAGGGAATGATAGGAAAGTCTCTATCATGGGTAAAGGAAGAGTTAATATCCTAACAAAGAAGGGGGAGAGGAATTACATCTCAAATGTTTACTTTGTCTGGGGTTTGAAGAATAACCTCATAGGCATTAGAGAAGTCATGCAAAAGGGCTACAATGTTTTTTTCAAAAATGACGTGTGCACAATTTTGGACAAGCCTTCAAGTAGACAGATGATTGCAAAGGTTCAGATGAAAAAAAATAGAATGTTTCCCCTAAAAATAGGATCAAATTTGAAGGAAGGTGCACATGCAGAACTATTAATGAACTCACAAGAGGATGAGAGAAAATATGCATATGTCACACAAGTAAACATTCAAGCAAAGGTCAAAGATGAAAATTTGTTATGGCACTTGGGATTTAGTCATCTCAACATTGGAGGTTTTAATTTGCTACATAGGAAAGACATGGTGAAGGGGTTGACGCTTGTAGAAAAATCGGCCAGCCTAGGTGAAGGATGTATCTTGGGAAAACAATATAGAGAGACATTTCGAGTACGAATGTCAATAATGGCAAAGGAACCTTTGGATATTTTCCTTTCAGATTTATGTGGACCAGTGCAGAAACCATCTATTGGTGGCATGAATTATTTATCGACCTTCACATATGAATACACAAGGAAGAGATGGGTCTATCTCCTAAAACAGAAAAGTGAAGTGTTTGAGTGCTTTCATGAATACAAGGATCTTTTTTAGAAGTAATGCATATACTACATCAAAGTCTTGAGGACTGATAGAGGTGGCGAATACATCTCAATTGAATTCCTTCATTTTTGTAGGGAGCATGGAATTCACAAGAAATTTACAGAAAGGTATACACCTCAACAAAATGGTTTAGCAGAAAGGAGGAATAGGACCATTATGGAAATGGAAAGGAGTATGTTGAAGGAAATTTTTTTTCCAAAGGATTATTGGGCCGAAGTTGTCACTTGTGCATCGTATATCATTAACAGGTGTCCAACCAAAAGTGTCAGGAATGTGGTTCCTGAAGAGGCATGGAATGGAACAAAGCATAGTGTCACTCACATGAGAGTCTTTGGATGTGTGGCATATGCATATGTCCCGGGTTAGTTGAGGAAGAAGTTGGACAACAAGGGGGATAAATGCATATTTGTTGGATACAGTGATGAATCCAAGGCATACAAGCTCTACAATCCATCAACCAAGAAGGTCATAATCAGCAGAGATGTGAAGTTCATAAAAGAGGAAGCATGGGAAGGAAGTGTAGAGAAAACGACCAATGTGAAACCATGTATACCACATGAGGACAAAGAGGAATTGATAGGAGAAAGAAATTCCTCAACAGTGACTCTCTCTACTCCTACTCAAGTGCAAAAAAGTAGGCAACAAGTAACACCATCAACAAATAATAGGATAGTGTCACGCAGTCAAGAAAGTGCTTCTCCAAGCACACCGCAAAGCACAACACTAAGTGACATGTCAAGTCTCTCTTCAACAAGAACAAGAATACCAAAATTCAAAAACTTAATTGAATTTATGAGCGATATGAAGTTGATAGTAGCACTGGTATGAATTCCTTATTTGCTTTACTTTTTCATGTAGATGACCCAATCGATTAGGAAGATGCAGTCAAAGAATAATTTGTACGAATGGAGGAATAAATAGAAGTAATAGAAAGGAATGACACATTGGATTTAGTGAAACTTCCTCAAGGAAAAGAAGTCATTGGAGTGAACTGGGTCTATAAGACCAAGAGTAATGTCGATGATATTATTGAAAGGCATAAAGCAAGGCTAGTTGTCAAAGGACACAAGTAGAAACATGGAAGAGATTATGTGGAGACATTTGCACCCTTCGTGAGGATGGAGACAATGCGTACAGTCGTGGCGATTGTCGCGCAACATAAATCGAAAGTGTATCAAATGGACGTAAAATCAGAGCTATTGAGTGGAGTGTTGAAAGAGTAAGTGTATGTTGCCAAACCACTTGGTTATGAGGTAGAGGGCCAAGAAGAGAAGGTGTATAGGTTGAGGAAAGATCTTTTATGGGCTGATGCAAGCACTGTGTGCATGGTACAATAGGTTAGATGCCTACTTGTTAGATAATGGTTTCGACAAATGTGACGATGATCCTACTCTCTACATCAAGGAGAGTGATGGTAAGATTCTTATTGTTGTCTTATATGTAGATGATTTGACTTTTATAGGCATTGATTATTTCCTCATCGCTGATTTGAAAGATTTCATGAAGAATGAATTTGAAATGACTAACTTCGCATTGTTAAGGTGTTTTTTGGGTATAGAGGTGAAGAAAACAAAAAATGAATTCTTATTTTTCAAGAAAAGTATGTGGTAGACATTTTGGAGAGGTTTAATATGCAGAACAGCAAGCCTGCACCAACTTCAACTATCATAGGGTTGAAATTGAGCAAAGAATATTGCAGTAGTAATGTTAATCTGACATTATACAAAATGATGATAGTTAGCTTGATGTATTTGACTGCCACTAGGCTAGATATAATGTATGCAGTAAGCATGGTGTGGAGGTTCATGGAGACACCCAAGGAGACACATTGGAAAGCAATGAAAATGATTCTAAGGTATGTCAATGGGACAAAGGAATATGGTATTTTGTACACCGCAATAAATGAGTTCAGGTTAGTTGGTTACACTGATAGTGACTATGCAGGAAGTGTCGATGGCAGAAAGAGCATGTCAGGATATGTTTTTCATTTGGGTTCTCGAGCCATTTCATGGGCCTCTAAGAAGCATACAATAGTGTCACTTTCAATAGCAGAAGCTAAATATGTCATCGCAACAACAACATCATGTCAAGTAGTTCGGATGAGAAGGATGTTGAGGGATCTTCACCACGACCAAGAGAGAAAAACAACTATTTTCTACAAAAACACTTCCACAATTGCATTGTCAAAGAATTATGTTTTTCACAAGAGGACCAAGTACATTGATGCTAAATATAATTTTATTGGAGAGTTAATTAACAATGGTGACATTGTGTTGCAACATTGTAGGTCACAAGAATAGTTTGCTGATATTTTCACAAAACCATAGGCACGTGAAAATTTTGTTTATCTCAAAGATTGTTTAGGAATTGTCAATGGAGACAGTTATGAATAATGGGGTGCGTTTTCAAACTAATCCCAACCACCGCATTAAACACACTAACAACCACCATACTTTCCCAGACAACTTATGCATGTTGCGATTTTGTTTGTAGTCGAAAGGCCTAAAGTTCTAAGTAGAAGTACAAGTTGACCATTCCGCAACAAATCAGAGAGTTCAAGAACTTTATGAGGTTTGGTAAATACATATGGTTAGACATTCACTCCGTCCGTGGCTATTATCCACACTCCAAAACAACTGAAAGTTCAGAAAATCATTTATTTCGTTAAATTTCCCATACTATGTTTTAAATATTTTCTTTGTCATAAATTAATGAGTCAAAGTTGTATGTTTTCATAAATATGAAGGTAAAAGTATTTTATATTGTTGAGCAAGTGAGAGAGAGTTGAGGGTTAAAGTAGGAGAGGTAGTGAGGAGAAAATCATGGAGAAAATATTGGTGGGCATGTGAAAACATGTCTTTACGAAGTTTTACAGAGAGTTACTCTGCAACCTCACTGAAACATAAATTGCAGTAAGATTTTATTTGTTTTACTTGGATCTGTAGCCTCCATTTACCAAGTGAATGTATTTTCATATGTTTTATATCATAATCTAAAGTATGGTTTATTGTGCTATCATTTTAAACCTTCATGAGTAGATTTACCACAACCATTTTTGTTTTTACTCTATTCTTCCACGGGTTATTTTCTGTGTTTTATTTATCCTCTGTCTAGATGTGATTTGCTTGCTGCAGCTAAATATTTTCTTGCCGCAACAATTTTTCTGAGTCAAACTCCTCTCCTTTGCCTGTTGTAAAATTTTCTAACATAGCGGGAATAGGAAAGACTCAGTCACATATTCCCTAGTCAAGGAAAGACTCACTCCATTAGGTATTGCAAATTATAAGGCTTCTCTCATCTTATTCCCTTCTCTTATCTTATTTCTTGTATGATGTGATGAGTGTAAGATATGTTGGCACATATGGAAGACTATGCAACATTTTGATACGCCCTATATTAGTGCGGCATTTCAATTCAGGTTCGTTTTCATCATTAACATATGATAGATAATGCCACCAACTATTTGTAATGAATGCCCCAAGCCTATAAATGTTGGATAAACAGTAATTACAACCTACTACATTAAATTCTCTAGGAAATTTGTCTCAGAGTTTCTTGATACTTCCTTAGCTTCTTGAAGAATACACTACCACTAAAAATGTAGGTGATCCAAAAAATTCTTCTATTTGTATAAAAACACCTCTCTGGTAATCAAATTACCAAGTATTTGTTGTTGAGTGTGTGTTCTCTGATTTCGAATTAGAGTGATGTTTTGGTGCTGAGAGTGTGAAGTTTTATTTCTATTTTAGCAATCAATGTGAGATATCGCTAAGGGTGTGTTGGAGAGAGTTTTTGCAAAGCTTCTACAGAAGGGTGAACTGGACAGAGTTTTAGCTTGTGTGAAGGAAATTTTTTTTCTGAGTGTTTTACTGCAAGGAGAGCAGTTACCATCCAATGGAGGGAGTCAAACCGCTGAAGGAAAGAGCTGTTGCGTAGAGGCTGCAGAGTGTGATTGAGAGACCGACTGGAGGAAAGAGTTATTGTAATGATAGTGAGATAGAGTTGTTTCATCATGACCAAGACCACTGTCTATTTCGGTCTAGAGCTCAAGGAGCCTTCACTATTACATGGTATGCGTAAGGTTAAAACCATACTCTGGATATTTTTATAAATTGACTACACTATATTTAATCCATATATTCTAAAAGTCATACCATACCAGGGGATAAATTTGGTATTCTGAAAATACAAAAAAATGAAGTTTTTTATTGGTTTTATTTTGAATTAAGTTGAAGACCTGGTGGTCTAAAAGTGAGATATTTTACATATTAGATGTTCGATCTAAGTGAAAAGGGTAGTTGAGGTCATTGTTTTTGGTTGTTATTTTTGGGATTTGGGAGAACTTTGTGGTTTTTAAGCTTATGAAAATCGGTATATTTTGTTTTGTATGAAAGGTTTTTGTTAAAGAATTAATGAAGATGACGAGTTACGATGGTGGTGAATGGTGAAATCTGGTTTGTTTTTTGATTAAGGAATAATATATATATATATATATATATATATATATATATATATATATATATAGAGAGAGAGAGAGAGAGAGAGAGAGAGAGAGAGAGAGAGAGAATAAAGACAAAAAAATTAGGTAGCCATATTATCTAATGATATTGGATAAAATTTGATGACTTATGCTTGAGGGTTTATATGTGTGAGGAAATTAATGGTGCAAATTAGTATTTTTTGGTGTTTGGTACTTGGTGAAAATAATTAACATGGCTAGTGTGTTGGTAGAATCTTATTTGTCTAACTCTAACAAGTTAGATGGTGAGAACTATGCAAATTAGAAGTTTAAGCTGCAGACTTTGATGGAAGGATACAATTGTTGGAATTATGATACAGGTAATGTCCTTGATGGCAACTAACAAATATCAGACTCCAGAGAATTAAGAAAGAGAGGTATACACTATTTCACTTTGTGAAAGTGGCGTATACATGCGGGAACATAGAACAAAAAGAGTGTATACGCATACATGCACTTTCACAGAAGGAAAAGTGCACATGGGATGGAAAATCAGGGTTTTGGTCCAAGGTATTTGGCCCATGGTATTGACCCTAGCTATTTGGTCGAAGGTATTGGTCCTAAGTGGTTTTGGTCCAAGGTATTGGCAAAGGGACTAAAGCTATATAAGGAGGAGAAGATCATAAGGCCATTGTGTGCAAGCAATAAAATTCTAAGGAATACTACTATATGAAGTATATTATATGTTGTAGGGTTATGTTTGGGACTAGATCTGAAATAATTAAGTGCACCTTGAGTTCAATATTGGATTAGGATCATGAGACCTAGAATGAATTATTCTTGAATGACTCGATATTGGTTGCGACTAGATCTGATGTTTTGCGCCTATTTTATTCATTAGCTATCATGGTCTGGGTTTGTCTGAAGTCTGGAATTGTAGCAAAGTTCTGATTCAATATTTGCCGATATTTACGCAAGTTTGTCTTGGCCAAATGGAGTATACATGAGGGTTATATTCTTTCAAGTAGAATATACAAAAGAAAATCTTCCTTTTCAAATTTGACTGATCTATCTGATCAAATTCTGTTGTTTTACTATTGTCTTTCAATGAAGTCCTCTTAGATATGAATGTAAAAATGAATGAATAAGGAGGATGACATTTCATTGATTGATTGTATAACTGAGAAGAAGTGATATCGGTCCTTGCCTATGTAAAGCTTTGTAGGTTGAAAGTAGATATTCAGTATACTGCTGCTTGGTACAGACTTGATTCAAAAGTTTATGTTTGCAGCAGTTTTGAGTGTATATGTAGGTTTGATTAATGAAAGTAGCATATACATACAGTTTCCGTTCAGCCAAGTATCATATACACTCTAATGCATGATTTTTGAGGTTACAGCTGATTGTGAATGATGATGCAGGGTTCTAGGTTTAGCACAGTGTCCTGGTGTCAGCAATCTAATTATTCAGATTAACTAAATGTTTGTTGATTCAGTTTAAGTTTAAAAAGTTTTTGATGGGATCAGTATAAAAATTGGATGAATCGAGGCTTTCATATTGCGGTGTTGTGGTCCAGGAGTATCCAATCTGAAAATTCATGAAACATGGTCCCTGGAGGAAGAAATAAGGTTGTAGCCTTCTATAGGTCGGCACTTGCATACTAGTAATCATATTGGCTAGTACAAGAGCTAGGGGGTTGCAACTCCCTTCCAATAGAAGCTGGAAAACGAGAGAAGGTTGTAGCCTTCTATAGGTGGGTGCCTGCGTACTAGTATGAGTTTGTACCAGTACAAGATTGTAAACATATTTTCACATTATTAAAAGAAGATAGAGATGACAGCAGCCAGTGGTTTTCACCCACATTGGGTTTCCACCTTAATTCTTTGTGTTCAAGTGTGTTTCTTATGTGTGATGCTTTATTCTGCTTTTGGTGCATTTTCTAATAAGTTACTGATGTACTGGTTTAGGATCAACAAACGATAAACTGTCTAAATCACAAGTTCTCTGGATATATGTTGGTTTCTTTAATCACAGTTGCGTGTACACGCTAGTTCACTTCATAGAAGTAGTGTATATAAATATGTTTGGGAAGTAAAATTATTGATTTGATAATACAGATTCACCCCCCTCTAAGTATTATTTCCAACAATTGGTATCAGAGCAAGTCCTTCAGAAGAAGCTTGATCGCTTCAAGGGAGATCCATTAAGATGAATAATCACGAAAACATGGGATCCATCAGACTGCCAATCTTCAATGGGAGCAACCTTGTTTATTGGAAAATAAGAACCACAACCTATATACAATCTCTTGGAAGAGATGTCTGGGAAATTGTGGAAGGAGGATATACATTTCTAGCAACAATTCCTACAGACGTGGCACGGAAAAAGCAATATGAAACCAATGCCAAAGCTCTCAATACTTTATTGGGAATTTTGTCACAATAAGTTTTTTTCAAAGTCATGCAGCTCAAATCAGCCAAAGAGATATGCGACAAAATCATTTAGAGCTATGAAGGATACTCTCAGGTAAAACTTGCTAAGCTTCAAACTCTCAGAATTCAGTATGAAACTCTTAAGATGCATAGTGATGAGAGTATAGCTAGTTACTTCTTACGTATAGATGAGGTGATTAACTGTATGAAGAATATGCGTAAAGAAATAAACAAATTTACATTAGTTTGAGATCCTTGTCTGCTAAATTTGAATTAAAACTGTCTGCCATAGAAGAAAAATAGGATCTGCAGAATATCACTATGAAACAGCTTCACGGAATCCTAACTGCTTTTGAGATGAGAAAAGGAGGTCCATCAGATATGAAAGAAGCCACATTTAAAGCTTCAACAAAAGGAAAAGAAATGATCCAGGTGGATATTGGTGGCCACCTGCGAAGTCCACCTGGACCCCCACCATTGTCTTTCTCAGCATTTTCAGTTTCCTTAATTGTAGCACAACTTACTATTTTTAGCAGTTTTTCGGGTCCTGAACTTCCGGAACCGTTTTGAGGCCCTAAACGACGTTTTTTTGGGGAATCCGGTGGCAACACGAGTCCATGGAATGGACTGGTGTTGCCTGTTCCAACAATGATAGTGCTCGGATAGATCTTTCTAATGAGCTATTGTACCCGTCAAACGGAGATCATATGCCAAAGTTACGACCCCGAGAAGTTGATGTACCAACTTACCCCCAAACGGGGCCCACAGTTTGGCGTTTCATCTCCTAGGGTTAGGTTTTGGAATGTTAAGGGTTTCTCCATTGTTTCTCAACAATAAATAGGCCTTCGAGCCTCATTGTAAGACAGTTCAGAGGCATGTAGCCATCACATCTATTCTCAGAGATAAGCTACCATCGCCCTAGCTAGTTTATTGCCATTTCTGTTTGTAAGCATATTTCAGTATTTTCCATTAATGAAATGAATTATTATTTCCGCTGCATCTTTGTGTATATGGTTATCTCTGTAATTTGTTGCGTTCCTGTTTAAATCCGGATCAGTGGTATCAGAGCGGTCTGCTTTTTCTCTGTTTTTCTTTGCATGTCCCCAACAAGGTCGGGATATAAGGAGTTAGGGCTTGAACTGGTTGAACCTTTGCAAGACCAGCCTCGCAAATCCCGACAGCCTCCCATGGCGGACGAGAAGAAAGACGAGGGGGCAGGAGATCCCATCAAAATCTTGCTCGAAGAAGCACTCGAGCGACAATGGAATGCGATGATGGACAGCTTTGCGCAGATCCTTCAGCGGCTACCCAGAAGCGGCGCATCGGCTTCCAGCAGCTCCTTTGGAAACGCCACACCCTTTAAGGAACAAGTTAATTTTGAAATCCCCATATTCGAGGGTCAGATAGATGCTGATGTCATAGATAAATGGTTAAATCTGCTAGAGGGTTATTTTTCTGTTCATGAATTTTCGAGTCGGGAAAATATTGTTTTTGCTCTTCTCAAAGCAGCCCCCCACGTCAAGGACTGGTGGGAAACCTACTGCGAGCAGAAGGATGAAAGTACTGGCTCACTATTTTCAGCCGCACCCTCCTGGGATTCGTTCCAGGATGCCATCAAGGAGCAGTACTACCCTGTCGGAAGCTATGAGGATGAATACATAAAGTGGACCACGCTGCGGCAGGGAAGGGACCAAGACATGCCGGAGTTCACCAATCTTTTCCATACCCTTCGCACAAAGTTGGGTATCAAGGATTTAGAGCAACATTTGATACTCAAATACCGTGGCTGCCTGCACAAGTACATCCAGGAAGAAATACAGTTCCTAAACATCCCCTCGCTCGGCGCAGCATACCGGTATGCCGTCAAGGTTGAGCAGAAGTTTAAACAAAAGAAGCGAGACTTTGGATCTGTGAATCCAAAGCAGGGGAAAGGTGCCCCTAAACCACAGAACAAAGGACAAAGCCAAGGTGGGACAGCCCAAGACAACCAGCCGAAGCTGCAAGCAAAGAGCAACGCCGCGAAGCCGAGAAAGGACACTGGAAAATGGTGCGAGTTCCATAAGAGCTCCACTCACAACACAAGTGAGTGTCGAGCCAAGCAGTCACTGGTGGCTGAGCTAAAGGTTTCAGAATCAGATGCATGTTCCGACTCTAAGTCAGAACCCGATAAGGGGTATGAAAAAGGGAAGCAGATCATTGATGTGGATCCCAGTGCCACTGTTGCTACGGCAAAGATCCAGAAAAATGAACCCGAAGATCCAGAGGAGGAGGAGCGTCTCTTCCACTCCCAGATGTGGGTAAAGGGCTCCCCGATACAGTTTATTGTTGATAGCAGGTGTCAAAAGAACCTCATTTCGGCAGAGGTCGTGAAGCGGTTGGGCTTACCGACCACAGCACATCCACAACCATACACCATTGGGTGGCTTCACCAAGGGCGAGATCTTCGCGTGAGCCAGTAGTGTCGCCTTCCATACAACATGAAGCCCTTCACGGATGAGGTATTGTGTGACATTGCTCCCCTTGAAGTTTGTGATATATTACTAGGAAAACCATACTTGTGGAAGCGACATGCTGTGTATGAATCAAGGCCCCATGCTATTATTATTACATTGGGAAATAAGTTGTTCAGGATACCAGAGGTAGCACCACCTGCCGCCATCTCTTTGATTACTGCAAAAAATGCAGTAAGATCTTTTCCAAAACCAGGAAATTTGTTTTCCTGATGATACGCCCTCAAGGGAAGAAGAAGACAGTGGCCGCGGCCTCCAAACGAGGTCCCTCTGCACGGCAGCTACAGATGGACAAGATTGTGGAGGAGTACGAAGACATCTTCACCTCCCCAGCAGGGGTTCCTCTACACTGTCAAGTCAAGCACTCCATCGATCTGACCCCAGGTGCGCCGCTACCCAATGGACCAATTTATCGGCGCTCCGTTCTGGAGAACAATGAAATCAAGAGGCAGATTCAGGAGCTCTTGCAGAAAGGTCACATCCGTCCGAGTTCTTCGCCCTGTGGGAGCCCAATAGTGTTGGTACAGAAGAAGGATGGGACGTGGAGACTCTGTATTGACTATCGGGTGCTGAACAAGATCACTGTCCGTAATAGGTACCCGATCCCGCGGATTGATGACCTCCTAGACCAACTAAAGGGGGCGAAATATTTCAGCAAGATCGATCTGAAGTCAGGATATCACCAGGTACCAATTGAACCCTCAGATGTGTGGAAGACTGCCTTCAAATCCAAGGAGGGCCTCTTCGAATGGTTGGTCATGCCTTTCGGATTGACGAATGCTCCTGCAACCTTTATGAGGCTAATGGATGACATCTTGCGGCCATTCACCAACTCCTTTGTAGTAGTATACTTGGATGACATTCTGATCTTCAGCCAGAGTTGGGAAGAGCACCTCCAACACATCCGACAGGTTCTCCAAACACTGCGGCAACAGAAGCTATGTGCCAATTTGGAGAAATGCACTTTTGGCATGACCGAGGTTCAGTATCTGGGATACATCATTGATGAACAAGGGGTGCATGTCGATCCAGCCAAGGTCCAAGTCATTCGGGATTAGCCCTCTCCAACCACTCTAATAGAGCTCCGCAGCTTTCTAGGTCTTGCCAACTTCTACCGCAGGTTTGTGTTGGGATTTTCTCATATTTCTTGGCCCTTGAGTCAAGTCACCAAGGTCGGGGCGAAAGCAAAATTCTTTTGGTCTGAATCTCAACAGAAGGCATTCAGGGAGTTGAAGGATCACCTCTGCACGGCACCAATGCTCGCGTTACCAGATTTACAACAACCATTTGAGGTCGAGACAGATGCCTCTGACTATGCTATTGGGGCAGTCCTTACTCAACATGGACATCCAGTGGCATATCACAGTGAAACACTTTCAGACACAGTCCAGAAGTACCCCACTTATGATAAAGAGATGTATTCCATTGTACAAGCCTGCTGACAATGGAAGCATTACATTTTGGGGAAGGAAACGGCCATCCACACAGACCACCAACCTCTGCAGATCATACAGACCCAAGGGAAATTGCAGAATGATCGCCATCAGAAGTGGTCTACATACCTGCAACAGTTTCACTTGAATATCAAGTATAAAAAGGGCAACACCAATAATGTTGCAGATTGCCTTATTCGACCACCGATCATGGCGCTAACCACCGTGCTCAACTCTTGCGGGCACTGGACTTCTGATTGGCCACTTCTCTACAAAAGCGACCCAGAATTCGACCACACATACTAGACGCTCTTGGAGGGTCGGCAGGTTGCAGATTTTCATCTCCAGGATGCCCTATTATGCCACCTCGGTCACCTTTGTGTTCCTTCAAGCGAGCGTGCCTAGATGATTTGGGAAGCACACTACAGTCGGGCTGCTGGGCATTTCGGGGTCGAGAAAACAGTGGCAGTACTGCAAAACTATTTCTGTTGGCCGAATCTTCGACAGGATGTTGGGAAGTACATCCGATCATGTACTGCCTGTGCCATTGCCAAACCGACCATTAAGAAGCAAGGCCTCTATACCCCGTTGCCTACCCCTAGTCGACCTTGGGAATCCATCTCCATGGATTACATTTCAGGCCTTCCTTCCACTAAGCATGGAAATGACTGTGTTTTTGTGGTAGTCGACAGGTTCTCAAAGATGGCCATTATGATGGCCTGCAAGAAGAATATGACAGCAGAAGCCACTGCTAAACTCTTCTTTGAACGAGTGTGGGTGCACTTTGGGATCCCACAGTCTATCATCTTAGATCGGGATAGTCGGTTTCTCAGCTCCTTTTGGTCCAGTCTCTGGTCAATGCTGGACACCAAACTCACGAAGTCCACAACCTTCCATCCTCAAACTGATGGCCAGACAGAGGTTGTCAATAGGATGATTGTGCACATTCTGCGCATGTATAACTCAAAGCATCCACGCACATGGGACGAGAGCCTCCCCTACGTTCAGCACAGATACAACCGAGCTCTTCACAGCTCCAATGGCCATAGCCCTTTTCAGGTGGGTTTGGGATTCCAGCCACTATGCCCCATTGATGTGGCCATGCCATTTGCAGCTACTCACATGAATTCAGCTCATGTCCAGTCCGAAAGAGATAAGGCCACCAGCTTCATTGAGCGCATCCAACATATTCGCCTGCAAGTTCATGACATTCTTGAGAAATCAAATGCCAAGTAAAAGCAGCGACATGATCAACATCGGGTGCCACACAAGTTTCAGGTGGGCGACAAAGTCTGGTTGCATTTGCAAAAGGAATGCCTTACTGGAGCCTATCGGAAATTGAGACCACTCCGATATGGTCCTTACACCATTACTAAGGCTATGGGAGACAATGCATTTGAGCTCAGCATTCCCCCATTCCTTGGCCTGCACCCAGTATTTAATGTGGACCGCCTTCGGCCATACTTTCCACCATTGCTAGAGACATCCGACATTGCAGAACAGCTCAAACCCACAGAATTAAATCCAGATTGCATGGAACAAGCTGCAACTGATCAGATCATGGACACACAGATCAAGAACACTCGCCAACAGAATATCCAACTGTATCGAGTTGTCAAAGTGGGCCAACTCCTTCAGCAGGGCAAGTGGCTCACCAGGGAACAAGTTCAGCAGAAGTTTCCTCATCTCATGGAGGAGCTCAACGCAATGGGGACCATTGCTTCCTAAGGAGGGAGGAATGATCCAGGTGGATATTGGTGGCCACCTTCCAAGTCCACCTGGACCCCCACCATTGTCTTTCTCAGCATTTTCAGTTTCCTTAATTGTAGCACAACTTACTATTTTTAGCAGTTTTTCGGGTCCTGAACTTCCGGAGCCGTTTTGAGGCCCTAAACGACGTTTTTTTGGGGAATCCAGGGGCAACACGAGTCCATGGAATGGACTGGTGTTTGCCTGTTCCAACAATGATAGTGCTCGGATAGATCTTTCTAATGAGCTATTGTACGCGTCAAACGGAGATCATATGCCAAAGTTACGACCCCGGGAAGTTGATGTACCAACTTACCCCCAAACGGGGCCCACAGTTTGGCGTTTCATCTCCTAGGGTTAGGTTTTGGAATGTTAAGGGTTTTTCCATTGTTTCTCAACAATAAATAGGCCTTCAAGCCTCATTGTAAGACAGTTCAGAGGCATGTAGCCATCACATCTGTTCTCAGAGATAAGCTACCATCGCCCTAGCTAGTTTATTGCCATTTTTGTTTGTAAGCATATTTCAGTATTTTCCATTAATGAAATGAAGTATTATTTCCGCTGCATCTTTGTGTATATGGTTATCTCTGTAATTTGTTGCGTTCCTATTTAAATCCGGATCAAGAAAAGGAAGAACACAATGAATTAGGACACATTTAAGAAGATGAAGATGAGGTAAATTTTGTCGAGAAGCTTCAACGGGGTTCTGCAAGGTTTAGAGGTAAGCCACCTTTCAAATGATTTTCTTGTGGCAAAGTTGGTCATTATGTTGGAAGATGTCCTCATAAAGATAAATATGAAAAAGGAAAGGAATATGCAAAAGGGAATAGGAAACAAGTTATGAATAAAAGCAGTTAGTATACTCATGAAGATAGCGATGGTTTATCTAATAGTGACGAAGATGAAACTAGACAAGATTACACACTTCTCATGCCTTTTGATAGTGATGAGTTCTGGGATAGTTTAGAAGAGGATAGTGATGTTTTATCAAATAGTGATGATTATAGACTTCTCATGTTTTATGACGGCGATAATATTTGGGATGCTTTAGAAGAGGAAAACATTCATGAAGAAATCTCTAAACTGAAAGTATGTTTAGAAGAAAAGAATATGATCATAGATGCCTTGACATACCAACTTGCTGAAAAAGAAAAACACAATGGAAAATCAGAATGTGTAATTGTGGGTCTAAGAAAAGATCGTTAGAAAAAAAAATCTCTCAATCTTTAATTTGCTAAAGAATTAGAAACTTTAAATGAAATTATCAAAGATCAGCGTTCTCCTTTGATAAAGACAATTCTTGGATATACTGAAGAAGCATCTCAATCATAGAAGACGTCAACCTCCACCAAAAGCTATCTTGACACAGCAAAGACCAGTGAACAATATGACAATCGTCAGAAAAGGCATAAAGTTGATCACTAGGTAAATCATACTCAATTTTCTCTAAGGGTGAATTTCAATAGAAGCCACAACCAACCTTATGCAAATCATACTCAATTTGCTCCAAAGATGAATATCAATAGAAACTACAATCAATAGGTAAATAGATTCGATAGCCGCTGAAACTTCTTTAATGGGCAATGTTTTTCATGTCATAATTTTAGGCAAAAAGTTGATCAATGCATTACTTACAAAACCATCATGACTAGAGAAGAACGAAATCAAAGGAATGTAACAGGGATCAAGAGAAGTTCCTATAATAACGTTTCTCGTTTTGAAAATGAAATAGAATTCTAAATCTGTAACAAGTTTGGTCATGGAAAATCTGAATGCAGGAGAAAATTTTGGTAAACACCTCAAAAGTACCAAACACCATTAAATCCCAAGATATGGAGAAGGAAAGAATTTCAAACAGAAAGATGTGGTATGTCCTTGTATGTAGAAGGACAAGAAAATCAACGGTACATCAACAGTGGATGTTCCAAACAAATGATAGGTGACAAAGAGAAACTTCACTCATATAATGCCTTAAAAAAAGAAAAGAGTGTATCATTTGGAAATGACACTCCAGATGTGACAAAAGGTAAAGGTTATGTTTCCTTGAAACAAAAGTTTAAAGCTGGAAATGTTATGTATGTAGATGGTTTAAAGCATAACCTATTGAGTGTCAGTCAAATGTGTGATCAAGGAAATGAAGTGGTGTTTCGATCAAACTGATGCATTGTTCATGAGCTTGATATAGGAGAGATCGTGATCAAAGGTATTGTTGATGCCTCGAAAATCGCTGCAGCAACAGTGGGGGATAACCACCAGGTCCGGACCTTAAAGCAGCTCCTTTTCCGTTTGGTGTGGTGGCTCCGACTGCTTTAACTAGGTCCAGTTACCTTATCCTTATAGCTATTGGTTTATGATATGTCTTTCACTACCAATAGTTAGGAATATCAGATCACTTTGTCTTGCTGATCAGGCAAGAGAATGACCCTTAAGCTAATTTGGGTTCAGCCAAGCCACAACTAAAGTTTTGCCTCCTTGAGGAGAGGACTTAAAAGAATGTAGAATTTACTCTAAATGCAAGCTTATTCTATAATGCAAGCAAAAGAAACTAATCTAAATCCTATCTTAATTAGGCAGATATAGATCTAACCCAACTAAGAGCAAGATAATTAAAGTATTGAGATTTAAATATGTCTTGTTTATAATGAATATCAAGTTAATGAAGTAGTTCAATTCACTGATATTATGGTTACCAAAACACATCCTATTAAGACCTTATAACTTGAAATAATAAACCAACAACATTCCAGGAATTAGTTCACAAAAATGATATTGATTATCAAATCAATAAATCCAATAATTGAATAATGATATGTGGAAATAGTTCACAACGCATTACCATTCAACAAATTAGTTTTATAAGACAGATTTCTGAGTAAATAGTTACTCAAAAATCAGATTTTAATTCATAAGAACAGAGATACCTAATAACAATATTGAGACAAATTACCCACGTTGACAATAGTGCACAAACATGAATAAAATGAGACATTCATGTTACCATAAAAATGAAACTGATATTTGAAACAATAGTATTTAAAATACCAAATTATTGCATCCATTTCTCTGATCTTGGTCTTCAACAGTCCTTTACGTTGCTTGAACTTCTGTCTTCAAAACTAGAGCCACAATAGTGCAAACTCTGCCGCTCATACATAATCCAAGATACAAAGAAAAAATCCTCAATAATCCCTAGATCTGAGATTTTCTCTCCTCTCCTACAACTAACAATGTAAACTTTGAAACGGGAACTGATACTGTTACCCGTTTCGTAGAGATAGCAAAAAAATGACCCGATTTTCAAAAGTGGTGATGTAGAATACACATGTTTTTTTTAGAACATGGTTTTTGGAACTTTAATTTTTTTCATGTGCATTAAGTTTTAGAATGGTAGTGAATGGTAGTGATTTTCATGCTGATTTCAAAAAGTGGTTATTCTGCATCGCACCCTTTTTTTAAAAGACCTATTTTTTGACTTTAAATTTTTTTATTGTATGGAATGTAAATAATTATTTTTTAAAATTAATAATTTTGGAAGTGGTCTTCTTCTTCATATTATTTTGTTTTTAATTTTTTTTTTTAATTTTTTGTGTAATGAGATTTTTATTGTTTTGCATATTTAAAGAAGAATGTCGATATTTTGCATTTTCGATATTCTACATATTTATACATTGTTAATTAAATTTTCAATCCAAATGAAATAATTGTCTGTAAAAAACAAATATAAAAAAATATATAAAAAAAAAAGAAAAAAATAAATAAAATTTGTTAAAAAAAATTATCTCATAAACCCTAAAAGAATTTGGAATATATATATATATATATATATATATATATATATATATATATATAAGAGTAAGTAAAAATAGAGAAATTAAGAAAAAACATTAGCAAAACTAGGGAAAAAAATAAAAAAATTAAAAGCAAACTAGATTTAAAAAAAAAAACAGAAAATTAACGAAAAAATGAAAAAGCTAGTAAAATTAATATTTAAAAAAAAACAAAAATAAAATCAAATTATAAAAAAAACCCCAAAAGATATTAAAATGGCGGAAAATATATGTCTTTTCAAATGAAAAAATAAATAAATAAATAAAAAAAAACATTTACAATTTATCAAAAAAATACCTATTTTTGATTTTTTTTTTTAAATTCAAATTATATATTAAAAAAAAAAAAAAAAAAAAATGCATATTTTTTATTTTTTGATTTTTTTTATAAGTTAATAATAATTATTTTTTTTAAAACTAACGTTTTTATTTAAAAAAAATAAAAATAAAAATTAATTTTTTTTTAAACAAACCTTTTTTTTAATTAAAAAAATCATTATTTTTTTTAAACAAACTTTTTTTTTAATTAAAAAAATTATAATTTTTTTTTAAACATTATAATTTTTAAGTAAACATTAAAAAAATTATAATTTTTTTTAATTTTCATATTTAAAAAAATTATTAAAAAAAAAAATTAAAATAAACATTATAATTATAATTTTTATTAAACAAACTTTTTTTTTATTTATAAAAATTATAGTTTTTTTTAATTTTCGTATATAAAAAAAATATTAAAAAAAAACATAAATTTCAAAAACATTTAACGGAATTCTTTGTTTTTTATTAAAAAAAAAATAATTTTTTTGGGGCGCCGCCCCCGACCGCCCGTGGTGGCACGACCGTGGGTAGAGGTGCCTGCCCGTAGGCCCTCCACCCACGGCCGCGCCACCACGGGTGGCCGGGGGCGGCGGCCCAAAAAAATTAATTTTTTTTAATAAAAAACAAATAATTCCGTTAATTTTTTTTTAAAATTTTAATTTTTTTTTCTAATAATTTTTTTATATATGAAAATTAAAAAAAGAACTATAATTTTTTTAATTAAAAAAAAAGTTTGTTTAAAAAAAATTATAATTAAATATGGAAATTAAATTTTTTTTATTTTTTGTTTAATATTTCTATTTTTAAATTTAAAAAAAAAAATTTAAAAAAAATTATTTAAAAAAAAATAAATTTAATTTTAATTTTTTTGTAAATAAAAAGGTTAGGTTTAAAAAAATTCCATTAAAAAAAAATAATTAATTTTTTTTTTTTGTAATAAATTTTTTTAATTTGAAATTAAAAAATTAAATTTTTTTTTTTTTTTAAATTAAAAACTTTTTTACTATTTGTATTTTAAAATTGAAAAAAAAAGATTGTTTAAAAAAAAGATTGTTTAAAATAAAATTTGAATTTAATTTTTTTTTTTCCTTTTTTAAAATAAAAATAGTAGGTTTAATAAAAAATAATTAATTTTATTTTTTTTTTAATTTGCATTCTTTGTGTTTTTTTTTTTATAATTTTTTTTATTTTTTTTTTAATATTAATTTCACTAGTTTTTTAATTTCTTGTCGTTAATTTTCTATTTTTTTTAAAACTAGTTTATTTTGAATTTCTTTTTCTTTTTTTTCCGAGTTTTTGCTAATGTGTTTTTTTAATTTCTCTGTTTTTACTTACTTATATATATATATAGATATATATATATATATATATAGATATATATATATATATATATATATATATATATATATATATATATATATATATATATATATATATATATATCCAAATTCTTTTTCGGTTTGTGAGATAATTTTTTTTTAATGTTTTTTATTTTTTATTTTTGTTAATTTTCTATTTTTTTTAAATCTAGTTTTTTTTTTTTTTTTTTCTTCATTTTTTTTTCTATTTTTACCTACTTAATTCTTAGTTTTCTTTAAATGTTTTTTTGTTTCTTTTCCTTATTTTTTTTTTCTTTTGCCAATTTTTTGATGGTTTTTTTATTTTTTTTATTTTTTATTTTCTATTTTCACTATTTATTTGTTTATAATTTATAATTTTTTTCAGTTTTTTAATTTTTACCATTAATTTGTTTCTTCTTTTACATTTTTATGATCGATATTTTTTTTTTTCATATTTGATTTTTTTTAAGTTTTATATTTTTATTTTGTGTTTTGTTTTTATTATATACCTTAATTTATGTTTTGTTATATTTTTAAACTTTTTTTTTGTTTTGTGTTTTTTCATTGTTTTAATTTTTAATTTTTAATTTTATTTTATGTTTTCATTATTTTTTTAAAATTTAATGTTTTTTGGGGTCATGAAAAATTATTTGACGCCATTATTTCGAAATGTTGAAATTTTACATTCGAAAAAAAAAGTGTTCTTCCAGAATCAACACTATTCGTTTTGAGGGTTTTTTTGGATAATTTTTGTGCAAAAAATTGGTTTTCACCACCATTTTTAAAACATGTTGAAAATTTACCCAAGAAAAAAATAAGTGTTATTCCAGCATCAACGCTCTTTGTTTTTAGCACTGTTTTTTATGTTTTTTTGGGTTTTTTGGTCAGAGTTCCCGTTTTGAGCTTATAGTTCCCGTTTCAAAGTTTACATTGTTAACTCTAAATTCCTATTACAGTAGTTCTTTTAGAAGTCTAGAATTGCAGAGGAGAGCAGCCCTGTATTACATTCTGCAATCTATTACTTATACTATTTGTGAAGGAATTCTTGAGAGGAAAGTTTGGTGAAGAGAAATCTGCCAAATCCAATTTTATTTGCTCAAAAATCCTGATCTTCAATTGCTGGAGCATTCTCATTGATTGATATCCTTTTCTCCATATTTCTTCCGTTGTTTTCCTGCAAAAAGAAATCAAATTAATTTTTTTTTCTCAGTAAAACTATGCTAAGTAATTATATTATGTACAAAAGATCATTACAGGCAGTAAAACAGTTTTCCCATGGCCATCTGTGGCACTATGGATTGGCAGCTGACTTTAGCAAAGAGATGTGTCCAGGCTGCCTCAAAACTCATCAAGATTTTCCTTTTAACATTGACATTGCCCACGCAGGGGCTGTGACACAAGAAACCACCCTCGCAGGGGCGACCGTGGACATGTGCAATCACCCAGAAAAGACTTACTAACTGAAACAAAGTCACAAAAAGTCCTGCAGACGAACTAAAAGACCCATACAAAAACATTTGATTTATCCCAAACATAGAAAGCGACCGAGACAGAAGACATTAAAACTGGACCTGGACAAAAAGATGGATGACGAAGCCAATGTCTGCTACTCCTTCGGTTCCTCCTCAATGATCGGGACCCAACCATATTCTTCTGGGAGTCCTGCCCGTTCTTCTCCTGCCTTGGACGTCGACGCCTCCTACATCTGAGGTTGGGTGGGTGCTTTCTCAGGTGCTCCATTTGTCTTTTCCTCAGCCCTTCCCGATTGGTCATCGGAGGGCGATTCTCTGTTGCTCGACCCGGCATCAACCTCCTCTGTGTCCCTAACGAAGAGGACTGAACTGTGTGCACTGAGGTGTCCCAAATTAAACACTGTGGTGCCAAATGCTGGAAGCGTTGGTGGTCCTTCAGTTGGGTTTCTCGTATCCAAGAACTGTGATGCCTGCAGGTGGGGAGTTCCTACCCGTCTATAACAGTAGCAGCAACAACAATGGTGGTGGGCATCCGCTGCTGGAGGGCGTGAGGAGCCCCCACGACCAGTTCTGCGCCTGCACGACTGTCTTTCTCTTGGCCTAGCCATGTTGGCAATGGAACTGGCTGAGTGAAACAGAGCTGCCAATGCAGGGCTTCTCTTCTCGGCACCTGAAGATAGTGCTTTGATTCCCCTTCCTTGAAAAATACCATATTTAATTTGTTGAACTTGTAGACCAAGAAAATAGGTAAGCTCACCAAGCAAGGACCTTTCAAATTCTTGCTGCATTACTGAAGAAAAATTATGACTCATGGATTCTTCATTGCTACCAAAAATGATATCATCAAAATAAATAGTAATAATTAGCAATTTATCAGTTTCAATCTTCATATATAGGTTTCTATCTGTACGTCGATGCTTATGTGCTAGTAATCATATTGGCTAGTATAAGAGCTAGGGGGTTGCAACTTGGTGGGCTCCAGTATTGTAGCAATAATGCTACAACTCCTGGAGCTTCCTATCTCTAATTTATCAACCCAGTAGTTCGTACAAACTTGGAAGCGACGGTGTTGTATGCACAAGTACTAGCTCTTGTCGCAGCTGTCACTTGGTCAGCTGGCACAAGTCCGCTAGGGCTCAAGCCAACTTCTATATGCTCTCAAAAGAAGGTTTATGAGTGATGGACGAAAGCTATCTTGAAGGAAGCTAACCTAATTTGCAAAAAGGAAATTGAAAGCCAACAAAGCATGGAAACCCTAATAAACCCTAATTTAACTAGCTTGACCCTGACAATGTAAAAATGTGAATGAAACTTCTAACAATGATGCCATTACTTGCAGTGAGTTGAAATACATGAATCTAAGCTATTTGCATCTGAAAAGACATGTTTTTGTATTTTGTCATTAAGTGGTTGGATTTATTGTGATGGTGCTTTTGGTTAGGGTTTGATTGTGCAAGAGCGGTTCAAATGGAAGGAAAGCATGGGCAAGGTTAGGATGGCTAGGGGAGGTCACAGAGGGTCTCTAGCATCAGTCCACAGAACTCTACCACGTTCAGATGCTCAGGAACCGAGTTTGCAGGCTTCTACAGGAAATCTGTAGGGGATCCTACAGGAAACTCAAGGGTTCTACAGGAAGTCTGTGAAATTCTACAGGATGTTCGACCGTGGGAGTTTTGGGAGATGGTGAAGTGATGGAGTGGTGTGGGAGGATAGGTGAGATGGAGTTGGAACTGGTGATGGCTCAGGAGCAGAGAAGTCAGATGGAGAAAGAGTGCATGTGGTGGGTTGATGGCTGGAAGGATGGGGTCAACGAAAGGTCAAGTAAATGGAGCTAAGTGAGTAATGGAAGAGCTGGAAGATAAACAAGCTGAACAGAGGTCGGTTGAGTGGCTTCAGGTGTGGTTGACAAGAAGAGGAAGGTAATGGAATGGTGTAGAGAAGTGTAGATGAAACAAATTGTCTATGAATGTCACCAAAACGAGAACTCTTTAACCTATGTTAACTGTGCTATTTTGAACCAATGAACAGCAGTGAAATTTGTGAAAGAAACTCGTGCATGGAAGTGGAATGAAGAAGTAATGATCAAAACCAAATTGCATGGATGGATCTACGACTAAAGTAACTGTTGCAGCTTGCATGGACGTGAAAAGAACTGCGTTTCTTTTTGGTGGTTGATATGGACTGCACCCCAACCCCTAAGCAGAGATGGCAGTGATCTCTAACAACCTTTTTCTAGAGCTCCAATGAATTATAACTATCCTCTTCTATCCTAAGCAAGTGGAAGCAAATTCACCATAAACTAATCCTATTCAATCTCATAAAAACTAAATCTGCGAACTGTAAATTCGAATTGCATGTCAAAGTAAAGAAACGAAGTGTTGGAACGAAAGGTAAATAACATTACAATACAGAGGAGGTCTATTGCTCTCAGGTTGGGCCCTAACCTGAGAGCTATAGGTCCCTTAGAAACTCAGAATGAGATCAAAATCTGCCTGCCTTTATTCATAACCAAAAATCTGATGTCATGCCAAAACTGGCTTACAAAAAGAACCAACACCGAGCTATAGCTCGTACTTCGAAATTACAAGAGTAATGCAAAAGTTCAAAAAGCTCCTATCAAAGGCTACGGCCTCAGTATTTATGCAAAATGATAATCCAACAGGTTTCCTTGATTTGTGGAGCTCGGCTGTCCAACTTAAGGTTAAACTGCTGATCCTGTAGAACAGTTGTAACTGCTGTTCCTGTAGAAAGGTTGGCTGCCTCTAAGCTCGGTGGGGAGATTGGTTGGAGCTCGGAGCTATGGTGGGAATCACGAGGAAGGTCCCCAAGATTGTGGAAATCCTCTCCTAAAAACCAGCAGTGCCACCTTACTGTCTCCTTGTCTCCTTTCTCGTGGTCTTTGCTCCCTTTTAATGCCAAAAACCTGAAATCATCATGTATTAGTCACATAGATAGAATTCCTACCCTTCTTCCTACAAACAACACGAATAAACCAAGAAATGAATGCATAAGCAATAAAAGATGAATGGTTTGAGCAAAGCAAGTAGGCCAAATGAGCCCAAATTGTACCAAAAATTGGGGCTCATCATCACCCCCCAGCTAAACTATTTTCTCATCCTTCAGCAACTTTGCTCTGGCTCCTCGTCTTTGGCCGAGAACTAGAGCCCAGAGCATGCTCTTCCTTTCCTATTTTTGGTGGCCCTGCCTTTTCTGCCCCTGGTGGTGACGAGGTTGGTGCTTCTTCTCCCTTTTCCATTTCCTTGAGCCGGGCTTCGGAAGGTGATTGGCCTATTTTTCATGTCTAGGAAGTTATTTTTGGGCTTCCCCTCACGGGGGTGGCTGATGTTTTAGAGGGGGTTCTTGCACTGGGTGAAGTAGGGACATCCCCTAAAATGGTTTGGCTGCTGGGTGGAGGCTGTGGCTTGCCCGTGTTTATCCTCTTGCTTCTCCTAGCTTCAGATGGTAGAGGGGTCTCCCTCTCTCTCTTCTCCTTTGGCTTTGGAGGTGTACTGAGGGCGGCCAGTGCTGCTGCTGCCTCCTTTTCGAGAATACCAACCTTCTCTTTCTTGCATTTTTCTCTCTCCAATCTCCTTGTAGAGGGACCCTCCTTTTCAGGTTTCGGGCTTCCTGTAGAAGACCCTGCTTTGCCCACTTCCGGGCCTCCTGTAGAAGATCCTTTCTTTCCCGATTTTGGGCTTCCTGTAGAAGACCCGGTTTTAGCCACTCTCGGGCTTCCTGTAGAAGCCCCTGCTTTGGTAATCTTCGGGCTTCCTGTAGAAGCCCCTTTCTCCAACTTCGGGCTTCCTGTAGAAGCCTGTTTCTGCTTTCCTGTAGACACAGGTGTCTCCACCTTTGCTTGCTTACCTACCTGAGTTTTTCTTTTTGCTTTGGTTGCAGGTGCTGTTGAGGTACTTGGGCTGACGTGGACCACCTCAGCTTTGTCCATTCTGCTCTTCAGCCTCTTTTCTCTTGCTGACAAGATAGGTGTGCCACCTTTTTCTTTGTCCTCCTTTTCCTCATGCTTCTTCTTTTGTTCTTTCTTCTGCACTGTGGTTGGGGTCTTCTGGCCTTTTTCTCTCTGTCCCTCGGCCACTGCTTCTTGTTCCTCACTGCTCAAGGAACCCGTTTCTTCGATCAACATCTTAATGTCTCCATCTTTTGTCAAATTCCGGAAGGATTCCCATGAGAGGGGAACCTTATATGAATGCAGCGCATCCTCCACAAGAAGCTTGATCAACCCATGGTGGGCTATCTGATCTGGTATGCCCTCTCTTAGCTTTGTGGCACACTCCATTAGAGACTGCAATAGGAAATAGGGGATGCTCAATTTTTGTTCTACAAGAAGATCAATCCGGTGCCTTAATTCAGTGAGCAACCGAAAGTGATATGCATACACGATGCTAAAACGGCCTTCACAAGTGATATATTTCATGATTTTCAAACTGACTTCATTCCATTGTGGCAACAGACTCGTTCTTCGCACCCCATTTTTGTCCTCCGAGAATTCCTCCTCAGGTGGAAAGAATTCTTTCTTTGCCTGCTGGCTCAGCTTTCTTTCGTCCTTATCCCATGGCAAACCCATAGGAAGTTCTGTGATCCGACTGATATGTTGCGGGGTGAGCTTGAGGCTTAGTCCTCTGAAGTTCACTGTGGCTAGTGTCTGGGATTTCGGCCTTAGAGCCTGCAAGAATTCTTCGGCCACTTCATCATCGTAACCCTGCAGCTTATCGCAAAAAGATATCCACTGTGCTCGTGTGAAGAGCTCTACCACTTCCTGGTTTTCCCTTAATTTGGTTGAATCAGTGGGTTCCCATCTTATAAACCCACCCAGCATGATGAACACGGTTGTTTTAACTAAAGGTGGCAAATGCGAAAGAGATTTGGTCTATTGAGACAGAGCATGCACATAATCCACAAAATTCAACACAGTCTAATTACACTGACATCCTGTAGAACGCCAGTATAGGCACATCAAACAACAATTTCACCGATATCTTTATGACCAAACTGTGGACGATGATCTTGCCACTCTTACTAACCAGTTGCATGAAGAGTTCAGGGTTACCTCTTTAATTGGCCACCTTTTTCGTGAGGCACCCGCTTCCCTGTAGAAGACTGCGTTCCTGTAGAGACTGCGTTCCTGTAGAGACTGCGTTCCTGTAGAAACTGTGTTCCTGTAGAAACTGTGTTCCTGTAGGAGCAGTGCGCAAATTTCGGGGAGGACTGTAGTTGGCCTGCACTTGAGGTGTGCTTCACCAGCGTTCTGGTAGCCAAAAGCTCAGCATATCAAAGTGCAGAGGAGATCAGAATAGCCACTCGAGTTTGAAGTGGTGGTTGATACATGCATGCACATAATCTAGCCGATTAGATTTTTAATCGGCGCAATTCGTGGAGGGGGGGCTGAGCTGTCCCCGCCGGACCGTTGGGCGACGTCATCCATCATTCGCTTGCGTATTCACTTGCTGCCGCATCCATTCCCACAGATCTGTCACCGCCTCTTTCTGTTAAACTCACTGCTTCCGACGGGAGTGTTCTCACGTGCGTGCTGCTCATTCTCTTTGTCATGGCCGCCACCCAAACATCCAACTATACCATAACTAGCCGACGTGGCCAGTCGACTGGCCATACGGCCGCTCAACAATTCACTTTTACGCTGTGCAAACAATTCAAAGTAAAATTCATGCGATTTGATGGAAGGAAGGGTCGAGACACTTACCTGCGTGGCTGCACACGATTTTCCAGTTTTTGGACGATGGTGAGTGGATCTACCTGCTGCATGCAAACTTACACAGACCCGGAGGCTTATGGTTACAAGCTGCCGATGATGGAGTGGATGCTTTGGTTGCCTGCGCCCGCGTTTCATTGTAGATGGCGGTGCTGTGAATGGTATCCACTCTAGCAGGTTTAACTGTTACAGGATTCCCACGGGGTGTCTCGTAACAGTTCTTCCTCCTTGGGTGCATACTGCACGACGGAGGATCTGGCCTTTCGATCACACTCCCGGAGCTTCTGATGCCTCTGGTATGAGATCTCAGCACTTGTTTATCTTTGAAAATGGATTTTCCCGCGAGAACTCATCGATCTACTTTGTTGGTGCAGGGGACTTGGTTGCATGTCGACAAGGATGGTGGAGCAAGGTAATAACGATGTGCACGGGTGCCAACAGAGGTTTGCATGCGTCCAAACCGATCCGTAATCGCTAGATCTCCTTTTAAGATGAATTATGGGCCGTCCCAAACTTCTACAGGAAGTTTCCTGTAGAACACAGAGTTTCCTGTAGAAAGTCTGCACTTTCCTGTAGAAAATCCGCGTCTTCCTGTAGAAAGACTGCATCTTCCTGTAGAAGATTCAAACCATGATAAAATTGCACATACCTTGAAAAAACATGGGTATCCTTGGAGGAGGTGCTGGTGAGGTCCCTTGACAGCATGATACAGACCCTTGGCTTTGAGTTGAAGGGCTTCCTCTCCTCCATAGAACATCTGCAACCTGCATGCAATTTTACCATATTTTGCTTATTGTTTTTTTTCTTTTTTTTTTCTCTCTTTTCTCTTTTTTTGAAAGATAACAGGGGCGCCTCAAAGAGGTTTTCACCCATGCCATCTGGCCTGACCGCCTCAGAGAGGTTTTCACTAAAGGATCTTTTTCAAACATTTTCCTTTTTTTTTGTTTTTTTGTTTTTTTTTTTGAAAGACAATAGGGGCGCCTCAATGAGGTTTTCACCCCTACTACCTGCCTTGGGCACCTCAGAGAGGTTTTCACCCAAGGATCTTTATTATTTTTTCTCTTTTTTTTTTCTTTTTTTTTTTTTATATCCTTCAGGGTATGCCAAAAGCAGAGGCAGCACCCTTCTCTATGACCAACACAGATTTCTCCATAGTTTTGATGAACTCTTGTCTTGAGAGAGGTCTCCTATAGGTCTTCAATCGATGCCCATTGACAAGCATGGGAATGGCTTCCTCATCAACGGTTCGAATAAGGACAGATCCATTTTCATGGCATTTTTCCACTGCATATGGTCCTAGCCATCTAGTTCTCAGCTTCCCCTTGAAATCTTTGTATCTGGAGTCATACAACAAAGCCCAATCTCCTGGCTGAAATTGCTTGTCATGGAGATGTTGGTCATGCCACACCTTTCTCTGAAGTTGAACCACTTCTGAGTGAAGGAGGGCCTGCATTCGGTGCTCATCCAGGCCATTCAGCTGCAATAGCCTTTCTTGTTGTGGATGGCTGAGATCTAGGTCCAGCTGAGCTGCCATCCTCAAAGTGTTGTATTCAAACTCAATGGACAGCAAAGCTTTCTTCCCATAGACCAGCTCATACGGTGTGAAGCCGGTGGTGGTCTTCCAAGTGGTGTTGTAAGCCCATGTGGCTTCAACCAGGCGATCTGCCCAGTCCTTTCTGCTGCTGCTCACCACCTTAGTCAAGATCCCTTCTAATGCTCTATTGGTGACTTCCACCTGCCCATTTTCTTGAGGGTGATAAGGGGTGGAAGTCCTATGCTTGATCTTGTAATGAGCTAGGAGATCTTCAACCAGGTTGGAGGTGAACTGGCTCCCTTGATCGGTGACCAGCTCTCTTGGATAGCCAAACTTATAGAAGATGTTTTCTCTTAGGAACTCGGCCACCTTTTCTTCTGTTGCTGCTTTGATTGCTTTCGTCTCTGCCCATTTCGTCAAATAGTCAGTACACACAATGATGTAAGACCTTTGCCTCGAAGAGGGGTTGATTGGTCCCACAAAGTCCATGCCCCACTTCTCAAATGGCTCAAGAGTCACTTGAGGTTGGAGAGGCATCTCATCCCTTTGGGTCGGTTTCCACATTCTTTGGCATTGGTCACACTGACTGACATATCTTCTGACATCTTGATGAAGTGTGGGCCAATAGTATCCTGCATGTAGGATTTTGAAGGCAGTTCTCTTTGCTGCAAAATGTCCTCCACAAGGCCCATCATGACAAGTGAGGAGGATATCAAAGACTTCCTCCTCCCTTACACAACGCCTTAAGATCTGATCGGGGCCAAGCTTAAACAGATTGCCCCCGATCCAGGTAAATGAGGCGCTTTTTCTGATGATTCTGCTCTTCTCTCTGGAAGATAGGTGCGGAGGGAACTGTGCTCAAACAAGATAGTTTGCTATATCAGAAAACCATGGAGAGAGTATTGAAATAGAAAACAGATGTTCATCGGGCATCTGGTCATCCACTATTCCATCCTCATCTGCAGACAAATCCAATCTCGATAAAAAGTCAGCAACAACATTTTCTCTACCTGGTTTGTCAACAATGGTCAAATCAAACTGCTGCAATAAAAGTAACCATCTAATAATACGAGCATTCACATCTGGTTTATTCATTAAATATCTAATTGCAGCATGGTCAGTATGTACAAAGGTCTAGTAACCAGTAATATAATGTCGGAACTTGTTCAGTGCATGGACCACAACCAAGAATTCTTTCTCGGTTACAGTGTAATTCAGAGCTTTGGACAAGTTTTTACTAACAAAGTAAATGGCATATGGAAGTTTTTGCTCAACTTGTCCTAACGCTGCACCTATGGCTTTGTTCGAGGCATCAGTGTGGATGTGGAAAGGTAGGGCCCAGTTTGGACCTCTCAGGATTGGGGCTGACACCAACTTGTCCTTCAATTCATTTAAAGCCCTCAGACAATCGTCAGTCCATTTAAACTCCACATCTTTTGCCAGCAGACCAAACAATGGCGAGGCTAGCTTGCTGAAATCTTTAATGAATCTTCGGTGGTATCCTGCTAATCCCAAGAAACTCCCGAAATCCCTTACCTTTTGAGGAAGTGGAACCCTCTTGATGAGAGCAATTTTGTTAGGATCCACCTGCAACCCTTGGCAAGAAATAGTATGGCCTAGCACGGTCCCTTCAGTCATTAGGAATTCACATTTTTCAGGACTAAGGGACAAATTCATCTCGGTGCATTTGGTTAGGACTTTTCCCAGGTTGGACAATGCTTCCTGGAAGTTGGCCCCATAAGGAGTAAATTCATCCATATAGATTTCTACTGCATCATGGACCAGCTCCGAGAAGATGCTCAAGACAGCTCTCTGGAAGGTAGCAGGAGCAGTGCATAGCCCAAAGGGAAGGACTCGGTAGGCAAAGGTACCCCAAGGACAAGTGAAGGTGGTCTTATCTTGGTCTTCCGGGCTGATTTGGACTTGGTTGTACCCGCTAAACCCATCCAGCAAAGAGAAGAACTTCTTTCCTGCCAGTCCATCCAACACTTGATCTATGAAAGGTAGAGGGAAATGGTCTTTCTTGGTAGCTTTGTTCAGTTCTCGGTAGTCCACACAGATTCTCCATTCCCCATTTTTCTTGGGAACCAACACTAGAGGGGACACCCATTCACTATCTGAGATGGGGTAGATGAACCCGGCATCCAACAGTTTTTGCAATTCTTCCTTGACAATGTCCTTAAGGGCTGGATTCATTCTCCTCTGAGGTTGCCTTATCGGTTTACAATCCTCTTTGATGTATATATGATGGGTACAGACCGAAGGATGGACTCCTTTCATTTCCTTATAGCTCCAAGCAAAAGCATCTAGGTGGTTGGCCAACAGACTACACAGCTCCTTTTCCTGGGAAGGAGATAGGGAGGAGCTGATATTCAATGCTTTCTCAGGGCCAAACTCCACATTCTTGACTCTGGGAGTAACAGGGTTGGTTGTACAAAGATCCACTAAGGTGCTAGCTTGGGCATCCTCCACCAATTTCTCTAAGGGTAGTGCACTGGAAGGTGGATTCTGGATCAAGGTCTCGATCAAGTCATCCTCGGTTGGGGGGTCTCTTCTAGTAGTATCTAAGGTGCACAGAGGTGCTGAGTACACCTCCTCTTACTCTCCTTCTTCCAACCAGAGTGGTAAGTCATGCTCTAAGGAGGGTTGGGAAGGAGGGTATAGGACTAGTTGCTTGGACATGGGGCCATTTTTGATGGTCATGTTTCCTGCACGACAACTTATGTAAGCATCTGCAGTAGCTAACCAAGGCCTTCCCAAAATGAGAGGATATCCAGTAATCTTTGCCTTTGGTTGCAGAACCAGGAAGTCTGCAGGGTATTCCCAAGAGTCAATAGAGACCAATACATCCTCCACAATCCCTTCGGGAGTCACGGTGGAGCGATCTGCTAATTGCAGTACTGTCGAGGTCTTCCTCAAGGAACCCTGAAGATTGAGTTTAAGCATGGTATCTATGGTCATCACATTAATGGTAGCCCCCAAATCAATCAAGGTGCGAGGTATAATGGTTCCATTGATGTGGACATCTACTACGGGACTTCCAGGATCTAGGTACTTTGGGCAGATGACTTGTCCTAACATAAGGTCAGACAGTTGTCCTATGACATTGATAGTTGAAGCGTCTTTCTTCCGTCTGCCTGGGTGTTTGAAACACTTCTCCTTAACTAGTTTGTTGTATATTGGCACATCCTTGATGGCTTGGAGAAGTGGTATTTTTACACACAATTGCTTGAGCTCACCCAGAAGCTCATCCTCCTCTGGGTTGGGTTGTGTGGTGGCTGTTAGTCTCTCAGGAAAGGGTGGAATAACCTTTGGTTCACTTTCCTGTTTATCTTCCTCATCCTCTGGGGGAGGAGGTTGGCGATCTGGTAGAGTCTTTCCAGATCGAAGATTGATCTCCTGGATCTCCACAGCATAGGTAGGGCATGAGGTTTCCCCAGTGTATACCTGCTGGGCCTGTCTATTGTTGGCGTTCGGGTTCGGTTGAGCAGGCATTTGAGGTTGCCTTGGACGAGAAGGAGGTAATGGCTGAGGTTGAACTGGTGGTGGAGGCAAGATGGCAGGAGGAGTGTTGTATTGGGGTCTCCACCCCGACTGAGGTGCATTCCATTGAGGTTGTGGCTGGGCATGTGAGTGATATGAATGAGAAGTAGGTTGAGTGGGGTACTGAGGTGGATAAGACCATGGAGGAGGCATGGACCATGAAGGATGAGTAGGGGGACCCCAGGAAGGCATAGGAGTCGATTGGTTGGGGCTGTAGTAAGCTTGAGATGCCCCTTGCATCCCCTGCTGATAAGGTCTAGATCCTTGTGGCCTCCTTTGGTTGAGGTAATAGAGAGGTTCAGTGGGAGCTTCTGTCCCTTGGTACATGGCTTTAAACCCAGGTAAGGTTGGACACTGATTTGTGGGATGGTCCTCCTCACAAACGAAACACACTTCAACCGAATGCAATGGACATTCGTTCTTAGGGTGTCTCCTTGTGCACCTAGGGAAGAAGATAGCCAAGGCTCTCTCAGCCTCTTCTTTCTTTTGCTGAATCCTGAATGTGTTAAGCTGCATGGCAATGGTCTGTCTCACCTCACTCTTAAGATCTTCTAATTGATTTGCAAGCTCATGTTTGGAGAAAGGGACACTAGTTGAGAGGAGGTTTCCTCTACCTCATTTCCGAGCTGCCCTGGAGTGGTTTCTAAACACTGTCTTGATGTCCTCATAAGGCAGTTGGTAAATGTCCCCCCCAGCTAACATGTGAAGGGTATCTAAGAGGTCTTCAGGGACTCCTCGGAACAGGACCAACTTGAGGGATTCAGGGTCAAGTGTGCACCTGGCCCGCTTATAGCTTAGTTGGAACCTCTCCTCATAATCCTCTAAGGACTCATCATTTCCCATGGTCATCCGAAATATTTCCCCCTTTGTTTCCTTGGACCTACAGTAATCCCGGTACTTGGTATTGAAAGCTTGCTGCATCTAAGCCCAAGTGGTGATACTATTCCCAGGTAAGCCCATGAACCAGCGTAATAGTGCATCCTTAAGAGTGGAAGGGAAAAGTTTTAGCTTTTGCTCATCTTCAGTATAGTCATAGGTTCTACAAAGGACAGCAAACTCAAACAGGAAGGTATCCGGATCTTCAGTAGTCAGCCCATGGAAGTGAGGTAAGGCGGAGGGGCTAATGTTCTTCATTTTCATCTCTCCATTGGTCTCTCGGATGGGGAAGGCACCTTCTATTCTCTCATCGTCTCTTCTATTGTCAGCCATAGCTTCAGATGGAGTGGTCTCTAACTCTTCTTCTACTATAGGATCTTTGTATATCTCAGGATGTTCACCTATAGGTTCTTCTAGGTCATTGTCGCCAAAGAAGAGAGAAGGGTGACTCAGTGATGTGGTAGGGGTATTTGGTAGGAATTTGCCTGATCTATCTCGGTTCCTACGAGGCATGAAATGGAAAAGACTTTCTTTTTCTTTTGATTGTTTTTGCTTTTTTTCCTTTGGTACCTACAAAACTGAAACAGATTGATCTACAACTAACTATGAAAGATGCAGAATTAAACTGAAAGTAGGAAAGAACTAATCTACTTTGCTCAAACGAAATTGCAAGAATGGAAATGCTAGTCAACGCTTGCAGAAAGGAAATGCTAATCTATGAAAGGAGGAAATGTCTATGCTACATTTGCAGAATGGAAATGAAATAAACTACTTAGCAGAAGGAAAGAGTAAGAAAGTAGAAAAAAAGAAAAAATTACTAATACTCTGACGCTTCCCCGGCAACGGCGCCAAAAAGATGGTGGGCTCCAGTATTGTAGCAATAATGCTACAACTCCTGGAGCTTCCTATCTCTAATTTATCAACCCGGTAGTTCGTACAAACTTGGAAGCGACGGTGTTGTATGCACAAGTACTAGCTCTTGTCGCAGCTGTCACTTGGCCAGCTGGCACAAGTCCGCTAGGGCTCAAGGCAACTTCTATATGCTCTCAGAAGAAGCTTTATGAGTGATGGACGAAAGCTATCTTGAAGGAAGCTAACCTACTTTGCAAAAAGGAAATTGAAAGCCAACAAAGCATGGAAACCCTAATAAACCCTAATTTAACTAGCTTGACCCTTACAATGCAAAAATGTGAATCAAACTTCTACCAATGATGCCATTACTTGCAGTGAGTTGAAATACATGAATCTAAGCTATTTGCATCTGAAAAGACATGTTTTTGTATTTTGTCATTAAGTGGTTGGATTTATTGTGATGGTGCTTTTGATTAGGGTTTGATTGTGCAGGAGCGGTTCAAATGGAAGGAAAGCATGGGCAAGGTTAGGATTGCTAGGGGAGGTCCCAGAGTGTCTCTAGCATCAGTCCACAGAAGTCTACCACGTTCGGATGCTCAGCAACCGAGTTTGCAGGCTTCTACAGGAAGTCTGCAGGGGATCCTACAGAAAACTAAGGGGTTCTACAGGAAGTCTGTGAAATTCTACAGGATGTTCGACCGTGGGATTTTTGGGAGATGGTGAAGTGATGGAGTGGTGTGGGAGGATAGGTGAGATGGAGATGGAACTGGTGATGGCTCAGGAGCAGAGAAGTCAGATGGAGAAAGAGTGCATGCGGTGGGTTGATGGCTGGAAGGATGGGGTCAACGAAAGGTCAAGTAAATGGAGCTACGTGAGTAGTGGAAGAGATGGAAGGTAAACGAGATGAACAGAGGTCGGTTGAGTGGCTTCAGGTGTGGTTGACAAGAAGAGGAAGGTAATGGAATGGTGTAGAGCAGTGTAGATGAAACAAATTGTCTATGAATGTCACCAAAACGAGAACTCCTTAACCTATGTTAATTGTGCTATTTTGAACCAATGAACAGCAGTGAAATTTGTGAAAGAAACTCGTGCATGGAAGTGGAATGAAGAAGTAATGATCAAAACCAAAGTGCATGGATGGATCTACGACTAAAGTAACTGTTGCAGCTTGCATGGACGTGAAAAGAACTGCGTTTCTTTTTGGTGGTTGATATGGACTGCACCCCAACACCTAAGAAGAGATGGCAGTGATCTCTAACAACCTTTTTCTGGAGCTCCAATGAATTATAACTATCCTCTTCTATCCTAAGCAACTAGAAGCAAATTCACCATAAACTAATCCTATTCAATCTCATAAAAACTAAATCTGCGAACTGTAAATTCGAATTGCATGTCAAAGTAAAGAAACGAAGTGCTGGAACGAAAGGAAAATAACATTACAACACAGAGGAGGTCTATTGGTCTCAGGTTGGGCCCTAACGTGAGAGCTATAGCTCCCTTAGAAACTCAGAATGAGATCAAAATCTCCCTGCCTTTATTCATAACCAAAAATCTGATGTCATGCCAAAACTGGCTTACAAAAAGAACCAACACCGAGTTGTAGCTCGTACTTCAAAATTACAAGAGTAATGAAAAAGTTCAAAAAGCTCCTATTAAAGGCTACGGCCTCAGTATTTATGCAAAATGATAATCCAACAGGTTTCCTTGATTTGTGGAGCTCGACTATCCAACTGAAGGTTAAAGTGTTGATCCTGTAGAACAGTTGTAACTGTTGTTCCTGTAGAACAGTTGGCTGCCTCTAAGCTCGGTGGGGAGATTGGCTGGAGCTCGGAGCTATGGTGGGAATCATGAGGAAGGTCCCCAGGACTGTGGACATCCTCTCCTAAAAACCAGCAGTGCCACCTTACTGTCTCCTTGTCTCCTTTCTCGTGGTCTTTGCTCCCTTTTAATGCCAAAAACCTGAAATCATCATGTATTAGTTACGTAGATAGAATGCCTACCCTTCTTCCTACCAACAACACGAATAAACCAAGAAATGAATGCATAAGCAATAAAAGATGAATGGTGTTAGCAAAGCAAGTAGGCCAAATGAGCCCAAATTGTACCAAAAATTGGGGCTCATCACAACTCCCTTCCAGTAGAATCTGGAAAACGAGAGAAGGTTGTAGCCTTTTGTAGGTGGGTGCCTACGTACTGGTATGAGTTTGCACCAGTACAAGATTGTAAACATATTTTTTTTATTATTAAAAGAAGACAAAGATGATAGTAGCAGGTGGTTTTCACCCACGTTGGGTTTCCACCTTTATAATAGGTTTTCATGTGTGTTTCTTATGTGTGATGCTTTATTCTATGTTTACTGCACTGTATAATAAGTTACCGATGTACTGGTTTAGGATCAACACATGATAAATTGTCTAAATCACAAGTTCCTTGGATATATGCTGGTGTCTTTAATCACAGTTGCATATACATGCTAGTTCACTTCATTGAAGTAGCATATATAAATCTGTTTGGGAAGTATTGATCTGATAATACTGATTCACCCCCTTCTTGGTATTATTTCCAACAACAATACATGGATGATTATGTTTGGAGTTGAATTCAAGCCAGTTCCCCTTCAATCCATAGGCATTGAAACCTAATATTGAAAGTGACATAAAAACAAAGTGAAGGTGATTTTTCAGCTGTCTGTTAAGGGCAACATTATTCCACACATTGGAGAGTGAAAACATCCAAGGAGACATGGGACACTCTCAAAAATTTGTTTGAGACGAAGACTACAAATCAAATATTGTATTTAAAGAGTAAGCTTTGTTTAATTAACAAGGAAGTAAAGGAAATTGTGAGTAATTTTATTTCTAGAATTAAGGATCTAAAGGATAAATTAGGTGACATTCATGAAACAATATCTCGTACAATCTTGGTTACTATGACAATAAATGGAATTCTTAATCAATATTAAATGTTTATCACTGGTCTTTCAGCTAGAGAGAAGTCTCCTTTGTTTGATGAGTTGGCATGTATACTTATGCAAGAGGAAGAGTGGAGAATTCATCTTAAACATAAATCTCCCACTAAAGGAAAAAATACAGAGGTAAAATATTTTCAATGTACACCTTCACCAAGGAAAAATGCCAAATCATGTAGAGATGATGTGTGTTATTACTGTGGAAAACCTAGTTATTCTACTAAGAATTGCATGAAAGGAAGATAAATTGATGGCTTGTTGGGGCCTGACCCAGGTTCAGAGCTAATTAGCCAAACAAATCCTTATACTACTGGCCCTTTAGACAACAGTCCATGGAGCACGAATTGAGGTCTCACGCGAAGTAGTATGGGGGGATGATAGAACTAGATTTTTGCACCCTTGAGATGTCTTAGGGGTTTATTTATTCCAACTATGAATACCTTCATGTAGGTTACTTCGTGCACTTACTGACCTACAAGGCCTTCACACCCTATTATATTCACCTTTGCGTAGCCCTAACCGGGGGTTAGGGGGCTTTCACACTGCTAGGGCAGGGATTTTCATTATTTCCCCAAGTCACACAATGGATATTAATTATCTTCTTATAACAATTAGTTATCTTCACGTAAACAGACACCTTCTATTAGATTTACTTATTCAACACATTCATATAAGTTCGTGCAGTAAATAAATAGTAAACTTACAATTCATACCCAATATACTTCAATGCATAAAACAACAAAAGATTCATAAAAATATTGTAAAAATTCTCTTTATTAATGCTTCCAATGGTTACAAACTCGACATTCCCTACGCACTCAGCTACAAGGGTTGACGCAGTCAGCTGCAAACTACTAGGCCTCTACGCACTCAGTTGCAGAGCCTTCTCCTACTCTGCAACCCAAAGACATGACTCTACACTTCGACTCAATGCTTCATGGATTGATGTCATTCCATTTCCTTCGATGTCTCTTTACACTTAGAGCCTCACTCTATTTATACAATCCCATGGTCTGTGGACCATGGGTAGATCTCTCAAACTGACATTACATTACAAAAATAAGGGCAGACAACCTTCTAACTCAGTTACCATCTTCGCGCTCCATGCCCACCAATCGTAGAGTCTTTACATCGAACATAGTCAAAACTTAGGCTTTAAGCCCCAAAACTTGCCTTGGGGGGATCCCATGCCCAACAGGCCCGCAACACAAACATCGTGACTCACCCTTGAGTCACTCTGTCGGTGAGGAGATCTTCGCACGGAGACTTCCCAACTCTACTCGGACTGCTGCAAGGTCAGCGCACACTGAGTGACTACCTGTTGTATCTCCTGTACGTGTTGTTCCGAGACTGTGGTGTCAGAACTGCTCCCATGTATCTGTTCCTGCGTCCCTTGTATCTAATTATCATCCTGCGCCTTCTTTCAGCAACTTGGAGCATGAAGACCATGCTTCTGTTGTTTAGTCAGATATCCGAGCCTCCTATGTATGGCTTCAGTCAACTGCCATTCACTTTGCCTAGGAAAGGTTCTCCATTTAGCTTTACCAACTACACCATGGCTCTATCTCTGACCTCCCTGACAACATATGATCATAGTCAATACATTCTGAACTTTCCTAGGAATTTATCAAACTTACTGTCATATAGTAACACGAGATCATTTAACTTGAAGGCGCGTAACCTAATATGTTGATCGTGCCAGGCCTTTTTGCACTGCTTTTGTACCTACTGATGGAATCTAGCCAAAAACCATTCCTCTTCAAGTTCCTCCAACTTCATAAGCCTGTCCTCCAGGGCTCTGCGGTAAGTCATACCTATGAGCATTGCTATGTGCAGACTAGGCATAGTATACTCCATTACAATTACGGCTTCCACTCCATAGACTAACTGCAAAGGTGTCCATGCCGTCAATTTCTTGCGGGTTGTCCTATAAGCCCATAATACTGCAAGCACGCATAGGTCCTAATCACTTTGCTGCGCGTTGCATACTTTGGTCAACGCAGACTCCAGTATTTTGTTAAATGCTTCTACTGTCCCACTGGCTTGTGGGTGATACAATGTGATTTTCTGATGATACACCTGAAACTCTTTTAGGAAATGTGTATTGCAATCACTCATCAAGATCTTTGGACATCCAAATCATGTCAATATGTGTTCAAATAGAAACTTCATGGCCATGAGGGCTGTGAAATCTTTTACTGGTTGCGCTTCTTCCTTCAAGATAGCTTTCGTCCATCACTCATAAACCTTCTTTTGAGAGCGTATAGAAGTTGGCTTGAGCCCTAGCGGACTTGTGCCAGCTGACCAAGTGACAGCTGCGACAAGAGCTAGTACTTGTGCATACAACACCGTCGCTTCCAAGTTTGTACGAACTACCGGGTTGATAAATTAGAGATAGGAAGCTCCAGGAGTTGTAGCATTATTGCTACAATACTGGAGCCCACCAAGTTGCAACCCCCTAGCTCTTATACTAGCCAATATGATTACTAGCACATAAGCGTCGACGTACAGATAGAAACCTATATATGAAGATTGAAACTGATAAATTGCTAATTATTACTATTTATTTTGATGATATCATTTTTGGTAGCAATGAAGAATCCATGAGTCATAATTTTCCTTCAGTAATGCAGCAAGAATTTGAAAGGTCCTTGTTTGGTGAGCTTACCTATTTTCGTAGTCTTTGCTCCCTTTTAATGCCAAAAACATGAAATCATCATGTATTAGTCACGTAGATAGAATGCCTACCCTTCTTCCTAGTAATCATATTGGCTAGTATAAGAGCTAGGGGGTTGCAACTTGGTGGGCTCCTGTATTGTAGCAATAATGCTACAACTCCTGGAGCTTCCTATCTCTAATTTATCAACCCGGTAGTTCGTACAAACTTGGAAGCGACGGTGTTGTATGCACAAGTACTAGCTCTTGTCGCAGCTGTCACTTGGTCAGCTGGCACAAGTCCGCTAGGGCTCAAGCCAACTTCTATATGCTCTAAAAAGAAGGTTTATGAGTGATGGACGAAAGCTATCTTGAAGGAAGCTAACCTAATTTGCAAAAAGGAAATTGAAAGCCAACAAAGCATGGAAACCCTAATAAACCCTAATTTAACTAGCTTGACCCTGACAATGCAAAAATGTGAATGAAACTTCTACCAATGATGCCATTACTTGCAGTGAGTTGAAATACATGAATCTAAGCTATTTGCATCTAAAAAGACATGTTTTTGTATTTTGTCATTAAGTGGTTGGATTTATTGTGATGGTGCTTTTGGTTAGGGTTTGATTGTGCAAGAGCGGTTCAAATGGAAGGAAAGCATGGGCAAGGTTAGGATGGCTAGGGGAGGTCCCAGAGGGTCTCTAGCATCAGTCCACAGAAGTCTACCACGTTCGGATGCTCAGGAACCGAGTTTGCAGGCTTCTACAGGAAGTCTGCAGGGGATCCTACAGGAAACTCAAGGGTTCTACAGGAAGTCTGTGAAATTCTACAGGATGTTCGACTGTGGGAGTTTTGGGAGATGGTGAAGTGATGGAGTGGTGTGGGAGGATAGGTGAGATGGAGATGGAACTGGTGATGGCTCAGGAGCAGAGAAGTCAGATGGAGAAAGAGTGCATGCGGTGGGTTGATGGCTGGAAGGATGGGGTCAACGAAAGGTCAAGAAAATGGAGCTACGTGAGTAATGGAAGAGCTGGAAGATAAACGAGCTGAACAGAGGTCGGTTGAGTGGCTTCAGGTGTGGTTGACAAGAAGAGGAAGGTAATGGAATGGTGTAGAGCAGTGTAGATGAAACAAATTGTCTATGAATGTCACCAAAACGAGAACTCTTTAACCTATGTTAACTGTGCTATTTTGAACCAATGAACAGCAGTGAAATTTGTGAAAGAAACTCGTGCATGGAAGTGGAATGAAGAAGTAATGATCAAAACCAAATTGCATGGATGGATCTACGACTAAAGTAACTGTTGCAGCTTGCATGGACGTGAAAAGAACTGCGTTTCTTTTTGGTGGTTGATATGGACTGCACCCCAACCCCTAAGCAGAGATGGCAGTGATCTCTAACAACCTTTTTCTAGAGCTCCAATGAATTATAACTATCCTCTTCTATCGTAAGCAAGTGGAAGCAAATTCACCATAAACTAATCCTATTCAATCTCATAAAAACTAAATCTGCGAACTGTAAATTCGAATTGCATGTCAAAGTAAAGAAACGAAGTGTTGGAACGAAAGGTAAATAACATTACAATACAGAGGAGGTCTATTGCTCTCAGGTTAGGCCCTAACCTAAGAGCTATAGCTCCCTTAGAAACTCAGAATGAGATCAAAATCTGCCTGCCTTTATTCATAACCAAAAATCTGATGTCATGCCAAAACTGTCTTACAAAAAGAACCAACACCGAGTTATAGCTCGTACTTCGAAATTACAAGAGTAATGCAAAAGTTCAAAAATCTCCTATCAAAGGCTACGGCCTCAGTATTTATGCAAAATGATAATCCAACAGGTTTCCTTGATTTGTGGAGCTCGGCTGTCCAACTTAAGGTTAAACTGCTGATCCTGTAGAACAGTTGTAACTGCTGTTCCTGTAGAATGGTTGGCTGCCTCTAAGCTCGGTGGGGAGATTGGTTGGAGCTCGGAGCTATGGTGGGAATCACGAGGAAGGTCCCCAAGATTGTGGAAATCCTCTCCTAAAAACCAGCAGTGCCACCTTACTGTCTCCTTGTCTCCTTTCTCGTGGTCTTTGCTCCCTTTTAATGCCAAAAACCTGAAATCATCATGTATTAGTCACGTAGATAGAATTCCTACCCTTCTTCCTACAAACAACACGAATAAACCAAGAAATGAATGCATAAGCAATAAAAGATGAATGGTGTTAGCAAAGCAAGTAGGCCAAATGAGCCCAAATTGTACCAAAAATTGGGGCTCATCATCACCCCCCAGCTAAACTATTTTCTCATCCTTGAGAAACTTTGCTCTGGCTACTCGTCTTTGGCCGAGAACTAGAGCCCAGAGCATGCTCTTCCTTTCCTGTTTTTGGTGGCCCTGCCTTTTCTGCCCCTGGTGGTGACGAGGTTGGCGCTTCTTCTCCCTTTTCCATTTCCTTGAGCCGGGCTTCGGAAGGTGATTGGCCTATTTTTCGTGTCTAGGAAGTTATTTTTGGGCTTCCCCTCTCGGGGGTGGCTGATGTTTTAGAGGGGGTTCTTGCACTGGGTGAAGTAGGGACATCCCCTAAAATGGTTTGGCTGCTGGGTGGAGGCTGTGGCTTGCCCGTGTTTATCCTCTTGCTTCTCCTAGCTTCAGATGGTAGAGGGGTCTCCCTCTCTCTCTTCTCCTTTGGCTTTGGAGGTGTACTGAGGGCGGCCAGTGCCGCTGCTGCCTCCTTTTCGAGAATACCAACCTTCTCTTTCTTGCGTTTTGCTCTCTCCGATCTCCTTGTAGAGGGACCCTCCTTTTCAGGTTTCGGGCTTCCTGTAGAAGACCCTGCTTTGCCCACTTCCGGGCCTCCTGTAGAAGATCCTTTCTTTCCCGATTTTGGGCTTCCTGTAGAAGACCCGGTTTTAGCCACTCTCGGGCTTCCTGTAGAAGCCCCTGCTTTGGTAATCTTCGGGCTTCCTGTAGAAGCCCCTTTCTCCAACTTCGGGCTTCCTGTAGAAGCCTGTTTCTGCTTTCCTGTAGACACAGGTGTCTCCACCTTTGCTTGCTTACCTACCTGAGTTTTTCTTTTTGCTTTGGTTGCAGGTGCTGTTGAGGTACTTGGGCTGACGTGGACCACCTCAGCTTTGTCCATTCTTCTCTTCAGCCTCTTTTCTCTTGCCGACAAGATAGGTGTGCCACCTTTTTCTTTGTCCTCCTTTTCCTCATGCTTCTTCTTTTGTTCTTTCTTCTGCACTGTGGTCGGGGTCTTCTGGCCTTTTTCTCTCTGTCCCTCGGCCACTGCTTCTTGTTCCTCACTGCTCAAGGAACCCGTTTCTTCGATCAACATCTTAATGTCTCCATCTTTTGTCAAATTCCGGAAGGATTCCCATGAGAGGGGAACCTTATATGAATGCAGCGCATCCTCCACAAGAAGCTTGATCAACCCATGGTGGGCTATCTGATCTGGTATGCCCTCTCTTAGCTTTGTGGCACACTCCATTAGAGACTGCAATAGGAAATAGGGGATGCTCAATTTTTGTTCTACAAGAAGATCAATCCGGTGCCTTAATTCAGTGAGCAACCGAAAGTGATATGCATACACGATGCTAAAACGGCCTTCACAAGTGATATATTTCATGATTTTCAAACTGACTTCATTCCATGGTGGCAACAGACTCGTTCTTCGCACCCCATTTTTGTCCTCCGAGAATTCCTCCTCAGGTGGAAAGAATTCTTTCTTTGCCTGCTGGCTCAGCTTTCTTTCGTCCTTATCCCATGGCAAACCGATAGGAAGTTCTGTGATCCGACTGATATGTTGCGGGGTGAGCTTGAGGCTTAGACCTCTGAAGTTCACTGTGGCTAGTGTCTGGGATTTCGGCCTTAGAGCCTGCAAGAATTCTTCGGCCACTTCATCATCGTAACCCTGCAGCTTATCGCAAAAAGATATCCACTGTGCTCGTGTGAAGAGCTCTACCACTTCCTGGTTTTCCCTTAATTTGGTTGAATCAGTGGGTTCCCATCTTATAAACCCACCCAGCATGATGAACACGGTTGTTTTAACTAAAGGTGGCAAATGCGAAAGAGATTTGGTCTATTGAGACAGAGCATGCACATAATCCACAAAATTCAACACAGTCTAATTACACTGACATCCTATAGAACGACAGTATAGGCACATCAAACAACAATTTCACCGATATCTTTATGACCAAACTGTGGACGATGATCTTGCCACTCTTACTAACCAGTTGCATGAAGAGTTCAGGGTTACCTCTTTAATTGGCCACCTTTTTCGTGAGGCACCCGCTTCCCTGTAGAAGACTGCGTTCCTGTAGAGACTGCGTTCCTGTAGAGACTGCGTTCCTGTAGAAACTATGTTCCTGTAGAAACTATGTTCCTGTAGGAGCAGTGCGCAAATTTCGGGGAGGACTGTAGTTGGCCTGCACTTGAGGTGTGCTTCACCAGCGTTCTGGTAGCCAAAAGCTCATCATATCAAAGTGCAGAGTAGATCAGAATAGCCACTCGAGTTTGAAGTGGTGGTTGATACATGCATGCGCATAATCTAGCCGATTAGATTTTTAATCGGCGCAATTCGTGGCGGGGGGGGGTGAGCTGTCCCCGCCGGACCGTTGGGCGACGTCATCCATCATTCGCCTGCGTATTCACTTGCTGCTGCATCCATTCCCACAGATCTGTCGCCGCCTCTTTCTGTTAAACTCACTGCTTCCGACGGGAGTGTTCTCACGTGCGTGCTGCTCATTCTCTTTGTCGTGGCCGCCACCCAAACATCCAACTATACCATAACTAGCCGACGTGGCCAGTCGACTGGCCATACGGCTGCTCAACCATTCACTTTTACGCTGTGCAAACAATTCAAAGTAAAATTCATGCGATTTGATGGAAGGAAGGGTCAAGACACTTACCTGCGTGGCTGCACACGATTTTCCAGTTTTTGGATGATGGTGAGTAGATCTACCTGCTGCATGCGAACTTACACAGACCCGGAGGCTTATGGTTACAAGCTGCCGATGATGGAGTGGATGCTTTGGTTGCCTGCGCCCACGTTTCATTGTAGATGGCGATGCTGTGAATGGTATCCACTCTAGCAGGTTTAACTGTTACAGGATTCCCGCGGGGTGTCTCGTAACAGTTCTTCCTCCTTGGGTGCATACTGCACGACGGAGGATCTGGCCTTTCGATCACGCTCCCGGAGCTTCTGATGCCTCTGGTATGAGATCTCAGCACTTGTTTATCTTTGAAAATGGCTTTTCCCGCGAGAACTCATCGATCTACTTTGTTGGTGCAGGGGACTTGGTTGCATGTCGACAAGGATGGTGGAGCAAGGTAACAGCGATGTGCACGGGTGCCAACAGAGGTTTGCATCCGTCCAAACCGATCCGTAATCGCTAGATCTCCTTTTAGGATGAATTATGGGCCGTCCCAAACTTCTACAGGAAGTTTCCTGTAGAACACAGAGTTTCCTGTAGAAAGTCTGCACTTTCCTGTAGAAAATCTGCGTCTTCCTATAGAAAGACTGCATCTTCCTGTAGAAGATTCAAACCATGATAAAATTGCACATACCTTGAAAAAACATGGGTATCCTTGGAGGAGGTGCTGGTGAGGTCCCTTGACAGCATGATACGGACCCTTGGCTTTGAGTTGAAGGGCTTCCTCTCCTCCATAGAACATCTGCAACCTGCATGCAATTTTACCATATTTTGCTTATTGTTTTTTTTCTTTTTTTTTTCTCTCTTTTCTCTTTTTTTGAAAGATAACAGGGGCGCCTCAAAGAGGTTTTCACCCGTGCCATCTGGCCTGACCGCCTTAGAGAGGTTTTCACTCAAGGATTTTTTTCAAACATTTTCCTTTTTTTTTGTTTTTGTTTTTTTTTTTTTGAAAGACAATAGGGGCGCCTCAATGAGGTTTTCACCCCTACTACCTGCCTTGGGCGCCTCAGAGAGGTTTTCACCTAAGGATCTTTATTATTTTTTCTCTTTTTTTTTTTCTTTTTTTTTTTTTTATATCCTTCAGGGTATGCCAAAAGTAGAGGCAACACCCTTCTCTATGACCAACACAGATTTCTCCATAGTTTTGATGAACTCTTGTCTTGAGAGAGGTCTCCTGTAGGTCTTCAATCGATGCCCATTGACAAGCATGGGAATGGCTTCCTCATCAATGGGTCGAATAAGGACAGATCCATTGTCATGGCATTTTTCCACTGCATATGGTCCTAGCCATCTAGTTCTCAGCTTCCCCTTGAAATCTTTGTATCTGGAGTCATACAACAAAGCCCAATCTCCTGGCTGAAATTGCTTGTCATGGAGATGTTGGTCATGCCACACCTTTCTCTGAAGTTGAACCACTTCTGAGTGAAGGAGGGCCTGCATTCGGTGCTCATCCAGGCCATTCAGCTGCAATAGCCTTTCTTATTGTGCATGGCTGAGATCTAGGTCCAGCTGAGCTGCCATCCTCAAAGTGTTGTATTCAAACTCAATGGACAGCAAAGCTTTCTTCCCATAGACCAGCTCATACGGTGTGAAGCCGGTGGTGGTCTTCCAAGTGGTGTTGTAAGCCCATGTGGCTTCAACCAGGCGATCTGCCCAGTCCTTTTTGCTGCTGCTCACCACCTTAGTCAAGATCCCTTCTAATGCTCTATTGGTGACTTCCACCTGCCCATTTGCTTGAGGGTGATAAGGGGTGGAAGTCCTATGCTTGATCTTGTGATGAGCTAGGATCTTCAACCAGGTTGGAGGTGAACTGGCTCCCTTGATCGGTGACCAGCTCTCTTGGATAGCCAAACTTATAGAAGATGTTTTCTCTTAGGAACTCGGCCACCTTTTCTTCTGTTGCTGCTTTGATTGCTTTCGTCTCTGCCCATTTGTCAAATAGTCAGTACACACAATGATGTAAGACCTTTGCCTCGAAGAGGGGTTGATTGGTCCCACAAAGTCCATGCCCCACTTCTCAAATGGCTCAAGAGTCACTTGAGGTTGGAGAGGCATCTCATCCCTTTGGGTCGGTTTCCACATTCTTTGGCATTGGTCACACTGACTGACATATCTTCTGACATCTTGATGAAGTGTGGGCCAATAGTATCCTGCATGTAGGATTTTGAAGGCAGTTCTCTTTGCTGCAAAATGTCCTCCACAAGGCCCATCATGACAAGTGAGGAGGATATCAAAGACTTCCTCCTCCCTTACACAACGCCTTAAGATCTGATCGGGGCCAAGCTTAAACAGATTGCCCCCGATCCAAGTAAATGAGGCACTTTTTCTGATGATTCTGCTCTTCTCTTTGGAAGATAGGTGCGGAGGGAACTGTGCTCAAACAAGATAGTTTGCTATATCAGAAAACCATGGAGAGAGTATTGAAATAGCAAACAGATGTTCATCGGGCATCTGGTCATCCACTGTTCCATCCTCATCTGCAGACAAATCCAATCTCGATAAAAAGTTAGCAACAACATTTTCTCTACCTGGTTTGTCAACAATGGTCAAATCAAACTGCTGCAATAAAAGTAACCATCTAATAATACGAGCATTCACATCTGGTTTATTCATTAAATATCTAATTGCAGCATGGTCAGTATGTATAAAGGTCTAGTAACCAGTAATATAATGTCAGAACTTGTTCAGTGCATGGACCACAACCAAGAATTCTTTCTCGGTTACAGTGTAATTCAGAGCTTTGGACAAGTTTTTGCTAACAAAGTAAATGGCATATGGAAGTTTTTGCTCAACTTGTCCTAAAGCTGCAACTATGGCTTTGTTCGAGGCATCAGTGTGGATGTGGAAAGGTAGGGCCCAGTTTGGACCTCTCAGGATTGGGGCTGACACCAACTTGTCCTTCAATTCATTTAAAGCCCTCAGACAATCGTCAGTCCATTTAAACTCCACATCTTTTTCCAGCAGACCAAACAATGGCGAGGCTAGCTTGCTGAAATCTTTAATGAATCTCCGGTGGTATCCTGCTAATCCCAAGAAACTACGGAAATCCCTTACCTTTTGAGGAAGTGGAACCCTCTTGATGAGAGCAATTTTGTTAGGATCCACCTGCAACCCTTGGCAAGAAATGGTATGGCCTAGCACGGTCCCTTCAGTCATTAGGAATTCACATTTTTCAGGAGTAAGGGACAAATTCATCTCGGTGCATTTGGTTAGGACTTTTCCCAGGTTGGACAATGCTTCCTGGAAGTTGGCCCCATAAGGAGTAAATTCATCCATATAGATTTCTACTGCATCATGGACCAGCTCCGAGAAGATGCTCAAGACAGCTCTCTGGAAGATAGCAGGAGCAGTGCGTAGCCCAAAGGGAAGGACTCGATAGGCAAAGGTACCCCAAGGACAAGTGAAGGTGGTCTTATCTTGGTCTTCCGGGCTGATTTGGACTTGGTTGTACCCGCTAAACCCATCCAGCAAAGAGAAGAACTTCTTTCCTGCCAGTCCATCCAACACTTGATCTATGAAAGGTAGAGGGAAATGGTCTTTCTTGGTAGCTTTGTTCAGTTCTTGGTAGTCCACACAGATTCTCCATTCCCCATTTTTCTTGGGAACCAACACTAGAGGGGACACGCATTCACTATCTGAGATGGGGTAGATGAACCCGACATCCAACAATTTTTGCAATTCTTCCTTGACAATGTCCTTAAGGGCTGGATTCATTCTCCTCTGAGGTTGCCTTATCGGTTTACAATCCTCTTTGATGTATATATGATGGGTACAGACCGAAGGATGGACTCCTTTCATTTCCTTATAGCTCCAAGCAAAAGCATCTAGGTGGTTGGCCAACAGACTACACAGCTCCTTTTCCTGGGAAGGAGATAGGGAGGAGCTGATCTTCAATGCTTTCTCAGGGCCGAACTCCACATTCTTGACTCTGGGAGTAACAGGGTTGGTTGTACAAAGATCCACTAAGGTGCTAGCTTGGTCATCCTCCACCAATTTCTCTAAGGGTAGTGCACTGGAAGGTGGATTCTGGATCAAGGTCTCGATCAAGTCATCCTCGGTTGGGGGGTCTCTTCTAGTAGTATCTAAGGTGCACAGAGGTGCTGAGTACACCTCGTCTTACTCTCCTTCTTCCAACCAGAGTGGTAAGTCATGCTCTAAGGAGGGTTGGGAAGGAGGGTATAGGACTAGTTGCTTGGACATGGGGCCATTTTTGATGGTCATGTTTCCTGCACGACAACTTATGTAAGCATCTGCATTAGCTAACCAAGGCCTTCCCAAAATGAGAGGATATCCAGTAAGCTTTGCCTTTGGTTGCAGAACCAGGAAGTCTGCAGGGTATTCCCAAGAGTCAATAGAGACCAATACATCCTCCACAATCCCTTCGGGAGTCACGGTGGAGTGATCTGCTAACTGCAGCACTGTCGAGGTCTTCCTCAAGGAACCCTGAAGATTGAGTTTAAGCATGGTATCTATGGTCATCACATTAATGGCAGCCCCCAGACCAATCAAGGTGCGAGGTATAATGGTTCCATTGATGTGGACATCTACTACGGGACTTCCAGGATCTAGGTACTTTGGGCAGATGACTTATCCTAACATAAGGTCAGACAGTTGTCCTATGACATTGATAGTTGAAGCATCTTTCTTCCATCTGCCTGGGTGTTTGAAACACTTCTCCTTAACTAGTTTGTTGTATATTGGCACATCCTTCATGGCTTGGAGAAGTGGTATTTTTACACACAACTGCTTGAGCTCACCCAGAAGCTCATCCTCCTCTGGGTTGGGTTGTGTGGTGGCTGTTAGTCTCTCAGGAAAGGGTGGAATAACCTTTGGTTCACTTTCCTGTTTATCTTCCTCATCCTCTGGGGGAGGAGGTTGGCGATCTGGTAGAGTCTTTCCAGATCGAAGATTGATCTCCTGGATCTCCACAGCATAGGTAGGGCATGAGGTTTCCCCAGTGTATACCTGCTGGGCCTGTCTATTGTTGGCGTTCGGGTTCGGTTGAGCAGGCATTTGAGGTTGCCTTGGACGAGAAGGAGGTAATGGCTGAGGTTGAACTGGTGGTGGAGGCAAGATGGCAGGAGGAGTGTTGTATTGGGGTCTCCACCCCGACTGAGGTGCATTCCATTGAGGTTGTGGCTGGGCATGTGAGTGATATGAATGAGAAGTAGGTTGAGTGGGGTACTGAGGTGGATAAGACCATGGAGGAGGCATGGACCATGAAGGATGAGTAGGGGGACCCCAGGAAGGCATAGGAGTCGATTGGTTGGGGCTGTAGTAAGCTTGAGATGCCCCTTGCATCCCCTGCTGATAAGGTCTAGATCCTTGTGGCTTCCTTTGGTTGAGGTAATAGAGAGGTTCAGTGGGAGCTTCTGTCCCTTGGTACATGGCTTTAAACCCAGGTAAGGTTGGACACTGATTTGTGGGATGGTCCTCCTCACAAACGAAACACACTTCAACCGAATGCAATGGACATTCATTCTTAGGGTGTCTCCTTGTGCACCTAGGGAAGAAGACAGCCAAGGCTCTCTCAGCCTCTTCTTTCTTTTGCTGAATCCTGAATGTGTTAAGCTGCATGGCAATGGTCTGTCTCACCTCACTCTTAAGATCTTCTAATTGATTTGCAAGCTCATGTTTGGAGAAAGGGACACTAGTTGAGAGGAGGTTTCCTCTACCTCATTTCCGAGCTGCCCTGGAGTGGTTTCTAAACACTGTCTTGATGTCCTCATAAGGCAGTTGGTAAATGTCCCCCCCAGCTAACATGTGAACGGTATCTAAGAGGTCTTCAGGGACTCCTCGGAACAGGACCAACTTGAGGGATTCAGGGTCAAGTGTGCACCTGGCCCACTTATAGCTTAGTTGGAACCTCTCCTCATAATCCTCTAAGGACTCATCATTTCCCATGGTCATCCGAAATATTTCCCCCTTTGTTTCCTTGGACCTACAGTAATCTCGGTACATGGTATTGAAAGCTTGCTGCATCTAAGCCCAAGTGGTGATACTATTCCCAGGTAAGCCCATGAACCAGCGTAATGCTGCATCCTTAAGAGTGGAAGGGAAAAGTTTTAGCTTTTGCTCATCTTCAGTATAGTCATAGGTTCTACAAAGGACAGCAAACTCAAACAGGAAGGTATCCGGATCTTCAGTAGTCAGCCCATGGAAGTGAGGTAAGGCGGAGGGGCTAATGTTCTTCATTTTCATCTCTCCATTGGTCTCTCGGATGGGGAAGGCACCTTCTATTCTCTCATCGTCTCTTCTATTGTCAGCCATAGCTTCAGATGGAGTGGTCTCTAACTCTTCTTCTACTATATGATCTTTGTATATCTCAGGATGTTCACCTATAGGTTCTTCTGGGTCACTGTCACCAAAGAAGAGAGAAGGGTGACTCAGTGATGTGGTAGGGGTATTTGGTAGGAATTTGCCTGATCTATCTTGGTTCCTACGAGGCATGAAATGGAAAAGACTTTCTTTTTCTTTTGATTGTTTTTGCTTTTTTTCCTTTGGTACCTACAAAACTGAAACAGATTGATCTACAACTAACTATGAAAGATGCAGAATTAAACTGAAAGCAGGAAAGAACTAATCTACTTTGCTCAAACGAAATTGCAAGAATGGAAATGCTAGTCTACGCTTGCAGAAAGGAAATGCTAATCTATGAAAGGAGGAAATGTCTATGCTACATTTGTAGAATGGAAATGAAATAAACTACTTAGCAGAAGGAAAGAGTAAGAAAGTAGAAGAAAAGAAAAAATTACTAATACTCTGACGCTTCCCCGGCAACGGCGCCAAAAAGATGGTGGGCTCCAGTATTGTAGCAATAATGCTACAACTCCTGGAGCTTCCTATCTCTAATTTATCAACCCGGTAGTTCGTACAAACTTGGAAGCGACGGTGTTGTATGCACAAGTACTAGCTCTTGTCGCAGCTGTCACTTGGCCAGCTGGCACAAGTCCGCTAGGGCTCAAGGCAACTTCTATATGCTCTCAGAAGAAGCTTTATGAGTGATGGACGAAAGCTATCTTGAAGGAAGCTAACCTACTTTGCAAAAAGGAAATTGAAAGCCAACAAAGCATGGAAACCCTAATAAACCCTAATTTAACTAGCTTGACCCTTACAATGCAAAAATGTGAATCAAACTTCTACCAATGATGCCATTACTTGCAGTGAGTTGAAATACATGAATCTAAGCTATTTGCATCTGAAAAGACATGTTTTTGTATTTTGTCATTAAGTGGTTGGATTTATTGTGATGGTGCTTTTGATTAGGGTTTGATTGTGCAGGAGCGGTTCAAATGGAAGGAAAGCATGGGCAAGGTTAGGATTGCTAGGGGAGGTCCCAGAGGGTCTCTAGCATCAGTCCACAGAAGTCTACCACGTTCGGATGCTCAGCAACCGAGTTTGCAGGCTTCTACAGGAAGTCTGCAGGGGATCCTACAGGAAACTCAGGGGTTCTACAGGAAGTCTGTGAAATTCTACAGGATGTTCGACCGTGGGAGTTTTGGGAGATGGTGAAGTGATGGAGTGGTGTGGGAGGATAGGTGAGATGGAGATGGAACTGGTGATGGCTCAGGAGCAGAGAAGTCAGATGGAGAAAGAGTGCATGCGGTGGGTTGATGGCTGGAAGGATGGGGTCAACGAAAGGTCAAGTAAATGGAGCTACGTGAGTAATGGAAGAGATGGAAGGTAAACGAGATGAACAGAGGTCGGTTGAGTGGCTTCAGGTGTGGTTGACAAGAAGAGGAAGGTAATGGAATGGTGTAGAGCAGTGTAGATGAAACAAATTGTCTATGAATGTCACCAAAACGAGAACTCTTTTACCTATGTTAACTGTGCTATTTTGAACCAATGAACAGCAGTGAAATTTGTGAAAGAAACTCGTGCATGGAAGTGGAATGAAGAAGTAATGATCAAAACCAAAGTGCATGGATGGATCTACGACTAAAGTAACTGTTGCAGCTTGCATGGACGTGAAAAGAACTGCGTTTCTTTTTGGTGGTTGATATGGACTGCACCCCAACACCTAAGAAGAGATGGCAGTGATCTCTAACAACCTTTTTCTGGAGCTCCATTGAATTATAACTATCCTCTTCTATCCTAAGCAACTAGAAGCAAATTCACCATAAACTAATCCTATTCAATCTCATAAAAACTAAATCTGCGAACTGTAAATTCGAATTGCATGTCAAAGTAAAGAAACGAAATGCTGGAACGAAAGGCAAATAACATTACAACACAGAGGAGGTCTATTGCTCTCAGGTTGGGCCCTAACGTGAGAGCTATAGCTCCCTTAGAAACTCAGAATGAGATCAAAATCTCCCTGCCTTTATTCATAACCAAAAATCTGATGTCATGCCAAAACTGGCTTACAAAAAGAACCAACACCGAGTTGTAGCTCGTACTTCAAAATTACAAGAGTAATGAAAAAGTTCAAAAAGCTCCTATCAAAGGCTACGGCCTCAGTATTTATGCAAAATGATAATCCAACAGGTTTCCTTGATTTGTGGAGCTCGACTATCCAACTGAAGGTTAAAGTGCTGATCCTGTAGAACAGTTGTAACTGTTGTTCCTGTAGAACGGTTGGCTGCCTCTAAGCTCGGTGGGGAGATTGGCTGGAGCTCGGAGCTATGGTGGGAATAATGAGGAAGGTCCCCAGGACTGTGGACATCCTCTCCTAAAAACCAGCAGTGCCACCTTACTGTCTCCTTGTCTCCTTTCTCGTGGTCTTTGCTCCCTTTTAATGCCAAAAACCTGAAATCATCATGTATTAGTCACGTAGATACAATGCCTACCCTTCTTCCTACAAAAAACACGAATAAACCAAGAAATGAATGCATAAGCAATAAAAGATGAATGGTGTTAGCAAAGCAAGTAGGCCAAATGAGCCCAAATTGTACCAAAAATTGGGGCTCATCACAACTCCCTTCCAGTAGAATCTGGAAAACGAGAGAAGGTTATAGCCTTTTGTAGGTGGGTGCCTACGTACTGGTATGAGTTTGCACCAGTACAAGATTGTAAACATATTTTTTTTATTATTAAAAGAAGACAAAGATGATAGTAGCAGGTGGTTTTCACCCACATTGGGTTTCCACCTTTATAATAGGTTGTCATGTGTGTTTCTTATGTGTGATGCTTTATTCTATGTTTACTGCACTGTATAATAAGTTACCGATGTACTGATTTAGGATCAACACATGATAAATTGTCTAAATCAAAAGTTTCTTGGATATATGCTGGTGTCTTTAATCACAGTTGCATATACATGCTAGTTCACTTCATTGAAGTAGCATATATAAATCTGTTTGGGAAGTATTGATCTGATAATACTGATTCACCCCCTTCTTGGTATTATTTCCAACAACAATACATGGATGATTATCTTTGGAGTTGAATTCAAGCCAGTTCCCCTTCAATCCATAGGCATTGAAACCTAATATTGAAAGTGACATAAAAACAAAGTGAAGGTGCTTTTTCAGCTGTCTGTTAAGGGCAACATTATTCCACACATTGGAGAGTGAAAACATCCAAGGAGACATGGGACACTCTCAAAAATTTGTTTGAGACGAAGACTACAAATCAAATATTGTATTTAAAGAGTAAGATTTGTTTAATTAACAAGGAAGTAAAGGAAATTGTGAGTAATTTTATTTCTAGAATTAAGGATCTAAAGGATAAATTAGGTGACATTCATGAAACAATATCTCGTACAATCTTGGTTACTATGACAATAAATGGAATTCTTAATCAATATTAAATGTTTATCACTGGTCTTTCAGCTAGAGAGAAGTCTCCTTTGTTTGATGAGTTGGCATGTATACTTATGCAAGAGGAAGAGTGGAGAATTCATCTTAAACATAAATCTCCCACTAAAGGAAAAAATACAGAGGTAAAATATTTTCAATGTACACCTTCACCAAGGAAAAATGCCAAATCATGTAGAGATGATGTGTGTTATTACTGTGGAAAACCTAGTTATTCTACTAAGAATTGCATGAAAGGAAGATAAATTGATGGCTTGTTGGGGCCTGACCCAGGTTCAGAGCTAATTAGCCAAACAAATCCTTATACTACTGGCCCTTTAGACAACAGTCCATGGAGCACGAATTGAGGTCTCACCCGAAGTAGTATGGGGGGATGATAGAACTAGATTTTTGCACCCTTGAGATGTCTTAGGGGTTTATTTATTCCAACTATGAATACCTTCATGTAGGTTACTTCGTGCACTTACTGACCTACAAGGCCTTCACACCCTATTATATTCACCTTTGCGTAGCCCTAACCGGGGGTTGGGGGGCTTTCACACTGCTAGGGCAGGGATTTTCATTATTTCCCCAAGTCACACAATGGATATTAATTATCTTCTTATAACAATTGGTTATCTTCACGTAAACAGACACCTTCTATTAGATTTACTTATTCAACACATTCATATAAGTTCGTGCAGTAAATAAATAGTAAACTTACAATTCATACCCAATATACTTCAATGCATAAAACAACAAAAGATTCATAAAAATATTGTAAAAATTATCTTTATTAATGCTTCCAATGGTTACAAACTCGACATTCCCTACGCACTCAGCTACAAGGGTTGACACAGTCAGCTGCAAACTACTAGGCCTCTACGCACTCAGTTGCAGAGCCTTCTCCTACTCTGCGGCCCAAAGACATGACTCTACACTTCGACTCAATGCTTCATGGATTGATGTCATTCCATTTCCTTCGATGTCTCTTTACACTTAGAGCCTCACTCTATTTATACAATCCCATGGTCTGTGGACCATGGGTAGATCTCTCAAACTGACATTACATTACAAAAATAAGGGCAGACAACCTTCTAACTCAGTTACCATCTTCGCGCTCCATGCCCACCAATCGTAGAGTCTTTACATCGAACATAGTCAAAACTTAGGCTTTAAGCCCCAAAACTTGCCTTGGGGGGATCCCATGCCCAACAGGCCCGCAACACAAACATCGTGACTCACCCTTGAGTCACTCTGTCGGTGAGGAGATCTTCGCACGGAGACTTCCCAACTCTACTCGGACTGGTGCAAGGTCAGCGCACACTGAGTGACTACCTGTTGTATCTCATGTACGTGTTGTTCCGAGACTGTGGTGTCAGAACTGCTCCCCTGTATCTGTTCCTGCGTCCCTTGTATCTAATTATCATCCTGCGCCTTCTTTCAGCAACTTGGAGCATGAAGACCATGCTTCTGTCGGTTAGTCAGATATCCGAGCCTCCTATGTATGGCTTCAGTCAACCGCCATTCACTTTGCCTAGGAAAGGTTCTCCATTTAGCTTTACCAACTACACCATGCCTCTATCTCTGACCTCCTTAACAACATATGATCATAGTCAATACATTCTGAACTTTCCTAGGAATTTATCAAACTTACTGTCATATAGTAACACGAGATCATTTAACTTGAAGGCGCGTAACCTAATATGTTGATCGTGCCAGGCCTTTTTGCACTGCTTTTGTACCTACTGATGGAATCCAGCCAAAAACCATTCCTCTTCAAGTTCCTCCAACTTCATAAGCCTCTCCTCTAGGGCTCTGCGGTAAGTCATACCTATGAGCATTGCTATGTGTAGACTAGGCATAGTATACTCCATTAGAATTACGGCTTCCACTCCATAGACTAACTGCAAAGGTGTCCATGCCGTCAATTTCTTGCGGGTTGTCCTATAAGCCCATAATACTGCTAGCACGCATAGGTCCTAATCACTTTGTTGCGCGTTGCATACTTTGGTCAACGCAGACTCCAGTATTTTGTTAAATGCTTCTACTGTCCCACTGGCTTGTGGGTGATACAATGTGATTTTCTGATGATACACCTGAAACTCTTTTAGGAAATGTGTATTGCAATCACTCATCAAGATCTTTGGACATCCAAATCATGTCAATATGTGTTCAAATAGAAACTTCATGGCCATGAGGGCTGTGAAATCTTTTACTGGTTGTGCTTCTTCCCAACGAGTCAGGTACTCTTCCACAGTGATAATGTATCTCGCGCCTATTTTTCCCTGAGGTTTTATAGGTCCTACAAAGTCGACCGCTCACTTTTCAAAGGGCTGCAATGTCTTTTGCTAATTTAAAGGCATCTCATCCCTTTGCGATGGTTTACCTATTCTTTGACATACATCACAGGCCTTGCAATGTGCTTTTGAATCCTGATGAAGGGTTGGCCACCACAACCCTGTGCAAAGAATCTTTTGCGTGGTTGCTCAACCTGCATAATGTCCTCCCATAGTGCCCCCATGCACATTTTCGAGGATATGACTTCGTTCAAATCCAGGTATATAGCTTCGCAGTATCACATCATTGCCCATCTTATATAGGTTCCCTACAATGACAAAAAAATGTACTGTGCGTACGACCAGTTCCTTCTTCTATTGGGTGGAGCACTCTTTCGGCACAGTTCAAGTTGTGGGAAAGTGTATTATGTCTTTAAAGTGTCCATCCGCTACACGCACAACAAAGATTTCTGTGTCAGGTAATCCTTACTCTAGACTAGTAGGTTCCTCTCTTGTCTCAATGTATGACAGGTGATCCAGTCCCACATTTAGGCATCCAGGCTTCACAACGACCTCAAAATCATATTCTTGGAACAATAAAAGCCACTTGCATATGCGCCGCCCGAACACAGGCTTGTTGACCAAGTATTTTAGCGCGAAATGATCTGTATACATCTTGAAGTGTCTCCCTAGCAAATAGTGCCGATATTTTTGGAGCGCATACACCATAGCCAATCCCTCGCGTTCAGTTGTGGAATAGTTCTTTTCTGCTTTATACAGCCTGTGAATCGTTAATGCGATAGGGTGATCCAAGCCCTCTCCACCCTCCTGTGTTAGTACCACTCCAAACGCTATACACGACGCATCAACATGGACATGAAACTCCTCGTCCCATTTTGGGAAGACCAGGATCGACACAGAGACCATTTTTTCTTTTAGTATATCTAGGCTTTTCTTGTAGTCATTGTTCTAGTAGAACGTGACATGTTTTTTCAACAACTTCTCCATCGGCATGATGATTTGGGCATAACTTTTGATGAACTTGTTGTAGTACCCCATATGTTGCAGTGTAGCACGCAACTATTTCACACTTTTCTATGCTTCCAAATTCAGAATCACCACAATTTTCGCGAGGCCTACCATCAGTCTTTGTCTACAAATCACATTTCCCAACAAGTTCCCAAATGGAATGAGGAACATAAAATTATTGAGGTTCAACACTATTTGGTGTCTTCAGTAGGTATCCAACATCAAGCGTAAGCTCGCTACATGGTGCTTAACCAACGCTCTCCACAGGACAAACAAGTTTCGATTTAGAATACCCGGGGAGCACGATAGCTCAATCCGCAAATGACCAAGTTTTTTTTGCTCGATAGTCCTTTGTAATTTATAGCGCCTTTTGAATTTGAATTTGACCATTTCCCCCAAATCTGATCCATTAATGCTCCCTTGGCGCAAGATTTTACCAAATCCTGCCCATAAAGTTCATCTTAAATTCTTGTTGCCCACTCCATTTGGTCTCAAGTCAAGCATCACATCATGAATAGTGACTACAATGGTCACTTTCTAGCCAACCCATGCAGCAGCGTGGTCGCGAACCTTGTGACACTTTTCTGCTGCAAGCAGCCCTGACATCGCGCAGCTCTCGGGCATAGTAGTTTATAGTCTTTCGCCTCCTTTCAACTCGCTAGAGTGCTAAGAATATACTTCCCACAGCTAGTCAGGTGGTTGCACCACCTGTATAGGGTTCCAACGAGTCATCCATCAGTTTTTCTTTGATAGTCATGGCTTCCTATTCTCCTACACCGCGAACTCATGAATTTCCCTATCCAACCAATCTTCAATTTATTTCTTAGTTGGATTCCAATGATATGACATAAGACATCTCTATGGAGATTTTAGTCCTGGAAATGGAACCATTTGTTGGCTTATTGGGGCCTAACCCAGGTTCGAAGTTAATTAGCGAGAAAAATCCCTGTACTACTATCCCTTTAGGCAACAGTCCACGGAGCACAGACTGAGGTCTCACCCAAAGTAGTATGGGCAAATGTTGGAACCAGGTTTCCACACCCTTGGGATGTTTGAGGGGTTGATTTAGTCCAACTGTGAATACCTTCATGTAGGTTACTTTGCACACTTTCTTGAGCTACGAGGCCTTCACATACTGTTATATTTGCCTTTGCGCAACCCTAATTAGGGGCTAGGGGGATTTCGCGCTGCTAGGGCATGGATCTGCACTATTTCCCCAAGTCACACTATGGATCTTACTTATCTTCTTATAACAGTTAGTTATCTTCGCGTTAACAAATACCTTCTATTAGATTTACTTATTCAACACATTCATATAAGTTCGCACAGTAAATAAACAATAAACTTACAATTCATACCCAATATAGTTCAATGCATAAAACTTGAAAAGATACACAGAAATATGGTAAAACTTCTCTTTATTAATGCTTCCAATGGTTATAGACTCAACCTACACTACGCACTCAGCTATAGGCGTGTGTGCACTCAGTTGTGGACTACTACATCTCTACGCACTCAGCTACAGAGCCTTCTCCTACTTTACAACCTGAAGACATGACTCTACACTTCGACTGAATGCTTCATGGATTGATGTCCTTCTATTTCCTTCGATGTCTCTTTACACTTAGAACCTCACTCTATTTATAAAATCCCATGGTTCGTGTACCATGGGTAGATCTCTCAAACCAACGTTACATTACAAAAATGAGGGCAGACAACCCTCTGATTCATTTACCATCTTCGCACTCCACGCCCATAAATCGCGGAGTCTTTACATCAGTTTTAGTCAAAACATTGGCTTTAAGCGCCAAAACATGCCTTGGAAGGATCCCACCGCCAACATCTAATAAATTTAAACAAAGAAGGCATTCATAAAATTATGTTGATAGAGATGAAAGAATTAGTCATGATTTTAGAAATCGTAAATTATTTGTGTCCAATGTTTCTTTATCAGCAAAAACTGATGATGATAATGTTTGGTTTATAGATTGTGGTGCATCAATCCACATGTCATGCAAAAGAGATTGGTTTGATACTTATCATGAGGTTAATAATGGTGCACATATCTATTTAGGAGATAATATATCACTTGAAATTAAAGGATATGGTGATAAGTGTTACAATGCCTAATGGAGAAGAAAAACAAATTCAAAATGTCACGTATGTTCTAGCATTAAAGAATAACTTAATTCCTATCTCTACTATCACATATGAACATTTAAAATTTGAATTCTTTATATCACATTGTTTGTTAAAGGATGTGCAAGAAAACTGCAAGGTTGTTGCAAAAGGAATGAGAGTTAGAGGATTATACAAGTTGGATGTAATTAAGAATGGGCATCAAGATTTGGCATCAACATGCATGTCGAATGTAGAGCTTTGGCATAAAAGGCATAGACACTTGAATCATAATGACCTAATGTTACTACAAAAGAAATTGATGGTAGAAGGCCTTCCAAATATTAAGGGTGAACACTTTGAATGTGAAGGTTGTGCACTATGAAAACAATATAGGGAATAATTTCATGTGCACAAAAATAGAAGAAAGCATGAAATACTTGAACTAGTGCATACTGATGTATGTGGTCCAATGCAAACTAAGTCACTTGGTGGAGCATATTACTTTCTTATATTTATTGATGATAACACTAGATACAGCTCAGTATACTTTATAAGAAATAAAAGTGATGTGTTTGAATACTTTAAAGAATTCAAGAGTATGGTTGAAAGGCAAACAAGAAGGAGCATTAAAATCCTTCAATCAGATCAAAGTGGCGAGTACAGTTCGGGAGCTTTTGTCAAATACTGCAATGAAAATGGAATTATGCAACAATTTACAATACCACATACACCTTAGGAAAATGGATTAGCCGAGAGAAACAATAGAACATTAGTTGAACGTGCTCATAGTATTTTAAAAAGTAAAGGATTTTCTAATAGTTTTTTGGTTTAAGCCATTATTAGAACTCTATACGTTAGAAATAAAAGCCCTCCAAAATATCTTGAACACAAGAAACCATTTGAAGCATTTTATGGTTTTAAACCTAAATTTAGACATTTAAGGATATTTGGATGCAAGGCCTTTGCTCATATTCCTAAAGAGGATAAGCGAAAATTAGATGCCAAAGCTATCAAATGCATTTTTATTGGATATTGTACTAATAAAAAAGCATATAAAATGTATGATACAAGTAATCACAAGGTCTTTACAATTAGATATGTTATATTTCATGAGCATGCAGATAAACAAATAAAAGAAGATGAACATAATGTATGGAATCCTCCTTATCACAACTTTAAAGAAGAGGAAGAAGTTGTGGAATCATCTCAAGCTCCAAAAAGCATGGACATTCTAGAAGACATTGCAAGAATTCAAAGTCCACAAAGAAGTGATGAAGGAACTCTGCAGAGAAGAAGAAGAAGAGGAGAAGGTACTCCATAGTGTAACGAACCTCTACGAAGGCCAACATGTCAAATTCAAACCCCTACTAAGTATAAATACTATGATTTACTATCTCAAGTAATGGTTTTTTTGAGTCTTTAAATTATGAACAAGCTAAAAATCATACGAAATGAATGTAATCTATGAAAGAATAATATGACCCTATCATGAAAAATGAAACTTGGGAATTAAAAAAAATACCTGAAAATAAATTCCCTATAGGATTAAAATGGTTGTACAACACAAAATTTAATGCAGATGGTAGCATAGACAAGTATAAGGAAATATTGGTTGGAAAATGTTACTCACAAAAGGAAGGTATATATTATAAAGATTCCTTTGATCTGGTTGCAAAAATGAATACAATCAGAGTAATTATAGCATTTTCCACTTAATATGATTAGAATCTATATCAATTAGATGTGAAGTTAGATTTTCTAACTGCAGAATTAAAAGAAGATATTTATCTTGTTCAACTAGAAGGATTTGTAAATAAGGGATAAGAAGATCTTGCATGCAAGTAAAAAAAGGCCTTATATGGACAAAAACATGAACCTAGATCTTGGAATGATAAAATAAATAGATTCCTCTTCCAGCAAGGTGTTGGGAAAGGAAAAAGTTATGATTTCTCTTCATCAAATGGTTCATTTATCATTCATCCTTATAATATTATCTCTGTTTATAGATTAAAATGAGGAAAATATCAACTATAGTTGGAAGAAACCATTTGGTGATAGAATATGCAAATTTAGTATGAAAAACTGATTCTTTGCTATCTTTGTAGACAAAGATGCGATTGGGCAAAAGTTTAGTTGGCAAAACAACACAAGGCCATAAAGGGGAAAATCCATGGTGTTTGGGGTAGACAAGGAAGCACAAGATGAGTTTGAACACTCTTGTCTTATTATATGATCAGATTCTATATTGTGAAATCCTCAAGATCCCCTGATCTTGAAGATTCACTTTTATCCAAATTTCTCTTTTATGTTATATATAGGGTCGAAAGGAAACTAGATACAAGTTCAGACTTTTAATTTGTAATTATTATTTTCAAAGCATAAAAGTATTAATTCAATGATTCTGTTAGCTATTGCTTGAAGTTAATGAAAGAAGGTTGCATTTGATACATCTTTGTATTTTGATTTTTCATTAAGCAAAGGCTTCTGGTAACTTTGGGCCTAGTCACAAGAAGTTTCACTGCTCCTTTCTATCATAGTTTTATATTCAGCCATTGAAATTGATTTTATGTTCAGTGATTTCATTTATCGTGAAAATTTGTGATATTAATAGATATTGTTGTTCAATTAGATTCAGAGTGAAGTTGTGAAATATGATTAAGTAGCGCTTTGATTGGAATGACTGAATTTGTGTTGATAGTAGATTGTTGTTCATTTGAATAAATGTTATCATAGATCTTGAAAAACAAGACTGATTAACTTCTACAGATTACAGTATAGAATTTTTACCATTTAGGAATCCTTTATCACTATTGCTGTTCAATTACCAATTGTTGATTGTTGTTCACTTACTATTGTTGTTCAATTGAGTAATGCAGATTGATTTGGGTTGTTATAGATTCATACTGTTGTTCAATAGTCATAGTTCCTTTACTTGATTAAGCATGATTAGTCTTAAGCTTATTTGAATGACTCTCAGTGTAATTCTTATTTGCATTTACTTTCAGTTGGTTTATGAACAAGTTGCATAGAATTACATAGTGCGTTGTGAGAATTTCTTTCATAGATAGTTCTTTTCAGAGTTGTGTGAATTGAATTGAAGAATTAGCCTTTAGTGATTGCAACAATTCATCATTAGATAACCTCTAGCTCCACTGCACATACTGTATTGGCACTCTTGAGATAGAAAGACTTACCTCGGGTTGAAAACTAACGTAGGGATTAAGATTGCCTGTAAAAAGAAATCTTAGTGAGCCAACATTTTGGCACCGTTGCTGAGGAGAGTGGTTCAAGTGATTGATTTTATTTCTTTGTTGTAGGAGAACTGGGTTTTAAAAACATAAGGTAATAACCTATGTACCTAGAAATTAAAGTGCAAAAAAACCCCACAAAACCTTAGAAGTTAAATAGGAATTTGTTTTTATGAATGACTAGAAATAAAAAGATAGAAAAAGAGCAAAAAACTCCACTAAAACCCACAAAACCCAAAGGATTGGTGAACCTTGGGGGAATGACCTTTATAAACGAAATAATAAGAAGAGTATAGTCTCAAGCATCGGTAGGATTCTAGGCTATACCTGGAAAACGTTCTACTGCTATCCCTCAAGTAGCAGGCTCACCATCTGCAGATCATGTTGAGATTCAAAGCCAGGTAGGAGGATTGGAACAGAGTTCTCAAGCTACAATAAGCTTACACTTTGATCCTCTACAAGAGGGAAAATCCTGTAACTTACGAGAAGGAAAAGGAGAAGCTAGTGGGGCTACTAAAGCAGAACAATAGGTGTCTAAACAAGGATCTCCTAATATTCCAAACCTAGGCAGTGCTATAAAACTAGCTTGGGTTGCTAACTGTCTGCTTACTCCAGAAGCAGCCCTTGAAATCCCCGAATATTATTTCCATATCTTTGATCAAATGGTAGATTAGCCACCGCAAGGTCAAACCTCGACATTAGAGTACCCCATAGTCAACTAGGTGGCCAATTCCCCTATGAAGGCTATTCCTTTGTAGAGCATCCCAACCTTCCATGGGATGATCACAGAGGATCCTGATACTTCCCTGTTTGAGTTTGATGTCCTTTGTAAAGGGTATTACTATACCACTGACCCCCAAAAACTGAAATTGTTCTCTTCCACCCTGAAAGGGGAAGCTTCGAGATGGTTTATGGGTCTAGGTGGGCAAAACATCAATTCTTGGGATGAAAAGAAAACCTCCTTCCTTAAAAGATACTAAGACTTTTGTAAAACTAGGGAACTGAAAGATGATATTTTTAAGATGACTGCAAAAGATAATGAAACACTAGAATAATATGTAGAGCAATTTAATTATAATTTGCAAAGATCTCCACACACTGCCCTACCAAAAGAAGTCATAAGAGTTATCTTGATTAAAGGAATGAAAGAGGAATGAGTAGAAACTCTAAACATAATGGGAAAAGGAGGCATTTCTCAAGAAGATTATGATGAAATTATTCGTTTGTGTATCAATTGTTCGTGGGGAAGCACACGAGGAGGAGTAGCTAGTCGAGATCCAATGAGCAGAGGAAGCAAACCACATAGTGGAGGTGTAACACGGATGGAGATCGACAACCTCCTAGAAGATTTTAAAATGGACATCCTGGGCACTCTTGCAACATAGGTGGACATCCTACAGGCCAAACAAAAATAGGTTTTAGTAGAACAAAATTTGGCCATCTTCTACCCATGTTGTCGAAAGAAGAACCAACGAGAATTCTTGTTAGAAATGGTTCGGACGTGTGCCATCTGTACTAAATATCAGGACACTGAACAATGTCCATCATTACCCAGGATAAAAGGAACATTCAAAGAAGTAGATGAGGAAATAAAACCGGTATATCTGATGAACTAGCATCGACAATGGCAATCCAAACCTATAGGTATGTTGCAATACAAATCCCAATTATTTCCTTCCTCGCAGTTTAATCAACAACAGAACCTTGGGGCAGCCTGGGAAGGCCAATCACCCTACCGAAATTGGAAGATCTTGCCATTCCCTATGACATCATGGCTAGCACAATATTTTCCAAGAAATGGCTAGCCAAATTCTCCTTTTACTCCTGTTTGGCAAGGCAATCCCTATCAATCCCAGTGGCCTGCCTCCACCTCTCAAAATCCGAATTGGTCTACAAACTAGTAGCAACGTCTGGGGATATTTAATGTACCTATGGGGACAATCCCTCAGCCTCAACCCACACTATTAGATCCTTATACATTACAATAGAATTCTCAACGTCTTTTGGGGCCATAGTCACCAGCTTAGGCGAACTCGAATCCTAATAACAAACCAGTCCAGTTGGTAGAGATTATTGAAAATCCAGAATATGAGATTGAGTAGAAAGAATGTAATGAGCTTAGATTAAGGTCAGGATGTGTCTTTACCCCTGAGGAAAATAGGGACCAACCTCCAATTGAAAATGTTACTCCACCTATACATATTACATCACCTGTACATGTTCCACCACTTGTAAATACTACTGAATCAAGGCAAGGGGAAGAAATAGATTAGCATGATGACCCTGAAAAACTTATAGTCACTTCTCTTCCATTCCTCGAAAGGCTAACGGTACCTAAACCAATCACCTATCCTGATTTCAACCTTATAAGGGAACTGAAAAATTTGTGTATTAAGATTCCTCTCCTCTAGGCTATTCAAGGCATTCCCATATATGAAAAAACCATCAAATAATTGTGTGTAAAGACAGATGTGAGGAAGGTAAAAATGTTACCCACTATCCATGTTGTAGGAACCATATTCGATCTACTCTTGTGAGGGTAAGCTCCAATAAAGTACGAAGATCTTGGAGACCCCATGGTAACACTTTAGTTATATGGCTACTATTTTCCAAATACACTAGTTGACCTAGGAGCTGGCATTAACATCTTAACAACAGAAACTTTTCAAGCACTTGGTATTACAGCCTTAGAACCAACCACCACTTTATTAGAACTTGCTGACCGATTGGTGGTAAGACCAGAAGGGACCTTACAAGATATCACAATTTCTGTTGACTCATGGGAATATCCAACAGATTTCCCAGTGATAAACCCAAGGAGTAGGTTGCATGGTCATCCTTTGATTCTGGGTTGACCTTGGCTGGAAACAACTGATGCATATATTGGTTGCTAAGAAGGCAACATGACTATTACAAAGGGAGATGTTGTAAAAAATATCATGTTATACCCTCCTGCCAGGACAAGTTTTCCCATTGTAAAAATATGTAAGCAACCACCAGCGTACCTGGAAGAGAGCATCCATTCACCACTCATAGTAATAGAAGCATTGGAATTTAAAGATTAAATTGAAGATGACATTATCAACAATTTTATAAATCAGCTAGCTAATGTGAGTAATGTACAGTGTCAGATGTTGAAAGCAATCCTTGATAGTGAAGCCATGGAAGATCTCCTAAAGGATACATATGACAAGCATATTCAGACGACTGTTGTTCATAACAGCAATTCAGTTGAGATCGAACTAAGAAAAGTTCTAAATGTCAACGCTAATCTAGATAGCGAACAATAGAAAAAGCTTATCCAAGTATTGCAGAAAAATAAAGGGGCCTCTTCCTAGGATTATCCTGATATGAAATGGATAAACCCACAACTATGTACACACCACATTTATACAGAGATGGATGCCCGGCCCATCCAATAGCCTCAATGGAGATTGAACTCAAACCTCAAGGATATCGTGAAAGATGAATTGTAGAATCTACTGGATATAAAATTTATTTATCCTATCTCAGACAGTAAATAGGTCTCTCCATTGGTGGTCGTCCCTAAGAAAAATGGGAAGTGGCGTATTTGTGTAGATTATCAAGAGATAAACAAGGCAACACAGAAATATCACTTCCCCCTCCCATTCAATTATTAGGTCCTCGATACATTGGAAGGGAAGAAATTCTTCTCCTTTTTAGACGGCTTCAGTGGTTACAATCAAATTCAGATTGCCCCTGAAGACCAGGACAAAACAGTCTTCACCTATCCCTGGGGCACATTCACATACCGAGTATTACCATTTGGCTTGTGCAACACCCCAGCCATATTTCAGAGAACTATACTAAGAATCTTTGCTGATCTAATAAATGAAGGACTAGAGGTATATATGGATGACTTTACTCTATATGAGGATGATTTTGATCAAGCATTGCAAACGCTAGAAAATGTCTTAGAACGATGCATCACTACCAAATTATGTTTAGCAATGTGTCACATGATGATGACCGAGGGCATGATCCTGGGACATTACATCTCTATAGTAGGAATACACGTAGATCCAGTAAAAATACAGGTAATTCTTTTACTCCCTACCCCCTGCACCGAAACAAAGGTATGTAGTTTCCTAAGATATGCAGATTACTATCATAGATTTATCAAGAATTTTTCACAGATTGCGATACCATTATACGGTCTAACTGGAAATGTTGATTTTAGTTGGTCTGACAAGTGTGACATAGATTTTGTAGGATTAAAGAAACTAGTCTCAACAGCACTAGTATTACATGGACCAAACTGGGAGCTGCCTTTCCACATCTCCAGGGATGCATCAGATGTATCTATAGGCACTGTCCTTTACGAGGATGAGGAAAAGAAATTAATAGTAGTTATTTATGCAATAAACAAATTTAGACACTATACAACTGACTATCAAGTCTTTGTGTACACTGATCACTCTGCCATTAGGTATCTAGCTAATAAACCTATCACAAATGGTTGAGTAACATGATGTCTATTGCTTTTGCAGGAGTTCGACATTACTATCAAAGATCGTCGAGGAAAGGAAAATCCAACTGCTAATTTTTTATGTCGAATCCTAAAGGTTAATGATCCATTGGGGGTAGATGACGAATTCACAGATGAACACCTATTTGTCGTGGCAGTTAAGATGCCATGGTATGCAGATGTGGAAAATTATCTGGCATCGGGGAAGCTACCTAAACATTTAACAACAAGAGAAAGAAAAATTGATTGTTCAATGCAGTGCCCAGTTCTCTTGGATAGTTGAATACCTTTTTCATACAGGGGCCGACATGTGTATATGCAGATGTATCCATGAGGATGAGATCCATGACATTTTGAAGGCTTTCCATGAAAAACCCTGTGGGGGACATTTCGTAGACTGAAGGATAGGACATAAGGTATTACAAATGGGCTATTATTGGCCCACTGTTTTTAAGGATGCTAAAAAATATGCCAAGGCCTGCAACAGTTGCCAAAGGATGGGCCAGCCTAGGAAACCTGATAAAATTCCTCTGCAGCCACAATTTGTCATAGAACCCTTCGAGCATTGTGCATTATACTTCATAGGTCCATTCCATCAACCATCCAATCAACATGCCTACATACTGGTAGCCACGGATTATGTGACAAAATGGGTGGAAAGAGTAGATTTACTAAGAGCCACAAAGGAAGCAATGATTAAATTCCCTTTTGGGCTATTTTTGTGGTATGGATTGCCACGAGAAGTGATCACAAATGGTGGAAAGCAATTCATAGGGCAGAAATTTACTGCCACTCTCAGAAACCATCATACCATGCGCAGGATCACTTCTTCATATCACCCGCAGGTTAACAGGCAGGTCGAAAGCACCAAAAGGGTTATAGAAGAAATTCTGACCAAGACAGTCTCAATGCACTGGCAAGATTGGGATGCTAGACTGCCAGAGGCCTTGTAGGCCTATTTTACAACTTGGAGGAATACTACAGGATACTCTCCCTACCATCTTGTGTTTTGTAAAGAACCAATTTTTCCAATCGAATTCAAAATAAAGACTCTAAGGACAACCCAGGAAGTGAGTTTGGATTTAACAGAAGCCCAAACCAAGCATCTTCAGCAGATTAATGAACTAGATGATGCTTGATTTCTTGCTTAGCAATGAATTGCAATAATACAACAGCAAAGGGAAAAATGGCATGACAACCTTATCAAGAACAAAATTTTTCAAAAAGGGGATTGGGCACTTTTGTATGATTGAAAATTATAGGACTTCTAGGGAAAGCTGCAAACAAGATGGCTCGGCCCTTATGAGATTCAAGAAGTACATAACAATGGTACTCTTACCTTGACTACCATAGATGGATCTGACCATTCTTTAAGATAAATGGGCATCGAGTGTGGCTTTATCATAAACCGCTTACCAAGGAGTCTTTTTACAAGCAGGTACGTGAGGACCCCTCCATGAAAATTCTAGCTACAGGGAATAATAACCCAACAACTTTTTCTTTAAACAATTGAAATTGCTTGAAAAATTGTAAATAATGTACATACCTTTGTAGGCATTATGATGTAAATATGATTATTTTTAAGTTTCATTTTTGTCTTCTTTGTTTTCGATATTCAAACAATTGAACGTTTTCCATTCATTCAATTGAAAAGCACATTTATTGTTCTTTTGTAATTCATTGTTCAAACAATTGAACATTTTCTGTTCAATTGATTGAACAATGCATTTTTATTTTGTCGCACTTTGTTGTTCAAACAACTGAACATTTGTCATTCAATTGATTGAACAACACATTTTTCTTTTTTTTTTTCTCTTCAAACAACTGAACATTTGTCATTCAATTGACTGAACAACACATTTTTCTTTTGTTTTTTCTGTTCAAACAAATGAATGTTTGCCGTTTAATTGATTGAACAACACATTTTTCTTTTGTTTTTCGATGTTCAAACAATTGAACGTTTTTCATTCAATTGATTGAACAACATATTTTTCTTTTGTTTTTCATTTTTCAAAAATTTGAGCATTTTTCATTCAATTGATTAAACAACACATTTTTCATTTGTTTTCATTGTTCAAACTATTGAACGATTGTCATTCAATTGATTGACCAACACATTTTTATTTTGTTTTTCACTATTGGAACAATTGAACGTTTGTTGTTCAATTGACTAAACATCACATTTTTTTTATATAATTTGATGTTCAAACAATTGAACGTTTGCCATTCAATTGATTGAACAACACATTTTCCTTTGTTGTTTTCATTGTTCAAACAATCGAATGCTTGTCGTTCAATTGATTGAACAATATGTGGTATTATTTGTTTTTGTTATTCAAACAATTGAACGTTTGTCCTTCAATTGATTGAACAACATGTGTTCTTATTTGTTTTCACTGTTCAAACTATTGAACGAATGCCATTCAATTGATTGAACAACACATTTTCCTTTCATTTGTTTTTGTTGTTCAAACTGTTGAACGATTTCCATTCACTTGATTGACTAACACTATTCTTTCTTATTTGTTTTCGTTGTTAAAACTATTGAATGACTATCGTTCAATTGATTGAACAATGCATTTTTTCTTATTTTTTTCACTATTCAAACTATTGAAGGACTGTCGTTCAATTGATAGAACATCACATTTTTTTCTTATTTGTTTTTGACGTTCAAACTATTGAAGGACAGTCGTTCAATTGATTGAACAACTCATTTTTTTCATATTTGTTTTCACTGTTCAAACTATTGAACGATTGTCATTCACTTCATTGAACAACACTTTTCCTTCTTATTTATTTTTGTTGCCCAAACAATTGAATGATTGTCATTCAATTGATCAAACAACAAACTTTCCTTGTTGTTTTTCACTGTTCAAACCATTGAACGCTTGTTGTTCAATCGATTGAACAACACATTTTATTTTTTGATTTCATCGTTAGAACAATTGAATGGCTGTTGTTCAATTGATTGAACAAAATTTCTGTTTTTGATTGATTTCGTTGTGCAAATGATTGAACAATTGCCATTCAATCAATTGAACAACACTTTTTATTTTCTATTTTGATTTTTCCGATTGAACTGCACCTTTTAAGAGCTAAATTATGAATTTCTCTCATTTTTCTCTTGATCATTATGAAATTTTCTTCTTCTTTTGTATTGCAAATAAGAACCATTTGCATTGATTTGTGCCTCTTCTAAACAAAAATTGTAATAGCAATATCATTATGACTTCTAAAAGCCTTTTGTTGGTTATCTTATTCATCAGCTAATATGGTGTATCTTTACAATGGTTGTCTGAACATATTTTCTTTTGGACACATCATGAAATGATTCATTATCTTTAATCCATGCTGGCTTATGTTTATACTTCCGAATGGATAAAACTCATCGATATAATGTTAAGGGGATAAGATTATAACACTTCCATTGGAATCTTCTTTCTTCTTACACCATCCCTGACTCTTAAGGAGCAAATAAGCCTCCCTTTTTCTACAAGAAAGATTCCAGAAGAAAAATAAAATAGAAAAATGCTTAAACATTGTCCAAAGAGGATAGGGGATCTCATCACAAGCCAACTTACCATGATCATAAGGTTGTAACAGGTGACATTCCAATTTGGATACCAAAATAAGGCAGTGACCTTCTTGACAATCAATTTGTCAGAAGAACGGGGAGTCTCATCATGAGCTAGTCTGACCATTTTCGTTACACCGTAGTGAGTGGCACTATGGTTATGTCATCACCATGCAAACATAGTGGTCTCTTTGTGACAAAAAAGAGAAAAATTAACTATAGGAAGGACTCTAGATCATTTGGGATGGTTAAAAGGCAAACCTACCGAGGCTATGAATGCTTGCTGGCAGCAGTGGCTCTTCTTGTGGTATTGAACTATTATCTTATATTGCCATATTGCATCTACCTATTATCACCTATGAATTTATTTCTAACGAAAATTTCCATTTTGTAGAAGTTTTACAAGTCGAATAACATGGTGACTTTAATCTATATTTACTATATTCTATACATCTGGGAATTAAATGGTAGCCATTAAACATAAACCACTCGTTATGCTGATGTGATTAATTCCACTTACGATAAAAATATTTGACATAATGACTTGAAATTTATGTTTTTATTTGACTTGGCCAATTCACATCTGGCAATGGATATCGCTTAAATGATTTACTGATTTGTGCGTTGTGCTTTTTACATTGGTTGCCAGCATTTATTTCGCATTGGTTTATTTGCCTATTTTCCGCATGCTAAAAGGACATGGACACACTTTTCTCATCAGAGGGGGGATGGCCTACGTATGGATGGCATGTATTCCAGTTATGGATAACTATGTGACAATCATTCAGATTACCTCTGGAGTATGAATTACATGATGAGTAGGAATGTGTAATAATTAGCAAAAAATTTTGATTGGTCGAAAAATGGCAACCATTATGGCACGAATGCAAACATAGGGTTTTGCATTAAGTATGGATAACAAGATGAACAACTTAACTAAAAATGATAGTAATTGTCCAAGCAACATCATTTCCTTGATAGTTGTTTTGATATACATTGCTGTTGTGTTGCATTACAAGGGTAAAACACCATTGTATACAAAAGAACCAGACTCATGTGCAACAACTATGGGCGAAAGAGAAATTCGAAGTGAGCCTCAGTACTGATGGTATAGGATCAAGCCCGTGAAATCCTTGAATGTGTTGGTTGGCTGCAATATTTAAAGAGACAATAGGGATTCCATGAAGAGCTAACACTGGAATTTTTGCAAAATATGCAGAACAGTAGTACAATGGTCAAAGGCATCAGCATGGTGGTTTCTGAAGATGTCCTTGCAGAAGTCATTGGACCTATGGTAGAAGGGGTGAAATGGGCAGACAAACATGTCCTTTTATACAATGCCATTGAAACATTCCAGGACCCAAGCAAGTGGTTGGTACAAATGGGGAAAGGAATTCATCCTTCGCCCTTGTAGAAACCATAGCAAGGGTTGGAGGTCATCGCCCAAACATATATCACCTGCAATGACCAACATGAAATGGTAAAGCCATGAAAACTAAAACTCCTAGCCATTTTGAAACAAATAATTTCAGTTAATTTACCATTTTATCTAAATTCTCTGTTACATGATGTTGCCCGATGGGTAAGGACAACCAAGGACCAACATAGTCTAGTCACCCGTCATGGGTTAATTAATTTAATCATCACAAATAGATTGGTACAACAACAACTAACATGGGACAATATCATAAATCCTACCTTGGCTCCACCCCGGGAAAATGATGAAATAGAGCAGTAAGGGCCAAGAACCCCAGGCCCAAAGAAAATATTAAAGTGAAAGAGCCCCACTACACCCCTAGAATTAGCTAAGCGTAGATGTTTTGTGACAATAAAAGTCCAGCAACGCATTCTAATCCAAGTAGAGGAAGCTAGACCATCTTGCACACCTCCTCTTAGTTTGCAAGACCCTCCTTTGCAAGACTATGAGGAGGAAGTGGCAAGGGTTTTGGGAAGCATGGGAATGTTTACTGAAGGTAGGGAACAACCAGGGAACATTGAAGAATAGAATTGTACCCCTAACCAGTTGGCCCCTGCTAAAAATTCCAGTCAAGAACAAACCTAGCCATGAACTGATGCCATGGAGGAACATAGGGAGTCAATTCCTGCTATGGAAACACCCCTAGAAGATGAGGAACATGAAGAAATTGCCAGTAGAAAGGAAACTCAAGCAGTAGGCACCGGTCCTATGGATCCCCTAGTAGAAAGAAACCCTAAAGGTGAAAACTTGAGAGATGCCAATCAACCAAGTGATATTCCCTTTTCAAAGTCCCCTGTGGACGAGGCCTACCAAGGAGAATACAGGGAGAATGATGATTGTTCAGGAGATACCATTGCATTGGTATCTCTTGAACATGAAATGAATAATAATTATGAGTTGGAAGGAGAAATTCCACCAGAAACCGCAGTTCCAATTGGGAACATCCCTAATGATGACATAGTATAGCCTGTACAGGTAGTAAGGGATAACACAACTCCAGATGGAAGCCCTAGTGTAGAAGAACCCTACAGAGCTAGGCTTAAAAAGGTGCTCAAAAAATACAGAAAGCAGAAGCAAGTAATCAAGCAACTGAAATATTGGCTAAAAGAAGCAACCCTAACGAGGAAATTGAAAGTAGAAATGGAAAATGCAGGAACACAAAGAGAAAAATGTTCTGCGAAGGATGCTGAGACTCAGACATATTTTCTTGAGGTTTGCCCAATAGAAAACCAGACTGAGCCAACTATGAGAGAAGATACTGCCATACAAACTGAGGAGCCCTATATCTTTTCACAAGGAACTCAAACGACCTACCCCAATGTGGACATTGCTTTCCAAAAAGATATCGAAGAAAATGTTCAAGTTGATTGTGTAATTCTAGAAGCAGCTGAAGCTTCTATGCAGATTGACCCCATGGAGACCCAGGATGCAGAGGTCCAAATAGAGGAAACACCCCTTTACACCCACTTTGTTAGAGATGTCGTTATTAGAAAATTACAGAATGAGCTTCTGATAGTTCACCAAGAACTAGCTTAGCAAAAGGAAAAGGTGGTCCCTCTACATGAACATCAAGGGCTAAAGAAGAAGCTCGAAGCACTTATTAGCATGGAAGATGAGACCTTTGTTCAATATAAGGCTGAGAAAAAGAAGGTTGAAAAAATAGAGGGTCTATTGCAGAAAGCCAAAGAGAAAATGGAGACTGTCGTTCTCTCCATTCAAACACTCTATCTTGTTGAACCTCTGCCACCAATTATGCTTTATTTCTTATGGAAAGATACCTCCTGTTAAAAGTTGAGGCCATTAAGGCTGGTAAACAGACAACAATCAAAATCACTCCTGATTTTATTAAATGTTTCAGAGAACAAGATGAGAAGGTTCAATGCCTCCCTTGTGAGATCTATGTGCATAATTTTGTTTTAGAAGATGACACGGACAACCACCCTGCCCCTTTTATAGGAGACATTCCATTTTAGGCGTTCCTCTCATTTGCTGCTAATTAGCTAAAATGGGCTCAGGCTTACAACACATTCAAAAGGAGTGAGTATGGCATTGACCTATGGGTCAAAAGAGAGCCTACACAACCATTACTCCTATCTATTATGGATGAATAGTTTATGAAAAAAGATGATGTCATAGGAAAATTTGGGCCAATCCATACTGATATCATTCAGGCTAGAAAGGAATACTACCAGGACAATAAAGAAGAAGTTTTGGCTTCATCAAGGCAAAGGTGGAAAGTTTCTAGTAACACTGTGAGGGTCCGAGAGCCGTTCAAATACTGTAACTTCCAAGCCACCTCTTCCCATTTTTATAAATATAGTAATATGTTTTTAACAATGGGGGAAAATTTGGTACGATGCCACTACAAAACCCCAATCATATGGTACCCTCCTAATCAATACCATAGTTATTATAACTTAAAAGATGATGAAGTAACCCAGGATTTTAGTGTCCTTAAGCAAAAGAATGGTTTTAGGAATTCCAGGGAAGAAGTATATCTTGCTTATTCCCTAACACGGTTGTATCTGAACTATACGCTTGCATGAGGACGAGCAACAAGGTAAGCTGGGGAGTATGTTGGGACAGGAAGAAGCTATGATTTCTCTTCATCAAATGCTTCATTTATCATTAACCTTATAAGATCATCTTCGTTTGTAGATTAAAATGAGGAAACTATCAGCTAAAGTTGGAAGAAACCAGTTGGTGATAGAATAGGAAAGTTTAGTACAAAAAATTGATTCTTTGCTATCTTTGTATGCAGAGATGTGATTGAATAAAAGTTGTTTAGTTGACAGAACAACACGAGGCCATAAACGGGAAAAGCCATAGCATCTGGGGTAGACAAGGAAGCGGAAAATTTTATATTACGAAATCCAGAAGATCCCTTGATCCTGAGGATTCGCTTTAATCCAGGTTTATCTTTTATATAATATATAGCCTGGCCAAAAGGCAACTAGAAACAAGTTTAGACTTTTAATTTGTAATTTTTCTTTTTGAAGCATAAATTTTGTTAATTTAGTGACTCTGTCAGCTATTACTTGAAGTTAATGGAAGAAGGTTGTGTTTTATACATCTTCGTATTCTGAGTTTTCATTAAGCAGAGGCTTCCGGTGACTCTGGGCCCAATCACAATAAGTTCCACTACTCCTTTGTGTCATAATTTTATATTCAGCCTTTGAAATTGATTTTATGTTCATTTATTTCATTTATCATGAATATTTGTCATACTAATTTATACTATTGTTCAATTATATTTAGAGTGAAGTTGTGAGATATACTTAAGTAGCGCTTTGATTGGAATGAGTGAATTTGTGTTGATAGCAGATTGTTGTTCATTTGAATAGATGTTATCATATATCTTGAAAGACAAGACTGATTAACTTCTACAGATTGCAATATAGAATGTTTACCATTTAGTAATCCTTTATTTCTATTGATGTTCAATTACCGATTGTTGATTATTGTTCACTTACTATTGTTGTTCAATTGAGTAATGCAAATTGATTTGGGTTGTAATAGATTCATAGTGTCTTTTGATAGTCATAGTTTCTTTAGTTGATTAAGTGTGATTAGTATTAAGCTTATTTGAATGATTCTCAATGTAATTTATTTGCATTCAGTTTGAATTGGTTTCAGAACAAGTTGACTAGAATTACATAGTGTGTTGTGAACATTTCTTTCATAGATAGTTCTTTTCAGAGTTGTGTGAATTGAATTGAAGAATTAGCCTTTAGTGATTACAACGATTCATCATTAGATAACCTCTAGCTTCACTTCACATACTGCGTTGGCACTCTTGAGATAGAAAGACTTTCCTTTGTTTGAAAACTAATGTAGGGATTAAGATTGCTTGTAAAAAGACTTCTTAGTGAGCCAACACAAGGATTTAACAAATGAAAAAGCGATCCATATTTGTATGCAAGTCAAATATAAATGGAGATCTATTATTAATATTTATATATGTTGATGATCTAATAATAACAAGGAGTTTTGATAAATTGGTTAAGGATATAAAAAGGAAGTTATCACAATAATTTGAGATGAAGGATATTGGACAATTGCATTATTGTCTAGGTATTGAAGTGTGGAGAGATAATGGAAGAAATTTAATAAAAAAAAGAAAATTTACAAATGAGGTACTAAAGAGATTTGATATGTAAGGATTTAAAGCAGTGAGTACTTCATTAGAACACAATATCAAATTAAGACATGATGATGGAACAAAAGAGGTGAATGGGACATTGTATCGACAACTAGTGGGAAGCTTGAATTATTTCACTACCACTAGATGAGACATTACTTATGTAGATAACATACTTAGTAAATTCATGGCTAAGCCTCATGAAATCCATTAGATAGTCACAAAAAGGGTCCTTCGATATTTAAAGGGAACTATCAATTTTGGTATTGAATATACTAATGCTTGTAATGTTTAATTGATAGGTCATTCTAATTTTGACTGGGCTGAAAATCCAAATGACAGAAAATCCACCACTCGATATGTGTTCAATATAGGATCATGAGCTATACCATGGAGTAGTAAGAAACAACCACTAGTTTCTCTGTCATTCGCTGAAGCAGAATATAAAGCATTATGTAGCGCCACCTATGAAGATATATGGCTCAAAATGACACTTACAGATTTTGGTCCAATCAAAATAAATTGACTTAATATATTGTAATAAAAATGAGAATGTGGCTACCATATTCAATAAGCCTCTTGGGAAGGCTAAATTTGAGTTTTGTAGATGTAAGTTATGTCTTTTTGAAAATCAAGACTATGTTGTAAGCCTAGCTGAGACTTATACCAAAATGCATGTCAATTTAGAGTATGTTTGTGTATTGTGTATTGTACTATATTGTATTTTATTTGTTTTTCATATGGTTAGAATTAAGGGGGAGTGTTGGATAAAAAAAAATTCGAACCTACCACATTAAATGTTGTAGGAAAGTCATCTCATAGTTTTTGGATATTTCCTTAGGTTCTTCAAGAAGCCGTTGCCACCGATACTCTAGGTGATCTAGAAACTTCTTTTATTTTTATAAATACCCCTCTTTGGTAATCAAATGATCGAGTTGTTGTTGATCAGTGTGTGTTCTTTGACGTAAATGTATGTAATAAATTGTATTAAACCTGAGATTGGTTGTCATACAAATTATTTGTTACTGATGAGGTTCTTCGACCTCTATTGTGCTAAATTATATTTTTTTCAGACCATCATAACATTTCTACAAGCATTTAAAAGTGATGGACTAAGGTAACTTCCTCACACATTCCAAATTAGTTTATCATTATTTTCCATGTTCTCCCACTTCTAACTCTCCATACTCAATTGTTTGATTTGCTCTTCCAATTCCATATTCCCCTTTTTTGGTTTGATCAGTTTGACTTCCTTTTCCTTTATTAAAAGAGATTTGACTTCAACTGATACCTTTTCCATGTATATTTCCTCTTACTTCCTAGCTCCATCTCTTCCATAACCTCAGCAGCATCAAACTCCTCTTAGCTAGGTGATAATCCACTTCCTACAAATCCTCTTGAATTGTCTTCTAAAATTCTTTCAGTTCATCCTTGATGTCATACTTAATAGGATCCATTCCTCTTGCATTTAGATGTAGATCCTTGTCATTAAAAAAATATTCCAAAAGAGATTCTTTCATTTTATTTGTTTGAATGGAAATTTCTGACTAATGAAAGTATAAATATTTCCAATTTATTTTCCCTTTGTATGTATGTTGTTAGAAAGGTCTCCTTTCTCATTCATTTTTTCTGTCTCTGGAAAACCTGTCACCTTCAATGAAAGTATTCCTGTTTTTTTTTTTTCACTTCAGTGCCTTCCTACAAAGGATGGAATAAAATGTATCTTCTTGTGGTGATGTCTACCTCTAGCAGTTGCATTATCATCCTTGATATTTCCAACATATGTAGAACCTCAATTTAACTATTTCAAAAATATAACATTCAACCTCTCCAAAAACCTATCTTAAATGAGTGTCTTTTTATTTTTATTTTGACACACACACACACACACACACACACACACACACACACACACACACACACACACACACAATATAAACAAGTGATGTATAACACACTAGGCCACTGGATATTGGGATGGTTTGGGTGATGGAGAAAGAAAAAAATTAGGCTTCGTGAGAAAGGTGTAGAGGACTTGACAAATCTAAGTATAACATCATGCAAATAGGTCTAGTTATGAGTCAAGTCATCATTTATTTCAGATATTAAGCAACCAATAAATAAATAGTTATGCTTTAGGAAATTTTCCTCTCTGCACTGGATATTGGGATGGTTTGGGTGATGGAGAAAGAAAAAAATTAGGCTTCGTGAGAAAGGTGTAGAGGACTTGACAAATCTAAGTATAACATCATGCAAATAGGTCTAGTTATGAGTCAAGTCATCATTTATTTCAGATATTAAACAACCAATAAATGAATAGTTATGCTTTAGGAAATTTTCCTCTCTGCTTTTGTTAAGGAACTTCTTCCTCTCTTCCATGTCCTCGCTCTCTTTCTTAGAAGTTAATCAAAATTCTACTTGGTAAAATGAATCAATAGTTTATGGATCAATTAATTAAAAAAAATCCACTCTAATGAACTCTCCCCTTGCAACCAACTCGATCTCATTAATAGTCATCCCTCCTTATGTTGTTAGTATTCTAACTCCTGGTTTTGATGCTTGAACTATCAATGCCTAGTCGAATGTTTGTCATATTATTGCTGAGGTTTCCTGTAATTGCTATGAATAAGAAGATAATTTTTCTTTCGTTGGGATATGGAACCAAAGTATTTTATTTTATTTTATTTTAATGGTGTTTTCTTTATGACTCGGAAATCACTGTCTAGTGTTTCTACACACTTGGAACTCTTTTGGTTTCTTCTATTTTTAGGTGTTAGTGTGCATAATGAACCTTAATTCTTCAAAAATATTTGCAGCCACTAAAATATGTACTTATTATGTCACTTGTGTGGACTTAGTAAGACATTGTAATGTCGCAAACGAGATGCATTGTACCAATCTAGGAATAAATACTTTAACCTTCCTAATGAGTACAATTTGTAGATGGTGCTCATTGTTCTTTGGATTTTGATTTCTTTAACCAAATATTTCAACACATTCTAGGGGTTTCTCTCCCCCTGAGGTACAATTTCTCTAATATAAACACTCATAATGTTCTTATTTTCGTTCATGAATAGCTCCCCTTAAGACATAGGTCACTCATTTTTCTTCCTTCTCCACAATTTAATCTGTTACCTTCTTTTGTCTACCATTTTTTTGACTCATTGTTTTGTCTACTTTGATTGGTTTCCATCATATGTCTAGTGTGATTTGGAAGCTCGCATTCTTTAGCTTTGTGGCCAAGATTGTTACATCTATAACACCTTATATGAAAAAGAAATGAAGGGAATGATCAGTAAAATTCCATTATGAAAATAATAGTAACCATAGAAAGCATTTGTTTACCTGGTTGTTGATGGTAGCCTTTGTTTACTTGTTGAATAGTACCTTCTTGTTTTCTTCATCTTTTGCTAAATAGCTTTGATTAGGTTGCTCTCACATTCTACTTCTAGATGTCCTGGTTCATTGGAATGGAAGCATGAGACATATTTCCTCCTTTGAAATATTACAGACTTTGCAACCTCATATCCATGAGAATATTGTGTCTTTGCAACGTAGACTCTATTTGTTTCATTCTTCTGCTTCTGTTCATGTTTCTTTTTTTTATTTTCTTCCTTGCTAATCACGTTGTTTGTACCAAATATTTCAAGGTTGCTTCATTATCCTCTATGCCTTCCTTTGATCTACTGCTCTTTTCTTTTGAGTCCTTCATGGATACAATCTCCTCTTCTAGCCTTATATATAGTGTTTTCTTTTCATCTAGCTCACTTTTAGCTGAGACAATCTTAGTTTCTAATATTTCACATTGTACCTCTTTCTCTTTTAGCTAATAGTTGATTATATCTTCTATTCTCCTTGACTCTTTAAGTTATTTCCTTAGGCCAATAATTTCCTCCTAGAAGTCATGTTCTCTTTCATCACATATTTCCACATGTTTCTTCAGGTATTTGTTTTCATTCTTCAATCTATCTATTTCAACCAAGGTTGTTTCAAGCATAGTTTGATATTTAGTTAATTTTTCTTCATGATTATCACGTACATTTACATCAGAAAAACATGTTTCATTTGATTGGATGGTTTCTCTTTTGTAGGACTTTTTTCTTGCTTCTCTTTTTCTTCTCCTTTTTGAGAGTGTCATTACTAGTGTCTCCTTCATTCATGAGTTACAACCTTTCACAAATTTCTAGTGTAGATATTAAATATATAATAGTATCAAGATTGTTATTGTGAAGGTTGTTATCGATTGCACATTTTTCTTGTGTATTCCACTAATTTCTTGTATGGAGGGAGAGTGTTTATAGTAACCATCACAAATTAGCTTCCATACACTAGGTCCATAAGCAATCAGTTCATATTTTACCTTATCTCTCCACTCATTAAAGTTTGTTTCACTTAGCATGAAAACACTTTGATAGGCCATGACTTAACCAGTTCAACCTTTAAGTTGTTAGACGTACACCGAAGGAACTTGCTCTGATACCAATTGATGGAAACTACACTAAACTAAGAGGGGGTTGTGAATTAGTTTAGTACATTCATGGACATTAAATTTATTTTCATTAAACTCATTAACTGAACTTTTTAAATGTGCATATTAAAACATAGTGACTAGCAGATTGAATATGTGAACAAAAAGTAATAAGTAATACAAAACATCACATAAGCACACAAAATCAACACCTATGGGAAATAAATATAAGTGGAAACCCATAATGGAAGAAAAACATGATTTTTTGTTGTTATTATGTAAAGGAAATCTTGTACTCCCTTATTACATCTGATTTTTTGTAAGCTCCAACCTATAGGAGACTGCTATGTGAATTTTTTTGCAAGCTACAACATGCAAGGAAGCTCCAACTCCCATATCTTTTCCGTAGGCTATAATCCATAGGAGGCTCCTACCTCAATAGGCTACAACCTATTCATTATCAAGCTCCAACTTGAAAGGAGAGTACAATCCATTGAAACATACAAGTTATAACATGTTGGTTACTTTGTCTATAAATTTGTTCACCTCAATTTCTATCTCTGCTTCTTACTATCCTAAAATTTTCCTCTTTCTCTCCTCAAATATGCTTCATATATGTTCCAAGTAACTAATTAAGAACTCTAAAATCATCTCACACATTCTCTCATTCTCAAACCTATCAATTTCCTTCCAAAATCACATCTTTTATAAAGATAGTTTGTTGACTATATTTATTCCACATAAGACTATGAAGTGAATAGGCTTCTTTGCCTTCCACTCATTGGTTTTCAAGCTCTTAATAATTTCAATATTATAACATAAATATGTTCTCCAACAAATATTATTTTAATCCATTTGTAATGACTAAATACACCACAAAAATGCCAATACGTGCAAGCAATTAATACATTATAACATCATAACACATGTAAAACATTCACTTTCCAATGAAATCAATATGCGTGCAACATATGAAAGTAATTCATCCCTATCCAAAGCCATGTATCTATTCCACAACATCTTGTATCACTAATTCTTCATGTCCTTGCCTCAATACCCTTGAGCCTTGTCTTTCTTGTCACAAGGTCTTACGTTTGCTATCATGGAGTTTTCCTTTCTTGTCATGGAGTCTTTCCTTTGCCTTGCATCAAAACAATTATGCTCTACTATTATATGCATATAGAAACATAAACAATCCAAAATTTATCATCAACATATGTTCTACACAAATTTGTACCACTAATTTCTCAACATAAGATTATGCATTAACATAAGTCAACATGTGTTGAGAAACCAGCAAGTATTACATCTACTCATTTTCATACCTTGATTCTCCCTACTCGTTTGCATACCTTGATGCTCCTATTTATTTGTGCGTACATTAACTATAGCTCAACATGCATATGCCTTGTTTCTCACAAAAATCACAACTCATCATCAAGCAAGCATGCCATCAATCAATACTTATTCAATTGTGCATACATTAACTGTGCCCTACTACTTTTTTTCTCCTTTAATCACTTGCCAATAGTATTTGCAACATTATATGCAAGCAACCTCAACTTCTATATAAAATCGAAAACCTATGCAAGATGACTTGCAACATATACTTCATACAAGACATATATTGGACTAAATCATACCAAGTTTCTACTCCTCTACCTTCAATGAAAACAATGCTAAGAGATGGTAGAGATTTACCATGCATAGAATATGCTAGAATAATCATAGATCAAGGGTTAAGATTTTTTTTCAAGTTAGTTATGATCTTTTAATTAATATATGTCATATTAATTAATAAACAAAAATTCCATATCAACACTTGCCATATTGGCCATGTTGTATTGATAAGTCATGGTATTGGCCCATGGTATTGGTCCTAGTTCACCATTATAGCAGTCAATCTCTTTGACTGATGGTGAAACTCTAGGGACACACTCAATTCATTTGATTAATTTGGTCCCAAATCCAAATACATTATTCGAGGCCATGATGCTAAAGGAGCTTACTCAACCTATCTAGAGAGTAGTCTAATCCTAATGATGAAAGTACCATTCTTCCTAATTCTAGTCAAGATACTTGACATAGGAAGAATGATTATCCTATGTCAAACTATTCTCCCTAATATCATCAACATACTTGACACAAGAATAATTAATTTCCTCTCCTATAACATTCTTCCTAATATAGTCAATATGCTTAACGCAAAAAGAATGATTATCCTTGATGCTCGCAATACTCTAGACCAATTTTCCCTAATCTTGGTCAAGGTGACCTAGGGAGAATGAGTGTCCTTGATGCTACAATTTAATATATTCCCAATATAAATACGATGATTCCTACAATTTTACTTCACTATTTTATACATATCTCAAACCATAATTAATTCTCCCATAACGTGATCCGAGTGGATAAGGGTGGCCACCCGCCTATTCCACCTAGACCTCTAGTTGGTTTCATCTATTTCCTTATTTATAGATTAGTTTATTGTCATAGAAAGTTTCAAATTTCTCACCAACTTTTGTTTCATGTGGTTTACATGCTTCGAGTGTCCTTGTTCTTTCCTAAGTGTCATCACATCTTTTATAAAATCTATAATGCAGTCCATGGGTATAGTACACTTTTTAGTGGTCAAATGACACTTTTGTTCGTAGTCGCACATACTTTGTCTATCATACTTTGAGAATGCTTGTAAATTGGTGTTTTGATGTATGCTCATCAGTAATAGGTCCTATCTATGTTTTATTAATGAGATGTTATGTGTCACACTAAGTTTCACGCCTAACTCATTGTGTTTTTTATGCTTTATCTTCCATACTTGGACAAATTTTGGTTTCCGCAAACCTAGCCACTAGGCAGGGAAGAGTGCACAACACACTCCAAAGCCTCATTAAAGCTCCTCTTTCTTGTTTAATATATTCCTTGTTCCTAGGATACACTTTTCCTCCCTCTTGGGGGCACAACACACTCTTAAAAAAAAACTCTCCTTTTCCTTCCAAAGTGTTCCCCTTAGCAAGCCTCTCATCTAACTAAGCACATAGTACACCAACAATGGACATTAGGCCTTACTTAAAGCCTTAACATTGCACCTTGTTCTCTAAGTTGAGTGCATGGCACGCCAAAAATGAACACCAAGCTTCCTTTGAACCCTAACACTATGCCCAATTCCCTATTTGTAGTTTAGGGCTCCTCGGTTGAGTGCATGGTGCATGAAAAAGCATCATTGAACCTCATCATTTCTTGAAACTATGCATTGTGCCCCCTTTTGGTGCACTAAGATGTCTTTTTACAAGCAATATTAATTCCTACATTAATTGTCAACTCGAGGAAAGTCGTTTTATTTCAAGAGTGTCAGCACTATATATGCATTGAGTTTAGAGGTTAAATAATAACAACTCGTTGAAATTTCTAATGACTATCTTCTTGAAACTCAATCAAATAAACTCTGAAAGAAGTAATTCTAAAAGAACTTCATAACGCACTCTGCAATTCTACTCAACCTATCATGGAAGAAAATAGATCTGAATACAACGTGTAAAGAATAACACTTGCCAATCTTGACTAGAATTGAAGCTAACTCGCTCACTCATGAAAAGGAACTGTAACAACTAACAAAAATGGTAGTTTATCAACAAATCCTAATTAAGCAGCAATTCCAAATTCAACAAAAAATCTGAATTGAACAACAATTCCCGATTGAACAACAATTTTGGATTGAACAACAATTCTGAATTGAACAACATATCTAAATTGAATAGAAATACTGAATTGAATAACAATTTTGAATTGAACAAAAAATGATACAAGAATAACAAACATATCTGAATGGAAAATGACTATATAAGCATAAAGCGATTAATTCAATCTCTAAAATCTATGATAACATTATCTGAAAGGAACAACAATGTGAGCTAGAACTATCATAACCAATTCAATCAAAAGTATTACTCACATATATCACATGGATCAACCTAAATCTCCAATGAAAATCAAACGCAAACTGAATCAACAATCCTTACAATTATCAAAAGTAATATTAACTTAACATTAGTCAAGCAATCGAGAATGAAATAGAAAATATTATGACACAGGTGAAGCAGTAGATATTCTCTTGACCGGGCCCAATGTTTCTAGAAGCCTCTACTAAGAGATACTGGAATATAAGTATGAGTTAAACACAATCTTTCTTCCTTAATATAAGTATCCAAGTTATAAAATCCAAAATAACAGTATTATATGTCAAAAAGAATAATTACAAACTGTGTAATTCTGAACTCCATGCAATTTTTCCTTTCAGCATTATATATTACATTTAGAAGTTAAATATATAAAAGTGAATCCTCAGGATCAGGCGATCCTGAGGATTTCATTATACTTGATCTAATTCTTCATAAAATAGTCATTGGTTTGCCTGGTCTTCTCTTGTCCTGCTTTGCCTCTGACGTTGTCTCTTTCCCTTATTAGATGTTGTCGTTCTATCGATTAGGCATCTATCACTCAATTCGTGACTTCTACACATAAAGATATTAAAAATCAGTTTTTCCTACTTAGATTTGTCTAATTTGTTACTGATTACTTTTACTTGAATTTAACTATTATTTCCTCTACTTTTATTCATAAACAGAGATAATCATGCGAGGTTGAGTGCTAAATAAAGTGATTACCAAGGAGAAAACATACCTTTTTCTTGACCCAACATACTCCCCAACTTACCTTGTTGCATGATCTCTTGCAATTAAATAATTGAAGTGTAAGTGATTTAGGGAAAAGGTAGGATATACCTCCTCCTTATAATTTCTGAGGCCATTTTTCTTCTTAAGTATAGAAAAATCCTTGTTAATGTCTTGATCCCTCAAGGTGTAGTCAGAATGATACTTATTTGGAGGATACCATATGACTGGAGTTCTATACCAACATCCTATCCATTTAGGCCCCATGGTTATGACCATGTTACTATACTTATGGAAATGAGAGGAGGAAGCTTTAAAGTTCTGGTATCCAAATGGTTCTCAATTTCTAACAATAATGGTGGATACTTCCCACCTTTGCCTGGTTGTAGACAAGGGTTCCTCCTTAATATCTTAGAAGTAATCGTTTCCAGCTCGTATAATGTATGTGTGAAATGGAACTAATTGGCCCACAACACCATCTCGCTTCATGAATTTTTTGTACCTGACCGAGTGATGCAATGGTTTGGTAAGTTCCCCTCTGACCCATAGGTCAATTCCTTCTTCACGATTTCTAAAAGTATTGTGAGCCTTGGCCCACTTGAGTTAATTAGTAGCAAAAAAGAGAGATGCCTGGATATGTACATCCCCTATAAAGGGGCCAAGGTTACTGTCTTTGTCATCTTCCAAAAAGAAAGTATGCATATAAAGTTCATAGAGGAGGCACTATACCTTCTCGTTCGGTTCTCTGAAGCACTTAACGAAGTTCACGGTAGTTTTGATTTCCAAAGACTTCCAAGCCTTAATAGCTTTGAATTTCAGCAGGAGGTATCTTTCAAAGAGGAATAGGGCATAAATTGTAGCACGGGCTTTCCATGACATGGTGTCTGAATAAAGAGAGCAAACGGTTTCCAACTGCTCTTTAGCATTATGTAACTTGTCCCGTGCTTTCTCAACCTTTTCCTATTCAGCCTTATACTAAGAAAAGGTCTCATCCTCAGTCACTATGAGTGCCTCAAACTTTTTCTTTAATTCTTGATGTATTCATAGGGGCACTACCTCCTCCTTGTGCTAGGTTAATTCTTGTTGAACCTTTAGTAGTTCATTCTATAGTCTCCTAATAAATTCCTCCCTTAATAAGGGTATATAAGCAGGTGTCTCCTCTATTTGGGCATCATTATCTTGTGTCTCTATAGGCTCAGTTTGGACAAAAGCCTCAAATGCTTCTTAAGTTATGCAATCATCAATGGGGTTGCTTTCATCAACATCAGTCTGAATATCAATGTTCACAGTAGGGTAGTCCATTTGGATCTCTTGCTTACAAACACTGGGTTTTTCAGTTTGAATTTTAGTGTCCTCTATAAGACATGGCTCTCTCTGATTTTCCTTTGAGAAAACCAAAAGAACCTTAGTTTGGGTTTCAACATCCTTTCAAGAAAAATGTTCTATTTGTGTTCTTGTGGTCTCTTTTTCCACTTTCAATTTTCTGGCTCTAATGGCCTCTTTTAACCGTTGTCTTAGCTACCCAATTATTCTCTTTTGCTTTCTATGTTTTTTTAGCATTTTTCTGTGCCTATCCTTGTAGGAATTCTTTATTCTAGGACTTCCAACCTACAGTGGTGCAACTACATTTTCCTTAGGTTTATGCTCAGGTGGCATTGTGTCAACATCAGGGAAGTCTTCAACTGGAACTGTATCTCCTGATGGAGCTTCCCCTTCTATTTCTTTTTTCAACATGAAATTTTCACTTAGGAGACCACAATACAATGGTGTCACTTGAGAAGTTATCACTCTCCGAGTTTTCTTCTGGGTAGGCCTCGTCCTCAGGGGACTTAGAAAAATCAAAATTTCCTATTTGATTTTCATCTCCCAGGGTCTTATCTATAGGATTTTCTTTAGATGGGGGGTCCATTGGATAGATATCTACTGTCCGATTTTCTTGTCTAATAGATTCCTCTTCATGCATCTCGGCTTCAAGGGGTTTTTCCACAGAAGGGATTGGTTCCCTCTGTTCTTCCCATGAATCAAAAAGTGGAAGGGTTTGATCACAATCAAGACTATCAACAGAGAAAAACTGGTTGGGGGTTCAATTTCATCCTTCAACTTTCTCGGATTATTCTCTCCCCTCACCAAACATCCCCATGTTTTCCAATAACCTGGCCACCTCTTCTTCATAGTCTTGCAAAGGTGTATTCTGCGGACTTGGAGGTTGTGTGAGTGATGGGCTGACCTCATTTGTATGAATTGGGGTATGTTGTTTGGACTTCACCCACACAGAGCATCTTTGTTTTTCTGGGTTCATAGGCACAAAGTAATTTTTCCTCTTCGGCATCCTTCTCGAGCCTGGGGTTATAGGCCCTTGTTGTTGTGCTACTAGGTTCCCTAGAGGTGGGGCATGAGTAGGATTTACAATATTGTCTGAGGTTAAATACTTCTGCGCCAAACCGTGTATGATAAGCAATTTAATCAGTCCATGATGACTAATGACAGTGCGTGGGTCCATATCTTTCCTAACTCGTCAAGCAACATAATGCAATATAGAATTCAAATAAAATGACAAATTAACCAAAATTTTCTGTTTTAGGATGGCTAGCAATTTGAGTTGATGGGACTTTACCACATCGTGGTGACTATTGCATGTATTTTATTTTTTCACAATGATTTCCAACTCCTATCAAGTTTGTCTTAATGCTGAAGGGCGAATCCGTTTTCCTGTTCACACTAATTGCTCATCCAGGACCTCGAACACTGTAGCCGCATTGTGTAGAAGGATCTGCTGATTTGTCCACTTTGTTCCCTTATCCGAATGTCTAGTGACTTTGGTTATGACCACTTCAGAGACTACTATATCCCTACCTCTTACTGTTGTGCTGCCATTCTGCAAATTATGTAAGAATTCGAGTGTCATTTGTTCATGAAATGCTTGCAATTTATTCAAATATTGCAGCCATCCTACGCGCTCGAGAATTTCACAAGCCTGGTCCGATACCATGAGTACCGTGGGATCATTTTAGATATCTCTACCTCTCATGGCTACTATGTTCCTGTGATTGGTTCTCCTGCATGGACTTCTCCTGCTCTTTCACAAATTAGAACAACAACAAAGATCATTAAAGCAATTAACAGGAAAAATGACATTGATTTGGGAATTAACAACATATACAGTCAAGTCATTTGTCTCATCAACCATTTTTTATGCAGGCCCATAATTAATTCGCATGCCATCCATAATGGTCATCGTCATTTCTCTAATCGAAAATACCTTGCTAATTATTACGCATATCCAATCATCATGCAGCCTTTACCTGAAAATCAATTTAATAATTAGCATTCAATTATCCATAACTGTCTCACACATTGTTCACACACATACCCTCCCCCCTCCAATGGGAAAAAGGACATCCATTTCTACCAATCATGTGAAAAGAAAGCGCATGAATTGAGGATTCCTAAAGCGGACAACCAATCCAGCAAAGCGGCACAATTTATGACAAAGCAATTAAAACCATACATGTAGCAGAGGTAAAAATGGACAAAAAAGATAAAAACAAATATCTACTTTATTATGTGAAAATATGTTCACCACAAGCAGTATTAGTAATAAACGCATAATTGGGAGTAAGAAATAATGATTGTCCTTAATTGACTGGACAAATATATAATATAATGAATATATAACATAAGTTACAGTGCATATTGGCTTGTAAGAGTGTTGTTCAAATGGGAAATCTGCTTAGAAATGAATCGATAGGTGGCAACAAAATATAGAGAATTTGGTAGTGTGAGATAATACTCCAATACCATAAGCAGAGCCATTGTTGCTAGCAGGTGTTCATAGCCTCGATAGGGATTCCTTTTAACCCCACAAATGGGCCAGAGTCCTCCTTTTAGTATGTAGGTGATTCTTCTTTTTCTTCCATAAAGAGACCATTATGGTGGCATGGTGACCAAATGATCATAATGCCATTCACCAAGATATAAAAAAATGATCAAGCTGGCTTGTAATGAGACCCCTTGTCCTTGTGACAGTTTGTAATCATCAAGAAGGTCATTACCTTGGTTTGGTAGCGAAAAATGGAATGTCACTTGTTACATCTTTATGATCATGGTAGTATGGCTCATGATGAGACTCCCTATCCTCTTTAAGACAACGTTCACTACATTTGCATATTTCTTTGTTTTCATTTTTCTCATCTTTTGATGTTTTTATAAAAAGAGGGAGTCTCATTTGCTCCTTAAGGGTGAGGGATGGTGTAAGAAGTAAAAATATGCCAAGGAAAGGATATAATTTTACCCCAATATCATCATTTCGAATGGATTTGTCCATTTGAAAGTGTGGTAAATAAGCCAGCATGGTTTGAAATAATGAATCATTTTATGATATGTCCAAAAAAAAGATGTCTAGCGACTCATTATAGAGATGAACCATATCAGCTTTTAGATAAAGATAGCATCAATAGGCTTCATAAATCATAATAGTGTTGATATTACTATTTTTCTTTATCTTAGGCACAAATCCACTCAGATGGTGTTTATTCAAAACATAAAAGAAAAAAAGATGGCACAATGATCGGTAATGAATCAATAAAAGAAATCAAAATTCATTCTAAAATAAACACAAAAGTGTTGTTCAATTGATTGAACGACAATCGTTCAACCATTTGAACAAAAAAATCGAAAACAAAACAAAATTGTTGTTCAATTGATTGAACAACAATCGTTCAATCAACTTAATAGAAAAATAAAAAACAAAACAAAAATGTTCTTCAATTGATTGAACAATAATTGTTCAGTTGATTGAACAACAATTGTTAAATTGATTGAACAACAAATATCAATAATAATAAAAAATGCAAAAGTGTTGTTCAATCGATTGAATGGTAATCGTTCAATCGTATGAACAACAAAAATTGAAAATAAAGACTCAAAAGTGTTGTTCAATCGATTGAACAACAATTATTCAATCATTTGTATAGAAAAAATTGAAAAATAACAAGCCCAAAAGTGTTGTTCAATCGATTGAACAACAATCATTCCATCGGTTGAACAACAAATATCAGTAAAGAAAAATTCAAAAGTGTTGTTCAATCGATTGAACAGCAATTGTTCAAGCATTTGAACAACAAAAATTGAAAATAAAAACACCAAAAAGTGTTGTTCAATCGATTGAACAACAATCGTTCAATCGCTTGAACAAAAAAAATTTAAAAATGAAAACGCAAAAAGTGTTGTTCAATCGATTGAACAACAATCATTCAGTCATTTGAACAATGAAAATTTAAAGATACAAAACATGTTGTTCAATCGATTGAATAACAATCATTCAATCGTTTGAGCAAAGAAAATGTAAAATGAAAAAGGTATTTTTCAATCGATTGAAAAAAAATCATTCAATCGCTTGAGCAAAGAAAATGTAAAATGAAAAAAGTGTTGTTCAATCGATTTAACAACAATCGTTCAATCGTTTGAACAACGAAAATGAAAAATGAAAAAAAAAATGCAAAAAGCGTTGTTCAATAAATTGAACAGAAATCGTTCAATCGTTTGAACAACAAATGTCAACAATAATGAAAAAGTGTTGATCAATCTATTGAACAACAATCATTCAATCATTTGAACAACAAAATCAAAAATGCAAAAATGTTGTTCAATCGATTGAACATCAATTTCCACAGACAAAAATAAGTGTTATTCAATAGATTGAACAACAATTGTTCAATCGACTGAACAACAAAACACACATAAACATAAGTGTTGTTCAATTATTTAAAAAAAATCGTTCAATCTATTGAATAACACTTACCAAGCACTTACAACAAGAAAAATCCTCATATTTACAAAGTGGTACCTAACTAAAATACAACCAATCAAAAATACTATATACATTATTTACAATTTTTTTAAAAATCTCTATTTTTTGAAGGAAAAGTTGTAGGGTCATCACTCTCTGCAGCTAATATTTGCATGGAGGGGTCCTCGCGTACCTTCTAGCAGAAAGACTCCTTGGTGAGTGGTTTTTGCTAGAGATGCACTCGATGCCCATTCACCGTAAAACAATTGCCAGACCCATCAAATGGTAGTTAAAGTAAGAGTGCCATCGTAATGTACTTATTGGATCTCGTAAGGGACGAGCCATTTTTTTGCAACTTACTCAAAAAGTCCTAATATCTAGAGTGGTAAAGGAGTCCCCAATCCCATCTTTGAAATGTCTTCTTCTTGATGAGGCTGTCATGCCAGTTTTCCCTTTGTTGCTGAATAATTGCAGTCCATTGCAAGGCTAGCAATCGAGCTTCATCTAGTTCGTTGATTTGTTACAGTCACTTGGTTTGGGCTTCTGTTAAATCCAACCCCACTTCCTAAGTCATTATTAGAGTCTTTATTTCAAATTTGATCAGAAAAATAGGTTCTTTTCCCAACATGATTTGGTACGAAGAGTGTCTGGTAGTATTCCTTCGACTTGTGCAATAGGCCCATAATGCCTCTAGAAGTATAGCAACCTAGTCTCGCTTATGTGTTGAGACTGCTTTTGTGAGAATCGATTCAATGACCTTATTGGTGCTTTTGACATGCCCATTCACCTACGGGGTGATACGGGGAACTGATCCTATGTGTAATGTGATGGTTTCTGAGAGTGTAAGTAATCTTGTGTCCTACGAATTGCCCTCCCCCATATATTATCACTTCTCATAGTAAACCATACCACACGAATAACCCAAAGAGGAAGTTAATCATGGATTCCTATGTGGCTCTTGTTAAATATACTATTTCCACCCATTTCGTCACATAATCTGTGGCAACCAATATGTAGGCTTTTTGACTCGATGGCAGATGGAATGGGCCAACAAAGTCCAATACCCATCATTCAAAGGGTTCTATGACTAGTTGGGGTTGTAATGACATTTTGTCATATTGGCCAGGTTCGGCCATCCTTTGGTAGCTATCACAAGCCTGGGCATATTTCTTAGCATATTTAAAAAAAGTGGGCCAATAATAGCCAATTTGTAGTACCTTATGCCCTGTCCTTCGATCTCCGAAGTGTCCTCCGCAGGGCTTGTCATGGCAAGATTTAAGGTGGTAATAAATTTCACCCTCGTGAATGCATCTGCATATACACATGTCAGACCTTGTGTTAAAAAGATATTTCTGAATCCAAGAGAATCGGGCGTTTCACTAAACAATCTGTTTCCTCTCCCTCGCTATCAAATGCATGGGCAGGTTAAACTGCCAAATAATTTGCCACATTTGTGTACCATGGCATCTTGACTGTCGCAGAAAACAAATATTCATCTCATAATTGGTCGTCCACTTCCAGTGGATCATTTACCTTTGGGATTCGAGACAGAGAATCAGCAACTGGGTTTTCCTTCCGCGGACGATCCTTAATAGTAATGTGAAATTCCTGCAAAAGAAATAGCCAATGAGTTAGTCGACCATTTGTGATAGGTTTGTTAGCTAAATACTGAATGGCAGAGTGAGCAGTATACAGAAAAACTTGGTAGCTAGTTATGTAATGTTTAAATTTTTTTATTGCATAAACAATAGCTAAGAATTATTTTTTTGTTACTATATAATTAAGTTTTACAGGAGTAAGATTTTTGCTAATATAATATATAGCATAAGGCTTCATGTCCTCTTCCTGACCGAGGAGAGTGCCTATAGCTGCATCTAATGCATACGTGGATATGTGAAAAGGCATCTCCCAATTTGGTCCAAGCTGTGTCACATTTGCCAGACCATTTGAAATCAACATTTCCAGTTAAAGCATATAGAGGTACAGTAATTTGTGAAATTTTTTTAATAAACTTGTGATAATAGCTTGCATATCCTAGGAAAATACGTATCTCTATTTGGGTACAGTGAATAGGTAGTAAAAGAATCACTTGAATTTTTGTTGGGTCTACTTGTATCCCTGCTGCAGAGATATCATGTCCCAATATTACACCTTTGGTCATCATCATGTGACACTTGACATTGCTTAAACATAACTTCGAAGCAATGGAATGTTCTAAAACCTTTTCTAATGTTTCCAGTGATTGATCAAAGTCATCCCCATATGGAGTAAAGTCAACCAACTATAACTCAAGTCCATCATTTATTATGTCGGAAAAAATGCCAAGTATAGCTCTTTGAAACGTGGCCGGAGCATTACATAAGTTGAATGGTAGTACTCTCTAAGTGAACGTACCCCAAGGATAGGTGAAGGTTGTTTTGTCTTGGTCTTCAGGGGTGATCTAAATCTTATTGTAGCCACTGAAGCCATCTAGGAAGGAAAATAATTGCTTCCCTACCAAGGTATCAAGGACTTGATTGATAAATGGGAGATGGAAATGACTTTTCTGTGTTGCCTTGTTCAGTTCGCAGTAATCTATGGAGATATGCCATTTTCCTTTTTTCTTGGGGACGACCACCAATGGAGAAACCCATTTGCTGCCCAAAATATGATAAGTGAAATTCACATCAAACATCTTCTATAATTCTTCTTTCACAATATCCTTAAGGTGTAGATTCAATCTCTATTGAGGCGACTGGATAGGTCAAGCATCGTTCTCGGTATAGATGTGATAAGTGCACAATTTTTGGTCTATACCCTTCATATCGAGATAATCCCAGGAAAAATCCCCTTTTTAATTTTCCAGGATCTGAATGAGCTTTTGTTGTTGGTCACTATTGAAGCTATCATTAATATTTAAAGATTTGCATGGTTTAATTTCCACAACCTTGTTGTTATGAACAGCAGTCATCAGGATGTGTTGGTCATAAGTATCCTTCAAGGGATCTTTTGGTGCTTCATTATCAAGGATTTCTTTCAACATTTGACACTTTATGTTGCTCACATCAGTTGGCTGATTGATGAAATTGTTGATAACATCATCTTCAGTTTGAACTTTGAATTCTAGTGCCTCTACTACTATGAGTGGTGAATGGATGATTTCTTCGAGGTATGCTGGTGGTTGTTTACATACTTTTACAATGGGAAGACTTGGTCTGGCAGGGGGATATAAAACAAGATTTTTATAGCATCCCCCTTTGTAATAGTCACGCTGCCCTTCCAGCAGCCTTTATATGCATCAGTTGTCACCGGCCAAGGTCGGACCAATATCAGAGGGTGCCCATCCAATCGATTCTTCGGGTTTATAACAAGAAAATCTACTGGATATTCCCATGAACCAAAAGAGACCATGATATCTTGTAGAGTTCCTTCTGGCCTTACCACCGAAAAATCAACAAGTTTTAGTAAGGTGGTGGATGGTTCCAAGGTTGTAATGCGAAGTTCTTGACAGGTTTCTGCTGTTAAAATATTAATGGTTGCACCCAAATCAACTAGCGTGTTGGGAAAAGAGCGGCCATATATATGAACTTCCACTATGGGATTCCTAGGATCTTCAGACTTTACTGGAGTTTCCTCTTCCAAGAGTAAATCAGATAAGGTTCCTACAACATGAATGGTGGATGAATTTTTTGCTTCCCTCATAGGCTTCTTTACACGTAACTCTTTAATTGTTTTAGCGTACATGGGAATGTCCTGAATGGCCTAGAGGAGCAGAATTTTTATACAAATATTTTTTAGTTCCCCTAGAAGATAAAATATGGGCACATAATCGGATTAGGTGTTGTTAACCTTTTGGCGAATGGGGGAGAATTGACTATGAGTTCCTCTGGATCTTTCTGTTGATCTGTCTCCTCTCCTTGTTTTATTTCAGTATCAGTTACAGGCGGTGGTATATGTAAAGGTGGTGGTATATGTATAGTTGGTGTTTCAATCTCAATTGATGGTTGATCAATCTAAGTTCATTACATTCTTTTTTCTCAATCTCATAGTATGAGCTTTAAGCAATTTGCACGGGTTTGACCAGTCTATTATTTGGGTTTGGATTCGGTTGGGCTCGCAATTGAGGGCACAAAAGAGGCAGAGGATTTTGCTGTAATTGATAAGAAGCTAACAATATGGGTTGAGGTTGAGGACTCATCCCAATAGGAGTATTGGATATTCCCAAAGGACGCTGCCAATTTGTAGACAAATTCGGGTTTTTGGAAGTGGAGGCAGGCCACTAGGATTGATAGGTATTTTCTTGCCAAATAGGAGTAAAAGGAGAACTCGGCTAGCCATTACTCGGAAAGGATTGGGTTGACCATGGTTTCATAATGAATGGCTAAGGTTTCCAAGTCGAGTAGGGTGATTGGCCTTGCCATGCTGCCCTAGGGTTTCATTGCTGATTAATTTGTGAAGAAGGAAATAATTTGGATGCATATTGTGACATACCTAGAGGTTTGGCCTGCCACTGTCGATGTTGGTTCATTAGATATACTGATTTTGTCTCTTCTTCTGCTTCCTTGAACACTACTTTCAGCCCCAGGAGAAATGGACACTGTTCAGTGGCATGATTCTTGGTACAGATAGTGTAGGTATGAACCATGTCTAGTGGACACTCCCGTTGGTTGTGCTTCTTTTGACAGCATAGACAGAAAATGACCAAGTTTTGTTCTACTAAAGCCTGTTTTTGTCTAGCCTGTAGGACGTCCAACAGCGTTGTGATGGTTCCCAGGATGTCCTTTTTGAAATATTCTAGGAGCTTACTGATTTCCATTAGTGTTACTCCTCCACTGTGTGGCTTGCTTCCCTTTCTCATGGGTTCTCCGCTTGCTACTCCTGTGCGTCAGATTTCTCACGAACACCTGATACACAAGCAAATGATTTCATCATAATATTCCTAAGAAATATCTCCTTTCCCCATTGAATTTAGAGTTTCTAACCATTCCTCTTTCATCCCTTTAATTAAGATATCTCTTAGGAATTCTTTTGGTAGGGTGGTGTGTGGATATCTCTACAAGTTATAATGGAACCGTTCGATGTATTCTTCTAGAGTTCCATTATCCTTTGCAACCATCTTAAATATTTCATCCTTTAGCTCCCTAGTCTTGTAAAAGTCTTGGTATCTAGTGAGGAAGGAAGTTTTCATATTGTCCCAAGAATTAAGAGTACATCCACCCAGACCCATGAACCATCTTAAAGTTTCACCTTTCAGAGTAGAAGGGAAAAATTTTAGCTTTTGGGGGTCAGTGGTGTAGTCATACCGTCTGCAAAGGACATCAAATTTGAACAGGAAGGAATCAAGATTCTCTATGATCATCCCTTGAAAATTTGGGATGATCTACAGAGGAATAGCATTCATGGGGCATTGGCCACTTGGTCAACTATGGGGTATTCGAATGTCGAGGTTTGACCTTGATGTGGTTGGTTTTCCATTTGGTCAAAGGTGTTCCAATACTCTTCAGGGATTCCAAGGGGTGCTTTTCGAGTAAGCAAGGGATTAACAACACAAGATGGCTTTGCAGCACTGCCTAGATCTAGGATCACAGGAGACCCTTGTGCCGACAACTGAGGCCTTGCCTTAGCAGTTCCACTGGTTTATCCTCTTTCTCTTAAGTTACACGATTTTGCCTCTTGTAGAGGATTAGAATGTAATCTTGCTATGGCTTGAAGACTTTGTTCATATCCTCCAATTTGGCTTTGAATCTCAGCATGAGCTATAGATGGTGAGCCTGCTGCTTGAGGTATTATAGTAGGATTTTTTCTAGTTACAGACTGGAATCCTATTGATCCTTGAGACTCTGATTTTCTCACATTTTCGTCTATAAAGGTCGTACTCCCAAGGTTTACCGATCCCTTGGGTTTTGTGGATTTTGGAGTGGGGTTTTGCTCTTTTTCTATATTTCTGTTCCTAGTCATTCATAAAAACCAATTCCTATTTAACCTCTAAGTGTTTTCTTAAAACTGGGTTGGTAAGCAAGCACTTTACTTTCTAGATTCGTAGGATCTTAACTCCAAATTTTAAAACCCAATTATTTTATAGGAAGATATAAAGGAAATCACTTTGGGACACTCTCCCCAGTAACGGTGCCAAATTTTGGTGCACTAAGATGTATTTTTACGGGAAATCTTAATTCCTACATTAATTGTCAACTCGAGGAAAGTACTTTTGTTTCAAGAGTGTCAACACTATATGTGCAGTGAATTAAGAGGTTACCTAATAACAAATTTTTGCAATTGATAATGACTATCCTCTTCAAACTCAATCCAATCAACTCTGAAATAAGTAATTCTGGAAGAAACTCATAACGAACTCTACAATTCTAATTAACCTATCATGGAAGCAGATAGATTTGAATACAACTTGTAAAGAATCATGCTTGGAAGTTTTAACTGGAATTGAATCTAACTTACTCACTCATGAGAAAGAACTGTAACAGCTAAGAATAATGGTAATTGAACAACAAATCCTAATTAATTAGAAATTCTGAATTGAACAACAATTCTGGATTGAATAGTAATTCCGAATTGAACAGCAAATCTAAATTGAATAGAAATTCATAATTGAGCAACAATTCTGAATTGAACAACAAATGATACAGGAATAACAAACGTATTTGAATAGCGAGTGGTTGTATAAGCATAAAGCGATTAATTATGTGTCTGAAGTGTACGATAACATTATCTAAAAGGAAAAGCAATCTGAGATGTAACTATCATAACCAATTGAATCAAAAGTATTACTCACACATATCACACGGATCAATCTAAATCTCGAATGAACAACAAACGTAAACTAAATCGACAATCCTTACAGTAATCAAAATTAATATTACCTTAACATTAATCAAGCAATCAAGAATGAAATAGAAAATATCATGGCATAGGTGAAGCAATATATCTTCTCTTGACTGGGCCCAAAGTCACCAAAATCCTCTGCTAAGAGATACTCACAATATAAGTATGAGTTAAACGTAGCCTTCCTACATTGATATAAGTAACCAAGTTACGTCATCCAAAATAACAATATTATATGTCAAAAAGAATAATTGTAAACTGTGAAATTCTGAACTCTGTGTAGTTTTGTTAGGCCCCTATACTACTAGTGTAACCCCCTATTGTTGTTAGTATAACCCACTTATTATATTGATGTACCCATTTAGTGCCCATATTGTTACTATTGTGCCACATAGAATCCCACTATTGTTATTATTGTGCCCTTACATTATTATTGTTATGTCGGCTCTTATTATGTTATAACCCCTTAGACTCCTATATATAGAAAGGAGGTCTTTTCATTTGTATCATCCAAGAATTGTTCATTTATGTAATGTAAAGGAGGTTGCCCCCTCGAAGAGGCTGAATTCTAAGGCGTCGATCTATCTTTCTATCTTTTCTTTAGCTGGTTTCATAACATTTGGTATCAGAGCTTTAGATTCTAGGGTTTCGCTGCTCCAAACAGGTCATCGTGGCATTTTCGCTATAACGTTTTTTCTGTGACGTTTCAGAAGTCGCAAAACAAACCCATTTGATAAGAAATCACGCTGAACCTTGGGTCCGAATTTCAGAGCTTTTCAAGTGACATTTTTGGAGATATGATCTGAGGAAGTTGGTCTTTTTGCAGACTCCTGAATTACACTCAACACAGGTGACCTAGGGAAAATCATCATAACTTTCTTTCTGAGGATCGGATTGAAGTTTCGTAAGAAGGTACAGAAATAGGACGGACTTTAGTTTCGTGTGGGTGTCTTTCAGATCCAAAGGTTGAAACAGTGACTCGTGGCACGTCGTACAAGTTCGCTCTACTGAACTAGTCTATAATCAAGTCACCGTAGGAGATTTCGCATAAATCTTCCTTGGAGAATCCAATTTGTTTCAGACTTGTGGCATTAGAAAGAGGACACAGAGGGCTACTGCAGGTCACAAATTCAGAACTAGGTGATTTAAAAGTACAGAGTTACAGTCGTTTCAAGGTTGAGATCCTAAAATCAAGAAAAAGCAAGATGAGGAAGTTTTATGGCAAGGATCCGGTAAATTGGATACTTCAAAGGGAGCAATATTTTGATCTACATGGTGTACAGATGTTACAAAAGGTATGTATTTCATCTTCATATTTAGAACCAGATCAATTTTTATGGTATGAAGGGCTTTTTTCTCGTAAAAAACTTGTTACGTAGTCAATTTTCACAGAGGAAATGATAGCACATTATGAGGATACAAAGAGCAACACCTTCTTTAGAGAAACACCACAACAATTGGAAAGAGTAAAAGGGCTTTGTGACATAATGGAAAGAAAAATTATGGAAACCAGGAAGCATACCACTCACAACTATAAAGATGGAAGTGTTGCTTCTCCCAGCCTTCCACAACCTACAAGGGTTACACCACAACAATTGGAAGAAAAAAGAGAAAAAGGGCTTTGTTACAATTGTGATAGCAAATGCACTAAAGGTCATAGGTGTGCTGAGAAGAAATTATTTTACATAGAATATGAAGAGGAGGAAGAAAAGGATCAAGAAACATCAAAAGAAGAGGATATACGCCAGGACACCACCCCAGAGAAAGAAGAAATGAATCAGACCATATATTGTAAAGCATTGGAAAGAATTACCACTCGTCAAACTCTCAAGATAGAAGGACATATCAAGAAGAAAAAGGTGCAAGTAGTGAAAGATCACATCGAGAAAGAAGAAATGAATCCAACCATATCTTATAATTCAATGGACGAAATTACCACTCCTCAAACTATCAAGATAGAAGGACACATCAAGAAGAAAAATGTTCAAAAAGTGAAAGATCACATTGAGCATCAAGAAATCAATCCGACCATATCTTGTAAAGGACGAGAAGAAATTACCACTCCTCAAAAGATAGAAGGACATATCAAGAAGAAAAAGGTTCAAGCAGAGAAAGATCACATCGAGCATCAACAGCAAGTTCTCCAACTTTTAAAGGATAACGCCACTTCGGTGCAAAATCAAACGAAACAACAGGTAGATCAACATCGTAGTGAAAAATGTTTTTATGTAGGTGATTGGGTATTTTTACTGCTACATCTCAAGCAAGCTATTTATGAGATGGAAATGTTGGCAATACTACATGCACTTAAAAAATGGCAACCTTACCGAATGAGAATACTCTTCAAGGATGAGGATGTCGAAGCATTGTTTTTTGCTATTTATATTATCCAACCAAATTGGATAAACGAAGCAAGGGATGAATGGAAGAAGGACGAAGAAGTACGGCCACTTATTCAAAAGTTGCAAAAGATCCCAATTCAAGCAATATTGTCAGAAATTGAAGAGGAAGGAAAAATCATATTGGAACCTGGAGCAGTCACAGAAACAAGAACCCGACAGCTACGAAATCGATCAATTTTAGAGTATGTCATCAAGTGGAAGAACTTACCCGCTGAATATTCCACATGGGAGGGCAAGAATTTTATACAAAAGCATCAAGAACTACTCAAGCATTGAGGACAACGCTTCTTGAGCGAGAGGGGCATGTTAGGCCCCTCTACTACTAGTGTAACCCCCTATTGTTGTTAGTATAACCCACTTATTATATTGATGTACCAATTTAGTGCCCATATTGTTACTATTGTGCCACATAGAAGCCCACTATTGTTATTATTGTGCCCTTACATTATTGTTGTTATGTTGGCTCTTATTGTGTTATAACCCCTTACACTCCTATATATAGAAAGGAGGTCTTTTCATTTGTATCATCCAAGAATTGTTCATTTATGTAATGTAAAGGAGGTTTCCCCCTCGAAGAGGCTGAATTCTAAGGCGTTGATCTATCTTTCTATCTTTTCTTTAGCTGGTTTCATAACAAGTTTTGCCTTTCAACCTTATATATTACATTTAGAAAGTAAATAGATAAAAGCGAATACTCAGGATCAGGGGATCCTGAGGATTTCACTATACTTGATTTGATTTTGTCATAAAATAGTCATTGGTTTACCCGGTGTTTTGTTGTCCTTCCTTACCTCTGACGTTGTCACTTTCCCTTATGAGATGTTGTCGTTCTGTCGATTGGCAGTTGTTGCTCAATTCATGCCTTCTACAAATAAAGATAGTAAAAATTATTTTACCTGCTTAGATTCTTCTAATTTGTTACTGATTACTTTTACTCAACTTTAAATATTATTTCATCCACTTTTATTCTTAAACGAAGATAATCATGTAAGGATGAGTGCTAAATAAAGCGATTGCCAAGGAGAAAACATACCTTTTTCTGGACCCAACACCCTCCATCAAATCTCTTCTTCCCAGTGGAGCTCACAATCCATCCTAAGACCTCAGGACTAAGCCCTTGTTCTTTAAAAATGTTCCCAATGCTTGGAAACGTCCTTTTCTCTTTGCAAGTGCATTGTTTTGCAATGGTTGGAAAATTTGTATAAGACATGTTAGAATAGGAGATTTTTGGGCTTATTTTTACTTGCCATAAGTAATATTACTTGCAAGTGTTTTTATAATAGTATGGAAAGAATTCATGAGGATATTTGACAGAGGAAGAAACATATGTAAGCATTCAAGAACAAAATAACACACGATGCAACAAGTCAAAAGTATTGAATCTTGATGATTGAAGTGATCCATAAAGACACCATATGATCTAACACCCTTTGGAGGGTAAAAGGAAATAACAATGAGAAATTTCCATTAAGCATTGAATACATAGGTGGCAGCATTATCACCTTCCAAGGAAGTCCATGTCTAAAGTCACTATGGGTCCATATCATCAATGTTAGTGGCTTGGCATGTAGTTGCCACATGATGATGTGGAAATAATGATATAATTTTGTGAATATGAATATGTGGAAGTCCAAGGATCAAATATGGAAAAAATATCCACATAGAGAAGCCTAAAAGTCAAATATATAGAAGTCCAAAAGATACAAACAAGCCCAAAATACACAAAGAAGTCCAAAAGTCATGTTGAAGTTCAAAAGTCATTTGGAAGTTGAAAGGTTATTAGAAGTTGAAAAGTCATTTGGGAAACTCAAGAGTCATAGGGGTATGAAGAGTCATGCATCAATTTATAAAAGAAGCCTCATTACTCAAAGAGATGAATTTTCACCTTGGATTCTCCCACAAGGCGTTAGAGAGGTAGATATTTTTTTTGGAGAGAAAGTAGTGGCTCTAATGATCCACTATTGGAGTTAGTGTTGTTCATTGTAATCATGTATCTTGTAAACTTTGCTTAACACTTGAAACCTACTTGGCCAACACATTTTCATGCATAGATCATGGATGTTTTAAGACTAATATTTGAATGCTTGTGGTTTATGTTGGCATTAAGAAATGTTAAAGAAACTAAACTATTTCAGTGTCTTTGGTGCTTAACTTGTTGAAAATTTGTAGTGGTTGTTTTAACGGTCATTACATCTATGTGAACAATTTCACTTGATCACTAACCATTCTTCCTTATTTACATGTTTGTGTCTTTACTAGAATAGTACTATTACTTTTCTATTAGAGATTCACTTTTGTTCCTTGCAGTGAAATAACCTTGATACATTTTCTATTGAACACTCCACAAGGTTTACATTCTTGCTCATTCAGAAGTATGTGTGTACTACTCTCTCATTCTAATTGTCTAAGCCAAGGAAAATCTTTAAGTTAATGGTGGTCAGAGCATATTTTCGGATCAGACTCATATACAAAATGGTGTGAGGTATAATTGGGACATCACGTGGGGGACACGCCCTATATTTTGGTGGGATCCAACACTGTTAACATCCTGGTACAAGAAGGAGGGAAACCACCTTTCTTTGGCTGATAACTTAACTCACCCCAATAATGAAGCATTTATGCAAGGTAATAGTGGTCTAATTTAAACTCCAACTACCATTCCAAAGATTAGATAAGCTTCTCATCCTATTCTATAACAATATTTTGAAGTTACTTACGATCAACTCCAAACAATTCAGTCAATTAATCGTCACTTTGTAGGACCACTCAAACTACTTCATGTCGCTCATAATATTCCTCATTATCCAAGAAAGAAAGAAAAAATTGTACTAATGTATTGGTTTCATCTGTAGAAGATTTTTTTTATTGCCACCCTTGAAGCGTTAGTAGAGCTTTCAAAAGAGACAATTCAGAAAGGGGATCTTCTACTTGTCGATGAAGGTTTGGAAGGTGACAAGGGAAATATTTAATTTTCTGATGAAGAGCAACCTAGTTATAATGAATAATTGAACAGAGAAGGAGTTGACTCTTCAGATTCAGAGAAGGAAGAGGAGGAAGGAGAATAATACATGGTTGATCAAGTCCTAGATTGAATGGTAGAAAGGCCACCCACTCTTCCTGATAATATCCATATAATGGAAAAACATCGAGGAAAGTTCTTATCAAAGTTCAATCCTCACAAGAAGACCAAATCTTAAGATCATTTCAATGACTTATACATGCTTTTATGAATGCTTGGGGTATTATCTAATGAAATTTCTTGTAGACTTTTTCTGTATGCTTTAGAAGGTAGAGCATCTATATGGTATCATAGTCTTCCAACCAATTCAATTCATAGTTAGAGGGAGTTTAAGAAATTGTTTTTAGAAAACTTTTCGGATGACAAAAAAATCTGCCACATATTAAAATAACCTGGAAATATAAATATGGGGGACAAGGATAAAGTAAAATATTCCAATCAAATATTTACCCATATATTGAATAAGTTCCCTGCATATGTGCAGCCACATGGTACCATCACTAAGGATTATTACGTAGTTTCCTTTCCCACAAACATTTTTGTATTTTTCAAGAGAGTTGCAAAGGAGAGTTTGGATTTAAATTTTGTAGAATCTATTTCCATTGAAAATGAATCGCACTCTGTTGGAGCTATTGAATATCATGAGGATTCCAAAGATACCAAGGATGATGGTAAGAAAATTCAAGCATCTTGAACCAAAACTAAGGGAAAGGATTCTTTCGACATGGAAAGCTTGGATAAATATTTAAATTCACTTACTAATGAGGTATATGAATTAAAGATAAATTCAATCGAGGAACCTACCGACAACAATACCTTTAATCCATTTGTACTTAGAAGAAATAAAAACAACCAACTAGCTAAGTTTGCACAAAACTAAAATGTTGTGTTTAATGTTTAAATTCTAGGCATGGAAAGCTATTGGAATTTCCATCATGAGAGGAGTTCACAAAAAACATGCCCACAATGGAATCACAACATGAACACTATGGAAACCTATATTGTTTATGGCCTATTATTAGATGAGAAGACTCAAGAAACAAAAGAAACAAATGAGCCTACCACGACTCATAAAATTTTAGGTGTTAGACACTCAATTAAGGCCTTTGATATCATATTCAATGTTGATAAGGAAAGTTTTGAAGAACCACTAGCAAGTCAAACTCCTCCTTAGCCACCAATTGGTTGCTACAATTTGAGGAGAAAAGGACCAACTATTAAGGAAGAGTTGAAGAAGAAATTATTAAGAAAGATTATACCACCAACCAATATTTATCCGAGTACAAAGAGAAAGTATGGAAGTGCTCCTACTCATAAGAATTATTCCACCAACAAGTCCATCTCACCGAAAGTTTCTAATAAGGTTACACCTCCAAATACTACAAAACTACCTATTAGAAATGGAAAATTTGATGATAACAACAATGAATATATGGAGGGACCTCATTCCAACATTTATATCTTTGAGCTCATGAACATAATCGGCCAATGTGAGCTAATTTCCAATAATTTTTATCATAGCCTCCATCATGTTATAAATATTCTTCTTCTCAAATAGTCTCTAATAAGTCTCTTGGTATTCTTGAATTTGTAGCCAATGTTGTAAATTTAAATACTAACATTCTTTTCCCCCCTTTTCTCTTAATGTTTGATATATTTAATTATAATTCCCATAATTGTCTTGTAAATTCAGGTGCATCAACAAAAGTAATGCCTCTATCTATTGCCAAGAAAATTAATGCTAAATGGGATAAAATTGATGCACGATTCATTCTTCTATAGAGATCACTATTCCAAGAAATTGGTGAACTCAACATTGTTACATAGTCTACACAAGTGCATTAATATTATCATTATGGACATTACCAAATCCTATGGGTTACTTTTGAATAGGTACTAGTCTAGAAAACTACAAGGATATGTCTCAACATTCTAGACACATTTATGGCTTCGTTATAAGGGCATAAACAACTAGATTTGAGTAGAAAGTGAACCCACACTGGTTGATGGTCATAATGAGCTTGTGGGCTTTGCAGACGTTATTTTTGGGAATAATTTCCTAGAAATTGATCACGGGTATTATAAATTTCAATCATCACTCGTTGCATCAGATAGACAGTTGGAGCTCCCTCCTTATAGTCCAACTAGTGCAAATGAATCTTGTAATATACATGCACATAGTTGTAATACTATAGGAACTAGCTTAGTAGCTACTGACTTTTGGATTTTGTATTTCTGTGGTTCCAAAACATAGGATGGGTATGGATTTGGTTGTGTTCTTACAAACCCATATAACAACACGTTATATATTACCATGTTGCTTGGAGTTTGAGTGCACAAACAATACTACCGAATATGAAGCACTCGTTTTGGAATTAAAGAAGGCCATTGACGTCAAGATAGAGGTGGTTAAGGTAATTGATGATTTAGATGTTGTCACTCATTAGATATGAAATACCACCCATTTTATCTCACCGGGTTTAGAAAATACCAACAAGAGGTATGGTAATTTATTTCTCATTTATAAGCATTTAATATTATTTATGTTCCTCAAGTTGAAATGTCATTGCATATACATTAGCTAATGCAACTGCTAGGATGTCACCTTTAAGAGATGGTTTTTATATAAACAATTTGTGCCCGATAACTAATTTTTTTATTTTCAATGATGACCAAAAAATACTGCATTTTATGGCCAACATGGACATGTTTAAAGATGTGGCCATTAAAGAAGGTGACCACGATAAGGCTTTGCAAGAAGTAGCTGAAGTAATGAAAGGGAATACTATGCCCAAAGGTGTGGTGTATTTGGAAAAACTTTATGTCCTGCAAAACGATTAGAGGATTGGTTAGAACTAAGACTTAGAGCTCAAAGTTATCATATGAACAAGTTAATTTGGGAACTCAAGATAATTTGAAATATGTAAAGCTTGGTTAATGTTGTTCTCAATGGGAACAACAAGCATTTATTCCCTTTTCAAAAATTAATTTTCATGTGTTTACATGGATATTAGATGATCTAAAGACATATGATACACGAATTATCCAACATGTCCTTACTATAAAAGAAGGGGTGAAGTGGTTTCAACAAAAGTGAAGGAAATTTCATCCAACACTTGAACCCCTAATCCAAAAGGAGTTAAGAAATTTGTTGGATGCTCAGGTCATTTTCAATGGTAGACATTCTATTTGGGTTTCCAAATTAGTTCAGGTTAGGAAAATGCCTAGTGATATACGCTTATGTGTCAACTTTCACAATATCAACTAAGCATCAAACAAAGATAGCTACCCAGTGCCATCTATGGAACAAATACCCCAAACCGTATTTGGGTCAGAGATGTTGTCGCTACTAGATGGATTCTCCAAATATAACTAGTTGTTAGTAGCGAAACCTGATCATCTAAAAACCACCTTCAAGACAAAGTGGGGGACTTTTCATTCAAGTGCAATCCATTTAGACTTATCAATGTTGGAACTACATTTCAAAGGGTTATGGAAATCACATTTGTGGCTTAATAGGACAAAGTGTTATATTATATTTGTATGAGGTAACTATATTTTCTAAAAGGATATTAGATCATGTGCATCATCTAAAAAAACTATTCTATCGATGTCTTAAGTATGGAATTTCCTTGAATCCCAAAAAGAGAATATTTGGTGTCTTGGAATGTACTCTTTTAGCACACATCATTACATAAAGAGGGATCAAGGTTGATCTGGAAAGGGTTAAAACTATAGCTCAAATCCATTTTACTGTAAACACAATAGCTATGCAATATTTCCTAGGGAAAATTAGTTTTCTACATAAGATCATGTTTGACTATCCTAAGATTGTCAAGCCAATGAAAGAGATGATAAAGAAATATGAAATCCATAAATGGGAAAAAATCGAAAAGTATGTTTCTTTGCATATTAAATAAGATATTGTAGATGCAACTGCATTATTTTTTCCAAACTATGGAAAGTATTTTCTATTATATATCTTATCTTATGATTCATTTATTGTGGTCATATTGGCCTAAAGGTATAATGAAGGAAAGGAATGGCCAATTTCTTTTATCAATGCCAATTTATAGGGTTCATATTTGAATTACCCTGCTATTTATAAACATGCTTATGCAGTATACAAGCTAGTTAAGAATTTCAAGCCCTATCTTCTCAAAGCTCACATGATTATATATGTGCCTTATCGAGCAGTTAGAACACTCTTTGTGCAAAAAGAGCAGGGTGAGAAGAGGTTGAACTCAATCACATGTTTATAGGAATATGATTTAGAGATGAAGGTGGTAGATATTATGAAGGGCCATGACCTCTATCAAATTGCAATAAAAGTAAGAGACACTCCACAAGAAGATATTTCAGGATGGGACTAGGAAATAGAGATGTACAACATTGAGGAGGATCCTCTGACAAGTTCAACAACACCTTGGTATTCTTATATATAGAAATATCTAGAGCATGGAACCTTGTCTATGCATTTATTACATAATCATAAAAGGTCAGTTCACCTTCAATGTCTATCCTATCAACTTAGACACAAAGTTCTTTTCAGAAAGCACCATAATGGTATCCTATTAAGATCCATAGATCCTTAGGATACACAAAGGGTATTAAAATATTTGCATGATAGACTAGTAAGTGGGAAATTCAAGGGCGATACAAATGCACATAAATTAATGAGGGTTTGTTACGCTTGGCCCACTCTATTTAAGGAAAACCATGCTTATGCCTGAAAGTTCCCAACATGCCAAAGATGTGTTGGTAAAGATCAAAAGTCAAAGTCAACCAGCCCATTGCTACCAATAGAAGTTGAGAAGCCTTTCCAACAATGAGGATTACATATTATTAGTGAGGTATTTCCACACTCATAGAAGAAACACCTATACATTCTAATGGCGAAAAATAATTTTACTCGGTGGGTTGAAGCGATTCCACTAAGCCAAGTCAATGACGTAGAAGTCATCTAGTTTCTAAAGCATAATATCATAACCAGGTTTCATATTCCAATGCCTTGATCAGTTTGCATCAGAAAATAGTATTGTTTTGAATAATGCATATAACTATTACCCATAGTGAAACGATTTAGAAAAATCAATGAATAAAAATCTCATTCACATAATCGAGAAAATTGTCTTATATGAACCAAGGATTTGGCACAATGCTTTGGTGAATGCGTTATGGGCTAACCATGTAACTCCCAAAACCTCCCTTAAAACCTCACCATAATTCCTCGTATATTATAAAGAAGTCATATTTCGAGTGAACATGTATCTCCCATCCTTGCAACTTTCCTAAGAGTCCCAAGAAAAACCATGTCTCGTGGTTCAGAGTAGGATATCTAACTTGATGAAACTTGAGGAAGAAGGGATGAAAACCAAGGAAATATTTATCATGAAACAAAATTGCATTAAGTGTTGGTTCGATAAGAAATCCACAAGGACTAGTAATATTCATGTGGGTAACTTAGTATTGAAGTGGGATAAAGCTCACAAATAGAAAGGAAACACACAATGTTTAAACCTCTATGGATAGGCCCCTTCACCATCAAAGAAAAGCTTGGTCATAATGCCTTCAAATTGATATCCTTGGATGGGAGGATTGACCCTCTTCCTATTAATGCCCAAGATATCAAACACTATTTTCGATAGAAAATCTAAGATGAGTTTCTCTGTATATTTTTTTTTTCATTTACCACAAGTTTTATGTGTTGAGTCATGTTTTGTCTTGGTCCTTGTATATAAATAATACCTTGTGTGAAAGTGTGTGTATGAATTTGAAGGACTATATGATGAAATAGAAAAGGGTTGTGACAATTGTAACACTTGGTTATCTGTTATTTATTTTTCTATGTTTGGGAAGGTTCCCTAGGTCAAGTAAATTTGAGATGGAAAATATGACACATTCAAGAAGAGAACCTTGAGAGAAAATATGATTCCCATATTAATTTAACATCCACACACCTCAAACTTTGTGTTGAATGTATTTGGTGTTTTACTTGATGATCTAATCAAGTGGAGAAAAGATAAGGGGAAAATGTATAACATGAAAACCTATATTAGAAGTTATATATATACTTCTCTGAAGGGGAAACCCTTCTTATCTTAATAAGTCAATGTCCCTCTTCCACCCGATTACAATAATAAGTTCCTAAGGACATTATACTAAATAAAATAAATAAATGGTGAGAGGAGAAAGGATTCCTGCGCAGAGAGGTGAAGAAAGTAACTTTGTCAGGGTACTGAACCTGATTGCTATTAGCAAAGTAATGTTTGTAATCATGTGGTGACTTCATCGGGGAACTAATCATGTCTACAGGTAGTGGAGAAACACTAGAGATGAAACTCATACTATGAATATCTTAAACTTGTTATTATAAATTACCCATTCCTAGACTAAAACAATTATGATATGGCATAATCTCTTGTGCATTCGATCAAGGTAAGGAATGGTGGATACTACATCTATAATCAGGTTGAGTGGGGAAAGTTAATACAAACCAATTGATGAATGAATACTTATTTAAGGGCTAGACCTTTGCTGAAAGAAATTTCTATGAAGAAATAGTTGAAGTTCCCCAATGTATTGCCAAGTGTACTCACCGCTTCAACGCCCTCAAAAAAATTTCTATATTCAAATTTTGGATCCTACCTACTACCATATCAAGTGTTTCTTTTGGTCACCAAGCATAATTTCATGTTTCTTTCATTCTTCATGTGTCCTTGTTCTTTATTAAGTTTCATTGAATTGTTTAAAACATCTATAATTCACTCCATGGTCATAATACATCTTTTAGTGTTTAAATGACACTTTTGGTTGCAGTCACTCATACTTTGCTTGTCATACTTGGAGAATATTTGAAAAATATAATTTTCATGTATAATTCCTAAGAATGGGCCCTATCTAAGTTTTATTAATGATTTGGTATGCCTCGCACTAAGTTTTACTCCTAACTCATAATTGCATTTTTCATGCTTTATCTTCTAGACTTGGAAAAATTTTGGCTTCCACAAAACTTTCCACTAGGAAAGGAAGAGTGAACAACGCATTCTAAAGCCTTAGTAAAATATCTCTTACTTATTGAAGATGTGTCTTAAACCGAGTGTAAGGTTTCCCTACCTCTTGGGTGCACAACACACTCTTAAGCCACAAACTCTCCTTGTCCTTATAAATTGTGCGCTTCTTCAAGCCAATATTCTATCTAAGCACACGAAACACCAAAAATGGACATTAGGCCTTCGTTAAAGCCTTAAAATTATGCCATGCACCCTCATCTAAGTGTATGGTGCACAAAAAGTGAACATAAAGTCTCCCTTGAGACATGACACTATGTCCAATGGCCTCTTTCTCGTTCAGGTCTCCTTAGTTGACAACATGGTGCACAGACAAGAATCATTAAGCCTCCTTGTTCCTTGAAACTATGCCATGCACCCTCCATCAACTCTCTTCTTCCCAGTGGATTACATTGTGTAGCCTCAGTCGTCAGCATTAGCCTGTATCTTTTAACAATGCTCCCTATGCCCAGAAACCTCCTATTATCTTCCCAAGTGCACTCTTGAACCATAGTTGGAAAATTTGTATGAAACATGTTAGAATAGGATATTTTCAATCTGATTCTTACTTTCCATGATTTATCATACTTGTAGGCATTTTTAGAACAATATGGCAAGGATGCATGAGGATATTTTTCAAATGAGGCTGCATAAGGAAGCATTCATGAATAAAAGAACGCACAATGCGACAAGTAAAAGAACATTGAATCTTGATGATCAAAGTGATTAATAAAGAATCCATATGATCCAAGACCCTTTGGAGGGAAAAATTAAATAACAATGAGAAATATGCATCAAGCATTGAAGACATAGGTGGCAGCGTTGTCACCTTCAAAGAAATTCCATGTCTCAAGTCACTATGGGTCCAAGTCATCAATGTCAGTAGCTCGTCATGTTGTCACCGCATGATGATGTTGAAATAATGATATAATTTTGTGAATATCAATATGTGGAAGTCCAAGAATCATATATGTACAAAAGAGCCACATAGAGAATTTTGACGATCACATATATAGAATTCCAAAAGACACAAAGTAGTCCAAAAGTCATGTTGAAGTCCAAAAGTCATTTGGAAGTCCAAAGGTCATTAGAAGTTCAAAAGTCATTTTAGGAAGTCAATATTTGTGGGGATATGAAGATTCATGCCTCTAATTATAAAAGAAGCCTCATTCCTCAAAGAAACGACTTTTCACCTTGCCTTCTCCCACAGGGCATTAGAGAGAGATATTTCTTTTGGAGAGAAAGTAGTGTCTCTAATTGTTAGGATGAAAATTCTTAGTATGTGTGCCAAAAATGATTCTCTTAATTCATTGGCGACTAGTGACACTATCAACATAATATGGTTTTATATGCTTCATATTTGAAATAAAAGACAAAGAAAAACCCTGCAACACAATAGATCTGGCAAATCAAAACATATAACTGCAAGGAATTAAAGTGAAATACCCTAATGGGGAACTTAATCGAATAATTTTGTTAAAATACCTGGTAAAGAGGAATTACAATATGGGTCTGTAACTCCCCCTCGTGGGATGGGTCCTTCTCTTTTCCTTGTGTTTCAACTGCGTGTTTCTCTCTCAACTTGCAAAGGGAAAAAAAGAAAAATATGGCTTGAAACCAAGTGGGAGTTCAAATGTAATGGGATGATAGTGGTGATGATGAAAATTATCATAGTGAAGAATGAACAGAAATCCACCTATTTATAACCAAGTATTGAGCCAAATTAGGAATTAGAAAATAATAAAATACTATTGACAAAATCAGAATCTAACTGTTGAGAATACTTTATTATATTTTCTGAAAGAGAAAATATATTTCAAAACGTAAAACATATTTATTTATAAATTTTTTGAAGTAATTAACAAACAACAATGATTTATTAATCACTTTATGAGAATTAAGAAAATTTTGAATTTGAAATAATTATTAAATAATGTTTTAACAACTATTTCAAAAAGGAAATATGTAATAAATAAGGACTAATAAGTAAATAGTGATTTATTTAATTATTCCAAGGTGATTAAGTAGAAAATGATAAGATGTAACCATAAAATAATTACTTAATGATTATTTCTAGAGAATATTAAATAAAGGATGACTTATTTAATTATTCTCATGTGATTTTCTAGATTTTAATGAGAAATAATTTAGAAAAATGGTTTACAGAATTATTTCCTATAGTGAAAGTGGGTTTTACTACGGTAAAATTAGTCCTACATCGTCTATTTCGACCAAACTAGTAAGAAATGGCTAGTTGATCATTTTTTGAGTGATAACAAATTTCCCCCCAACATAAGAGTGTCAGGAGAAAATCGTATGACTGAAACACATTGTAGGTAATCAGAGAGAGAGAGAGAGAGAGAGAGAGAGAGAGAGAGAGAGAGAGAGAGAGAGAGATTGAGATTTTAAGCAAGAAAGGGAAGGACTGAGAATGGAGGGAGAGAGACCTACTTAACTGATGAAAGTCTCCTTTTATTGGTAAGTACATAATATCAAATGCAACGAGGGAGGCATACCCATACCTGCCAAGATAAATGAGTACAAATAATAATGACCTGCCTGACAAACTTTTTATGAGGAACAAAGTACATGATACCTGATATGTTGGTATCAATGGGCGAAATAATTAAACAATGAGTCTCATATACATAATGTGACTAGAAAACAGATGTCGGGATTGAATAAATGAACATTTGTTGATCTAGGTACATGAGACTTAATTCCCCCCCAAGTTGACATGGCAAAGGGAGATCAAAACCAAAGAAGCCCTACTCAATAGGAAAGGGTTCTGACAATCTTAATGGAGCATCTAAAGGAGACATGTATTCTATGGATGTTATAAATAGCAAAAACTAAGCCAATCAAATCTATGAAACTACAACTAAGATTGGATCATAATCTGTTCGCATCCAGGTGTGTGGGAGGATACCTAAACGGCGATCCGCTCATGAGCTTTGGAACCTCTAATACACACCTAGTAAATGTTGGCACAATCTGTTGGATCACTAGATCATCAAGTGTACAATTCTCAATCGCGTGATAATGAGATGGATTCAAGCACGTGAGAACCAACCAAGGAAAATAGAAATGATGATTCCCTTTTCTTGATTTGAGGCATTGAAAAATGATGAAAGATAGAACCATGGTAGACCACCCTCTAGACGTGTCAAATAGAATAGATGTGTTGAAGTTGATAGAAGAGAGACTACTAGAGTTAAGCCAATGATGATTCCTCAGGAAAAGCAAGAGGGATATTATAATCTAACTGATAAAATAGCATTAGGGATGAAATGGAGAGAAATATGAGTGGTGTACTAACAACTTCCCTTGTCAGAGCATATTATGCATTGCTGACCTGGAAGCGACTGAGAAAATTTCAAAGGGGATGGTGAATTACTCAGACAAAGGCTTTTCAAAGGAAAATCAATATAGCTAGGGGGAAAATATAAGTGAAATGGGATAAATACGACACAACGATCGATGATGGAATGCAATAGGACACGATGGGACTCTGAATGGACTCCATGGATGTAACGGTCACTCAGTGATGCTACCATATGGGGGATGCCCAAAAGGGACCTGTTATTTCTGTGACAATGACCCTCCAAAATTTTTTCCTAAGTCAATTTTGAAACCTACATTAACTGTCATTTCAAGCCCCTTAGTGTCATCATGTTGTTTGGCTTTTTTATTTATGTGTTTTCTTCTCAAGTTCATTCTCCTACGTCAATTTTTCCTACGTGTCATCATCTAACCCTTAAAATCTCTTGAGTTGTCTAGTCCATGGTTAGGTGAACTCATGACTTATATTGACTTAGAAACATTCATTTCTTCCATGCACACACTATAAAAACACTAAAAGACATAGAATAAAAAAAAATCACTCACAAAGGAAAAAGCGCACTCCAAGTTGATGAAGACATGTGCTTGAGTTAAGCACACTCTTTCAGGATGAAGTAGTGCACCATCCTTGAGTGCACTCCTTCATACTGAGAAAGTGTTCCATACCTGAGTGCACTCCTTCATGCTAGAGACATGCGCTCTTCATAGTTGCATGCATGAGCATATTGTTGCATGTGGCTCACTCCTACAAAATAGGATGCCACTTAAATTCCATTAACTAATCCTTTAACTCATCGAAAAGTGGCAATCATGCATGAATAAATTTTTCATGTAAATGCTTTTAAATCAACCCAGTTAATTATTCATTTGCATAATCATTCTCATCCAATTTGAGTACACAACTAGAAACCAAAAAATCCTTCATCAACTAGCATTTTAAGTTTTGCATCTCGAATATTTTCATTGGCTTTCATGATTTCACTATCGCCATGATTTTATTATTGTCATTTCTTTGTATTTTAGTTAGATTGATAGCATTTCCATTCAATCTTCATTATACAAGTGTTAATTTTTTGTTCCATGCAGAAAATCTTCGCTTTATTCAACCTTTCAACATTCTACCTTGAATGCGGCAACATCTAGATAAACTTGCAAGTCCTTATTCTCCTTATTCTTATCATGAAAACTTGTTCTTAAAATTTTTTCTACGCTTTCAAAAGATAGAGTGTATTTCCAGAACTCGACACCCAATTAGCCTTAAAAACTACAACAAAAACAACCAAGTCTTCCTCTTGAGTGCACTTCTTCACCATGAAGAATTGTGCCCTTTCTTGAGTGCATTATTGAACCACGAAGACTAGAAGAACTTCCCTTTGTCCCTTCAAAGTGTGACACTCTGCCCTATATGGTTCTTTTCACTTGGTTAAGTGCATGAGTGCACTACAAAGCCCTGAATAACCCATGAACTTCTTTTGTTCTTTGAAATTGCACCCATCCTAGTTCGAATGTCTATTTTCTCATGCATGCAAGTGATTTTTTGTTGTCATTGATAGATTTTCATGTACAGTTACATGTGACGGCTCTTTGTACATGACTTACACATATTGATTCATATTTAGGTTGGTTTAATATAATATTGTCATTATGAGTGTGTTGCCACAATCAAATGCTCATGCTACAAGTATTCTCACCCTTTCATCAGCTGTTGGAGCCATGCGTCCCTATAAAGTGGTCTCCAAAGAAGTCTCATAAGCAAGCACTAAGGAACCTATTAATGTTACGAAGCAAACAATCTCATTTATTCATACACCTAATTCTTCATTGATAAATCTACTAATGTCACATGGAACAGTATATACAATCCATTCATGAAGAATTTTTTTGCTAAGAAATTGGAAGACATGTAAGCATACATCAACATCAAGCAGTCCAAATGCATAGGATCACATGCATATTCTTGGTCATCTCCTATGCATAATTAATTAAATGGATCATCGATGATTCTCATCTTGTTGTTCATAGTGAGAGTGGCAGTCAAATCGCCACATATTATGAAGAAGATATGAAAACATATTGCAAGGTGCTCAGGCCCATAGAATATGAAAACACTGAATTCTACGACATATGAGTCGATCTTAATACAAGTGACATTTTCAGATCATGGTGTCAAGATCCGTCTAAGTTTCACCATCAGCCCTATGCAATCTATCAAAAAAACATTCTTAGAGATGTATATCAGTATCTGATAGCCATTTTTTGTCAGTTGCATGGGCACAAGAGCGCTGAGGTGGTTGAGGAAAATTGGATATATATGATCCATATTGTGGTAACCCATGGAAAATATTTCAATTAGGAAAATATATTTTCATTTTATTTGCATCATCATGTGGGGAAGACAAAAGTGTTTTTTGAGGGAAAACTAGGCACTGAAATTCTACATGTCAACATTTCTTTGAAATGGAATCTGCACATAGTATACATTCCCAGGAATGTACTAGAATAAGACCCCTCATGAGAAGTTCCCAATTTAACTTCACTACAAATTCTTATCAGAATCTAGCTTCAGAGGCACATATGATAGCTTGGTTGAGCACTTCTTTGCAGTTACCTTTCATGTGATATTCGAGGTCAATCCTCCCTGCATGACTGATCAGGTGGAGTCACTATGGGATATCATGAATTTTTGCGTAGCACCTGAGGGGACATAAATTATATTTTTAGCTTGCCAGATATCCCCTCATCTCATGTCGTGATATATGACCAATAAGGTTGTCATGCATGAAGTGGAAAATTAGTTGGCCAAGGGATTGTCAAGAGTTCACGACAAGAAGAGGAAATCCCCTTGGCCCACCTTCCTATTGAGGATAAGATTATATGAGTTGAATATCCACAATGTGACAACAAAGATACAGGGGTTGGATTGCATGCACTTTTCCACTAAGTATTTTCATGGACATGATCCGAGAAGAATATGCAGGCAACATTGTGAAAGGATTAGTTATAGTACAGGGTATTATTCAATATGTAGTGTAGAATATGAGAAGATAAATAAGTGGTAAACTAAAAACATGGAGGCACATCCAAGGATGAAAACTAGGTCACCCCAAGAAAGTGGAAAGTTGATCCTCTAAACATAGCAACTATTCAAGTGGAATGTGAGAGGATACAAAAATAATAAGAAGAGAAGAATAGGCATCGAGATGAGTTTCTTCAGAAGCAACAAGAAGAATAGGAGGAGAGGAAAATGATAGAAGAACAACAACAAAGGTTGTCTGAGGAGGAAGAAGTAGCAAGATTGGAAGAATAAACATTGAATCCAGAGATAAAAGAGGAATAATTTATGGAAGAAGATACCATTCAACCAATTTATGATGAGCCAAGTACACTAGAGGAACCTCCCATCACAGGTGGTCATCTTCATTTTGGAGACATTGGGATCACACCTCCACCAGCAGACACAGTCATTGATGTATGTAGTGTAATGTTCAATCAACTTAAGAAGAGGATAGTCCAACAAAGGCATAAACACTTTCCCAATGATCCTCAAAATTCAGTCACAGTTTCTACAGAGAAGTGGATAACTGACAACACTAGAAGGAATGTTGCATTCACTACCACAACACAAGACAATTTTGAGTACTTGTTGAATGAGAATGTTTGGATGAGAAGAGAAATTGTTGCAATGAAGAAACATGTAGAACATCTTGTTCTGGAGAATCAATGGTTGTCATCATAGAGTTTCAACACCGTAGAATGGAGATCATCCATGAAGGAAGAATTGGGGCTAGTGGAGGACACCGTGGTACAATTATATGACGAGATGATTCTTCTACAATAGGTAGTGGATTCTCTCATTAACATTCAAAAGAAAGCATAGGAAGTTGTAAAACTCCTGAGAATGAAAAACATAGCGGTTGACCAAATTTAGGAGTGGGCTGCCAAGTATCTAGATGCTCTATAACATTTGGAAAAGAATGATAGGATTTCTGCAAAGATAGACAAAGTTTAGTTGAGACTCCACCATCAAAACTACATACGCCTTTGAGAGCATTCGATTAGTACTATTGCTTCCTATAATTGACTGCACAATGGTTTTGAGTGTCTAACACATCAACATGGGATGCCTACAATAAGATCACTTGAACAAATCAGCGGCATAGAAGTCATATTCAAGGAGATTAGGAAATATATTTAGGAGAACAAACAAGTAAAAAAATAGGAAGGCTTGAAGGTCACCAAAGATATTATTCTATAGCACCCCATCACACTAGTCAAATCTCATATGAAACTTTCTTGGCTATGGAATAATATGTAGTCAAGATCCAAGAACATGTTGACAGAGGAACTTGAGGTAAAGATACAATATATAGGGTACTTTTCAGTTTAGGTCAAATCCATCTCAATGAAGTTTAGAGCCTGTCACACTTTTATTACAAATGAGATCCATGGAGAAGCAAATGATTTATCAATTTGACGAGAATTTGTCTCATTATCAATTTTTCCTTATTAGGCCACTGTGTCATATTTAATTGGTATTATGTAATAAATGATATGTAATGAAGTACAAGGGACACATGTGGAATGTGAATAGTCATATATTGAATGTAAGGAGTCACTAATAGAATATGAATACTCATAGAAGTCAAAGATTCATGGGGAAGTTTAAAGGTCATTGTTATTTGTTATAAATAGCTCCTCGTAGCTCAAGTGAAAGGGGGATTCTTGGTGTCTTCCTTTAACTTACCTTGTATGACATAGGAGATAGATAATTCTTTGGAGAAGATTTGTGGCTTTATGTTCCACTATTGGATATAATGTTTCAATCACGTAACCATGTACTTGGTACCTTTCACCCTTAAACATAAGATCAATGAGCCAACATCTTTTCATATATGTATCATATATATAATTGGACTATTCTGTTTATGTTTATGGTATATGTTGCTTTAACTACATATTAAGTTAATGAACTAATTGCTTTAATTATTTTTGTTTATCATGTGGACTAATATGTAGGTATTCAACAAGTCTGTATCTTCATCTGAAGTGCCCCTTTAGGATAGTACTATTACTTTTATAACCGGTGTCTCGTTTCCCTTACCAATCATGGTTGTCCCCTCGTCCACCTTATATGAGGTGTCTCATTAAGCTCACTCACTTGGTACCCTAAAAAGGTTTGTATTTTCTTTTGTGTAATTGTAATGAAGGCATATCTGTGAAACATTTCCAATGGTGGTCATATTATATGGGTGAATGGGACCCCTACACCAAAAAGTGTGAGGTATAATTGGGAATTCACATCCGGGACATCCCCTTACAATGTTGGCGGCATCCTGAACCATCAACATTTTCAGTGCTAGAAGGAAGGTGAGATGACAAGCTAAGCTTATGGACTATGTTTGAGTCTCCTACATTTAACCACTCCATCCCAGATAATAATCCTGATGCTTTTTATGACCCTTAAGATCTTCAATCCCTCTGGAATTTCTACATAACTTGTCACATTTTAAATTTGATGGCAAGGGTACAAAAATCGTCCTTGATTACGTAATTGAGTTTTTCCAATTTTGTTTTTTAAGTGGTGTTTATTCTGATGAACTCTTCATGTCGTTTCTTACCATAGCATTGGATGGTCACGTGAAGTGCAATGGTTCTATTCTCTACCCACTGCTTCTATTTCATGTTTTAAACATTGGGTTAATGAGTCGCGGCATGTTTTTTGTGTATGCATTTTTCTTTTTTTGATTCCTTTCCTTTTATATGGTCTTGAATAAAGCGTCTTTTGAGATTTAAGATGATGTGGCTTAAACTTTGTGCAAGGAAAGTTGTATTACCATACAACCCTTGGCTTATCTATTACACTCTTCCTTGTTTTCCTTTACATCACTTTCAAGTCAATGGTTTTCTAATGGAAAATATGATCCTTCAGTTGGGAAGCTATAAACAAACCATAATGACCTTATCTAATTAGGATTCTCATCCCTGGAGTCAATCATATTTATGAATAGTGTGTTCTTTCTTATCTATTTGAGTAGAGTAGGATAAGGGGAAAACCTTTAGCGATCAAAGCATTAGAGGATTAAAAACTATATCTAAAGGATCAATCTCTTCTTCTCCCAATAACTTGGGATCCATTTTCTTCCTGTTGAAAAATAATAAGTTACTAGGCATAGTTCTATTGAATATAAAGAATAAAAATAAAGAGTGAAAGAAGAAAAAGTATTGCTAGACAGGGAGGTGAAGCAAGCGACTTCACCAAGGTACTATCTAGACTCATTGTAAGCAAAGAAATGTTTGTGCTCTTGAAGCCACCCCACTGGGATATTGTCAAAGTCTGCTGGTAGTGGAGCAATGCTAGAGATGTAAAACTCATACTCTTATTATTTTTAACTCACCATACTATATTACCCTTATGTCAACATTATAATGATATTTCTTTCATTGTGTTGTGTTACGTCGAGTAATGAAACGACGAAATCTATATGTTTAAACTGGGTAAGAGTGGGGAGCTAAGTTAACCCACTAATCAAATCAATAATTCCTATAGAATTGATTGTTTGTGCCTAAATGAAACCATTCCAGACAGGATGGGGTTCTCCCAGTGTGTCGGAAAGTGTTGTCGCTATGACAACAACCCTCTATTTTTTTTTTCATATACCAATTTTGGAGCTTACATTAACTGTTGTTTCAAGCCCTTTAGTTTCGTCATGTTTTTTATTTTTTATTTATGTGTTTTCTCGTAGTTTCACATCCTCCTAAGTCAATGTTTCCTAAGTATCATCACCTAACCCTTAGAAGTTCTTGAGTTATCTATTCCATGCTTAGGTTAAAACTTGACTTATCTTGACTTAAAAACCTATCTTTTCACCGTGCACACACTAGGAAAATACTCAAAAGCACATAAAAAGAAAAAAAAAAAAACAAGAAAATTACTAACAAAGCAAAAGGAGAAATCCAAGTTGAAGACACATACTTGAGTTTAGCACACTTCTTCAGGTTGAATAAGTGTTCTCTCCTTGAGTGCAATCCATGTTGAGTAAGTGCACTCCTTTATGCTAAAGACATGCTCTTTCTGAGTGCATGCATGATCATCTTATTTCATGTCGGTGCACTCCTACAAAAGAGAAGCCCACTTAACTTCAACCCTTAACTAATCCTTTCACTCATCAACAAGTGGCAATCATGCATCAATCAATTTTGAATATAAAATATTTTAAATCAACCCAGTTAATCATCCATTTGCATAATTATTATCATTTAAGTTGAGAAAATAGTTGGATACTAAGAAATGCTTCATCAACCAACACTATAAGTAAGGTTTTCTTATCGAATATTTTCTTTTACTTTCATGATTTCACTGTTTTCCTGGTTTTCTTATTGTCATTATTTTTTTACTTTGATTGTTGGGGTTTCTCTTCAATCTTCATTCTTCAATTGTTAATCTATTGTTACATGAAAAAAAAATTCACATTCTTCAACCTTTCACATTCTATCCTGGATGTGAAAACATCAATAGAAACTTGCAGATCCTTCTTATAATCATTCTTATCATGAAACCTTGCTATTAAACTTGTTTTTGATATTTGAATAGGTAGAGCGCACTTATGGATCTTTTGGAGAGAGATGGGACTCTAGAAGTGCTTCAAGAGGGTGAAGAATAGTAGTACTAGGTTCGACACTACCAGATACCCCAAAAGGGTTGGTGAGAATTGCTTTATCTGGACCCTCAAAAGTGGATGCCCACTTACCCAAACATTATGTCAAAATGCAATGGCCTCAAGGTGGATGTGGTTTGAATTTATATGTTCGAAGTAAGTGGTTATTCAACCAATCATCATCATGGTAGATATGGTTTAGATACACATTATTAGAGGGGTTGGATTAATGACAAGTGGATGTAAGGGACACTCATGTTGAGATTGCAGTGCCTTCAGAAGATGGTTCTAAAGAAGGATAGTAAGAAATTCCTAAAGAATGTTAATATATCAATCCCATGGATGATGATAGGTAGAGAATAGGGGAAGAATTATCTGTCATCTCAACCTCAAGAGGGAATCACAATGGTGGATTGAGAAACCTATGTTCCTGTTGATTTATTGGGATCAGGTCCTACAACTAGAGAGGAAGTGGTATCACTATGATCAACATATAAATTATGAAGCACCTAAAGTGTACCACAAAAATATTCATTACCGCGACAATGATGGGAATAATTTCCATATTGATCGCACAAAGCATAAGGGTAGTTTTTTCATGAGTTTTTTTTCTTCTTGGAAGACTTCGGTAAGGTAACATGGACCTCAAGAATGTTATGGTCGAGAAAAGTATTAGAGACCACATTCTTAATATGAGGAAGCTCGAGATAGTTATTGATGGAATGCCCAACGACATCACATGGAGGAGAATTCTTTGGTGGTTTAGGATAAGTGGGACTTGCTTTGGGTTCCCTGCCTTCGTTTCCCTTTTTCTGGGCATTCCTCTCCCACTAGATTATTTTTAAATAGGAGTGGATTCCTCTTGAGGTTGTTGTGGAATTGAAGCAAAGCAAGGGTTGAGAAAAATGGGCTGAACCAGAGTAAAATATATATAAGGTTTGAATTTTTAGGGAAGTGTGTTTGCAGGAGTATCAATCTACCAGACTGGGATCCCCAAAGTGATGTTAGGAAGACTTGACATAGCCATGACAAGGGAAGAAAAGATTCATAGTGTTGGGATTAATAAAAGTATTTGACCATAGGGGAAATGACCTACAGGAATTCATCCTATATGGTTAAGACCTGGGTGAATGGTTCCTGGTTGAAAAGGATAGGGAGAGATACTAACGTGAGGAAACTGACCAAGAGGAATTGTACCTGAAGCATGAGTTAAGTCTCTATTAGCGGGTTGCAGAGGAGCTAACTGCTGGGAAGATGTACTAGATTTCTTGTTAGCAGCCCATGACACTTTAAAGAATGCAATCAATGGAAGAGATAGACTTAGAAAGAGTGGGAGGTGGGCCATGGTAAGCCCTAAGTAGTGTGGAATATTTATATACCCTAGGGGAAACATCAATCAGGGTAGGAGTATTATGATTGTCAGTCATTGATGAAATAGTGGTCTGACGAGAGGTATGAGACTAAGGGTCATACTAAATCAACTCATCGATAGTGATGAGATTTATCACATCTTGCGAAATAAAGAGGATGCAATAACTAACATGGGATAGGTGTAAATACAATATAACAAGATGTTATAACCTAAAGGGGCATCAATGACTATGATATTAAGGAAGACCTTTCTTCCAACAATAGTGATGGCGTAGTTGTGATATAAGCTAAGGGGATGTGAGGGGTGATCCTCCCAAGCACGAAGTATGAGAGTTGATAGTGATAGGTCAATGGAAGCAAGTTGTTTCCAAACAATAGTGGCCATCACACAGGAGGAGGAACCTTCATATATCATACACCTCTGAACAATGTCATTTTTTATGGAAACTGGTATCTAAAAGGTAATGGATGAAGGTGGGGGGGATGTTCCACTTTATCAACATCAAAGACAATAAAGTGATCGATAGAAGAATCCAAAGAAACCAGAATAGATAGTAGAGCTTTCTATTGGGATGGGCTCGCCTGGAGGACCTCAAGCATTGACATGGAAGTATGAGACTGCACCAAGTCATCTACTATACTATAGGTATGGGGGGCTTTATAATAAGCAACATTTCGATGTAATGGACCTTTTTCGATCATCAGATGGATCTCTACCTTAGGTTGAGGGATATATAAGGTACCATTTGGTGATGATAGGGGCTCAGTGGAACTTTTGGGTTGGGATCCAGTCATTGACATATTAGGAGGATTTCCATATTGGTGTGACCAAGTCTAGAGGTTGAATTCCTTTGAATCATTCATGAGAATCTAGTAATTTCTTGGGCCACATTGTGAAGTTTGGGGGGCTGCAGTACTCTGTCTGGGTTGGGAATCCACATATCCTTGATGAGGACAAGGGTTGTAAGCATTGTTGGTTCTAATGAAGTAGAAGGGGGAGGAGGTGGGGACATGGGTAGATATCCTCTAGAAACAGTTGCTTGAGCTTCACATAAATGATGCATATGAGGTAAAAGGATACATTCATGAGTATAATGGCCAAAACATCCACAACAGACATAAGGATTATTGGTCTTAAGAATTTTTGTACTTGGTTTTTCTGCTCTACTGCTAGGTTCCAAGATTAGGTTGGTCACTATTAGGGGTATTAGGTTATTGACCTTCATTTCCTTAGTTACCTTGATATTTTTTATTCTAGTTACCCGTCCCCTTATTCCTTCTCTTGGGAATAGGGGTATTGGTATTACATTTCTAAAGAGACACTTGATTTTGTGGAGGTGGTCGTTGTTGTGTCAGAGGGGGTGGAGGAATGGGAGGTTGAGGTGTTGGTGTCAGTGGGGCTTAAGAGCTAGGAAGTGAATAAGGATAGTAAGGATTCACGGAAACATTTTGATAACTAGGTTGAGAAAAAACTTTTCCTAGCATCGACTTATGCAGATAGGGATATGCATATGGCATGCTTGTACCTTCATAAGAGTTGACACATGAAGAATCTAGAGGGGGATAGGTGTAAGTAGAACTAGTCGCTTGGGGTTAAACATAACTCATGAGAGTTTGAGGAAATGGTGATGGTTGAGGGTGGGAAAGATATCTAATGATATCATCACCAACATGAAATTCTATCAGTGAATTTGCAGGACTGGCCCGAGGCACATCAAGGAGGAAAATATGAACATAACCTAAATTGGCATATATTAGGTTATGTTTTAAGGCTATCTAAAGAGCTTCTTCCTTATTCTGAGGGATGTGGGAGGTTACATATTTACCTATAGAGGCCCAAAGAGTTCCTAAAAACCAATCCATATATACATGGTCTTCAAACTCAGGGGCTCTACACATGCTCCTTCTTCTGCACCATTCTTGAACATGCTCAGAAAGGTGAGTGGAAACATTTTGACAACAAGAGGTCAAAATTTTCGTACTTTTGACATATCAAAGAGGTAACTAGAAATATTAAAGAAAATATTTGGAAAGAGTCACAAAGGTAGAATGAGAGGCATGATTTTGGTTCAAATACCATTTGGAAATAGCTCTAGTTAGGGTACGTTGGAAGAGATGAAGATGAATGGAGTCTTTTATAATGGAATTTCATGAACATCATTTGTGAAAAGAGTAAACTTGATTGGTGGGGACATCTCCATGACTACCTTCAAACTTGTGAATATTGGAAGGAAGGTTGGTGGGCATGGGAGGAAAATTTGGATTACGGAGAAGATGATTGTTGATAAGATTCTTGAAAATAGGGAGGCTCAAACTAACCATACAAGGAAGCAAGGGTGGATTAGTGGCCATATCTAAATAGATTCTTCCCATGGGGCTACCTTGGTTAATAAATTGGTTACTACATGGGTTTCCACCACCCAAATTAGTTTATGACATGGTGGCAGGGTGGGGTTTGTAATATGTAGAATGACAGGAAGAACTAGAAGAATAAGAAGAACTAGAGTCAGTATGGGGACTCAATGGAGGACTATGATGGTGGTCTAGGTACAATCGGGAGTGTTAATCTCTGAAGCTGTGAGATTATATCTTCTACTGCTGTTTGCAGGTGTAATTGTTGGTTCAATGGGCTCTCTTTCATCCACTGACAGCTTTAGAGCTTCCCCTAAGCTAGCAAACCCCTCCAAAAGTTGTGGAGTTCCGGTAAACTTCCACTAGACTAGACCCAACAGTAACACAAACCATACTTTAATAAAATTTGCAATTCTCCCTTATAAAGCTTCGATGCACATTTCCATGGTTGATCTATTCAAGATCCAAAGGTCACAATGCTCCTCGACTTCGAACCCGCTCCACGTCTGTCAGTGATCGATCTCGCTCCACCAGATCCAATGGCTCACACACATATCAGCCGGCTAACTTGCGCACTTTAAACATGCCCGATAAGTAGTTTCTCTCTCTCCTCTCTGCTACGTGTCACAATGTGTATGGAATCGGAACCAATCGGAAAAATACCGCTTACATCCTTTCTTCTGCCCGAAATCCACTTGTGGGTTTCTCCAACCCGCTTTGGCTCATTAACTATCAGTTAAATTCTTCGCCCGAACACCATTGATCTGTCTTGACCAAGATCTAACAGTCCAAATTAAATCATCACACGATGCGTCCTTGGTCTTCCTCTGCTAATCTTGACCATCCGTTCCACACTCAGAATTCACGAGAAACTCAGTTAAAAAGAAAACACGGAATTTAACACAGTCAACACAATTTCATTCCATCTCACATAATACCAATTAACCCTTGAATTTCACAATAGACACAAATGTTTCGAAGGAGATTATCCTTTGGGATTTGACAAGGAATTTCTCATCCACATACATAGAAACTAAATTTTCCCAATTTACTGAATTTTCTCCAGGAAAACCAAATTTCTTCAACAGTCAAAATCCCTTTACAATAGTGTGAAAATTACATATGTATTGGTTCATCCTAACAACCATATCCTAATTCAAAGGCTAAAATTTATTAACCCTATTTGTCCTACAAGGCATTCTCCTCGAGAATCTCCACTACAGCTAACTAACTAAAACTTATTACATCATGATAAAATCCTATATTCTAGCTATATGTTTAACAAGAAAAACATGGAAATTGATGGATAAATGATCCCACTCCTTTGCTTGTAATATTTTTTTGTATTTTTGGAATAATTCTTCGAATTTGTCTTCAAGCCTTATGCTCCTGCATCAAACTCTTGAGGACAAAATTCTTCATGGCTTCCTGTCCATGAGCTCTTCTACAGAACTGCCCAATTTTTGTAGCATGTTTTTATGTTACCCAAGTAGCTTAACCAATTGGTTGATCCTTCGATTTGACCAAATACTGAAAGTACTCCTATCCTCTGGTTTTCTTGAACACTTTAGTCTTTCTTGTAGAAAATAATTTCTGGATGTAATTCCTTTGCTGTAGGTAACTATTTTACCCAGTCAATTTCCTGCGTCTCTTGGTCTGCTTCTGTATCATTTGAAATTTCACCTTCATACTTGTACAAATCAGCAGCATTGAAAATTGGAGATATTCCAACATCAGGGGGCAATTCAATTTCATATGCATATTCAAAAATTTCCTTAATACTCTGCATGGTCCAATTTTCTTGAACTTCATTTTTTTATACTCCCTCTTTGGAAATCGTTCCTTCCTTAGGTGTGCTAAAACAAAAACCCCAACTTCAAAGTTCACTTCTCTTCTTCTCATGTCTACTCTATTTTTGTACTTGATGTTGCTATCCAGTAGCTGTTGTTTCACTTGTTCATGTATTGCTTGTATTTCTGAAGAAAAATCTTATCCCTCTGCACTTCTCATCTAATCTTTTCCCATGTTTATTAACTCAGACACTCCTCTTGGATGCATTCCATAAACTATATGGAATGGACTCTGCCTTGTACTCTTGTTAGGTGAGTCATTATATGGATATTCAGCTTGTGCCAATACTTGATCCCACTGCTTTGGATTTTCTGAAGTAAGACTCCTTAAAAGATTACGTAAACTCTCGTTCACAACTTCATTTTGTCCATTAGTTTGTGGATGATAGGAAGAACTAAAACTTAGTTTAGTTCCCAACTTTTTGCATAGTGTCCTCGAGAAATTTCCAACAAATTTGGAATTCCCGTCTAAGACAATGCGCTTAGGCAATCCATGAAATCTTACAATCTCCTTGAAAAACAAATTAGCAATGTGAGTAGCATCACTAGTTTTATAACATGGAATAAAATGTGCCATTTTTGAAAATCTGTCCATTACAACAAAAATTGAATCATTTCCTATTTGAGTCTTTGGTAAGCCCAAAACAAAATCCATACTCTCGAAATCCAAAGGCCTATCTGGAATTGGTAATGGAACATACAAACCTGTGTTTTGGATTCTTCCCTTTGCATATTGACAAAATTTGCGTGTTTTCACATACTTTTCCACTTTAGACCTCATTTACAACTAGAAATAAAATCTGTTCAACTGTTCATAAGTCTTATCTATACCAAAATTTCCTGCAAGTCCACCACTATGTTTCTCTTTGATTAAGTTCTCCCTCATAGAACAAATTGGTATGCACAGCTGGTTTCTCTTAAACAACAATCCATCTTGTAAGAAATAATACAACCATTTATTCCTATCCATAAAAACAAGATTCTTACAAGCTTCAAATGCCTCTTTAAAATCTAAATCTATCTCATACAATTCTTTAAGAAAATCAAAACCCAACACTTGAATTTCATTCTCTTGAAATAATGTATTTCTCCTACTTAAAGCATTTGCAAATTTTTTTGATTGACCATTTATATGCTTCAAGACAAAATGGAAACGTTGAAGATACTCTACCCATTTGGCATGTTTTTGGTTAAGCTTAGGCTACTGCATAACATACTGCAATGCATGGTTACCTGAATAAAGTATGAACTCTTTTGACATTAGATAATATCTCGACTTCTTGAATGACTGCACAACTGCATAAAACTCTTTATCATAAGAAGAATTTTTATTCTTTCAATCATTTATATTTTCACTAAAATAAGCTATAGGTCTATCTTCTTTACTTAAAACACCTCCAATAGCTTCTCCACTGGCATCAAATTTCATGTGGAAAGGTTTACTAAAATCAGGTAGAATCAAAATAGGTTTTTTAGTGATCTTCTTCTTCAACAACTGAAAAATATTTTTTTCTTCAGTAGTCCATATAAATGGTTGTTTATCCTTCTTTATAGTCTCAACAATAGGAGCATTGATCTTACTAAAATTCTTTATGAATTTCCTATAAAAACTGGAAAGACCATGAAAACTTCTTACCTCAAATATACTTTTAGGCAAAGGCCACTCCATGATTGCCTTGATCTTCTCTGGATCCATATTCAACCCTTCAGAAGAAAAAAAAAGCCAAATACACTAATTCCTCTTTCATTAATGAACATTTCTTCAAATTCAGCAATAATTTCTCTTGTTCTAACCTTTGCAATACATAATTCAGATGTCTCATGTGCTCCTCCTTAGACCTGTTGTAAACTAATATATCGTCCAGATATACTATTAAAAATTTATCAATAAACATACTTGGTGCATTTGACAACCCAAAATGCATTACTCTCCATTCATAAAATCCTTCATTTGTCTTAAAATTAGTTTTCCACTCATCCCCTTCTCTTATCCTTATCTGATGATACCCACTCTTAAGATCTAGTTTTGTAAAATACTTTGCTCCACTCAAAGAATCCATCAAGTCTTCAATTCTAGGTAAGGGAAATCTGTACCTGATTGTGATTTTATTGATGGCTCTTGAATTAGGACACATTCTCTAGCCTCCATCTTTCTTTGGACTCAACAGTGTTGGTACTACACAAGAACTCAAACGTTCTCTGATCAGTCTTTTGTCAAGCAGTTCCTGAACCTGCTTTCTAACCTCTTCATTTTCCATGGGATCCATTCTGTAAGCTACCTTTTTTGTAGATTTACTCCACGAAACAAATCTATATGATGGCTAATTCTTCTAATGGGTGGTAACTCATTAGGAAAATCATCAACAATGATATCACAATAGTTGTACAACATTTCTTGAATTTCAACAGGTAAATCAGAAACTTAGTAGAAGTCATTATTACCTTGGTCTTGCAAATTACAACAAAATTTACCTCATTTTCTTCAATCTGCTGTAAGTATTCCTTTCCTCCTAGTAATAGACTTTTTGGATCAGTTTTCTTTCTTGATGCATCCTCTTCTTCCATAGGCAGAAATGTATGATTGACACCATCTTTACCAAACTTGTAGGTGTTTCTTTTCCCATCATGCATAACTCCTTTGTCATATTGCCAAGGTCTCCCAAGCAATATGTTACACACATCCATGTGCATCACATCACATACAATTTTATCCTTATATTTTCCCAACTGCAACTCCACTTCACACTGTTCTTTCACTAACTACTGATGTCCCTTTTGTAACCATGATACCTTGTAATTTTTTGGATGTTTCATTGTCTTCAAATTCAATTTCCCCACCACTTGTGTAAAGAGCAAATTATCAGTGCTGCCACTATCAATGATCATCTGACAGCATTTCCTTTGAACCTTACACATTGTTCTAAACAAAGTCTTTCTTTTTGATGGTTCAAATATCTCCTTTTCTAGCTTGAGAAAAAATTTATTAACTACCAAAGATTCTCCTCCCTCTGGTACATTTTCTTCTTCTATCACTCCTGCTGCTTCTTCCTCAACTTAAGAAATGATTGCATTCCTCTGACTTGTTCCTACATTCTCCAGGCACTCAAAAGCTTTGTGTCCTAGTTTGTTACATCTGTAAGATCTTACTTCTCTTCCTCTTCCTTTTCCTCCTCTTCCTCTGGAAAAACTCCCTCTGCCACCTGCATCACCTCCTGTGGTCCCATGCTTGGTTGAGTTGTTGCTAGTTCCATCTCTAGGGTATGTAGATCTTCGTCTACTACCTTGACTTCCTTTTCCTTGAAAAGTACCTCTTCCTCTGGAAGACTGCTTCCTTACGGGTTTTTCTTCAACCTTCAGTACCACCTGATAAGCGTCTTCTACTATTTTAGGAGACAGTATACCTATCTCATCTTGAATGTCCATCATAAGACCATTCACACATCTAGCCACCTTCTCATCTGTATCCTAAGTTTTTCCAACTCTTATGCTTACCTTATATAATTCCTCTGTATACTCTCTCACTGTCATAGACCTCTATCTAAGATTTTGCATCTGTATGAACAAGGTTTGTTGATAATTACTTGGTAGAAACTTACCTCTTAGCTTTGCTACCATCCTATTCCAATTTCTAGTTGGTTGCTTGCCAAGACTCTTTCTTTTGCCTGCACTCCATCCCACCAAAGTGATGCATGTCCTTTTAGCTTGGTGACAACAAACTTTACTTTCTTCTCATCTTCTGTTTCTTCATAATCAAGAATTTCTCCATGCCATTAATCCAATCTATCAAATCTTCTGAATTCAATCCTCCTCCATATATTGAAACCTCAGTGTTTGGCCTAGATATGGATCTCAACATTGATTCTCATCTCAGGAGTAACTGCTATAGTTTCCTCCTCTTCTTCAGTTTCAACCTCGGGCTCACTAACATCTCCATCATCTATATTTCTCCCTACTATTAATGCTTCTAATCTAGCCTGCATCTGTTTCATAGCTTCCATCACCTTAGCATTTGCAACTATTCATCCTCTTCTACCATGTCCTCTTCCTCTTCCAACTCTAAAAGCCATATTGGATTTCCTTCTCTTGCTTCTGAGATTCAATTCAGTTTCAACATGTTTCTCTGATACCACTAATGTTGGTACTCTTCGTACATGCAGGAGTGTTAATCTCCCAAGCTGTGAGATTATATGTTCTACTTTTGTTTGCAGGAGTAATTGTTGGTTCAATGGGCTCCCTGTCATCCACTGATAAATTTAGAGCTTCCCCTAAGCTAGCAAAGCCCTCCAAAAGTCGCGGAGTTCCTCTAAACTACCACTAGACTGGACCACAATCTGCCCTTCTAAAGCTTCGACGCACTTTTTCACCATTTATCTATTCAAGATTCAATGGTCACAATGCTCCTCGACCTCGAACCTACTCCACATCTGCCAATCGTTGATCTCGCTCCACCAAATCCAACGGCTCACATGCATATAAATTGTCTAACTTGTGCACTTTAAACCTACTTGATGAGCGGTTTCTTTGTCTCTCCTCTCTGCTACGTGTCATGATGTGCATGGAGTTGGAGCCAATCGAAAAAATACCGCTTACAGCCTTTTTTTCACTCGAAATCCACTTGTGGGTTTCTCCAACCCGCTTTGGCTCATTAACTATCGGTTAACTTCTTCGCCCGAATGTCGTTGATCTGTCTCGACTGAGATCTAACATTCACGCGCTGCATCCCTGGTCTTCCTCCACTGATCTCGACCATCTGCTCCACACTCAAAATTCACGAGAAACTCAGTTGAAAAGAAAAAACAACGCAATTTCATTCCATCTCACAGAATACCAATTAACCCTCGAATTTCGCAATAAACACAGAGGTTTCGAAGGAGATTATCCTTCAGGATTTGATAGGGAACTTCTCATCCACATACACAGAAATAAATTTTCCCAATTTACTGAATTCTCTCCACGAAAAGCAAATTTCTTCAACAATCAAAATCCCTTTACAATAATGTGAAAATTACAGAAGTATTGGTTCATCCTAACAAACAGATCCTAATTCAAATGCGAAAATTTATTAACCCTATCGGTCCTGCAAGGAATTCTCCTCGAGAATCTCCACTACAGCTAACTAAATAAAAATTATTACATCATGATCAAATTCTATATTCTAACTCTATGTTTAACTAGAAAAACATGGAAATTGATGGCTAAAGGATCCCACTCCTTTGCTTGTAATATTTTTGTGTATCTTTGGAATATTTCTTCAAATTTGTTTTCAAGCCTTATGCTCCTTCATCGGACTAGGAGGATAGGTTCAAGCTTGACAAGAGGGTGTAAGATGTTCTAAATGAAACTATGAGTGAAGCCACAAAGTCTCCATGATAGATAACTAGGGGGTGCAATGGTGTCAAGACAAAGATAACTCAATGGAACACAAGGTGATAATATAATAAAACATTAAAAAACAACAAGAAATCACCTAGTGCTATTATTCCAAGTGTAAATAACTCTAATGATATGCTAATCTAATTGAAGAAAACATTTCATATCAAAGAAAACATGACCTCTATCCTAAAGGTGATCTACATCCTCAAACAAGTCCTAATTCTAATGTTTCATATGGCGTTCCAAGAGACTTGTTACTTGAAGAAATTTGATTCCTGCAAGCAGATATTTCGATAGCAAGGTGAGGTGGAGGACCAACTGCTTGCCCAAATTCAGTCCTATAGGGTGGTCATCAATGGTGTATGTATGAATTGAAATTTCACTTATAATAATAAAATCAAAGGCAACATGCTTTCATGCATATGTTGTTAATACCTAATATTTTCCACTAACATTACCTTTTTCCAAAGGGGGAAGATGAAGCTTGAGCTTCTTGGTGATCAACCATTGCAGAAAATTCCCTCTCATGAGATGGGTAGCCTTGAGGAGAATTGCTCACATTGTGATCTAGCTGAGACACCTTTGGATTGGGTTTCTATTGCACTTCAGCTTTTGACTATGGGATGGTGAAGGATTTTAAGCTCCCTAATATCTCAAATTTCTATGTCTCCATGTAAGAAATCAATGGGTGTTCTTGGAATCCTATCCCATTGGTCCTACACCTAACTACAAATATTGTTTTGGCGCTGATTCCCAAGCGGTTTTATTTTATCTGAGTTAATTTATTAAGGTGTATTTTTTCAGGTCTTGGCTTGGCGGTGTTAACCAAGATCACATTTTCATATGGTGTGAATTTGTGACAAATGTGTCAAGTGGATGAGTTAATTGAGCATTTTTTAATCATGCCAATGCTGCTGAAAATAAAGTGCATAAATTTTAAATAATATTGAAAATGGACTATAAATAGCAAAAAACTCAAGCACAAAACCCCCCACCCAAGAAGGTTATCAAGTAGAAAAGGAAAATATGGAAAATAAGCAACTCAAGGACACACAAAATGGCCAAAAAATATAAATTCTAATGGACTAGGATCTCAGGGAAAAGGTCTGCTGAAAATGGACCAAAAAGCCAACAAAAAAAGAGGTGAAAATGCTGGAAAAAGATAGGAAAGGATCTCCAACAACAAGGATACACAAGGGGATGTTGAGAGGGAAAGAAAAAAATATTCTACAGGGAACTAAGTGTTTTCAAAGCATGTCTAAACATACTACAAAACAATGGAAAAAACATTGAAAAACAATGGTTGAAAATGCTGCACACTAGACTCCTCAACTCAACAATTATCTTCCTAAATGATGGAGGTGTATTCTTAATACTAGGGGGATATTTACTTCCTCAATGAGAAACTAATAAGTGGATCCAATCCTAGAGGTGACTCATTAAATAACATAAGCCTTTCCTAGAACACACGCAACAATCTTGGAAAAAACTGGAAAATTAGATAGAAAAAAAATATGAAAAGTTGCAGATTACAAAAACTAACCTGAAAAGTGCATTGGGAACAACTTATGGGCTAAAAAGTGTGCGAGGTGTACTTTTTGCACCAAAAATTGCATAATTTCCTACTTCGCTTGCTAGGAATATTTGACTTAGATTAGTTTGTCTCTTGCTAGATTGGTAACTTTAACCCGCAGGAAGATGCAAACAACGAAGATAAATGAAACATTTTCCAAAAGATAAAAGAAATCTAAAAATTGAAATTAAGAGGAATAAAAATTCTGAAGAAACACTGAAAATTACTGAACCAGTAGTCACCAAGGTTCGGAATTACTACACCAGTGGAGTTGTAATTTGTTTAAATGAAAATTCTTACTATGTGTAGCAAAAATTCTTCAATTAAGTCACTTGTGATTAGTGACCCTAACAACAGAATATGGTTATCTATGCTTCAAATCTACAATAAGAGACAAAGAAAACCTTGCAAGAAAAAAATCTTGCAAACCGAAATATATAACAACAAGAAATTAAAGTGAAATAACCTAATGAGGACTTAATCAAATAATTTTATTAAAACACCTGGTGAAGAGGAATTATAGCATGGGTCCATAATTCCCCCTCTATGGAATGGGTCCTTCTCTTGTCGTTGGGTTTCAGTTGTGTGTTTCTATCTCAACTTGCAATGGGAAGAAAAAAAAGATGTTAAGTCCCTATAATACTAGTGATTCCCCCATTACAATTGTCATTGTAACCCTATTGTCCTCATATTTTTATCAGTGTGCCCCATAGAAACCCACTATTTTTATTGTTGTGTGCTTATGATATTACGGTTATGTCGACTTGATTATATTGTGACCCCGTAGACTCCTATATATACAAGGGAGGTTTAATCATTTGTGTCATCCAAGAATTATTCATTTGTGTAATGTAAAGGAGGTTTCATCCTCAAAGAGGCTGAATTCTAAGGTGTGGATATATCTTTTCTATATTTTTGTGAGCTAGTTTCATAACATTTTGTATTAGAGCTTTTCATTCTAGGGTTTTGCTACTCCAAATAGGTCATCATGGAATTTTCACTATAACTTGCTTTTTGTAATGTCTCACAAGCTAAAAAAAAAAACCATTTGAGCCGAAATAGTTTTGAACTTCGGGTCCAAATTTCAGAACTTGTCTCGCTATATTTTCGGAGATATGATCTGAGGAAGTTAGGGTTTCTGCAGACTCCCAAATTACATTCCCAATAGGTGACCTGGGGAAAATTGTAATAACTTTTGTTCTGAGCATCAGATTGAAATTTCTTCAGAAGTTTCAGAAAGAGAATGGCCTATAGCTTTCTGTGTATCAGTTTTAGGTACTAAAGTCAAAACAATGATACGTGGCACTTCGTACAAATTCGATCTACTAAACTAGTCTATAATCAGGTCATCGTGGGAGATTTGGCATAACTCTTCCTTGGAGAATCCAATATTGATCATACTTGCGGGGTTAGAAAGAGGACTCAAAGTGATTTTAGATGTTCAAGATCTGTAGTTACAGAGATACAACAGATTCAATATCTAGCTCTTACGAAGTGAAAAAAAACCTATATAGTTTGTTTTAACTTTTGCATAAGATTGGTTTGAAAAATTATTTTGAAGGGGTTTAAAGGTAATAGTGAAGAATTATTAGCATTATTTGATGCCCTGAAGAAAGAAAATGGAAACACCTAGTAAGCAACCCGAAAGCTCTAGCATGACTCGTGAAGAAGAGAAAGAAATGAAACATGATATATCAAAAGTAAAAGTCCAAGTACAACAAATTTCACTCTCACAAAAGGCAAGTGAAGCCAAGATGAATGATGTGGAAGCTAATATGGATAGCATGGAAGCTAAGATGAATGGCATGGATACTAGATGAATGGCATGGACGCTAAGATGGAAGAATTGAAAATAAATTTGAATAAGTTTCTACAAGAAATGGTTACTAATGGTGAAAGGGTAGTAAAGGAAACTCATGATGAGAACACAAGAAATCTTAATCATGATTTCATAGACTCTAATGTTGGATTGAAGACCCACCATGTTCGAAAAATCGATATGAGGAAGTTTGATGACAAGGATCCCGGAACATGGACACTACAGATGGAGAAATTTTTCGATCTCCATAATGTGCAAAACACACAAAAGGTACACATTGCAACTTTATATTTGCAAACAAATCAGTTTGTATGGTATTGATGGGTTTGCTCTCATAAAAAAATTCTCACTTGGGAAATTTTTACAGAAGAAATGATAGCACATTATGAGGATACAAAAAGGAACACCTTTTTTATCCAATTGATAAATCTCAAACAAAAGGGTTCAATGATAAAGCACATTGAGGACTTCCAAAAATTGAACATAAGGGTAAAATATATTCTAGAGGAGCATAGGATCGATGTGTTCATATGGACTTTAAACGATAATATCCTACATGAGGATCTCCTTTGGGAACCTGATTCATTGGATAAGGCATTCAGGTTAGCAAGAAAAATGGAAAGCAAAATTATGGCAACCAGGAAGCTTACCACTCACAAATATAAAGATGGAAGTGTTGTTGCCCTAGGCTTCCACAACCTACAAGGTCCTACAACAATTGGAAGAAAAAAGAGAAAAAAGGGATTTGTTAGAGTTATGATAGAAAATACACTAAAGGTCATAAGTGTGCTGAGAAGAAATTATTCTACATAGATTGCGAAGAGGAGGAAGAAAAGGAACAAGAAATGTCAAAAGAAGAGGATATACTCCTGGAAAACCCCTAGATAAAGAAGAAATGAATCCAACCATATCCTATAATGCATTGGCTGGAATTACCACTCCTAAAACTATCAAGATAGAAGGACATATCAAGAAGAAAAAGGTAATAATGTTCATTGATTCAGGAAGTAACCATAATTTTATTCATTGTAAGGTAACCAAGGAATTGAATTGCTTCCTATATGCAACACCAAAGTGTCAAGTGATGGTTGATATTAGAGGAACCATAAATTTCTTTAGAAATTTCCATAATATCAAGCTATCCATGGGAGAATATGTATTGAATAGCCCAATTCTTTCCATTCCAATGGGTGGTGCTAATGTTGTACTAGGAGTCCAATGGCTACAATCCTTGGGTACAATAGCTTTTAATTTTTAAGAATTTTTCATGAAATTTTGTGCGAAAGGAAAGGAAGTTTAATTAAGGGGTATTGTAGGGAAACCAAGAAAGATAACCATCTCTAACGGTATGACAAAACCTCTAAAGAAGGAAGAATGAGGCATAATTGCACAATTATGTTTGCTAGAGGTTCCCACATAGAAATCATGTATTTCTCCAGATCTCCAAAAAGCCTTGGACAAACATTCCAAGGCATTTGAGATTCCCAAAGGCCTCCCACATATTCGTGATCATGATCATGTTATTCATTTGATAATAGGAAGTATTCCTCCAAACATCAAACCGTACAGATTTGCCTATGCCCAAATGAGTGACATTGAATGTATGGCTGCAGAAATGCTAGAGGCTTGTATAATTCAACCTAGTCAAAGTTATTTCTCTGCTCAAGTAGTATTGTTGCACAAGAAGGATGGATCATGGAGCATGTGTCCGGATTATAGGGAGCTCAACAAGCTCACTATTAAAGATAAATTTCCCATTCCTGTCATCGATGAATTATTGGATGAATTGCATGAATCAAATTACTTTACCACGTTGGATCTTCGTTTAGGATATCATCAAATTAGAATGATGATTGAAGACATTCTAAAAACAAAATTTATATCTCATGAGGGTCATTATGAATTTTTGGTCATGCCTTTTGGCCTTACCAATGCACCTTCTACATTACAATGTTTAATGAATTCCATTTTCAAACCCTTCCTTAGAAATTTTGTGTTAGTATTTTTTTGATGATATACTAATTTTCAACAAGTCTTTGAAGGATCATGTTCAACATGTTGATAGGGAGCTCAAACTATTCGAGGAGAAACAATTATACTCAAAAATCCCCAAACGTTTCTTTGGAGTACCAGAGGTGGAATATTTGGGTCATATGGAATCTCATGAAGGTGTTAAGGTAGATCCTAGAAAAATTAAAGCCATTTGGAAAATCCGCACATCCATAAAGCATCTGTGAGGATTTCTCGAGTTGACATGGTATTATCGCAATTTTGTTAGGAATTATGAGAGAATAGTAGCACCTCTAATAACATTATTGAAGAAAGATGCATTTTCATGGACTCTAGAAGCAATAAAGGCCTTCGAACATCTTAAAGAGGCAATGTGCCAAGCACCAGTCTTAGCTATGCCAGACTTCACAAAAAACTTTATTGTGGAATGTGGTGCTTCAGGAAATGGAATTGGTGTTGTTTTAATGCAAGATGAAAGACCCATTGCTTTTGAAATCTGTCCAATCAAAGGAAAGTATTTACATAAAGCTATTTATGAGAAGGAAATGTTGGCAATACTACATGCACTTAAGAAATGGCAAACCTACCTAACGAGAAGACAGTTCAAGGTAAAAACGGATCATGATGGTCTTAAATACTTTTTAGAACAAACTTATCCTTTGAATGGAAACAAAAATGGGTCGCAAAGTTGTTGGGTTATGACTTTGAAATCATCTACAAAGAGGGAAGAAAAATGTTGTGACAGATGCACTCTCAAGAAAGGATGAGGAAGTTGAAACATTGTTTTGCACCACTTATATTATCCAACCAGATTGGATAAAAGAAGCAAGGGATGAATGGAATAATGATGAAGAAGATTGGGCACTCATGCAAAAGCTACAACAAGATCCCAGTAAATCTGATACATTTAGTTGTAAAAATGATTCGTTATGGTACAAAGATCGCTTATATCTATGTAAGAATTCCCAACTCAAACAAAATATTCTTATAGAATTGTACACTTCTCTGTTAGGAGGGTACTTAGGATTTTTAAAAACATACAACAGGGTTAAGGAGGAATATTTTTGGGATGGCCTTAAATTGGATATTCAAATGTTTGTGGCGGAATGTTTGGTTTTCCAAAAAATAAAGTTGAAACAATGAAGACACTAGGTCTATTACAACCTTTATCCATTCCACGACAAAATCGGGAGGAGGTTTCAATGGATTTTATCACAGGTTTACCCAAGTCTGAAAGAAAAGGTGTCACCATGGTGGTAGTTGACAAACTTACCAAGTATGCACACTTTTGTGCATTATCGCATCCATTTAAATACAGTATAGTTTCTATTACATTTATGGAAACAATTCAAAAGCTACACGGAAACCCAAAGATTATTGTAAGCGACAAAGATCCCATTTTCACTAGAAATTTTTGGACATAATTATTTTCTTGTATTGGTACTCAGTTAGCTCATAGCTCATCTTATCATCGTCAATCTGATGGGGAAAATGAGATAGTAAACAAATGTTTGGAAGAATATCTCCATTGTTTTGTATTTGATAAACATACATAATGGGTCAAATGGTTTCTGCTAGCTGAATGGTGATATGACACTTCATTCCATATTGCAGCAAAATTGACCCCATTTATGGCACTTTATGGATATCATCCACCATCCATCACATCATATTTAAGAGAAAATTCTAAGGTACAAGCAGCGGAACATCACATCGAGCATCAAAAACAAGTTCTACAACTCTTAAAGGATAACCTCACATTGGTGCAGAATAGAATGAAACAACATGCAGATCAACATCGTAGCGAAAGAAGTTTTGATGTAGGTGACTGGGTATTCCTGCAACTACAACCATATAAACAAATGTCCCTCAAGAAAGATAAGAATGCTTATAAATTATCACCAAATTATTATGGTCTGTACAAGGTGTTGCAAAATATTAATACTATGGCATACAAATTGGAGGTTCATGCAACTTCCTAAATGCACCCATTTTTCCATGTTTTATGTTTAAAGAAGGTTATAGGTGAAAAGCTCCTAGTTCAAACAATATTGCCAGAACTTGACAAGGAAGGAAAAATCATATTGGAACTGGAAGCAGTCACAGAAACAAGAACTTGACAGCTATGTAATCAATCAATTTCAGAGTATCTCATCAAGTGGAAGAACTTATCCATTGAAGATTCCACATGGGAGGATGAGAATTTTATACATAAGAATCTATAACTACTCAATCATTGAGTTAAATGCTTTTCATAAGGAGAGGGGCATGTTAGGTCCCTATAATACTAGTAATTCCCTTATTACTATTGTCATTTTAGCCCTTGTTGTTATTATTGTGCCCCTATTGTCTCCATATTGTTATTAGTGTGCCCCGTAGAAACCCACTATTCTTATTGTTGTGCCCTTACGCTATTATGATTATGTCAGCTTGATTATATTGTGACCCCTTAGATTCCTATATATAGAAGGGAGGTTTAGTCATTTGTATCATTCCATAATTGCTCATTTGTGTAATGTAAAGGAGGTTTCCCCCTCGAAGAGGTTGAATTCTAAGGAATTGATAAATATTTTCTATCTTTTTGTGACTTGGTTTCATAACAAAAGATGACTTGAACTCAAGTGGGAGTTCAAATCTAATGAGATGATACTAGTGACAATGAAAATAGTCATAGTGAAGAATGAATAGAAAACCCTCTATTTATAAAACAATATTGAGCCAAATTTGGAAATAGAAAATAATAAAATATTATTGACTGAATCAAAATATTTCGATTGAGGTATAGAAATTAAGGTGTGATGTCTAGTTTGGACTTCACATCAGGGATATCCCCTTGTTGGGTTGTGTTATAATCTTTCCACGACTAGCCCACATAGTTAACCAGGGGCTTATAGGCGGGGCAGAGCCTTCCTTCGTTGCAGCGATTGTGTAACAAGGGGGGGGGGGGGGGTTCAAAAGGGGTTTGAGGCATACCCGTAACCCCACTTTATGGGGTCCGGAGCAGCGCCCAGTAAAATTTTGGTTTTGGACCCTATGTTAGGATGTGTGGACCCACCTATGATTTTGTGCATGATTTTCGTACATGTTTTTGGATGCGATGGTTTTCGGTCCATGGTAGTGGATGCGATGGTTTTTGGTCCATGGTATTGGATGCTTCAGCATGTATAAATATGTATTATAACATTGAAAGGAAAATAATGGAGAATCATGTCAGTAGTCCTGGTTTTGGGATCCAGGAGAAATTTTTGTGTATATGTGTTATGCTCTCGCATTGTTTATTTTCTGTGTTTTAGAATTTATATGCAGGTAATTTTTGTATGGGGTTAAAACCTACATTTGGTATCAGAGCTGTTTTGGCTTCAAGTAGACGCCTTTATTGCGGAGGGGTTTTTCTCAACCCTGTGATAGACCCTGTTCAGTGGGAGATCTGCGAGATTGATTCTGGTGGTCAAAGAAGTTCGTGAGCAGTGGAAAGATAGAGATCAAGAAATTTAATGGTCAGAGTTTTGAGTTGTGGAAACTCAATATGGACGATCTATTGGTGGATAAAGATCAATGGATTGGGTAGATCCAGGTACTAAACCAACGGGAGTGTTAGATGAAGAATGGAAGAAGTTGGATCGGAAGGAAAAGAGCACAATACGATTGTGTGTCTCAGATTTAGTATTGTTGAATGTATTAGGGGAAGCTACGGCGAAGGCTTTGTGGGACAAGTTAGGGACTTTATACCAATCTAAGTCTCTCGTGAATAAAATTTTCTTGCAAAAAATGTTGTATAACCTGGGGTGAAAGATGGAAACTCGGTGACAGAGCATCTGAACGCATTTAATACTTTGGTAAGTCAGTTAGCATCTGTTGATATTAAAATTTCAGATGAAGATAAGTGCATCAGTTTATTGTGTTCTCTACCATATTCGTGGGATAGTCTGGTTATTGCAATAGGTAGCAATGCAATTTCCTTGCAATTTGATGAAATAGTCTCAGCCTTGCTAACAGAGGAGATGAGACAAAAAAATATGGAGCCAGAATAGTGATGCCTTGTCTGTACGAGGAGGTCCAAGAACAAAAACAAAAATAAGTCATCGTGTGGGAGACCTAAATCTAGAGGGAGATCTAAATCTCCAAGAAAACTTGTAAGCTGGTGTGCTAGAAATGCGAAAAGGAAGGGCACTCCAAAAGGGACTGTAAATCTAAAGCTCCTGGTAAAGGAAAGGGATCTGATGATAATCCTTCTGTAGAGGGGAAAACAAACTCAGATGAAGATGGGGATGTGTACTTGGCTTCTTCAAGTACACATGTAGATCATGAGGCATTGTTGATTGACTCAGGTGCATCCTTTCACTTCAATCCCCATAGAGAGTGGTTCTGCGAGTATGAGAAATATGATGGTGGTGATGTATCTTTTGGGGATGATAGGAAGGCTAGAATCATTGGTCACAAAAAATTAAAGTTGAAGTTGCAAGGTGGAAGGGTTAGAACACTTTTGGATGTTTTGCATATTCCTGCATTGGCCAGAAATCTAATTTCTTTAAGTAAGTTGGATGATGCAGGTGTAAAGATAGTGTTCGAGAAAGATCCCTGCAAGATGGTTCGAGGAGCATTGGTATTGAAGTGGGGAGTTTGAATTGGAACTCTGTACAAGCTGCAAGGTAGCACTATTATTGATGGGTGCAATAGTTCTATGGTTCTTGAAAGTGGAGCTGAAAATGTAGTGGTCTCTGGAGAGAAGACCATGCTGTGGCATCAAAGGCTTGGAAATATTGGAGAGAATGGCCTTCAAATACTTCATGGTAAAGGTATGGTAGAAGGTATGAGTAATAGCTCTCTAGATTTTTATTTTTGTGAAAATTGTGTATATGTGAAGCAGAATCAGGTGAGTTTCCCCTCTAATAGTAAGAGGGCAAAACATATATTAGAACGTGTGCACAGTGATGTGTTTGGAACTATGAAGGTTCCATCACTGGGTAAGTCTATGTACTATGTATCATTTATAGATGACTTCTCAAGGAATACATGGATATACTTCCTTAAGAAGAAATCTGAAGTCTTTAACAGGTTTAAACAATTTAAGGCTCTAGTGGAGAACTAGATAGAGAAGAAGATAAAGGTGCTAAGGACAGATAACAGTGGAGAGTTTTGCAGTAAGTAATTTGAAGAGTTCTGCAAGAAGTTTTGTATAGCATGGCAGAGGACTACTCCATATACACCTCAACAAAATGGAGTTGCAAAAAGAATGAACAAAAATTTGATGGAAAGGGCAAGAAGCATGCTCAATGGTGCAAGGTTAGGATAGGAATTCTGGGCAGAGGCGGTGGATGTAGGATTTAACCCCGTATAGAAATTACCTGCATACGAATTCTAAAACATAAAAAATAAACAATGCGAGAGCATAACACATAAAACACATATACACAAAGATTTCCCTTGGATCCCAAAACCGAGACTACCAACTTGAGTTTTCATTATGTTCCTTTCAATGTTATAATACATATTTATACATGCTAAAGCATCCAATAACATGGATCGAAAACCATCACGTCCAATACCATGGACCGAAAACCATCGCGTCCAAAAAACATGTGTGAAAATCATGCACAAAACCATAGGTGGGTCTGACCAACCTAAAGTGGGGTTACTTGTACACCTCAAACCCCCTGTGACCCCCCCTGCTACACAATCAGTGCAATGAAGGGGGCCTTCGCCCCCCTCTAACCCCATGGTTAAATACATGGGCTAGTCGTAGAAAGAATATAACACAACCCAACATTCTCCCACTTGTTGTTTTCTTTCCATAGGGGTCAACAAGAGAGCTTAGTCATTTTTCCAGCCCTGAAACACCCATTGTCTCTCTGCACCAAGAGAACTTCTTAGAGCTCACAGATTTTGTCAATGCATGTGCAGCATACGACAAAGTGTCCACCTTTACTAGAAACACCTTTTTGTCTTCTATCATATCCCTCACAAAGTGATACTGGACATCAATGTGCTTTGTCTTTGAATGATATGTAGGGTTCTTTTCCAAGAAAATTGCATTTTGGCTATCATAGTCTATCCTTATAGCTCCCTGTACTAACCCCATACTTGAACACAATGTCTGCAACCAAACTACTTGCTTTCTTGCATGAGTGGTTGCCATGTATTCTGCCTCTGTATTCGATAGTGCCACTACAGATTGTTTCTTATGCATCCAACAGACTGCACCTCCAAATAGGTTAATCACATACCCACTTGTAGATCTTCTCTGATCCAAATCTCTAGCCTAGTCTGCATAAAAAAGCCACGAATATCCAACACTCTTTCCAATCCTGGTCTTCCTTGGTAGCACAAACCATAATCACTATTGCCACGCAAATACTTAAAAACCCACTTCATTTTTTTCTAATGCTCCTTCCCTGGTTTTGACATAAACCTGTTCACAATTCTCACTGCATGTGTAATGTCTGGTATAGTACAGACCATTGCATACATCAGGCTACCGACTGCACTTGCATATGGAACATGAGACATGTCCTCTTCCTCTTCTTGTGTCTTCGGACACTATTTAGCAGATAATCTCACACCTACAGGAATAGGAACCTTCACCGGTTTAATGTCCTACATATTAAACCTCTGCAGTATTGTCTCAACATAATTCCTCTGGTTAAACCAGAGCTTCCTCTTTGCCCTATCTCTTTTAATTTCCATGCCCAAAATATAGTTTGCAACACCAATATCTTTCATGTTGAACATGGAAGACAATTGGGTCTTCAAATCCTGGATAACTTCTTTGTCATTTCCAACCAGAAACATATCATCCACATATAGGCCCAGATAAATAACATGGTCACTAATTAATTTAAAATACACACAATGATCTGCTTTGCTTCTGGTGAAGCCAAGTCCCCATATAAATGTATCAAATTTCTAATACCACATCCTTGGTGACTGTTTTAACCCATATAGAGACTTCTTTAGCTTCCATACCAGTTCATTCTTACCCTTCACTGCAAAGCCTTTAGGTTGCTTCATGTATATTTCCTCTTCCAGATCCTCATGAAGAAATGTTGTCTGCACATCCATCTGTTCTACCTTAAAATCAAAAGCAACATCAACAAATAAAAGTAATCCAATAGAAGTTACCTTAGCAATGGGAAAAAAAATATCACTAAAATAAATTCCCAGCACCTGGGAATAACCTTTTGCTACCAACCGAGCTTTGTATTTCTCCACCTTTCCTTCTGCATTTGTCTTCTTCTTGAACATCCATTTACTACCAATGGGTTTCCTTCCAGCCAACAACTCCACTAGATCCCAAGCCTCATTTCTACGCAAAGATGCCATTTCATCAACCATGGCCTCTTTCAATAGTTTTCCATCCTCTGAATCTATTGCTTCCTTCATAGTTCTGGGATCATTGTCAGTAATAGATAAAGAAAAATTTGAATAGAATGCAGATGGGCTATACCTTTCTGGCTACCTTCTTTCTTGAACTGATCTTCTCACACCCGGAGTTTGTGGCTCTTCATCTTATGATTCCTCCTCTGCTGTAGAGTTTGATTCTTCCTCCTTAATCTCAAACTCTATCTTCTTAGGTTCCTTTGGTTGGGCTTCATGTTTAATAACATCTTTTACCTCTCTAAACACTAGATCCTGGCTATACACAACCTTTCGTGTGATTGGGTTCCAAAGCTTATAACCCTTCAAACCATCCTTATACCCAATAAAGATGCACTTTTCAGATTTACTATCCAACTTGTTTCGTTTCTCCTTTGGAACATGTACATATGCATCACATCCAAATACCCTCAGATGTGATAGAGAGGGTTTCTTACGAGTCCATACCTCTTGTGGATTCTTATCCTCCAACGCTGATGAAGGTGACCTATTGACCAAGTAAGATGCAGTATCCACCGCCTCTGCCTAGAATTCTTGTCCTAACCTAGCACCACTGAGCATGCTTCTTGCCCTTTCCATCAACGTCTTATTCATTCTTTCTGCAACTCCATTTTTCTGAGGTGTCTATGGAGTAGTCTTTTTTTGTGCTATACCACACTTCTTACATAATTCTTCAAATTCCTTGCTGCAAAACTCTCCACCATTATCAATCCTGAGCACATTTATTTTCTTCTCTGTCTGAATTTCCACAAGATCCTTAAATTATTTAAACCTCTCAAAGGCTTCAGATTTCATCTTAAGGAAAAATATCCATGTATTCCTTGAGAAGTCATCTATAAATGATACATAGTACACAAACTTACCCAGTGATGGAACCTTCACAGGTCCAAACACATCACTATGCACAAGTTCTAATATATGTTTCACCCTCTTACTACCAGAGGGGAAACTCACTCAATTATGCTTCCCATATACACAATTTTCACAGAAATCAAAATCCAGAGAGCTATTACTCATACCTTCTACCATACATTTACCATGAAGTATTCGAAGGACCTTCTCTCCAATATGTCCAAGCCTTTGATGCCACAACATGGTCTTCTCTCCAGAGACAACTATATTTTCAGCTCCACTTTCAGGAACCAGAGAACTATTTCACCCATCAATAATAGTGCTACATTGCAGCTTGTACAAAGTTCCAATCCGAACTCCCCACATCAATACCAATGATCCCCAAACCATCTTGCATGTACCTTTCTCGAACACTGTCTTTACTCCTGCATCATCCAACTTGCTTACAGAAATCAAATTTATGGCCAATGCAGGAATATGCAGAACACCCAGAAGTGTTCTAACCCTTCCACATTGCAACTTCAACTTTACTTTTCCGCGACCAATGATTCTAGCCTTCCTATCATCCCCCAAGAAGAAATCACCACCATTATATTTCTCATACTCGCAGAACCACTCTCTATGGGGATTAAAGTGAAAGGATGCACCTGAGTCAATCAACCACGCCTCATGATCTACATGTGTACTTGAAGAAGCCAAGTACACATCCCCACCTTCATCTGAGGTGGTTTTCGCCTCTACAGAAGGAGCATCATCAGATCCCTTTCCTTTATCAGGAGCTTTAGATTTACAGTCCCTTTTAAGTGCCCTTCCTTTCGACATTTCCAGCATACCACCTTTACAGGTTTTCCTGGAGATTTAGATCTCCCTCTATATTTAAATCTCCCACTCGATGACTTATTTTTTCTTATGTTCTAGGACCTTCCTCGTACAAACAAAGCATCACCATTCTGGCTCTCCATATTTTTTTCTCATCTCATCTTTTAGAAAGGCTGAGACTATTTCATTAAACTACAAGGTAGTTGCATTCCTACTTATTGCAATAACCATACTATCCCACGAATCTCGTAGAGAACACAACAAACTGATGCAATTATCTTCATCTAAAATTTTAATATGAAGAGATGCTAACTGACTTACCACAATATTAAATTCATTCAAATGCTCTGTTACCAAGTCTCCATATTTCATCCTCAGGATATACAGCTTTTTCCATAGGAACAATTTATTCACCATAGACTTAGATTGGTATAATGTCCCTAACTTGTCCCACAAAGCCTTCACCGTAGCTTCCCCTGATACATTCAACAATACTGAATCTGAGACACACAATCATATTGTGCTCTTTGCCTTCCGATCCAACTTCTTCCATTCTTCATCAAACACTCCCGTCGGTTTAGTACTCAGATCTACCACGATCCACTGATCTTTATCCACCAACAGATCCTCCATCTTGAGTTTCCACAACTCAAAACTCTGACCATTAAATTTCTAAATCTCTACCTTTCCACTGCTTGTCATCTTCTTTTACCACCATAATCGAACTTGCAGATCTCCCACTAAACAGGGTCTACCACAGGCCTGAGTGAAACCCCTTAGCAACAAAGGCATCCCCTTGAAGCCAAAACTGCTATAATACCAAATGTAGGTTTTAACCCTGTACAGAAATTACCTGTATATGAATTCTAAAACATTGAAATTAAATAATGTGATAGCATAACACATAAAACATATATACACAAAGATTTTCCCCTAGATCCCAAAACCGAGACTACTAGCTTGATTTTTCATTATGTTCCTTTCAATGTTATAATACATATTTATACATGCCGAAGGGGGGCTCCGCCCCCGCTCTAATCCCCCGATTAACTACGTGGGCAAGTCGTGGAAAGAATATAACACAACCCAACAGTAGAGACAACATGTTACCTGCTCAACAGATCACCTTCATCAGCGTTGGAGGATAAAACTCCATAAGAGGTATGGACTGGTAAGAAACCCTCTCTTTCACATCTGAGGGTATTTCGATGTGATGCATATGTACATGTTCCAAAGGAGAAACAAACAAAGTTGGATAGTAAATCTGAAAAGTTCATATTTATTGGGTATAAGGATGGTTTAAAGGGTTGTAAGCTTTGGAACCCAGTCACATGGAAGGTTTTGTACAATTGAGATGTGGTGTTCAGAGAGGTAAAAGATGTTATTAAATATGAAGTCCAACCAAAGGAACCCGAGAAGATAGAGTTTGAGCTAAAGGAGGAAGAATCAGACTCTACAGTAGAGGAGGAATCAGAAGATGAAGAGCCACAAACTTCGGGTGTGAGAAGATCAGTTTGAGAAAGAAGGTAGACAACAAGGTATAGTCCATCTGCGTTCTATTCAAATTTTTCTTTATCTATTATTGACGATGATCCAAGAACTGTGAAGGAAGCAGTAGATTCAGAGGATGACAAACTCTGGAAAGAGGCCATGGTTCATGAAATGGCATCTTTGCACAAAAATGAGGCTTGGGATCTGGTGGAGTTGCCGATTGGAAGGAAACCCATTGGCAGCAAATGGGTGTTCAAGAAGAAGACAAGTTCAGAAGGAAAGGTGGAGAAATACAAAGCTCGGTTGGTAGCAAAAGGTTATTCACAGGTGTCGGGAATTGATTTTGGTGATATTTTTTCTCCTATTGCCAAGGTAACTTCTATTAGATTACTTTTATCTGTTGGTGCTTCTTTTGATTTTGAGGTAGAACAGATGGATGTGAAGATAACATTTCTTCATGGGGATCTAGAAGAGGAAATATACATGAAGCAACTTGAAGGCTTTGTGGTGAAGGGTAAGAATGAATTGGTATGCAAGTTAAAGAAGTCTCTGTATGGGTTAAAACAATCACCAACGATGTGGTATCATAAATTTGATACATTTATACGGGGACTTGGCTTCACCAGGAGAAAAGCAGATCACTGTGTGTATTTTAAATTAATTGGTGACCATGTTATTTATCTGGTCTTATATGTGGATGATATGTTGTTGGTTAGAAATGACAAAGAAATTATCCAAGATTTGAAGACCCAATTATCCGCCAAGTTCAACATCAAAGAACTTGGTGCTGCTAACTATATTTTGGGCATGGAAATTAAAAGAGATTAGGCAAAGAGGAATCTCTGGTTAAACCAAAGGAATTATGTCGAGACAATACTACAGAGGTTTAATATACAGGATAGTAAATTGGTGAAGGTTCCTATTCCTGTAGGTGTGAGGTTATCAGCTGAACAGTGTCCCAAGACACAAGAAGAGGAAGAGGACATCTCCCATGCTCCATATGCAAGTGAAATCAGTAGGTTGATCTATGCAATGGTCTATACTAGACCAAACATTGCACATGCAGTGAGAGTATTGATCAGGTTTATGTTAAAACCACGGAAGGAGCACTGGACAACAGTGAAGCAGGTGTTCAAGTATTTGTGTGGCACTAGTGATTATGGTTTGTGCTACCAAGGAGGATCAGGATTGGACAGAATGTTGGATATTCATGTATTTGTTGATGCAGACTGCGCTTGAGATCTGGATTAGAGAGGATCTACAAGTAGTTATGTGTTTAACCTATTTGGAGGTGTAGTCAGTTGGATGAGTAAGAAATAATTTGTAGTTGCACTATCAACTACAGAGGTAGAATACATGGAAGCCACTCATGCAAGCAACGAAGTAGTTTGGTTGTAGATATTGTGTTCAAGTATGGGGTTAGTACAGGGAGCTATAAGGATAAATTGTGACAGCCAAAGTGCAATTTTCTTGGCAAAGAACACTACATATCATTCAAAGACAAAGCACATTGATGTTCAGTATCACTTTGTGAGGGATGTGATAGAAGACAAAAAGGTGTTGCTGGTAAAGGTGGACACTCTGAAGAATATTGCAGATGCATTGACAAAATATGTGAGCTCTGAGAAGTTCTCTTGGTGTAGAGAGACAATGTGCGTTTTAGGGATGTAAAATGACTAAGCTCTTGTGGCCCCCTATGGAAATAAAAGAACAAGTGGGAGAATGTTGGGTTGTGTTATATTCTTTCCACGACTAGCCCACATAGTTAACCAGGGGGTTAGAGGTGGGGCGGATGCCTCATTTGTTGCTCTGATTGTGTAATGGGGGTGGGGTCACAAGGGGTTTGAGGCATACCCATAACCCCACTTTATGGGCTCCGAGGCAACGCCCCATAAAATTAACTCTAATTTTCTACTTCACAATAGCTAACAATTCGAGTTGTTGAGGTTTTACCACATCTTCATGTATGCCACAAGTGATGTACCTCTAAACGAATGGTCGCCAACTGCTTTGATGGTTGCTTTAAAGATGTGCGGTGAATCCCTTTGCCTCTGCATAAAAAAGTTTCATCTAGGTATTGGAATACTGCCACTGCATCCTACAGGAGAACATGCTTATCAATCCATCTTGCACCTTCTGCTAGAAGTCTAGAGACTTCAGCTATAACTTCTTTAGAAACTGTTATATTGTTTCCCCTCACCATCGTGCGTCCATCCTATAGATTTTTCAATAATTCAATTGTTATTTCCTAATGGAATCCTTATAATTTGGCCTGGTACTAAAGCCAGCAAGGGAACTCAAGAATTTCGCAATCCTGTTCTCATACTCGGACTACTATAGGTTCACTGCGGATAGCTTTCCCCCCCATGGTTTCTGTTTCTTAGTAGTTGGTTCACTTGCAGTTTTGCATGTGATTTTCTCGCAATTTCACAGTTTGGAACACCACAATAAACCATATACAAATTGTTAAATCTATTAAAAGATTGATGACATTGATTTAACATTGTTATTAATGGAAATGATGTTGCTTTGTCATATTAATAGTTTTTGAGGCAAGTTAAAAATTAATTTGCATGCTATCCATAGTCCTTACCCTCCCCCCTCCAATCAAAAAAGGGTGTCCATGACCATAAGCATGGGATAAGGGGATAAACATGTGGGGGATTCATAATTGTGGTCAGACAACAATCAAAGCGGCATAAATACAGCAGAAAACAGTTAAAACGGTGTAGGTCACAAAGATTTCAAATGACCATAAAAGGAATAAAACAACAAATAGATCATTATGCGAAGAGATGTTTCTTGGAAAAGTATGTGACAAAACCATGACCGACGATAAATGATAATGACTGTTTGTATCGATTGATCGGATAATATTGATATAATGCATATAAAAGTATAGTTTACCATGCATGTTGGTTATTTTAGATAGAAACATTGTTCAAATGGTAAATTCACCTTTAGAAATGAATTGATAGGAAGTAATAGGATAAATAATATTTGGAAATGTAACATAGAACTTCAATACCACAAGTAGAGCCACTGCTGGCGGCAGGCATTCATGGCCTCGACAGGGTTTCTTTTTAATGAGAAAATGAGCTACATTCCTCAATTTAGTATTTAGATGGTTTTCTTTTTCATTGCTATAAAGAGACCATTGCGCTGGCATGGTAACCTGATAATCATAGTGCCATTCACCAGGATATAAAAAAGTGATCAAGTTGGCTCATAATGAGAGCTCCTATCCTTCTAACAATATTGACTATCTAGAAGGTCATTACCTTGGTGTGGTGACCATAATGGAATGTCACTTGTTACACCCTTATGATCATGGTACACTGGCTCGTTATGATACTCCCTATCCTCTTTAAGAGGCTTTGTATTGCATTTTCATATTTTCATATTTTTATTGTAAATGGAGGGAGGATCATTTACTCCTTAAGAGTTAGGGAAGGCATGGGAAGTAAAAAAAAATGACAATGAAAGTTATGCTTTTATCCCTATATCATCATACCAAAGGGAACTATCAATTAAAAGTATGAAAGATGAACCATCACAATATTAAGATAGTGAATCATTTTATGATATGTCCAAAGAGAAGATGTTTAGCTAGTCATTATATATATGAACCAAGTCAGTTTCGAAATAAAGATAACCATCAAAGGTTTTGCAAGTCATAATGATACTAATGTTACAGTTTTTCCTGTATTTTGGGTACAAATTCCAAATCCAATCAAATAGTTTTGATAAGAAGACATGAGAGAGAAAAAACGACAGATTGATTAAAAATGAATGGTGATGGAACAACAATTATTGGTCTTAAGAAAAAGAAATCACAGTTGTTCATTCTACCGAACAACAACTTTTCAGTTGATTGAATAATAGTTTTTCAATTGTTTGAAAAAGAAACACATAAAAAGAAATCAAAGTTGTTTAATTGACTGAACAACAGTTGTTCAGTTGACTGAACAACAATTTCTCAATTGATTGAACAACAAACACACCAAAAATAAATCGGAGTTGTTCAATTGATTGAACATCAGATTTTCAATTGATTTGAAAAACAAACATAGAAAAGTCATCAGAGTTGTTCAATTGATTGAACAACAAACACACAAAAGAATCAGAGTTGTTCAATTGACTAAACAACAACTGTTCAATTGATTGAACAACAAACATACCAAAAATAAATTGGAGTTGTTCGTTCTTTCAAACAACTATTCAATTGACTGAATGATAATTATTAAACACAAAAATAAGAAATCGCAACTGTTGAAATGATTGAACAACAATTTTTCAATTGATTGAACAACAGCTGTTCAATTGACTGAAAAAGAAACATACCAAAAATAAATCGTAGTTTTTCATTCTTTTGAACAACAGTTATTCAATTGAATGAACAACAATTGTTCAATTGGTTGAACATCAATTATTGAACACACCAAAAAGGAAGGGAAATCCCTTTATTTACACAATGATGTCTATCTAAAATAAATTGCAACCAACCATATGAAAAATATATACATTATTTACAAGTGAAGAGAAATAATTTTTCATGAAAGTGAAGTTTTGGGTTATTACCTCCTAGAGCTAGAACATTCATAGTGGGATCATCACGTACCTATTGAAAAAATACTCTTTGGTGAGTGGTTTATGATAAAGACGTACCCGATGTCCATTCACCCAAAAAGAATGGCTAGACTCATCAATGGTGCTCAAAGTGAGAGTGTCGTTATTGTGCACCTCTTGAATTTCATATGGGCCAAGCCACCTTGTCTATAACTTGCCTGAAAATTCTTGAAATCTGGAATCATAGAGGAGCACCCAGTCTCCTTTCTGGAACGTATTCTTTCTAATAAGACTGTCATGTCACTTAGCCCTTTTCTGCTGAATAATTATGGTGTGTTGTAGAGCAAGTAGTCAACCCTCATCCAATTCATTTATTTTTTAAATTCATTTAGTTTGGGCCTCTGTCAAATCCAGTCCCACTTCCTAGGTTGTTCTGAGAGTCTTTATCTCAAATTCAATATGAAAGATGGGTTCTTTTCCAAATATAAGTTGGTAAGGAGATTACCCAGTAGAATTTCGCCAAGTTGTGCTATAGGTCCACAAGGCCTCGAGGAGTCTAGCAGCCCAGTATCGTCGATGTGTCGAAACTGTCTTGGTTAGTATTGCTTCGATGACCTTATTGGTGCTTTCAACCTCCCCATTCGCCTTTGGGTAATACGAGGAAGCGACTCTATGTGTGATGTGGTGGTTTTGTAGAGTGGTTGTAATCTTATATCCTACAAATTGCTCCCCTCCATCTATTATCACTTCCATAGGTAAACCATACCTCACAAATAACCCAAAAAGGAAATTAATTACAACTTCTTCCGTAGCTCTTGGAAAATGTATTGTCTCCACTCACTTTGTTACATAGTCTATAGCAACCAGTATGTAGGCCTTTTGTTTTGATGGAGGGTGAAATGGGTGAACAAAATCTAATTCCCATCGTTCGAAAGGTTATATTACCAATAGAGGTTGCAGTGGCATTTTGTCAGATTGACCAGGACGACCAATCCTCTAGAAGCTTTCAAAAGCCTCGACATATTTCTTAGCATATTTAAAAATTGTGGGCCAATAATAGCCCGTCTGTAGTACTTTATTCCTAGTTCTGCGAATTGCGAAGTGTCCTCCACAAGGCTTGTCATGGTAGGCCTTCAAGATGTCATAGATTTCATCTTCATGAATGCATATGCATATGCACATATCAGATCCTAAATGAAAAAGGTATCCACCAATTCAAGAAAATTGGGCGTTGCGCTGGAAAATATGTTTCCTTTCCCTTGCTGTTAAGTGTTTGGTCAGCTTTCCTACCACTAGATAGTTTTCTACATCTGCATACCATGGTGTTTTAATTGCTATGGAAAACAAATGTTTGTTTGGAAACTAGTTGTCCACTACCAGCAGATCATTTATCTTTGGAACCCAAGACATCAAACCTAAGACTGGGTTTTCCTTCCCTGGAGGGTCTTTAATGATGATATCAAACTCCTGCAAAAGTAACAACCAAGGAGTCACTCAACCATTTGTAATTGGTTTGTTAGCTAAATATCTAATGGTTGAATGATAAGTATATAGAAAAACTTGATAGCCAACTATATAATGCCTAAATTTTTTTATGGCATAAATGATAGCTAAAAATTCCTTTTTTGTTACTCTATAATTAAGTTCAACAACAGTAAGATTTTTGCTGATATAGTAAATAGCATAAGGGTTTTTTTCCTCCTCTTGACCGAGGACAATGCATATTGCTACATGTGACGCATCCATGGAGATATGAAAGGGTAGCTCCCAGTTGGGTTCACACATTATTGGTGTCATCGAAACTAATTTATTCAAATATATAAAAGAAGTGTCACATTTATCAGACCATTTAAATTCAACATTTCTATTAAAGCATACAGAGGCGCAACAATTTGTGAACTTTTTTTATAAACCTGCCATAGTAACCTACATATCCTAGGAAGCTATGTACCTCTGTCTAAGTACAAGGTGTAGGTCGTAGGAGAATTACCTATATCTTTGTTGGATCTACTTATATCCCAGCCACAGAAAATGTAGTGTCCTAGGATTACACCCTCTATCATCATCATGTCACACTTGACATTAATTAAACACAGCCTGGTGGAAATGCACCGTTCCAACACCTTTTCTAATGTCTGTAGTGATTGGTAAAAGTCACCCCCATACAGGGTAAAGTCATCCATGTAAACTTCAAGTACTTCATTTATCAGATCAACAAAAATATTGAGTATGGCCCTCTGAAATGTAGCTGGGACATTACATAAACAAAACGACAACACTTTGTAAGAAAATGTACCCCACGGGAAGGTAAAGGTGGTTTTGTCTTGGTCTTCAGGGGTGATTTGGATCTAATTATAGCCGCTGAAGCCATCAAGAAAGGAAAATAATTTCTTTGGTGCCAGTGTATCAAGAACTTGATCAATTAACAGAAGAGGGAAGTGACCTTTCTGCGTGGCTTTTTTCAATTCCCTATAATCCACACAAATGTGCCACTTCCCATTTTTCTTGGGAACAACTACCAGTGGAGAGACCCACTTACCATCCGAAATGGGGTAAATAAAATTCATGTCTAGAAACTTCTGTATTTCTTCTTTTACAATATCTTTGAGATGCGGATTTAGTCTCCATTGAGGCTGCATGATAGGACGAGCATCCTTTTCAGTGTAGATATGATGTGTACATAATTGTGGGTCTATTCCCTTCATGTCTGAATAGTCCTAAGAAAAATCCCCTTTATATTTTTGTAGAACTTGAATGGGATTTTGTTGTTGGTCACTGTCCAGACTATCATTGATTTTTAAAATCTTTCCTGGTTCAATTTCAACAGGGTTTCTGTTATGAACGACAGTTGTCGGGATATGTTGATCATCCATATCTTTCAAAGGTTCTTCCAAGGATTCATTGTCAAGAATAGCTTTTAACATTTGAAATTTTACATTATTCAGTGTGGCTGGCTGATTAATAAAGTTATTAAGTACATCGTCTTCAGTCTGATTCTTGAACTCAAGCACCTCTACTACTGTAAGTGGTGAGCGAATACTTTCTTGCTAGTATGAGGGTGGTTGTTTATGTATTCTTACAATGGGTGGACTTGGTTTGGCAGGAGGATATAAATTTTATTCTTTATAGATTCCCCCTTATCAATGGCTATGTTTCCCTCATGGCAACCTATGTAAGCATCAGTTGTTGCCAACCAAGGTCAACCCAAAATAAAGGATGCCCATGTAATCGACTTTTTGGGTTTATATCTAGAATATCCACTGGATATTCTCATGAATCAACGGAAACATAATATCCTCTAAATTTTCCTCTAGTCTTACCACTGAATGATCTGTGAGTTCTAGCAGGACAATGGTTGGTTCCAGAATTGTGATACCAAGTGTCTCACAAGTTTCTGTGGTTAAGATGTTAATGGTTGTACCCAAGTCAACTAGTGTGTTTGGGAAGGACTAGCCATATATTTGGACTGTAACTATGGGATTCCCTAGATATTCATATTTTATTATTGTTTCTCCTCCCAAAATTAAATTCGACAAGGTTCGTATGACATGGATAGTTGGTGAAGTTTTTATTTTCCTCACAGGATTTTTCATACATAGTTCTATAATTGTTTTAGCATTGATATGAATATCTTAGATGGCCTAGATGAGAGGAATTTTAATGCAAAGGTTTTCCAGTTCCCCTACAAGATCAAATTCTAGATAAACGATTGGTTTAGGTATTGTTAATATTTTAGGGAACGGGGGAGAATTAATTATAAGTTTTTCAAGATCTTTCTTCTCAATTTTGTCTTCTCCCTATTTTATTTTTGTGTTAGTCACAGTCGAAGGAGTATTTACAAGTGGTTTTTCTAACTCAATTGGTGGTTGGTCTCTGTCTTCCTAGGGAGTGATAATGTGTCCTTAACTCAGCCTAAATTCATTACATTCTTTTTTTTCAGTCTCAAGGTCTAAGTTTTCAACAGTTTAAACAAGCTGAACCAGTCTGTTATTGGAGTTTGGATTTTGTTGAGCTAGTAGTTGGGGATGCAGAAGGGGTTTAAGGTTTAGCTGTAATAGATATGGGGCTGATAATGTAGGTTGAGTTTGAAGACCTGTTCCCATAGGCGTATTAGTTATCCCTGGAGGTCATTGCCAATTCAGAGACCAGTTCAAATTTTGTGAAGCAGAGGCTGGCCACTGGGATGTGTATGGATTATTTTGCAAAAAAGGAGTAAAAGGAGAATTCAGCCAACCATTACCTGGAAAGCACTGAGTTCGCCAAGGTGACATAGGAAAAAGTTGGGACTTCGAAGGCGAGAAAGGTGATTAACCTTGGCATTTTGTTCTAGAATTATGTTGTTGATTAAGTGACAAAGAAGGAAAGGACTAAGATGGGTCATGTGACATACCCGTGGATCTGCTTTGTCATTGTCGAAATTGGTTCATTAAGTATACTGGTTATGTCTCTCCTTTTTCTTCTTTAAAAACTGCTTTCAGCCCTAGAAGTGATGGACACTGCTCGGTGGAATTGTCCTTTGTGAAAATAGCGCATGTCTAAACCATGTCCAATGGACACTCCCATTGATTGTGCTTCTTCTAACAACATGGGAAAAAAATGACCGAACTTTTTTCTACTAAGGCTTGTTCCTGTTAGGCCTACAGTATGTCCAACTACATTGTAAGGGTGCCCAGGATGTCTATTTTGAATTCCTCCATGAGGTTACTGATTTCCATTCTTGTTACGCCTCCACTATGTGGTTTGATTCCTCTAGTCATTGGATCTCGTCTTCCTGACTCAGTGCGTGTGCTACCTCGCGAACACCTGATACACAATCAAACAATTTCATCATAATCCTCTTGAGAAATGTCTCCCTTTTCCATCAAATTTAAAGTTTCTATCGATTCTTCTTTCATTCCTTTGATTAAGATGTCTTTCAGGACTTCTTTTTGGTAATGTGGAGTGAGGGGATCTCTTCAAATTGTAGCGAAACCATTCTACATATTCCTCCAAAGTTTCATCATCCTTCACAAACATCTTAAATATTTCATCCTTTAATTCCCTAGTCCTGCAATAATCCTGATATTTTGTGAGGAAATAAGTTTTCATGTCATCCCAAGGGTTCATAGCGCATCTTCCTAAACCCATAAACCACCGCAAAGCTGTTTGTTTTAGAGTAGAGGGTAACAACTTCAATTTTTCAAGATCGGTGATGTAATTGTATCCTCTGTAGAGAACTTCAAACTCAAACAAGAAGGCATCCAGATCCTCTGTGATCATCCCATGATAGGTTGGGAGGTTTTGAAAGGGAATAACTTTCATTGGGCATTAGCTACTTGGTCAACTATGGGATATTCCAATGTCAAGGTATGACCTTGAGGTAGTTGACTTGTCATTTGGTAAAAAATGTGCCAATATCATTTAGAGACTTCAGGGGATGCTATCTGAGTAAGTGGACTATTTTCAATCTAGAGTGGTTTTGCGGCACTGCATAGATTTGGGATCATAGAAGATCCTAGTTTAGGCAATTAAGGCTCTGCCTTAACAGCTCCACTAGTTTCTCCCTCTCCTTCTCTTAGATTGCACGATTTTCCCTCTTGTAAACTATCAAAATGTAAATTTTATGTAACTTGAAAGCTTTGTTCAAATCCTCCGATTTGGCTATGAATCTCAGCGTAGGTTGTATATGGTGAGCCTGATCCTTGAGGGGTTATAGTAGGGATTTTTCTAGGTATATTCCGAGGTCCTACTGACACCCAAGATTCAACTATTCTTACGATTTCATCTATAAAAGTTGATCTTTCAAGGTTCACCGATCCCTTGGGTTTTGTGGATTTGGGTGGGGGATTCTTATATTTTTCTATCTTTTTATTCCTAGTCATTCATAAAAGAAACCCCTACTCCTATTTAAGCCCTACGTTTGCTAAAAAGCAGGCTAATGAGTAAGCACTTTACTTGTTGGTTACGCAGGTTCTTACCTCCCGTTTTTAAAACCCAATTCTCTTACAAGAAAAATAAAAAGAAAACACTTTGAAACACTCTCCCCAGGAACAATGCCAAAATGTTGGTGCACTAATATGACTATTAAAAGAAACCTTAATACCTACCTTAGTTATCAAACCAGGGTAAGTCTATTCATTTCGAGAGTGTTTAGCATTGCCTAGGTAATTGAATTCATAGAATAATTCAGAATGAAATGATTTCAGATCATCGCAATAAGTAACATCTAATTCTTGAAGTTCAATAAAAAACAAATCTAAAAACAAACCGTAAAGCATTTTCAAATCTATTCTAATCTACTGTGCAAAAACGGAACTTGAATGTAAGTAAAAGGAATCACTCATAGCAGATCTAACTAGTATCAACAATAATTCATTCAACAAGAAAGAAAACTAGATAAAATGAACAACAACAACTATTCAAGGTTTTAACTGAAAGAAATCAGCCGTAAACTCAAGATCTATGGTAACCCTACTTCAGAAGGAACGACAATCAAATACTTAAAATAATATGATAAATTCATTAACTCACAGATCTAAACATAGAAAGATATAGGATTTAGTTTGAACAGAAAAGATAAACTTTCACAATCAATACTCACATCACTCAGAATAATTATAATTACATGAAATAATAGGAATAAACAATTTCACGTGTAAACCAAAATAAATATGACACTAGCAAAGCAGTAAACCTCCTATCGATCGGGCCTAGAGTCTCTAGAATTCACTGCCAAAAGCCACTAAGAATGTGATTATAAGTAAAATACAATATTCTTCATTAAACTTGATAATAAAGTTACAACATCACCTTAGTGAGAATACTCTGTGTCAAAGGTGAATAATTACAATTTCCAAAGTTATAGCTAGTTTATATATTCCGCCTCTTGGCTTTATATAACCTATGAGAGATAAAATGGATAGAAGTGAATGCTCAGGATCATGAGATCCTGAGGATTTCGCAACCGAAAATCAGATTTAATTAAAAAATAAACTCGGTTCTCCTGATATTCCACTAGTATTCTTCATCAAAACATTGTCCTTTTTCTTGGTTGTTATTGTTCCATCGTTTGAACAAAAATCATTCAATTCATGTTCCTCCATATAATATTAGCGAAAGTTAGTTTTTCATGCCCATAATTACCCAATTCATTAATGATCGATTTTATTGTTCTAGGTCAAATTGTGACAAAGGACCCCTCCAAGACCTTTTACTTTCGTGATGTGTTAGATTGCATTTTTAAAAGAACATAAATGAATACATCTGCATGCTATAGAGAAGAGGAACATGACATTCAGCAACACATGGAAACATAAGTCGTTGATAATAGAGTTCTTCTAGGAGGGACTACATCTTTGAGCCCTGATGTCAAGAAGGTGTAGGTCGTTGCATTAAGTGTTGTCAATAGTGATGATGTACATAAGAGGTGATGGATCTATCATACAAGGAAAATTCCCTTACGCAGGAGTGGCTCCAAGAGATGTTCCACAACATGAACTCTCAGTCAAGAGGACTCCTATTAGTATGAAATAAATTCATGCATGATGGTAGTGAGCATCCTACCAACATCGCATAAAAGGGATCTCAATGCAAACATACATTGCAACAACATGAGTATCCCATGATGACAAAAGGATCTCAAACAAAACATGATGAATCATGACAACAAGTACATCTCGCAAACAATTCTGTGTCACATCAAGCAGGAATCATGAAGCAAGGAAGAAAACAAGATCCCACATCAAACATCAGACAGGGATCTATGCAACAAAATGCATAGAAAAGAAGTACATGAATACACTACATATACCTCACATCTAGGGGCCATATGAAGAAAAGGATGTCAAACTACTGAAGATGGTCGTACCATCGATCTCATGGTGGCGACTCGCATAGAAATGATTGCTCATACATGAATGCTGACACTTGCACTCCACTTTTAAAAGTGGCCGAAAGATTGAATGAGAAAATGGAAAATTTTAATGCACCATTAGATTTGTGGCGTCGAATAGTGCAAAATCGACTATCAAATTTCTAAATTCCGAGAAAGTGAACATGTGGGGCTTAAGGAATATTTTAGATTCACCCTAGATTCCTTAGAGATTCCATCCTCTGGGTCCTCTGAAAATCTACTGCTCAGATCAAGAAAGTAACTGCATCATCAGGTTCATGTCGCTGAGAGGTGTAATATTGACATAAAAATTTGTCCAACTTGGACACGGCAAAAATTTCACCCTCCTGAGAATTTTTCCCAATCATGGTTCCACCTGTGTTTTTCTTAGGTTCATGGTTACACCTGCAAATAAATTAATTAAAGATTTAGAATCTTGATTTTCGTGCCCACTCTTAGTTCCTCCATGCTTGTGGGTGCATTGAAAATTGATGTTTATATAAATTTCTGGGTGGAGTTTTTCAAAAAGCCCGTTTGGGCAAATTGGTATGAGATCCATTTATTGGGGAGGGGGTTAGGCGTTCAAACCCCACCCCCTCCCATTTTACATAACCAAAATTATTTTTTTGGGGGTCAGTTCTACATTGGGCGGCCCACCTCCTAACTCCTGCAGCTCAAAAATGGGGCATGTACATTTAAATGGGTGCATTAAATGGAGGGGCACATATCGAACGATGTGTTAATTGTTGGTATGTTTGCGGTTGGTTTATGCCGCGATAGAAGGTTGACCAGTGGGGGCTGTCCCATGTGGGCTAGGCGGGTTCGATCTCTGCCGGTATCACATCACTTACAAGATTTATTTGTTAAGAGGGTTGGGGTGTGGACTGGGTCCACTGGAGGTGGCCCGCCCACCCCTTACATTGTGTGTAATGTGTATAGTGTTGCAGTTGGAGGATGGAGGGCTCAACAGGGTAATGGCCATTGAGAAATATTTAAATTTAACTATGGTTTTTGGTTGTGATTGGGCCGGTGGGGGTCATGGCCTATCGACCTTTTGACAATCAAATTTTGTAATATGGTTTTCGGGGTGGGAGGGGTGGTGGCTTGCCATGATATTTATATATATATACTTTTAATTTTTATTTAAAATAGGGCATTTTTTTGAATTTTGTCTAACATAAGGGTTATTACACAGATTTAAGAGGAAACAATTTTACCCAGTTTCAGGAGCTAGGTTTCATGCCCCAGGGTCAGTTAAATTGTAGGACACTTAAACCTGGCCCATAGCCTAAGTTTGACCAGAAATTTGACTTGATCATTCTCCCTCAAACGAGCTCAGGTTGGTGAGCCGTTTGCATCGCTACAATTAGGATGATGAGATATATGCTCTCGTCCTAGTTCTAAAGCCTTTTGATCAATTTGATTTTAGAGCTTCCATAAGCCCTCTTTGTCTTGTGTGTGTCTCTGGAGCCACTTGGATCAATCCTCGCCACTGAGGAGCTTTTGGTCCTTCAAAAGCATAAAAAATAATCTACAACTTTTATGTATCGTGTTTGCATCACAAGCCTTTTGAAAAGGTCTCACTTCCATCTCCTTCACCTTTGTTCTTCGAAGCCTTAAGCGATGAGCCGACACCTGCAATCTCTACAACTTGTAGTACATTGTTTTGCAAATTACATGCTTGACTTCATGACCAACTAACGAACCAAGCATCCCATACTTGCCACGAGTCTATAACACATACTTGTTGGTCAAGTTTACATCAATGTGGATGCAATACCCCATCTATGAAAACAAGGACAACATATCATTGTTGCTCCAACAAGTGATGGAAAAAACATCAACACTACAACACATGATTTAAAAAATAATGTCAAACACTATTATGCTTTGACAAGTGATGGAAACACGACATTACTTTCACAGTTTATCATGCAACTCAAAATAAGACCAGACATCATTGTTGCTTAAAAAGTGATGGAAGACACATCATCACTTTTACACTTTAAAATGCAACAAATCATTTACAAAATCACGACCATGAAACACTAACATATATAAAAACCATTTTTCACTTATCATTGTGAATGGGTAATCCCCCTATGCTGGTTTTGCTTGTCGAACAATTGTTTCACTTGGTTCATGCACTAATGTTTTGTATTTAATGCGTTGCTCTGGATGGAGTGATCCACGTGGATATTGGTGGCCACTTGCCAAGTCCACCTGGACCCCACCATTGTCCTTCTCAGCATTTTTAGTTTCCTTAATTGTAGCACAACTTACTATTTTTAGCAGTTTTTCGGGTCCTGAACTTCCGGAGCCGTTTTGAGGCCCTAAACGACGTTTTTTGGGGAATCTAGGGGCAACGTGGGTCCATGGAATGGACCGATGTTGCCCATTCCAACAATGATAGTGCTCAAATAGATCTTTCTAATGATCTATTGTACGCGTCAAACGAAGATCATATGCCAAAGTTACGACCCCGGGAAGTTGATGTACCAATTTACCCCAAACGGGGCCCACAGTTTGGCGTTTCATCTCCTAGGGTTAGGTTTTGGAATGTTAAGGGTTTTCCATTGTTTCTCAACAATAAATAGGCCTTCAAGCCTCATTGTAATACAGTTCAGAGGCATGTAGCCATCACATCTCTTCTCAGAGATAGGCTACCATCGCCCTAGCTGGTTTATTTCCATTTCTGGTTGTAAGCATATTTCAGTATTTTCCATTAATGAAATGAAGTATTATTTCCACTGCATCTTTGTGTATATGGTTATCTCTGTAATTTGTTGCGTTCCTGTTTAAATCCGGATCATTGGTATCAGAGCGGTCTGCTTTTTCTCTGTTTTTCTTTGCATGTCCCCAACAAGGTCGGGATATAAGGAGTTAGGGCTTGAAATGGTTGAACCTTTGCAAGACCAGCCTCGCAAATCCCGACAGCCTCCCATGGCGGACGAGAAGAAAGACGAGGGGGCAGGAGATCCCATCAAAATCTTGCTCGAAGAAGCCCTTGAGCAACAACGGAACGCGATGATGGACAACTTTGCCCAGATCCTTCAGCGGCTACCCAGAAGCAACGCATCGGCTTCCAGCAGCTACTCTAGAAACGCCACACCCTTTAAGGTACAAGTTAATTTTGAAATCCCCATATTCGAGGGTCAGATAGACGCAGATGGCGTAGATAAATGGTTAAATCTGCTAGAGGGTTATTTTTCTGTTCATGAATTTTCGAGTCGGGAAAAGATTGTTTTTGCTCTTCTTAAAGCAGCCCCTGACGTCAAGGACTGGTGGGAAACCTACTGCGAGCAGAAGGATGAAAGTACTGGCTCACTATTTTCAGCCGCACCCACCTGGGATTCGTTCTGGGATGCCATCAAGGAGCAGTACTACCCTGTCGGAAGCTATGAGGATGAATACATAAAGTGGACCACGCTGCGGCAGGGAAGGGATCAAGACGTGCCGGAGTTCACCAATATTTTCCATACCCTTTGCACAAAGTTGGGTGTCAAGGATTCGGAGCAACATTTGATACTCAAATACCGTGGCTGCCTGCACAAGTACATCCAGGAAGAAATACAATTCCTAAACATCCCCTCGCTCGGCACAGCATACCGATATGCCGTCAAGGTCGAGCAGAAGTTTAAACAAAAGAAGCGAGACTTTGGATCTGCGAATCCAATGCAGGGGAAAGGTGCCCCTAAACCACAGAACAAAGGACAAAGCCAAGGCGGGACAGCCCAAGACAACCAGCCGAAGCTGCAAGCAAAGAACAGCGCCGCGAAGCCGAGAAAGGACACTGGAAAATGGTGCGAGTTCCATAAGAGCTCCACTCAAAACACAAGTGAGTGTCGGGCCAAGCAGTCACTGGTGGCTGAGCTAAAGGTCTCAGAATCAGATGCATGTTCCGACTCTGAGTCAGAACTCGATAAGGGGTATGAAAAAGAGAAGCAGATCATTGATGCGGATCCCAGCACCACTGTTGCTACCGTGAAGATCCAGAAAAATGAACCCGAAGATCCAGAGGAGGAGGAGCGTCTCTTCGACTCCCAGATGTGGGTAAAGGGTTCCCCGATACAGTTCATTGTTGATAGTGGGAGTCAAAAGAACCTCATTTCGGCAGAGGTCGTGAAGCGGTTGGACTTACCGACCATGGGACATCCACAACCATACACCATTGGGTGGCTCCACCAAGGACGAGATCTTCGCGTGAGCAGGCAGTGTCGCCTTCCATACAACATCAAGCCCTTCACGGATGAGGTATTGTGTGACATTGCTCCCCTTGAAGTTTGTGATGTATTACTAGGACAACCATACTTGTGGAAGCGACATGCTGTGTATGAATCAAGGCTCCGTGCTGTTATTATTACATTGGGAAATAAGTTGTTCAGGATACTAGAGGTAGCACCACCTGCCGCCATCTCTTTGATTACTCCAAAACAATGCAGTAAGATCATTTCCAAAACCAGGAAATTTGTTTTCCTGATGATATGCCCTCAAGGAAAGAAGAAGACAGTGGCTGCGGCCTCCAAACGGGGTCCTTCTGCACGACAACTACAGATGGACAAGGTTGTGGAGGAGTACGAGGACATCTTCACCTCCCCGGCAGGGGTTCCTCTGCACTGTCAAGTCAAGCACTCCATCGATCTGACCCCAGGTGCGCCGCTACCCAATGGACCAATTTATCGACGCTCCGTTCTGGAGAACGATGAAATCAAGAGGTAGATTTAGGAGCTCCTGCAGAATGGTCACATCCGTCCGAGTTCATCGCCCTGTGGGAGCCCGATCGTGTTGGTACAGAAGAAGGATGGGACGTGGAGACTCTGTATTGACTATCGGGCGCTGAACAAGATCACTGTCTGTAATAGGTACCCGATCCCGCGGATTGATGACCTCCTAGACCAACTAAAGGGGGAGAAATATTTCAGCAAGATCGATCTGAAGTCAGGATATCACCAGGTACCAATCGAACCCTCCGATGTGTGGAAGACTGCCTTCAAATCCAAGGAGGGCCTCTTCGAATGGTTGGTCATGCCTTTCGGATTGACTAATGCTCCTGCAACCTTTATGAGGCTAATGGATGACATATTGCGGCCATTCACCAACTCCTTTGTAGTAGTATACTTGGATGACATTTTGATCTTCAGCCAGAGTTGGGAAGAGCACCTCCACCACATCCGACAGGTTCTCCAAACACTGCGGCAACACAAGCTATGTGCCAATTTGGAGAAATGCACTTTTGGCGTGACCCAGGTTCAGTATCTGGGATACATCATTGATGAACAGGGGGTGCATGTCGATCCAGCCAAGATCCAAGTCATTCGGGATTGGCCCTCTCCAACCACTCTAACAGAGCTCTGCAGCTTTCTAGGCCTTGCCAACTTCTACCGTAGGTTTGTGTTGGGGTTTTCTCATATTTCTTGGCCCTTGAGTCAAGTCACCAAGGGCGGGGCGAAAGCAAAATTCTTTTGGTCTGAATCTCAACAGAAGGCATTTAGGGAGTTGAAGGATCGCCTCTGCACGGCACCAGTGCTCGCGTTACCAGATTTACAACAACCATTTGAGGTCGAGATAGATGCCTCTGACTATGCTATTGGGGCAGTCCTTACTCAACATTGACATCAAGTGGCATATCACAGTGAAACACTTTCAGACACAGTCTGGAAGTACCCCACTTATGATAGAGAGATGTATTCCATTGTGCAGGCCTGCCGACAATGGAAGCATTACATTTTGGGGAAGGAAACGGTCATCCACACAGACCATCGACCTCTGCAGTTCATACAGACCCAAGGGAAATTGCAGAATGATCGCCATCAGAAGTGGTCTACATACCTGCAACAGTTTCACTTGAATATCAAGTATAAAAAGGGCAGCACCAATAATGTTGTAGCTTGCCTCAGTCGGCCACCGATCATGGCGCTAACCACCGTGCTCAACTCTTGTGGGCACGAGACTTCTGATTGGCCACTTCTCTACAAAAGCGACCCAGAATTCGGCCACACATACCAGACACACTTGGATGGTCGGCATGTTGCAGATTTTCACCTCCAGGATGCCCTATTATGCCACCTCGGTCACCTTTGTGTTCCTTCAAGTGAGCGTGCCAAGATGATTTGGGAAGCACACTACAGTCGGGCTACTGGGCATTTCGGGGTCGAGAAAACAGTGGCAATACTGCAAAATTATTTCTATTAGCTGAATCTTCGACAGGATGTTGGGAAGTACATCCGATCATGTACTGCCTGTGCCATTGCCAAACCGACCATTAAGAAGCACGACCTCTATACCCCGTTGCCTACCCCTAGTCGACCTTGGGAATCCATCTCCATGGATTACATGTCAGGCCTTCCTTCCACTAAGCATGGAAATGACTGTGTTTTTGTGGTCATCGACAGGCTCTCGAAGATGGCCATTATGGTGCCCTGCAAGAAGAATATCACAGCAGAAGCCACTGCTAAACTCTTCTTTGAACGAGTGTGGGTGCACTTTGGGATCCCATAGTCTATCATCTCAGATCGGGACAATCAGTTTCTCAGCACATTTTGGTCCAGTCTCTGGTCAATGCTCGACACCAAACTCACGAAGTCCACAGCCTTCCATCCTCAAACTGATGGCCAGACAGAGGTTGTCAACAGGATGATTGTGCACATTCTGCGCATGTATAACTCAAAGCATCCACGCACATGGGACGAGAGCCTCTCCTATGTTCAGCACAGCTACAATCGAGCTCTTCATAGCTCCACTGGCCATAGCCCTTTTCAGGTGGGTTTGGGATTCCAGCCACTATGCCCCATTGATGTGGCCATGCCACTTGCAGCTACTCACATGAATTCAGCTCATGTCCAGTCCAAAACAGATAAGGCCACCAGCTTCATTGAGCGCATCCAACATATTCGCCAGCAGGTCCATGACATTCTTGAGAAATCAAATGCCAAGTACAAGCAGCGACATGATCAACACCGGGTGCCACACAAGTTTCAGGTGGGCGACAAAGTCTGGTTGCATTTGCAAAAGGAACGCCTTACTGGAGCCTATCGGAAATTGAGACCACTCCGATATGGTCCTTACACCATTACTAAGGCTATGGGAGACAATGCATTTGAGCTCAGCATTCCCCCATTTCTTGGCCTGCACCCAGTGTTCAATGTGGACCGCCTTCGGCCATACTTTCCACCATTGCTAGACACATCCGACATTGCAGAACAGCTCAAACCCACAGAATTAAATCCCGACTACATGGAACAAGCTGCAACTGATTGGATCATGGACACACAGATCAAGAACACTCACCAACAGAATATCCAACTGTATCGAGTTGTCAAAGCAGGCCAACTCCTTCAGCAGGGCAAGTGGCTCACCAGGGAACAAGTTCAGCAGAAGTTTCCTCATCTCATGGAGGAGCTCAACGCAATGGGGACCATTGCTTCCTAAGGGGGGAGGAATGATCCAGGTGGATATTGGTGGCCACCTGGCAAGTCCACCTGGACCCCCACCATTGTCCTTCTCATCATTTTCAGTTTCCTTAATTGTAGCACAACTTACTATTTTTAGCAGTTTTTCGGGTCCTGAACTTCCGGAGCCGTTTTGAGGCCCTAAACGAGGTTTTTTGGGGAATCTAGGGGCAACATGGGGCCATGGAATGGACTGATGTTGCCTGTTCCAACAATCATAGTGCTCAGATAGATCTTTCTAATGAGCTATTGTACGCGTCAAACGGAGATCATATGCCAAAGTTACGACCCCGGGACGTTGATGTACCAATTTACCCCAAGCGGGGCCCACAGTTTGGCGTTTCATCTCCTAGGGTTAGGTTTTGGAATGTTAAGGGTTTTCCATTATTTCTCAACAATAAATAGGCCTTCGAGCCTCATTTTAATACAGTTCAGAGGCATGTAGTCATCACATCTCTTCTCAGAGATAAGCTACCATCGCCCTAGCTGGTTTATTTCCATTTCTGGTTGTAAGCATATTTCAGTATTTTCCATTAATGAAATGAAGTATTATTTCCGCTGCATCTTTGTGTATATGGTTATCTCTGCAATTTGTTGCGTTCCTGTTTAAATCCGGATCATGGAGCCTCCAACAAGTGGCTCTTTGATGGCCACCTTTGTCACAATGACTACAATACATCTTCTTCCTCCAGATCTACTTAACATGTTTCTTTGCCTGCTGTTGAGAGGGTATTTCATGCCTCCTCCTTTTCTATGCTGCCATTCTTTTCCAACACTTAGAAAAATGTATGGTTATGAAATCCACAAAAGGTACATGTTTTTGATACCATGTTTTATTTTCATCATTAACAACATGATTATAATTGAAATGAATATTTGAATGTCAAGATTGGTTATACCTTTCCTTTTTGCCTCTGGTGTAAGTATGGTGATGAGATCTTACCTCAGCTCTTTCCCTATAATGGGCATTGCGATGGGATGATGGGGATGTCTTCCCATCATTCTCTTTCCTCGATGATTTCAACGATGTCTTGAAAGCATATGACACCTTCGATCATTCTCCCTCAATGTACTACAAGCCTGCAAATTGAGGTCTCTACACAACCTCCAATTGTTGAGTTATGCCTTGGTTATTAACACCAAGTTCATTTTCCTCCTCTTTCCTCATCCTAGTAAGGAGCCTTATGTTTGTCCCTGTCATTTGGATCTCCAAATCTCCAACAAAAATCATACTATTTGAAGATGAAACTGAAGGGAAATCAACATATTTTACCTCCTCTATCGATTTGGAAAGAATTGATGAGGGCTTCTCATCATCTATTGTTGGTGGTTCACTAGCTATCTTAGTGCATTCACCAACTTCTTTGTTGACATACCCAAGTCTTTCTTGACGAGGTAATTCTTCTACTTTGATGGGGTTGACAATGCCTTGGCCATTAATGCCCAAGCCTTTACCTTCATACCCCATTTCCTTCAATAGTTTGGAGCCAATTCCTGTGGTATGATTTTCAAAAAGAGCGAAATCATCATCAGGGCACATACATGAATTTAGAGAACTACTTTTTACCTCACATGGGTAACACTGTAGCTTTTCCAAGGCCTCGTCCTTAGCTTGCAGCTGTTGTAGAAAACTTTTTTTTTCGTCTTTCTCTTCATGTAGAAGCATTTTCAATTCAACGTTCTCTGTTTGAAGATTCTATTTATTGTGCTTCAGTTCTTCTAGGGCCTCTTCTGTGTGAAGCTACAATTTCTCCTTTTCCTCTGTCTCCTTTTGTAGTGCTTCATACATTATTTCCACTCTTTGGGAAATTTTGACAATGCTCTCGTACATTTCTTTTTCATCCTCTATCGTTGTACATTCCATTTTTCATGCTTGCAATTCACATCCACACAAAGACTACTCTGATACCACTTGATCCGAGTCTGGGTGTAACAAAGTACCCTTCCAAGATCTTTTACTTCCATGATGTGTTAGATTTCATTTTAAAAAGAACATAAATGAATACATCTGCATGATGCAAATAAGAGGAACATGAAATTCATCAACACATGAAAACATAAGCCATTGATAACGAAGTTCATCCAGGAGGAACTATGTCTCTGGGCCCCAATGTCAAGATGGTGTGGGCCGCTACATTAAGTGATGTCAATAGTGATGATGTATATAAGAGGTGATGTTGCTATCATACAAGGAAAATGCCCTGATGCAGGACTGGCTCCAACAGATGTTCCGCTACAGGAACTATCAATCAAAAGGACTCCTATCAGTATGACATAAACTCATGCATGATGATAGTGAGCATACTGCCAACATATCATAAAAAGGATCTCAATACAAACATACATGGTGACAACATGAGTATCCCATGATGAAAAAGGGATCTCAAACAAAACATGATGAATCATGACAACAAGCACATCCCACAAATGATTTTGCATCATATAAAGAAGGAACCATGAAGCAAGGAAGAAAACAATATCCCACATCAAACATCAAACAGGGATCTATGCAGCACAATGCATGAAAAAACAAGTACATGAACACACCGCATATATCTCACATCCAGGGGCCATTTGAATAAAGGGATGCCAAACTGTTGAAGCTAGCCATACCATCGACCTCACAGAATTGACTCACATGGAAATGACTGCTCACACATGAATGTTGACACTTTAACTCCACTTTGAAAAGTGGACGAAAAGGGAAATGAGCAAATGGAGAATTTCAATGCAACATTAGGTTTGCGGCATTAAATAGTGCAAAATCGACTGTCAAATTTATGAATTCTGAGAAAGTGAAAATCTGGGTCTTAAGGAATCTTTTAGATTCCCCCTAGATTCCTCAAAGATTGCCTCCTCTAGCTCCTCTAAACATCTGCTACTCAGATCATGAAACTGACTATGCCATCAGGTTTGTGTCATTGAGAGGTGTAAGATCGACATAAAATTTGTCCAATTTGGACATTGCAAAAATTTCACCCTTCTCAGAATTTTGCCTAATCATGGTTTTGCCTTTGTTTTTCTTAGATTCATGGTTCCACCTGCAAATAAATTAATTAAAAAATTTACAGTCGCAATTTCGATGCCCACTCCTGGTTCCTCTGTTCTTGTGGGTGCACTAAAAAATGAGGTTTATATAAATTTATGGGCAGAGTTTTTCAAAAATACTATTTGGGCAGGTCAGTATGAGATCTATTTATTGGGGAGGGGGTCGGGCATTCAAACCTTGCCCCCTCCCATTTTAAACAACCAAATTTTATTTTTTTCGGGGGTCAGCTCCACATTGGGCAGCCCTCCCCTTAACTCCCACAAATAAAAAATGGGGCATGTACGTTTAAATGGGCGCATTAAATGGAGGGGCACATATCCAACAGTGTGTTAATTGTTGGTACATTTGCGGTTGGTTTATGCCGCTATACGGGGCCGCACAGTGGGGGATGGCCCACATGGGCCAGGCGGTTTTGATTCCCGCCGACCTCACATCACTTACAACATTTATTTGTTAATAGGGGAGGGGTGTGGGTTGGGTCCACCGGAGGTGGCCTGCCCACTCCTTAGATTGTGTGTAATGTGTATAGTGTTGCAGTTGGAGGATGGAGGGATCAGCGGGGTAATGGCCATCGAGCCATATTTAAATTCAACTATGGTTTGTGGTTGCGGTTGGGTCTCGATGGGAATCATGGCCCATCGGCCTTTTAACAATCAAATTTTGTAATATGGTTTTGGGGGTGGCGAGGGTGGTGGCTTGCCACCACATTTATATATATTTTTCAATTTTTATTTAAAATAGGGCATTTTTTAAAAAAATTTCTAACATAAGAGTTAATAGACAAATTAAAGAGGCAACAATTTTGTCCACTTTTGGGATCTAGGTTTCATGCCCCGGGGTCAGTCAAATCGTAGGACACTTAAACCTGGACCACAACCCAACTTTGACTGGCTCATTCTCCCTCATATGAGCTAGGATTGACAAATTGTTTGCACCTCCATGATCAGGACAACGAGATCTGTGCTCTGGTCCTAGTTCAAAAGCATTCTGATCACTTTGATTTTCGAGCTTCCATAAGCCCTCTTTGTCCTATGTGTGTCTCTGGAGCCACCTGGATCATTTATCCAGCTTCTGCAATTGTTTCTTCTATATTCTTTCCTAAAATGAATATAAACATATAAAGATGAATGATGAATTAAGCTAATATGAGGATAAAACATACCTTTTCTATGGCCCAACACCATTAATCTCTTATTACTTCAATGTTATATCAACCATTGTTACTTGTCAAATTATGTTGTAAAGAAGTGCATTCTGACACCCCCTTTCCAAAGTTGAATGCAAGTTTTCTTTAGTAACAAGCTAGAGAAAATGGCGAAAGTCGATGAGTTGTTATAGTTATTAAGAAATATGTTGTAATCTATTGTTGATAACATAGTCCAACTTGACAAGAACACCTTGTCTGACATTAGCTATTGTTTACATAATGCACAATAAAATATCGAGTTTATGCAACTCAAATCCCAATTCCACCGAAATGAACTTCAGCAGAAGCATTGTGATTTTGAGCTCATTTTTGTTCAGAACGATGCTTTGTTTGAACTAGATTCCTACCACTAGTCAGAGATGGACTAGACCATTTCAAGAGAAAATTTATATGCAGCTGAAAGTCTTGATGTGAAATCTATAGTTCCCAAAATATTCATCAGACCTTGGGAATAAATTGTATGCAACAAAAGAAAAATTGTTGTTGCATATGATAAAGATGTTTCGTTTCATTTTCTTGATTATTCGAAGACTATAAAATTTAGTAGTGCTAGAGTTTTGGATGATGTTATCACACAACAAGTTGTTACATACCAATATTGTGACAGAGTTGGGCACGACAAAGATCATTGTTATGATCTTCACCCTTGTGAACATTGTGTAAAGAAGAACCATCATTCAAACATATATTTCAAGCATAAGACCACTGCAAGAGAAATAATTAGTTTGGATGGATTTATTCTTTGGATTGGTCTAAAGAAACCAAGAAGATTTAAAGGTCATACCATAGGTTATGTTCCAGAGTATTAACGAGACTTCAAGTAAAGAGTAGTTGATCTTCTCATCATGTAACTGATAAGGGGGGAATTAATGGAATTGATGGTATGCTACCAGTTTAAAGATTTTTCACGTGATCTTGAGTCAGAGATAGCTAGAGTTGTACTATTACATCCTATAGTCTGAGTTCATAAATCAAATTCAAAGTTGTAGACAAATATTGTTTTAATTTTTTCTCTATGAGAATGAGCACGATTGCATGTTTCTGGCATGTTGAATTGGTTTGTTTGAGGAACTTCTATAGTAGTTCCAAAGTTGATGGTTATCCTTAATCCATCATTGGTTGTGACCTTGAGTTCTCCCTTCTTTTTTGTCATTTGTGGTCATCCTTTGAAAACCATTTATGAAAGACATACAACTCTTGGATGAGAAGAATTTTTTCATTTCTATCTCTAATTCTTGGACTTTGATACATCCCTTTAGATTAATGGTGGAATGATAAACACCTAATCCTCAGGATTAAGTTTGGCTTAGTGCATGTTATGTTGAGTAGTTATTGGAGTCCATGAAACCTGGGAAACTGAATCAATAATTTCTTTATGTATTTATACGTAAACCTAATCCTTGGGTTTACATTTGGGTTAGTGTGTGTTATGGTGAGTATTTATTGGAGTAAAAAAAAACTGAGAAAAGGAATCAATTTGAATTCATTTTCCACCAATTTTTTATTCCAACACCTTCTCTATGCCAAAATACAGAGAACTTTCCCTTCACACCCTTTGGTCTTCTTTAAAGGTGATCTGAAGTACATAGATATTTTTCAATCTATGGAGAACTATACAAGAAAGAAAAATGCAAGAAAGAGAAATATGGGAAGAAAAATGAAAAACCTCACAATCACTAGCCAAAACCGTCACTCATTGTTTCCGAAACATTTGGGTATTGACAAGTCGGAATCCTTTGTATTTTGTAGTTGGTTGTCATTTTTAAGTCTTCTAAGGTGAATCAATGGTTTAGATTGCTCTTGAGGATTTAGATCAACAATTCGCCTAACATTTAATAGTTACATCTGTTGAACTGCTCAACAATGATCCTTGTTCATGTTTGTGAAAAGATCTTAGACCTCCAACATTATTTTTTTCATTACAAAGAAAAATATTTATTAACATTCGAAATCAACACCAAATGTCATTTTCTTGTTTGATAAAAAACGCGTCCGCATGGTAGGAAAACCTTTATCACTTCCTAAAGGTATCCTGATGTGTAATGTCATAGGTGACACTTGAACTTGGGTGAATATGCTTTGTATTGACATCAAGGATATTTGGCGTGGCATTGAGAAAGTTTAACTGAGTATAGGACTCTAATAGCTGATGTAAAATGTTTTCTTTCATCTCCACTTCAAATGTGTTATTGAATGATACCTCTTATGCCTCCAAGTTTTATTGATATCGCAACTCTTGTGGTATTTGTGACTACTTTGTGGAATCGTGAATGCACCAACTAACCAACTTATGTTTAATTGCTAGAAATTAGATATTTCACGTATAATTGCTACCAAATATAATTATTATGATAAGATATTGTATCGACACTTAAAACTTAACAATGATAATTTCCCTTCTAATTTTTCTCATATAAGCATCTTCGTATATCATTTTCACCACAAATTCAAATTATCTCTTATATATAACCAACAACGTGCCTAAATATACAACATACATTTTTTCATGCTCCAATCTTCCATGGACACAGTGTAAATTACTCCTAAATTCCATATAAGCGTCCTTCCTTTTTCTTATTCCTCATTTTCAATTTGAACTCTATGCACAAAGTAGACATTCTATAATGCTGACATACAATCCAACGACATATTTGACTACTGTGAGCTCATGGTAAAAACCCCAAAGGTGCATTTACATACTCCATCATTTGTGAAAATCACAACCCAAATCCTCTCATTTGAAAATAAAAAAATGTCACTTTGCAAAAGGGTGTGCGCCTTTGTCGAACTTGTATGATCATGGGAAATAAATTCTAAAGAACAATAGACTCCAACCAATGTTATTACCAACAATGTTGTTGGAGGAATTAGATGGGTTGTCCATTTAAATGTGTACAGTTCTCCAAACTTGTTTTCCTGTAATGTCTTTTTAGTCATAGTGGTCATGATTTTTGTTATAATCAGAGCAGTGCTCCATCTAAAGTCTTTGAGGAGTGCATGCAGATAAATTCATATATATTATTTTGTTCAAATGAAATAATACGTCCCACATGGTTGGTGGGAAATCTCTAATAATTATATATATAACATCTTCATTCACCATCCAATGCAATGATGATGGCTTCTTCGGACTGATCAATGGAACCTTCACTAGGTGTTGGGTGCAACCCAACTTGGTCCAAGTTTTGGGTCAAAGAATCCGCATTTTGATGAGCGAAGTGCGTGGAGCTAACGAAGTTATATTCATCATGTAGTGTTTTAGGGGCTTTAGGGCAGGTCAAAGCCCCTTATTTTGTAATGGGTATTGGGTTTTAGTCATATTTTTATCGAAGCCATAGTATGTGGATCATTGTTTTGAAGTATCAAAACCTATAAGGAGATGTAAGACTTTTTCAAAAATCAATCAATGAACAATGCCATGAGAAGATCATAAGTGAATTGAGTCTTTGTAGTTGTATTTTTGGGTAAGGCTCTGAAGTTAAGTGCATAAAGGCCTTGGGGAATCTGTAGTTGAGTATGCATACCACCTTCAACTGGGTGCACTAGTTAGAGAAGATCATGTGCTTAACATTCTTATTAATGAAGAAGAAGTTTTGGAAAAGTATTATGTATATTTCTATTTTTATTTTCTGTTGTTATTGATATCATTATGCATGCGTTTTACTAAATTATGCGAAAGAATACATGTTATACTCTTTTCATGTCTACATGTTAAGAAACAATCTGTAATATTAATCATCATCTTAAAGTTATTCATATACGTGAATTTGTATGAAGATATTAGACATAATTGAACACACAGACACAATAGCGCGCATATCCCTATGGCTGCATAAACCTTGTTATTCAACCTCCCATAACCACTTCGGGTGAGATTACGATCTTCTTGCAAGTCATTGCAAAAAGGGTGAGTGGTTGAGGATTTTGTTGGTGAAAAGTACACTCTGAAGTTGTATCAAGCCCCCTTAAACCAAAAAATGGTTCGTTTTCCAGGACCAAGATCTTCTTAAGGGATAGGTTTTGGAATTCATCAAAGAAATAAATTGAGGAGTGGTTTGAACAGAGAGGAAGAGAACTTGGGGGAAAAGAGAACAGAAACCCTCAAACCCTTGATTATCAGCTAAAAAATGGTTGAAGAAGTATATATTCAAACAGAAATACGAGATAGTCTTTGGTTCATTCCACATTGAATTCTATGAGTGGGTATCTAAGTTTACCAAGCATAAGGCTTGTTCAAGAAAGGTGAACCTAAGCAGTGGAATCCTGAATTTATATGGTGACTCAAGAACATCAGAAATAATATGTCAAGTGTTATTGATTTATGGATCGATAACATTTTGGGAGGATTTATCATTGATTTCATGATAGATGAGATCGTGTCCTATATTGAAGCTCAAAAAACATTTCGCAAACGACCACGAGGTAAGTTATTAAGATATTTTAATCTTTGGATTAAGATGTTATTGTGTGAAAAGGGGATTTTATGAATGCAATCAGATTAATGTTTGGATGAAGAGGAAATAAGCCTGAACCAGGGTCTATGAGAAGTGGAAAACAATATAGAATAGCTCCAAATAAACTGAGTATAGCCCCTTGTTAGGAGGATCTCGATGTGAAGAAGAATGAAATAACCCTAAAACCCCATGACATTCCACTACCCATTGTGAAGGCGCGTCGAAGTTAGTAGTTGAGAAGAATTAGGGTGTCTTTTAGATTCCCCAACCATCGACCCCGCTTACACCCAATCTCCATCCCCATAATAATGTTACACCCCCACCCCCTCCCCCTCCACCTAGCCCTCTGAGAAGGACAATGGTTGATGACATTAAGCTACCTATTTTTAAAGCACTGGAATCATAGGATCCTAATCACTTCTATTTTGTAGCTGATGGAGTATGGACAACAAGATAGATCACTAGTGATCATGTAAATAAGGTGCAGATCGTCATGTCACAGTGAGAAAGAGTGCTAACCTAGTATATAAAATACTATGTGACTAACTTGAATGCTTCATTGGATGAAATTAAGAAAGCATTGGCATGATAATTCGAGAAGCTGAAATCCGAATCACAGTGCATCACAGAGCTAAAAGAAATCAAATAGAACGCAAATGAATTTGTGTGGGAGTTACATCAATGATTAAAGGTGTTGATGTGTCAAGTAAGCTTTAATATACCCCCAGAACAACATAAAGAGTGGTCCACTGTCATGCTACTACCACATATTACGTTACCTTTGATGTAGCAGAAGGTTACAACTCAAGCTGAAGCATTGGAGATTGTGATGAAGCTGGAAGCTTCACCAATTAGAGATACTCATGCATGTATAAATACTTCAAATTCTCTACGAATCTCGTTCTTAGACCATATAGAAAATATGATCGTAGATTAACCTGATAATGCAATATACCAAAGAAAATTATTATAATCTACTTTTTCTATGAACTTGAACAAGCTTAAAGATTGAGTTGAATCAGAGTTAAAAACATATAACCATAAGAGGAAGAATCAATGCACATGAAACACAAAAATTAGTCAGGGGAAAGCCTCAGCTAAAAACCCCACTGTCTATATTGTCATACAAGGTGGAAATACTTCAAAATGATACAAAGCCTTAGATCTCACACCTAGCTAGCTCTCAATACAATCCTCCTGGATGCTCAAAGTCAAACAAGGCTTCTCACAAACCTTCTCTTCTACCCTCCAAGCCTCCTATTTCCTTGTGTGGTTTATCTTGGGTCATCCTACTCCTACAAAGTGTAACATTGATCACTCACATTTATATCACACCCTCTAAAACTACGCAATCCTCAAGGAACCTTACCTTGACTGCATGGATGAGTTTCCTTTATTGGAAATCTCATGCAATTGATAGTAACATGTCCTTGAAATCTAACTCAACTGGGTCTTTCTCATAACAGACATGCATGGGTTAATGATGAGAGAATCTTCAGTTATATGGAGTACACTAGTTGGATCCATGCATGTATTAAATAACTAAACTCACAATTGGTTCCTCAAACAGTTTGGAACTAATTTAACTAGACTTAACTCAGTAAACTGAGCTAACTAATTAAAACTCAACTATAACTCAATCTTATCTCCTTAATTAAGGGGTAATCTCCCTAATTTAATGGATAAATGTTGCATGACTTCAGAAAGACTTCTAGATTGAATTTCTCCAACTAATTAATCCATAATGAACTAATTAATTATTTCAAAGCAGCTAGTGAGACTAAATTTGATTTTAATTGACAATTTTAATTCAAGGATAAATTAAAATTGGAATATTCTCGATTCTATTTTTATCATTTACTGTTGCTATTTTCAACAGTTCCTCTCAACAAGAAAGGAATTCAACTCTATCCCGATCCTGACCCTTTGGAATGTTATGCATGTAACACTTCTCTCGATTGTTGTAGCTTCAACAACTCGAGAAACAAAAAAACATCCAACCTGAATCAGAATGATGCATCTGTCATCAAAGTCTTTGATTGCTATTACCTTTGTGAACTGAAAACTTTGCACTTCTGCTGACTCTGCATTTTTGCACTGTTGTCAGTCCTTCTCTGTGCTCTTCAATATCTGACTGCTCTAGCCTCTGTCACTTTGATCTCTGACTACATCAATCACACTAATTCCTCCTAATACTATGTACTTTTGGCTCCCGTAGTAAGGTACGATCCATGAGATAAAGCCTCTCAATGGACCCTGCCCAATTTCAGCCTTCTTGAGACTATCATTTCACATCACCCCACCTCACACCTGGAGGTATGGCTACATGTGATCCCTTTGCCCACTTCTCTAATTATGGATCCTCAACAATTGTTCGAGACTTCTTCTAGGACTGCATGTTGAGAGGTGATTTACTCTCCATCTCAACCACCAAGTCTATAACATTTTCCTTGCTCCTCAAGGCTTTGCATGCATCTTGAACCTCAAGAGGATACAGGTTCTTGACTCATGAACCAATCTATTTCACCTATCTCGTGGTGATGTGTCTAAGGAAAACCTTTCCCTTAGTAAATACAACATTGTAGCCTTTGTCCTCCAACATCGCGACTGAAACCAAGTTCTTCTTCAGTTGAGGTACATATTTCACATCTGTGAAGGTGATAGGAAGTCCATGCTCACTCGGAAAAGAAACTGTGCCCACTCCTGAAACACTAAACCTTTCATCGTCACCATCTCTATGCGCATCTTAAGGTCTTTCTCCTCCAAGGCACTAAATAAACTTTTATCACTGGTCATGTGGAACGAGGCTCCCCTGTCAAGATACCAACCACAACTCTTCATCGATGACAACATGCATGCGATGACAGTAAAGTCCATTTTGAAATAAGAGGCTAATGAGTCACCTTCTGATCCATTTGAGGAAGCCTTCATGGACTTCTTTGATGGGAAATTAGTTGCATAATGTCCCATCTCAATTTGAGGTATGATATGAATTCGATTTGCACCAGAAACCCCAAACTTCAAACTTCAAATTCTCTTCACCGTAAATTGTTCACTGCTCCGATAAACTTAGCTATGATAAACTTGGTTGTGATACCATGTAGAAATTCTATAAATTCTCTGAAAATCTTGCTCTGAGACCATATAGAAGATCTGACTATAGATTAACCCGATAATGCAATATACCAAATCAAAATACTATAATCTGCTTCTACTATCAAACTTGCGGAATCTTAAATATCGAGTTGAATTAGAGCTGAACACATACAACCATAAGAAGAAGAATCAATGCACATGAAACATAGAAAATACTGAGGGGGAAATACATCAAAATTATACAAATCCTTAGCTCTCACAGATAGCCAGATCTCTGTACAATCCTCCTAGATGCTCATAGACAAACAAGGCGTCTCACAAACCATCTCCTTTGCCCTCCAAGCCTCTTATTTCCTTGTTCAGTGTCTCCTAGGTGATCCTACTATTACTAAGCGTAACACTGATCACTCACACTAATATCACACCCTGTAAAACGGTGTAATCCTCAAGGAGCCTTACATTGACTTCATGGATGAGTTTCCTTTATAGAAAACCTCATGCAACTGATAGTAACTTGTCCTTGACATTTATCTCAACTGGGTATTTCTCAGAATAGACATGCATGAGTTAATGATGAGAGAATCTTCAATTATCTGGAGTACACTAGTTGGATGCATGCATGCATTAACTGACTAAACTCATAAATAATTCCTCAAACAGTTTGGAACTAATTTAACTGGACTTAAGTTAGTAAACTGAACTAAATAATTACAACTCAACTATAACTCAACCTTATCTCCTTAATTAAGGGATAATCTCCGTAATTTAAGGGATAATTGTTGCATGACTTCAGAAAGACTTCTATCTTGAATTTCTCCAACTAATTAATCCATAATGAATTAATTAATTATTTCCAAGCAGCTGGTGAAACTAAATCGAATTTTAATTCACAATTTTAATTCAAGGAAAAATTAAAATTGGAATATTATGGATTCTATTTTTATCATTTCTTGTTGCTATTTTCAACAATGCAGGGGTACAACAGATACAGAGTCAGCTAGCCAACTTGACCTTGGAATTGGAGGATCTTAAGAAAGGTAAAGAGACAAGATCAGTGGTATGGCGTAAAAAATCCAAAGCAGAGGGTCATTATAAGGATCAATGACCTGTGTTTATAGATTATCTAGCAAGTGGACTACTTAATGCAGTAAACCTAGGTCAGTGGTACAATATTTGTAGAATGAAACACCAACATCTCTCATAAGACTGCTACCTATTACAAAAGTATGTGTAGACCCTAAAGCAATTGTTTTGTAAATTTTTTAGATTAGTAGTCCATGATGAGGAAAATTTCCGAAGTTGTGGCTTAGTGATGGAGAGCATTGTAGATACCTGTAGACTGCAAGGTGAGTGACACACACACAAGGATCCAAGCCAACGCACTGGTTGAGGAGGATTTCAAGGATGAGGAGGAGGAGTTGGTTGAGGACATGGCTAGATTATTTGTTACAATTGTGGACAGGTCAGACACTTCAAAAGATACTGTCAAAGCCCTATGACAACCTCCAATTCCTATAATTATTTTGATCATGCGATAGAAGAATTCCCCATCCTTATTGCGAAGATGCGGGATAAAATAGACCAGTGATGTGCTACAAATATCGAAATGATGATAGTTGATTCAGGGGATTGTCACACGGAAAGAGTCGTTAGTGCGGACACAACTGACCTTCCTAGAAGCCTAAGACTTTCTAGTGACAAACAAGACAAATAAGAGCAATCCTTCCCTAAATATGCTTTTACAATATGAGAAATCAAGTGTTTAGATCCTACCTGTAATCCAACGCTGTTGTAGTAGTCCAGCTTCGCTGATCTGGATGAGCTCCTCCTTCCCTTTGAAACCTGCATTCACTAACAATCAAACGATTAAATAACACTTGAATATCACATAAAATAAAACATATTTAACATATAGACCAAGGAGTATATGAAACAACTCATAAATAACAAATTGTTGAGAAGAATGGACTAATTTGTATTAAAAAGGTAACAAAAGGAACCATTACAACCTGAGCCTTGGTGTTGTGCAAGCTCCTCCCAGGGTCCACAAGAGTTCTCCCTTACTCTGATCTGCTCACCCACCTCCCAATGGAAACAAGTAAAGATGGTAATCTCTCCTCACAAGCTTCTACAAGGAAGTCCTAATTCCAGCAGCATCTACCCTTAGGAATGTTTAGCTTTCAACCTCCCCTCCCTCTGGTCCAATGCATGTATTTATAGTGCTGTAGAGGAAGTTAATCAGGTCCACCATCAATGGGATAAGCCCCTCTTTTGGGTGGGTTAGCTCCCCTCTTGATGGGATAAGTTCCTCTTCTATAGGGATACATGAACCATCTGGAGGCGCTCCATACACGTCAAACAAGCTTCTAGAATGCTCTAGAAATGACCAAAAGTAACTTTTTTGGAGTGAAACTTGCGCTCATTGACCTTTACAGGAGTACGCACACGGTTCTTTACAGACAGAGCGTACAAGTTCGAAGGTATTGTGAACTTGGATTGCGTACCCGCAGGTAAGGTTGAGAGAAACTGCGTACTAGAGATAACTTGACTTTAAATGACTTTTCTCTCTTTCTTTGAGTTTGACATGGAAAGCAGAGGCATGAGACTTGCCAAGGAGGATAGTATGACAGGTGATGGAGCCATACAAACTGCAAATAGTCATGGTGACATTTTTTAGTGTAACAGATTGCCCCCTAAAGTGCGAAGCCTGAAGTAGATTAGGGTTTCAAAACATCTAGGAAGGGTGAAGTACTTTATCATTTCAAGGATTATCTTGCGGAGAGCCTGGTCAGAACCTGCAAATATTCAACACAAAATACATATATAGGATGATATCATCGCTGAGGTAGGCATTCCCATACTCAGATTGAAAACTTTAACTAACAATCTAACTACTGCTCTGATACAGGAATGATTTTGCAGTACATCACAATTATAGACTTTTGTAGACACAGTATGGACGCAGCCATCTGTTTATGATTAGTCTACTATATAATGAATACAAAACTCCTCGCAGCCTGGATGGTGGAAACTAGATCCAGGGTCTTCATTTCTACTTCCCGATTTGGTACGATTCTATCCATGTGAATAAATGAGTCGATGTCGAACATGGTAGAAACCACTTGATTACCAGTCAATGATGTAAACTGTTAACAAGTGTGAGAGAGACCACCGGTGATGTCAATGGTTCTCAAAGTACCCAGTACAATCCATGAAATGTGAATGAATGGGTTGTTGTCGAACACGTCACGGAGTCCTTTGATCGAAAGTCAATGATGTAAATTGTCGTCAAAGGCGAGAAACCTGCCATTGATGCATGCAGACCTCAAGGTACTGACGATCTCTAAGTCATCTTTCTAGATAATGTGCTGATGTCGATAGAAATCGACCCGTTTCAGGCAAGCCCACAACACGAAATCATTGTTCAAGTCGAAGAAATGTTTCTGTAAGGACTGACTCAGGGATGGTCAAAATGGATGACAAGTATTTTGCATATGAATGGTTTATTTGCAGAGACCTCTTGAACGCATAACGACACAATAGATGGCTTGGTGACGATTGACCCAAAGTTAATACCCGGAAACGGTTGAAGACTTTCAAAGTAGTTTGATCAACTTTAAGGCAAAGGATTTCCCAACCCAGGTGAATAAAAAGTCATGTTCAAGAGCGGTGATAAGGTTCTTCTGTAACAAAGGATAACAAATAGGTTCATTCTTCTCTCTTTTCCCCCACCATTTCTGACAAGTACCTCTTTATTTTTTACAAGCTTGAGGAGGATAACATATGCTTGATTATAAGCTCATCCTTCGGATGAGTCCAACTTAGTTTAGATTCGGACCCTAAGAAGGAGTGGTCCGTTCCTGTTTGTAATCGAACAGGTCCTTTACTGTGAAATTTTAACGAGTCCAGTATAGGAGAAACTCGGCGTTTTTCAATTTTAGAGAGTCTGAAAAAACTAAAAAAGACTCAATAGTGAACTTTTTCGTAAATTTGTGTCTCACAAGCCCGAAAAAGTATAAAATAATACCTGAGAGAACCGCTCGATCCTGCGACCAAGGAGTACTTTCATGTTTAGTGTCGTTGACCTGAAAAGTAAAAAGCGATCAAGGACACGTCGTTTTATTTCCAATATCGAGTTTGAAACGACAAAAACCCGGCAATCTTTTCATGTTTTTACGGTTAGAAAAGAGCTATAAGAGGACCGTCTTTTAATTCCGTTTTAACGAGTGTAAAAGAAACGCTCGGCAATCTTTTCATTTTTTAGGAGTCAGAAAAGGGCTTAAAAGATGACTCTGATTTTTGGTTCGTGAAAAATGATAGTTTACCCTAAAGTCCCTTTGTCCTGCACAAAAACAACACATTACTCATACCTGTTTAAGATAGGCAAAAATACATTGAAAAATATCTCTTTATGGTGAAAAATAAAAAAACCTAGCATTCATTTATCCAAAAAACCTATAAAAAGACCATTTACCATGTAATTTTTACCATTTTACTATTGAGGGAGAGAAAAGGGCTTTTGGCAAGAAACTTCCCGTGGACTTTGCGGAGAATCCGACCGTCAGAATCGAACGCCGTTTCACCAGGTATTCTACAACATCCTTCTCTTAATTTGCATCCGTTTAGAATTCATTTTTAGGCTTTTATTTGATTTTTTGGAGGTCTTGGGGTTTCAAGATGCGCCCTTTGGGGTACGCAGGTCATGCACTGCTGACCTGCGTACCCCGATATTTTCTCAATGGGGAAAATACCAGGCGTATGCACCCGGCCTTAAGGGAAGCTGCGTACATACGCTCTGTCCCTAAAAGCCAGGGTGCGTACCGCGCAAAACGCATTTTGAAACCCTCATATCTCCAAAATGGACCAAAATTTTAAAAATTTATGGACTCTAACAGATGTTTTATGATGTGCAGGGTGCACACCATGCTTGATTGGCGTGAAAGAGAACACGAGGACGCTGATTTGGCCGCAATAAATCATCAACCCTCCATTGATGCTTTGAAGGCATGCAGTCTCTACAAGTACTGGGCCATAGCTGGCATGAGGGCCCAAGTGCCATTCCTAGAGTGGCTGGTTGAAAGGTGGAACATTCAGGAACAATGCTTCTACATCGGAGGGCACCAGCTCGAGATAGAGCCCTCTGACATATATTTTCTCACTGGTTTTCCTAATAGGGGTGAGCAACTGACTCTCTCCGGGACTAGGCCGGGTGGCCAATCCCTTACTAGCCTCCGACTAGAGTGGTGCAACAATCAGAACCAGGAGAGAGGGATAGAAATCAAATATATATCCCTGCCTGAACTTATGGTAATTGCCTTTACAGTTACCAGACTCTGCGGCGCAGCCGCCTTGCACATTGCCACCGGGTCCCAAATGCGGATGGCGATAGATTGCTACCGAGGCACCATTTTCAACTGGTGCGATGCTGTGTTGGCCAACATAAAGGGCCAACTGACTAGGGTAAAGAACGGGCAACTAAAGACCTTTGGGTATGGGCCTTTAGTTGTGAGCTTTGCCCTAGAGATATTTCCAATGCTTATCCCTCAACATCTCACTGTTCCAGTTGGGCCACCTCGGGAGCCATGGTTGGTACGATGGGTTACGGTGATGACCCGGCACCCTGATGAGAGAGCGGGAGTTGTTCGATTTCCTGTTGGTTACTTTCACTGGTTGGAGACCCAGGTCTTCGTGATTCAGGACTTTCCTTATGCCGGAGTAGATTTTTGCGGTGATCCGGACATGGTTCTTCCACAGGGAGAACAATGGGACGACAGAGGTATTTCATTTTTCACAAATTTTTTAAATTATTTACTTTTTATTTGTTTTTATATCGTCTCAAAACTGACAGTGACAATTTTCAAAATGCAGATGTAGGCCCACAACGTCCGGCCAATCTCTGGCCATTCGAGAGGAGAGTACCAATTGCACCAACACCGGCCCCACAGGATGCGGCCGCAGAGGCCTTAGCCGAGCTGGAACAGGACCTTGAGCGTCTCACGGCGGACATACCAGAGATGACCATAGATGAGATTCGTATTCGACTTCAGCGCTATGTGGTTGCAGTCCCAGGACTGTTACACTAAAAAATGTCACCATGGCTATTTACAGTCGGTATGGCTCAATCAACAGTCATACTACCCTTTTGAGCAAGTCTTATGCCTCTACTATTCATGTCAAACTCCAAGAAAGAGAGAAAGTCTTTATAAACATGTTTATAAAGACTTTCTCTCTTTCTTGGAGTTTGACATGAATAGTAGAGGCATAAGACTTGCTCAAAAGGGTAGTATGACTGTTGATTGAGCCATACCGACTGTAAATAGCCATGGTGACATTTTTTAGTGTAACAGATTGCCCCCTAAAGTGCGAAGCCTGGAATAGATTAGGGTTTTGTATTATCTAGGAAGGGTGAAGCGCTTTATCATTTCGAGGATTATCTCATGGAGAACCTGGTTGGAACCTGCAATTTTCAACACAAAATACATGGATGAGATTATATCATCACCGAGGTAGGCATTCCCATACTCAGATAAAAACTTTAACTAATAGACTAACTACTCTGATACAGGAATGATTTTGCAATACATCATAATCATAGACTTTTGTAGACACAGTATGGTCGCAGCCATCTGTTTATGATTAGTCTACTTAGATAATGAATACAAAACTCCTCGCAGCCTAGATGGTAAAGATTTGATCCAGGGTCTTCATTCCTACTTCTCGAATTGGTACGATTCTAGCCATGCGAATAAATGAGTCGATGTCGAACATGGTAGAAACCACTTGATTACCAGTCAATGATGTGAACTGTTAACAAGCATGAGAGAGACCACCAGTAATGTCAATGGTTCTCAAAGTACCCAGTACAATCCATGAGATGTGAATGAATGAGTTGATGTCGAACATTTCACGGAATCCTTCGATCGAAAGTCAATGATGTAAACTGACGTCAAAGGCGAGAAACCTGCCATTGATGCATGCAGAATTCAAGGCACTGACGATTTCTAAGTCATCTCTCTAGATAATGTGCTAATGTCGATAGAAAGTGACCCGTTGCGGCCAAGCCCACAACACGAAATCATTGTTCAAGTTGAAGAAATATTGCTGTAAGGACTGACTCAGGGATGGTCAAATGGATGACAAGTATTTTGCAGATGAAAGTTTTGTCTACAGACCTCTTGGACACATAACGACACGACAGATGGTTTGGTGCTAAATAACTCAAAGTTAATCCCCGGAACCCGGTTGAAGACTTTCAAAAGTGGTTTGATTGACTGTGAGGTAAAAGATTTCCCAACCCAGGTGAATGAAAAGTGTCGTATCCAAGAGTGGTAATAAAGTTTCTTCTGAGACAAAAGGTAACAAATAGGCTCATTCTTCTCTTTTTTCCCCCACCATTTCTGGCAAGTACCTCTTTATTTTTAACAAGCTTGAGGAGGATAACATATGCTTGATTATAAGCTCATCCTTCGAATGAGTCCAACCCAGTTTTGATTCGAACCCTAGGAAGGAGTGGTTCGTTCCTGTTTGTAATTGAACAGGTCCTTTACTGTGAAATGTTTAACGAGCCCAGTATAGGAGAAACTCGGCGTTTTTCAATTTTAGAGAGTCTGAAAAATTTAAGAAAACTCCAAGTTGAACTTTTTCGTAGATTTGTGTCCCTCAAGCCCGAAAAGGTATAAAATAATACCTGGGCGAACCGCTTGATCTTGCGACCAAGGAGTACTTTCATAATTAGTGTCACTGACCTGAAAAGTAAAAAGCGATCAAGGACACGTCGTTTTATTTCCGTATCAAGTTTGAAACGACAAAAACCCGGCAATCTTTTCCTGATTTTACGGTCAGAAAAGAGCTATAAGGGGACCGTCTTTTAATTCCGTTTTAACGAGTGTAAAAGAAATGCTCGGCAATATTTTCATATTTTGAGAGTCTAAAAAGGGCTTAAAAGAGAACTCCAAGGTTTCACTTTTCGTAAGTTTTAACGAGTTCGAAAAAGGGATAAAAATGTACTCATGTGGCCGACTTTCAATTTAATTTACGAGCAGGAAAAGACGGAAAGAACTCGGCATTTTCATTTGTTTTACGAGAATGAAAGATAGAAAAATAATCTCGAGATTTTCATGAGTTTAACGAGTCTTGAAAATAATTGAAATTGGCTCGAGATAGGTTTCATTTTTACAAAAGCTTGAAACAGAGAAAAACTATGCTTCAAAGTAGTTTCATTTTTACACAAGCTTGAAACAGAGAGAAAACTGTGCTTGATGCCCCCTAAGTGTAACTGCTAGAGCGCATGCCCCCCAGCTTCATTTCATTCAACCAGTTAGATGAAATGAAGGTTGAGTTACGAGATCATTTGAAAGACTCGACCTAAAACTGTAAGAAAATTATGCAAAACACTGAAATAACTAACCTAAATATACAACTTAACATTTATGAGGTCTAGTCAAACTCTCAACTCAATTAGAGGAGGATTTGTTTCATTTTTTAACGAGCTTGACACAGGAAAAGAACTATGCTCGGATTTGGTTTCATGTTTACGCAAGCTTGAAACGAAAAACTATGCTTGTTATAAGTTCACATGCCCCCAGCATAATGACGCAAAACGAGGTACAGGTGTCCGTGAGGATAGTTTCTTCTAATCTCAACCTCGTTAAAAAATGAACTGGAAGTCATGAGCATAGTTCCTTGTCTTGTGTCAAGCTCATTAAAAAATGAAACAAGGGGTTGCGAGGATAGTTTGTTCCCGTCTCAACCTCGTTAAAAATGAAACTGGATGTTGTGAGGATAGTTTCTTCTAATCTCAACCTCGTTAAAAAATGAACTGGAAATCATGAGCATAGTTCCTTGTCTTGTGTCAAGCTCATTAAAAAATGAAACAAGGAGTTGTGAGGATAGTTTGTTCCCGTATCAACCTCGTTAAAAAATGAAATTGGAAGTTATGAGCATAGTTCCTTGTCTTGTGTCAAGCTCATTTAAAAATGAAACAAGGAGTTGTGAGGAAAGTTCCTTTTACTGTGTCAACCTCGTTAAAAAATGAATCAGTGTATGTGAGGACAATTCCTTTTCCTGTGCCAACCTCGTTAAAAAATGAAACAGATGTCCGTGAGGATAGTTTTTTCCCGTCTCAACCTCATTAAAAAATGAAACTGGATGTAATGAGCATAGTTCCTGTTCTTGAGTCAACCTCGTTAAAAAATGAATCAGGTACGAGGATAGTTTGTTCCTGTCTCAACCTCGTTAAAAAATGAAACTGGATGCGAGGATAGTTCCTTTTACTGTGTCGACCTCGTTAAAAAATGAATCAGTGAGTGTGAGGATAGTTCCTGTTACTGAGTCAACCTCGTTAAAAAATGAATCAGCTAGATTTTAGGATATGTAGGCAGATTGTAGAACGTAGGATTTTGAGGACAGTTCCTGTTACTGAGTCAACCTCGCTAAAAAATGAATCAAGGTTATGAGGATAGTTCCTGTTACTGAGTCAACCTCGTTAAAAAATGAATCAGGTATGAGGATAGTTCTTTTCTTGTGTCAACCTCCTTAAAAATGAAACAACTCCCTTTTCAAGTTAAATATTGAAAGTAAACCTTCATTGAATGCAATGAAGCCTGGGGGGCATGTACCTCATTTTGCATCATTAAACTGGGGGCATGCGAACTTTTTAGAGCATAGTTCCTTGTCTTGTGTCAAGCTCGTTAAAAAATGAAACAAGGGTAGGTTAAGTAGGTAGATTGTAGAGAGTAGTTATGAGCATAGTTGCTTATCTTGTGTCAAGCTCGTTTAAAAAATGAAACAAGGGTTTTGAGGATAGTTCTTTTCCTGTGTCAACCTCACTAAAAAATGAAACATCTCCCACAAGTCTTTCCAAGATTTTGAAAGTAAAGCTTCATTCCATCCACCTCATTGAATGAAATGAAGCTTGGGGGGCATGTACCTCGTTTTGCGTCATTATGCTGGGGGCATGTGAACTTATAACAAGCATAGTTTTTCGTTTCAAGCTTGCGTAAACATGAAACCGAATCCGAGCATAGTTCTTTTCCTGTGTCAAGCTCGTTAAAAAATGAAACAAATCCTCCTCTAATTGAGTTGAGAGTTTGACTAGACCTCATAAATGTTAAGTTGTATATTTAGGTTAGTTATTTCAGTGTTTTGCATAATTTTCTTACAGTTTTAGGTCGAGTCTTTCAAATGATCTCGTAACTCAACCTTCATTTCATCCAACTGGTTGAATGAAATGAAGCTGGGGGGCATGCGCTCTAGCAGTTACACTTAGGGGGCATCAAGCACAATTTTCTCTCCGTTTCAAGCTTGTGTAAAAATGAAACTACTTTGAAGCATAGTTTTTCTCTGTTTCAAGCTTTTGTAAAAATGAAACCTATCTCGAGTCAATTTCAGTTATTTTCAAGACTCGTTAAACTCATGAAAATCTCGAGATTATTTTTCTATCTTTCATTCTCGTAAAACAAATGAAAATGCCGAGTTCTTTCCGTCTTTTCCTGCTCGTAAATTAAATAGAAAGTCGGCCACATGAGTACATTTTTATCCCTTTTTCGAACTCGTTAAAACTTACGAAAAAGTGAAACCTTGGAGTTCTCTTTTAAGCCCTTTTCAGACTCTCAAAATATGAAAAGATTGCGGAGCATTTCTTTTACACTCGTTAAAATGGAATTAAAAGACGGTCCCCTTATAGCTCTTTTCTGACCGTAAAATCAGGAAAAGATTGCCGGGTTTTTGTCGTTTCAAACTCAATACGGAAATAAAACGACGTGTCCTTGATCGCTTTTTACTTTTCAGGTCAGTGACACTAATTATGAAAGTACTCCTTGGTCGCAAGATCAAGCGGTTCCCCCAGGTATTATTTTATACTTTTTCGGGCTTGAGGGACACAAATCTACAAAAAAGTTCAACTTGGAGTTTTCTTAAGTTTTTCAGACTCTCTAAAATTGAAAAACGTCGAGTTTCTCCTATACTGGGCTCGTTAAACATTTCACAGTAAAGGACCTGTTCAATTACAAACAGGAACGAACCACTCCTTCCTAGGGTTCGAATCAAAACTGGGTTGGACTCATCCGAAGGATGAGCTTATAATCAAGCATATGTTATCCTCCTCAAGCTTGTTAAAAATAAAGAGGTACTTGCCAGAAATGGTGGGGGAAAAAAGAGAAGAATGAGCCTATTTGTTACCTTTTGTCTCAGAAGAAACTTTATTACCACTCTTGGATATGACACTTTTCATTCACCTGGGTTGGGAAATCTTTTACCTCACAGTCAATCAAACCACTTTTGAAAGTCTTCAACCGGGTTCCGGGGATTAACTTTGAGTTATTTAGCACCAAACCATCTGTCGTGTCGTTATGTGTCCAAGAGGTCTGCAAACAAAAATTTCATCTGCAAAATACTTGTCATCCATTTGACCATCCCTGAGTCAGTCCTTACAGCAATATTTCTTCAACTTGAACAATGATTTCGTGTTGTGGGCTTGCCCGCAACGGGTCACTTTCTATCGACATCAGCACATTATCTAGAGAGATGACTTAGAAATCGTCAGTGCCTTGAAGTCTGCATGCATCAATGGCAGGTTTCTCGCCTTTGACGTCAGTTTACATCATTGACTTTCGATCGAAGGATTCCTTGAAATGTTCGACATCAACTCATTCATTCACATCTCATGGATTGTACTGGGTACTTTGAGAACCATTGACATTACTGGTGGTCTCTCTCGTGCTTGTTAACAGTTCACATCATTGACTGGTAATCAAGTGGTTTCTACCATGTTCGACATCGACTCATTTATTCGCATGGCTAGAATCGTACCAATTCGAGAAGTAGGAATGAAGACCCTGGATCAAATCTTTACCATCCAGGCCGCGAGGAGTTTTGTATTCATTATCTAAGTAGACTAATCATAAACAGATGGCTGCGACCATACTGTGTCTACAAAAGTCTATGATTATGATGTACTGCAAAATCATTCCTATATCAGAGTAGTTAGTCTATTAGTTAAAGTTTTTATCTGAGTATGGGAATGCCTACCTCAGTGATGATATAATCTTATCCATGTATTTTGTGTTGAAAATTGCAGGTTCCAACCAGGTTCTCCACGAGATAATCCTCGAAATGATAAAGCGCTTCACCCTTCCTAGATAATACAAAACCCTAATCTATTCCAGGCTTCGCACTTTAGGGGGGCAATTTGTTACACTAAAAAATGTCACCATGGCTATTTACAGTCGGTATGGCTCAATCAACAGTCATACTACCCTTTTGAGCAAGTCTTATGCCTCTACTATTCATGTCAAACTCCAAGAAAGAGAGAAAGTCTTTATAAACATGTTTATCTCTGGGTACACAGGTTCTCTCAAGCCTTGCCTGCGGGTACGCACCTTTTGTTCATAAGGTCTGCGTCCAAGGACGCTCTGTATCTAAAGGGGGAGGTGGGTCCCTCTGAAAAGGTTAAAATGCGCAAGTTTTATCTTCAAAAACTTACTTGTGGTCATTTCTAGAGCATTCTAGAAGGTTGTTTGATGTGTATTGAGCGCCTCCAGATGGTTCATGCACTCCTATCAAAGAGGAACTTATCCCATCAATAAGGGAGTGATCCCATCCAAAGAGGGGAACTATCCCATTGATGGTGGACCTGATTAACTTCCTCTTGAGCACTATAAAAAGAGGCATTGAGCCAGAAGGAAGAAGGTTGAAAGCTATAGATTTCTAAGGGTAAATGCTGCAGGAATTAGGACTCCCATTTAGAAGCTTGTGAGGAGAGATTGTCATCTTTACTTTTTCTATTTGTAAGTGGGTGAGCTCTGTCAAAGTAGAGGAAGACTCTTGTGGACCCTGGAAGGAGCTTGCACAACACCAAGGCTCAGGTTGTAATGGTTCCTTTTGATTACCTTTAATGCAAATTGGTCCATTCTTCTCAATAACTTGTTGTTAATGGGTTATTTCATGTACTCCTTGGTCTATGTGTTGAATATGCTTTGTTTTATGTTATAATCAGGTGTTATTTAATTGTTTGACTATTGGTGATTGCAAGTTTTGGAGAAAAGGAGGAGCTCATCCAGATCAACAAAGCTTGGACTTCTACAACAGCGTTTGGACAAAGGTAAGAACGAAACACTTGATTTCTCATATCATAATGTATGTTTAGAGAAGGATAGCTCCAATTTGTTTTGTTTGTCATTAGAATGTCTTAGACTTCTAGGAAGGTCAGTTGTGTATGCGCTCTAGCAGTTACACTTAGGGGGCATCAAGCACAGTTTTCTCTCTGTTTCAAGCTTGTGTAAAAATGAAACTACTTTGAAGCATAGTTTTTCTCTGCTTCAAGCTTTTGTAAAAATGAAACCTATCTTGAGTCAATTTCAGTTATTTTCAAGACTCATTAAACTCATGAAAATCTCGAGATTATTTTTCTATCTTTCATTCTCGTAAAACAAATGAAAATGCCGAGTTCTTTCCGTCTTTTCCTGCTCGTAAATTAAATTGAAAGTCGGCCACATGAGTACATTTTTATCCCTTTTTCGAACTCGTTAAAACTTACGAAAAAGTGAAACCTTGGAGTTCTCTTTTAAGCCCTTTTCAGACTCTCAAAATATGAAAAGATTGCCGAGCATTTCTTTTACACTCGTTAAAACGGAATTAAAAGACGGTCCCCTTATAGCTCTTTTCTGACCGTAAAATCAGGAAACGATTGCCGGGTTTTTGTCGTTTCAAACTCGATACGGAAATAAAACGACGTGTCCTTGATCGCTTTTTAGTTTTCAGGTCAGTGACACTAATTATGAAAGTACTCCTTGGTCGCAAGATCAAGCGGTTCCCCCAGGTATTATTTTATACTTTTTCGGGCTTGAGGGACACAAATCTACGAAAAAGTTCAACTTGGAGTTTTCTTAAGTTTTTCAGACTCTCTAAAATTGAAAAACGCTGAGTTTCTCCTATACTGGGCTCGTTAAACATTTCACAGTAAAGGACCTGTTCAATTACAAACAGGAACGAACCACTCCTTCCTAGGGTTCGAATCAAAACTGGGTTGGACTCATCCGAAGGATGAGCTTATAATCAAGCATATGTTATCCTCCTCAAGCTTGTTAAAAATAAAGAGGTACTTGCCAGAAATGGTGGGGGAAAAAAGAGAAGAATGAGCCTATTTGTTACCTTTTGTCTCAGAAGAAACTTTATTACCACTCTTGGATACGACACTTTTCATTCACCTGGGTTGGGAAATCTTTTACCTCACAGTCAATCAAACCACTTTTGAAAGTCTTCAACCGGGTTCCGGGGATTAACCTTGAGTTATTTAGCACCAAACCATCTGTCGTGTCGTTATGTGTCCAAGAGGTCTGCAAACAAAAATTTCATCTGCAAAATACTTGTCATCCATTTGACCATCCCTGAGTCAGTCCTTACAGCAATATTTCTTCAACTTGAACAATGATTTCGTGTTGTGGGCTTGCCCGCAACGGGTCACTTTCTATCGACATCAGCACATTATCTAGAGAGATGACTTAGAAATCGTCAGTGCCTTGAAGTCTACATGCATCAATGGCAGGTTTCTCGCCTTTGACGTCAGTTTACATCATTGACTTTCGATCGAAGGATTCCGTGAAATGTTCGACATCAACTCATTCATTCACATCTCATGGATTGTACTGGGTACTTTGAGAACCATTGACATTACTGGTGGTCTCTCTCATGCTTGTTAACAGTTCACATCATTGACTGGTAATCAAGTGGTTTCTACCATGTTCGACATCGACTCATTTATTCGCATGGCTAGAATCGTACCAATTCGAGAAGTAGGAATGAAGACCCTGGATCAAATCTTTACCATCCAGGCCGCGAGGAGTTTTGTATTCATTATCTAAGTAGACTAATCATAAACAGATGGCTGCGACCATACTGTGTCTACAAAAGTCTATGATTATGATGTACTGCAAAATCATTCTTGTATCAGAGTAGTTAGTCTATTAGTTAAAGTTTTTATCTGAGTATGGGAATGCCTACCTCGGTGATGATATAATCTTATCCATGTATTTTGTGTTGAAAATTGCAGGTTCCAACCAGGTTCTCCACGAGATAATCCTCGAAATGATAAAGCACTTCACCCTTCCTAGATAATACAAAACCCTAATCTATTCCAGGCTTCGCACTTTAGGGGGCAATCTGTTACACTAAAAAATGTCACCATGGCTATTTACAGTCGGTATGGCTCAATCAACAGTCATACTACCCTTTTGAGCAAGTCTTATGCCTCTACTATTCATGACACAAGACAAGGAACTATGCTCATAACTTCCAATTTCATTTTTTAACGAGGTTGAGACGGGAACAAACTATCCTCACAACTCCTTGTTTCATTTTTTAATGAGCTTGACACAAGACAAGGAACTATGCTCATGATTTCCAGTTCATTTTTTAACGAGGTTGAGATTAGAAGAAACTATCCTCACAACATCCAATTTCATTTTTTAACGAGGTTGAGACGGGAACAAACTATCCTCGCAACCCCTTGTTTCATTTTTTAATGAGCTTGACACAAGACAAGGAACTATGCTCATGACTTCCAGTTCATTTTTTAACGAGGTTGAGATTAGAAGAAACTATCCTCACGGACACCTGTACCTCGTTTTGCGTCATTATGCTGGGGGCATGTGAACTTATAACAAGCATAGTTTTTCGTTTCAAGCTTGCTTAAACATGAAACCGAATCCGAGCATAGTTCTTTTCCTGTGTCAAGCTCGTTAAAAAACGAAACAAATCCTCCTCTAATTGAGTTGAGAGTTTGACTAGACCTCATAAATGTTAAGTTGTATATTTAGGTTAGTTATTTCAGTGTTTTTCATAATTTTCTTACAGTTTTAGGTCGAGTCTTTCAAATGATCTCGTAACTCAACCTTCATTTCATCCAACTGGTTGAATGAAATGAAGCTGGGGGGGCATGCGCTCTAGCAGTTACACTTAGGGGGCATCAAGCACAGTTTTCTCTCTGTTTCAAGCTTGTGTAAAAATGAAACTACTTTGAAGCATAGTTTTTCTCTGTTTCAAGCTTTTGTAAAAATGAAACCTATCTCGAGTCAATTTCAGTTATTTTCAAGACTCGCGATTCAGGACTTTCCTTATGCCGGAGTATATTTTTGCGGTGATCCGGACATGGTTCTTCCACAGGGAGAACAATGGGATGACAGAGGTATTTCATTTTTCACAAATTTTTTAAATTATTTACTTTTTATTTGTTTTTATATCGTCTCAAAACTGACAGTGACAATTTTCAAAATGCAGATGTAGGCCCACAACGTCCGGCCAATCTCTGGCCATTCGAGAGGAGAGTACCAATTGCACCAGCACCGGCCCCACAGGATGCGGCCGCAGAGTCCTTAGCCGAGCTGGAACATGACCTTGAGCGTCTCACGGTGGACATACCAGAGACGACCATAGATGAGATTCCTATTCGACTTCAGCGCTATGTGGTTGCAGTCCCAGGACCTATCAGGAGGTTCCTGTGTAGGGTAGCGCGGGCAGTGGTCTCGTATAGAGAGCACCACCAGTGATTGGCTAGTCACTTTTTGTAGACACACATGACATTTTTGGTTTTTTGTACTTATCATTTTTGCCGATCATAAGGTGTTTTTCAACCTATGATCGAAGACGATGTATATTTTTTGACACACTCCTATCTATATATATATCATTATTACCGGCTTATCTTGTTGAACATGTGTGATTAAATGTTAATGTGTTTTAAATTTACATGCATGATTATCGCAAATGTCTGTCTAACATTCGAGAAGCAATTGCATCTGCTAATGTATTAAAAGACCTTGGAATATGTTGATATTCAATGTAATCAAATTCACGTTCCAAAAGACGCACTCTCAAAAATAACCTTAATAACACTAGATTTCTAATGGCATAAACTCTATTAAGCTGTAATACAACGAGTTCAAAATCTAACCTCACTATCAAACTCTGAATCCCAAATGTAATGGATTCAGATAATAATTCAATCACTGCACTGTATTCTGCAATGTTGTTTGTTGTTTGACCGAGGCTCACCCCATGCATAGAAACTAACTCGTCAGAGGGCGAATAGATAACCCAGGCTATGGAAGAGATATTCCGTGTACTACGACAAGCACCATCAGCAAATCCAATGTACGTTTGGAGAGGCGTCGACATCTGCAATATCAAGAGTAAAACCAAGATAAGCCAGAATAACGACGAAAAACCACACTCTCTAAACTAAGCACACTTGACTAAACTAAGCACACTTGTCTAAACTAAGCAAACGTACCAGCTAGAAAGAGAAAATTAACCTAACTACCCTAACAAAAATCTTCGCACCCACCATTTAAACATAGTACCTCTTTAGGTAAAGTCCATTTCTGGGTTTACCCAAAGAGTCCCCATCAAAATCAACCAGCTCATAGGCCCCTTTTGCTAGCTTTCGCTTAACAATGTAGGGTCCATGCCACATAGGAACGAATTTTCCAGCACCTAATTTATCGTTAGCTTGATCATATAATAGCACTAGGTCTCCTTCCGAAAAATTTTGAGGGGTCACATTTCGATCGTACTAAGCTTTCATTCGTTTTGCATGAGTCTCGATTACCAGTGTAGCATCACGTCGAGTCTCATCTAATTGAGCTAAATAAAATAAACGCTTCTCCTCTTCGGAAGTAGCTGGGAGTAATTCGACGGCCATTTGAAGTGATGGGATTTCGCATTCAATGGGTAGCACGGCTTCCAAACCATAAACTAGTTGGAAAGGAGTGAACCCTGTTGATGTTTTCACTGAAGTTCGATATGCCCAAAGTGCGGAAAATAACATGTTGTGCCAATTCGACCGATGAATGCCAATGATTCGTCGAGTCATGATGACCAAAACTTTGTTGATGGACTCAACCAGACCGTTGGCATGTGGATAATAAGGTGTTGAGCTATCGTGGCGCAAACCAAGCTGACCTGTAAGCTCTGTCATCATAATGTTTCGAAAATGGCGCCCATGGTCAATGATTATCGCTTGTGGGACACCAAACCTAGCAATAATGTGATTGAATATGAAAACTGCAGCAGTCTTGCCATCTGCCTCGAATGTAGGCATCGCCTCGGCCCACTTAGTAAAATAATCAACTGCAAGGATGATATACGCATGCCTCCCGGCTGAGTGAGGGTTACAAGTAATAAAATCGATACCCCATTTAGCAAAAGGACCAACGGCAATTATAGGGTGGAGAAGAGCTGGTGGTGCACACATCTTGCGATCAAACACTTGATAGTTGTGGCATTTTCGGACCGCAATGATACAATCTTTAAACATGGACAGCCAGAAATAGCCAGCACACAACACCTTCTGAGCTGTGGCATACCCAGACATATGACCGCCACATGCCCCAGAGTGACAGTCATTCAAAACCCTTTCTGCCTCTTCATGAGTTAAGCAACGTTGGAAAACCAAGTCCGCCCCACGACGATAAAGAGTATCTCCAATTATTTTGTATTGTTGGGACTGGAATCGAATTTTTCGACGTTCCGTCTTAGAAGCTTCGGGCCGAAAGGATTGGGTTTGGAGATAAATGATTATATCCCCATACCACGGATCTAAAGTGCTGATAAGAAACAAAGATTCGTCCGCTATGGGTTCCTCTGCCACTGTTTCCGTGTCAGCACGCGGGAAATCACACATTAACTCGGCAAAGACTAAGGATTTCTTAGATTTGGACTTTTCGAACTCCAAATCGAACTCCTGCAGGATAACAATCCATTTGGAGTACTTGCCCCCTAGCAATTGTTTAGTTAGAATATAGATCATAGGGTTGCAATCTAAAATAACTATAGTTTTACGGAGAAGAATGTAGTGACGAAAACGCTGAACAGCTTGAACGGCTGCCAGTGCCAACTTTTCCACATGTGAGTACTTTAGCTTGGTTGGATTTAACGTTCGACTAAGATAATATATCACATGTTCCGTTTCAAATTCATCTTCCTGAACTAAGACCATTCCAATGGTGGAGTGGGAGGCGGCGAGATACAAAAAGTAATCCTGGTTGTAGTTGGGAGGATGCAGCAACGATGCATGGGTCAACATGTGCTTAAGTGCATCGAAAGATTTCTGAGCTATCTCATCCCAAGAGAATTGAGCATTTTGTTTTAACAACCGGGTGAAACCCTTTGTAACCTCGGCATAGTTAGGAATGAATCGGCGTAAAAAGTTTGCTTTCACCTGCAAACTTTGGAGTTGGCACAAACTCGAAGGAGGAGGCAATTTGATGATAGCTTCTACCTTCGAGGGCTCGACGCGGATACCGGCTTTTGAAACGAAAAATCCTAGCAATCGTCCCACTTCTATGCAGAAGACACATTTGTGTGGGCTCAACCGAATTCGATAATGCCGACACCTCATAAAAATAGCTCGTAAGTGGACAAGGTGATCAGCTCGATGTAAAGAATGAGCAGGAAAATCATCGAGGTACGGCTGCACAATGTGCTTGATGTCGTGAAACGCATAAGACTTTGCCCGTTGGAAAGTGGCTCCAGCATTCTTAAGTCCAAAAGGTAATTTGCAATAAGCAAATGTCCCCCAAGGACAAATGAAAGCCGTTTTTGGTTGATTGGCAGGTAGAATATTGATTTGGTTGTACCGGAAAAACCGTCCATAAAGGAAAATATTTCACTGTTGGCACAATCATCAATTATTTGATCGATATAGGGTGTGGGATAGTTGTCTTTTGGACAAGCACGATTAATATCCCTATAGTCGATATAGATTCTTATTGTTCCCTGTTTCTTGTTAACCGAAACAATATTTGATACCCAATCCGTTAACGGGATTAGATAAATGAAACCTGCTTTCAACAACTTCTCAACTTCTGCTTTAATTGCAGCCGCTTTCCTACGGTGTATCTGACGCAAACATTTCCGAACGGGTTTAGCGTCTGGATAAGTCTTGATTTCATGAACAACAATAGAGGGATCAATTCCTAGCATTTCCTCATAGGACCAGGCAAACACATCGCGGAATTCTTGAAATAGGGCCTTGTATGTTTGAATTTCGTCATTTGTACATGAGGAACCTATATGAATGTTCTCAATAATTCCAATTTTGACTGAAATGTCAATGGCAATAGTTTGGGAAATGTTTCCCAAATTCAACTCTGAATCAGGATGTTTCGTGGGATTCTGAGCGTCCTTAACATATTCAGCCGTAAAAATTGATGAAAAATCATTTTCAAAGCCATCAGCCTCAGGCAAAAACGAAGATCTATGATGGAGATCTTCCCATGGTAGATCATCTACACTTAGGATTTCGCGAAGTTGCTCGTCAGATGACACAACTTCGGGAAACGCTATCCATTCTGAGGTTGATGTGAAAAGTGATTCCTCACGGACCACATTTATTTAGTCGATTTGGGTTGAACACGGGTCGATAAAAGACTGCACGGCTTCATAAGCAATTTCATATGGACTCAAAGGCATAGCATCAACGAATGAGTCTATCTCAGATTCATATGGGACAATCCAAGGATCATCATAAATAAAAGTGTCTAAAGTAATCATATGAATGGAAGCGAATGAAGGGTCTACGTTGATTGGAGGAAAAGGAAAAGTTCCCAGTAAACCGGAATCTTTAACTAATCCTACACCAACATCCCTATAAGGGATAGTCGTTTTACCGACATGCTGGATACTTTCTGAAGAGGCTGGGTCGGATGAAAAATAAGCCAGCTGGTCTATCGTTACGATCTTACCATTGTGTGGAAATTTTATAACTCTGAAGACCGATGACACGACCCCTGTCATAGCGTAAGACCAAAGTCGACCCAAGAGAAGGTTGTAGTCTAGAGGGGCATCAACCACCTCCACATCTAGACTAATGGTTTTTCCTTCAACCCCTATAGGTAAATCCTGTAGAATGTCAAACGGATGGAACCCACGGCCATCAAAGGCCTTAAGAATCGTCGGGGATTGGTTCAATGAAGGAGAACCAAGCGATCTCCAGCATTGAATCGACATAATACACGTAGAAGCTCCTTCATCAATTACAGTCGGATGAATAGGCCTATTTTTTACTATCACTGGGATCTGGAAAGCCATCTGATGAGGGAGACGCGGTGTACTATTTTCTAGATCAAAGATTATCAGGTTCGGGTCCTGAATGTCAACAACTCCTATAGCCGACAAAAGTAATTTTCGTTGTGCTGGGCATGATTGCAGCACTTCTAAAGCCGACATTGCTGAGGGTGAAACAGTTAAGTCCTCAACAATGTTATAATTTTTATCTGCTCTCGCATGTGGATTGAAAGCAGACTTTCGAAGTATACCCTTGGCGGGCGGTTTTATTACTAAGTCCGGGTTAGGTCTCTCGATCTGTAGTGGATTGGAACTGGGAGCTGAGGTTGAGGGATTAGAATGAGAAGATTCTGCTTCTTTGCCATCAACAGGACTCTTACTACCATAATCGTGTGATCGAGTCGCAATCCGTACATGAGACATCATCAAAATGGGTTCTTCACTGGCACTCGAGGAAGAACCTATCATCTTACTCTCCTGCTTTGGAAATGTATCTTTTAAAACAGCAGGAGTTGGGGAACCTTTAACGATTTTCACAACCTCTGCCCGATGAGGGCAATCTCTTGTGAAATGATCCTCTTGACAAATTAAACAAGGATAGCGAGGTTTGCGTTTCTCGTCATTAGATTCCGACTTCTCTTTTTTCTCCTTTGGATCCTTGTCTGCTTTATCCTTCTTCTTGCCTTTCTTTTTACCACCGTTTTTTGATTTAGCCGTAGATGACTCTACAGCGTGAACGTCGGCGGTAATCTCAGGAGAAGATTCTCCTGTCGGGGAGTCTGGTAAGGTTATAATTGGAGAAGAATTCTTTGAGGATTTCTTCTTACTTTTAGTGTTCACCGTACCAATCATGCCATCAGCAGCATGAGACCCCGAAGGAGCAGCAGCGATTTGATTCGACTTAGGAAGATCTGGGATCTTCTCGTGCAACGTACCCGACTGAGTGTAAACTAAGTCAAGGTACTGGGCTTGAGCAATGACTTGCTCCTCAGTAACTACTCCAGCCTTAGCTACATCTTCAGTAATCTTTGGTAATAATGATTTGACAAACCATTCAGCTAAGATTTGGTCCGGGATAAAAACTTTCACTAAACGTCTTCGACGTCTCCATTCATGGATATGATCAGAAATATAAGTGGACGTCGATTGTTTTAATGAAGTTAATAACTCAGTACCATTATCGTATCTGGCCGGCAACTAAAAATGAGTTAGGAACGAGGTAGCTAACTGGCTAAAGTTATAAAAAGAGGCCCGTGGTAACTCAATGTACCAATTGGCCGCGAGACCAATGAGCGTACACTGAAAAAGACGTAAACGGATCGAATCATCCGAGATGGAATTCGAAGCACACCAGAGGTGGTAAGTCATCACGTGATTTGATGGATCCTCTCCAGGTTTACCTTCAAACTTGGGTATATCACTGGGAAACTTATTTGGCATTGGCGGCAAGAACGGAAGATAATTTATTGGATCGTTCGTTAGGCGCATCAGGTCGGGTAAATCCAAAGTTGCAATAAACGGAAATTTCTGGTTAGGATATCTAAAACTCTGGGTCACGAGACCAATCACAGGAGGAGGATATCCAGGATAACTTGGAACAAGAATCGCGTTCGGGATATTATATCCTCCTGGAAAACCAGGATTAACCGGACCGTACTGGGGTTGTTGAGGTTGTTGATAAGTATACCCAGGATATGGTTGATACTGGTCAACCGGTTGTTGGACAGCAGGCCCGTATTGGTACTGTCCCTGGTGTTTTTGATAAGTAAATTGTGGTTGACTTGTTACAACAGTACTTAAACCAGGCTGCCCTACAGGCATCTGGACCGTGGTTTGAATCGTATATCCGTACAACGGTAAAGATGTCTGAGGGGTGGTTGCAGAGACAGTAGAAACCGGAGCTGTCGATATTCCAGAAGTAAGTGTGGTAGATGTTGCGGTAGTTGCAGCAGCCGTTTGAGATGGAGTACTAGGTGCGATTGGCGACTGAGTAACTACCGAAGTTACAGAAGTTTGAACATTTGACTGGACAGGTTGTGGTTGCTGGGGTGGACCAGAAGCTACAGGTTGTCCAGTTTGAGGTAACAAATGTATACTTGGCTACAACACCTTTTGACCTTGTGATGGATCCCACACTATCATTCCTGGGTATTGACCCGTAACCAGGTTGAGGGTAGGATTGATAATTGAAAGGTACATTTCCCGTACCTTGAATGTAAGATTGACCTTGAGGTGGTTGATAACCTTGACTCGAGTACTGACCTTGGGGTAGATACCCTTGAGGCAAGTACTGATACTAGGGTTCACCTTGATGCATAAATTGATACTGAGGTTGACCTTGAGGTACATATTGAGGTTGGGGTTGACCTTGAGGAACGTATTGCATGATAGGTACATACTGTCCTTGAGGTTGCCCCCCAGCCGCAACTTGAGTACCTTGAGGTTGCCCCCCAGGCGTTAATTGAGGTTGCCTCCCAGGCGGTAATTGACCACCTTGAGGTTGAGAACCGGGAATTGAACCTGACATCATATAAATGTCTCCTACACCCAACGGTCTATTACCATTGCTTCCAGCTAATGACCCATGTCCAATGGGTTGAGGAGATGCTCCTGAAAAGGTACCAGAAAGTGATTGATACCCAGTAGGAACAGAAGGACCACCATACAAGAAAGATTCAGGGGGTTGAGTAGACACGGATGACTGACTAGACATATTTACAGGAGTATAAATACCTCCGGGTGGATAAGGAGTACGAGGTGGAGAAAAACCTATCCCTGAGTTGTCTAAATAATTAGTTAACCAAAGGTACCAAGTAGTACTTCTAGGTGGACTGTAAAAGATAGATTCACGCTCTCTTAGGTCATGAGTAGGTTGATTTTCAAGAACAGGGCCTACATCTTCTTCTGGAGTAAGTTCTTCAATAGCTAACAAACCAAAAGGAAGATTCTCTGGTTTTGACTCTTTCAATCCTAGGTGAATCAGGAACACTAGAAGTTGGAGTAACAGGTTCAGATATTTCAGGTTCTTCGCCTATATCACTAGTAGATGAAAAACTATCAACAAGCTCAGAAACTGCAACAGCTTCAGGATTATAACCTGTCTCTAGACTTTGGTAATCTGGATGGACTACCAACGAAGACTCTCCTTCTTCAGGTGAACCTACTCTACTGCCACTAGGAGGAGTTACGAGGACTTTCAAACCTTCTAGATTACTCGGGTCGTCTCGAGGAATATCACCCCGAAGTCTACGGGATCTCCTCAACAATTCGGCCACGAAAACAATCTCAGGAGATTGGCCCCGAAGTCTATGGGACTGTCTCGGTAATTCCACCACAGTTAAAAACTTTTAACTACTGCACACGCAAACAAAGTAAAATCTCAAAACAAACCACCTAAAGTCTCTAAAGAACCAAACAAATTTGAATCACACGCCTAAAGAATCTAGGGCGTCAAACCATGCACAAACAGTAGCCTTCCGGACCAAAAACACTAGTTGGTGATGAAGCCCAACATCGCCGAATTCAGTACAGAAGTGGTGGGTGGAACAGTTACCCCGGCAACCTGCTTAATGAATAGACCGGCACAAGTTCCTCCACTTTAACCGTCTCGAGTGAAGTGAACCCCCCGGAAAATCCATGTGAGTCTAGCCGACGTCTGCTCGAGGTACAGTGGGATCTTCCCTCCACCATCACCTCGGGTAGAATCCTAAAAATAATGGTCACTAAGGTTACCAACAGCAACAAATACACTTGGGGGAATAGTCTACACTCCAACAACACGCAAAGGCAGAGTATCAAGCTCAATACCCTTGCTGTCTCCTTGACAATAATCCAAGGTTTACCGACAAGTGACCCCTGGCTCCTCGACAATGGTTAATCCGAGGTTTACCATTTGTAATACGTGCGTGTCTGGCGTCGTTCCCAACGAGGGAGGATTGATCCCCTCACTGGTTCGGACACGAGCTCGTGCTTCTCCTTTAAGAGGAGCTTTCCCAGAGTATAAATGAAACAGTTGGATTTATCCTACCACAAGATCAGCTACTTGTTTGGTTTTGTTGTCTTGGAGAGTTAATTACTCACCTACTCCAAGACACTAGCCTAATCTATATTGGTGTTTCAGAGCCCTAGTAAATAAAAGTTACTAAGTTGATTTTACTTTAAGCGTTAATTTTATGGTGTTTCTTTAAGACAAAAGGTAGTGGAGATGAAACTGGTGGTGTGTAGACTCGACTCTCAACCACTACAAAGATGCACCTAAGATGATTTACACTACTTTCCTTTTTCAATGAATCTCCTAGCTAAGAGAGTTGAGAGAATGCAAATTTTATAGAAAACAACTTTCTTAACAAAGACAATCAAAGAAACAATTCTCTTTATCTTTTCAAAACATGCAACTCATGACCACTAATTATTCACGAAAATCCCTTTTCTTCAAAAGACTACAAATGCTACCAAAGCAAACTTGTTTTCAAAGAATCTTTTATATTTTTCCTATATTAATAAAGCATGTAAAACTATTTATCGAAAATCAAATGTAACAAATCTAAGGCAATCAAACCAAAATCACTCAAAAGTAAATTAAAGGGAAATTTACCTAAAAGTAAAACTAATGAGGACAAAAACCTACAAGGATGATTCCCGGATGTTTTACTCAGCCAAAATGTAACTAAGGATCAGTCCATGCAGAATCATAAACTGATCAAAAAACAAAATCGAAATCCTTTTGTTTTTTTTTCTCAAGAATGGAATTCGAGGCTTTAACAAACAAACTTCTCGAGTTTCGCAAAGAGAAGACACAAAGGTAGGTCTCTCACAAGGGTGGCTTCTATGACAGGCCCGACTCCTAAGAGGACTGACCAAAACCAAGGAGATCCAAAGTTTGACAACCTCTAACGTCAAAGTCACTACAGGACCAGTTAAGAAGCAAACCCTAAGGAAAAATCCTTATGAATTCCACCAAAACCCTCGATACTAACGGGACAAGTTCAGGTGAAGATCTCTGACAGTAAACTAATGGATCTGGGCAGTAAAAACAAAATCTAAAGAGCAAAAAGATAAAAAATGAAATTTTCTCAAATTTGACAGGGGTACGCAGGTGATCTGTTGACACAGGCACGGGTACGCTCTGTGCACAAAGACGCAGTGCGTACAACTATGCACTGTGTCTAACTCAAAGACTGCGTACTGCTGGCAAAACTAAGAAAACTAAAAATCTAAAATGACTCTAAGCTAACCCACCCAAATACACAGCTAGACAGCCAAAAATCATAAAACAAGCTATTTTTCTCAGACCAAAATACCAAATCAAAAAGAACTCAAGTACATTCATGGATTCCCCAACGGAGTCGCCATTTTGTCACGCAGAAAGAGTCGTTAGTGCGGACACAACCGACCTTCCTAGAAGCCTAAGACTTTCTAGTGACACACAAGACAAATAAGAGCAATCCTTCCCTAAATATGTTTTTACAATATGAGAAATCAAGTGTTTAGATCCTACCTGTAATCGAACGCTGTTGTAGTAGTCCAGCTTCGTTGATCCAGATGAGCTCCTCCTTCCCTTCGAAACCTGCATTCACTAACAATCAAATGATTAAATAGCACCTGAATATCACATAAAATAAAACATATTTAACATATAGACCAAGGAGTATATGAAACAACTCATAAATAACAAATTGTTGAGAAGAATGGACTAATTTGTATTAAAAAGGTAACAAAAGGAACCATTACAACCTAAGCCTTGGTGTTGTGCAAGCTCCTCCCAGGGTCCACAAGAGTTCTCCCTTACTCTGATCAGCTCACCCACCTCCCAATGGAAACAAGTAAAGATGGTAATCTCTCCTCACAAGCTTCTACAAGGAAGTCTTAATTCCAGCAGCATCTACCCTTAGGAATGTTCAGCTTTCAACCTCCCCTCCCTCTGGTCCAATGCATGTATTTATAGTGCTGTAGAGGAAGTTAATCAGGTCCACCATCAATGGGATAAGCCCCTCTTTTGGGTGGGTTAGCTCCCCTCTTGATGGGATAAGTTCCTCTTCTATAGGGATACATGAACCATCTGGAGGCGCTCCATACACGTCAAACAAGCTTCTAGAATGCTCTAGAAATGACCACAAGTAACTTTTTTGGAGTGAAACTTGCGCTCATTGACCTTTACAGGAGTACGCACCCAGTGCTTTACAGACAGAGCGTACAAGTACGCAGGTATTGTGAACTTGGATTGCGTACCCGCAGGTAAGGTTGAGAGAAACTGCGTACCAGAGATAACTTGACTTTAAATGACTTTTCTCTCTTTCTTTGAGTTTGACATGGAAAGCAGAGGCATGAGACTTGCCAAGGAGGATAGTATGACAGGTGATGGAGCCATACAAATTGCAAATAGTCATGGTGACATTTTTTAGTGTAACAGGGAGGATCAACCGCACATCGGAATTGTAACAAGAAGCGGAGATGAAGTTGGAAAGGATAAAGACAATGTGAAAAAGGAATTTGAAGCCAAATTGGTAAGGAAAACTATTGAAAAAACTCCTACATTTGATATCTTGAAGGAAAATAAAGTATTTGTTAGTGTATCTTCATCCCTCCATCAGTTATCAAATACTCTTTTTGCATTGCATGTTAGGTGTCTCATTCGATCAGCTTCATTCCATTAGGATCATGGATCATCTGATGATAGTGGCATTTTATACATTTTCTTTCATGTTCTTTATCTGTTGGCCCATTTTCATACATCTAGATCATCTGCACTCATTTTTTGTCTTTAAATATGCAAAAGTCATTTTTAGGGTTTTAGGTCTCATTATTTCTAGGGTTTCATCGATAAGGTCTTGAAAATGCTCAATAATGGTCAGCATGCGCATGAGGAGGTCAAATAATGTCTCAGCAGCAATAATTTCAATAATCACATGCTTGGTAATTAATTTTTCGGAAAAACAGAGTTTCCATAACTTTGGCTAGGAAAGGCGGTTTTGGATGATTTTTTTTTTATTTTGGGTATTTTCAACCTTCTGAAGCCACTGGCATAGGTATTACCGCCATCTGAGGTCATTTGTAGAGGTTTTGAATCCATGGAAGTTCTAGGAGCCACTAGGGCCCAGTATTGGGAGAACTGTATAGGGTTGCAGGTATCCATTAGAGGTGAACCAGTAGTCAATCCTGAAGGATTCAAGTGTTCTGAATATGTTTTTACCATCTATTCCACCTGTAGATGCTTCTATTCAGCTGTATATTCAATTTGAGCATTTAATTAAAACAAGGACAAGCCCATTTGGGAGCTTTGGACCTAGCATTAGAAGGATGGGTTGTTGTAGATGGAAAATCAAAACCATATGTATATAAACTATCTTCCATGTTAAAAAGTTCATTTTTGCTCAAGGGAGAAAGAGTGAGCAATAAAAAAATCATTTTGAGGAAAAGGAGGGAAAATCATAGAAAAATTTCACATTTTCCCTAGCGCAGCGCCCCTGGGTTAGAGCGTGGCGCACCTGGGTTAGAGCGTGACACACCTGGGTTAGAGCGTGGTGCACTAGGTAGTAATTGATAGTGAATTGATAGCGTATTTCTATAACGGGCATGACGCACCAAGGCAACATGGTGCATCTGTGAGGTGGTGTGATGCACAAGTTTTCAAAGCCCGAAATCGTTCCATCTTCCCCCAAAGGCTCCCAAATTGTAAACTCTTTATCTTACAAGTAAGTTGATTCCCCCTCATGGCCAATGAATGAGTTTGTCTTACTGTTTATGGTGATTCAATAGGGAAAAATTGAAACCCTACCTCCTTGTATTACTTGTTAAAAAACACTGCCTAGGGTTTACAAATTACATTTTGGCTGCTAAATTCCACCCCTACCATTTTCACTCCCTCACTCCCTTACTTCATTTTCTCCCTCCCCTTTCTCTCATATTTACCCATTCCATATTTCCCATATCCCTAAATTACTAACCCTAAATCCCTAATCCCACTATCCCAAACCCTAGTCAAATACCCCCAAACCCTAATTGCTATTCCCAAACCCTAAATATCATCCCTTAAACCCTTCTATTCCCCAAAAACCTATCAGCAGCATTCCCAACCTCTCATATACAGTCCCTACACATTCCCCTCCATAGTCCTTATCATGAAACCCTTTCTTTTAGCAGCAAATACCCATTGACACTATAAAATCTCTTCATACTCATCTAAGTAAAATCAAGCATTGGTAAACATGGAGTTAGATTCTTCTTATGAAAGAAATGAGGAAACAGTTAGTGACTCTTCTAGAGAAATTCATGCACCAAGGAGACCTCATAAGAGTGGAAAACATAACCGGGAGGAGCCTACCTCACTTGTTGTGCTATTGGCCTGTCCTCTTGCTGTCACATGCTTCCAACATCAATCTTGTTCCCAATTTTGTGAGATGGTGGCCAGAGTTAAATACCACCATGAACTGGCTAGACTATTTGTGCTCCATCTTCATAATGGCAAGTCACCTTGGTAGGTGTGACATTCACCTTGACACCTGAGACTATTGGTCAAGAAACCAGTATTCCAAATGTAGGTGAGTAGTGGAATAAGGGGCAGTTTGTTGATAGAGATCATTATGAGCCTTACATCAAGGTTGGTTTTGAGAGGCAAATTAGTAGATTTTTCCCTTTCAGGTACCCTCAGGATACATATGCTCCCTTGATGAAACTCATAATCAAATATTTCACTTGTGAGGCAGATTTTCTCGCCTATATGCCTACCACATCAGATTGTTGATGCACTTCAATAGGGTGAGAATGATGAATCTCCCCTATTTTATTTTCCAGAATATTGAGAAGATGACCACCTTGGTTCAAAGGAAGCCTCCTCATCAGTAGTATAACAACATCTATCACTTTGCACTAATCAAAATTGTGGTTTTACATTAGCTCATTTTACTCATTGTTTCATGGGAAGATTTCATCTCACATGAGGTCTTCACAGGTCCACAAGTGCCCCACCAGTTTTTCATGAGGCAAGAGAGCCTTCACATCAGCAAGAGGTGCATGAGACACAAACCACCAGTGTGCCAGTGTTTGTCACTTACCAAAATGGCACAAGGAGATTGTTTGCAGCAGCAAAATGAGTACTATCTCCACCCAGAGTGGAAGGGGTCTCATTTCCTCCATCAGTAAAGGAGGTACAGGACAAGGGTAAGTAGCCACTACATGATGAGGGGCCTTTAGGAGGAAAAGAGATAGATTTCATTCTTGTTCAGGATGATGACACTGATTTGGGGTCCCAAATCTCAAAGCTCAAGGAGATCATTCAGGAGGAGCAAGATGAGATTCATAACTTGTCTCTCAACCAAGAAAGAGCCAAGTGGATAATCAACTATCTGGAGCAGAGGAACAAATAGTTATAGGATCAGAAAACCATCATGGAGCTCCAAAACATAAGAGAAAACCAGCAAGCTCCCAAGAGGAGGAAATTCAAGTTGACATCACTTGAACAAGAAATTGATGTCGATCCTGAATCTTGGCTTGAAAGGGAAAATATGCACTTGGAAAAGATGCTAGAGAAGTCCAACAAGGAAAAAAAAATTTCGAGTCACATCACCTACCATTACTTGGCGAGAAACAAGGTGTGCAAAGCAAGAATCAAGGTTTTGAAGGCTAAGTTGAAGAAAGCATCAACGACGATAAAAGAGAAAGATAGACTCCAGAGCTTGGCTGAGGCTTCCTTAGCCCAACACAACACTTGATGAAGGATATTCAGCCCAGCTTTCAAAAAATTTGGGAAACTTTTTGCAAATTTTGAGTTTTTGGCCTAAAAAACAGGTTTTTCTGCCTAGTGCGCCACGCTACTTGGCGCGCGCTTTTGCTAGGGACCTCCTTTTGAGGAAAACTCAACATTTTTGGATTCCTCATGAAAAAATATGAATGCCCTCACATGTCCAAGAAATTTTGACAAGTTTTGAGCTTCCAAAAAGGTCAAAAACACCTAAAAAATGACCTTTTTGCCCCTTTTCGGCCACACGGAAGCAGTGTTGGGAGAACTCAGTTTTGGAGGGGCAAATGAAGACAAAATTCAAAAATTCCACTTGTTTGGAATAGTAGATAGGTAGACCTTTCCAAAATTACCACTTGGAGAAAATTTGGTACAAGGGAAGGCCTTCAAAATCAGCTCCAAAGTGGCACAGAACATAGGATCAGGAGCACGACACACAGGATGAAATTTTGTCATTTGGTCAAAAAACTGGAGTTTTTTCGCCTAGTTTCTTCACAATTTAAATTTTCTGTTTCTAATAGTTAGAATCATGATGTAATTTGATGTGACTTGATGGATTTTGATTTAAATATGTTAAATTTTCACTCATAGAGGTAGATTCATCCATTGAAAGGTAGTTTGCAATTGAATAAATCAGTTTCCTAGTTTTTAGAGGCAAGCTGTTCCACTGTCTATTTTTTAGTTCTCAGTTTAGATTTTGTTGGAACAGCTCCTAGATTTATGAGCTCGACCCCTAAAAGATAGGAAGATTTGTTTATTGCTTATATCTTGTGGTTTTTCAGTCATTGAAAAATGTTGGACTTTGTGAAAAGCTTTGAGCATTATTGTACACTCATTTTCAGCAATTTGGCAAAGGAATAGACTAGGGTTTGCAGCACTTTATGGGGTTCTTGTGGCAACTTGATTTGATATTGTGTTTCCTTCTGTAATTATCAGTTTACATGTGTTTTATGTATGCCATTATCTCTCTCTGTTCTTCTCAACTAAATAAAACAAGGATAAAGGTAGAATTCATGGAATTGTAGTGCTCTACCTAGGGTTTTGTTTAGTTATTTATGTTTTTAGCTATTTGAAGAGGATCCCTGAGACTTTCATGACCTATTCAACTCTTCACCAATCTAAAATCTCTCCATATAATTCAATTTGAAGTACTATTTCTTTTTCCTACCTCGCCCAATAGAGATCTCTATAAAACTATGTCCAATCCCCAGACCCAAATCTGCCTTTCACATTTGAGCCAGCAAACCTACATCAAATTCAATCAAACTCTTTCGAACACATACCTAGCCTAAAATCAGTCTTGTATCAATCATCTCAAGCATCATTGATCATATTTTACTGAGATTGACAAGGAGAGAGCCCTATCCTGACCTGGTAGGGCTAGCTACTAGGTTATGCTTGGTTTGATGTTACCCTAGATCCTACCTTTCTCAGCCTAAGGTAGATTTAGGCTCTAACATAGTGGCAACTCCGCTGGAGACGAAAAGTTTATTTGTTTGTTAGTTTTCTTTTCTTTATAAACTACAGACGGAGCTTGAAGTTAGCTAGGTAGCCTTCGAACTTCACTTGCTTTGCGAGTGCATAAGTAGATGAACGCTGCTTCAGTCAATCTCCGGTTTAGTTTTATAAACAAAACATCTGACTTGAAAATTTCCCCAGTACATGTATGAAGTTAGATATAATTTTGATGGTGGACAATAATCAGACACCCAAAGGCTGAAATCATTCACCTAGTGACTCAAGTGTCGAAGAATCCCAAGGTTCAAAATTTTTATGGCGACTCTACTCTTCAAAAATCAGTAGCCTGAAGAATTTCTTGGTTAATTCATTGTTATGAAAATGGATTTGCTTACTCGATGGTATGCTCCCATGAGCCGAGATGACATTCTAGGTTTCCCAAATAAAATTACTAAGGTAGATTGGCAAAGGAATTTGCCTATATTTAAAGATGATGATAGAAAGGATGTTGCTTTACATCTGGTTAGATTTCACATACATATTCGCAAGTTGAAGGTTGATTTTCCTGAAGATTGCTTGATGAAGATATTCATGGCCACTCTAGAAGGTGAAGCCTGATATTGGTATGAAAGTTTGTTGCCTACTTTTATTTATTGTTTAAAGGATTTTCATGCCATGTTGTTTGAAAGGTATAAAGAATATTATCCATCCTTAAATTAAGTTCACAACTATTGCAAACATGTTTATAGTTTTATTGAAAATCTTGAGAAAATTTATGAAGATGATGACTTCATGGATGATGAGATCATGGAAGCCCTATACAAAAATCCATTTTAGCAGCATAAAGAGAACTTAGAGGATACTTATCAAGATGCTCAAGAAAATTTGCAGCTGGATCAAGATCTTAGCACAATGGAAAATGATGAAACAGAAGGTTTTATTTCAGATCTGTCCATATAAGAAGACAATATGTAGGGAAGTCAAGTTTCAATTTCAAAATATGATAAAGTCAAGTTGGCTAATTCAGATCTAGATTCAGATCATGATGATCAAGAGTACCTTGTTCTGAATCCCATGAAGGAGAGCTCTACTGTTGAGATCATCTGGAATGAAGAAGACAGAGTTATTGACCCAAGTGTTCTCATTTCATTAGAAAAAAGCCTTCATGAGGAGGTAATCCAATCCTTTTATGAAAAACAAGATGTGATTTTTGTTCAAGTAAGTGAAAAATATTCTTTTGATAACTCAGGAGTAAATGATAATTTGATTGCTATGTCATATGAAGATGATCAACGATGTTTTCAAATTTCATAAGATCAAGGAATTAAGGACTGCCATTCAAGTTTTTCATGTTTTTCATGTTATTTCAAGAAGACAATAATCACTTGAGCAAAACAAAATATAAAGTATTATCTCCTCTATCTGAAGATGAGATAGATCGACTCCTTAAAGGTCAAGTTATATCCCAAGCTAATGCAGGTCTGCAGTGTGCACATGGTCAAGAATGTGTTGGTGAAACTTCTTCTTCTTTTGAAAATGATGACATTCTTGAAATTAGAGTTATAGATAAACGAACACATAATATTTTCTTTCATGAAAATGATAAGGCTGTCATGTTTGATAATCTTGAAGTTGTTTTCTTTTAAAGAATGACCTAGACCATGAAATTGAGGAATACGAGCCTGAGAGAGATAATATGCCAGAATTTCTCATGCTCAAGGAATTTACAGCTGAAACTCAGATAACAAAGGCTAATACCTCTCTATGCCTTCCCATCACTCAGCAACTAGTTGTTCTTTTAGATCAGAATGAAGGGAGTACTTGTATTTTTGCGGCTGGATCTTAAGACAAGCTAGTGCTTCAATATTTTCAAGATCCCTTTGGAATTCTTTTGCAAGCATTAGAGAAGATGATTTTTTCCTGGTTCATTATCATAAGCCTTGGTTTACGTTGTTATTATGAGTTTCCTGCATGTACATCGTTCTACCTGCTCAGGAAAAGTTAGAGCAGAATTTCAGTATGTAGCCATCTGTTTGACTGGTTACCTTGGAAGGCCCACTTCACATGATTATACATATTTCATCAGTAGGAAGGTGGTTGTCATCCTGATTTGAAACCCTCAAATCTTGATGGTATGTTGCTATTAAAAAGCTTTGTAAGTACTTATTTCAGTTAAGTAAGTCTTGAGTCATTTTTTTTTTAGTCAGTTTCAAGATAGTTTCAGAGTCAGTTTGTACTATCATCATTCATTTAGTTTGGGGCTCGAAGTGAAGGCTATAAAAATAAAGGTCTGATTTTAGTTTTGGTGTGGATTATTTGAAGTTATTTTTGAGTCAGATTTCAGTCCTGAAATTTAGTCGGTTTTGATTTAAGATATTGGTCTTGGCCTACCGAAGTTATTGACTCCATAGCCCAATGGACGAAGGCACGGTCTGCTTTCCAGAGATCTGTAGTTCTTAGCACCTCCAAGGAGCTACCATCCCCATTGGAGCAAATGTTAGTGTTGGTATCTTCATCCCTCCATCAGTGATCAAATACTCTTGTTGCATTGCATGTTAGGTGTCTCATCCGATCAGTTACATTCCATTAGGATCATGGATCATCTGATGGTAGTGGAATTTTATACATTTTCCCTCATGTTCTTTACCTGCTGGCCCATTTTCATACATCTTGATCATTTGTAGTCATTTTTTGTCTTTAAATCTGCAAAAGTCATTTTTGGGGTTTTAGGTCTCATTAGGTCTAGGGTTTCATCAATAAGGTCTTGAAAACACTCAATAATGGTCAACAAGCACATGAGGAGGTCAAATAATGTCTCAGTAGCAATAATTTCAATAATCACATGCTCAGTAATTAATTTTTCCTCAAAAGAAAAACAGAGCTTTTTATGTTTCATGTAATAAATTTCATGTAATTCCATTTTCTATATATGTAGTAATTTCAGAAGCAGCCCTGGTCACCTTGACAAGCCTTTTCTACTTCAGTTCCTGAAAAAAAGACAAAATACCAAATTATTTAGTCCATCAAAGGAAAAAACCAAGCAAAATGCCACAACGGAGTTTTAAAAGCAAGTGAAATGACCAAACATTAGAAGGGTGCGTTTTTGTAAATGGAAAATCAAAACCATATGTATATAAACTATTTTCCATGTTAAAGAGTGAGAAATCAAAAAATCGTTTTGAGACAAAGGAGGCAAAATCACAGAAAAAATTTGACATTTTCCTTGGCGCAGCACACCTAGGTTAGAGCATAGTGCATCCATCTAGTTTGGCGCACCAGGCAGTAATTGACAGTGTATTTCTATAACGAGCGTGACGCACTAAGGCAACGCGGCGCACCTGTGAGGTGGTGCGGCGCATAGGTTTCCAAAGCCCGAAATCAATTCATCTTCCCCAAAAGGCTCCAAAATTTTAAACTCTTCATCTTACAAGTAAGTTGATTCCCCCTCATGGCCAATGAATGAGTTTGTCTTACTATTTATTGTAATTCAATAGGAAAATATTGAAACCCTAGCTCATTGTATTACTTGTTAAAAAACACTGCCTAGGTTTTACAAATTATATTTTGGCTGCTAAATTCCACCCCTACCATTTTCACTCCCTCACTCCCTTACTTCATTTTCTCCCTCCCCTTTCTCTCATATTTACCCATTCCATATTTCCCATATCCCTAAATTACTAACCCTAAATCCCTAATCGCACTATCCCAAACCCTAGTCAAATACCCCCAAACCCTAATTTCTATTTCCAAACCCTAAATATCATCCCTTAAACCCTTCTATTCCCCAAAAACCTATCAACATCATTCCCAACCTCTCATATACAGTCCCTACACATTCCCCTCCACAATCCTTATCATCAAACCCTTTCTTTTAGTAACAAATACCCATTGACACTATAAAATCTCTTCACACTCATCTGAGTAAAATCAAGCATTGGTAAACATGTATTCTTCTTATGACACAAATGAGGAAACAGTCAGTGAATCTTCCAAAGAAATTCATCCACCAAGGAGGTCTCATAAGAGTGGAAAACATAACTAGGAGGAGCCTACTTCACTTGCCGAGTTGTTGGCCTGTCCTCTTACTGTCACATGCTTCCAACATCAATCTTGTTTCCAATTTTGTTAGATGGTGGCAAGAGTTAAATACCATCATGAGCTGGCTAGACTATTTGTGCTCCATCTTCATAATGGCCAAGTCACTTTGGAAAGTGTCACATTCACCTTGACACATGAGACTATTGCTCAAGCGACCGGTATTCCGAATGTAGGTGAGCAGTGGAATAAGAGGCAGTTTATTGACACAGATCATTATGAGCCTTACATCAAGGCTAGTTTTCAGAGGCAGATTAGTAGATTTTTCCCTTTCAGGTACCTTTAGGATACATATGCTCCCTTGATGAAACTCATAATCAAATATTTCAGTTGTGAGGGCATATTTTCTCACCTATATGCCTACCACATCAAATTGTTAATGCACTTCACTAGGGTGAGAATGATGAATCTCCCCTATTTTATTTTCCGGAATATTGAGAAGATGACCACCTTGATTCAAACGAAGCCTCCTCATCCACAAGTGCCCCCACCAATTTTTCATGAGGCAGGAGATCCTTCACATCAGCAAGAGGTGCATGAGACACAAACCACTAGTGTGCCAGTGTTTGTCACTTACCAAAAGGGCACAAGGAGATTGTTTGCAACAACAAAACGAGTACTATCTCCACCCGGGGTGGAAGGGGTCTCATTTCCTCCATCAACAGAGTAGGTACAGGACAAGGGTAAGAAACCACTACATGATGAGGGGCCTTGAGGAGGACAAGAGACAGATTCCATTCTTGTTCAGGATGATGACACTGATTTGGGGTCCCAAAGCTCAAAGCTCAAGGAGATCATTCAGGAGCAGCAAGATGAAATTCATAACTCCTCTCTCAACCTAGAAAGAGCCAAGTGGATAATAAACTATCTGGAGCAAAGGAACAAATAGTTAGAGGATCAAAAAACCATCATGGAGCTCCAAAACATAAGAGAAAACCAGCAAGCTTCCAAGAGGAGGAAATTCAGGTTGACATCACTTGAACAAGAAATTGATGCTGATCATGAATCTTGGCGTGAGAGGACAAATATGCACTTGGAAAAGATGCTAGAGAAGGGCAATAGAGAGAAAAATATGTTGAGGCACATGGCCTACCACTAATTGGCGAGAAACAAGGTGTGCAAAGCAAGAATCAAGATTTTGAAGGCCAAGTTGAAGAAAGCATCAAGGAAGAGAAAAGAGCAAGATAGACTCCAGATCTTGGCTAAGGCTTCCTTAGCCCAAAACAACACTTGATGAAGGAAATACAACCCAAATTTCAAAAAATTTGGGAAACGTTTTCCAAATTTTGAATTTTTGTCCTAATAAACATGTTTCTCTACCTAGTGCGTCGTGCCACCTGGCGTATGCTTTTGCTAGGGACCTCCTTTTGAGGAAAACTCAACATTTTGGGATTCCTCATGAAAAAATATGAATTCCCTTGCATGGCCAAGAAATGTTGACAAGTTTTGAGCTTCCAAAAAGGTCAAAAACACCTCAAAAATGACCTTTCTGCCTCTTTTTGGCCACACAGGAAGCAGTGTTGGGAGAACTCATGTTTGGAAGGGAAAATGAAGACCAAATTCAGAAATTCCACTTGTTCTGGATAGTAGACAAGTAGACCTTTCCAAAAAGCCCACTTGGAGAAACTTTTCTGCACGGGAAGGCCTCCAAAAGCAACCATAAATTGGCACAGCACACAGGATCAGGAGCGCGACGCACAGGATGAAATTTTGTCATTTTGGTCAAAAAACTCTGTTTTTTCACCTAGTTTCTTCACAGTTTGAATTTATCTTTCTAATAGTCAAACTCATGTTGTAATTTGATGTGAATTTATGGATTTTGATATGAATATGTTAAATTTTCACTCATAGAGATAGATTCATCCATGAAAAGGTAGTTTGCAGCTGAATGAATCAATTTCCTACTTTTTAGAGGAAGTCTGTTCCACTGCCTACTTTTTAGTTTTCGGTTTAGATTTTGTTGGAATAGCTGCTAAAATTATGAGTTCGACCCCTAAAGGCTAGGATGGGTTTTTTATTGCCTATATCTTGTGGTTTTTCAGTCATTGGAAGAGGTTGTACTTTGTGAAAAGCTTTGACCATTATTGTACACTCATTTTCAGCAATTTAGCAAAGGAATATACCAAGGTTTGCAGCACTTTATGGGATTCTTGTGGAAACTTGATTTGGTATTGTGTTGCCTTTTGTAATTTTAATTTTACATGTGTTGTGTGTATGCCATTATCTCCCTCTGTTCTTCTCAACTAAATAAAACAAGGATAAAGGTAGAATTCATTGAATTGCAGTGCTCTACCTACGGTTTTGTTTAGTTATTTATGTTTTCAACTGTTTCAAGAGGATCCTTGAGACTTTCATGCCCTCTTCAACTCCTCACCAGTCTAAAATCTCTCCATCTCATTCAATTTTAAGTACTAAGTCATTTTCCTACCTCGCCCCATAAAGATCTCTGCAAAACTGTGTCCAATCCCCAGACCCAAATTTGCCTTTCACATTTGAGCCAGCAAACCTACATCAAATTCAATCACACTCTTCTGAACACATACCTAGCCTAAAATCAGTCTTGCATCAGTCATCTCAATCACCATTTATCATATTTTACTGATATTGAGAAGGAGAGAGCCCTCTCCCGACCTGGTAGGGCTAGCTACTAGGTTAAGCTTGGTTGGATGTTACCCTAGTTTCTACCTTTCTTAGCCTAAGGTAGATTTAGGCTCTAATAGTATTCATGGAGGTGAGAACATGCTTTACAGATGATTGGTCTTCAACCTATACCACACAACAGACTCATAAGGTTAACAACGAGATAGTACTGGTTGTGACAGAAGATGTGGATTTGAATATTTTGAATAATTTTCTACAAACTTCCATGAAGTTGTTGATAAATCAGAAGGCCATAGAGGGATTATATAAATTAATAGACTCTTATGCTCCCAAAGAGGTACTAGAGAGTGAGATGTGCGCAATGAATAATTTGCATAGACACAAGAAACAAATTTAAAAGGAAATAAGGCTTACAAAAAATATTGGGGAATATGACTGGATCAGGTTATCTTGGATCAAGGATCTAATGCAAATGCCTTGCAGAAGAAAAATTGGGAATTGAAGGGTAATCCAAAGCTACAATGGCCAACTATACAACTGGAGATGGTGAATCAACAGAAGATACACCCTCTAGGAATATTGTTAGGTATCATAGTAGACATTGATGGAGTGTTCACTACCACTGAATTCAAAGTGATTAAGGTTGTGGATGAAAGTAATCCCTACCCCATGTTGCTTGGACTGGATTGGAAATTCAATAACATGGATATAATTAACTTGAAGAAAAGGAAAATCATATTTGAAAGCAATAATATGATATTTATTCTGCCATTAGATCCATCTGAAGGAGCGAGATATACTGAACCTATCAGAGAAGAATACAGAGTGAAAGACATCAACAACATTTATTAGATAAAAGAAAAAGAAGAAGAATGGATTAACCCCACTGCAGATGGAAAACTGACTAGAGAGCAAGATAGTTCCTAAACTTCATATTCAAAAGAGGAGTTGGAAAGTTGACAGAACAGTTTGTGTGAAGTGTCTACAATGCTATGTGCAAGGATCACTAAAGCAGTATGTTGTATAATAGCTGAGGTGTGTGATTTACCTTTGTATGATGGTTTGGGTGATGTAAATTGTTACCTCTGGATCAAGCATTGAGGGCTACTTCTGCTAGATGGTGGGGTACTCATAAGAAGAATATAGGATATTGGAAGAAATGTAGAAGGTTGATGTGGGTAAGGTTTGGACAAGTATAAACAGAGCTCGTAGACAAGTATGATGGCAAGAATGATCCTAGAGACCACATACAACTCTATATGGCAACTTGGGGAGAAATTCCATAAGAAGAATGGGTGCATGGCTTCATCCATAACTTGGAGAAAATTCCTCAGAATTGGTATTTGGAAACTGAATTTTGACATGGTACTGCTAGGTCGGAAGAGATGGTTGGTGGATTTATAATGAAATTCATATTTGAAGATGATTGTCCACATATAGATGCAACTTTGGGTATAGTTAAGAAGAGGATTTTTGAGAAGGAAGTTACAGTTATCTAGCAACCTGATTGGGTTGTGCAGATACGTAATGTAATGGAATGCTATAATCTCGCTGCCTAAGAGGATGAATATCCTCACAATATTTACATCAAAGAATCAAAAGGTCATCATGAAGTAAATGGACCTTAGATAGAGATTCCTAATATAACAAATTCATTAAAGAGGAGGAATGTGAATATAGGTTCAGATACTGAACCAAAGTACACAACAATGGGATATTATTGGGATGAAGACATAGTGAACAAGATATCAGATCTCTTTCATGAATATCAGGATTTTTTCCCTACTAAGTTTTCGTATATGAGGGAATATTAGGAGATATTGGAGTCATGAGGTTTCCTCCGAAGCTTGATGTGAAGCCTGTCAAGCAGAGACCTTATAAGTTGAATCCAAAATACAAGGAGAAGGTGAAAGAAGAATTAGGAAAAATGTTAACAACTGGGATAATCAAACCTTTTGAAGCATATGAATGGGTAAGTCCCATGGTGGTTCAAGAAGAGAAGGAAAAAGGGGAGATCAGAATTTGTGTTGACTTAAGGAAATTGAATGATGCATGCCTACATGACCCCTTCCATACACCATTTACACATGAAGTATTAGATAATGTAGGAGGAAAGGAAGCCTATTCATTCACAGCTGGCTTTTCAAGATGCCATTAGATAAGAATTGCACCAAAATATAGAAATAAAATGACTTTTGAGACAAAATGGGGCTCTTATCAGTACACGGTGATGGCCTTTGGATTAATGAATGTGCTTGCTATATTTTCTAGAGTTTTAATTGCATCCTTCAAGTAATATATACACAAGTTTTTGGAAGTATACTTCGATGATTCGACAGGCTTTGGTCTATTAAAGAATCATGTGGAAAGTTTAAGGTTGATACTGGATATGTGTAGGCAGTAACAGATCTCATTAAACTTGAGGAAGTGCATATTTGTGCACCATTTGGTATATTTTTGGGACATCTAGTTTGTAAACATGGATTAATGGTGGATCCCACGAAGATCGTGGTTATTATGAGCTTGCCAGCACCAAAAATAGTGAGATAACTGTGCACGACACTAAGACACAATGGCTACTACCGAAAGTTTATAAAGAGGTATGCATAGATAACTACGCTGATGGAGAAATTGTAGAAGAAATATGTGACCTTTAAATGGAACGAAGAATGCCCGAAGAGCCTGTATGTATTGAAAGAGAAGATGGTAACTACACATATTCTATTTTTCCTGGACTAGAAGAAGGATTTCCATGTACAACTTGATGCATCTTGCATAGCATTGCGTGTAGTACTAGAATAGCCTGGAGCAAGGGAAATTGATCATCCCATAGAATTTGGAAGTAGAAAACTATCCAACATGGAAAATAATGATAGCATGACGAAAAGAGAAGGATTAGCTATGATGTACGCATTACAAAAGTGCACGCACTACCTATTGGGGGGACACTTCAAAATGTTCATTGATCACTCTGAGTCGAAATATTTGGTGAATAACCCTCTTTTGGGAGGAAATATCGGTCGATGGTTGTTATTATTCTAGGAGTATGACTTCAAAGCTATATTAAAGCTTGGGAAATTGAATGATGGACCTGATTATCTATAAAAACTAGAGATAGGAGAAGAACCCACAAATATCGAAGACAAACTTCCTAATGCACATTTAGTTGCAATTAGGGTCAAAGATGATCACTTCACATATATTATTAAGTTTCTAGCCACATGTATGGTGTCCACGGAGTATGCTATCAAGCAAAAGAAGGTGTTGGTCATTCAAGCAACTGATTTCTCATTGATTTCTGGACATTTTTACAAAATGAGACTAGATGAAGTACTGTGAAGATGCATCCTTGAACATGAACAACAAAGTATTCTGATAGAAGCTCATGGAGGAGTTGTAGGTGGGCACTATGAGGGAAAAGCCATTGTGCAAAAAATCTTTAGAGTTGGGTTATGGTGGCCCATATTACATAAGGATGCAAAAAAATTATGTGAAGTATGTGATGTATATTAAATAACAAGAAATCCATCCAAAAGAGATGGCATGCCACTAGTGGCATAGGTAACATTGGAGGATTTTGAAAAAAGGTCAATTGATTTTGTTGGACCTATCAGTCCATCAGGAAAGAGGACCGACGCAAGGTATATAATGATTGCAACTGATTATTTAACAAGGTGGGCTGAGGAACAACCAATGAAGGACTGCAACATAGAAACTGTTGGGAAGTTCATCTTTGAATATATATTATCCAGGTTTGGCTATCCCAAGATCTTGATGAGTGACCAAGTCACACATTTCTTGAATAAGGCCTTTGAAGCACTAAGTGAGTAATTCCAAGTTTATCACCAGAATATCACTCCTTATCATCCTCGGGCAAATGGAATAGTGGAAGCTTTCAATAAGATTATGGAGAGTGCATTGATGAAGGTATGCAATGTGAACAAAGATGACTGTGATTTGAGAATTCCAGTAGTGTTGTGGGCATATAAAATGACATGCAAGAAATTAACAGGGAAAACATCGTTTAGGATGATATATGGACAAGATGAAGTTATACCTATGGAATACATTGTGCCAAGTTTGAGAATTGCAGTTGTTAGAGATATGGCAGACCCTAACATTATGAAGGAAAGAATGTCGCAAATACTAGCTCTAGAAGAACACAATTTCATAGTAGGGTTCCATCAGCAAGTATAGAAAGCAATAGAGAAACCCTGGCATGATAGGCATATCAAGAAGAAGAAATTCCGGGAAGGAGATATTGTATTATTTTATGATAGAAAATTTGCGAAGCTCCCAAGAAATTTTAAAACACATTGGTTAGGACAATTTATCCCCAAGTACATCTGTGACGGTGGTGCAGTTTAGCTCACAAAGATGAATGGTCAAATAATTCTCAGATGAGTAAATGGTAGTAGGTTGAATATATATAGGGATGATGTTGTCCCGAGGGCTTCGCACTGAAAATTGAAGGGAAGGAAGTCTTAGTGCCACCTGCAGTTGAAAACGGTCACGAGAATATAAACTACTTTTGTAGAAAAGAACTTCATCAAAGGAATATTATTGCGTGATACTCAGGAATATGACGAAGTCCAAAGGAACTGCAACAAAGAAAAAGTAACTATGCCATTAGGAAAGTTTAGTTGAAGTTGGCCAAAAATATGACTGTTAGAAGGAAGAATCTACCGTTAAAAGGAAATTGTCATTAAGGGACACGAGAGAAGAGCACTTATGAAGCACAAATAGTTGTATCTAGCCCCATACAGGCATTGAATGAGAAAATATTGAAGCAGTCATGAGGTTGGAATTCAAATTTGTTATAAAAACCATATCTCGCCCCACATTTAACACTTTTCTTTTTGGAGAAGTCGAGAAATTCCATAGACTTATGATATTGTATGTCTGGGAGGACTTTTGAATGAACTTTTTTAATATTTGCAGAGAAAGGATTAGTGGGTATTATGGAGGCACAAGCAGCAAAGTTATCCATGTCCCCAAGATGCGAGAGGTCACTGAGAAAGAAGGTATCCACAAAACCATAGCCATAGAAGAAATAGGAGAAGAGACCAACTGAGGTCTCTGTGGCAAAACTTAGAATATCCATGAGGAAGAAAACACAGATGAAATTCTGATCGGAGAAAAAAGAAGATAAGGGGAATAATCTTTTGAAGAAAGGAAAGAAGTTGATGCAGCAGAAGGAACCTTAGCAAATTAATGATAGTGAAGAGGAGGTTGAATTTCAATGCATGGAGAGAGAGAATGAAGATATTCTCACTGTGCTCCCACCTTACATGCCTCCAAGAAGCCAAATTCCAAGTCGGTTAAGAAGATAAAGGATGGAAAGTTTGACGTGTTCATTGAGTTGCTACATGAGGAAGTGTCATTTGATGGAGAAGTGTTGGGGATGATACCCCAGCTAAAGATGGAAGACTGTCACTTTAATGATCGAAGAAAATACTGTTAAACTAAGTAGGTATTCGAAGTAGGTTCGGTAACCAAAAAGTGGAGTCACGAGGGTGGAGACATTCTAGTGTGTTGCATGATTACAAAGAATAGGCCTCTTAGATATGATGAATGTGCCACACATTAGCCAAATCACATCTAGTATAATTTGTGTGAGGAAACTCCTTGTAATGGTACATGATCAATGCATTTGGCTAGGGACAAGGATCTCGATTGATGAGATGTTAATAGGAAAATAACAGTTTTGCCTCATCAAGGAAAAGACGTTCCAGAAGATTTTGTAGGCAAGAATAAGGACAAGGACATGGCAAAAATGATGAAGGAAAAGCTTGGATTAGTGAAGAATTCATGGGGATATCCCATCAATTCCATTAATAAACAAGGAATGTGCTTCATCACACATATCTTGGTAGGTAAGATACCATGGAAGTGCAGGGAAAATGAGATGCCTACAACTGTAGTGTCTTTTGTTGCGCAGTGCAGTGTAGGAGTACAGTCTAACTAGGCTACCTATATGCATACAGAATTTTCGGTAGATTGGTGGGAAGCACGAGAAGAGGGGAAGAGGTCCCACTACGCTTGGCTACTAATACTCATCGCACTGATTACATGGAAAGAACCGGAAAATTCACAGTTTCCATCTCTCAAGAATAGGATTTTCTTTGTGGTGATGGCAATGGATCTACACATGCTGGTGAGTTAGCATCCAAGGGTGTCAGCTACTTTGTATAAGCATTATTTTCACATTGTATACATCAAAGAAGACTTCCAAAAGGCCTATGTGAAGGCAATGAAGGACCCAATTGGGACATGGCATGCACTACTAACAATCTGCTCATCGTAGTACAACAATGGGTAGAAGAATGGATGACTCCACCTCATGGACTGGTTGGAACAGAGAAGGGTACCCCGTAGGTTTCAGGTAGAAGTAGAAAGGATGCAGAGATAGAAACAGAGGAAACAGAGTAGGAGAATGAGGAACCCCTCAATGATGTAGGAGTATCATCGGAGTCACCTTTTATTGTCAGATGGAGAGACACAACAAGTGTGACACGTAAGAGGAAGAAGTAGAAAGCCGATAAGTCCAAGTGTGTAGAAGTTCTTGTCCTCACTAATGTGGACATCAATGAGATTAGAGAGAAGGTATAGGAGATCAAAATAGAGACTTAAGATAGAATTTATGATTGATATAGAATTATCTTGACTCAAGTACGAAAGGGCATCGCGGAGATGAAGGCATTGTCGCAAGCAGAAAAATAACCAGAACAAAGAGGTCAATCACTGCAGGTACAGAAAAGAATATAAATGCAATTCGTCGTTAGTACTCGTTGGAGGAAAAATAATGAACCAAATCATGGCAGAATTTCATCATGAATATTGGTGTGCTAACTATTTAGATTTTGCATGAATTCCATCAAAGTTTAACAACCGAGATGCAAGAGCAGGAACAATGCACCTCGAATATGATGATGCAGGTGGAAAAGGAGAAAGATGCATTAAAGAAGTAGTTGGAGAAGGTGGCTAAGAAAAGAGATGAAGCATATGAGCAACATAAAAGTTGGAAAAATACATCGCAGATAGTTGTAGCATAGTCACGGATGTCAAGGTCGATGAGGAGGAACCACTCAGAGAAAAGGTCGTGAAGCCCACCCTCGCGATTAAGGAATGAAAGAACACACTGGTGAAGATAAAATTGGAGTATGAAGTGAATATATCAGAGTTCCAAATAATGTTGCAACCATTCATGCCACTAGAAGTGTGGGAGTTGAGGAAGAAAGACTTAAAGGAAACATTGCAAGGTATCTCTGACACAGTGACAGACTGCGGAAAATTATTGGATGATACAATGCATATTTGGAACTCACTTCAGGAGGAGCCAAACAAGTAAAATATCGAAGAGGAATTACAGGTGAAGTAGAAGAAATGCAAAAACATCTTGGCAACTGTAAATACCCTACCAGTCTTTCAAAAACTCATGAACATTACTGAAGGGAAGAACCTTCAAAAGCAGATAGATGATCTTCGGAGGAAGGATAAATTTTTTCAAGAAAGGACTCAGTCATGGCAAGATGACAACCTTAAACTATCCCAGACAGTGGATGAAAGGCTCAAAGAGTTAAAGAAAAGGGAGGCATAAATACTACATAAGGCTACTTGCCCAACGACATGGGCATTGTTGGAGGAGGTGCACAAATAGGAGAAACAAATGGCAGAGACATTCCAACAATATAAGGCAGTTTAATTTGGAATTTCATCAAAAATCAAGTGAACTAAAGCTGAGTGACTTCGGATGGGTGATAGTTAAATATTGGTGGCCTGTGGGGCACAACCCAAGATGGTCCAAATTTTCTGTCAAAGACTAGGAATTTTAAGGAGCGAAGTGCACAGAGCCGAACAAGTTATATTCATCACTTAGGCTTAGGGCGGGTCAAAGCACCTTATTTTGTAATGAATATTGGTTTTTAGTCATTGTTTTTTCGAATACACAATATGTGGACAAATATTTTGAAGTATCAAAATGTATATAAGGAGATGTAATACTTTGTCAAAAATAAATCAATGAATAATGTGATGATAAGATGATAAGCGAATTGAGTCTTTGTAGTCCATATTTTTGGGGAAGGCTCCATAGCTGAGTCTGCAGAGGCCTTGAAGAGTCTGCATTTGAGTGTGCAGACCACCTACAATTGCACGTTCAAGTCAATGAAGAGCATGTATTTAAGATACTTATTAATGAAGAAGAAGTTTTGGTGAAGTATTGTGTATATTTCTATGTTTATTCTCTATTGTTATTGATATCGGTATGTGTGATTTTTACTGAATTATATGAAATAATACATGTTATGCTATTTTATTTTATGTCTACACGTTGAGAACCAATCTATAAGATTAATCATCAGCGTGAATCTATTCATATAGGCGAAGTTGTAGGAATATATTAGACATAAGTGAACACACGAACTGAATAGCACACATATCCCTCTGGCTACAGAAACCTAGTTTTGCAACCTCCCATAACTTCTTCAAGTGAGACAACGATCTGCTTGTAGGTCGTTGCCAAAACGACCAGTGGTTGAGGGTTTTTTTGTGCGTAGTACTCTCTAAGCCTGGGTCAATCCCCCTTAAGCCAACCCTAGCACCTCTATATCACATATACAACTCATGAAACTGGCTTGCTGCATAAGTAGATAACCTTTTCTCCTATGTAGTAGAGATCATATTTTTCACATGCACTATGCAAAAGTATAGTATAGTGTATTTATGTTGATGTTATATTCTATTTAACTTGATGATAAAAGTTCCTATAATGGTGTTATGTCGTCAAACTTATGTTTTGAGTCTCCTTTTATTAAAGATATAGATATAGTGACATCCATTAAATTTAAGTGCTATTAGGAGGGTTAAGAAAAACCGAACAAAATCTCCTTTTGCTAAAATTGGATAGAAACTCAATGATAGCAAATGGTTCGAAAAAAAGGATAGTGACATTACCTAAAACGTATAACAAAAACTTGAAAAATGATTAAAGGGATCGCGAAGCAAACATATAGATTTGCTCCCCTTTTGGATAAAAATACTATCAACATTCCATATGGTGAATAAAAAAATTTGCCTCTCATTTGAGGACTTGGTAACCATAGGCATCAAGATATTGAACAATGTATCTGGATGGCTGCAAAAGGTTTGAAAACAAGGATAGTGACATTACCTAAAACATATAGAAAAACCTAAATAATGATGAAAGGGGCTGCGAAGGAAAACATATAGATTTGTTCCCCTTTTGGATAAAAGTACTATCAACGTTCCTTATGGTGAACCAAAAATATTTGCCTCTCATTTGAGGACTTGGTAACCATAGGCATCAAGAGATTGACAAAGGAACAATAGAAGGCCCTTTGATTACATGATTTTCAATTTAAGCATAAGAACATATTTTTCATTTGAGATATTGATAAGATTTTGAAGTTAAGGGCTAATTTGTTTGCTTTCAGTTTGGAGAAGAGGAAAGAGGGTGACTTTATTTTTTTTATTTCATGAAAAAAAGTAAAGGAGTCTCCCTTTTCACATGAAAAACATGTAGAGGAGGTGACAGAAAAATAACATAGGGTGATGGATGTGAGGGTATTGAAAATCCCAATGATGAGATTTGTTATGCAAGATTAGAGTGTGGTGAGGCAAGAGCTATGATTGAGACTGCATTAGCAAAATTTGATGACAAAAATTGTCATCAACATCTGCCAACCAATAAATTTGCACTGATTCCAAGGGCGCACAAGTAAAATATCCCTAGAAATTGAGAAGACATAAAATCAACAAAGTAGAGGGGATGAAGGAAGCGAGAGAAAGTATTAGGAATGAGAACAAGCACTCAATATTGCAAATGAAGACAAGTCTTTAGGTTTTTCACATGGATAGGCTAGTGCACTCAAATTAAAATAAAGAAGTGGGAGGAAAAATACCTAGGAGAGTATGAAAAGTTTTACTTTAGGCAGGTCTTCTACATAAGTGAACCGAAGTTTGATCAGGATGTTTTTTCAAGAGTGGGCATGAGAGTTATTAAATATTTCCCTACAACTCATGTTCTTACAAAAAAATTAGCATGTTAGTGACAAATAACTCCCAAATACATTCCTTCTAAACCATTAATCCATATAAACTTGATTGAAGTCCCTCTAACTTCATGAAGGAAAAGTGAAAGATTTCATAGCTACCCTACGATTAAAGTAGAGAATGAAAAACATAAAATTACAAATCATAAAAAATCCTTCCAAAAAAACAAAAGTAAAGAAAAAAAATCAAAAGTGACGATAGTACAAAAATAAACAAAGCATAACAGCTTAGAAAACAAATAAATTAGAAATAAATAAATAATAAATAAAGTATTTTTTTGTTATTTTGTTTTTTTATTTCTCATTTATTTATGTACATGAAAGGTTTTGTAGGATTTGCAAAGCTTCACACTGAATGAGAAAATGCATAAAGGAATGCATCGTTAAGAATACATGCAAGGTTTGGGACTCCAACAGAGTTATTAAAGAAAAGGTGGATGGTGTGCCAACCAACAACAATGTGATGTGTTGTTGGAGGCTTGACAAGAAGCTCGTAAAATTTTTGTTAGTTTTAGATGGCATGCCAACCAATAAGCGTATGGTAACACATAAGACTTGAAGCCTATGGAGATGCATACAAGCCATGTTCAAGGCTCAAATCAAACATTAAACTCACATAATTTTGTGCATTATTTACCTCATGACTAAGAAAAAACATACATCCATTTGGAGCTTGAAATTCAAATGCCTCATATTCTACTCATTGCATCGACAAAGAATCTCCTAGATCAAATGTAAAAAATCCCTTTTCAATTTCACAAAAAGATTATTCATGACATACATCAAGAAAGCATCCATCACAACCAAGACTCCACTATAATCATTATAAACAAGGCTAAGTACAATGTTGAAAAGGTCAGAATCAATAGAGGAAGGAGTATGATTGCATGAACGAGGTTGAGAAACCATAGGAAAAACTTGATCATTAGGTTGACTGGATTCCCTCTAAAGGATGAAAGCGTTTAAATTGGGAGAAACAAGGTTGTCACAAAGTGTTAGGATGTCATCATGGTCATCATGACATCCATGCTCTTGATCACATTGGCAAAAAAGTTATAGGGAGGCTTCAAATAAGAGGCTTGGATCATCTCTTCATAGTCAAGGAATGTATTTAGGGCTTTTTCAAAGGTTTGAACATTCCTATTTGTTATAGACATATTTGGGCACTCCAACCCCAATCACATATGTCCATAAACCAAGGGCTTCTAAGTCCCTAAAAGTGTTGTTTCATACCCTAAAGGAGCAAGGTCAGCTGATTATATCATCTCCCAGAAGTTTTCCATGAACCACTCAGAACTGGTCAAAGGAGGACCATACAGACTACCCAGTGCAAAGGGTGTGATGCATCTCACCTGCCACATGAAAAAACTGCGATGCATACTAAAAGTCCCTTCTGTAGGGTGCGATGAACGAGAGAAGACAAATGGCACAAGAAGTTTGCTAAGTGGAAACCCAGAGAATCTTCTAGAAACTGCTCATTTGACACTTGCCTCTTTGAGTTCGCCTAGGGATGAGTAAGAGATATAAAATCTCCATGTGGAACTAAGAACTATCAGAGAGATGACACTAATCAAAATCCCAGAAGCTGACTCACCCCCCTGCAAATATCTATAAATGGATCCCTCATCCAAGAGATATAGAGGTTGGAATTTGGTAGTTTTCAAAGAGGTGCTACTGGTTTCTCTTTGAAGACATTGTTGGGTGATCTTGCTTTGTGTGAGGTGAAGAGGGCTTTCAAACTAGGAGGATGGCGCTGGGTCAGACCAAGTGGTTGTAATCCTCTCTTCTATGACTTTTACTAATAAAGCTATTTGAGTTTTCCTCCATATTCTTGTGTATCTTTGAATATTCTGTTGATATATGCATTTGTATGGTCAATATATATCTGATCCTATATTGTTTACAGTGAAAGATCTCTATTCTTTGATGGTATTATGTTGCTGTGAATCTACAGGTTCTCTTTGAAGCGGGATAAGTAAGGAAGTAGTGGCGAGATTCTGTCAAAGGGGAAAGGAAGCAAGAAAGGAGAGAAGCGAAAGAATGATGTTGGTACTCTTTGCTTCTTTCTCATCTCTCTCTCGTAAAGGAAAAACAAGTGACTTTAATCTATTTGTTTCTAAGATAGCTACCCGTCTTAGTGGGACTAGCAGCTCCGAATGGAAACTAGATTTCCCAATAAAAAAATGGCGACTGTGCTGGGGAGTGATTAGTTTGATTGCCTGTCTCTATTTGTTTGATTCATAAACCACAGATGGAGCCTGAAGTTAAGCCAGCTAGCCTTCGAACTGCATTTGCTATGCAAGTGCAAAGTAGATCAATGTTGCTTCAGTCAATCTCTGGGTTTATTTATGAACTGAAAAATTAACTTGCAAACATCCTAAGTGCCCTAGAGGTAGCTTGAGTAACCTCATTAGATCAGCCCCTATACTTTGTAGTTACTAACTATCATTTGCTCGGCCTAAATCCCTGAACTAAACTGCAAACTGTGACCAAAAACCAAGTTAAAGTCTTGTTCCTTGACTATCACACCCTCTCATTTAGGTAATCTGGATGCATCACACCTCCCGTGTGCAGTAGGGGGGATGCATCATTGTTTCCCTGTGTTACAGGTGCGATGATCAGACAAGACTAGATCTACCTCCAGATTTTGGTTTTTTCTTCACTCTCTTTAGTTTTATTCAGGATTTTTGCTATCTGTGATCAGTAGACCACTCTTGAAACCCCCTTTCTTTGCATCATCCAACCTCTATTATACAAAGAATTGTGAATTTTTTTATGTATTGTGCGCCATTTACAATTCTCATTTACAAAATAGTAGCTTAATCGAACTGTCATCTTTTGATTTGGAAGTGTCGCAAGTGTCGTTTTCAGTCAAAGAAAAGAATCCTACTGTTCTTAATAGTCGATTGTACTATTACTCTTGTATTTGATCTAAATTTATAAGTATTTCAATTGTCAAAAGCAGTTTTCAATTCAAAATCACAAAGTGTCGTCTTGCCTTCCTTTCATTTTTTGAAAAGAAAATCGTTAGTACTGTCGCTTTGAAAGAAGAAATAATTCAGATTTTTGCATAGCATTTTTTTTGTCATTCACACATTAAGAAAGTGAAAAACAAATACATGCATATGCAGTTGCATTTAAACTACTTGTTGATTTTGATTTAGGACAATGCATCTAGTGTGTGCTCTCTGCTCTATGTTGAAAGGATTTCATTTCTCTTTCCTTAGTAGCTAGGATTTCCATTGCAAAAAGAAGATTAAATGACTGTTTATCATCTTAGATTGCATTTTAGGAATTGTATATCTACATCACGCGGTGAACCTTAAAGGCAAACTTTTTAAGAAAGATCAACTATAAAATAAATTCAATGAACATAAAAATGTTTTGGAGCCTAACGGACAACATCTAGAAGTCTAGGCTAGAGATGTATTCTGGCGTCGTAAAGCCTGGTAACTGTCGCTTTCATTGTAGGTTTGGTGATTCCTCCTCTTTGAAATGATAAGTGCCAGTATGGACTTTTGTTCCCACATACCGTCGAGTATATATTAGGAGACCACAATAGGCTATATCCTTTATCCTTAGGAAGTCGTGTTTGCCGCCCTATCGATCGCAATACACTGAACATAGAATTTGGGAAGATTGACTGCCATACCGTAAAAAGTATTCGATGGTTTTTCACTTGGTTTGGTAATCCCTCTATCTAGCAGAGTAGTCTCTTTCGTTCCTTTTCAGACTCCTTAAAGGAAAAGGTCCATCTGAGCACTTGCCACTTTAGGCTCATTAAAAATCGAAGGTGAATAGAGTCATCTTTAGCTTTTTCTCGACTCTTAAAAAGTGAAAAAGAAAGTTGTGTCAAAGCGTCTAAAATTCATTTTATATGGAATAATATTTTCCCCTTTTATTTTGAGTTGATCAAATAATCCGCAATCGTGGAAGAAAGTCAATCAAAACCCCGTCGTTCGCGGAGACTGACGAGTCAACCATCTTTGACTCTGGAAACCAAACCATTCCAGGTCAAGCGAACTCATTTAACTGGGTCAAAGTCTCCTGGTTTGTTTGAAACTTGTGTTTCAACATCCTCTGAGAGTGTAGTTACTCCAACCATTTCTGGTATCCCTGCCTCTATAGAAGAAGTTCTGCAGTTACAAGAGGACATTAGAACTAATCCTAGTGTAACAGTAAACACTTCTATTCCTAAACCAGCTCCATCTAGGGTTGATTCCGAAGGTGTTACACCTCCAACATCTGTCGTTGTAGAATCTATACCTTCTTTGGCACCAGAAATATTTTATGGACCTGACGGTCTGCCTCTTCCACATGGATTGATTGTTATAGAAGAGATTATGGAGGATCTTCCATCTAGTACTCCATTGCATTTTGGTAGTGAGATCCACCTATATCCTTCTACTTCAGAAGTTCATACCCCTTCATCACAAGTTCTTGTAGAAGCATTGGGAAGTTTTTTGGATAAACTTGATATGTCTGGATAGCCACCGACATCTAGGACTATCTCGTCTGATACAGCAGTAGCAGAACCTCCTGCCACCACTCAGACGATGTTCGCTAGTATACCATCGGCCCCAACTAGCTCTCAACCACTAGAAGGAGTCCACCCAGGGACTGTTTCGAGAGTATGGTCTGTTTCCATTTGTTCATCCAGAATAGTATCTAGAATCTCTTATGTTGAATCTCAAAAAATTGATCCTTCACAACAATATCAATTTGGGGAGTTTAGTCTCCAAAGGCCAATCATTCCCTTGAGCACTAGATTGCCGCCATATGGAGGGCACTACATCATTTCATTGTTACGTCTATGAGAATAACCATATGAGAGCTCACAACCGAATTCAGGTCAAATTGGAATCACATCCAGCAGTTGGGTGCCAATACTGCCTCAACAACCAAGAGTTGTATACTCAATGCAACCGAGTCTCCCTGTGTTGAATATCCCCACTACACCAGCTATTGTGACAATGTTTTAAGTACAATCATTACCTGTTGTATGCCAACCTCAAGTTTCTCAGGTCGTTGTAGAACAACCTCTTGTCTCCGCGACACAACCACAATCGCCAGTTAGTGGCTCATTAAATGCAGCGACTCAGGCTCAAACGGGTAATATTACCCCTGTTATTCATCAAATGTCTAGTATTGGGCAACAACAAATGGTTTTGTAACCATGGCTGGTGCAATATCAACAACCACAATTCCAACAAGCTTACCAAGGACCTGAGTAGCAAAACTTTGTAGGTAATGGGCAGTTGTATATTCAAAACGGTTATAACCAATCGTCTCAGATTGGTTATGCCCAACCACCTTATCAAAGTTATCAGCATCAAATGCATTATGTTGGTATGCAAAGACCCACTACTCAGGCGATCCCATCTTATCCGGGGTATGCTTCGCCGAACCTGAATCAACAATTTCCCTTCGTGGCTACTCTAGAGTTACCCGATCTAAATCGGCTAACGAACGATCCAATAGCTTATGCCCCTTGGTGGCCGACGATTCCTCATAAACTTCCGTCAGATATTCCTAAATTTAATGGAAATCCAGGTGAAGAACCGTCAAACCATGTGATAACCTTTCATCTGTGGTGTTCATCCAACACTCTCAATGATGATTTGATTCAGCTTCACCTTTTTCACTGAACGTTAACTGGTCCGGTAGCAAAATGGTACATTGAATTGCCTAGAGCTCGGTTTGAAAACTTCAGTGCCCTTGCCACAACCTTTTTAACCCATTTTCAATTACCAAAAAGGTGTGAAATAGGAACAAAGATTCTTACCAATTTCAAGCAAACGACGGCCACTCACATATCCGATCATATTCATGAATGGCGACGTTGTCGTAGAATGGTAAAAACATATGTCCCTTATCAGCTACTAGTTGAATGGTTTATTAAGTCTTGTTACTTTCTATAACAAAAGATGTGGCGAAGGGAGGGGTTGTCACTGAAGAGCAGGTGATTGCTCATGCACAATACCTAGACTTGATCTATACTCAGTATGGCACGCTCTATGACAAAATCCCTGATGCTCTGAGACCAAAATTTTCTATTCCTCCTCCTCCTAAATCAAACAAAGACTCTCATGCCGGTGATGGCGCGATAGCTACGACAAGCACGAAATCAAAAAAGGCTACATCTAAGAAAGCCAGTAAGGTTTCTGATCAAAAGGAGAATGAAGAAATTCTAGCCTCGGAGGTTAATGCCATTTCAACTGACAAATGCAAAGAACCGAAGCAACTAGGAGGCAAGAAGAAAGGGAAGAGCAAAAGAAGAAACAGGATGATTTGTTTCCTGAAAAATCTTCTGCAAACCCTTCTGGGAAAAAGAAACCTACTCAGCCATGCCTCATATGCGATGGGGATCATTGGACAAGAGATTGTCCACATAAAGCTGAAGTTAAGAAATTATTTAAGAATTCAAAAACCTCACCAGTATTGACTGATCCCTTTCAAAACCCAAGAACAAATATGGTTGCTAGTGACAATGCTTCCCCATCCCAACTCCTTATGATGTCCATTTCAAAACAGCAAAATGATGCTTTGATATCGACAAGGAATAAAGATTACGGGAATCCACATCTGTCAAACAACAAGGCTACTGATCAACCTAGTAGTTCGACAACAACTTCGACCGAAATTGTGCCACCCATGATTCTTGAGCTAACGATAAAGCTGCCAAAGGCAGTAGTACACGAATCGACATTTAATCCCCATGCCAGAGTGGCACAGAATTATAATATAGTAGAGGACTTGGCCCAATCGCCATCTGCTATGTCAACACTGGAAGTACTGCAAAATTTCCCCTCCCAAAAGCAGGCTCTATTATCAGCAATAGGTGGGATTGACCTAGCGGATTCCAATCTTGTGGCCTTTAATCATAGAGGATATGAACCTCAGTTTCCAGCCCAACTCACTTTCCTCATTCAAGTGAAATCCCTCAAAAAACTATTCATAGAACAATTATTGATGAGGGGGCATCTACATGTATTATGTCAATGAGTTGCTAGAAAACTTTAGGCTCACCACCCTTGTTGTGATTGTCGACAACGTTAAAAGCATTCGATGGATGAACATACACTCCATATGGGATTTTAAGTAACTTGCAAGTGGAACTGTGGGGAAAAACAATAGAAATTGATGTGGAAGTTATCGATGGAAACCTGGATTACAACATCCTACTGGGAAGGCCCTAGATTTATGCTATGGCTGCCGTTGTGTTGACATAATTCAGAAAGATTGCATTTCCCTTCCAAGGGGGAATTACAATCGTCGACCAATATACATTCCTCCCCAATAGTTCGCAAGTTATGGGAAGCATTCTGATGATCCACGGAAGCTCTCAGTCACTTCAAAATATCGGAGTAGGCCTACTAAAATACCCTAAATTGATGGGTACTTTTGCCCTACCACCTCCAAACAACTTGGTGGAAGTGGCAACGGTGGGAACCTGCAATATGGTATCTTCCATTCAAAAGATTTCCGAACACGATGTTAGCATGGATTGTCACCAGGTATTGCCTCCAAGCCCAATAGAAATATTGTAGCAATCAATGTTCTCGTCATGGGAGGCAAACCCCAATGAATGATCATCAAGCTTTTGGGTAGAAAGGTCTAAGGAATATGGTACCTCTTTAGATCCTTGGTCGCATGTACATTCTACAGACGACAGAATTGTTCAGTCAATGAACATACACGAGGCACCATGGGAAGATTACCACCATCGTTCCCATCTTCCGGATTACAACGAAGATTACTCCAACAACCTTAATCATCCATCAGTTTTTTATTTTCTATCAAATATTGTAAACACGGTGGATACCGAGCGAAATCTATCCAATATTGAAGAAACTATTGCCGTAAATATCTTGACTAAACCAAATGTTGTAGAAAATATTCATGTTGGAAAATCTTATTCTTCTTCAGAACTTGAAATATATTACGCTCTCTTTCGCGAGTTCAGAGATGTCTTTGCATGGTCATATGAAGAAATTCCAGGCATTGGCTCAAGCATAGTTGAACATGAAATTAAGATGTATCCAGATGTCAAATTGGTAAGACAACGACTTCACCAGGTGCACCCAAAGAAAGCCTCTGCCATCAAGGCAGAAGTTGAAAAACTTCTCCATTATGGTTTTATTTACTCGGTTCCTTTAACTGATTGGGTATCGAACATTGTTCCTGTGATGAAAAAGCAAGGAACAATTACAGTGTGTGTCGATTACAGGGATGTAAATCAAGCTTGTCCAAAGGATAACTACCCTACACCCTTCATTGACCAGATAATTGATGAATGCACCAGATGTGAAATATTTTCGTTTTTGGACGGATTTTCCAGGTATAATCAAATAAATATCCACCCACAAGACCAGTCAAAGACTGCATTTATTTGTTCGTGGGGCACATTCGTGTACCGTAAGCTACCTTTCAGTTTAAAGAATGTTGGGGTTACTTTTCAGAGGGCAATGAATTATGCCTTCCATGACATCAAGAACATCATTCAACCATACCTCGACGATCTTCCAGCTCACTCGCGAAAGCGGACCGATCATCCGCAGCATTTGAGAGCAATATTTCTACGTTGCTGACACTACAAAATAAGACTCAATCTGCACAAATGTGTGTTTTGCGTTGGTTTTGGTCATTTACTTGGCTTTGTAGTTTCAAAGGATGGAATCCGTCTCAACCCGTGCAAGGTTCAAGAAATCATCGATTTGCCTCCACCTTCAAATTTGCTTCAGATTCAGAAACTCCAAGGGAAAGCAAACTTTCTGAGGAGGTTCATTCCAAATTACGCCGAACTTGCTAAAGGTTATACACGTCTTTTGAAAAAAGAAGTACCCTTCAACTGGGATCAGGTCACGCAAGCTTCCTTTGATGCTCTAAAGGAATCCCTAATAAAAGCATCATTAATGTATGCTCCTGATTATCAAAGAGACTTTAACCTATATCTGGCTGCAGCAGATACAACCATTTCAATGGTTTTAGTTCAAGGAGACAATGGAATCGAACATCCTATTTATTATTTAAGTTGAAACTTAAATGATACAGAAAGCAAATACTCATATGTTGAAAAGCTAGCTCTCGCAGCTGTTCAAGAAATACAAAGATTTCGACACTATGTTCTCTTTCGAAAAACTACCATTTTGTCAGATTGCAACCCCATGACTTACATCTTGTCGCGACAGTTGCTTGGGGACAGTTATTCAAAATGGATAGCAATTTTGCAAGAGTTTGATCTGGAATTTGTAAAATCCAAATCAAAGAAAGCGTTAGTATTTGCAGAGTTACTATGTGATTTCCCATCATCGTCTAACGATTCAACATCCAAAGCAACAATCGTGGATGAATCTTTGTTTCTGATATATTCAAGTGATCCATACTATGGAGATATAATCATTTATCTCCAAACCCAAACATATAGGCCTAATACCTCTCGCTCAGAACAGCGACATACTCAATACCAAGAAAAATACTACATGATCGTCAGTGATACAATATATCGTTGTGGTGTCGATACTGTTCTGTGAAGGTGCCTCACCCATGAGGAGGCCGAAAAACTCCTAAATGATTGTCATTCAGGCGCGTGTGGGGCACCAATCTGGTTATGCTACGACACAAAAGATTTTACAAGCATGATACTTCTGGCCAACAATGTTCAAAGATTGCATAACCACAGTCGGAAGTTGCCATGCTTGTCTAATCTTCGAATGGAAAACCAGAATACCACCCGCACCTCTGCAACCAGTAGTTCTTGTTGGTCAATTCACCAAATGGGGCATAGATTTCATGCAATGTGACCCCACCTCGGCTAGGGGGCATGGATATATCATAGTCGCAGTTGACTATTTTATGAAATGGGCCGAGGCGCTGCCTACATTAAACAATAGCGGCGAAACGACCATTCTTTTCTTTTTCAATCATGTAGTCGCCAAGTTCGGCGTTACGCAAGCTATAGTCACAGATCATGGATCGCATTTCTGCAATCACATGATGGTTGAATTGGCCGCCAAATTAGGAATGTCCCACTATAGCTCTACTCTGTATTATCCACAAGCGAACAGGCAAGTTGAAGCGATCAATAAAGTCCTAAAACGCATGCTGCAAAGGATGATTGGAGTCCATAAACGGAGTTGGCACATAATCCTGTACTTAGCTTTGTGGGCATATCGGACATCGGTGAGAATTGCAACTGCATTTACACCCTTTCAACTTGTGTATGGCTTGGAAGTGATCTTACCAGTTCAGTGTGAGATTTCGTCTCTCAAGCTCGCAGTTCACCTCCTCCCTGGAATTTCAGAGGAAGAAGCTCGTTTCTTAGAATTAATCCAACTGGATGAAACTTGTCGTGATGCCGCCTTGGCTAATGAAGCGCATAAGAAATGAGTCAAAGCGCAATTTGACAAGAATGTCAAACCTCGTGTTTTCTCAGAAAGTGACCTGGTCTTGCTCTATGATCAGGAATCTGATAAATTGGGAGCAGGTAAGTTCTAGTCTTTATGGATGGGTCCCTATATTGTTAAGCATGTATTAGAAAATGGAGCCTATGAGCTAGTAGATTATGATGGGATTCCACTATCACAACCCCGAAATGGTTTGTACCTTAAGCGTTACTATGCTTGACTCAGCATGGTAACCTCTTCATATGCTTTTGTTACATTTTCGTTTTCATTAAGAGTGATCATTTTGGTTAGGTAATCCACTTTTGCATTTTGTTGCAGATGTCGAATCCATTGGAATCATTTGTTGGATATGTCGATGGGGTGATTCATATTACACGGAACCTATCTTCTCCAGCTTGGGCCATCTTTGATCCAAGTCACGAGTTAGTGAGTTTTAGAGGGGTGTGTATTGGTCAATCAATGAACAACATTGCTGAATATAGCGTGTTGATAGAACTCCTCTCAGATACCATCGCGCATGGCATACGCCGACTTTTCATAAGGCTAGACTCACAGCTCGTCATTCTATAGCTTACAGGCATCTATTCCGTTCGGAATCTAGCCATCTATCGTATGTTCCTAAGGGTCAAGATTTTGGGAAGGAAGTTCGATTCTATTCAATATCAACATATTTCCATAAACTTAAACACATTAACCGATTCATTAGAAAATTATGTGTTAGATAGAAATTTGCAACATTTGTAAAATAAAAGAATTTAATCAATAAACTGCATCAGGATAATATAACTTAACTTAAATAAAGCTCCGAAAATCAAAAATATATATATATAACTGTTTATAGTTGGTACATAGTGTTCTTTGTCCAGGAGAAAATTAGTCATATGACCCAAAAACTCAAAATGCAAGGGGGCACCCTAATCTAATGATGCTTGTGATCACTAGTCATCGCCTGTGCAATCATGCGTAAGAGCCTAGTCCATTGGCTCGGCACACCAGTGGTATGGCGCTGTAATCTCAGAGGAAGCTCATCGGTCCTCAGATCTGGAATACCAAGGGTGAGACCCTCGATCTGGTCCTACAACACTACAACGGCGTCAAATACATCCAAGTCGTGAAGAATGGCCCTCCCTACAGCTTCTCCTCTCAGACGCCCTGCTAGGCGCACAGGCCCAATATCTGCATAATCACGTGAGTTTTGATTAGTCTTGGTAAACATTTTTAAAAAATAAGAACATTATGAAAATAATAAACAGAGATGTTGTCAGAGATTTTTACCTATGACACCCCACTGCTCGCCAGTTGGCAGCACCAAATCCGGGTCAACTCAGAAATCCATCCCAGCATATGGATACTCGGCATAAACTATCTGTTGATGGTTGAACCACTCAAATAAGGCATCAGAGAATGAAACCTGTGGTTGACCAGCATGTCTGGCCATAAGGTCAACCCATCTCTGCATCCGTGGCTTAGTCGGTGGTGGTAGGCCAAGTGAAATGTACTGCAGCTGCATCAGTGGGATCTTCTCCAAGGCGAAAGCAGTCAGAATAGAACCATAGAAAAAGTTCTTGGATCTTCCGTTTTTCACCTTGGTGAGCTATTCTTTAATAACTGGAAGTACTTCATCACACCAGTTGAATACGTTGGGTTCGAGACATTCCAAGGCATACTGCATATAGGACTTGTTGGCCAAGTGAAGGGCCGCGCTACCAGCCAATATAGCAAAGGTGAATAAAATAGTCCTCAAAGGCTGGTCAATGACATCTCTAATACTGATCTTACCATCCCTGCTCGGCTGAGATCCTTCCCTATAGTATCGGTGAATATAATCCCTCACAGATTCACCCCCACGGGCAGAACCTGATAGTGAGAGAGGGGCACCATGCCTCGATAAGCCAGTCCAAAATTAGATGTCCTCAACAGTCATGGAGATGGCTTTGCCTCTTATATGGAACACTTGGTTGGTAGGATCCCATGCATCAAGGAAATATTGCAACAAGTTGATTTGTTGCCTCATGCTAGAAATGCGGAAAAACTTGAGCAAGCCACAGTTCCGAAATGCAATTACCATACCCAAATCATGTAGGGAAACCATGTCCTCTTCTTCATGCTCACGTTCACACCATGTAACGACCATTTTTCTCCGATGAATCTCTGAAAAACCAACAAGAGAAGAATCAAGGTCCTGATTTGGAAAAACAAACAAGCAAAATTTCCATGAAAAATCAGTGCAAAAGTTTTTCTCCTTGCGCCCATCGCACCCTAGATGTGTAATAAGTGCGATGCATACATTCTGTCCAGTGGCTAGCTTAAGATGCATTGCACCTTTCGATATACACTAAGTGCGATGGGGGCAAAATGAAATGTTAAAACCCCAGGGGCCCAGAAAAGCAGGAAAACATGCACAGAATTTGAAAAAGGAAAGAGTGTAATTGAAGAGCTTAGGTTTATCTCCTACCTGGTCCAGAAGGCGCCAAAAATCATCCACAGAATCTCCTGGAATCAATTGGTGAAAATAAAAGGGGAAAACACCTCCAGAGCTCCAACAGTCACAACTCCAAATGAAATGGTGAAATGAGGGGTAAAAAACTATTTCCAAGTTACTTTTCACGTAATTTAAGTAGGGTATTAGATTTTTAACTCATTTTTCAAGCATATGTCCTCATTTCTAATTAGTTCGATGGAGCAATTGAACAGGTAGTACGACTGTCAAAAGGACATAGTGTCAACGGTGAATCAAATATCAATGACCATTATCACGAGAAGTTTTATGTGAAGTTCAAGCTCGTTAAAAATTAAACCTAGCTATGAGAATATGTTCCACCAGAGTTTAAGCTCATTAAAAAATGAACCCACCTTCAGTAAATAACCATTGTGAATGCATTATCATCATCTTTTGAGCCTTGGTCGTGTTCTTACAATCACCTCCACTCTGTTGTTACCGATCATTCACTCCATTTGATTGTTTACCCCTTTTGAAGAACAGATACGATGAGTGATCCTATTAGCCACCTTTTTACACTATCATGATTGGAAAGTTCCAAACCTTACCTGGAAACAACTGTTATTTGAAAACATCACTTATTCCTCAAAAAAACGAGTCTCCTTTAAGCTCTTTTCATCTCACTCATAAAATATGAAAAGATTGTTGGAAGATTGGCCTCGCCAGCTCGTTAAAGTGATTGGAAGTGCTATCCCTCCTCTAGATTTTAACCTTTTTGGACCTGAGGGATTATTACACAAAACGATCGAGCATTTGTCTTGTTTGGCTCATTAAAGCTATCGAAAATTCATCCCTTTCGCATTGTTTTATACTTTTTTGGACTTAAGGGATTATGTTACGAAAAAGGAATATTGGAGTTTTCTTTCTGTCTCTTTTCAGAATCTCTAAAATTGAAAAGGACCGAGTTATCATTGTCGTTAAGCTCGTTAAAAAATAGCGACAAACTTGTCCATTCAGACAAGAGCGAGTTTCACTATCGCTAGGCTCATTAAAACATAGTGACGGGTTTGCCCAAAGGGAAAATTATAGAACAAGCATATGTTATCCTCCTCAAGATTGACAAAAATAAAGAGGTACTGGTTAGAAATGACTGGGGAAAATTGGGAAGAAAACTTGAAGAAACTTTATTGGTAGCAGGTCGCTCTTGAACATGACACCTTCACTCCATCACCATGATTGAGTCGGGTTGGGTTATTCTATTCACCGGTCATATCACCATTGTTCCACCATACCATCCACTTTTGTGGTTAATGCTACCAATCCATTTCAGTGTCAGCGATATGTGCAAGAGAAGTCACTTAGAGAATTCACCTACCCAACTTGTGTCTCATCCGCTATAATACGTTCACACTTCATTCTTTCATGACCGCCACCTTGAACCTTGTATCATCATATCGTTTTCACCTCTATAAAATCATTTTCTCCATTCCATGTTGTAGATGTGGGGTCCATTAGTGCCCTCCTATGACGGGTCACTTCTTGTCAAAATCAGCTCACTATCCAAGAAGCCGACCTAGGGACAACCCTTCCAGTACTTTGAAGCTTGCATGCCTCAATGGCAAGTTTCTCACTTCCGGCGACAGGTTTACACTAATGACCTTCAACCAAAATATTTTGCATGGTGTTTGACATAAACTCATGTATTCACACCACGTGAATTGTACTGTAGTACCCTGAGGGTCATCATCATCATTAGTGATTCCTCTCACGTTTTTTAACATCTTACATCATTGGCTGGTAATCAGGCGATGTCCTTCCATGTTCGACATCAGAGCATCTTTTCACATGGATCGACTTGTACTTTCGAGCGAATATTGAACGAGTTTTGAAGACCCCGGATCTAGTTTCATCCATCCGGGCTGCGATATATTCAGGAAAATAAAGACATCAAATGTACATCATTGCTACATAGATAATCATCCAAACTAAGGGATGATGGCTCTACCAGAATCATCAGTTTGCACACAGATGATTGTCTGTCCTATGTACATGAAAATGAATTTAGCAAGCTGAGCATGGGAATGCCTGCCTCAGCTAGATCATGAAAATATTATGAAGATAATGTATTGTATTTTATGTTATTACAGGTCACCTTCCAGTGCGAAAAACCTTGGATCCTCATTATAAAGAATTTCACCCGACATCAAAAGATTTACGACCTCATGCTTTAGGGGGCAACTGTTATAGACATATTTGGGCACTGCAACCTCAATCACATATGTCCATGAACCAAAGGCTTATAAGTCCCTAAAAGTGTAGTTTCATACCCTAAACGAGCAAGGTCAGTTGATTACATCATCTCCCAGAAGTTTTCCATGAAAAACAACTCAGAACTAGTCAAAGTAGGACCATACAGACTACCTAGTGCAAAGGGTGCGATGCATCTCACCTGCCACATGCAAAAAGTGCGATGCGTACTAAAAATCCCTTCTATAGGGTGCTATGGGCGAGAGCAGACAAATGGCACAAGCAGTTTGCTAGGTGGAAATCAAGAGAATCTTCTAGAAATTGCTCATTTGACACTTGCCTCTCTGAGTTCACCGAGGGATGAGTAAGAGATATAAAATCTCCATGTGGAACTAAGAACTATCAGAGAGATGACACTAATCAAAATCACAGAAGCTGACTCACCCCCCTACAAATATCTATAAATGGATCCCTCATCCAAGAGATCCGGAAGTTGGAATTTGGTAATTTGCAAAGAGGTGTTGCTGGTTTCTCTTTGAAGACATTGTTGGGTGATCTTGCTTTGTGTGAGGTGAAGAGGGCTTTCAAGCTGGGAGGATGGCACTATGTCAGACCAAGTGGTTGTAATCCTCTCTTCTACAACTTTTACTAATAAAGCTATTTGAGTTTTCCTCCATATTCTTGTGTATCTCTAAATATTCTGTTGATATATGCATTTGTATGGTCAATATATATATGATCCTATATTGTTTACAGTGAAAGATATCTATGCTTTGATGGTATTATGCTGCTATGAATCTACAGGTGCTCTTTGAAGTGGGATAAGTAAGGAAGCAGTGGCAAGATTTTGTCAAAGGGGAAAGGAAACATGAAAGGAGCCAAGTGGAAGACTGAGGTTGGTACTCTTTGCTTCTTTCTCATCTCTCTCTCGTAAAGGAAAAACAAGTGACTTTAATCTGTTTGTTTCTAAGATAGCTACCCGTCTTATTGGGACTAGCAGCTCTGAATATACACTAGATTTCCCGATAACACTATCCTTTGTCTGCGATGGGTAAGGAGGTAGTAATAGGTGACAATAGTGTGGATAAGTGGCTAGATTGGTAGGTCGAATGGATTCAAGGAGAATATTGTAGTGTTTGAAAAATTTAAGGATTAATGAGCACATACTTTCACAGTTTTTCAAGGGTAATCAATTGAAATCCCTAAGGTGATCGTAGGGATCCTGAATATCCCGAAAAGTCAAGATGAACCATTCAAAAATTTGATTCCATGTGGAGAAGGATTGATTAGGAAAATCACTGAATAGGGAAGCAACATGTCCTTTAAGGGGATTCAAAAATAGCAACATGCAATTGTCATTTTCATTCACTCTGAGGATCATGAATGCATTGGAGAATGCATGAAAATTCTCATTCATGGTAATGTTTCTAACACCATAGAACAAGAGTAAATTCTCTTTTAATTTATGGGGAAAATGTTTAATAGGACACATAATATTGAAAGGTGAAGGTGCAAACCAAGGACAAGGGTTTTGGTCGTCCTCCCATGAAAATATTCCATGGTGGAAAAAAACCTTGTCAGGATTTGAAGAAGAGGTGTTTGACATGTTACAACAAGGAAAAACCAATCAATGACAACCATACTTAATTAAAAATGAAATGAAAACCAAAAAGGAGTGAAACTAAACACTTCCCAGTATTTTCGCGAGAGGATGTTGATTTTTTTTCTCCACACAACAACACTAAGAATCATTAGACTAGCTAGGCCAAGCATATGGGAATAAAACCCAGTCTAAAGCCGTATCAATAATATAGAGTCCATGCCAAGACTAGCATAACTATGTCCCCCCATACTAATGATCATTTCCCACAAGGAAGAATCCAGGAGAAAACAACATCGTCTTTTTCAATGTTGTAGCCTTGGAGGAACAATCCTAGAGATGACAAATTTGATAATTAAAGAAAACAAAATAAAAGGAAACTAACCACTTATTCTAACGCTAACCCTATATTATACAGGAATAGACTACAACATTCCTTCTAATGCAAGAGGTAAAATTTTAAATAAATGCCATCTTGAGAAGAAATGTTTAAGTGATTTTAATTCATGAAATCTAAAAGGGGACATTGATTCATTTTTAATCCTTTCATTATTTTGATATTATTCAAACTCAAATTGTCACCTTGCATTCTTTATATTTGTCATGTGTATGATTGAATATTGGCCTCATAAAGAATACATATAAGTTGTATATATAAATTTACTTAACAACAAATAAAAATATAAGGAATTTATAATTCATTTAAATTCCTAACCAAGAAAAATAAACAATAGCATTTCTTCATGCAAGAAGGGAAATTTAAGTATTTTTGTCAACATGGAAAAATCGTACACACATTTATAAAGGTCAGATGACACCCAGAGTAAAACAACAACATCTACAGGTGAATATTTTCCAGATAAAAACATCGTAAGGATAAAAAAATCAAATGTTTTCCAATGCCACATTTAAAAAATCAACCTATCCACGCTATTCAAAGGACGAAATTCAGTACCACATAACTATTTCTTCAATAGCCGCCTAGGTCGCCCAAAACTCCAGTCAATAGTATGGGACCGCCTTACATGATTTTGGCTAACTACCCCTGACAAGTAAAACCTAAGGATTAACGGTTTCAAGCCCAAATTGAGATATGCAACCCACAAAGGAGTCCTCTTGTCCTTCTCTCAAGTCATTTTCTCATTACTAAGCCAAGAGCATGAAATAGGAGTTTAAAATCTATATGAACAAGGCATTGGAAGAACACGAGGAGAAGAAGTTTGAGAATTGTTATGCTGGAAAAATGGCCCCAACGTAATCATGCATTTCATTGTTGAGGGAGTTTAATAATCATTGAGAGTTCCCTTAACTTCTTTGAGGGAGAGCTAGTTTTCATAGGATATTGAAGAAAAGAGTTCCTTGATGAGGGCTCTTGAGCACCATTGCTCAAGAAAATCTCTTCAAGGATTTCGACATCTCATTTTTATCTCTTCTACCAACAATCAATACAGGGAATTATGTTCCTATGACTTTCTTGATGTGTTTATGTTTAATTTAAGCATTTTTTCATGTTCTTTGTTTTAGGTTTTGTTTAATCTTGCTCATGCATTGTTCTTATCTCATTCCATGGTTTTTTGGTTCTTATTTAAGCAGTAACATCACCCAAATGTCTGTATTCTCTTTGTAGCTGATGAGCCCCAATTTTTGGTACAATTTGGGCTCATATTGGCCTACTTACCTTGCTCAACCATTCATCTTTTACCACTTATGCATTCATTTCTTAGTATATTCGTGTTGTTTGTAGGAAGAAGGGCAGGCATTATATCTATGTGGCTAATACATGATGATTTCAGGTTTTTGGCATTGAAGAGAGCAAAAAACCACGTAGAAGGAGACAAGGAGACAGCAAAGGTGGCATTTCATGTTTATAGGGAGGTTGTCTACAGCTTTAAATGACTTCCCTTGTGCTTTTCACCTTAACTCTGAGCTCTAACAGCTCTCCCCACCGAGCTTAAAGGCAGCCAACACGTTCTACAGGATCAGTAGTTTTACAGCAGTTTGACTTTCAGTTGGACAGCCAAGCTCCACGAATGAAGGAAGCCAGCTTGATCCTCATTTTGTATAAATATGAAGGCCGTAGCCTTTGTTAGAAGCTTTTTTTACTTTTGGAATTACTATTGCAATCTCTGAGCACGAGTTACAGCTCGGTGTGTGTTGTTTTGTAAGCCAGTTTTGGCATGACATTAGACTTTTGATTATGAATAAAGGCAAGCAGATTTGGTTGTAATTCTGAGTTTTTAAGGGAGCTATAGCTCTCAGGTTAGGGCCCAACCTGAGAGCAATAGATCTCCTCTTCTTGTAGTGTTATTTGTCTTTCGTTGCAGCACTTTATTTCCTCTGTTTAACATGCATGAAGAATTTACAGTTTGCTGATTTGATTTCGTTGATGAGAATTGAGTAGGATTAGTTTATGGTTGAAACGATTTTAGTTGCTTAGATTAGAGTAGGAGGTTTGTAAGTCACTGGAGCTCCAAGAAAAGGGTTGTTGGTGTCTTCACTGCCATCTCTGTTTAGGGATTGGGGTGCAGTCCATATCAACCACCAAAAAGAACGCAGTCTTTTACTTCCATGCAAGCTGCAACATAGTCATTTTCATTGAAGATCCATCCATGCAATTTTGATATTGAACCATACTTCTTCATTTTCACTCCATGCACGGCTTCTTTTCTCGGTTTACATTGCTATTCATAGGTTTAATAGCACAGGTAGCATAGGTTAATGAATTCTCGTTTTTGGTGCAAGACATAAGTAATTTGTTTTATTTACACTGCTCCATATCCTTCCACTTCCTTTTTATTCTTCTTAACCTCTCCTCAAGTCACCTACTCGACCTCTGTTCAGCTCATTCACCTTCCACTTCTTCCATTGCCCACGTAGCTTCATCTTTTTGACCTTTCGTTGATCCCATCCTTCTATCCACCAACCACTTCGTACACTCTTTCTCTATCCTATTTCTCTGCCCCTGAGTCATCACAAGCTCCATCTCCACCTTACCTATCCACCCATACCACTCCATCACTTCACCATCACCTAAAACTACCATGGTAGAGCATCCTGTAGAAGTTAGCAGACTTCCTGTAGAATCCCTGAGTTTCCTGTAGGATCCCCTGTAGACATCCTGTAGGAGCCTGCAAACTTGGTTGCCGAGCATCCGAACGTTGTAGAATTCTGTAGACTAATGCTAAGGATCCCCTGGGACCTCTCCTAGCCCCCCTGAACTTTCCCAAGCTTTCCTTCCTTTCGCACCACCTCTGCACAACCAAACCCTAATAAGAAACAAAATCATCATCACTCCAACCATTTAAGAAAAAATACAAAAAAATGTTCTTTTCAATAAAAGTAGTTTAAGTTCATGCATTTCACATCATTAGAAGTAATGGCATCATTTCCAGACACTTGCACTCCACCCATTGCATCCTAGAGGTTAAGCTAGTCAGATTAGGGTTTACTAGGGTTTCCATGTTTTGGTTGGCTTTCAGTTCATTTTTGCAAAATAGATTAATTTCCTCTGAGATAGCCTTCGTCCATCATTTAGGAAGCTTCTTCTGAGAGCATATAGAATTTGGCCTGAGCCCTACCGGACTTGTGCCAGCTGACCAAGTGACAGCTGCGACAAGAGCTAGTACTTGTGCATACAGCACCGTCGCTTCCAAGTTTGTACGAACTACCGGGTTGATAAAATTAGAGATAGGGAGCCCCAAGAGTTGTAGCATTATTGCTACAATACTGGAACCCACCATCTTTTTGGTGTCGTTGCCGGGGAAGCGTCAGAGTATTAGTAATTGTTGCTTTTCTTCTATTTTCTTACTCTTGCCTTCTGCTAAGTAGTTTATTTCATTTCCATTCTGCAAAAGTAGCATAGACATTTCTTGCTTTCATAGATTAGCATTTCCTGCTTTCATAGATTAGCATTTCCTGCTTTCATAGATTAGCATTTCCTTTCTGCAAGCGTAGACTAGCATTTCCATTCTTGCAATTTCATTTGAGCAAAGTAGATTAGTTCTTTCCTGCTTTCAGTTTAATTCTGCATCTTTTATAGTTAGTTGTAGATCAATCTGTTTCAGTTTTGCAGGTACCAAAGAAAAAAAAGCAAAAGCAATCAAAAGAAAAAGAAAGCCTTTTCCCTTTCATGCCTCGTAGGAACCGAGATAAATCAGGCAAATTCCTACCAAACACCCCCACCACATCACTGAATCACCCTTCTCTCTTCTTTGGTGACAGTGACCCAGAAGAACCTATAGGTGAACATCCTGAGATAGACAAAGATCCTATAGAAGAAGAAGAGTTAGAGACCACTCCATCTGAAGCTATGGCTGACAATAGAAGAGAAGATGAGAGAATAGAAGGTGCCTTCCCCATCCGAGAGACCAATGGAGAGATGAAAATGAAGAACATTAGCCCCTCTGCCTTACCTCACTTCCATGGACTGACTACTGAATATCCTGATACCTTCCTGTTTGAGTTTGTTGTCCTTTGTAGAACCTATGACTATACTGAAGATGAGAAAAAGATGAAACTCTTCCCTTCAACTCTTAAGGATGCAACATTGCATTGGTTCATGGGATTACCTGGGAATAGTATCACCACTTGGGCTCAGATGTAGCAAGCTTTCAATACCAAGTACCAGGATTACTGTAGGTCCAAGGAAACCAAGGGAGAAATCTTTCAGATGACCATGGGAAATGATGAGTCCCTAGAAGATTATGAGGAGAGGTTCCAACTTAGCTATAAGCGGGCCAGGTGCACACTTGACCCTGAATCCCTCAAGTTGGTCCTGCTCCGAGGAGTCCCTGAAGACCTCTTACATACCCTTCACATGTTAGCTGGGGGGACATTTACCAACTGCCTTATGAGGACATCAAAACTGTGTTTAGAAACCACTCCAGGGCAGCTCGGAAACGAGGTAGAGGAAACCTCCCCTCAACTAGCAACCCTTTCTCCAAACATGAGCTTGCAAATCAATTAGAATATCTCAAGAGTGAGGTGAGACAGACCATTCCCATGCAGCTGGACACATTCAGGATCCAGCAAAAGAAAGAGGAAGCTAAGAGAGCCTTGGCTGTCTTCTGCCCTAGGTGCACAAGGAGACACCCTAAGAACGAATGCCCATTGCATTCGGTTGAAGTGTGTTTCATTTGTGAGGAGGACCATCCCACAAATCAGTGTCCAACCTTACCAGGGTTTAAAGCCATGTACCAAGGGACAGAAGGTCCCACTGAACCTCTCTATTACCTCAACCAAAGGAGGCCACAAGGATCTAGACCTTATCAACAGGGAATGCAAGGGGCACCTCAAGCTTATTATAGCCCCAACCAATCGACTCCTATGCCTTCCTGGGGTCCCCCTGCTCATCCTTCCTGGTCCATGCCTCCTCCATGGTCTTATCCACCTCAGTACCCTACTCAACCTACTTCTCATTCATACCATTCACATGCCCAGCCTCAGCCTCAATGGAATGCACCTCAGTCGGGGTGCAGGCCCCAATACAACACTCCTCCTGCCATTTTGCCTCCACCACCAGTTCAACCTCAGCCATTACCTCCTGCTCCTCCAAGGCAACCTCAAATGCCTGCTCAACCGAACCCGAACCCCAACAATAGACAGGCCCAGCAGGTATACACTGGGGAAACCTCATGCCCTACCTATGCTGTGGAGATCCAGGAGGTCAATCTTCGATCTGGAAAGACTCTACCAGATCACCAACCTCCTCCCCCAGAGGATGAGGAAGATAAATAGGAAAGTGAACCAAAGGCTATTCCACCCTTTCCTGAGAGACTAACAGCCACCACACAACCCAACCCAGAGGAGGATGAGCTTCTGGGTGAGCTCAAGCAGTTGTGTGTGAAAATACCACTTCTCCAAGCCATCAAGGATGTGCCAATATACAACAAACTAGTTAAGGAAAAGTGCTTCAAACACCCATGCAGGCGGAAGAAAGATGCTTCAACCATTAATGTCATAGGACAACTGTTTGACCTTATGCTAGGACAAGTCATCTGCCCAAAGTACCTAGATCCTGGAAGTCCTGTAGTAGATGTCCACATCAATGGCACCATCATACCTCACACCTTGATTGATCTGGGGGCTGCCATTAATGTGATCACCAAGGATACCATGCTCAAACTCAATCTTCAGGGTTCCTTGAGGAAGACCTCGACAGTACTGCAACTAGCAGATCACTCCACCGTGACTCCCAAAGGGATTGTGGAGGATGTCTTGGTCTCTATTGACTCTTGGGAATACCCTGCAGACTTCCTAGTTCTGCAACCAAAGGCAAAGCTTACTGGATATCCTCTCATTTTGGGAAGGCCTTGGTTAGCTACTGCAGATGCTTACATAAGTTGTCGTGTAGGAAACATGACCATAAAAAATGGTCCCATGTCCAAGCAGCTAGTCCTATACCCTCTTGCCCAACCCTCATTAGAGCATGACTTACCACTCTGGTTGGAAGAAGGAGAGGAAGATGAGGTGTACTCAGCACCTATGTGCACCTTAGATACCACTAGAAGAGACCCCCCAACCGAGGATGACTTGATCGAGACCTTGATCCTAAATCCACCTTCCAGTACACTACCCTTAGAGAAATTGGTGGAGGATGCCGAAGCTAGCACCTTAGTGGATCTTTGTACAACCAACCCTGTTACTCCCAGAGTCAAGAATGTGGAGTTCGGCCCTGAGAGAACGTTTAAGATCAGCTCCTCCCTATCTCCTTCCTAGGAAAAGGAGCTGTGTAGCCTGTTGGCCAGCCACCTAGATGCTTTTGCTTGGAACTATAAGGAGATGAAAGGAGTCCATCCTTCAGTCTGTACCCATCATATATACATCAAAGAGGATTGTAAACCGGTTAGGCAACCCCAGAGGAGAATGAATCCAGCTCTTAAGGACATTGTCAAGGAAGAATTGCAAAAACTGTTGGATGCAGGATTCATCTACCCCATCTCAGATAGTGAATGGGTGTCCCCTCTGGTGTTGGTTCCCAAGAAAAATGGGAAATGGAGAATCTGTGTGGACTACCGAGAGCTGAACAAAGCTACCAAGAAAGACCATTTCCCTCTACCTTTCATAGATCAAGTGTTGGATGGACTGGCAGGAAAGAAGTTCTTCTCTTTCCTGGATGGGTTTAGCGGGTACAACCAAATCCAAATCAGCCCGGAAGACCAAGATAAGACCACCTTCACTTGTCCTTGGGGTACTTTTGCCTACCGAGTTCTTCCGTTTGGGCTATGCAATGCTCCTGCTACTTTCCAGAGAGCTGTCTTAAGCATCTTCTCGGAGCTGGTCCATGATGCAGTGGAAATCTATATGGATGACTTTACCCCTTATGGGGCCAACTTCCAGGAATCATTGTCCAATTTGGGAAAATTCCTAACCAAATGCATTGAGATGAACTTGTCCCTTAGTCCTGAAAAATGTGAGTTCCTAATGACTGAAGGGATCGTGCTAGGCCATACCATTTCTTGCCAAGGGTTACAGGTGGATCCTAACAAAATTTCTCTCATCAAGAAGGTTCCACCTCCTCAAAAGGTAAGGGATGTCCAGAGTTTCTTGGGATTAGCAGGATATTACCGGAGATTCATTAAAGACTTCAGCAAGCTAGCCTCACCATTGTTTGGCCTATTGGCAAAAGATGTGGAGTTTAAATTGACTGACAATTGTCAGAGGGCTTTAAATGAATTGAAGGACAAGTTGGTGTCAGCCCCAATCCTGAGAGGTCCAAACTGGGCCCTACCTTTCCACATCCACACTGGTGCCTCGAACAAAGCCATAGGTGCAGCTTTAGGACAAGTTGAGCAAATACTTCCATATGCCATTTACTTTGTTAGCAAAAACTTGTCCAAAGCTGAGCTGAATTACACTGTAACCGAGAAATAATTCTTGGCTGTGGTCCATGCACTGAACAAGTTCCGACATTACATTATTGGTTACCAAACCTTTGTACATACAGACCATGCTACAATTAGATATTTAATGAATAAACCAGATGTGAATGCTCGTATTATTAGATGGTTACTTTTATTGCAGCAGTTTGATCTGACCATTGTTGACAAACCAGGTAGAGAAAATGTTGTTGCTGACTTTTTATCTAGACTGGATTTGTCTGCAGATGAGGATGGAACAATGGATGACCAGATGCCCGATGAACATCTGTTTGCTATTTCAGTACTCTCTCCATGGTTTGTTGATATAGCAAACTACCTTGTTTCAGCACAGTTCCCTCCGCACCTATCTTCAATAGAGAAGAGCAGAATCATCAGAAAAAGTGCCTCATTTACTTGGATCGGGGGCAATCTGTTCAAGCTTGGCCCCGATCAGATCTTAAGGCGTTGTGTAAGGGAGGAGGAAGTCTTTGATATCCTCCTCACTTGTCATGATGGGCCTTGTGGAGGACATTTTGCAGCAAAGAGAACTGCCTTCAAAATCCTACAGGCAGGCTACTATTGGCCCACACTTCATCAAGATGTCAGAAGATATGTCAGTCAGTGTGACCAATGCCAAAGAATGGGGAAACCGACCCAAAGGGATGAGATGCCTCTCCAACCTCAAGTGACTCTTGAGCCATTTGAGAAGTGGGGCATGGACTTTATGGGCCCAATCAACCCTCCTTCGAGGCAACGGTCTTACATCATTGTGTGTACTGACTACTTGACAAAGTGGGCAGAGACTAAAGCAATCAAAGCAGCAACAGAAGAAAAGGTGGCCGAGTTCCTAAGAGAAAACATCTTCTATAAGTTTGGCTATCCAAGAGAGTTGGTCACCGATCAAGGGAGCCAGTTCACATCCAACTTGGTTGAAGATCTACTAGCTCATCACAAGATCAAGCATAGGACTTCCACCCCCTATCACCCTCAAGCAAATGGGCAGGTGGAAGTCACCAATAGAGCGTTAGAAGGGATCTTGACTAAGGTGGTGAGCAGCAGCAGAAAGGACTGGGCAGATCGCCTGGTTGAAGCCACATGGGCTTACAACACCACTTGGAAGACCACCACCGGCTTCACACCTTATGAGCTGGTCTATGGGAAGAAAGCTTTGTTGTCCATTGAGTTTGAATACAACACTTTGAGGATGGCAGCTCAGCTAGACCTAGATATCAGCCATGCACAACAAGAGAGGTTATTGCAGCTGAATGGACTGGATGAGCACCGAATGCAGGCCCTCCTTCACTCGGAATTGGTTCAACTTTAGAGAAAGGTGTGGCATGACCAACATCTCCATGACAAGCAATTTCAGCCGGGAGATTGGGCTTTGTTGTATGACTCCAAATACAAAGATTTCAAGGGGAAGCTGAGAACCAGATGGCTAGGGCCATATTCAGTGGAAAAATGTCATGACAATGGATCTGTTCTTATTCGGACCATTGATGAGGAAGCCATCCCCATGCTTGTCAATGGGCATCGATTGAAGATCTATAGGAAGCCTCTCTCAAGGCAAGAGTTCATCAAAACTATGGAGAAGGCAGTGTTGGTCATAGAGAAGGGTTCTGCCCCTGTTTTGGGCATACCCTGAAAAATCTAAAAGAAAAAAAAAAAAAAACAAATAAATAAATAATAAATATCCTTGGGTGAAAACCTTTCTGAGGGGCCCAAGGCAGGTGGTAGGGGTGAAAACCTCATTGAGGCGCCCTTATTGTCTTTCAAAAAAAAAAAAAAAAGGAAGATAAAGATTTGAAAAGATCCTTGAGTGAAAACCTCTCTGAGGCGCTCAGGGTAGATGGCAAGGGTGAAAACCTCATTGAGGCGCCCCTGTTATCTTTCAAAAAAAAAAAAAAAAAAAAAAAAAAACAAGGTCAGTAGATTCATTATGTAAAATTGCATGCAAGTGTTCTATGGAGGAGAGGAAGCCTCTCAACTCAAAGCCAAGGGTCCTCATCATGCAGCCAGGATGCCTCACCAGCACCCCCTCCAAGAATACTCGTTTTCTCCAAGGTATGTGCAATTTTATTACAGCTTGAGTCTTCTACAGGAAGACGCAGATTTTCTACAGGAAGATGCAGAGTTTCTACAGGAAGATGCAGATTTTCTACAGGAAGCTCTGTATTTCTACAGGAAACTTCCTGTAGAAGCCCAGAACGGCCCAAAATTCATTTCATGAAGAGATCTAACGGCTAAGGATCGGTTTGGACGCATGCATGCCACTATTGTCAACCATGCACATTGTTGTTATCTTGCTCCACCATCCTTGTCGACATGCAACAAAGTTACCTGCACCAGCAAAGCAGATCGATGAGTCTCGAGAAAAAGCAAATTGTAAATGGAAAAAGCACTAGAGATCTCACACCATATTCATCACAGTCAGCCAGAAGCTCCGAGAGCATAATCGTGAGGCCATCCATCGTCGTGCAGCATGCACCCAAGGAGGAAGAACTGTTCCAAGACATCCCGCGGGAATCCTGTAATAGTTGAGCCTGCTAGAGTGGATACCATTCACAGCACAGGCCATATGCAAGGAAACGTGGGCGCATGCAACTGAAGCATCCCATCCATCGATGGCAGCTCGTGAACATGGACCTCCAGGCCTGTGTAAGTTCACCAGCAGCAGGTAAGTCGACTCATCAGCGTCCAATGAGCCGAAACATCGTGTGCAGCCACGCAGGTAAGTGTCTCGACCCTTCCTTCCATCAGACTGCATGAATGTTACTTTGATTGATTGCTAAGTGTAAAGATGAATGGGTTGAGCGGCTGTGTGGCCATTTGGCCGGCCACGTCGGCCAGTTAATGGTCTAGTTGGATGTGTGGGTGGCAGCCATGACAAAAAGAATGGGCAGCATGCACGTGAGAGCGATCCCGTCGAAGAGAACGAGTTTAACCCAAGAGGCGGCGACAGATCTGCGGGAATTGGTGCGGCAGCAAGTGAACGCACAGTTGAATGATGGGGTGACGTCACCCAATGGTCCGGCGGGGACAGCTCACCCCCCGCGCCACGAATTCCGCCGAATTCAAAATCTAATCGGCTAGATTGCACTCATGCAATTATCAACCACCGTTTTGAACTCGAGCGGTGATCCTGATCCTTCTGCAGTATGATATGCCGAACCTTTGGCCATCAGAAGGATTGAGAAGCACACCCAAGGCGCAGACCGACTGCAGTCTCTCCCGAAAATCGCACGCTGCATTCTACAGGAACGTTGTCATTCTACAGGAATGTTGTCATCCTACACGAACGCAGTTTTCTACAGGAAAGCGGGTGCCTCACGTAAAAAGGTGGCCAATTAAAGAGGTAACCCTGAACTCTTCATGCAACTGGTTACTAAAGGTGGCAGAATTGTCGTCCACAGTCTAGTCATAGAAAAACGGTGAGATTGTTGTATGTTGTGCCTATACTGTCATTCTACAGGATGTCGAGTAATTAAACTGTATTAAGTTCCTCAGGGATAAGTTTGTGGGTTATGTGCATGACATTCTACGCTCTATCTCAGTAAACCAAAATCTCTTCCACACTCACCACCTCTGGTTAAGAAAACTGTGTTATCATGTCGGGTGGGTTTATTAGACGAGAACCCATTGATTCAGCCAAATTAAGGGAAAACCAGGGGGTGGTAGAGCTCTTCACATGAGCACAATGGATATCCTTTTGTGATAAGCTCCAGGGTTATGACGATGAAGTGGCCGAAGAATTCTTGCAGGCTCTGAAGCCGAAATCCAGGACACTGGCCACAGTGAATTTCAGGGGCCTAAGCCTCAAGCTCACCCCGCAATATATCAGTCGAATCACTGAACTTCCAATGGGTCTGCCGTGGGATAAGGAAGAATGGAATTTGAGCCAGCAGGCCAAGAAAGAATTCTTTCCACCTGAGGAGGAATTCTCGGAGGACAAAAATGGGGTGCGAAGAACAAGTCTGTTGCCACCATGGAACGAAGTTAGCCTGCAAATCATGAAATATATAACCTGTGAAGGCCGTTATAGCATCGTCTATGGGTATCACTTTCGGTTGCTCACTGAGTTAAGGCACCGACTTGATCTTCCTGTAGAAAAGAAACTGAGCCTTCCTTATTTCCTGCTACAGTCTTTGATGGAGTGTGCTACGAAGCTAAAAGAAGGCATACCAGATCAGGTAGCCCACCATGGGTTGATCAAAATTCTTGTGGAGGATGCACTTCATTCATATAAGGTTCCCCTCTCATGGGAATCATTCAGGAATTTAACCAGAGATGGAGACATAAGGATGCTCACTGAAGAAAGTGGTTCCTCCAGCAGTGAGGAACAAGAAGCAATGGCCGAGGGAAAGAGAGAAAAAGGCCAGAAGACCCCGACCACAGTGCAGAAGAAAGAACAAAAGAAGAAGCACGAGGAAAAGGATGACAAAGAAGAAGGTGACACACCCATCTTATCAGCAAGAGAAAAGAGGTTGAAGAGCAGAACGGACAAAGCTGAGGTGGTCCACATCAGCCCAAGTACCTTGTCGGCACCTGCAACCAAACCAAAAAGTAAAACTCAAGCAGCAAAGAAAGCCAAGGTGGAGACACCCGTGTCTACAGGAAAGCAGAAACAGGCTTCTACAGGAAGCCCGAAAACAGAGACAGGGGCTTCTACAGGAAGCCCGAAATTGGCAAAAGGGTCTTCTACAGGAATCCCAAAAATCATTAAAAAAGAGGCTTCTACAGGGAGCCCGAAAATTTCCAAGGCAGGGGCTTCTACAGGAAGCCCGAGAGTGGCTAAAACAAGGTCTTCTACAGGAAGCCCAAAATTGGTAAAGAAAGGATCTTCTCCAGAAGGCCCGGAAGTGGGTAAAGCAGGGGCTTCTACAGGAAGCCCGAAATCTGAAAAGAAGGGTCCCTCTACGAGGAGCCTTGAGAAAGCAAAACGCAAGAAAGAGAAGGCTGGTATTCTTGAAAGGGAGGCAGCAGCTGCGCTAGCCGCCCTCAGTACACCTCCAAAGCCGAAGGAGAAGAGAGAGAGGGAGATCCCTCTACCTTTTGAAGCCAGGAGAAGTAAGAGAATAAACACGGGCAAGCCACAGCCTCCACCCAGCAGCCAAACCATTTTAGGGGGTGTCCCTACTTCACCCAGTGAAAGAACCCCCTCTAAAACATCGGCCACCCCCGAGAGGGGAAGCCCAAAAATAACTTCCTGGACACGAAAAATAGGCCAATCGGCTTCCGAAGCCCGGCTCAAGGAAACGGAAAAGAGGGAAGAAGCGCCACCCTCGTCACCACCAGGGGCAGAAAAGGCAGGGCCACCAAAAACAGGAAAGGAAGAGCATGCTCCGGGCTCTAGTTCTCGGCCAAAGACGAGGAGCCAGAGCAAAGTTGCTCAAGGATGAGAAAATATTTCAGCTAGGGGGTGATGATGAGCCCCAATTTTTGGTACAATTTGGGCTCATATTGGTCTACTTACCTTGTTCAACCATTCATCTTTTACCACTTATGCATTCATTTCTTAGTATATTCATGTTGTTTGTAGGAAGAAGGGCAGGCATTATATCTATGTGGCTAATACATGATGATTTCAGGTTTTTGGCATTGAAGAGAGCAAAAAACCACGCAGAAGGAGACAAGGAGACAGCAAAGGTGGCATTTCATGTTTATAGGGAGGTTGTCTACAGCTTTAAATGACTTCCTTCGTGCTTTTCACCTTAACTCCGAGCTCTAACAGCTCTCCCCACCGAGCTTAAAGGTAGCCAACACGTTCTACAGGATCAGCAGTTTTACAGCAGTTTGACTTTCAGTTGGACAGCCAAGCTCCACGAATGAAGGAAGCCATCTTGATCCTCATTTTGTATAAATATGAAGGCCGTAGCCTTTGTTAGAAGCTTTTTTGACTTTTGGAATTACTATTGCAATCTCTGAGCACGAGTTACAGCTCGGTGTGTGTTGTTTTGTAAGCCTGTTTTGGCATGACATTAGACTTTTGATTATGAATAAAGGCAAGCAGATTTGGTTGTAATTCTGAGTTTTTAAGGGAGCTATAGCTCTCAGGTTAGGGCCCAACCTGAGAGCAATAGATCTTCTCTTCTTGTAGTGTTATTTGCCTTTCGTTGCAGCACTTTATTTCCTTTGTTTAACATGCATGAAGAATTTACAGTTTGCTGATTTGATTTCGTTGATGAGAATTGAGTAGGATTAGTTTATGGTTGAAACGCTTTTAGTTGCTTAGATTAGAGTAGGAGGTTTGTAAGTCACTGCAGCTCCAAGAAAAGGGTTGTTAGTTTCTTCACTGCCATCTCTGTTTAGGGATTGGGGTGCAGTCCATATCAACCACCAAAAAGAACGCAGTCTTTTACTTCCATGCAAGCTGCAACATAGTCATTTTCATTGAAGATCCATCCATGCACTTTTGATATTGAACCATACTTCTTCATTTTCACTCCATGCACGGCTTCTTTTCTCGGTTTACATTGTTGTTCATAGGTTTAATAGCACAGGTAGCATAGGTTAATGAATTCTCGTTTTTGGTGCAAGACATAAGTAATTTGTTTTATTTACACTGCTCCATATCCTTCCACTTCCTTTTTCTTCTTCTTAACCTCTCCTCAAGTCACCTACTCGACCTCTGTTCAGCTCGTTCACCTTCCACTTCTTCCATTGCCCACGTAGCTTCATCTTTTTGACCTTTCGTTGATCCCATCCTTCTATCCACCAACCACTTCGTACACTCTTTCTCTATCCTATTTCTCTACCCCTGAGTCATCACAAGCTCCATCTCCACCTTACCTATCCACCCATACCACTCCATCACTTCACCATCACCTAAAACTCCCATTGTAGAGCATCCTGTAGAAGTTAGCAGACTTCCTGTAGAATCCCTGAGTTTCCTGTAGGATCCCCTGCAGACATCCTGTAGGAGCCTGCAAACTTGGTTGCCGAGCATCCGAACGTTGTAGACTTCTGTAGATTGATGCTAAGGATCCCCTGGGACCTCTCCTATCCCCCCTGAACTTTCCCAAGCTTTCCTTCCTTTCGCACCACCTCTGCACAACCAAACCCTAATAAGAAACAAAATCATCATCACTCCAGCCATTTAAGCAAAAATACAAAAACATGTTCTTTTCAATAAAAGTAGTTTAAGTTCATGCATTTCACATCATTAGAAGTAATGGCATCATTTCCAGACACTTGCACTCCACCCATTGCATCCTAGAGGTTAAGCTAGTCAGATTAGGGTTTACTAGGGTTTCCATGTTTTGGTTGGCTTTTAGTTCATTTTTGCAAAATAGATTAATTTCCTCTAAGATAGCGTTTGTCCATCATTTAGCAAGCTTCTTCTGAGAGCATATAGAATTTGGCTTGAGCCCTACTGGACTTGTGCCAGCTGACCAAGTGACAGCTGCGACAAGAGCTAGTACTTGTGCATACAGCACCGTCGCTTCCAAGTTTGTACGAACTACCGGCTTGATAAAATTAGAGATAGGGAGCCCCAGGAGTTGTAGCATTATTGCTACAATACTGGAGCCCACCAGTAGCTAACAACCAAACTACAAAAGAAGGTGTTTTCAGAACCTTATCAACAAAACACCGAATACAAAATGGAAACCATAGTTTATGCCTTTCTTTAATTTATTTATTTGTGTTTCACATCGTTTCTCTTTGACTTTTCATTATTTCTAGCATCCATAATTTCTATGGAATTTTCTAGTCCCCACTTAGACCTATTCATGTCTCGAATAGTACCTCAATTTTATTTATCGAGCCAATCACGTAGATTTCTCCACAGAAATACATGTGAGTTGTGTGTTTATGCAAGGAATAACCTACATGGTTCACAAAACAACTAAAAAAGAATTATAATTTTTCTTTCCTAAGTGTTTTTTAAAAATCTAAAGAATTGTCTGCACTCCTATATTTTTCACAGTTTAGATAGGACTATTAATTACTTTTCTAACCACTGTTAGTAAGGTAATTGTTTACATTTACTTATAGAAATTACAACTCACATAGCTTAACTAGGGGAAGTAAGTGGCCCTAATCAACACATATTTTATATCTTGTTTTTCTTAATTCAAATATCACACATAACTTAATTAAGAGAATGATAAGTGGCACATTATCCACACATATTTTTTACTAACCAAATATTTTCAAATTTTCAAACTTTATTATGAATACTAGGACAAGGTGCTAGTACCAAAGGTAGTATCGCCTAATTCCCTTGTGTCCTTGTGAGGATCCTAGTTTTTCATCTGAAATCTTTCTCAAAGGAATTGTTCTCTGTCTCCCTATATGCTCACATAATATAATTAGGAAATAAATATGTGGCCCATAACCCACAGATGATTTATTTTCTTGCAAGGAACAATCATAACATAGTATAATTAGGGTAGTTGTAAATGATCGCCACATATCCATATTGTTTCACATACTTGTATGCTCACAGGTTCACTTGCATATAGTTTCACCTCACACACTAAGCTCATCTAAACTTTGTATCAAGGGGATCCATATTTTCGAATTTTGATACTTAGTTTCTTTTAATCTTACCATTTTCACACCCTAAGTGAATAAGCGTCTTTAAAGGTCCTCTAACACTTGAATACACTAAATTCCCCAAAGGGGTCACAAAATAATTTACAATTCAAGCTAGGACTATTAGGGCAAGGAATCCCATAAGATCCCATGTCCATGTACATCTTGGAAACATAGAAGTTGTCTTATAGGTTGCTTAAAATCCTTCACCATCCCATCAAAAAGAATACCCAAGCATGCTGGAAACATGATTCGGAGGGGGTTAGGATTATGTTTCATTTTTTGTGGTTCTCTAGGAGACAACCTAACTCATCTAGGGCTACACATTATTGACTAACTACCAAGAATCTGAATACTCGACTGCCTGTCTGGGACGAAGGTAACCTTAATGGCCAAATGTTTATGGCATATTTCCCTATAGGTGTAGGTGCCAGATGCACTAACACCTCGAGATACCATTGTTGATTCTTGGTTGCTTGAAGCATCACGAGAACTTTTAGGACATGACCCCAGTGCCCTTCCATAAGAATCCTCACAAGAGCTGGTTAATTTCTTAGTCGAAAGGACACATAGGTATTTTAGGCTTTTTTTCATACACAAACAACATTAAACCCTTTTTTGGTTGATTCCTCACATGCTATAAATTTAAGGGGAGAATTAACCTTTAATTTTCACTTTTTTTGAGTATGTGATTCATTTTCTTTGATTAAATTTCCCCTCTCACTATATAAATTAAAATTCACCACCAAAGGGCACCATAGGGGAACCAAGGGTTACCCATCACTCTTGTTGCATCCTAAACTATTAAAATTTGAAAGTATGTACAAATTTGACATTATATAACTCATTTGATGGAGATTATTATTGGATTGGATTCCTATTTTCGAGAGGACCAAAATCGACCTAAATATTATTAAATTTGGATAAGAAGAAATGTGATTTCAAATTTATGACCACAAGTGCAAATTCTCAAGGTCGGTCACATCATCATGTAGGCTCATGGAGCGTGTCACCCACCATTTTGTAGGTAATATCCCTAGGAGAAATTGTTTCTCCAAAATGGTCCTCAGTCAGAAACCAACAACCCCTTGAAGCCACTAGCTAGCTCATTGCGCCATTTATCTGCCACCTGAGCCATTCATGTGGTCCCTAACCCATCTTCCATGATCATATGTTTGAAGGTGGGCCTACGAAATCTAAATGTATGCCTTGTCATTGGGAAATTGAGTATTGTTGTTTGCTTATAATGGAAACTTTCGAGCATGGATTAATGGGGGGATTCAGTAGAAAGAATGGGCTAGGTCTGTGCTTTTGTCCCCAAAATCCCTTTTAGGAATTAACCTTAGATTCTAGTCCCATGGGATCTCTTTTACTGACCATTTGGTTCCAGGGATGGTATTTCATAGGAAACCCTAATTTTGGTTTTGTGGTCTCTCTCCCTGATATGCTTATATTACCCGCTTTCCATTCATTATTACCCCATTCATCATTTATCCCACTTGGGTCCACATAGGGATGGCTCTGCCCTTTCACTTTACAACATTTTGGGCCATCACCTTGAATGAAGCCAGGGGGGTGATGCAACTAAAAATAGAGATAAAATGATAGATGGTCGCATTGACCAGGAAAATGTACCATAAAATGAAAACTATGGCCAAGAGAAATACATTTATCATGTGGGAAAAAGCCAATACATGAGCTCTACCCCATCTCGTGGCCATCACAATTGTTCCCACTGGTTCTATGAACCTCCTTCATCATATAGGAAGCCATCATTGTCCCAATCCCCTATGGGAAATGAACCACCCTACCTTAAAAGGGGGTATTCACTACTATATCTTATACATAATGCTCTTACCCGTTGAGCTTCGAGTAGTTAATAAAAGAAAATCATAAAAAGGAAAAAAGCATATAAAGAGCGTGGAAAAATCAAGGTCGGGGCACCTCATGTACTGTGACTACTCCTTCCTATACACTGTAAACTTAAGTGTGGGCTTCCCTCTTATTAGCTACCCTTGTACCCCAGCATGTGACACAAGGATGCCCCTTCTCATTCCCTACTTCACTCACCTTTCAGCCACATTCCACCACATTTTGAAGGATGTACCTTGACTTATTATCCCCTTTAAAAGTAGAAACCACCTAATAAGATTATTGGTTAACCAGATTTGGTGTTTAGGAGACATTGGTACATCCCGAAGCCCATTATGAAAGGGTCGGCCATTATGAATTACCCACCTATGTTCCATGATTAGGTAAGCTCATTTACTCAATTTCTCTAACGACTTGTTGTACTGGAAGGCTAGGGAAACCATTAGATCTTATGCAAGATTGAAGATGGTTTCCATCTCTACTTTGGTCTCCCTATATGAGGTCCTAATTCTCTATAGGGCTACATTGGCACATGTAGGGTGAGAATTGAACGCCATGGGCCTTCATAACAACATATTTCACTCCTTGGATCCCCACAACCATTTAGAGATTGCTCATGGTTCACTTATTGGACGAGGAGGATGCACCTGATCCATCATGCCCAATTGGCCCAGAATTACACTATACACTTGGAAGATGATCCAAGACTTGCACACTGATGTTGCATCACCTACACCATCATCCTATCCCTTGTGGGTAATCTACAAGCATCTTTAATTTGTTCGGAGATGCATGAGGATACTTGTGTGCCTCCATATGTAATTTGGAGCACCATGGGTTATTACAAGGGGCCAACCCCTTGTCCACTACTTTTGAGGGTCGTATTCTTCATTTTGGCACCCATGGACCTCATTAGGCCTCTTATAGGGCCCTATGGCATGCATATATTATTATTTGACCTTTTGAGAGGCTTACTTTTTCATTTATGAGCTAGCTTGGTGGGCTTGTCACCAAAAGTTGAATTATTTGAACATTATTTCATTTTTTGGGGCTTATGTAGACCAAGAAGGCTAATTCGAACTCTTCAGTTGTGTATAAACACAAGTGAGATGAGATAATTTTCTCATCATCACTTTGGTTTGGATATCTCTCTTCTCTAGAGAATTTCCCACTTTTTCTAGAGGATGATTTTGAGCTTTTATGAACGAATTTTGATGTGTGGATATTGGTTTATTTTCTCTTGGAGCTTCTCTCTTTCCAATTGTGAATTTTTGGATATATTCTATTACATGTAGGTACATTATGTTAATGTTATTCTTGTTTTACTTTGTCATATACATTGGACTGGGATTTTCATTGTTCTAGGGCTAATTGTTGGATGCATTTACTACTTAAAATTGTGGAATTTTATCTCTATTATATCATATCTCAATGTATGGGCCATGTAATATGAATGAAATCTCCTAGGGGTGATTATATATAAAAAAATTGACTTTGATACTCAATTTCATTTGCACATCTATGTATAAAATATGCAAGGTTGCTTCTCCTTGACCTAGAAGGCTAGTGAAGTCATCTGGAGGCCTCCTTGACTGCAAACCAAGAAATTCTACTCATACTCATGATACAATCCATTCTCCCAAAAATTAAGGCACTTATCTACCAAGTATGGTCACTAAAATTCACATTCCTTCACCTCCTTCTAGGTATAGCCAAGCTAGGGTTCCTATGGCATCAATTTCCCGATCGGTTATCCCTTCAAAAGGTTCGATCTCCTAGGGTCTCTTGCACTAGTGTTTCCTCAAGATCTCCAATTTGGAAGAAATTATTATGGTGAAGTTGGGATAAGAGCTAAGCCCTATCTCTCAGATCAAAATTTGCCCTGGCATCCCCAAGGCTAGTACCTCATAAAGTCAAACCAACATGTTCATGTAAAAATTCTTTCTTTGATCACTTCCCCACCTTGTCCAGGGTAAGAATATCATTGGTTGATACATTATTTCCTCATACCCTAGACTAGGATGACCTGGTCCCATGTGGTCATGTTCCTTTGAATATATCATTATTCAAGAACCATCCAAGATACCGATTCCAACAAGGATTTTATGGATTGGGGAACTCCTTCGCAAGTCTTATCCCATAAACACAACCCTCAAATCCTCTCTTCCTTTCAATAGAATTCATTGTACCTTTGTTATAAATAAAGCAATCTTCATCCTTTAAGATCTTATGGGAAAGGGATTATTTGGGTAACTCATATATATTCATTGACATATCCTTCATTGGTGACTCCATACATACCTCGTCTCCTCCCATCTGTGAAAGCCCATAAATAGAAGGGAGCTTTAGCTGAGGTTATAGTGGATTGTCTCCATTTGTTTCCCTTGGCCTAACATTTTCCCCTTAAGGATCCCCTTTTAGGACCACTACTAGTTTGAGCGGTAACAAATCCCGAGAGACATGTCACTTCACCATCAATGACTTGTATAAATATGAGAGACATCAAGCCTCATTTGGCATCATCTCATCTCACACATTCATCTCTATGTTCATCTCATAGGTTCGTACAACTTATTCGACATATATTTTCTTCACACATGTGGGAATAGAAGGACGAATTGCAAGAAAAATTATAGGGCCGAAATTTTAGAGTCTATTCTAGGTTCGGCCAATGTTGACCTAGGGTGTTTTGACTACATTTGATTGTGACTTTTGGGTGAGAATTTTGTTTTTGGCAGACCAAATTTATTAGCATAGGAACTAAGGCATTATGTTGACTTTGATTGCAGACAAATCATTGGGTTGAGTGCAAGCCTAACCACAAAGTTAACCCGTTGAGTTTGACCAAGTTTGACCATTGTTTTCATGACTGTTTTCAGTTGACTTTTAGTAGCAAAGAAGGCTGAGTTTGAAGAATTTTCACCAAATTGTATAAAGGATGTTTTGCTGCTACATTGACTTTCTACTTAGGGTAGAATTTGATTGTTGTTGTCTGAAGATTCGACGGGTCTATTTTGACTGTGATTTGACAAGTCAATTTTGACTTTTCGACTCTCTTTCTCTACTGAACATTGGATATAATAATAAGAATAATTAATCAAAAGGTTTTCCCCATATTGGGGTTTTCCCCTGGCATTTTGCAAATCTAGTGCTCTCTTGTATTGGTTTATGTTATGTGTTTTATTATTCATAGTCTATCTATAGTTACTATCAATGTGATTTAAAATTAATGTTATTGATATTTGAAGCCTAAATTGGAAATTGTCATTGGGCTACTTAAACGAAATTGAAGTAATTGTGTTAGGAAGTGAACATACCATTTTTAAGTAAAATTAACATGGTATCAAAGCCCAGGTGATGAAAACGCCCAAGCAAGAGAGATAAAATGAATCACTAAGAGAGATCTATTGGACAAATCTCAATGGCTTCGATATCTTACTTCAAGACTAAGGAGAAGCTCAATTAAAAATCATAATATCATGCATGGAAGATGACTTTGGACTTGACTTTGAAGGAGCATGAAGTATTTGACTATGTGCAGTTAAAAGTGGTGGAGCCTCCTTCAAATGCACTGACTGTTACTAAGACAAAGTATAGAAAAGGTGAGGCCAAAGAAAAGAAAGTTTTGATTGAATCTATTCAAAAGCATTTGGTTTCCTATATTTCTGATTTGGGAACTTCTAATCAGCTATATGATAAACTAGTTGGAATGTTCAGAGTAAGCAATGCAAATAAAATCCTCTTGCTTAAGAACAAGTTCAAGGATATCAAGATCAGCAAAGAGGAGTCTATCCAATCCTACTTCATGAGAATAACACAAATAAATAATAACTTTATATCAATTGGAGAAGTTTTTCTTTATAGGGAGATCAATCTCATTGCACTTGGAGGTCTTTCAAGACCTTGGGATGTATTTGTCACCACTATTCTCAACAATGACAAGATACCTAGTTTCGATGAGTTATTGGCTAGATGAACTCAAGAGGATACAAGGATGATGGAGAGAAATAAGACCTCGAATGGAAATGAACCTACTTCCTTCTTCACTCATGTCAAAAGGAAGAATAATGTTGGCCTAAACATATAGGGTCAAGGATTCAAGAAGGGATTCAAAGAAGGAAGAAAAGGAAGGTATGGCAATTGCAAAAGATTTGGTCACTATGCAATAGAGTGTCCTCACAAGATTAATTCTCCAAGGTATGACGATAACAACAACCACAACAATTTCAAAGGCCATGGAAATAAAAGGAACAATAGGTTCAACAACATAGGAAACAAGAATTCTCTCGCTCCTTGAAATGGAAATGGTTGACCTCCCAAAAGGACGAGAAATTATGAAGTATGAGGAAAGTAGTGTTGTAGAAAAACAATGTGAGTTTTAGCTTATTTATGCTCTATCTACTTCCTCTCCTCTGGATACCTTAAATCATTGGTCGATTGATAGCGAAGTCTCAAGGCACTTCACTGGATACAAGTAGGCCCTCTCAAATTTGGTTGAAAATAAGACTAATTTGGAGAACATACTTGGATATAATGACACCTACCCGACAAAGGGAATAGGTACTGTTAGTCTTCACTTGAATGAAGATAAAATAGTTCATCTTCAAGAAGTATTGTATGTGCCTAATTTTGAGAAGAATCTGGTGTTTATTTTTGCGATGGAAGATAAAGGCTTCAAGGTAGCATTCGTTGATGGAAAGGTACGTATTTGGAAAAGTAACCCTAAATACACATTTACTATTGGATTTAGGGTTGATGGTCTCTATCAAGTTGGAGGAAGTCCTTTGGGAGCTTTGGCAAGAAATACTTATCTTCAATCTGAGCTATGACATAGGAGATTTTCCCACTTACATTGTAAACCCTTTCCTAGGGTAAAGAAGATTATAACAGGTATGCCCAAGTGTTTGTCAAGGTTGTGCAACTAGGAAACACACTAAAGGACCATTCCCTTCTAGGGACATCAAGACAACCGATATTATTTAATCAGCCCATTCTGACATGTCTAATATGTTTCATGTACATCATTAGGAGGATGCTCATATTATGAAATATTTTTCGATGACTAATCTCACAAAATGTGGATCTATTTCTTGAAAATAAAATATGAAGTGTTCAAATGGTTTCATTCTTTCAAAGCATTGGTGAAAAATAAAATAGGTAAGAAGATCACGATATTGAGGATCAAAAATGGAACTGAATATGATTCAAATGAATTTAATGATTTATGAAGAGAGGTTGGCATTAACATGATACAACTATCACATACACTTCTAATAAGAATGGCGTTGCTGAAAGGAAGAATCGAATAATCATGGAAGCCACCCATGACCTTCTCAATGATTAAGGCATACCAAAGTAATTATGGGGAGAACTTGCCAACATTGTCATATACGTTCAAAATAAGAGCCTGCATCAAGCCTTGGATTTCAAGACACCTAAGGAGGTCTTCACTGGCAAGAAACCAGATGTTTCTCATTTTAGAATTTTGGGTGTCCCTTGTATTTTCACATGACTAAAGACAAAAGGAATAAGTTGAAAGCTTATGGGAAGAAAGTAATATTCATTGGCTGGGGTAAATATCCAAAGGTGTATGGAATCTATGTGCCTAGTCAAAGAGATGTGGAATTAAGTTGTGATGTCACCTTTGATGAAGACACTTCCCTTCAAAAGGCCAAAGATCTCTCGATCCCATGGAAGGACTATGATGGTGTTGTCAAAAAATAGGATGAACCTCCAACATATGATCCTATTGTTAATGTTGAAATTGATATGGATGCTTTCAATCCATGTCCTAATGATACCTCTACCTCAAGGAAACATCCACAATAGCTCAAAGATACTCTTGAAGATGCTGAAAGACATATATCTCCAAGAGGGACATTTCATGAAAGTAAGAAGTTGAACAAGTATCAAGGTTATTTGGCTGCTATGAGTACTATTATTCAATTTGAACCATGAACATTCGAGGAAGCCATAAAACACCATATTTGGAAAGATGCAATGAATGAGGAATATGAGTCAATCATGAAGAATGATGTCTCGGATGTGGTGCCTAGACCCAAGGATAAGTCTGTGGTCACTTCTAAATGGCTAAAAAAAATCAAACATGAAGTTGATGGGAGTGCAAAGAAATATAAGGCCATGTTCATTTCTCAAGGGTTCTCTCAAAAGGAAGGAGTGGATTATGTTGAGATATTTGCACTAGTTTCCCGATACACTACTATTCGATCTATTGTTTCTCTCTCTTCCAATCAAGTATGGAGCCTACATCAAATTGATGTCAAGATTTATTTCTTGCTTGGATCACTTAAGGAGGAAGTCTACTCGGAACAACTTCATGGGTTCGAAGTACAAGATCGAGGGACACATGTACAAAGGTTCAAGAAATCCCTATATGGGTTGAAGCAAGCCCCTAGGGCTTGGTATGAGAGGATTAATAATGATCTTAGGAAGCTAGGATTTATGAGGAGCTATGCTAATCCACAAATATAATTCAAGGTTGAAAAGGACATTCATCTCATTTTGGTCCTTTATTTTGATGATCACTTTCTAACTGGTGCAGACCCTCTCATTTACCAATGCAACAGGGAGTTGACTTTGAAGTTTGAAATGATGGACCTGGGACTAATGCACTACTCCCTAGGTCTGGAGGTCTATCAAAATCTAGACAAGATTTCCATTTCTCGGGGAAAATACAATTTGAAGCTGCTATAGAGATGTCAGATGGTAGATTGGAAGTCTTTGTCTACTCCAATGAAACCCAACTTCAAGAAGCTACGTGGAAGTGTTGTTGGGCCTAAATTGGTAAACCCTTCCAAGTATCGAAAACTTGTGGGGGGAATCATGTTCTTGGTAGACTCTTGTCTGAACATATGCTTTGATGTGAACACTTTGAGTCAATTTATGGTTGAGGCTCATCACATACATTGGACTGCTTTTAAGAATATCTTGAGATATATGCTTCTCACAATCAACTATGGGTTGAGATACACTATCAAGAATTTCACACTTCATGGATATTCTAATGCTAATTGAGCAAGAAGTGTGTTGGATCAAAAGAGCACATCTGGATGTTGCTTCTCATTGGGTTCTTCTTTGATTTGTTGGATGATAATGAAGCAAAAATTAGTTTCTCTAAGCATTGTTGAGGTCAAATACATTGCAACTAGTATGGCCTGTTGTGAATCTATAGGGTTGAGGATGATCTTCAATGAGCTATATGATCATGTGTTGAATAGCACCATGATCGATTGTGATAACCACAATGGGATTCATCTTCTAGAGAATCTTGTGTTCCATGACCACTCCTTGCACATTCATATCAGGTACCACTTGATCTGGGATATGGTACAATGGGGAATAATAAGGCTCCAACAAATCAGGACTGATGAGAATATTGTTGACATTCCCATGAAGCCCTTGGGTAAGGTCAAGCTCTTATCCTTCTGAGAGTGACTTGGAGTTGTCAAAGGACCCTCTCTTAAGGATCTTGATTGGGTTGGACACTGAGCTACAGGAGCTCCTAGGGACTTGGGGTAGTTATTGGAGCTATGAGATACCATAGAGTGAGTGGTTCATCTTCCCCTAAGATTGATGATATATTTATAGGATGATTGGTTCACCTTCTCCTATGGAATATGAGAGGATTAGTGGTTCACCATCTCCTGTGGATGCCCCATCATACATCCTACCCATGTAGTCCAGGACTCATGGGATGTACCTCTCATTGGCTAATGAGTTGGCAGAATTTGATAGGGATGATAGCACTACAAATGGATGCATCATGTACTTCTATACAACCTATGTCTAGGATGCATGGTGTCCAAAAACTTAATATAGGATCAATTCTAATTGAGGTTCTACTCCTAGACTGACCTTGATTAGTGGAGAGTGGCAAGGTCTTATGACTCACTCTCATTTGATTCTTTTATATTATTACATCAATGTTCAACAAAGTTGAGATGATATGCAGAGGTAGTACATGATGACGAGATGGCATGATGATGGATGGAATGGTAGGTGGAGTTCTCCCTAGTTGACAGGAAGTGTTAGAATTGGAAACTATGGCTAAATTCCACTTTGGATAGCTCATTTTATGGATACTATTATTTCATTGAATTCCTCTTTTTCAAAGGACCAAAATCGACCTAAATATCATTAAATTTGGATAAGAAGAAATGCGTTTTTGAATTTATGTCTACACATGTGAAAATTGTCAAGTCTGGCCACATCATCATGCAAGCTCATGAAGCCCAAGTGACAAGTCATTTCACTCTCAACGACTTGTATAAATACTATAGACCTCAATCCTCATTTGGCATCATCTCATATCACACATTATTCTCTCCCTTCATCTAATTGGTTTGGAAAACTTATTGGGCATCTCTTTTCCTCACACGTGCGGAAGAAGAATGACTAAAATTTCAGTGTTTGTTGCAAGTTTGACCAACATTGACCAGCGGTGTTTTGACCACATTTGACTGGGATTTTAGGGTCATAATTTTTATTTTGGTAGGCCACATTTATTGGCATAGGAATCAAGGCATTTTGTTGACTTTGACCATAAACCAATACAAGGTTGACTTCATGCCTGAATGTAAAGTTGATCGTAGAGTTTAACTAAGTTTTACCACTACTTTCATGATTTTTTTAGGATTAATTTAAACAGCAAAGAAGTTCGAGTCTGACTATGTTTGAACAATTTGTATAGAGGATGATTTGTTGCTAGATTGACCTACGTTGCCTTTCTCGTTATGGAAAAATTTGGCTGTTGTTGACTGTAGATTTGATAGGGTTATTTTGATTGTGATTTGGCAAGTAAATTTTGAATTTTTTACTCTCTATCTCTCTACTAAAAATTTGATATCATAATAAGAAGTATTGATCAAATAGTTCTATCCATGTTGGGGTTTTCCCCTAACATTTGCGAAATCTGTTGTCCTCTTGTCTTGCCTTGTCTTTTTCATTTTATTATTCATGTTCTATCTACAATTTTTGTCATTGTGATTTATGGTTAATGTGATTTCTACTGGAAATCTAAATTGGAAATTGTCATTGGGATTCTTAAAAGACATTGAAGTAATTTATTAAGAATAGAACATAGCATTGTTATCTAAATTAACATAAACCTCCGCCCTTTATTGGGAAGTGTTCCCGATCTCTCACCATCAAGGCATATAAGACACCATTCAACCACAGTGATTAGGTCACCCTTTATTGGACCAACCTTGTTGGGGACACCTCCCCATCAAGGAACCCCTTTTCCTACACCTTTAGGGAGTCCACATACTACTCCCCCAAGCAGCCCTACTTGTTCTCAAGTGAATGTTCTTCAAGCTACATCCCTGGGTCATACTAATATGGCCAACAACATAAAAATCCCATTTGTGGGTTATTTAAACCTACCAAATTTAACTAGTCTCACCAATGACCCAATTTCGAATAATCAAACTTGGCATCCCATGCCAACCAAGCTACCTTCAGACATTCCCATGTGTTAAGCCAGGCGAGGAAAAGATCTCGCTAACCACATCATGACCTATCATTTTTGGTGTTCATCTAACAACATCATTAAAGACACAGTTCGTCTAGGGATATTTAAACGCACCCACACCAATGCTTCTACGAAAAAGTATGAGAGGGAGGAAACCATTTCCCATTGCACGTTCAAATCCCTAGCCCGTTCATTCCTTAGTTTTTTCCAACTCCTAGTGCGACATGACACTGGGCTACAATTGTTAACCCACTTTCAGAAAACCACCTCCACTCATATTTCGGATCATATCCATGAGTGGTAAAAGCATTGTAATCTCTGTAAAGTCAATGTAATAGAAGACCTTCACGTATATTTCTTTTTCGAGTCCCTTTTTCTAGTGATTACAAAATATGTGGCTGAAATAATGCCCTAGATAGAGGAAGAATGTACCACCAAATATGAATAGTTTGAGCTCATCGACACTCAATGATGATAACTATACATGGTCCTATATGATTCTCCATATTTTATTAGTTTTTCCTAACATGATCCAAGACCATCAAATGCTACAGATTGTTTGATTAGAATCACCTCCCAAAATCAGCTTGGTAACGCATTCCACCAGTCTAAGAAAGTGTGCAATAAACCACCCCATTTTCAATCCTTTGGGGTGTCCAACCAACATGGGATATTATCTTAATCATCTAGTGCACTCTCAAAATTATCCCACGTAGGGGAACACATACCCTAATATACCGAATAACCTGTACCCTCCTATGCAAGCTAACAAGTATCCTCCATGCACCACAAAGGTTGTGTATACCTCCTAAACACCTTACATGAACCCAAGACAAATAAATCATTATTATCCTTTTCCTGTACCTCAAAAAAACAACCCCTCACCTTCGCCTAATGTAGGGGTTAATTTTGTGCAACCTTCATTCTCCCAAAAACAAAAATCATTTGAAAGCCTGAACACTGCTAATCCTTCAAAACCAAACAAGAAGGAAGAAAAGAATAAACCAAAAGGTGAATAGGGGCAAGGAGGAAACAACCAACCTACGTGTGCAGCAACTGGGTGTAATCCCCCCAATCAAAGATAAGCTCAAAATAAGGATACCAAAAACCCACAAAATCCAAAAAAAAATGCTAGTCTTCAAACCAACCATGCATGTGTTGTTGTGGGGAATACAAGCATTACACCCATCGTTGTCCTCAACTCCCCTAGTTGAAAAGGATGAGAGATAATGGTAGCAAGGGGTCACAACCCAACAACCTATAGTAATACAAAACCCTTTACCCAAACAAGTGGTTATGGCCATTTTGGTTGAGCCTACCTCTCACAAGTACCAAAACCCTTCTTGGGGTAGTTCTCAAGACCTAGCCAATCACGACATTTTCATGGTAGGGAAAAATGGTTTTCTGCAAACATAAAACCAGGATTACCGAACTCCCCCGGGAATCAACCCTTCCACGTCATTTAAAACTACTTATACTCCACCTTTGACGATACAAAGGCACAATATTTAACATATTCCATGAATGGTTGAAGGGCCATTACATCATAATCCCCATAACTCAAAGGCAACCACTAGAAATAACATTGTTTCTTATTTAGCATAGTATCCTTAACCTATGTGAGCATTGGAGGTCTTGTAGACCTATCTGACTCAAAAGGAAGCATAGTTGCAACTGACCCTTCTGATTCATGATTAATGGCCTTTGATTTGGACAAGACTTCACCGTGACTCCCATCTATTGTTGCTTTTGATATATCGATCGTCATTTGAAACATCGTCATACATAGATGCATCGTAGATTAGGGGGAATCAACCTATATAATGTAAAAATCAGTTTGGTAGAAACTAGGATCTCCCAAACTTACTACTCCCCCCATTACAATAAGGGCTTATGATAGACACCCCTTTGTACCCATCAGAATTTTCCAAAACATCTTGGTGGAGCTTGTTGGTAAAAAAATGCTCATACAGATCGAAATCCTTGATGCTAAGCTAGATTACAATATATTATTACTCCAAAACTATGTGTATTCCATGACCATAGTAGCATCATTAGTATTTCACATCATGATGTTTCCTCGTCAAGGAAATATCATCGTCATCGCTCAAATCACACTCTACGAGAAATAGACACCTGCAAATCCTAATGGTTTCTTACCTCTCATAACATCCCATACTGAGTCCATCCCTTACCACACTAAAGAATACCCAAGGGCATTGAAATCATCATCACTCCTAGGAAGATACCTAGGAGACTTACCTCTAATATAGCCTGCAACCCAATGCTTGTGTGTATGATGAGCTCATCAAATACTATCTAGTCTTAGGAACTAATTCAGGACACACCCAATGTTGTGACTATCGAGTCAACATTTTTTGCATACGTAATAACTCATACACCTTTATTGTATCCCCATCTTGGTTTTCTCTCGCACCAAGCCATTGCAACACTTACCTTGCCCACTATGGCTCTCGCAATCCCTTTTTGATATTTGGCCATGTAGGCCATGTCCAAAACCCTAGGTATCACTTCAACTAGAATGAACATTCCTTTAGCTAGACATTAAGGAACCATACCCATGGGGACACCAGCAAGGGCCACCAAAAAGGAGAAATCGAAAGGTAAAGAGGTCAAAACCCCAACTAATTACTCTTCAAGGGTACCTCCACCATGTGCATTATCCAAGGTATCAGGAAACCCTACCAATCTATGCCCAAAATAGGAAGCGTTAAAAGCCCTTGTTCATGCCCCTTAGGTACCAATGGCCCCACCTCCACCTTGAGAAGGTAAGGTTAGACCAACATGTAATAAGGCATTACATACTAACAATCATTGGGATATATACACACATCACTTTCCTAAACTCCCTTTCTATTAAGACGTATTGGGAGCCCTCACCCAAACTAATACTATGACAACATCACTCCCCAACACCACAATAGCAAACGAAGTGTCTTAGACCATCTATTGTGTCTTTGAGGAAGAAGCTTCATGCTCATATTCCCCTTTCACCATTGTTATCCAACCTCCCATCATACAACAAGCCAACCATAATCAATATCACCTCAATTTACCTACACTCACACCTTATGTGATGAAATTGGACGTTTCATTAACCAGTGTCCCCATTTGTGGGAGCTTTAAGAAGTGGCACTAGGTTCCATAGGTGGTCCATAATAATAGACTTAGGTGAAAATGCAATAGTTATCACATTTTCATGTGAAACAATCATACTTGTTTCTTCCCACACCTTGCCTAATTTCAAGAGGCATGGGCCTATTTACAACATCATGATTAGGGATGCTCATCCTCAGACCATTCAATGACATGTTACTTCCACTAGCACCCCACCAAATCCATTTTCAGCCACTACGAGAGATGTCATGACAAAAGTAGTAAACGACATTAGAAAAAGTGTTCATGAGGCAACATGATTGGCTCTTAGGACAATGATACCTTCCCCTGACTACTCTTAGGCACCCATTATGGAGATTCTCCCACCACCTAGTGCTAATGACAGCCAACGCCAAATATGATTCATTTCCTTATTTGTAGTAATATTAATTTGTGTCATATGCTCATCTCTTTTTGGTGTGAAGACCACTTCACCCATTACGAATGTGGCACCAGTCATGAGTCTGCAAGGCCATTCGGTCTATGCATTTTCCATGTCCTTGGGTTCTACCACAATGAACACATAATCATTTTCATGCTTGTCAACTAGCATAACTGGGAGCCTATCCCAACCTCATGACCCATCACAGCCACTTTCACCATTAGAAAAAAAAAAATCAATCAAACAGAGATATCTAGGAGGCCATGACAGAACCTAAGCATCCTTGGGACGCCATGTATCATCGCTCTTTCTTTTTACTACAAAAATATTTCTCACCTACAAAAGCACCATCCCACAATATTTCCTCAGTAGAAATAAGAGACTTTCTATTGCGAGGGAAGATAGATAGGTTCAAAAATCCAATCCCTGCACCAAATGCATTTGAGGAAGGAAACATGTCCAACGTGTCATCTACCATCAATGTAGACATATCAACCAAACTGGGCTTAGTTAAAGAAATTCTATTGGGGGCAGCATGTTCTCCCAAAGAAATTTCCTTCTATAAAGCCTTTTTACAACAATACAAGGACATTTTCACATATCATATTTTAAGATGCCTGGTATCAACCCTTTAATTTTGGAACACAACATCGACACTTGGCTCGATGCTAGATTTGTGAGGCAAAAGTGGCGTCTTCTTCACCCTTCTAAAGTGGCAGCCATTTGACAAGAAATTGATAAAGTTCATAAAATCAGTTTCATTTATGCCATCATCTATACATCATGGGTTTCCACCCTGTATCCATCATGAAAAAATAAGGCACCCTTCATGTTTCATTGATTTACAGGATCTAAATAAAGCATGTCCTAAAGAGAACTATCCTACCAGCTTCATCTATCATGTCATCGATGCATATGGGGGACAAAAAGCCTTGTCCTTTACACATGAATTTTTTAGATATATCTATATCCAAATACGCCACATAGGTTAGTACAAAAAAACCTTCGCAAACCCATGGGATACCTTTGCCTACATCGTTATGCCCTTTAGACTTAAAAATGTTGGAGCCATGTTCCAATGGGCCATGAGTTATATCTTTCACGAACTAGTTCATATCATCTTAGCCTATTTTCATGACCTCATGGTTCATTCCAAAAAGCACTCAGACCATCTAGAAGATCTTCACTTGGCCTTGTGTTGATGTTCAAATGCTGAGAGGGGTTCTTACAATTGTTATGTGTACTAGTTAATAATGTTTTCATAATTTAAACCAAAAAGATAATACAAGTTTTTATTAATGAAATGTTGAGGACACCAATCCCCTATTACAAGCTTTAACTTGAACCAAAAAAAATAAATTCAAGGCTCCAACCTTGAGGACTCTAATCCTTCAAAGATATCCAACTTCACTATAACACCAATCCTATCACCAAGCCTATCCAGCCCTCATAATTATACAAATCAAAATAAGTTTTCCAAACCAATATTGTTTGAAAGATGTGGCTTAAAGTCTACTTCAAAACTGCACAAGTCCAAACAAGGATTATCCACAATGATTAGGTTTAGGTCGCTTTTCTTTCACTAGATCACAAGGAAAGGTAGTATTACTGTTAGTCTGCTCAAAACTTCGAAAGATACGCAATTAGTGCCTCCAATATTTCTGCAAACAAATGATGCTTCAAGTCACAAAATTCTCCTCAACAGCTTGGGTTTGAATAATTACTTTTCCACAAATCCACATATCTCCATATCTCTAAGGTAGAGTTATATCTCTAAGGTAGAGTTATCACGGGACAGAACTGTAAGTGGGATAAAAAGTGTGCTCAGATCCAAAACGCACAGGTGCTAAGGTCTATGTTGTAAGAGACATATCACAAGTATACAGACCCAAACTGTAATCTTCGATTGCAGGACATAAACTAGGTCTGAGTAGTCTCAAAATGTCATTACGAGTCTTCACAGGTGCGAAAACAATAGCCCGCGAGTCTGCAAAATGAGTTTAGAACAAGAATCAGCAAGAGTGTTTATTTATAAATTTGAAACCTATCTTATTCCTTGACTTCCTGATAGTTGACGAGATGTGAACTTTTGCATTGTTCTTCTCACTTCTTCACTGAGATCCTTGTACAAACTGAAATGAATCATTTTCCTTCTTATACAATTTGACGAGGAGAGGACGTCTTAATTAGAGAGGTTGACTTGTTGTCTTGGACGCCGAGATATGCATTCTTATTCTCTTCATATGATCCTGAATTCCCTCACTGATTTCCTTGAGTTCCACCTTGGTTCTGGTTCTGATCCAGACTATTAACGAATTGGTTCTGGTTCTCATTTTGGGCATGAATATTGACAAATTGGTTATGGTACTGATCCTGGGCAGAAATATTTTCAAACTGGCTCTAGGGATTTATATTCTCAGTAAGGTTCTGGTTTTGATCATGATCATTAAGAAATTGTTTCTGGTTTTGGGAATGATTATTGACAAATTGTTTTGATTCTGGGCATGAATATTTTCAAACTGGTTCTGGGGTTGTATATTCTCAACATGGTTCTGGGTCTAATCATAATTATTAACAAATTGGTTTTGGTTTTGGGAATTAATATTTACAAATTGATTCTGGTTCTGGGCATAAAAGACTTTAAGCATGCTCTGGGGATCCAATATCTCAGCAAGGTGCTAGTTGGCGAAATAAGAATCCTGAAGAACTTTTGGATCAGAAAATTGACCTGAGATTTCATTCCGCTGGCTATTGTTTCCCTCGATCATGTTTTTGTTCTGCACATGTTCACCATAACCCACATCAAACACCATATTAGGGTTCTACCCTAAACCTTGAGCAGAACTAGCTGTGGCCCTTCCAATTTGTGTTGTTGTCTCACTCCCTGGGTGCCTAGAAGGATCTTGACTCTGTAAGTGGTTCCCAGTATGATTGCTATACTTGGCCTCATGTCTTCTCCGGTTAACCCCACTGGACCGATCAGAAAGGTCTCCACTCCCATTCAAAGATTGGTACTCTACAAACTCACCAATACCATTACTGTCAAATTGAACTTGCTGCTGCTTTTCTGTGAAACTTTGGCCATGATTGCTCTGCAATTGGTTGTGAGATTGTCCATCAAAATTGTAGAATTGTGGAGTTTGAAACCCTGGTGTCTCCCATTGTGTGCATGGAAATTGTGGAGTGACATTCATGGCCGATGATAACTTAGGACGCTCAGAGGGTTTGAATCCATTCATTTTTGCTGCAGCAATGCTCGGCTGTTCTTGATTCAATAACCAGTCTATAGTTTTTACGACGCTCTTGAAGCCCAACAAATTGATGAGCTTTAACAGAGGAATCGTTACCATTTCTAAGAGCCAATCCACAGTCACTCCACCTCTGGAAAAACTACTAAAGTTGTATTGGAAAAGTGTGATGAGGACGAGAAGGGAATAATGTAAATCAAGGAGGAATCCCCAATTTTGGATTTTACTTGAGTACTGAAATTCTATCTTATTTCGCTCTGAAAGGTCCTTCAAGTTTGATTGCAGAACAAAGTGCTGAGGCTGCCATGTGTAGGGATTACTATCAGCCATTAAGATCACCAGTCATTTTGAGTTTTTCTCTAAGTAAAATGGAGAAAAAATAGTAATTAACTCGACAAGGTCATATTTGTTTTTTGAAACCTATATAAGGTATAGTAATTTCAGATAAGCACAAGGTAATACATTTAATTTCTCAGCATGTCTGTTTTGCAGGAAACAAGTTGGACATGAGACAACACTTTCTCAAGAGTTCTTTGATCAGGGCAAGTCTGATCTCCAGTCATACATTCAGAGAAGAATTGAAATTCACTATCCCAGCCGAGCTTCTAAAAGTTCAACTAATGAGGCAGTGAGAGACTCTGAGATTAAAGATTCCCAGTCAGCAAATCAGAACCCAGTTGATGTTCTGGGTTCTGAAAACTGTGTTACATTAAAAAACAGGTATATATGGCCACAATAATGTTGTCTTTTTCATGAATGCAGAACAAACTGATGGTTTGAGCCAAAATATGAACACTGGTTTGGAGTATGCAGATGGACAGAGTTGTAAAAGGAAACAGGGTACAGAGGCTAGCCAGCCTCCCACAGACAACCGAGTTACTGTTCTTGGTGAAAATTTGCATGCTACTTTGGAAAGTAGAGTTACAAACGAAAAGCAAGTCGGATATGACCAGAATAATGTTGTCTTGCCAATAAACATAGTTCAACATCAGATGAAGAATATGGAAGCTAAGGAGGTCCAGAAAGGTAGCAACATCTTTCTGCCAATTACTCGCACTCTTATTGAAACTAACAGTTTGAGCCAAAATTTGAACACTGGTCTGGAGATGAATTGGTTCTGGTTCTGGTTTTGGGCATGAATATTGACAAATTGGTTATGGTACTGGTCCTAGGTAGGAATATTTTCAAACTGGCTCTGGGGATTTATATTCTCAGAAAGGTTCTGGTTCTGATCATGATCATTAACAAATTGTTTCTGGTTTTGGGAATGATTATTGACAAATTGGTTTTGATTCTGGGCATGAATATTTTCAAACTGGCTCTGGGGTTGTATATTCTCAACATGGTTCTCGTTCTGATCATGACTATTAACAAATTGGTTCTGATTTTGGGAATTAATATTTACAAATTAGTTCTGGTTCTGGGCATAAAAGACTTTAAGCATGCTCTGGGGATCCAATATCTCAGCAAGGTGCTGGTTGGCGAAATAAAAATCCTGAAGAGCTTTTGGATTAGGAAATTGGCCTGAGAATTCATTCTACTGGCTAGTGTTTCCCTCGATCATGCTGTTGTTCTGCACATGTTCGACATAACCCACATCAAACCCCATATTAGGGTTTTTCCCTAAACCTTGAGCAGAATTAGCTGTGGCCCTTCCAATTTGTGTTGTTGTCTCACTCCCTCAGTGCCCAGAAGGATCTTGACTCTGTAAGTGGTTCCCAGCATGATTGCAATACTAGATCTCCCATCTTCTTCGGTTAACCCCACTGGACCAATCATAAAGGTCTCCACTCCCATTCAAAGATTGGTACTCTGCGAACTCACTAATACAATTACTATCAAATTGAACTTGCTGCTGCTTTTTTGTGAAACTTTGGAAATGATTGCTCTACAATCGGTTGTGAGATTATCCATCAAAATTATGGAATTGTGGAGTTTGAAACCCTGGTGTCTCCCATTGTGTGGATGGCAATTGTGGAGTGACATTCATGGCTGATGATAACTTGGGACGCTTAGAGGGTTTGAATCCATTCATTTTTGTTGCAGCAATGCTCGGCTGTGCTTGATTCAATAACCAGTCTATAGTTTTTGCACTGCTTTTGAAGCCCAACAAACTGATGAGCTTTAACAGAGGATTTGTTGCCATTTCTAACAGCCAATCCACAGTCTCTCCACCTCTGGACAAACTACCAAAGTTGTATTGGAAAAGAGTGACGAGGACAAGAAAGGAGATAATGTAAATCAAGGAGGAATCCCCAATTTTGGATTTTACCTGAGCAACGAAATTCTATCTTATTTTGCTCTCAAAGGTCCTTCAAGTTTCATCGCAGAACAAAGCGCTGAGGCTACCATGTGCAGGGATTACTGTCAGCCATTAAGATCACTAGTCATTTTGAGTTTTGCTCTAAGTAAAATGGAGAAAAAATAGTAAATAACTCGACAGGGTTAGATTTGTTTTTTGAAACCTATATAAGATATAGTAATTTCAGATAAGCACAAGGTAATACATTTAATTTCTTAGCATGTCTGTTTTGCAGGAAATAAGTTGGACATGAGACAACACTTTCTCAAGAGTTCTTTGATCAGGGCAAGTCTGATATCCAGTCATACATTCAGAGAAGAATTGAAATTCACTATCCCAACCGAGCTTCTAAAAGTTCTACTAATGAGGCAGTGAGAGACTCTGAGATTAAAGAGTCCCAGTCAGCAAATCAGAACCCAGTTGATGTTATGGACTTTGAAAACTGTGTTACAAACAAAAAGAAAGTATATATGGCCAGAATAATGTTGTATTTTTCATGAATGCGGAACAAACTGGTGGTTTGAGCCAAAATATGAACACTGGTCTGGAGTATGTAGATGGACAGAGGCTAGCCAGCATCCCACAGACAACAAAGTTACTGTTCTTGGTGAAAATTTGCATGCTACTTTGGAAAGTAGAGTTACAAACGAAAAGCAAGTCGGATATGACCAGAATAATGTTGTCTTGCCAATAAACACAGTTCAACATCAGATGAAGAATATGGAATCTATGGAGGTCCAGAAAGGCAGCAACATCTTCCCACCAACTACTTGCACTCTTATTGAAACTAACGTTTGAGCCAAAATTTGAACACTGGTCTAGAGGTCGCAGATGGACAGAATCATAAAATAAAAGCGGGAATCATAAAAGAATCACTGGCAATGGTCTTCTTGCAGACATCCAACAATCCTCCGTATTGGCACTGACTATCTTCTTGAATGTTTTGTGCATCTGTACCAAGTCATGTGCATGCATAGTCCAAATGATATAAAAAAAGAGATGTGGTTGCACCAGCAGCACTGCCAGAAGCTATATTCCCTGCAAGCCATGCAAGCCACTTCATGTAGCCATATTTCTCCTTCGAGTACCCAAGAAAAGTACCGAAGTAGTCCTTAAATGCAAAATTAAAGGCCTAGTGGGAAAGTTGTGAATCACATTAACCTCGTTGCCTCTCTAGAAAGATAGAGGAACCTCCTCACGCATTACTCGGGCAAAGCAATTCCCAATCCCACTATAGGGGTAGGAAAGGCGACCCCTCTTGAGCAATTCACCCTGGTACTGCATCAATAACTTCACTCTTTCAGTAGGTGCTGCAACTATCTTTGACACCAAAGTTACTAGGCCTCCCATCTACAAATCTCTTTGAGGGCGAAGATTAATGTGACCCTAAGGGCCCATTACCATCTCTGTTCTCCTCCTTCTTCATGAAAGAGATTAAGGGCCTGCATTCTACAAGGAATTTACAATGAATTTGTGACTATCGTCTCATGATCGGACGATTGTGCCATTTTGAATCATCTAACACATAATCATGGGGTTCACCATGATGACAAGTGGGCAAGAAGGGGAATTGATTTCAAAGGGAAATACCTTACGACGTAAAAATATAACTATTATTTGACTACAATGATAATAAAAATGTGAATGTCATATTAAATGTGAATGGATTAGATTTAATGGGTTAATTCTAATAGGACTACGGTTATACTAATTTGAATAGGAATAGGGCAATTTTAAAAAGGGTTGTATTAACAAGAATAAGAATATTGATGAATAATAAATTAGGGAATAAGGTTTATGATTACGGCTTCTTGATATAGTTAGGGTTGTAATCAGGATATACATCTAGAACATAGGGTTATCATTTCCTATTAAATGGATTACGACTTTCTGTTATTATTTTTACTAAGGGTTAGGGTTTCTAAACATGGGTACGGATTAGGATAGAACTAGGGTAAGGGTTTTTTAAAGGTTTAAGGTATATTGACATCATTGACAATTCTTTATCAAACAGTTGACAATACAACTTTCGCATGAACCCACTCAAGTGTGTCTTTTGCATTAGCGTTAAAATATTTATGGGATACATAGTATCCCAGCAAGGCATCAAATTCGATTCCCTAAAGGTTCACACTATTCATGAGATCTCACCACTTAAAACATTGAAGTAGTTACAAAGCTTACAAGGTAGGTACGATGTTTTGTCCCCAACTATGCTACATGTGTGTATGACTTCTTGCATCCCCTTAGTAAGGATGTCCCATTCCAATGGAATGAACATGCCCAACCATCATTTGAGGCCCTAAAATACACATTGTCACAAGCATCTTTGATAAGACCTCTTTACCATACCAAGGACTTTATTCATTATATTTCATCTTCAAAGGTAGTGATTTATGGGGTGTTAGTGCAAGAAGGTACTGATCATAGAGAGCAGATCATTTATTACGTTAGAAAGAACCTCACGAGGCCTACTTTGAAGTATGAACCAACAAAAAAGATAACCCTAGCCCTCGTACATGCCATCTACAAACTGCAACTCTACATTCAAATAAGGACTACCACTTTCATAGAAAGTATAAACCTTATGTGATACTTTCTCATGCATCATATGATCAACCATAAGTATGCCTTATGGGTAGTTATCTTATAGGTGTTTGATCTTTAGTTTGCTTCCCATAAAATCCAAAAATCTCTCATTCTTGTAGATTTCATCATTGATCTCCCCTCAGAATCCCAAGGGTCCCCTGTCAATGATTCTTTCCTGGATGAAGACTTATTCATTATAGCCACAAATGAACCCTGGTATTGTCACATGCTTCTGTTCCTCTAAACCCATAAGTTCATCCATCAACATGCTCGTAATTATTCTAAGTGCATTCACCACCAAGCCCCGCACTACCTCTTTATTGGAGGCATTATCTACCATAGAGGCAGCGATATTATCCTTTATCGATACATTTCCATCAATTAAGTCGAACAAGTCTTAAACATGTATCATAATGAAGCCTACGTTAGCCACCTCTCAGGGATTTCCATTCCCCAAAATATTCTCTGTTCTGGTTACTTCCGACCTACTCTTTTCCATGACTGTATCCAAGCAATCAAGATGTGTGAAGTTAGCAATACGCTTACAAAACCTGAGCTCCCCCAACTCTTATACATCCAGTAATCACAACCAATCCATTTTACAAACGTGGCATTGGATTCATGACTTTCAACCCACCATCTCAAAATGGCCACAAGTACACAGTAGTCGTTGTCGACTACTTCACCAAGTGGGCAAAAGCCATGCCCATATTGTCATGTAGTTTGGCATTACTACTAGTTTTTTCTTTAACCATGTCATCATGTAGTTTGGCATTTCCAAGGAGATAGTCTCGAACCAAGGTAAACACTTCGAGAATGAGATTTTCCAAGAACTATCCCAACTCCTTGGGTTCTCATATGAGTTTTCTTCCCCTTACTACACCCATTCCGATGGATAGGTAGAATTTGTCAACAATGTCCTCAAGAAAATGTTACAAGCCATGGTGAACATTACAAAAGAAACTAGAATCACATGTTATATTAAACCTTGTGGGAATACCAAACATTAGTAAAATCATCTACATGATTTATTACTTCCCACCTAGTATATGGTTTTGAGATTGTCCTCGCCATAGAGTGCAAGATTCCTACCCTACGCTATGCTATAGAGCATCTCCTAAAAAATTCACCCTTAGAACAATGGCTAGAACAACTGGCATACATCGATGAAATTCGACAGAAATCCCTCTAGCACAATGAAGCCAATAAAAAGAGAACCAAACCTATTTTAATTGCAATGTCGCTCATGCATTTAACAAGGGAGATCTCATACTTTGATATGACATGGAAAAGGAAGCCATGGGACCATGAAATTTCAATACCTTATGGAAAGGATCCTACATCATAAAACATTACTTTTTAAAATGTGCCTACATGTTTAAAGAGGCCAATGGGACATATCTCAAAGACCCTGTCAATGGGCTCTACCATAAAAAATTTGTCCCATAGCCCTCAATTAAAGCTTTATGTTGTAGAAACATGCACATAGACTTATTTTTATGATGATCACCTCATCATAGATGTATTTTAAAATCCATACTACCATCCCAAGTTGCGGTTGGATCATGCACCAACTTACCACCATGGGTTCGCTAACAGTGCTTCTTGATGGTCAAAAAATATTGTTGCTGCAGGCTCGGCCATATACGCTCCCGATCAAATAGTTCTCCACTAGAACGACCTTTGCATTGGGTCAGCCACTAACAATCAGGATGAATATGATGCTTCCATAGGTCTTAAATGATACCTCATAGTTAGGCATAAGTCATCTCCACATTTTCCCTTACTCCCATCTCATAGCCTTGTAGCTAAAAAATCCTTTAGGGTATGTCACGCTTATCTTTTTTGGAAATACCTGAACGCACAAATGTTAGCATGTGGTTTTGATCATAGCAGGTTTTCACATATACTAAGAAATAAAAGCCATATAGTTGACCACATTGCTAATCAAATCCTAGATTGGCATGCATCACATATATATCATCAACAAGACATAAAGAATAATAGACATATCCATCAATAAAATGCAAAGTACATCACATGTATACACATAGACCACATAGAGACACATCATGAGAGCTACAAAACATAACTCATATCTATATATATATATATATATATATATATCTATATATATATATATAATACCTACATACATCTATTTATCATAGTTAGAAAAAAGAGTCATCAAAAAATGGAAGAATCCTCATAATAGGTGCTTCCCCTAGTACATGTCAATTATATATCTAAGAACAGTGCTTAACACCCCCTTCACCACCAACTGGCAACCGTTTTCCCTCACCAAGTGCTCGATCCAAGATCTATCGTGCAACGACAATTGCCACTACCACTAGTATAGGATCATGTGCCTCACTAGATATCTTGTGCCATCATCCTCTCAATGACCTCCTACCCCACCATCATCTATCCAACATCAGGAATCCACCAAAGTAGATCTACTCCATGATCCCAAGCATCCTCAACGGCCTATGTCCTAGCCCGTAGCATCTCAACCTTTATCTATAGCGTTGCAATGTCATCCTCTATTGTAGGCCCACCAGTCTTTAGCGGTGCCCTCTCCACTAGAGGCTCCTCCCCTATATCATCCTTCTGGTGTTGCTACCCTATAGCAGTAATAGGCTCACTAGGACGTTGATGATCATTCCCCACCAACCTGCCCAAATGGAATCCACATTGTCCAACATCTACAAGAAAACATATATCATATCAACATACTATACATCATAAAACCATAACATATACAAATCATAAAATGCTTAAATAACCCATACATACCTTCAAGGCCCCAAACATCACATGGGGGTAATCCCATCTCTGGATCTCCCCTGAAATCCACCATATAATACAGATACTATAGAATCAACTGAGGGTTGGCCTCAAACCAATGACCAATTGTGGGCTTCTAGTATTTCCCTCCTTCCCCCCACCTTTTTGAGGCATGAAAGGATCCCACCTCAGAATTTGGGGCTCCTTCGGTGGCCCAAGAGACACTAGTATCACTAGTTACAACATCACAACACTCTTGTAAAGGATGCTACATAACATACTACCATAATAAAAGTTCATGGTCCAACCAGGGACCATGGGCCACATGTGCTACGTATACCATCAACCTTCGGTAGAGGAAACCAACGCAATCAAAGAAAGTGCCCGCGTGCACGCTATCCAACACAACGATATGGGTCCCTATGATACAATTGGGGGATGATGACCTTGCTAACCTTACTATCATCGTCACTATTTCTTGTTGTATAAAATAAATTATTGACACAATCCATATGCCACTCTTCTCAAAGGAGTGACACCCACAGTGCTCTCAAGCCCATGTTGGAAATGCCAGCCCTCTAGGAGGAAGCTCTGTCAGTAGCACCTTGTCCTGATGTACTAAACCTATAACAATGTAGATGTCCAACTCAACGGTTAATGCTACATCTGTACATCAGATCTCGAAGACCTATCACTTAGGCTACCATAGACTAATCAAATATCATAGGAAATCCTCCTGTGAAATCAAAAAGGGGTTCTGAACATACTTCAATAACCCCCACCTAGCAAGCTAGATGTGAGCCTATGGATCGACGACCACCACCACGTGTAGACCATCCCAATCACACTCTCGCAATGAAGGCATCCTTCCCAAAAGAGAAAAAACAAATAAAAAAATCAACCCTAATGCAAAAAACCTTAATCTTTGGTAGCCCATGCATCTATTCCCTAAACATGTGTTTGGTCGTACGTGTCTCATTAATACGAATGCGAGGGTGTTGTGCACCTTTCCCCTTTACAATCACAACTTTCGTGTGACTGTTAAAACCTTACCCATGAGATCCTCAGAAGAAGACCCTCTCACTTGTTTCTCATATAGTCACGTGCACGATGCGATTGTTACCCCTATAGTCATGTGATACCACATGACTGTTACAGTTCTACCTATGAGACCTTTAGCTCAAAGCCCTCGTTCTTGTTTTATACATAGTCCCACGCATCGCGCGACTGTTTTCACCCTACCCATGAATCTTGCATGCACGTATACTACACAAATGTTGTGACATCACACAACTATCTTTGTCACCCATGTGGTTTCTACTTCTTTACCTAAAAAGGGTTGTACATGACATTCTATATGTCTAATCTACCCTAAACTATTGAATTGAGAAATTGGGTGTCCCAGTGACTAACTTGAGTCTCCTCGTGCACTACCTAGGCATATCCGCTAACCATAATGGATGAAAGGGCTCATGGGATTTTCTTTAGAGTCCATATTAGAAAAGTACACATTAGGTGGCATATGGGCCCACCATCCTTATATATAACCATTTTCGTCATTTTTCCAATGGCTCATTCTGGAGCCCATGACCTCCTTTCACAAAATTTCAGTGCCATTGGGATCATGACACCTTCATCTACATTATCATACCCTCCATTCCATTTAGTAGAAATTTTCATTTTTGGGCTTATTTGTCATATTAGAATAGTGGTTAGGTGTGCTTTGGTGTACTTTTCAATATTTTTTTTTTTTTTTTTTTAATTTTTCACTAGTTTGAATATTTTTCTATAAAGATGTTTCCACTTGGGGTATTGAATTTTGAAGTTATGCGTTTCTAGCAATTTCGTAGTAAGATATGTCCCCCGATGCCAGTTGACAACAAAGTTATCATTCTTCACCCAGCATCATCGGATTCCTCCAAATATTTGCATATCTGGACATCATATCTCTAAAATAAACCAAAGGTTTAACCATCCTGACCAAGTTTACCATCACCTTCAATCGCACATGGTAAATGCCCACGTTGGTCAATAGAGTCTCACTCACATGGATTAACCTAGTTTATAGTACCTCTAAAAATATCAATATCCATGACTAGTATCCCAGGCCGGGGAGCGATTTTCAATTGCATGTCTAAGAAGGTTACCATCATACTTATCTTCTTTGCTAATTTCTTACCACCTCCACTCCCGGCCACCCCTCTTGTTTATTAACTAGATTGAATTGAATGTATGTCTACATTGTACAATTTACCTACCATTAATTGACATTGTAGTAGACCATCTGCATCATTCCATCTGCCTCATCAACCCCACACTAAGACTTGCCAATGGGGCCCTTTCTCGCAACAAAAAATCCACCTGCAAAATCATGTAGGTCGTCACCTTCTTTAGGGCACCGATCTCCATGTTTTTACATCGCAAACAACTTTTAAAATTCTTTTGGAAAGTGTACAATTTTATTTTGAGGAACACAATTTTTACCCATGTTATTCTATTAGTTACTTGGTGGTAGTCCTAAGTCACCTTTGGTTGAAGCTAACTTCTCACCCATCTCATATCCATCATAGTGATCATCATGTTCTCATACCGTACCATGATATTCATAACAATCATGTAAACCCCCAACCATCCTACTGACTCTAAGGACATGTTATCACCCAAGGAAAACCCTGGTTGGAGGGAAAACCCTAAGGTAACCTCAGAAACTATTTTAGGTTGAAGTAGGCCTTCAACCCAAAGATGGATATCTCCATAAAAACTCAACTACCCTATGGTCAATGTAGTAGAAGGTTTTGTGCAATTGAGTTCAGGTGGCCAAATTTAGGTCTAGGGATAAATTGGTCTGGTGATCTTCAAAACCATTGGGCATGGAGTCCAACTACTAAACAAATGAGATCACAACTCCAATGATTTCTTTGTACAAAGAATGAAAGTCACAAGTGCTTTGACTATTTGGGTGATTTGGAAGAAAGAGTCTTGAAGGAAAACAAAGTTTATAAATGACTTAGAATAAAAAATATTAATGAATAATAATTTCAAGAGAGGATCATCCAAGAAATCCAATTTCATAAACTAACATTCTTAGACATTGAAGAAAAAAATAATATAATAGATAAAAACTGATAGGGATAAGTAACACATCAAATTTCTTACTAATTGCTCATTAAACATTGTGAATAAATTCAAGATTGATTAAATTTATTTAGACTACAAGTGTTTTTCCAATAAAATGCAACCTCATTTCAATATTCATAAACTATTTATATAGTGCTTACATAACAATTTGCAAAAATGATAGTCATCACATAATTACAGAAACTGAGATATTTTTAATATCTTTCATGTCCATGTATGGAAAGATAAACTTAAAAACATTATGTATTTCCTAGAATAACTATAGGAAAATATGCTTATATTTAGGAAAAAAGAAATATCTAGTTAACTACTTCCCTTGAAAGTAGAACTGGTTGCTAAACTATAGTTTAGCATATCTATTAGCATAAAAGGTCCCTCTCCAACAATTCATCAAAACTACCTTTTTTTCCCCTTCTTCTTCAATTATGCTGGAAAATCTTTAGCCTTCAAATCTGGAAATTGGTTCATTAATGTTGATCATCTGCCTTGGAATCTGGAGTGGCTGAAGTTGTTTTTGCAAAATCTTGTTGACTATCCATTAAAACTACCAACCGCTCCTTTCCTGCAATTCAATGGCTGCCGACTCATATGCCTTCAACTCTATGTATGGTCTTCTTGAAGAAGTTTCCACCTAATTGATTCACCAACACTCGTTAGCCCCTTGTGATTTTCTCCTTTGTCATTTTTTTGTTATATGAATGGGCTAGTGGCTATTGGCTTAATGCAATATCAGAGCCCCTTTATAATGTAACTTAATGAGAAGTTCTGATTTTTTCCGAGCTCCTTTTGTTTTGTCCCTTCCTACACTTCTCACCATAAGATTGAGGGTTGTTACCTACTGCTTAGCCTTGAGATGCTAGGGCATTTTTTCACTGTCGAGGGCTATTTTTCCTTTGTTAAGTTCTTAGCACCCGAAGTTCTTTAAATTCTTCTTGAGCATGTGCTAACCCCAATATCAGAGCCCCCTTATCAAAGATTTTTCAAGTGCCAACTATTATAAATTGTCTACATCCTAAACCTCTAATATGTGATCTCTGATATGACCTCATCACTCCACGTGGCACCTCATGAGTGGTGACACATGTCACCCATATCTTCCTCCTTAGGCCCCTTCAATACACCAAAATTTCCTACCACGTGTCCTTCTGCACCGCCACATCATGCTAACGTCAAATGCCACTGTAGATTTTTATCAGAACGAATCATATGTTGCCATGTGTCTTTATCAGAGCCAATCATATGTTGTCACATGTCTTGCTAGAGGAGAGAGAAAAGTGCCCATCCACATTTGGTTTCACAATGAAATCCTTCGTTAACCTTTATCGACTTTCCTCAACATTTTTATGACTATCGACACGTTATGCATATCACAAATTTTTAAAGGTTGCACCTTAAGAAGTTTCGATTCTTTGATTTGCTGACCTTTAGATGTGCCAATGCTCCGATATGTTGGTCCTCCAAAATGAAATCACCGATATGTTCTGGACTTCCGATATGCGATTTCTGATATGATCTAGACCTCCGATATGCAGTTACCAATATCTCTTTCCTTCTTAAGGCTTCAATCCTTCAAACTTCAACATACCATATCTTTTGATCTAGGAGTCCATTTGTGGACTTCCACATACCATTGGAAAGCTTGTTGAGACAAATCACCGATATGTTCTGGACCTCTGATATGAGATTTCCGATATGATCTAGACCTATGATATGCGGTTACCGTTATCTCTTTCCTTCTTAAGGCTTAAACCCTTCAAACTTCAACATACCATATCTTTTGATCTAGGAGTCCATTTGTGGACTTCCACATACCAATGGAAATCTTGTTGAGAGAAATTTCCAACGAAGAGGTTTCAATGTATGTATTGAGTCCTTCTTCTTCTTTTCAGATGACTGAAAATGTATCTACTTATTTACTCATATCTCCAAAAAATGCTAACAACCCTGCTATCAAGAAATTTTCCATGCTTATTACAATTTTAAATGCTGACAATACAACTGTCAGCATTTTCTAGAAAAGATTTAAAAATGTGAAATTCTTATTCTGATAACATGACACTTAACTTAGCATTATTTTTTCAACTCTCATTACTTACATCAATCCTCCAAACTAGACCACGTTTTGCCTATCCCTCACATATCATGAATTCCCACGATAATGGCTTTGGACCCATCCTATTGCAAATATATATATATAAATTTCACATGGATTTCCCAGAACAATTTTTTGGAAGTTTGAGGCTTCATTTTTATGACATCAACACTTATATTCCTTAATCGAGGCAATACTTTGGTTACGCCCACCAATTATGGATAATCTTGAGTGGCACAATAGGAACTTTTGTTTCCCCACTGATGTCATCGATCTCCCTACCATTCAACCTCAGCATAAGTTTTCATGTCAGAGTAGTATCATACCTTGTGACCATTCCATTTTCTCTCATTCAGTCGAAGACCAATGCATCCCATCAAACCCCCCTTGTGTAGTGCCTTATATCAGATGCATCGGGGCATCCAGTGAGCCTGTTTGTCAAAGATACCTCCAAGGGTGAAAGTAGTTATCTTCATCAGCTATTAGCATGTCATTTATCTCATTGTTGACTTGATAATATGTTTTCTTGTATATTTGTACTATTTCTATCCTATTCATCATAACAAGAATGGGACATGCTTGCCTCGTATAGACACTTTTGTATTATCATTTCTTTAGAGAATTGGTTTTCTATGACTTCTTAGTTAAGGAAGCCTCCACAATCGTCTCTGTAGTATCTCATCTCTCTCACAAAATCATGTCAGAACCATCATAAAAAAAAAAAAAAAACATGATTTATTTCAACTATACGCTTTCTCCTAACCTCATACATCGGGGAGCCACTATTAACATGGAAAAGATGTACACATATTTGTATAGGTTAGATGACACCCAAAGTTAGATGACAACATGTATAGGTGAGTCTTTTCTAGCTAAACACATCATAACAACAAAAAAATTCAAAGGTTTTCCAAGGCCACATTTAAAATGTCAACCCATCTGAGCTATTCAAAGGCCAAAATTCAATACCACATGGCTATTTCTTCGATATTTTCACGGGTCACCCGAAAGTCTAGTCACTATTCGGAGACCACTCCACATGATATGGGTTAATTACCTCTAAGAAGTATTGCCTGAGAACGAAAAATTTTGAGCCTACCTAGAGATATGCATCCCCCAAGGGAGTCCTCTTCTCCTTCTCTTAAGTCATTTCCTCATTAATGAGCCAAGAGAGGGAAAGAGCAGTTCAAATTCTATATAAATCAGGCATTGGAAGAACAAGAGGAGAAGAAGTTTGAGCATTGTTATGCTAGCAAAATTTCCCCAAGGAAATCATGCATTTCATTGTTGAGAGAGTTCCATCATCATTGAGAGTTATCTTAACTTCTTTGAGAGAGAGTTAGTTCGCATAGGAGATTAAAGAAAGGAGTTCCTTGTTGAGAGCTCTTGAGAACCATTGCTTAAGAAACTCCCTTCAAGTGTTTGGATATATTATTTGTAGCCCTTATACCATCAATCAGTAAAGGCCATTTTGTTCCTATGTATTTTTTGATGTGTGTATGCTTCATTTAAGAATTGTTTCATGTTCTTTATTTTAGTTTTTATTTCTTGCTAATATATTGTTCTTATCTCATTCCATGCTTTATTGGTTCTTATTTAAGCACTAGCGTCACCAAAATGTTTGTATGTTCTTTGTAGGTGACAACCAAACTACAAGGAAAGGTGTTTTGGGACTCTTGATCAACAAAACACCAAACACAATTTTCTCTTTAAGGAATTATTTAAAGTTATTGAATTGATAAGTTTTAATTAAACCGAAGGTGTCCCTTTTTTAAATTGGTGAGGCTAGGTATTGTCTACCTTTTTCATCTCCATTTGACATTTGACATGTTATTGTAAAATGGACCATTTTTCTAAATAAAATTTTCTTATATATAAATAAATTTTATAAATTATAATGAGGAATGTATCATGGAGGAACTTATTAGAATCAGAATAATCTCAAATCCCTACGAAATTGGTGGGTGGGGAGCCACATGGCACAAATCTAATTTTTTAAATTTATTAAAAGTAATGTATCATTTTTCTAAATAAAATTTTGTTATATATAAATGAATGTTATAAATAATAGTGAGAAACTTATCATGGAGGAACTCATTAGAATTGGAATAATCTCAAATCCATAGAAAATTGGTGGGCAGAGATCCATGTGACATGAATCTAATTTTTTAAATCTATAAAATTCAATTCAACCTAATAAAATTTGTAATACGCCACATCCGTTGATAAAGATTTCACCACGTCATTCATGAAGGAATAATTTTATATATAGAAACATATGTATATATGCTTATACAAAAATAAGAATACATATATCCATTTGCATATATGAGATAAATAACACATAATATATGAACACCAATAAGCATACAAAGATCCACACACCAAACTAAAAATGAAACAAAAACAAAAAAACAGAAGAAGAACTCAACCCCAAATTTGTAAGTGAAATAGTTGGGTATTTCTTGGGTTTAATATTGTGTTGACGAAGATCAAGGCACCCATGCTTTCATAATGGGTCACTTGGAGGACCACATTAACCAATTATGAACTCTTATCAATAATTATTAGGTGGATGGTAAGGATTTAACCTCCATGAAATACTTTAGACTTTTCATAGTAGTATACATAAATCAATGATTGAGATTATGTTCAAAGTAGTTATGTATTTTCTTATCATTTTAATTAAATTAATTAATTGAACAAATATTATATGAACAAGTGTCATATGAAATAAGTTTTAGTATGTCTGGAATTTGTATCAACAAGCCATAATAATGCCCATAATATTAGAACAAGCTTATTTACAAATTAGGAATATCCACAATAAAGTAGCGATAAATATATTTAATTAATTTTAATATCTAAATTAAAATAAGTTTGTTATTTTTTTATTTTTAACGTCTATTAAAAATATTAATAATGATAATGATAATTTAGTTTTAAGATTATGGCTAAATTGATATTAGAAATTTTTTCATTGACAGAATTTTAATCCTTTTTGAATTTGAACCTATAAAACTTTACCAAAGAAATACATTATATATATATATATATATATTAAATTTCTTTCTTTTATATTTATACTTTGTTAATATGAAATTGGGATTTATATTTTATCCATTCCACATACAAAACAAATATATGTAAAATAAACAATTCAATAATGTGAAAAATTTCCAAAGTATAAATGCATATCATATAGTTATTAGGTACTTCAAATCAAGAGTGAGGAGTGTTTACTTATTGTTTCAAATTAAAAATGGGAAAAATATTTACTCAGTGATTATTAAAGAAAACTAAAGCATAATAACAAAATTATTAAAAATGTTAACATTCAAGTGATGGAAAAGTTATCACATCAATTAAATAACTCACTTTCATTTAGACTAAATACTTCCATTTAAAAAAATATATTATAATTATTTGATTTTCTCAATATAATTACTTTTTAAGCTATTTATAAAAGGTTTGGAGTTAGGCAAATTCACTTTTAATTAGCATTATTTTAAAATTCACATTTAAATCTTTATATTAATAAAAATTTGATAAACTTACTTTTTACAATTTTATTACATATTTAAATTACTAAGAAATAAGAAATAAACATGCGTCGCTATAATATGACTTTGAAAATAAAATATAAATAAGCAATCTAATGCAACATTGTAGAGGTTATAAAAAACTTTACAAGAAAGGAATTCTTATTTTATTAAAATATAATGAATTATATTCATCTTGGAACTAGGAAAGGTACAAGGGTTTTACATAGGTTGATTTTGATAAGTGTAATATTTATTTACATGTCATAAATAAAAAAAAAATATGTTCATTTTTAGGATGTGGTTATGGAGCTTCATGTTCAAAATACATGATACATGTGATGAGTGGGGAACCAACGCCTTCAATTAAATTTGACCTAAAGAAGCCATTTTGGGCTAGCATTTACACTATTCTTGATTCTAGCATACTAATAAGTATGATAAGATTTACATTAAATTATATATTTTGAAATATTTTCTTTAGCTTTTTAAGGGATTTTTTAACATAGAATGATATAAAATGTTTAATTGAAAAATTAAATGGCCTTAATTTTGATTTTTTTAACCAATTTAAAACTAGACCATAATCTAACCCATTTTTTTATATAACATAAATATCAAAATTATTGGTCAAGTTCATATAGAAATTCCAACTATTAAGGATTCTTGAGATAATTCCCACACAACATTTATTTAACTAATTATGATAAAGTCCCACCTTAAATTGTGTTAACCTAAGACATTATTGGGTATTTTTTTGTTTATAAATGGCCATCCTTGACATAAAGAATTCTTAACTACGGTTCACTTACATCATCTCTCATTATTGTGGGACCTGCATGAGCTGTGCAAAGGCAACTGTAATTACTTCTGGAAAGATGAGGAAGAAGGAAAGGAAATTCTAACATCCACAGGGCTAAAGATAGCCTATGGGACGTCTTTTAGAATGAAAAGCTTGAAAAAAAGTATGCACCTCAAGAGATTTAATCCTCTTCAAAATGGATCTATATTGGTTCTCTATATGAATATAGCACGTGTAAATTTTTATTTTTAAAATTCTATTTTTGAATGCATAAATGGATAAAATGCCTCAAAGGTTTACTTGGACACTTGGATTGTGTAAACTACAATTTGAAAAACTTATCAATATTACAAATTAGTTGAGGAGTTAGAACAACTTTCTCATAAACAGGATCTACATACTAAATAAACCCTACAACTTGACTAATACAGAATAATCTCAACAAAAATCTATAATAACACTCTACATTTATGCATTGATTCCAAGTTCCTCCCTTAATGGAGAAATCAACCAAAGCATAACATAGAAAACATGCCCACTAGTTTGAGTCTCACTCAAGCTTACAATTTGACCTTAACAATTTCATTTTAACGTTTATTGCTATTAAATAACTATGTTTCTTCCTTAATTTCTTCAGTTGCACAATGTAACTAGGTTGTGGTTCATCAGGCTCAGGAGGCTAGAATTTGTCTTCAACAGTTGCAGATTCTTCAATGCTTTCCTATGTGGGTTGTTGTGCTTTATCATTACATTCTTCAATACCTTGTTCAGTGAATTGTTGCCACATTGACCTATAGTAATTTCCAATATCTTCAAGACACCACTACATAATAATCCCATGAACTTCTTCAAATCTATCAATTATTGTTTCAATCTTGATGTCACCTGCATCATTTATGGATTGTTCATTTTTCTCTTTTTTAAGAACTTTCACCATTCCAATAGTTTCTTTGAGAACTCTATCAATATGTTCAAAGGACTTTACCAGCCATTCTTCAATAAGTTTATATGTACATCATAATATATTTGAACAAGCTTGAACTGGCTTTGTAACAGCCTTGGTGAAAATTCCATGTAATAAAAGTTAAAAACAATAACAACGGATGAATGGGACACTTATTCTAAGACAAATGTTGGGCAAGGAATTCTGGGGGTGTTCATTTGGTTACTTATGACTCAAGAAATTGGGAAAGGAAATGGCTAACGCATTAAAAGGCATTTTTGGCACCCTTATTTATGAAAATAATGGAAATTAGGAGAAAAAGGATGCGAAAGGTCACATGTTTTATGTGAGGAGGAAAATCAAGGAAAATAATGGAAAATGATGAAAATAATGGTCTCATTCATAAAAAGGATTCTGAGGGTCAATTGGTAACCTTTTGTCAGTTTAGAATTGGAGCACTCTCATTATTCTCTCTCTCTCTCTCATACTCTTGGACACTTAGAGTTTTCTTGGAGCACTTTGGCATTGGAACAAGAAAGGCAAAGAAGGCAAGAGGAAGCAAAGATCAAGCATGAAAAGGGAGGATCAAGCAGCTGCAACAGGCTTCATTGTAGGTATCGAATGGCATGTGTATTTACCTTGCTAGATTTGACATGCATGGGATTGCATGCATTTCTTTTCTACCATGGCATGGGTTTTCCCAGGTGTGATAATATTTTCAACCTAGCCTTTCCATTTCCTAATATCTTTAATGAGATGGGTTCTCTCATGCATTTATGTGGGATGGACTGATTGGATTCAAAGTTGAATGGGGTGAATGTCTAAATTGAATAACACATGGTTGTAGTGGTCTGTAAACTAGAATGAGGATGCATGAATGCACTAGCCTAGTAACCCCCGAATCAGGTTGTGGGTTGCAGTAAAGCCAAATTATTTGCCTCGGTGGGCCTAGGAATCATTGTTAGTGAATGGTGTGATATACGCTAAAGATAAGAGGTGGATTTTCTCTTTGTTGGGAATAGTGATTTTGGGATGGAATGCATGGTAAAGCCTGGAGAGTATGTCTTCTGAAGGGCCTAGTGATGCTTGGATCAGACTGTGGATGGAGAGTAAAGCAAAAGAGATTATGAGGCACTCAAACTCCTCACGGTGTAGCAAGATAAATCTAGTGGCATCCTCATTGATTGGTGTTTTTTATGTGTTCTATGAGTCCCACATTTAGGCTTGGAATATGGCACGAGGGTCATCAGCTGAAGCGAGACTTGGCTCAGCCTATCTATGGTCTGGTGGAACATGGTAGTCCCATCTCTGGTTAGTTCATTGCATTGATTAATGAAAAAAATCATTCCATTGATTTTCATGTGTAAATGTACGAATGCATATATGGATTTTGATGGCTGATATGGTTATTGTAATTATGTTCCTATTATTTTGGTTATATGTTTATTTTATCGAAGCATCTATGTTTGGCTCTCAACATCTTTTTAATTCTATTTCAATGGATATTATATCTATGACCTAATAAGTGATAAGGAAACAAATGACATGAGGAAAGAATGGTTCATAGCGATTCTAAGATAAGTAAGAGATCACTACACTTAACTTTGTTATTTAAACCTGTAGGTTACATGTCGATGATATGTTTGATGAAATTCCTGTCATGGCTAGTGGGGGTCTCGCTAAGGCATTGACCAACTATTTACTTTTCCCTCATTATTTCCTTGTACGTTACTTAATTATGAGCTTTCATTCCATTTTAGGTAGTGGCCTAGGCTCTGGGCCTAAAAAAGTCGCTCAAATCTCAAAGTTGGTGGAAGATAAATTGTATGTTTGGACCACATTTACTGGTAGGCAAGCTTATGAGAGTGACTTTAAGTTTCTTGTCACTCCCTTGCCCATAGCATGAGACAGACTAAGCCTTAAATTATCCAGAACAATAGTGAGACCTGGGGACAGGCTGTCTGAGTGGTTGTATTGTCTCATGAGGCTTATGTTGATGGTTTTGTATGGCGTCATGTGATGTTCCATCGATTCCAATCCCTTAAGCTTACCTAGGAGGTAGAATCTGATCATAGTAGCCTCTCATCTCATGTTTTCCATAATTGGCATGGTTTCTTGGGTGTATGTGGGAGGAGGGTGTTACATAGTGGTATTAGAGCATGGTTCAACTCTTGGAATGCATGCATGGAATGAGTGTTTGTCATGCATTCATGTTAATGGCATGTGTGTCTCTTACACTTATACAGTTGTTGCATTTTCTTGATGATGGATTAAGGTTGTAGTATGGTTATCACAAACAATTTGATGTTGATTTCATGAAGAGTATTCGACATGAGTATGTGACTAAGTGTGTATGGTTATTTGTCACTTACATGTTGATTTTATGTCTCCTACTTACATCCTTGTATGTAAGGTTACATTTTGGAAATTTTGATTACATGCATCAGTCTTGTAGATTTATTACAAGAACTAATTGATTATGTTCGACTACATTCATTTATGCGTATTTGTCATTGATTAGGAATTCCTTATGCATATTGTCAGTTGCATGTAGAAATGTATACAATGGGGTAATGGTTGTTGTCATGCATGAGGTCATAGCATGCATTGTTGATATGGCCTTGCATTGACGACTGGATCCTAGTAGAGTGATATTTATGTGTTGATTCATTTATTTGTGCATGTCTATACGTTGTTATGATTATGTTATACATATATCATGTCGATTTGGTGATCTTGCAAAGAATATATCCTCTCTAAGATATACTAAGGTACGTCAATTTAATCTGATTTGGTTTATCTGACATATTATGCATTACAGGAAGAAAGGGATCAAATGGCTAGCAAGGTGGTAGACTATGTAGAATCTCCCTATGCATCAGATGAGCAGTGTGGTGTGGGGCATACTTTGGATTTAGCTAAGACACTAAGGAGCTTGAAAGAAGGGATAAGGAGTTGTAAGGTAGATAATGACCAGATCAACCATGCACATGAGTTGTGACTAATGGAGCATATGGAAGTAGATCTCCTTGTAGGTACAGGTCAAATAGATCTGATACAGTGGGAGATGGCAAGTTGTCAGACACTCTGGCAAGGAGGGGTGATGAGTACATGCATTATTCTAGTTCTGGTTCTCATAGACAGCATGATCATAGTCACTATCATCCTTAGAGGAGGAATGATAGGGGGTACTTTCCGAATGAATTCAAGAAAGAAAAATACCTACTTTTGATGGAGATGCGAAGAAGCTGGAAGATGCAGAGGTTTCGATACTTGGTATGAACAAATTCTTTGAGTTCCATGAGTACATAGATAACATGAAGGCCCAGATAGGTATCCTTAACTTGAAAGGTAAACCAGACATCTAGTGGGAAGATGTTAAGCATGTTAGAGACATAAGGAAAGATGACTTGAGTTGTCGGGATTTCAAGAGGCTTTTCATGAAGAGGTACTTGTCAAAAAGATATTACGACAGCAAGGCTAGAGATTTATATGAGTTAAATATAGGTTCGGTAATAGACAAAGAGTGTATGACCAATTTCCTTGAGCTATTGAGGTATGTACCATATCTTACTGATGAGAAGGCTAAATTTCATATATTTTTCAGTGGTTTTCCATTAGCATTTAGAGATCGGATTGAGTATGATGAGCCTCAGTTACTTGAGGAAGTCATTGGGAAATTGAAACATTGCTATGAGAAACCAAAGAATAAAAATGAATCTCAGCATTGATGGAAAGGAAAATGCAAAGGTAGAGGTAAATGGAAGCCTAACAGGGCAACCCCTCAACATGTAGATGGGAAAGAAAATGTGAAACCGCAAAAGATATTTAATTTTTCTAGACAGGGACATGAGCCACAGTAGCAGCAGTAGAATAGAGGTGAGGGAATTAATTGGTTGGAGCGTTGGTCATGTGGTGAGGAGCTCCTTAGGAGAGATTCTCTGCAACATCAGGGTGGAAGGCCTAAGATATAAAGTGCACAATAGACGGAAACTATTGGGGATGTTGGTCAATGTATTCCAAATATCTATGTAGCTGTGGATAATGAGCAAGAATAACACCAGGCATATATCATTGAGATGGACAATAAGATTTGTGATCAAGTTATTTCTAGTTTGATTGACCATGGATATAATTATAGCTATGTTATTCCTAACTTGGTGGATAAGTGTGGGTTGAATAAGGAGTTGCATGAAAAATCTTGGTTAGTGTAGTTGGATACAAGCACGAAGAAGTGAGTTTATCATTGGGTAATAGCTTGCGCATTTGATTTGAATGGTATGCCTACAACAAAACATTTAAATGTATTATCGTTGGGTTCATATTATATGTTAATGGGAATGGATTGGTTGCATCTATATAGAACCAAGGTTGACTGCTATGACAAAGCTATTGAATGTAATGATGAAAATGGAGAACCAAAGGTCTTACAGGGTAAGAAGAAAGCCACATTAGTTATGATGGCGATAGCGATGCAAGCAAAGCGTAGCCACAGGAAATGGTGTAAGATATTTATAGTACACATTTCTAGTGATAAGGGTATGGAGGATGAGTATGCAGATGTGTTGAACATGTACCCAGTGTTACAACAGTTCAGGGATGTATTTCCTTAGCACAATACAGAATTTCCACCCCACAAAGAGGTAGACTTTTCAATTGAGCTAGTGCCATGGGAAACTACTACATCAAAAGCACCTTATAGTATGAGCGCACATGATTTCTTTGAGTTTAAATTGCAGCTGAAGGAAATGTTGGACAAGGGATACATTAGCCCAATTGTATCACCTTGGGGTGCACCAGTCTTATTTGTTAGTAAAAAGATGATACCCTCAGATTATGCATTGATTATAGGTATCTAAAAAAAGTGACTATCAAGAGTAGGTTCCCTTTTCCAAGGATCGATGACTTGTTTGATCAGTTGAAGGGAGAAATAATGTTCTCGAAGTTTGACTTAAGATTTGGATACCATCAGGTATGCATCAAAGAGGAGGACATTTAAAAGACTTCATTCAGGACCGGGTATGGGCATTATGAGTTTTTTGTTGTTCCATTTGGCTTAACTAATGCTCCAGCCACATTTGTGTTTGATGAATAGTGTGTTGCATCCATATTTGAATAAGTTTGTTATTGTGTTCATTGATGATATATTGGTATATTCTAAAAATGAGGAAAAGTATGCCAAGCACTTAGCGGCAGTATTGAGGTTGTTGAGAGAGCATAAATTATATGCTAAGCTAAAAAAATGTAGCTTCTTTCAGATTGAGGTATACTACTTGGGACATGTTGTCTCCAAGGAGTGCATTGCAATAGATCCAAAGAAGATAAGGGACATCATGGAGTGGGTAGCTCCTAAGAGTGTGGATGAGGTGAGATCTTTCATGGGTCTAGCAGGCTATTATAAGCGGTTCGTCTGGAACTTCTCACATATTTCTTATCCTATCACATCATTGTAGAGGAAAGTTAGGAAGTTTGAATGGAATGAAGAGTGTGCGGCTAGCTTTGAGTAGCTCAAGTTGTTGCTAACACCTGCACCAGTGCTACATATTGCAGATCGAGACAAAGAGTTTGTATTATGTACATATGCTTGTAAGAGAGGACTTGGTGGACTCCTTATGCAAGATGGATAGGTGGTATGTTATGAGTCTTAGAAACTATACGAGCATGAAAAAAAATACCCAGAACATGCTCTTGAGTTAGGAGCGATTATACATGGACTGAAGATGTGGAAACATTGTCTTCTTGGAAGGTGGTTTGTGCTTATGAGAGATCACATTGGGTTGAGATATTTGTTTGACAAGCCAAATGTGAATGTTAGATAAGCTAGATGGTTGGCCATTATCAGCGAGTTTGACTTCGAGATCAGGTACATCAAGGGTAAAGAGAATAGGGTGGCAAATTCTCTTAGTAGACAAGTATAAGTACATCACTTGGAAGCTATGAGCTCCTATGGGATGAACTTAGAGGATACGATCCTACAGGTAGGATAGCAGGATGTCAGGTATATGGAGATAGTGCACAGGTTGTAGTAGGGTGATAGTACAGGTACAGGTCATGTTACATATACATGTAAAGGTGCATGTTAGGTACATGTAGTGGTACAGGTGCATGTGGTAGTATAGGTACAAGCATAGGTACAGGTACAGGTGCAGGTGCAGGTGCATAGGACATGGAATATTATCTTACAATAGAGGGACTAGTCTTGGTCTGAGATAGGATATATGTACTCGATAATAGTGATATCAAAAAGGTGATATTGAGGGAGTTTCAGGGGAAACCTTATTCGAGTCACTTGAGTTATCAGAAGGAACTCACAGCAGTGAAGAGATATTACTATTAGTCGAATTTGAAGAGGGATGTACAAGAGTTTGCGGCGTGATGCTTCGACTAGCATCAAGAAAAAAACCAAAAAACATCTAGGTGGAATGCTACAACAAATTGTTATTCCCGAGTGGAAATTGGAGGCCATTTCCATGGATTTCATCACAGGATTGCCAAATACTAAAGGAGCATGATTCCATCATGGTCATTATGGATAGGTTTACAAATGTTGCACACTTTCTTGAGGTGAAGTCTATGTTCTCAGCTAGTGATGTAGCACATGTATTCATTTGAGACCTGATTAAAATACATGGTATCTCTAAGAATATTGTGTAAGACATGGATGCATAGTTCACTTCCAAGTTTTGGAAGGAGTTATTTGCATGTTTGGGAACGAAGTTGGCCTTCATCATAACTTATCACCTGCAGATAGATGGACAGACAAAGAGGGTCAATAGGATATTAGATGACATGTTGAGGATGTATGTGATGTATCAACAACGCAAATGGGAAGGGTATCTCCCTTTGGTTGAGTTTTCATCAAACAACGGTTATTAGGAGTCACTTAGGATAAGTCCTTTTGAGGCATTGTATGGGCGGAGTTGTAACACTCCCATTAGTTGGAGTGATCCAGTTAGTAGGGTATTGATTAGACCAGATATGTTGGTAGACATGGAACAAGAAATGTAGGTGATCAAGAAAAATCTAAAGGAAGCACATGATAGGCAGAAGAGTTATGCAGACATGAACAGGTTCTTCAAGGAGTTTGAGGTTGGCGAATAGGGATACTTGTGCATCAAACCAAAGAAGAGCTCCTTGCAGATTGGATCATGTGCCAAGATGTCACCATGGTTTTGTGGACCCTTTAGTATCATTGAGAGGATTCGGCCAGTAGCCTATCAACCTGCACTACCTTCGATAGTGAAATTCCATGATGTTTTCTGTGTCTCATTGCTCAAGAAGTATGTTAAATATGTTGATCATGTGATTGAATGGTTTGTATTGTAGGTGGAACCTGATGGAGAATTCTTATTGGAGCCTCAATGCATATTTCATGAAAAAAGTGCTCATATTTCGGAACCAAGCAATTGACCTATTTAAAGAGAAGGGGAAGCACTTTCGGCCTGATGAAGCTACATGGGAGATGGAGGATCATATGTGGGCTATGTATCCATTATTGTTTGCCGGATGAGGGAAAGCAACCTTGATATGGTGGTTTCGTGATTGCTTATGGTGTTTTGGTAGTTTCTTTATGGTGGTTTAGTATTTGCTTATGCTGGCTTGGTATATGCTTCATGGAGGTTTAGTATTTGCTTTATGTTGGTTTAGTATATGCTTTATGGCAATCAATATATGCCTTATGATGGTTGATACATGCTATATGATGTCTTGATATATTATTTATGATGTTTTTAAATATTCTATATGATGTTTTGTATATGTTTGATATATGTTTGGCATATGATTTGACATATGTTTTATTATATATAGTTTTGACGATGTTTCTATATGTACACCAGTGTATGGATGTAAATATCGTAATGAGCTCTGTTATAAAGCTCCTCTATGCAGTATGTGTGTCATGTTATTATGGTTATGTTATTATTCTATCATGTGTTTATGCTATCATGATGTTACAATGTCATGTGGATTGACACTCAACAGGATGATCATTGTAAATATTGTAATGAGTTGTATTATAAATCTCCACTATTCGGTATGTTGTTAGGTTGTCATGATGTTCTTCTCTTGAGAAGATCTTTCATTGTAAATACTACATCGAACTGTGTTATAAAGCTCCATAAGTAGTATGTATTCTTTCAACAGGTTGTTTAGGTGTATATGTGTGATTGAACATTGAGGACGGTGTCCCCCAACGGGGAGGATTCTGTAATAGCTGTAGTGAAAATTACATGTAATAAAATTTGAAAAAAATAACCACGGATGAATGGGACACTTATTCCAAGTTGAATGTTGGTCAAGACATCCTAAGGGGTGTTGATTTGGTTGTTTATGGCTAAGGAAATTGGCAAAGGAAATGGCTAAGGCATTAAAAGTCAGTTTTTGTACATTTACTTATGAAAATAATGGAAATTAGGAGAAAAAGAAGGTAAAAGGTCACAAGTTGCATGTGAGGAGGAAAATGAAGAAAATAGAAGTCTAATTCATAAAAAGGCTTATGAGGATGAGTAGGTAACTTTTTGTCAATTTAGCTTTAGGGCTCTCTCATTATTCTCTGTCTCTGAAACTCTTGGACAGTTAGAGTTTTCTTGGAGAACTTTGGCATTGGAGCAAGAAAGACAAAGAAAACAAGAGGAAGTATGTTATAGACATTTTCGGGCACTACAACCCCAATCATATATGTCCATAAACCAAGGGCTCCTAAGTCCCTAAAAGTGTTGTTCCAACCCCTAAAAGAACAAGGTCAGTTGATTACATCATCTCCCAGAAGTTCTCCATGAAAACCTGCTCAGAACTGGTCAAAATTGGACCATCTCACCTACCCCATGGTCAAAGTGTGATGCATCCCACGTAAATGCACATGGGAGGTGCGATTAATAGTGAAAAGCCCTTCTATGGGGTGCGATGGGCGAGAGTGGACAAATGGCAGTGTTAATTTGTGAGGTGGATGATCATGGAATCTTCCAGAAACTTCTCCTGTGACACTTGCCTCTCTGAATTCGCCCAGGGATGAGTAAGAGATCATCAATCTCCAAGTGGAATCAAGAACTATCAGAGAGAGGACATTAATCAAATCTCAAAAGCTAACTCATCCCCCTGCAATCATCTATATATGGATCCCTCATCCCAGAGATCCAGAGGCTGGAATTTTTTATCTTGTAAGGAAGTGTTGTTGGTTTCTTGGTGTAACATCATAGTGTTGGGTGATCTAAGCTTTTCATGAGGTGAAGAAGGGCTTTATTGCTGAGAGGATGATGTTGGGTCAGAACAATTGGTTGTAATCCTCTTCGCTATTATTGATATTAATAAAGTTATTCAAGTTTTCCTCCACATTCTTGTATGATTGATGATATATGCATTTGTGTGGTCAATATATATCTGGTCCTATATTGTTTGTGATAGTAGATCTCCGTTCTTGGATAGTGTTATGCTGCTTTGATTCCACAAGTGGTCTTTGAAGCTGGGTAGATGAGGAAGTGAATGGCAAAGATCTATCAGAAGGGAGAGGAATCAAGCAAGGAACCAAGTGCAAGACAGAGGTTGGTCTCCTTTGTTCCCCTCTTATCTACTTCTCATAAAGGAAAACGAAATTAGTTTTAGTTTGTTTGTTTCTAAGATAGCTACCAGTCTTAGTGGGACTAGAAGCTCTGCATAGACACTAGATTTCCTGATAACAAAATGGCGACTCCACTGGGGAGCGAATAACTTGTTTGCTTTTCTATGCTTGCTTGTTTTATAAACTTACAGACGGAGCCTGAAGTCAAGCCAGCTAGCCTTTGAACTGCATTTTCTATGCAAGTGCAAAGTAGATCAATGCTGCTTCAGTCCATCTCCGGGTTTTGTTTATAAACTGAACAATTGATTTGTAAACATCCTAATTTCCCTTGTGGTGGCTCTAGTAACCTCCTTAGATCTACCCCTATGATTTATTTACTGATTATCACTTGCTCGGCCTAAATCCCTGAACTGTGCTGCAAGCTGTGATCAAGAACTGGATCAAAAGTCTCGCACTGTACCATCGCAACCTCTCTTCAAGGATATCAGTATGCATCGCACTTCTCGTGTGCTGTAGGTGGGATGCATACTGGAATCCCTGTGTAACAGGTGCGATGGTCAGAGAAGGCAAATTTTTCCTCAAGATTTCGGTTTTTCTTCACTCTTTTCAGCTCTATTCAGGAGTTTTGTTGTTTTTAGTCAGTATACCTCTATGGAAACCCCCTTCCTTGCCATTATTCCACCTCCATTGTGCAAAGAACTATAAATGTTTTTATGTATTGTGATCCATTTTCAGTTCTCTTTTACAAAGAAGTAGCGTAATTGAACTGTCGTTTCTTGATTTGGAAGTGTCGCAAGTGTCGTTTTCAGTCATAGAAGAGAATATGATTGTTCTTGATAGTCGATTACACTGTTACTCTTGCATTTGATTTGAATTAGTAGTTTTTCAAGTGTCGAAAACAAGTTTTCAATTCTAAATTGAAAAGTATCATCATTGTCTTCATTTTGTCTTGAAAAGAAGCTTGTTAGTAATGTCGCTTTGAAAAATAATTCAGATTTGCGCTTAGCTTTCTTTTATCATTCACACATTAAGAAGGCTGAAAAACAAATACATGAATGTGCATTTGCATTTAGAATGTTTGTTGGTTTGATTTAAGATAGTGCATATAGTGTGTGCTATTTTCTCTATGTTGAAAGAATATCATCTCTCTTTCTTTAGTAGCTAGGATTTTCATTGCAAAAAGAAGATTAAACGATTGTTTATCATCCTAGATTGCATTTTAGGAATTGTATATCTACATCACACGGTGAACCTGAAAGGAAAATTTCTTAAACAAGATCAATTGTAAAATAAATTTAATGAATCTAAAAAAGCTTTGGAACCTAACGCACAACATCTAGAAGTTTAGGCTTGAGGCGTATTCCGACATAGTAAAGCCTGGTAACTGTTGTTTTCATTGTTGGTTGGGTGATTCCTCCACTTTGAGACGACAAGTGCCAGTACGGACTTGTGCTCCCACGTACCGTCGAGTATATATTGGGAGACCACAATAGGCTATATCCTTTATCCATAGTAAGCCGTGTCTGCCGCCCTATCGATTGCAATGCAGTGAACACAGCATTCGGGAAGATTGACTGCCGTACCATAAAAAGTATTCTGCAGTTTTGCGATTGGTTTGGTAATCCCTCTGTCTAGACTTCTAGAGTAGTCTCTTTCGTTCCTTTTCAGACTCCTTAAAGGAAAAGGTCCATCTGAGCACTTGTCACTTTAAGCTCATTAAAAATCGAAGGCGACTAGAGTCATCTTTTGTTTTTTATCAACTCTTAAAAATTGAAAAAACAAGTTGTGTCAAAGCATTTAAAATTTATTTTAATCGGAATAAATGTCACCTTTCCTACATTGGTCTTAGGTTGAGAAAAATGGAGTCCACCAACCAAGTATTTCCCCTTGGAGGAAATCCTAGTCCTTTCTCCTCTTGGGGAGATGTTGGTGCACCCCATATGGCCACATTGTCGCTTCTAGGATTGACAATCGGCCTGCTCGTATGGCTCTTCTCGACCTCTATCGTTCAGAACACCATGATTCCTGAGCAGTCAAGTCAGCAACTAGATGATACCGGAATCACCCCCCAACCTTCTACTTCATCTGATTCTCCCTCTCTTCCTTCCTCTTCACTTGATGGAGCTGGTAAAGCCAAAAATCAAGTAACTAAGAAGGAGAAGAAGCGGAAGGAGAAGAAACAGAAGAAGAAGAAGAAGCCAGGAATCAGCTAGTGAAAATCCACACACTGCACTGTCAAAGCCTAAATCTCCATGTGTCATTTTCAAAGGAGATCACTATCATCGAGATTGTCCTTGCATCCCTCAGATCTTAAGGGAATGGTCTCCTCGTTTGCACAATCTAGTGTCAACAACCTCTAATGATCATGTTGAAAGTACACCGTCAACTAGTGAAAGCGAAGTGTTGGGATAGAAAAGGAAAAGTAAATTCCCTTGTAAACTGTGTGAAGGCGATCACGCCATCCACCATTGTCCCTTCCTAGACGAGGCTAAAAGAGTTTTGGACGACCGTCCAGTTTCACCATTACGGCTTCCTCCTGGATATAAGAAACTTTTGCGAAGTCCATCACTAGTTGAAAATCTGACTGACACACCATTGTGGTCAGTCGAAGCGTCTATCATTGAAGATAAACCATCTGAATTCACACCAGACGAAAGTCAAAAGGTCGAGGCGGCAGTTGACCCGGTCTTGCCTTCAGAAGGTCCATCTTCAGATGATACAGTCACCGGAGAGAACAAGAGCGACACCGTTCAAATTCTCTTCGTAAACAAAGACGCCAATGAACATGGGGGAAATCTACTAGTTTCTTTACCACAGGAAGGAAGTTCGTCAGAGTCATATCCAATCGTCTATTCAGTCCCACCTCCAAGCAAACTAGTTGTTTCCTTCAATTGGAATCTACTAGGCAAACCCCGTTTACCGGCCAATATGCCATTTCGAATCATTGTACAAATATATAGAATGGTCATGGCCGGTACCATCATAGATGAAGGGGCTTCTGTGAGTATCCTTTCCTCAATTTCTTGGAAAGCGCTTTGTTCGCCATCGCTTTTGCCAGAAATGAGAAATCTAACAGGCTTTGAAAAAGGAAGCAGTCGACCGTTGGGGGTCCTTCCCAATGTGCTGATAACATTGAGAAGGAAAACCATCCACATGAACGTAATGGTAGTCCAAGGACTCCTAGATTATAATCTACTCCTTAGACATGACTATATTTATTGCATGGGAGCCATTATCTCCTCACTCTTTAGAGTAATGTGCTTTCCGCATGAAGGAAGAGTGGTCACACATAGCAAATAGTCAAATACCATCCTTGAATGGTCTTTTCACACAAGGAATGTCTCATCAATCCCTAGTCCATCCACCTGATGAGCGTGAGTGATTCGAGAGGACATGAATGAAACCCAGGGGGCATGCACCCTGGTCTATTTTGCTAGGAAAACCTTGGGCATAGGGTAGGTTTCTGCAAAGGATATATGACTAGTTTATGAGATTAGACTGGAATAAGATTCCTTCGTCAAAGTTGTGTGAGCGGAGGCAAGTTGCGCCACAAACCTTTGTCTATTTCGGTAGACATCGCCGAGGAAGTGTTTGGTCTGCAGTGCGAATGTAACAATCTTTGGTAACCTGGAAATTTTTCACTATACCTGGGGGCATGCAAACCTTTTGGCATGCAAGCGAAGAGCGACCATTTATTTTTTAAATTTGTAGGTCCTCTAACCCTTTAAACTCGTAGGATTGGTTGCTTCCTAAACTGCAAAAAGAAAGGATGCGGGGCAAAGTTTTGTAGGGTGCAAGCTCCATAAAAAATGGCATCTTAGATGAGACATCCTTATTATATGACTGGATCGAGCAGTTTTTATGTGGAGTTCAAGCTCGTTAAAAATTAAACATAAGAAATGAGCAAATGTTTCCCCCGGACTTTAAGCTCATTCATTAAAAAATGAACCAATTTTCGGTAAATAACCATCATGAATGTATTATCATCAAACTTTGAGCCTTGGTCATGTTCTCATCATCACCTCCACTCCGTTTTTGGCCGATCATTCATCTCCATTTGATTGTTTACCCTTCTTGAGGAACAACTGCGAAGAGTGATCCTGTTAGCCATCCTTGTGACACTGCCGTGATTGGAAAATTCCAAACCTTACCTAGAATCAGCTGCTACCCGATTTTATCACTCGTTCCTCGAAAACTGAGTCTCCTTTAAGCTCTTTTCATATGACTCGTAAAATATGAAAAGATTGCCGAGAAATTAGCCTCTCCAGCTTGTTAAAGTGACCGGAAGTGCTATCCCTCCTCTAGATTTTAATCTTTTTGGACCTGAGGGATTATTACACAAAAATATCGAGCGCTTGTTTTGTTCGGCTCGTTAAAATTACCGAAAATTCATCCCTTTTGTATTATTTTATACTTTTTCGGACTTAAGGGATTATAAGACGAAAAAGGATTATTGGAGTTTTCTTTACATCCCTTTCAGACTCTATAAAATTGAAAAGGACCGAGTTATCTTTGTCGTTAAACTCGTTAAAACCAAATAGCGACAAACTTGTCCATACAGACAAGAACGAGTTTCACTATCGCTAGGTTTGTTAAAACATAGCGATGGGTTTGCCCGAAGGGCAAATTATAGAACAAGCATATGTTATCCTCCTCAAGCTTGACAAAAATAAAGAGGTACTGGTCAGCAATGACTGGGGAAAAATTGGAAAGAAAACTTGAAGAAACTTTATTGGTAGCAAGTCGCTCTTGAACATGACCCTTTCACTCTGCATCCGAGTTGGGTTGGGTTGTTCCGTTCACTGGTCATATCACCATTGATCCATCACATGATCCACATTTGGGGTTAACGATACCAATCCATCATGTCAATGTCACCGATATGTTCAAGAGAATTCGCTCAGAGAATTCACCTGTGTCTCATCCACTTCAATACATTTACGCTCCATTCTTTCATGATCGCCACCCTGAACCTTATATCATCAGATCATTTTCACCTCCATTAAAATGATTTTCTCCCTTCCGTGTCGTAGATGTGGGATTCATTAAGGCCCTCCTACGACGGATCGCTTCTTGTCGACATCAGCTCATTCTCCAGGACGTTGATCTAGGAACAACCCTTTCAGTACTTTGAAGTTTGCATGCCTCAATGGCAAGTTTCTCACTTACGGCGACAGGTTTACATCAATGGCCTTCGACCGAAGCATTTTGCGAGGTGTTCGACACCAAGTACCTTTTTCACACCACGTGAATTGTACTGTTGTACCTTGAGGGTCATCATCATTATCGATGATTCCTCTTGCATCTGTTAACAACTTACATCACTGGCTGGTAATCAGGCGATGTCTTTCCATGTTCGACTCCAGAACATCTCTCACATGGATCGACTTGTAGTTTGAGTGAAGATCAAACAAGATTGAAGACCCCGGATCTAGTTTCATCCATCCGGGCTGCAATATATATTCAGGAAAATAAAGACATCAAATCTACATCATTTCTACACAAATAATCATCCAATCTAAGGGATGATGGCTCTACCACAATCATCAGTCTGCACACAGACGATTGTTTGTCTTATGTACATGAAAATGAATTTATAAAGCTGAGCATGGGAATGCCCGCCCCAGCTAGATCATGAAAATATTATGAAGATAATGTATTGTATTGTATCTTATTACAGGTCGCCTTCCAACTCGAAAAAACTTTGGATCCTCATGATAAAGCATTTCACCCGACATCAAAAGATTAACGACCTCACGCTTTAGGGGGCAACTGTTATAGACATTTTTGGGCACTGCAACCCTAATCATATATGTCCATAAACCAAGGGCTCCTAAGTCCCTAAAAGTGTTGTCTCAACCCCTAAAAGAACAAGGTCAACTGATTACATCATCTCCCAGAAGTTCTCCATGAAAAACTGCTCAGAACTGGTGAAAATTGGACCATCTCACCTGCTCCATGGTAAAAGTGTGATGCATACCACCTAAATGCACACAGGAGGTGCGATGCATAATGAAAATCCCTTCTATGGGGTGCGATGGGTGCGGGTGGACAAATGGCAGAGTCAATTTGCGAGGTGGATGATCATGGAATCTTCCAGAAACTTCTTCTGTGACACTTGCCTCTCTGAATTCGCCCAGGGATGAGTAATAGAACATCGATCTCCAAGTGGAATCAATAACTATCAGAGAGAGGACACTAATCAAATCTCAGAAGCTGACTCACCCCCCTGCAATCATCTATATATGGATCCCTCATCCCAAAGATCTAGAGGCTAGAATTTTGTATCTTGTAAGGAAGTGCTGCTAGTTTCTTGGTGTAACATCCTAGTGTTGGGTGATCTAAGATTTTCATGAGGTGAAGAAGGGCTTTATTGCTGCGAGGATGACGCTGGGTCAGAACAATTGGTTGTAATCCTCTTTACTATTCTTGATATTAATAAAGCTATTCAAGTTTTCCTCCACATTCTTGTATGATTGATGATATATGCATTTGTGTGGTCAATATATATCTTGTCCTATATTGTTTGTGATAGTAGATCTCTGTTCTTGGATAGTATTATGCTGCTTTGATTCCACAGGTGCTCTTTGAAGTTGGATAGACGAGGAAGCAAATGGAAAAGATCTATCAGAAGGGAGAGGAATCAAGTAAGGAACCAAGCGCAAGACAGAGGTTGGTCTCCTTTGTTCCCCTCTTATCTACTTCTCATAAAGGAAAACGAAAGTAGTTTTAGTTTTTTTGTTTCTAAGATAGCTACCAGTCTTAGTGGGACTAGCAGCTCTGCATAGACACTAGATTTCCCGATAACAAAGTAAAGATCAAGCATGGAAAGGTAGGATCAAGCAACTATAACAGGCTTCATTGTAGATATCGGCTTGGATGTGTATTTTCGTTGCCATATTTGGCTTGTATGGGATTGAATGTGTTTCTTTTATACCATGGCATTGATTTTTCTAGGTGTAATATTATTTTCAGCCTATCCTTGCCATTTCCTGATATCTCTAATGAGACGGGTTCTCTCATATGATTTATGTGGCATGGACAGATTGGATTGAAAGTTGAGTGGGGTGGAGCTCTGAATTGAATAAGACATGGTGGTAGTGGTCCTTGAGCCAGACTGAGGATGCACGAACCCACTGGCCGAGTAACCCCTGAACCAGGACCTAGAAATCCTTATCGGTGAATGGTGGGATATACGGTAAAGACAAGAGGTGGATTTTCTCTTCGTTGGGCCTAGTGATTTTTGGATGGAATCCACGGTAAAGCCTGGAGAGTATGTCTTGGTCTAGGGCCTAGTGATCCCTGGATTGGACCACGGATGTGTGGTAAAGCCTGAGAGACTAGGAGGCACTAAAATTCCTCACGGTGTAGCCAGATAAATCCAGTGGCATCCACAATGATTGGTGTTTTTGATGTGTTCTATGATTCACATATTCATGCTTGGAATATGGCATGTAGGTGATTGACTGAAGAGAGACTTGATTCAGCCAATCTATGGTTGGGTGGACCATGGTAGTCCCATCTCCAATTAGTTCATTCCATTGGTTAATGAAAAATTCATTCTATTGATTTCCATGTGTAAATGTATTGGTGTATATATGGATTTTGATGGCTGATATGTTTATTATAATTATGTTCCTATTATGCTGGTTATATGTTCATTTTATGGAAGAAGCTATTTTTGGCTCTCAACATGTTTTCACTTGTATTTGAATGAATATTGTATATATGACCATGTAAGTGATAATGCAACAAATGAAATGAGGAAATAGTGGTTCATAGTGATCCTCAGATAAGTAAGAGATCCCTACACTTAAATTTGTTATTTACACCTATAGGTTACATGTCGATGATATGTAGTATGAAATGCCTCTCATGGGTAGTAGGGATCTCGCTAAGGCATTGATCAAATATTAACTTTTGCCTCGTTGTTCCCTGTACTTTACTTAACTTAGAGCTTTCATTCCATTTTGGGCAGTGGCCTGGGACCTAGGCCTAAAAAATTGGCTCAAATCTCGGCGTCACTAGCACAAAACTAGCAAGTTTGGACCATAGTCGCTCATAGGGAGGCTTATGAGAGTGACTTTATGTCTCTGGTTGCTCCCTTTCCCATAGCATGAGAGTGGCTGAGGCTTAAATTGTCCAAAACAATAGTGGGACCTAAGGACAAGTTGTCTGAGTGGCTGACTTATCTCTTGAGGCTTCTGTTGATGTTGTTTGATGGCTGCATGTGATGTTCTATGGATTCCACTTCCATAAGGTTACCTAGGAGGTGGAATATGAAAATAGTAGTCTCTCATCTTATGTTTACCCAAGTTTATATGGTTAATTGAGTGGACGTGGGAGGAAGGTGTTACAGGCTTGTTTTCTTAATTGTTACTGTAGATTTTTTTCATGTTCTTCTACTTCTGCTATGGATAGACCATCAACCACTTCATCATCTAAAGCAAATAATAGTCTATCAATTAACTTCTTTTTAGAAATAACTTGCAATTCATTTTCATAACAGAAATATCCAAGATCAAATTTAATTCCAAATTCCTCTTTCTTAAATTCATCAGTTATTGTTGAGTCATTTACAATGTTTTCCTCTACATTGTCTGCACCTAGATGTAGATCTGCTACTAAAGTTTCACCTTTATTTTCATCCGTTTTGTCGCTGCATTCCGTTTTGGGCTGATTTAAATCTATATTTGGCATTTCATATAGTGCCTGTGCCCTATGATATTTCCTCCTGAATTGTTTAAATTTTTTTCGGAATTGGTTAATTTTACTTTTCCTACAGATTATTTCCTTCTCCTTTCAACAATGTATCAGATGAACAGGTGAAACAATCATCAAACTGGAATTGAAATTACTCGCTGGCTAGTCTTCACCAATTTTGGGCGATCAATTGTCCGCTCCTCTCTGACTCTTCCGAAAGTCACACCCTTGACAGAATAGATCCCTCACAACTCTTAATTCAGTGGATTACAACTCCACTACACGGCTTCAGTGGTCTTCTTCTTTGCTGTGCAAATCCACCAATCGGCTTATAGATGACTAAAAAAGTAAACAATACTCTTCGGCAGCACTACAATCCGCAACGTAGAACTTCACAGGGACGATTTCTTCTTCTCTGTTTTTGGCTCATTTACTTGGAAAGCTCAGTCTGCACGATGTCTGCACACTATGAAGGAGACCTAGCCTCGGATCATTCTACACAGTTCTAATAATGGTGCCCAAAATATAGTTGTTGACTCATGTAAATATAGCCAAGGATCTTAGACCAGACGACCTTCATGCATCAACAACATTTACAAGATGATTTCATGCCCATGGATCTCGCACGTAGATCCATGCAAAGAAAACCATTCTTTAGATTTGATCAATCTTTGACACGATCTGAAACACAAATATCAACCATAAATATGAGACCAATCACCAGTCTTCGACTCTTCTCCAGAGCATGCAACTTATAGTAAACAGGTCCACGCTCATCGCACCAAAGAAAACGACATAAGAATATCCTCTCTCGGTGCACTTTTTCTTCTAATCGTGTTGCACAGACCATACCAAAAATATTTTAGGGGATCCATAGACAGACTTCTCGGGCTCCTCCACACGCAGCAGGTTAAATAACACCTTTATTCATGCTACGCCAGTCAATTCAACATGGAAAAACCTCCACGATTTTCTAGAACAATGACCTATTGAAACAAAAAGCTTCCCCAGCAGCAAGAGATACCATAACAGCTTAAAAATTGGTGATACACGCTCTTGTGATGCGCTTCTCTAGGCCTGATCTCGGCTTCAACCAATTGGCTCAGCGGAATCCTTCAAGGACAACAATGCCTAGTCAATTCTCCATACTATTACACCTCTGTTAACCCTCTTGCAACCTATGTGCCTTTATGTCACGGCTTTCCAATCAGCGCATTCTCGAGTAGAAAGCAACACGCTTTTCCCTCGTGCTCAAAGCCAAAAAAATATCAGACATATAGAAGAAAGATAAAAATCGATGAATGGAATCTTTAACATAAAAGAAAAGAAGCTGGATATTGGATGCTAATTAAGTTGATATAAATGGTAGTGAATTCCCCGAATGCCTCCAACAATGAACAAATAATTGTTTAATCACTTAATGTAGGAATGTATTACTAATCAAAACTACATTTCAATGGTTTCTTACTGACCGCAAAGAGTTTACGCTGGACCGGATCGAATAGTAGCTGTATATAATGTTCAACAGATAAGTGACAACACTCCAATGTTCAGACTCTATCAAAGAAGGTTGTGCCCTTCGTCAACGGATCCCTCGATGAGACAATAAAGTCTACTATTACACCAATGGCATTTTACATTTTTTTTTTTTTTTAAGACAAGAGAAATTTTTTATGGTAAAAAATTACTTTTATTTTAGTTATTTCATATTAAAACTGAATTGTTTTAAATATAAATTTTAATACAAAAATATTTTAAGACAACTTTATATTTAAAACAAAAATAGTTTAAGACAAAAATATTTTGAAACAAAATTTTATATTTAAGACAAACAATTTATGACAAAATTATTTTAAGACAAAAACAATTTAAGACAAAATTTTATATTTAAGACAAAAACAATTTGAGACAAAAGTATTTTATGACAACACCTTATATTTAAGACAATGGCCATTTTAGATTAAACTTCTTTAAGACAATTAACAATTAAGACACAAACATATCAATTTAAAACAATATTATCTAACAACTACAAAATTGACTATGACGGTGCGCCATAAGTCCGCCATCTTGCAGGCAATTATTGTCTTGTGCCTATACTGAGGTTGTTATTTTACTTAGCATTCACGGTACCTTATATAAAGACAACGATTTGTTTGGCTCTTTGTTTTGTGGGGGTAGTCGACTAAGAAGAATGCGACAACTTTTACTCACAAGATTTATCGGACATCAATTTCTCTTTTATCCATTTCATATCTACTGGTGCGATTAGAGACAACTTGTCTATCGTTGCATTCAGAAATGCTACACGGAGGGGGATTTTAAGATAATTTTTTAAGAGAAAAGAAATTTTTTGCCTTCAAATTTTCAATACGAGGCACTAGTAAAAAAAGGTAAATGTAAAGGATTAGGGGTTTGTCTTTACATTGTTGATGGGTTCTTCAAGAAGTGGAGTGATGGAGATCGACAAAAACTTATGGGATTTAGGGCGATTGAGGCCGACAACAGAGGTGTGATTCATGAGAGGAACGATGGAGGAACTTTTGCTGAACGTGGATAAGCAGTATCATAGTTGGAGTACTTTTCAAGGTCTCCATCAATTTTGTTTTAATATGTGTTTTTTGAATGTTTCATTTATTTTGAATGTTACTTCTATCTATTGGTTGCTATTATAAGCACATTATTGTGTTGGAACTCTTGACTGTCATTGACAATAGGGATTAGATTCACCTGAAGGATTGTTGAAAAATGCAACAATAAATTCTTACTTTGATTTTTCCTTCATTAAATTGAGAAACAATGAATTTCGACATCAACATACAACTTGGATGCAATTAACTTGTGTGACATCTCTTGTGTCACCTAGTTTACTGAGTAAATTCGAGTTAGAGGAGTTAGAGTTTAGTTAAGCATTTGTGATTGCTAATTTGTATCAATCAAAGTCAGTTATCTCGAGTTTTATTCAAGTAAACTAGTTTTAATTGTTGGAGGAACTCGTGGAAGGTCAGTTGTGCAGTGGGACTTCAGTCAAACTCATTGGTCATCTAGTTAACTGATCACTCATCCCAAAATAATTAGTGCATGCAAAGAATTCGAGTTTCCCATCCGTGGTGGAGATTCCAAGGTAGTGTAACATTAGTTGTAGACTAATCTTGAATATACAAGTGTTGCATGCAATCAGATGATTATCCTTGGGAATTGTGCAATCCATTTCGGAAAATTTCCTAAATAATAGGGTAATAATTTCTCGAGGAATTGTGTAAGGAAATATGGGCTCAAGAAAAGGTATAAATTGACTAAGTCTGGGTCAGAGCTTCTCAATGAGTAGAGAGAGAGGTTATTCACTTGCACTTTGTGCTAGTTGAACAAAGAAATTGTAATACCTCTGTATTCATCATATTAATGCAAGCGTACATTGGGCTTTTTATCAGATTTCTTTCCCCAAGAAAGATACAATGTGCATGTGTGTTATTTCTTATTGCATGTCTTAAATTTTTGTTCTAAGTTGGGAGTTAACTTCCATAGTGTAGTAGACAAGGTTTTTGTCTTGTAATTCTGATTAAAACTTCATGAGAAGTTGAAAATCTACACCATAATTTCTACATGGTTTTAGAGCAAGATTCACATTAGAGTAGGAATTTCAAAGTTGTTTCTCAGGAGGTTCAAATTTGTAGTTCAGTGTAGCAGGATCTCTTCAGAGCTGAGAAGATGACCTTCAATGGGTTGAGGCTAGAGTCTGCCTTGGAATTCAACTCTAATTTCGTCGCATGGAAGGATCACATGGAGGATGTATTCAATGACAATGGATTTCTAGAATACATCAAGGGAGATGTTACAAAACTAGTGAAATATGATGCTGAAAACCTTTCTCAGTGGAAGAAAGATGTAACCAAGGTGAGGAAAATAATATTGGAGGGAGTTCATGTGATACCTATTGGAGGGAGTAAGAGACCACATTGTCACCAATCTCCATGGGAAATAAAATACTTATGCAATGTGGTAGACACTGAAAAATCTATTCCAAAATAGTAGAGACCATAGGAAGCTAGAGCTCAAGGATAAACTTGGAAATATCAAGATGTAGAAGAATGACACTATCCCGCAATATCTGAGTAGGTTCACACAAGTTTGTTATGAGCTTGCAATAGTTGGTGTTATTGTTTCAAAGGATGAATTGGTAAGCCTAACACTTCTCGACCTTCCAGGAGCTGGCATAACTATCAAGATTCAATGAATGGAAGGGAGAAACTATCAAATTATGAACACTTATGGCCTAATTTGATACAGGAGGAAATAAGGTTGAATACCAGAGATGGGACGTCACCTAAGGGTGAGGATAAAGAAAACCTTGGATTGGTTTGAAAGGGAAAGAAGGGAAAAGGGAATAAATCTCAAACCAAACCAGAATCCAGTCAAGGGGGAAAGAAGAAAGATCTATCAAAAATTAAATGCTTCCATTGTCATGAATGTGGGCACTATGCCATGAAGTGTCCATACAAAAATGCAAGCAATAAGACCTTAGGAGGAGGAGCATGTTAAACCTTGGCTTCATAGTTCGATCTTGACTTTACCCTTATCCTATGCATATCCAACACAATGATGGGGAGGGTGTGGTACTTGGACTCAAGTGCATCATTCCACATGATAAGTTGTAAATATGTTTTCAGTGACTAGGAGGAGAAATATCTCTAGATGCACTTTAAGCTAGGGGATGAAAAAAGGTACAATGTGATTGGTATTGGTACAGTCACCTTTCAGGGGGAGTTAGGCTCCCCTCTTAGTCTTAAGGATGTCATGTTTTTTATAGGCCTAAAGAAAAATCTCATCTTTGTTGTAGTTTTTGTAGACCATGGTTGTGAAGCGATATTCATCAAAGGAAAAACATTCTTGGGACACATAGCCACGGTACAGGTGAAGCAGATCGGGGTTCATGTGAAGAACCTGTATAAGCTAGATGCAGAAGATTGTGTTGCATTAAGCACTAAGGTGGAGAAAGTGTAGGTCACGATGTCGATGAACTTTGGCACAAAATACTTGGCCATTTGCATCATGGTACCTTGAATATTATACAAAAAAATAACCATTGGCCTCCCTAAAGGATCACTTAAGCAGTAGAATCTATGCAAATGATGTACGTTGCAGAAGTACATAAAATCCACATTCCATGATTGAGACAACAAAGCACATGCAGTCCCAGAAAGGATCCACTATCATGCTTATAAACCTTTCTCAACAACCTCCACTGTCAGGCACAAATATTTTTTCATTTTTATTGATGACTTATCATGGAAGTGTTGGATCTTCTTCATGTGGAAGAAAGATGAGACATTCTCCAAGTTCGTAGAATTCAAGACACTGGTTGAAAAAGAAGCTAGCAAGAAGGTAGGCTCTGTTGTAGCAACTGCAACACCCTCCAAAATTTTGGCCTACACTTAAATTTCAAAGCCTATTATGGATATTGTGATCGATCGTTCCTAGTCACGTATTGGTAAGTTGTTGATCTCAAGCTCCCCTTTTCGATCTTAAGAGTCGTTCATGCTTTTATATTTACATAGAATGTGTCATCTTTGGGCATGGGGCTTATTACTTGTCATGCAAAGGGAGGTTTTTTTTTTCTTCAAGGGGAAATATCTATGAGAATGGGTTATCCTCACCACATAGATATGTTTCACACTCATTTCACACACTCTTATATAAATGTCGCCTTCATCCTCCCAAAATCTATCATCAGAGCCACACTTGTTGTAAGCTGCCATAAAGGTTATTGCATTAAGCGAAGTATGTTTTTATATGTTAAGGATGGTCTATGTTGTATCGCTAAGTTTTGAAGTATGTGATTGTAGTCAAGTTTTATCATTGTTCACATCAGTTCCATGGATCCCACACTTAGCCATTTTAGAGTTTGCTTCGCAACCTAGCCTCATCCAACTTTCCTTAACTGCGTACTTCACATATGTAACCCTCAGGATTTTCCCTTGCCTATTAGAACTGTGCAATGCACAAAAATCCCAACTTCCCTTAACATTCAAAACTGTGCAGTGGTTTCCTCCAATCTCCTTCCCTCCGTTGGAACCCACTATCTCCAGAAACTATGTAGTTTTGTCCCTTGACTACCTAGTCTACCTTGCATCCTGAAACTTCGTAGATGTATCCTCCTAGGGCCTCATATTATAGTAGTGCCTTGCATTCTAAAACTGTGTAAATGTGTCCTCCTAGGGTATCATGTTATAGTAGTGCCTTGCATTCTAAAACTGTGTAAATGTGCCCTCACCGAATCTCATCCCATAACAGTCACTGCCCATTGAAACTACACAATTATGTCTCTTAGGGGCCACGAAGAAGCATGAAATGATAGATGAATCTCAAGGAGATGAGGAGAAAAATAAGTAGACCAAGGAACCCAAGGTATGATAGAATATCAATACCACATGAAGACTCCATCTGATGCATAACCCTTTGGAGGCTAGGTATGGAAAACAAAGCACATGTTTTGAAATACACCTCTTAGTGTAGCTTAAAAGATTTCTTATCATTGTCGTATCATTTTGTCTTCAATGACATGCATGGTTGCAAGAACTAAAATTCATTCCATGTGTTTCCTCTATGTGTCTTTCTCCCTTTCACTTGTTTATTACATAGCTTAGAAGATGAAGAGCATTACCACTTGTTTATTTAAGCTACAGAGGTTGTGACCAACATGATCTTATGACTAACCAGGTATGATGCAAGACTTCCTAAGTTGGATGAAATATGTTTGATGATATGTATATAGTCAGTACACTACTTTGCATTACTCGTTTGCATTAATCATTGCTTTGTATCTTGCATGTACCCTAACTACTTGTTAAATTTGGCTACCTGCTGCCAATAGTCTCTTAGCTCTTTCCTAACAAAGCAGGGAAAGGAATTTCCTTCAACCTGTTTCTTCAAGGCTCCTCATAGAAAGTATACAGCTAAGAGAAGGAGATGTGGAATCTCACTATCAAACTCTTGAAAATAATTTACATGTTCGAATCTATCCAAATGATTAAGCTGCCATTCAACAACATTATCAATCTTGGAAGACTCAAGAAAGATAACATCTCTAGATATCATAAACTTCTTAGTCACTTCATCATAGAGATGGTATTGTTGGCATTATGATACATATGTTGTACTTGATGGCAACCCACTCATCTTAGATAATAAATTATAGTGTAGAGAAAATTTCACGCACTTATATGCAGAGAAAAGTTTATTTCATGTAGAGAAAAGTTCACGCACTTTTATGCAGAGAAAAGTTTATTTCATGTAGAGAAAAAGTTCACGCATTTTCATGTGAGGAAAAGCGCGTATATGTTGGAGAACTTACCTTTGGTCCATGGTAGTTAGTCCTTGGTATTTGAACCTATGAGGAAAAGCGCGTATATGTTGGAGAACTTACCTTTGGTCCATGGTAGTTAGTCCTTGGTATTTGAACCTAGGAGGAAAAGCGCGTATATGTTGGAGAACTTACCTTTGGTCCATGGTAGTTAGTCCTTGGTATTTGAACCTATGAGGAAAAGTGCGTATATGTTGGAGAACTTACCTTTGGTCCATGGTAGTTAGTCCTTGGTATTTGAACCTATGGTTTTGAACCATGGTACTTCGTCAAAAGTGTTGATCTCACGTACTTTCATGGTTGGTTCATGGTATTAGTCCAACAATTTTTTTGATCCTATGATTTTGGCCCGTGGTATTGTGAAAGGCCTAAGCCTATATAAAGCAAAGGAGATCACTTGTCTAATTCATTCTTGCAAATCGAATATCTTAAGATTCCAAATATTGGGTTATTGTTTTAAAAGTTTGATCTATGAAAGGGAAGTTGAAAGCGAATCTGTGAAGGGTGATCTCTCGAGCACTGCAGCTGCGGAAGTGCGGAGGCGCAGTGTGGAGGTGCCACAGAAGGTGCAGTGCGGAGACGCCACAGAGGCACCAAAGAAGGCATAGTGGAGAGACGCCACAGAAGGTGCAGTGCGGAGGCGCCACAGAAGGCGCAGTGCGGAGACGCCACAAAGGCACAACAGAAGGCGCAGTGTGGAGACGCCACAGAGGCGCCACAGAAGGTGCAGTGCGGAGGCGCCACAGAAGGCACAGTGTGGAGATGCCACAGAGGCACCACAGAAGGTGCAGTGCGGAGGCGCCACAAGAGACGCCATGCGGAGGCGCCACAGAAGGCACAGTGCGGAGACACCACAGAAGGCGCAGTGCGGAGACGCCATAGAGGCACCACAGAAGGCGCAGTGCAGAGATGCCACAAAGGCGCCATAGAAGACGCAGTGTGGAGGTGCCACAGAAGGCGCAGGTGCGGTGGTCGCGGCGCCACAGAAGGCGCAGGTGCGGAGGTAGTACAAATATCCGCAGATCTATACCAGTGAAGTTGCGATCCCTGCTTAAAATTTGTTTTAACTGCCTTTGACTATTCTGCAGGGTTTTGGGTGCATAACTGATGTTGAGTTCAGATAACAGCATGATTAATGACTTATCTTTATGTACTAGATCTGGTTGATAACTCTCATAATATCAATGTATATGTATGGATCTGGTGATTTGGTGATTAAGAAGGTTGTTTGATTATGAGCTTCAATGTTGTTGTTGGGTCCAGTATGAAAATTGGATGAAAAGTGGCCTTTCAGATTATGTGTTGTGCTTCAGTGTATCTAGTCTGAAAATTGATGAAACGTGGTACCTGGAGGAGAGAAGATTGTAGGCCAGCGCCTATGTACTAGTATCTAAGCTAGTACAAAAGCTAAGGGAGATCTTTGGAGAATTGTAGCAGGTAGCAGCCTGTGTACTAGTAAATGGATCAGCTAGTACAAGAGCGGCTAGTACAAGAGCAAAGGGGGTTGTAGCTCCCGTACTGGTATAAGACTGCACCAGTACAAATATTGTAAAAGGATTTTCTTATTAAGAAGAAGATTGAGATGACTTGCAGCAGGTGGTTTTTCTCCCGCATTGGGTTTCCACCTTATATCATGGTGTTCATGTGTGTGCCTTATGTGTGATGATCTATTCTCTATTACTGCATCTGTTATCCGATAATATGGTTGATAATGTTCTAATGCACTCATTGAAGATCAATTAACTTAATCATAAGAAGTTGTGGAAGTAGCATATATGAATCTGATTATGGAAATGAAAAAGTTTTATTAATGTGATAATACTGATTCACCCCCCCTCTCAGTATTATTTCCAACAATTGGTATCAGAGCAGGTCCTTTGATAGAAGCTTGATCACTTGAAGGAGATCCGTGGAACAATGGGAAAGAAGCTTAAGAAGAAAGCACCTAAGAAAAAGAAGTTATCTTAGAAGAACTATGACAGTGGGAGAATCGATTGGGGATTAGGTATAAGAAGCTCTTCAGATTCAGAATCAGATTCAGAATCATTATCAAGTATGAATATATTATCCTCTGATGTTCCAGCTATCTTTCCTTTTGGAAGAGATGAAAGTGATATCGAAACTACTGAATTTGCTCTTATGGGTGAACAAGAAAGATATCAAATAGAGGCAGAATTTAAAAGGCTGACAGACAAAATTAGAGATCAAAAAGATCTATTGAACAAAAGGGAATGTGATTTCAAAGAAGAAGCTACCAAACTAGAGGTCCAACTAGAAGAAGGAAACAAGGTAAGAAAGCTACTCAAGGACAAGGAAGACCAATGTCAAAAAATGCAGCATGAAGTGACATCATTAAGAAAAGAAGTCAACGAAAGAAGCAAAACCATCAAGAAACTCAAAGATAGATCCAGATACTATGAAAATCTTGAAGCTACAATCCTCTCACTAAAAGGAGATCTTGAAGAATCAAAGAAGCAGAATACAGATCTACTCCAAGCTATTGCAAAACAAGAAAACGAAGTCACCAGCTTAAAATCTCAACTAGAATGTGCCTTCCGAGTTCGTCAAATGCAGCAGGATCTGAATGAAGAACAAGAAAAGTAGATTCTCAAACTAAGGGAACAAATGGAAGAAGGAAGGAAAGTTGAAGAAGATTTGAAAAAGCAATCTCTTGAAAAGGAAGAACAACTGCAGGTTGAGGTAAATATCTTGAAAGGTAAAGTAGAAGAAAAAGATAAGCTTTTACGATTTCAAGATAGTTCTAAAGTCTTGGATGATATTTTTAGTAGTCAAAGGTCTCCTGCTATAAAGAATGGTCTTGGTTTCCATGAATCTATTGAAGGTGAATCTAGTTCACAAGGTGAGGCAAGGAACTCTAAAGAGAAATCTAAAGTGATCAGAGAAGAAATGAAAGATCAATCTCATCATCAACCAAGAAAAGAGATTCCTCAAAGAAAATCCTTTACTCCTCCTATTAATAATGTTGAATGTTATGTATGTCATAATCTTGGACATGTTGCAGCTAGATGTAGAAGAAGAAGGGTTCAAGACCATTATGCAGAAAGATCATCACATTCAAGGTACTTTTATGGATATTGCTTTGCTTGCAATATGTTTGGTCACAAAGCTGCTGATTGTTACAGGAGGAATATGAAACATGTAAGATGTTATGCATGTAACAAGCTTGGACATATAGCTAAGGAATGTAGGAACAAAGTGTGGGCACCATACCAAAAGGAGAAAATGTCATCATCACGCTTGAAGATATGGAGGAAAAAGGAAGTACAGTCAGAAAAAGGCGGCACTGCACAACGTACAGACATACCAGAATCAGAGGGAGCTGAAAGTACAAAACTTCAGTGTCCTGAATCTCATATGCAAACTCCATAAAGGAAAGTTGCATATATACGTGAGTTAGTTACTGCACAGTCACGTATATGATTGTTTGAAGAAAGGCAGTAGGGACAGATTCAAGAGAAGGATCAATTTTGCTCTAGTTAATAATAATGATGTGTGGATATGATGGTTAGAAGTGTTTTGGTTCTAACTTGATATTGATGATGTCTTGATACTTCTTATTGATATGCATGATCAGACAGATGGCACAGGTTTAGAGGGAGCATATGGAATTAATGCATTATTGGCATTATGGTTAATAGTCCTTGGTGATGATACTTATATGGATAAATGATTCATCTTGCTATGGTTATGAGTTGTTCACATGGTTCTTGGATCAGATTTATGGTTGATTCTCTAATGATGCTTGCATGGGAAGAACTTAGCTTGAATTCACATCTTCTTGATGTTGAGTCACTCATATGCTGCTGTCGTCATATGCATAAAGATCATATATTACAGTTATGATTCCTTTCATTCTTGGCACAAATGGATGAGGATTGTTGGCTGGATACAGGGATGATTATTCAAAGTTGCATTGTTGGAGACATGATGATAATGAGCTCTTATCTATACGATGATAGGATTGTTTCATACATATGTTGATTAATGCAGGTATTCCCAATTGATGATACTTGATTCATGTAGATCTAGATGGCTATGATGTTTCTCACATAGAATGTGAAATTCTGTTGATGCGGACATACCTTGATGATTCATGAACTAATACAAGTTGCTGGTCTAGTTGCTGTTGACAGATACTATGGAGCAGATCATAAAGTGTTGTTGTTGATGTTCATCTCATTTAGGTGATGTCATATCAAGACTCATGATGTAATAGTGTCATCTCTTCAGGTCATCTAACGACCTATGTTGGTTTCCCCACTATGCTTGGGATGAAGATGTAACGTATTTGGTTTTGATTTTTCTGATATATCCCCACTTGGTTGGGTGATGGATGTATGTATTGAATCTTTTAGGAAGGTCATTTGTGATGTAGAACATCCTTTTGCAGACCTTGCTTACAGTCAGGGGGAGCCTGAGCATGAACAACACTATATAGAAGAGCAGACATTTCAGCTTGTTCTCAGAAAGAGCATGATCAGATTGGTGCACCATGACATATACAAAGGGGGAGCTCATTCAGAGATTTCAACAGGTACTCAGGGGGAGCTTATAATGCATTGTTGGCATTATGGAGGACGTACAGAAGGAGATCTTGGATGTTGGTCTGATTATTGCTGCAATCTATCTCTTTCATGGTCATGGATTATGGTTCTTCTTTGCAGATCTGGTTCATAGTCAGGGGGAGCATGTTCTTAGGGGGAGCATAACCCTTTGCCATTGATGTCAAAGGGGGAGAGTGATTGGTTGTTGTTGCCATCAAGTCCAAAGGGGGAGATTGTTGGCATTATGATACATATGTTGTACTTGATGGCAACCCACTCATCTTAGATAATAAATTATAGTGTAGAGAAAATTTCACGCACTTATATGTAGCGAAAAGTTTATTTCATGTAGATAAAAGTTCACACACTTTTAGGTAGAGAAAAGTTTATTTCATGTAGAGAAAAGTTCACGCACTTTTATGCAGAGAAAAGTTTATTTCATGTAGAGAAAAAGTTCACGCATTTTCATGTGAGGAAAAGCGAGTATATGTTGGAGAACTTACCTTTGGTCCATGGTACTTAGTACTTGGTATTTGAACCTATGAGGAAAAGCATGTATATGTTGGAGAACTTATCTTTGGTCCATGGTAGTTAGTCCTTGGTATTTGAACCTATGAGGAAAAGCACATATATGTTGGAGAACTTACCTTTGGTCCATGGTAGTTAGTCCTTGGTATTTGAACCTATGGTTTTGGACCATGGTACTTCGTCAAAAGTGTTGATCTCACATACTTTCATGGTTGGTTCATGGTATTAGTCCAACAGTTTTTTTGATCCTATGGTTTTGGCCCGTGGTATTGTGAAAGGCCTAAGCCTATACAAAGCAAAGGAGATCACTTGGCTAATTCATTCTTGCAAATCGAGTATCTTAAGATCTGAAATATTGGGTTATTGTTTTAAAAGTTTGATCTATGAATGGGAAGTTGAAAGCGAATCTGTGAAGGGTGATCTCTCGAGCGCTGCAGCTGCGGAAGTGTGGAGGCGGCACAGAAGGCGCGGTGCGGAGGCGCCACAGAAGGTGCAGTGCAGAGACGCCACAGAGGTGCCACAGAAGGCGCAGTGCGAAGACGCAACAGAGGCGCCATAGAAGGTGCAGTGCGGAGGCATCACAGAAGGCGCAGTGCGGAGACATCACAGAGGCACCACAGAAGGCGCAATGCGGAGACGCCACAGAAGGCGCAGTGCGGAGGCGCCACAGAAGGCGCAGTGCGGAGACGCCACAAAGGCGCAGTGCGAAGGCGCCACAGAAGGCGCAGTGCGGAGGAGCCACAGAAGGCGCAGTGCGGAGGCGCCACAGAAGGCGCAGTGCGGAGGCGCCACAGAAGGCGCAGTGCGGAGACGCCACGGAAGGCGCAGTGCAGAGATGCCACAGAGGCGCCACAGAAGGTGCAGTGCGGAGACGCCACAGAGGCGCCATAGAAGGCGCAGTGCGGAGGTGCCATAGAAGGCGCAGGTGCGGTGGTCGCGGCACCACAGAAGGCGCAGGTGCGGAGGTAGTACAGATATCCGCAAATCTATACCAGTGAAGTTGCGATCCCTGCTTAAAATTCGTTTTAACTGCCTTTGACTATTCTGCAGGGTTTTGGGTGCATAACTGATGTTGAGTTCAGATAACAACATGATTAATGACTTATCTTTATGTACTAGATTTGGTTGATAACTCTCATAATATCATTGTATATGTATGGATCTGGTGATTGGGTGATTCAGAAGATTGTTTGATTATGAGCTTCAATGTTGTTGTTGGGTCCAGTATGAAAATTGGATGAAAAGTGGCCTTTCAGATTATGTGTTGTGCTTCAGTGTATCCAGTCTGAAAATTGATGAAACATGGTACTTGGAGGAGAGAAGATTGTAGGTCAGCGCCTATGTACTAGTATCTAAGCTAGTACAAAAGCTAAGGGAGATCTTTGGAGCATTGTAGCAGGTAGCAGCCTGCGTACTAGTAAATGCATCGGCTAGTAAAAGAGAAAAGGGGGTTGTAGCTCCTGTACTGGTATAAGACTGCACCAGTACAAATATTGTAAAAGGATTTTCTTATTAAGAAGAAGATTGAGATGACTTGCAGCAGGTGGTTTTTCTCCCGCATTGGGTTTCCACCTTATATCATGGTGTTCATGTGTGTGCCTTATGTGCGATGATCTATTCTCTATTACTGCATCTGTTATTTGATAATATGGTTGATAATGTTCTAATGCACTCATTGAAGATAAGTTAACTTAATCATAAGAAGTTGTGGAAGTAGCATATATGAATCTGATTATGGAAATGAAATTTTTTTATTAATGTGATAATACTGATTCACTCCCCCTCTCAGTATTATTTCCAACAGGTATTATTTGGAGGTATAAGTACCCAAAAAAGGTAGATTTGTGACTCCTTGCACTGAGTTTTTTAATATATTCCTTAGGTATGAAGGCATAACAGGAGGAACCAAAAGCCCTGAGATGCCTCACTGAAGGAATGTGAGAATGCCACATTTCAGAGGGAATTTTGTTTTTGATAGCATGAGATGGACACCTATTCTTTATATACAAAACACATAGAATTACATCAACCCAAAACCTTATGAACTTAACTTGTGAACAATGCCAAGTTCATAGTGAAAGTAATACATTTTAGTGAACTATGTGTTGAAAATGTAGGAAGAAATTCTCAATTTGATTTTTCCTTGATTAAATTGAAAAAATTCAAATTTCCACATCAACAGACAACTTGGATGATGTTAACTTGTGTGACATGGCTTGTGTCACCTAGTTTACTTAGTAAATTCGAGTTGGAGGAGTTAGAGTTCAATTGTGCATATGTGATTGCTAATTTGTAGCAATAAAGGTCAATTATCTGAGGTTGTTGTCAATTAAACTAGTTCTAACTTTTGGAGGAACTAGTAGAAGGTCATTTAAGCAGTGGGACTACAGTCAAAATCAGTGGTCATCTAGTTAACTAATCAATCAACCCAAAATAGTTAGGGCATGCAGAGAAGTTGAGTTTCCTAAGATTAGTGGAGATTCCAAGGCACTTTTAATTTCTTGTAGCTCACACATTTGCAAGGACTTACTATAACCATAGTGGAGGAGGTAGCTTGATTACGAGATTCTCATGAAATTGGAGAGGGAATGATTGTTGGTAGCATTAATACCCTACCAACAATTTTTTTTGCACCGCACTTCAATGTTTTGGGCAGGGTTTTTGAGGGTGGATAATTTTTTTTGATGCTTTTTGGTCATGAACGTCGTCAATAACTATCTTAGGAGGTCTGTAATAGTTCCTTGCATGCACGTCCTCACTAAATGTGTTTTGGGATGTATGTACTACTTCCTTGCAAGTTTTTCTTTGTCAAGGCTTAACTACTTATGATCTTAGGTGCTCACAAGATTCTGATAGTTTATGGCACTCTCCAAAGCACCATTCCTAAAAGGGTCCAACAAAATGACCTGAGAGGAAGATGAGAAGGGCACACTCTTATTGGAACTAGCCTAGAACTAGTGCAATTGGATGGTCCCAATGGTCGGCTAGTAAAAGAGAAAAGGGGGTTGTAGCTCCTGTACTGGTATAAGACTGCACCAGTACAAATATTGTAAAAGGATTTTCTTATTAAGAAGAAGATTGAGATGACTTGCAGCAGGTGGTTTTTCTCCCGCATTAGGTTTCCACCTTATATCATGGTGTTCATGTGTGTGCCTTATGTGTGATGATCTATTCTTTATTACTGCATCTGTTATTTGATAATATGGTTGATAATGTTCTAATGCACTCATTGAAGATCAGTTAACTTAATCATAAGAAGTTGTGGAAGTAGCATATATGAATCTGATTATGGAAATGAAAAAGTTTTATTAATGTGATAATACTGATTCACTCCCCCTCTCAGTATTATTTCCAACAGGTATTATTTGGAGGTATGAGTACCCAAAAAAGGTACATTTGTGACTCCTTGCACTGAGTTTCTTAATCTATTCCTTAGGTATGAAGGCATAACAGGAGGAACCAAAAGCCCTGAGATGCCTCACTGAAGGAATGTGAGAATGCCACATTTCAGAGGGAATTTTGTTTTTGATAGCATGAGATGGACACCTATTCTTTATATACACAACACATAGAATTACATCAACCCAAAACCTTATGAACTTAACTTGTGAGCAATGCCAAGTTCATAGTGAAAGTAATACATTCTAGTGAACTATGTGTTGAAAATGTAGGAAGAAATTCTCAATTTGATTTTTCCTTGATTAAATTGAAAAAATTCAAATTTCCACATCAACAGACAACTTGGATGATGTTAACTTGTGTGACATGGCTTGTGTCACCTAGTTTACTTAGTAAATTCGAGTTGGAGGAGTTAGAGTTCAATTGTGCATATGTGATTGCTAATTTGTAGCAATAAAGGTCAATTATCTGAGGTTGTTGTCAATTAAACTAGTTCTAACTTTTGGAGGAACTAGTAGAAGGTCATTTAAGTAGTGGGACTTCAGTCAAAATCAGTGGTCATCTAGTTAACTAATCAATCAACCCAAAATAGTTAGGGCATGCAGAGAAGTTGAGTTTCCTAAGATTAGTGGAGATTCCAAGGCACTTTTAATTTCTTGTAGCTCACACATTTGCAAGGACTTACTATAACCATAGTGGAGGAGGTAGCTTGATTACGAGATTCTCATGAAATTGGAGAGGGAATGATTGTTAGTAGCATTAATACCCTACCAACAATTTTTTTTGCACCGCACTTCAATGTTTTGGGCAGGGTTTTTGAGGGTGGATAATTTTTTTTGATGCTTTTTGGTCATGAACGTCGTCAATAACTATCTTAGGAGGTCTGTAATAGTTCCTTGCATGCACGTCCTCACTAAATGTGTTTTGGGATGTATGTACTACTTCCTTGCAAGTTTTTGTTTGTCAAGGCTTAACTACTTATGATCTTAGGTGCTCACAAGATTCTGATAGTTTATGGCACTCTCCAAAGCACCATTCCTAAAAGGGTCCAACAAAATGACCTGAGTGGAAGATGAGAAGGGCACACTCTTATTGGAACTATCCTAGAACTAGTGCAATTGGATGGTCCCAATGGTCTTAGAGTTGTACTAGTTTCATTCGATGGTTCAAATTGGCTAAGTTTGGTCTTGTATTTAACTGACCTTAAAACACCAAAGTGATTAGTTCTCTACTAAACTGACCAATTCTGAAGAATGTAGTGCAACATAGCTAATGACAACCAAATATTTATTTTTTAATAAAAAATAGTTAAAAGGAAAAAAAGTATCTTAACCCTAGGGCCATACAAAACCTAACCCTAGTAATTAATGGTAATACTTAAGTTTTAAAGTTAAAGTAAAAGTTGACATTCTCCTTATCTTTCCTTTTTGAAAAGGAAAGATAAGGATAATGTCAACTTTTACTTAAATTTTTAATATTAACATTAATTGTTTTGGGTTGTTTCAAGGTGGTTCCAACTTCATTTAATTTTGACAAAGTCAAATTTTAGATACCATTCAAAACTTAGTGGTGACTGTTTGAACCACTTCTTTGTAATGAGTCCTAGAATTTGACTTCCAATTTTTCATGTTCATTTATTGCATAATCATCTTCCTCATGATACTTTTCAATAGAATTTGATCTTTAATCCATTGCAAGCACTTGACCTAGCTTATGGAACCTTCAACTATCCCTCCCAAGTTGCTCCTCAACATTGAAATTTTCTTTAGAACCAGGCTTTCATTTTATCCATTAGATAACTTTTTCCACTGTGATAATCCAACAACACCCCTGCCAGCATATGCTTGACAATCCATCTCATCTTTACTCCTACCTTAAAAACACTCTTAAATCTTGTGTCTCCTATCGAGAAGAGGAAGAACAAGAAAGGGCCTTCTTGGCCCTCTTCTCAACCCACAATATGTTTAGCTTCTCTCTTATGCTTACACTCTAGTCTCCTCATAGCTTCAGAATGGAAAATATGAAATGCATTCTCATGATGTGCATTCAGGGAGGTATAATTCACTGTTGCTTTGCATCAAATTACCCCCCTAGCATTCCCTTACCCTTTACATGAAAGCATATATTTTCCTTGTGGATGACTGCTAAGCTTCCCATCGCTATTTCGCCTCCATCTCCTACCATCATGGACCTGATAAGCTGAATTTAACCAATTTCACTATATATGAGATAAACAACCCACCTGTTGGCTGGATAAGTTGATCTTGTGGACAAGGCTTATCTCCCTAGTATCAAAAGATATCTAACAACAAGTAGGACAAGCAAATCTATCTTTCTCTAAACATATTTCGATTCATTAATAAAAACTATAGAGGTGTTTAGACCCTACCTTAAGTCCAATGCTAGTTTGTAGCAGCCATCCTTCAACCATCCGAAAGAGTTTCATTTTGAGAACCTCCAATCACGAACAAGCACACATCAAATAACACCTGCATAGCTAATATCATAAATCATGTTCATTATCGTGTTCAAGGAATCCATAAAATAAACCATAAAACACAACTTATTGAGAAAAATAAACTTATTTGTATTAACTTTGAAGTAGAAGAACCTTACAACCTTTGGTGCCTTGATGTTGAGCAAGCTCTTCCCAAGGTCCAAAACAAGAATCTCCTTTACTTTGACATGCCTTACACTCTTCCAAATGAGATCAAAGAGGTATGTAATATCTCCTCATAAAAGCTCAATTAGGAAGACTAAGTTGTAGCAACATTTCACCTCAAAAATATTCAACTTTCAACCCCCCAAGTAACCAGCCCAATTGTTGGGTCCCTATAATACTAATGATTACCCCATTACTATTGTAGTTGCATCCCTTATTAATATTATTGTGCCCCTATTATCCCCATATTGTTATTACTGTGCCCCGTATAATCCCTCTATTGTTATTTTTGTGGCTTTATATTATTATTGTTAGGTCGACTAGGTTATATTGTGACTCCTTAGACTCCTATATATAGAAAGGATGTTTTGTCATTTGAATCATCCAATAATTGTTCATTTATATAATTTAAAGGAGTTTGTCCCCTCGAAGAGGTTAAATTATAAAGCGTTCATCTATTTTTTATATCTTTTCTTGAGCTGGTTTCATAACATTTGGTATCGGAGCTTTGGATTCTAGGGTTTCGCTGCTCCAAATAGGTCATCGTGGTATTTTCGCTATAACCTTTTTTCTGCGACATTTCAGAAGCTAAAACAAAACCCATTTGAGAAGACATCACGCTTAACCTTGGTTCCGAAGTTTAGAGCTTTTTGCGCTATATTTGCGGAGATATGATCTGAGGAAGTTGGTATGTGTGCAGACTCCTGAATTACATTCCAAACAGGTGACCAGGGGAAATGCGTCATAAATTTCTCTCCGAGCATCGGATTGAAATTTCGTAAGGACTTACAGAAAGAGGAAAAACTGTAGTTTCTTGTAGATATTTTTCAGAGCCAAAGGTCGAAACAGTGACTCATGGCACATCGTACAAGTTCACTCTACTGAACTAGTCTATAATCAAGTCACTGTGGGAGATTTCGTATAACTCTTCCTTGGAGAATCCACTTTGGGTCAGACTGGTGGCATTGGAAAGAGGACGCAAAGGGTCACTGAGGGTCGCAATTTTAGAACTGGATGATCAAAAAGTACAAAGATACATCAGAGGAAATATCGAGCTCCTACAAAGTGAAAAAAGGTGTGTAGATTTTTTTAAATTTTTGCTTAAGCTTGGTTTAAAAATTTATTTTGAAGGAATTCAAAGGGCATAGTAGAGCATTATTATCAGTAACTAATGCCCTAAGGAAAGAAAATGCAAAAATCTAGTAAGAAATTCTCAGTGACTCATGAAGAGGAGGAAGAAATGCTACATGATATATCAAAATTACAAGAACAAGTGCAACAAATGTCACTCTCACAAAAGCTAACAGAAGATAAGATAAATGGCGTGGAATCTAAGATAAAGGGTGTGGAAGCTAAGAAGGATGATTCGAAGATAGATTTGAAGACAGATTTGAAGAGAGACATGGCAGTTTTGAAGACAGATTTGAAGACATATTTGAAGACAGACATGGTAGATTTGAAGACAGATTTGACAAATTTTCTACATGAAATACTTACTAATGGTGAAAACGTATCAAAGGAAACTCATGATGCGAACAAAAGAAATTTTAATCATGATTTCTTAGACTCTAATGTGGGATCGAAGACCCACCATATTCCAAAAATTGATATGAGGAAGTTTGATGGCAAGGATCCCGCAACATGGATATTACAAATGGAGCAATTTTTCGATCTCAATAATGTGCAAAACACACAAAAGGTATGCATTACAACTTTATATTTGGAACCAAATCAGTTTGTATGGTATCAATGGCTTTGCTCTCGTAAACAAATTATCACTTGGGCAATTTTTATGGAAGAATTGATAGCACATTATGAGGATAAAAAAAGCAACACTTTTTTTAGCCAATTGATAAGTATCAAACAAAAGGGTTCAGTAATGGAGCACATTGAAGAGTTCCAAAAATTGAACATAAGGGTAAAAAATATTCTAGAGGAGCATAGGATTAATGTGATCATAGGGACATTAAAGGATAATATCCAACATGATGTTCGCTTTTGGGAACCTGATTCATTAGAGAAGGCATTCAGGTTAGCAAGAAAAATGGAAAGCAAAATTATGGCAACCAGGAAGCATACCACTCACAACTATAAAGATGGAAGTGTTGTTGCCCCTAGTATTCCAAAACCTATAAGGTTGACACCACAAAAATTGGAAGAAAAAAGAGCAAAAGGGCTTTGTTACAGTTGTGATAGAAAATACACTAAAGGTCATAAGTGTGCTGAGAAGAAATTATTCTACATAGATTGCGAAGAGGAAGAAGAAAATGAGCAAGAAAAGTCAAAAGAAGAGGATATACTTCAGGACCAAAGCCTAGATAAAGAAGAAATGAATCCAACCATATCTTGTAATGCATTGGCAGAAATTACCACTCCTCAAACCATCAAGATAGAAGGACAAATCAAGAAGAAAAAGGTAATAGTGTTGATTGATTCAGGAAGTACCCACAATTTTATTCAGTGTAAGGTAGCAAAAGAATTGAATTGCTTCTTATATCAAGCACCAGAGTGTCAAGTGATGGTTGCAAATGGAGGAACAATAAATTTCTTTGGAAAGCACCATAATATCATGCTATCGATGGGAGAATATGTATTGACTAGCCCAATGCTTTCCATTCCAATGGGAGGTGCTGATGTTGTACTAGGAGTCCAATGGCTACAATACTTGGGTACAATAGCTTTTAATTTCAAGAAGTTTTCATGAAATTTTCCATGGAAGGAAAAGAAGTTGAATTAAGGGGTATTGCAGGGAAACTAGGAGATATAATTAGCTCTAATGGTATGACAAATCTTCTTAAAATGGAAGAAAGGGGTGTAATTTCACAATTATGTTCGCTAGATGTTTCCACATTGCAATCATCTATTTCTCCAGATCTCCAAAAAGTCTTGGACAATCATTCTAGGGTATTTGAGACTCCAAAAGTTCTCCCACCTATTCGTGATCATGATCATGCTATTCATTTGATTCTAGGAAGTGTTCCTCCAAACATCAGGCCGTATAGATATCCCTATGCCCAAAAGAGTGAAATTGAACATATGGTTGCAGAAATGCTAGAGGCTGGTATAATTCAGCCGTGTCAAAGTTATTTCTCTACTCCAGTAGTATTAGTGCACAAGAAGGATGGATCATGGCGCATGTGTCCAGATTATAGGGAGCTCAACAAGCTCACTATTAAAGATAAGTTTCCCATTCCTGTCATTGATGAATTACTGGATGAATTGCATGGATCCATTTACTTCACCAAGTTGGATCTTCGTTCAGGATATCATCAAATTAGAATGAATAATAAAGAGATTCCAAAAACAACATTTATAACTCATGAGGGTCATTATGAATTTTTGGTCATGCCTTTTGGCCTTACCAATGCACCTTCAAAATTTCAAGGTTTGATGAATTCCATTTTCAAACCATTCCTTAGAAAATTTGTGTTAGTATTTTTTGATGATATACTAATCTACAACAAGTATTGGAAAGATCATGTTGGACATGTTGACAGGTTGCTACAACTATTGGAGGAGAAACAATTATATGCAAAAAGATCCAAATGTTTCTTTGGAGTACAAGAGGTGGAATATCTGGGTCATATTGTATCTCATGAAGGAGTGAAGGTAGACCCTAGCAAAAATTAAAGCCATTAAGGAATGGAAAATCCCCACATCCATAAAGCATCTGCGAGGATTTCTCAGGTTGAGAGGGTATTATCGCAACTTTCTTAAGAATTATGGGAGAATAGAAGCACCTCTAACAACATTATTGAAGAAATATGCATTTTCATGGACTCCAGAAGCAACAAAGGCCTTCAAACATCTTAAAGAGGCAATGTGCCAAGCACCGATCTTAGCTACACCGGACTTCACAAAAACCATTATTGTGGAATGTGATGCTTCAGGAAATGGAATTGGTGTTGTTTTTATGCAAGATGAAAGACCCATTACTTTTGAAAGTCGTCCAATCAAGGGAAAGTTTTTACACAAAGATATTTATGAGAAGGAAATGTTGGAAATACTCCATGCACTTAAGAAATGGTTACCCTACCTAATGGGAAGACACTTCAAGGTAAAAATGGATCATGATAGCCTTAAATACTTTTTAGAACAAAGATTATCCTCTGAAGAGAAACAAAAGTGGGTCACAAAGATGTTGGTTTATGACTTTGAAATCATCTACAAAAAAGGGAAGCAAAATGTGGTGGTAGATGGACTCTCAAGAAAGGATGAGGATGTGGAAGCATTGTTGTGTGCCATTTCTATTATCCAACCAGATTGGATAAATGAAGCAAGGGAAGAATGGAAGAATGATGAAGAAGTGTGGGCACTTACTCGAAAGTTACAACAATATTCTAGTATGTATGATACATTTAGCTGGCAAAATGATTCTTTATGGTACAAAGATCACTTATACCTCTGTAAGAATTCCAAACTAAAATAAAATATTCTTATGGAATTGCACACTTCTCCCTTAGGGGGCACTCTGGATTTTTAAAAACTTACCACAAGGTTAAGAAGGATTTTTTTTGGGATGGCCTTAAATCGGATATTCAAAAATATGTGGCGGAATGTTTAGTTTGCCAACAAAATAAAGTTGAAACAATTAAGACATCGGGTCTATTACAACTTTTATCCATTCCAAGCCAATGTTGGGAGGAGGTTTCAATGGATTTTATCACAGGTTTACCCAAGTCTAAGGGAAAGAGTGTCACCATGGTTGTAGTTGACAGACTTACCAAGTATGCACACTTTTCTGCATTATCACATCCATTTAAAGCCAGTATAGTTTCTATTGCATTTATGGAAACAATTCAAAAACTACATGGAAACCCAAAGATTATTGTAAGTGACAGAGATCCCATTTTCACTAGAAATTTATGGACATAATTATTTTCTTGTCTTGGTACTCAGTTAGCTCATAGCTCATCTTATCATCCTCAATCTGATGGGCAAACTGAGATAGTAAAAAAATGTCTAGAAGGATATCTTTGTTGCTTTGTATCTGATAAACAGACACAATGGGTCAAATGGTTGCCTCTGGCTGAATGGTGGTATAACACTTCCTTCCATACAACAACAAAACTGACCCCATTTATGGCACTTTATGGATATCAGCCACCATCCATCACATCATATTTAAGAGAAAATTCTAAGGTTCAAGCAGTGGAACATCACATCGAACATCAAAAACAAGTCCTCCAACTCTTAAAGGATAACCTTGTGTTGGCACAGAATAGAATGAAACAACAGGCAGATCAACATCTCAACGAAAGAAGTTTTGATGTAGGTGATTGGGTATTCCTATGGCTACAACCATATAAATAAATGTCCCTCAAGCAAGCTAAGAAGGATAATAAATTATCACCAAAGTATTATGGTCCGTAGAAGGTGTTGCAAAAGATTGGTACTATGGCATACAAATTGGAGCTTCCTGCAGCTTCTCGATTGCACCTAGTTTTCCATGTTCCATGTTTAAAGAAGGTTATAGGTGACAAGCTCCCAATTTAAACAGTATTGTGAGAACTTGATGAGGAAGGAAAAATTATATTGGAACCAGAAGCAGTCACAAAAACAAGAACTCGACAGCTACGAAATCGATCAATTTCGGAGTATCTTATCAAGTGGAAGAACTTATCCGCTGAAGATTCCACATGGGAGGATGAAAATTTTATACAGAAGCATATAGAAATACTCAAGCGTTGAGGACAAAACTTTTTTGAAGGAGAGGGGCATGTTGGGTCCCTATAATACTAGTGATTACCCCATTACTATTGTAGTTTCATCCCTTATTAATATTGTTGTGCCCCTATTATCCCCATATTGTTATTACGGTGCCCCATAGAATCCCTCTATTGTTATTTTTGTGGCTTTATATTATTGTTGTTAGGTTGGCTAGGTTATACTGTGACTCCTCATACTCCTATATATAGAAAGGAGGTTTTGACATTTGAATCATCCAAGAATTGCTCATTTATGTAATGTAAAGGAGGTTTCCCCTCGAAGAGGTTGAATTCTAAGGCGTTGATCTATCTTTTCTATCTTTTCTTGACTTGGTTTCATAACACTAATGCTTCATTTTATAGTGCAAAGGAAGGAGGTTATAGGTCCACCTATGAAGGGACAGAGTCCTCCTTCAATGGGATAAGCTCCTCACATCAAAGGATTAGCTCCTTAAGGTGTGGGATGCATGAACCTTAAAGGAGCGAACTTGCCACCTCAAGATTCCTTCCATAAGCTTCTAGAAATGACTCAAAGTGAGTTTTTAGGGATATACTTGTGCCTTTTTGACTTTTACAGGGGTCTGCACCCATAACATAGAGACAGAGAGGTCAGGTGTGCAGGGGGCATGACCATTAGGTGCGGGACCACAGGTAATGCTAAGAGAAAGTACGAAAGCAATGTTTTATATAATTTTGAGGGCTTTCTCTTATTTTCAAGGCTTGATATGAAGAACTGAGGCTTAAGACTTGCAAAGGAGGAAATTATGAGTGGTAATGGACTCACACAGATTGCAGAATGTGAAGGTGACAATTTTTGTGAAACACCATCCAGCTGGGTAGATTGAGTTGAGACCCTTTTAGAAACTAAATCCATCCCTCCACAATGATATGGCCCTATCCAACAACATTATCATGTTTTCTTTGAGCTATCATTCCCATGATCACCATAAATTTCCTAGTCCTTCACTTACATCTTTGGTAATGTCATCATTCAGATCACTTATACATTGTTGTATTGTTGCTTGTGTTATGATTTCCTTTAATGGAAATATCGCCCTAGTAGGCACGAGTAACCAAATTCAAGTTCTTATTGAACACTTGTTTTAACATGCTTAATTTTCATTTTGACCTGTTCAGTTTCAAATTCTAGTGTGGTTGGTTTACTAGTTGACTACTAGAATTCACCAAGTGCTTATTGATGATTGTAGTTGGTTTAGAGTGAACGTTGGACTTTTCCTTGAAAACCAAGCCCCAAGAATATGCAATTATCATGGATCATTTCAAAGATCATACTTTTCTACAAAGGAATACACTATTTTCATTCATCAAGAAAAGTTATATGAGAAAGAACCAAGTGGTTATGCTTTTCAACATTTTCACCTACATTTCCTATCTATCATTTTCTTATTGAATGGGAAAGTTGGGTTTTTGGGATTTTCAAATTAAAGTTCTACACTGGTGGTGTTCATCTGGCATTTTGGTCTCCTTCTAAAATCTTGTTTGGTATGTGCAAAACGAGCATTGGTGCAGCTTTTAGTGGTGCAATTTTTAAAGATATGAAAATTCTATATTGATTTAAGATATGCAATGTTCAATATCTACATGATACATTTTCTTGACATTCCATTCATAAATTTGAAATTTGTAACAAGTATAAATTTTACTAATTAATTATTATATTGATTATTACAAAATTGAAGACAAAGGAAGAATAATATATAATGTAGGTTTATGTGAATGGAAAATGTTAAGACAAAGGAATAATTATATAATGATAGGTGGACCATAGGGGTTGGGTTCCTTACCATCAATGTATTCTATATAAGGAGGGAGAAGAAGGAGAAGATGGCATCACATTTTCTTGTGTAATTGATGACAACATAGTAATGGATTGATGGGTTACACATGGCATGTTTTTGAAATATCTGGAGCAATAAGGTCTATGGATAGGTGAAGAGTAGAATCCCAAATATTTTTTGCAATAATCAACCTTGGGTTAATAGAATGTCATATTTTCATAGACCTTTGTGAGAGTATTCCATTCTAGGTGATGATAGAGTGCATCATTTCCTTACTGGAAGTAAATAAACTTTTAATATGGTATAATTTAACTATTAATATTTAAAATACTAGATGTTTACAATCAATTTTATAAAGGGTTATGGGCTTCTAATTTTTTTGGTAGAATTGAAATATTGAGATAAAAATTTGTAACGAGAATATAATGACGTTAATTCCTTGTGAATGCTAAAAATATTTACTATGTGTATTTTTTTCAAATCAAATAGAAATATGATCAACTTTGTTTTTTCTAATGAAAAAACACACAAACTTATTCTATTATATAACAATTTTTTTTATTGTTAACAAAATTATTATAAACCATGGTTTATTTATAAAATAACATATATTAAACTATATAATGAATTATTAAATTGATAACTATTTAATATGGGTTGACTTTTAGTGATGTTTCTATCGATCATCTTATGATGTTGTGGACTATTTAGAAGTCACTTCACTAGTAAGTCAAGTCTTTATGTCTCCTTCTCATGTTTATACAAAATAAAGTAGAGAATGGATGGGAACATTTAATTCATGATACTAAAAATGGGATCACAAATTATCTTAAGTTTACACTCAATATATTGACAACATATCCATGTGAGAAGTACTAGAGTAGAGGGATTGGATGAAGCAAGCCTTTTCAATATATGAAAATATTAGGCTTCAAGAGTTCATGTGTTGTAGTGATGGATGCATTAAAGAGGGACAATCAAATTAACTCAAACTACTAGAATGAGATATTGATGGGTGGAGGTTAAGTTGTACCTATTATGGTAGCCTCATCTTTACTATCTCCTTTGTCTATATGTTCTCCTTAGGTGACCGAATTTTTTCACAAAACTATTTTGAGCGTTAACATTTGTTGAGTACATAGTCATCTCGCTTCATTATAGAATTATATTTCTTGATAAAGAAAGTAGCAAAAATCCTATTGGTGTGTTAGGATTCAGAGTAATGTTTCCTTCCCCTAATATTATTTTTTAACTTGAGGAGGTGGATGATTTTGAGGATGGAATATTGTGTTTTGTTAAGCAATGTGAGTAGGAATTTTACTTAGATTTTCTAGGTAAAGCAATTTTTTCATATGCTATTGGATATGATCCAAGAGGAAGGTATAAATAATTATGGTTGGATCAATATATTATTTTTCAGCCATATTTTAGAGCAGAATATTTGGAGGAATCAACTTTATGTGTTACTTTTACTACTTCTCCCACCTTGAAAATTTCCGGAGAAAAGCCTTAATATCCATCTTAAGGCCTTAAATGACAACATTTTTTGTTCTCAAACTTATTGAGGAAATAATGGTAGGGAATATGTCAATGAATATGAGTTACAAGAGGAGAGAGTTGAATTGGGACCTGTTGCTCTGATACCATGTCAAGCCAGGTTTGTAACTATGAATCAAATTGTGTTTAGCATTAAAAGATAATATAACTGTATAAAAGGAGAGGGAGACTATTCGATTTCATCTCCCAATGTCTCTTCATCTTCTGTCTTCCTTTATTTTTTTCTATTTAGAATATTTACATCAGTTTTCTGAATCCCAAAGATTGGGTGTCAACATTTCGAATATTTGTGCTCAATCCAAATTTCTCTTTGGCATGCCTATACTAAGGCTGCAAATGCACCTCATCACATAGTTAGTATGTGATCTATTCACATATATGGTCCTCAAATCATTCTAACATCATATTGTCCACAGTATTCATCTGGACTTACTATGAAAGTCATGTGCATCAACTAGCACCTCCATGGATATAATCGTTTCCTCCAAGATATCCTCAAGATTATCAATACGCCACTTCAATATTGCTAATGTCTCTCAATTTGTACTGTTAGGTCATTCAAATACTTCTCACCTTGTCCATTTGTGTTTTAGGCCACTAGTTTCCTTTATTACTAAGTCATAAGGAAGAAACTTACGCACCTACCGTCATCATCCTACTCACAATAAGCACCAAGTGTGGGGTTAGGCATGAAGGGATATCTAAATTGTTGGGTTGTGTTATATCCTTTCCACGTAGTTAACAGGGGGTTTGAAGGGCACCCGTAACCCCACTTTATGGGGTCTGGGGTAGCGCCCCAGAAAATTTTGGTTTTGGACCCTATGTTAGGTTGGGCAGACCCACCTATGGTTTTGTGCATGAATTTTGCATAGTTTTTGGACATGATGATTTTTGGTCCATGGTATTGGACGCGATCGTTTTCGGTCCATGTTATTGGATGCTTCGGAATTTATAAATATGTATTGTAACATTGAAATGAACATAATGAAAAATCAAGCTGGTAGTCTCGGTTTTCGGATCCAGGGGAAAATCTCTCTGTATATGTGTTTTATGTGTTATGATCTCGCATTGTTTATTGTCTATGTTTTAGAATTCATATGTAGGTAATTTCTGTATGGGGTTAAAACCTACATTTGGTATCAAAGCTATTTTGGCTTCAAGGGGATGCCTTTGTTGCTGAGGGGTTTTTCTCGGGCCTGTGGTAGACCCTGTTCAGTGGGAGATCTGCAAGATCGATTCTGGTGGTGAAAGAAGATGGCGAGCAGTGGAAAGATAGAGATCGAGAAATTTAATGGTCAGAGTTTTGAGTTGCGGAAACTCAAAATGGAGGATCTATTGGTGGATAAAGACCAGTGGATCGCAGTAGATCCGGGTACTAAACCAATGGGAGTGTCTGATGAAGAATGGAAGAAGTTGGATCAGAAGGCAAAGAGCATAATATGATTATGTGTCTTAGATTTAGTATTGTTGAATGCGTCAGGGGAAGCTACGACAAAGGCTTTGTGGGACAAGTTAGGGACTTTGTACCAATCTAAGTCTCTGGTGAATAAACTATTCCTACGAAAAAAGCTGTATAACTTGAAGAGCATATAAATGCATTTAATATTGTGGTAAGTCAATTAGCATCTGTTGATATTAAAATTTTAGATGAAGATAAGTGCATCAGTTTTTTTTGTTCTCGACCAGATTCATGGGATAGTCTGGATATTGCAATAGGTAGTAATGCAACTACCTTGCATTTTGATGAAATAGTCTCATCCTTGCTGATGGAGGAGATGAGACGGAAAAATATGGAGAGACAAAACGGTGATGCCTTGTCTCTACGAGGGCAGACCCTGAACAGAAACAAAAATAAGTCATCGAGTGGGAGATCTAAATCTAAAGGGAGATCTAAATCTCCAGGAAAACATGTAAAGGTGGTGTGCTGGAAATGTGGAAAGGAAGTGCACTACAAAAACTGTAAATCTAAAGCTCCTAACAAAGGAAAGGGATATGATGAGGCTCCTTCTGCAGAGGCGAAAACCACTTTAGATGAAGGTGGGGCTGTGTACTTGGCTTCTTCAAGTACACATGTGGATCATGAGGCATGATTGATTGAGTCAAGTGCATCCTTTCACTTCACTCCCCATAGAGAGTGGTTCTGCGAGTATGAGAAGTATGATGGTGGTGATGTCTTCTTGGGGGATGATAGGAAGGCTAGAATCATTGTTCGTGGAAAAGTAAAGTTCAAGTTACAAGGTGGAAGGGTTATAATGCTTCCAGGTGTTCTACATATTCCTGCATTAGCTATACATCTAATTTCTGTTAGCAAGCTGGATGATGTAGTGTAAAAACAGTGTTCGAGAAGGATACCTGCAAGATGGTTTGGGGGGCACTAGTATTGATCTAGGGAGTTCAGATTGGAACTCTGTACAAGCTGCAAGGTAGCACTGCTATTGATGGGTGCAATAGTTCTGTGGTTCCTGAAAGTGGAGCAGAAAATCTAGTGGTCTTTGGAGAGAAGACCATGTTGTGGCATCAAAGGCTTCGACATATTAGAGAAAAGGGCCTTTGGATATTTCGTGGTAAAGGTATGGTAGAGGGTATGAGTAATAGCTCTCTGAATTTTGATTTCTGTGAAAATTGTGTATATCGGAAGCAGAATCGGGTGAGTTTCCCCTCTGGTAGTAAGAGGGCAAAACAAATATTAGAACTTGTGCACAGTGATGTGTTTGGACCTGTGAAGGTTCCATCTCTGGGTAAGTTTGTGTACTATGTATCATTTATAGATGACTTCTCAAGGAATACATGAATATCTTTCCTTAAGAAGAAATCTAAAGTATTTGACAGGTCTAAATAATTTAAGGCTCTGGTGGGAAACTAGAAATAGAAGAACTTAAAGGTGCTGAGGATAGATAATGGTGGAGAATTTTGCAGTAAGGAATTTGAAGAATTCTGTAAGAAGTGTTGTATAGCACAGAATAAGACTACTCCATATACACCTCAGCAAAATGGAGTTGCAAAAAGAATGAATAAGACGTTGATGGAAAGGGAAAGAAGCATGCTCAGTGGTGCTGGGTTAGGACAAGAATTATGGGTGGAGGCGGTGGTGTTATAGACATTTTTGTGCCTAACAGCATGGAGCATGAAATGTCAATAATCTGAGGGATCCAAAGTCCCTAAACATGTTGTTCTTACCCTTAGAGGAACAAGGTTAGCAAACCACAGCACTGAAAATCAGTTCTCCACCTGAAAACACTCAAAAAAAGGCTATTTCTGGATCATGTCAGCTGCTCCACTGAGCATCTGCGCTGAATGTCAACTGCTCCACTCTGTACCTACGCTGAATGTCAAATCTAATGAAGGCTACCTGCACTGGGCGAGATTGGCCAAGTGGCACAGTCATTCTGCAAGGTGTCAACTGCCCAGGAAGCTTCCAAACTGACACTTGGGTCAAGGAATTCGCCTTGTGATGAGTAAGAGGGTCTTGGTCTCCAAGTGGAATCAAGAATCTCCAAGTGGACTCAAGAACTGAAGATTAACTAAAGTGGGAGAAGACAGTAGTCAACTTCATGCCAGTCTCAAGATGACTCATCCTTTCTCCAAAACCCTATATATAGATCTCTCTCATGAGGTCTAGGGAGGCTGGAATTTTGTGCAAGTAAGGAAGTGTTGTTGGTTTGAGTATAGAGCTATTGGGTGATTTGCTTGAAGGAGGTGAAGAGGAGATTTCTTTCTGCTGGGAGGTGTTGCTGGATTGGGCCTATTATGGTTGTAACCCTCTCAGAACTTTACTTCTATTAATAAAGTATTTGAGGTTCATCTATATGCATGTGTCTTGATGATGAATTGATGCTTGTATATTTGATTTATGCTAATCCCTGAATCGATTATGGATGTATGCTTCTTGTAGTTTCCTTTTCTTGTGCTTTTACAGGATCTTTGTGTAGCTGGGCCGGTGAAAGAGCAAGGAGCTAGGAGCAAGCATCAAGGAGTGAGGACTGGATCGACTATTAGCGCAAGATAACGGTTAGTAGATCATCCTTCTCTTCTCTCTCTCATCTCATAAAGAAGTAATCTTGAATAGCTTTGCATTCAGTTGTTGCTGAGGTACTATCACCCTTAGAGTGGGATAGGGTCATTCCGTATTGGATACTTTTCCAAACAACAAATTGGCGACTCCGCTGGGGAACGTATCTTATTGGTTGTTTGTGTTTTTGCTATTCATTTCATAAACAAAGGGAGTACCGAATCGAACTGTATTTGGATCTATCAAATACAAAGTAGAGGGAAGCTACTCTAGCTCAGTTTCTGGGCAAGTTTATGATTTGAAGAGCTGATCCAAAAGGACTCTAATAAGCTCTTAGTGATAGCTTTTCATCCTCCTTTCCATCCCTTAGTGTGTCCTTGATTGATAGCTTCTGATTTGAGCAAAAACTGTGAATTTTTGAGCAATCTGTGACCCGGAAACCAAGAGAGACGAAAGTCTCGTTCTTCAGTGCAGGCTGTACAAAGGCTGTCTGTATTTCAGCGCAGTTCCCGAAGGGGCTACCTGTGCTGAAGGTCAAACAGGCAGTGTTCCACCTGCGCTGGACCAGTCTTGGCTTGAGCTACTGGGGTTTCCTGCTGTGTCTTGCACTGTTTTCACTCTTGTTTTGCTGTTTGTTACCAGTCAATGTGCCTATCTGAAACCAACTTCCTTTGTCACTATTCCGCCTCAGTTGTATAAAGAAACTGTGTTTGTTCTTTTGTATTTCTTGTGTCATTTACAGTTTCCCATAACGAAAGTGAACCAGTCTTGCTGTGGCCTCTTAGATCTAGACCTGTGATTAAGTGTCGTTTTGATCTTAAGAGTTAGTTTGTTTGCTGTTCATAGCTGATTGAGCTTGTCGCTTTCGTCATATGGTTTGAATTTATATATTTCTAGTGTCGAAACAAGTAAATCTTAAGGTGTCTTTTGATTTTGGACAAGCTTGTTTGCTTTCGCTTGAAATTGAATTCAAAGTTATACAACAGCTTTCTTTTTGTATTTCATCAACATTAAGAAAGAGAAAAGAAATACTTGCATTGTGCATGTGCATTATGACAGTTTGCATGTTGATTTAGGAAAATGCATTAGTGTGTGCTCTATGATCTGTGTGAAAAGGTGTTATCTTCCTTCTCCCTCAGTAGTTAAGGTTTTCAAAGTTGAAAGATTGAAAAGCTTGCTTATCATCTTAGACTGCATTCAGGAGTGTTACTATACATCTCGTGGTGATCCATAAAGGAAAACTGCTAAACAAGATCAACCTTAAAATAAATTGAATTTACATAACAATGCATTGAAACATAATGCAAACACATAGAGGTCTAAGCTAGAGACGTGTTCCGACGTCGTTAAACGTGATATCTTAGCGTTGAGTGGTTGGGTGATTCCTCCACGGTGAAGCGATAAGTATCAATACGGACTTGTGCTCCCACGTACCATCGCGTATATATTGGGAGACCCCTATAGGATCAAAGCCTTTATCCATAGGAAACCGTGTCGGCCGCCCTACTGATCACAATGCAGTGAACACAGCATTCACGAAGATCGACCACTCGTACCGTAAAACATATTCTGTGGTTTTGCGAAAGGTTTGGCACACCCTCTGCCTAGAACTCCAGAGCGATTTCTTTTGGCCTTTTTCAAACTCTAAAACTGAAAAAGTCCATCCGAGGAATTGTCACTTCGGGCTCGTTAAAACATCGAAGGAGACTAGAGTCATCTTTAGCTTTTTCTCGACTCTTCAAAAGTGAAAAAGCAAGTTGTGTCTAAGCGTCGTTAGAAAATTTATTTTAAACGGAACATAATCACCTCCTATTCCCGCGTTGATCTTTAAGTTGAGAACATGGAACGCCCCAACCAAGGAACCCCACATGATGGAAATCCTAGTCCTTTCTCCTCTTTGGGAGAAGTTGGTGCGCCCCACATGGCCACATTGTCGCTTCTAGGACTGACAATTGGCCTACCTATTTGGCTATTCTCAACTAGTGTAGTTCAGAACACCATGGTTCCTGAGTAGTCGAGTCAACAGTTAGATGAGTCTAGAGCCTCCCACCAGCCTTCTACTTCCTCTAACCCTTCCTCCAATCCTTCATCTTCAAAAGGTAGAGCCGGCAAAAGCCAAGCTCCCATGGAGAAGAAGGAAAAGAAGAAGAAAGAGAAGAAGAAGAAGGAGCCTAAGGCGACTGGGGGCAAGCAAAAGACATCTAACAAAAACCCACACACAGCACAGACCGGGCCTAAATCGCCATGTGTCATATGTAGAGGAGACCATTTCCATAGAGATTGTCCCTGTATTCCCCGGATACTAAGGGACTTGTCCCCTCGATTGCACAATTCGGGAGCTTCAACCTCTGATAGCCAGGTTGAGTGCTTACCGTCAACCAGCGAAAGTGAAGGATCAAGACAAAAGGGGGGAGAAAAACCCCCCTGTAGACTATGTGAAGGCGATCACGCCATCCATCGTTGTCCCTTCTTAGACGAAGCGAAGAGAGTTTTGGAAGATCGTCTGGTTTCACCGTTGAGACTTCCTCCTGGATACAAAAAACTCGTGCCAAGTCCTTCATTAGTTGAAAACACAGCTGGCCCGCTCAAGTGGTCAGCTGAGGCATCAGTCATTGAAAATGAACCTACTAAATCCAGACCAGACAAAAGTCTAAAGGTCGATACGGCAGTTGACCCGGTTCTTCCTTCAGAGGTTTCATCCTCAAATGACACCGTCACTGAAGATTCATCTTCAAACGACACCCTCACGGAAGAGAATAAGGATGACACCATCCAGATTCTTTTCGTCAACACAGATTCTGATGAGCATCAGGGCAATGTGCCCATTCCTTTATCGCAGGAAGGAACATCGTCAGGATCGTATCCGGCCGTGTATTCGGTCCCACCACCGAGCAACCTGGTTGTGTCCTTTGATTGGAACCAACTGGGCAGACCCCGGTTACCAGCCAGTATACCATTCAGAATCATAGTCCAAATTTATAGAATGGTGATGGCTGGAACTATCATTGATGAAGGGGCATCTGTGAGTATCCTTTCCTCTGTTGCTTGGAAAGCACTGGGTTCCCCGACGCTTTTGCCTGAGATAAGAAATCTCTCGGGCTTTGATAAAGGAACCAGTCGACCGTTAGGGATCCTCCCCAATGTGCCTGTTACATTGAAAGGGAAGACCGTTCAAATGAACGTGATGGTTGTTCAAGGACCCTTGGATTATAACCTACTCCTTGGACGTGACTATATATATTGCATGGGAGCTATAGTCTCGTCACTCTTTAGAGTAATGTGTTTTCCACACGAAGGAAGGGTGGTCAAGCTCGTAGACCAACTTTCATTTCCGGGATCACACATCGCAAATAGTCAAATACCAACCCTTAATGGTCTATTCACTCAAGAAATGTCTCCACCCCCAGTCCTCCTTCCCGATGAATGCGAGTGATTCGGAAAGATGGGACTGGAACCCAGGGGGCATGCATCCTGGTCTGCTTCGGGCAGAGGAAACCCTGGGTATAGGGTAGAATTTCCGCGAAAGAATATGACTAGTCCATACCCCGTCCGTATGTGGAAGAGGGGTTGTTCTGGGATAGGATTCTTTTGTTAAAGTTATGTGTTTGATGATTTCTAGTCATTCACCTTTATCTAAATAGGTAGGCAATACCAAAGAAAGAGATTCCTTTGCGGCAGAAAATTGTAACCATCTTTGGGTAAAAAGGCAAGCCTCACCCATTAAAACAAATGTTTTGAAGGATAAGTAGGGGCAGCCTCCAAAGAAAGAGATTCCTTTGCTGCAACAAATTGTAACCATCTTTGAGTAACCTAATGATAGACATCGCCGAAGAAAGAGTTTCATTTGCGGCAGCAAATAAAACCATTTTTTGGATAACCTGAAAGAGGCAAGCCTCACCCTTTAAAACAAATGTTTTATCGGATAAGTAGGGGCAGCCTTGAAATTGTATTTTATACCTGGGGGCATGCAGACCTTTTGGAGTGCAAGCTAGGGGCGGTTATTTATCTGTTTTTGGGATTAGCCGTTTCCGAACTTGCATGAAGAAAGGATGAGAAGGAGCATAGCTTTGGTAAGGCGCAAGCTCTATAAAAAATGGGATCTTTGAGGAGACATTCTTACCTTATGACTCGTATATCGAGCAGTTTTAGCATGAAGTTAATGCTTGTTAAAAAATAAACGCAAGTTGGAGCAGTTTTACCGTGGAATTTATGCTCATTAAAAAATAGAAAAGCGTGAGCAAGGGTTCCACCAGAGTTCAAGCTCATTAAAAAATGAACCTATCCCGGTAAATAACCATTGTGATCGTAAATTTATTAGCCATAAAAGCCTTGGTCGTGTTTGCACCGGCCACCTCCATTCCATTTGGCCGATCGTTCACCCCCATATGATTGTTTACCCATTTTGAGGAACAGCTGCGAAGAGTGATTTCACTTAGCCATCCTTGTGACACTACTGTGATTGGAAAATTCCAACCTGTACCTGGAATCTGCTGCTATCCCTGTTTATCACTCGTTCCTCAAAAGACGAGTCTTCTTTGAGCTCTTTTCAATTGACTCGTAAAATATGAAAAGTTTGCCGAGTTTTGGCCTTCCAGCTCGTTAAAAGGATCGGAAGAGCTATCCCTCCTCTAGATTTTAATCTTTTTGGACGTGAGGGATTATTGCACAAAAAGGTCGAGCGCTTGTTTTATTCGGCTCGTTAAAGTTATCGAAAATTCATCCCTTTTGTATTGTTTTATACTTTTTCGGACTTAAGGGATTAGATGACGAAAAAGGAATTTTGGAGTTAACTTTTTGTACCTTTTCAGACTCTCTAAAAATGAAAATGACTGAGTTGTCTTTGTCGCTAGACTCGTTAAAATGATTGAATAGTGACAAACTTGTCTTTAGACGAGAACGAGTTTCCCTATTGCTAGGCTCGTTAAAACATAGCAATGGGCTTGCCCGAAGGGCAGGTTATAGAACAAGCATATGTTATCCTCCTCAAGCTTGACAAAAATAAAGAGGTACTGGTCAGAAATGACTGGGGAAAAATTGGGAGAACCTCAAAGCTTTAATGGTAGCAAGTCGCTCTTGAACATGACACTTTGTCCTCCGTATCATGTCGGGTTGGGTTGTTTCATTCACCGGTCTCATCACCATGGTCTTCGCCAAACCATCCGTATTTGGGGTAATGCTACCGATCCATCACATCAGTGTCGTTATATGTTCAAGAGATGTGTTCAGAAAGAGTCAACCATGTCCCATCCACTGCCATACATTATCATTCATCCACCCATGATCGCCACCCTGAATCATATCTCACAGATTGTTTTCACCTCCACTAAAATCATTAGCTCCGTTCCGTGTCACTGATGTGGGATTCATTAAGGCCCTCCTTTGACAGATCGCTTCTTGTCGACTTCAGCTCATTATCCAAGAAGTTGATCTAGGAATAACCCCCCCAGTAGTTTGAAGCTTGCATGCCTCAATGGCAAGTTTCTCACTTCCGGTGATAGGTATACATCAATGACCTTTGACCAGAAGATTTTGCGTGGTGTTCGACGCCAAGTCCTTTATTCACACCACGTGAATTGTACTGCAGTACCTTGAGGGTCATTGTCATTATTGGTGATTCCTCTCGCGCTTGTTAACGGTTTACATTATTGACCGGTAATCAAGCGATGTCTTTCCATGTTCGACTTCAGCGCAATTCTAACATGGATCGACTTGTACTTAGAGTGAAGATCGAACGAGATTGAAGACCCCGGATCCAGTTTCATCCATCCAGGCTGCGATATATATTCAGGAAATATAAAGACATTTGATATGTACATTATTGTAGCAGATGATCATCCTACTCAAAGGATGATAATTTCAGCAGAGAATTATCAGTCTATCATCAGACGGTCGTCTGTTATATGTACCAAAATGAATTTATAAAGCTGAGCATGGGAATGCCCACCTCAGCTAGATCATGAAAGCAGAATGAAAAATAATCTGTTGTATTGTATTTTATTGCAGGGCACCTCTCAGCGATTGAATGAACTTCAGATCCTCCTGATAAAGCATTTCACCCGATAAACGACCTCATACTTTAGGGGGCAACTGTTATAGACATTTTTGTGCCTAACAACATGGAGCATGAAATGTCAATAATCTGAGGGATCCAAAGTCCCTAAGCATGTTGTTCTTACCCTTAGAGGAACAATGTCAGCAAACCAAAGCACTGAAAATCAGTTCTCCACCTGAAAACACTCAAAAACAGGCTATTTCTGGATCATGTCAGCTGCTCCACTGAGCATCTGCGCTGAATGTCAACTGATCCACTCTGTACCTGCGCTGAATGTCAAATCTAATGAAGGATACCTACGCTGGGCGAGATTGGCCAAGTGGCACAGTCATTCTGCAAGGTGTCAACTGCCCAGGAAGCTTCCAAACTGACACTTGGGTCAAGGAATTCGCCTTGTGATGAGTAAGAGGGTCTTGGTCTCCAAGTGGAAGCAAGAATCTCCAAGTGGACTCAAGAACTGAAGATTAACTAAAGTGGGAGAGGACACTAGTCAGCTTCATGCCAGTCTCAAGATGACTCATCCTTTCTCCAAAAGCCTATATATAGATCTCTCTCATGAGGTCTAGGGAGGCTGGAATTTTGTGCAAGTAAGGAAGTGCTGTTGGTTTGAGTATAAAGCTATTGGGTGATTTTCTTGAAGGAGGTGAAGAGGAGATTTATTTCTGCTGGGAGGTGTTGCTGGATTGGGCCTATTATGGTTGTAACCCTCTCAGAACTTTACTTCTTCTATTAATAAAGTATTTGAGGTTCTTCTATATGCATGTGTCTTGATGATGAATTGATGCTTGTATATTTGATTTATGCTAATCCCTGAATCGATTATGGATGTATGCTTCTTGTAGTTTCCTTTTCTTGTGCTTTTACAGGATCTTTGTGTAGCTGGGCCGGTGAAAGAGCAAGGAGCTAGGAGCAAGCAGCAAGGAGTGAGGATTGGATCGACTATTAGCGCAAGATAACGGTTAGTAGATCATCCTTCTCTTCTCTCTCTCATCTCATAAAGAAGTAATCTTGAATAGCTTTGCATTCAGTTGTTGCTGAGGTACTATCACCCTTAGAGTGGGATAGGGTCATTCCGTATTGGATACTTTTCCCAACAACAGGTGGATACTGCATGTTACCTGGTCAATAGGCCACCTTCATCAACATTAAAGGATAAGACTCCACAAGAGGTATGGACTGGTAAGAAACCCTCTCTTTCACACTCAGGGTATTTGGATGTGATTCATATGTATATGTTCCAAAGGAGAAATGAACCAAGTTGGATAGTAAATCTAAAAACTGCATCTTTATTTGGGTATAAGGATGGTTTAAAGGGTTATAAGCTTTGGAACCCAATCACACGGAAGGTTGTTTACAGCCGAGATGTGGTGTTCAGAGAGGTGAAAGATGTTATTAAACATGAAGTCTAATGAAAGGAACCTAAGAAGATAGAGTTTGAGCTAAAGGAGGAAGAATCAGACTCTACAATAGAGGAGGAATCAAAACATGAAGAGCCGCAAACTCCGACTGTGAGAAGATCAGTTTGAGAAAGAAGGCAACCTGAAAGGTATAGTCCATCTGCTTTTTGTTCAAATTTTTCTTTATCTATTACTGGCGATGATCCCAGAACTGTGAAGGAAGTAGTAGATTGATAGGATGGAAAACTCTAGAAAGATGTCATTGGAAAAATGAGGCTTGGGATCTAGTGGAGTTGCCGGCTGGAAGGAAACCCATTGGCAACAAATGGGTGTTCAAAAAGAAGACAAATGCAGGAGGAAAAGTGGAGAAATAGAAAGCTTGGTTGATAGAAAAAGGTTATTCCCAAGTGCCAGGAATTGATTTTTGTGATATTTCTTCTCCTGTTGCCAAGTTAGCTTCTATTATATTACTTTTATCTATTGCTGCTACTTTTGATTTTGAGGTAGAACAAATGGATGTGAAGAAAACATTTCTTCACGGGGATCTGGAAGAGGAAATCTACATGAAGCAACCTGAAGGCTTTGCAACAAAGGGTAAGAAAGAATTGGTATGCAAGTTAAAGAACTCTCTGTATGGTTTAAAACAGTTAACAAGGATGTGGTATCAGAAATTTGATACATTTATACGGGGACTTGGCTTCACCAGAAGCACAGAAGATCATTGTGTATACTTTAAATTAATTGGTGACCGTGTTATTTATCTGGTCTTGTATGTGGATGATATGTTGCTGGTTGGAAATGACAAAGAAATTATCCAGGATTTGAAGACCCAATTTTCCTCCAAATTCCACATGAAAGATCTTGGTGCTGCAAACTATATTTTGGGCATGGAAATTAAAAGAGATCAGGAAAAGAGGAAGCTCTAGTTAAACCAGAGGAAGTATGTCGAGACAATACTACAGAGGTTTAATATGTAGGATAGTAAACCGGTGAAGGTTCCTATTCCTGTAGGTGTGAGGTTATCTACTGAACAATGTCCCAAGACACAAGAAGAGGAAGAAGACATGTCCCATGTTCCATATGCAAGTGTAGTTGATAGCCTGACGTACACAATGGTCTATACTAGACCAGACATTGCACATGCAATGGGAGTATTGAGCAGGTTTATGTCAAAACCGGGAAAGGAGCATTGGACAGTAGTGAAGCGGGTTTTCAGGTATTTCCGTGGCACTAGTGATTATGGTCGGTGCTACCAAGGAAGACCAGGATTGGATAGTTTGTTGGATATTCATGGCTTTGTTGATGCAGACTGGGCTAGAGATCTGGATTAGAGAAGATCTACAAGTGGGTATGTGTTTAACCTATTTGTAGGTGCACTCAGTTGGATGAGTAAGAAACATTCTGTAGTGGCACTATCAACTACAAAGGTAGAATACATGGCAGCCTCTCATGCAAGAAAGGAAGTTGTTTGGTTGCAAAGATTGTGTTCAAGTACGTGGTTATTACATGAAGCTATAAGGATATACTGTGACAACCAAAGTGAAATTTTATTGGCAAAGAACCCTGCATATCATTCAAAGATAAAGCACATTGATGTTCAGTATCACTTTTTGAGGGATATGATAGAAGACAAAAAGGTGTTGCTGGTAAAGGTGGACACTTTGAATAATACTGCATATGCATTGACAAAATCTGTGAGCTTTGATAAGTTCTCTTGGTGTAGAGAGACAATGGGCATTTCAGGGCTGGGAAAATGACTAAGCTCTCTTGTGGCCCCCTGTGGAAAGAAAACAACAAGTGGGAAAATGTTGGGTTGTGTTATATTCTTTCCACATAGTTAACGGGGGGTTTAAAAGGGCACCCATAACCCCACTTTATGGGGTCCAGGGCAGCGCCCTGAAAATTTTTGGTTTTGGACCCTATGTTAGGTTGGGCAGACACACCTATGGTTTTGTGCATGATTTTCACACATGCTTTTGGACACGATGGTTTCCGGTCCATGGTATTGGATGCAATGGTTTTCGGTCCATGGTATTGGATGCAATGGTTTTCAGTCCATGGTATTGGATGCAATGGTTTTCGGTCCATGGTATTGGATGCTTCGACATGTATAAATATGTATTGTAACATTAAAAGGAACATAATGAAAAATCATGCTGGTAGACCCGATTTTGTGATCCAGGGGAAAATCTCTGTGTATATGTGTTTTATGTGTTATGATCTCGCATTGTTTATTTTATATGTTTTAAAATTCGTATGCAGGTAATTTTTGTACGGGTTTAAAACCTACACAAATAGTCTAAGTGTGAAAGGGTGACTGCCTTCTTTAGGAAGAAGAGTTCAAAATTGTAGATGATGTGAGGTCATGGTTTCGATTCTCATCGAAAGAACTTCGAGATCACCATTATGGAGTGAAAAAGGGAATGGAGAATATGTGCTTCTTTCTTAAGCGATAGTGAAGATAATATATTTTTCAATCTCGTTATGAAGTAGGTTCATCGGTATAAGAACAATTTGGTGGATGGTGAGGAACAACATACTTATGCTTTCAAGGTACTATGTCAAGCTGGTCCAGTTGCAAATTGAAGGACATTTTTGCAAGAACATTTTATTTTTTACTACAGGAAGCATTGAAATTAATCCTGTAATTAATGATTGGATAAGGTTAGTGGAGGAAAATAAAATTAGCCTTGAGGACATGGCCTGTTGGTAGGAAGTAATATATAAAAAAATAAAATAAAAAAACACAACAAACTTTAAAGGAAGATCGAAACGATTAGGGAAGAGAACAAATGAGGAGGTATTTGACAATCCAGGGTTGTCATCAAAATCTAAGGAAAAAGAGTAGAAATGTGAAGAGGCGTTAAATGTGACAAAGAATGTTTTAACTAGTTATGAGGTCTTGCTCCAAAAAAGAGTTGCGAGTGATAATGAGCTAATAAGTTTCACTTTCCTGGTAGCTACATGTCTAAGAATGGATTTCCCCCTACTAAAAAAAAGCATCATAGCCATGATCCTCCAACACAACTATAGAGAGCAGGTTCCTCTTCATCCCAAGTACATACATGACATCTTTTAGATGAAGATGAGGGTCTTACTCCCTCTTAAAGGTTACGATAACAATTTCTTTGGTATTGTACCACCCATCATCCCCAATTTCTATGTGCATCTGGAGATCCTTCTCCTCTAGGGTACTTAAGAATTCTTTACATCATGTCATATGGAATGAGGCATTTGAATATAGATGCCATGCACTCACCATTATAATGGTTTCCATACATGCAATCAGGGTGAGGCCTAATTCGAATTATGAGGCAAGTGCTTCAACTCTTGCTCCTCTTGAAGGGTTCTTCTTATACTTCTTATGTGAACACTTTCTTGCATAGTTCCCAAATTCATGGTAGCGAAAACATTTTGTCTTGCTCACGTCCTTCTTCTTGCCATTGTTTTGACTAGTCTCTAATTTTATTTAGGCATTCTTTCCCTTTCCCTTTCCCTTTCCCTTATTTCCATTTCCAACCAAGGCAAAATTATCTTCGCCCTCAGATTTGGATGTTTATTCCATCTCTAGTATTTTGTTGAATTTCTTCCTACACCAAATCAGATCGAAGTCTCTCCTAATTTGGTAAATTTTCCCTTCCATTTACAAAGTTCCAATAGCTATGTCCGTATTTTAGAATCCCTAGGAGGGCTAGGATGACTAGTTCTCTAGGGGGAATATTTTCTCCAACTCCTCCAAGCTCATGTCAACACAAAATGAACCTGGAGATTAATGTGAAATGATTTCTCTTTTCTACAATTAGATGTTTCTAAGCCTGTCCCTCAATGCTAATCCTATTGGTATGTTAGGATTCAATGTAACTTTTCCTTCACCTTATTTAGAGAAAGAAATATAGTTTAGAAATATTGTTTAGAGAAATCTAGTTTAGATAAATTTAGTTTAGAAAGAAATCTAGTTTAGAGAAAGAAATATACTTTCACCATGGAAAGGGGACAAACAAGAAGTTAATTGTTTTTGCAAGGAAATTCCAAATACTTTATCACATTAGTTTATTAGTTGTCATTTATTAATATGAGCATTCAATTGAGGAATGGAAATGGCATCAAAATGGGAGACCATGAAATTAACAAACCTCGGAATTGGTGTGAGATATCTACCTTATAACCTCATTTTCTTAGGAGTGTCTCATATGATATGGACATGGAAAGAGCCTTTCTATGATATATTACATGAACTATAGATGACAAAAGAGGCAATGTAGAACTTGGTTGAGTTTGGGATCAAGAATCTCACAACAATTTTGGCCATAATTATACATATGGAATGTTGTGAAGATGGCCTAGTTAAAGGGTAATAGTCATAGGTTGATTGAGCATGAACTAAGATATGATGAGAGCCATGATAAAGTTAAGGTGCATGATGGAAAGGTAAATGGAAAAAGTAGGAGCAAATTCAAAATTTTGCTTGGAACAATATAATGGTGGAGGAAGAATAAATCTTCTTGTCAAAAGAGGGAGAGAAGACAAAAGCGTTTCTTATAGTAGGAAGGATAAAGGTGAAATAAGGGGGCCGGGGGATCAATTTCTAGTGGAATTACAAAATATGTATACACATAAGTGGGAGTAGTAAATGGAATTATCCTAACCTACTTAGGCAACATGACTCTTATGTTTTCTTCGAGATTTGGGGTGACCTAGAAGCTTAGGAGTTTGAATGATTAATCCAATGGTTGAAACCATAAAGATATCAACATTTCTACATTTTCTATAGAAATAGAGTAGATATGATCAACTAATAATAAAATTATTAGGAAAGTATGGGAGTTGTTGTTATGTTTGAGAACAAACTAAGAATATAGGAAGGTTGACAAGTGAGGGAGAAAGTTTAAACATTAATTAGTTTGGATATGTTTGATGTGAACTAAAAGGTGTGATTAAGGAGTGTTAGTTGATTATTAAAGCATGGAACCTAGTTTGAATGGGGCTAATTTAAGTAAACCAACTGAAGAAACTAAGAAAAATAGAGAATAAGGAAAAAATTTGGGTTTAGTACTAAGAAGAGATGACTTAGATGAGGAAGGCTAGAAAGCAAGGGAAAATGAGAAGAGTTAAAAAACATGACTTATATGAGAAGAGTAAAAAATAAGAGAGGAAATAAAGAGAACTACAACTAAAGAAGAGTAAAATGTTAATTGAAATTAATAAATTGAGATTTATGCTTTTCAATGTGATCTCTAAAAATAGTATGCATATCCGAAAAGGAATTAATAAGTTAGTAGGAATCAAGTAGATAAGTGTGACTGTAGTGTACCCCCTAGGGGGTGGTAATATGGGATACCTAGGGATGTATCTAAGGGGAATACTAGTAGATTTTTAACTATTACTATATAATGAAGACCATCATTAATAGAGAGGTACGCTTGGGTATCTCTCTATGTACCCCATATTACCACCCTATGCATAAGCCAATGATAAGGAAGACATGTAAGTTATTCTAAATTTTTCTTATTCTACCTTTAAAAGAAGAATGTTTCCACTTTCTCCACATAATATAATAATATTGCACTAAAGAGATTAGATATAACTAAGGAACCAAAGAAACATAAATATCCATACAATGCATAAATAAAAATAATGTCTTACAATACCTTTATTAAAAAGGAGAGATATACTACTTTATAATCACTGGTCTTGTTAAAATGTTTTATAAAGTTGTTATTTGTTTTTTGTCAATCAATTTTTGTTCCTTTAATTCAAAAATTCACTACCTAGCATACTTTGTCACTCCCTCCTTAGCACACCTAGAACCCACTAACAATCCCTATCACACACTCTTATTCATTCATTTCAATGCATTTGAAACTAGTGCACCCTTTCTTTTCTTTGGCACTTTATAACTCTCCTCGACATGCATTGGGACACCCTAGCACCTAGCACATCTTGACATGTTTCCCTAGCCTCTAGAATGCCATAACACTACCTAGCATACCTTTTCACTCCCTCCTTAGCACACCTGGATCTCACGGACACTTTATGTCACAAGTTCTTAATCATTCATTTTCATGCATTATATTCATCTAGTGCTCCCTTGTGTTTCCATAGAGCTTCCTAGCATGTGTTATGTTAATTTTGCTAAGGCCATATAAAAATGTTGCGGTTGCAACAACATAACAATTTCTTGGCTTGAATTGGTAAACTAGGGTCCACTTAAGTGTCCAACAAACATTGTACTAGTCTAGCATTGACATTATGAATTATTGAAGCAAGGAAAGTCTCACTTGAGGAGTGCTATCAAGGCATTGGATAGGTGGGGAGCTCTACATAGTGAAGTTATCATATTGTGATGTAGTGCTTTCAAGTAACATTCATTTAACACTATTCAATCCAACAAAAATAACCTTCCTTTATGTTATGGCATTAAATTAGATTGCTGTAATTGATATTAATAATGGAGAGAAATTCAGACATTAATCTAAATATAAAACATAATAATAACCTAACATACATCATGTATAAAAAAAAATTAAAATGAAGTATATTTAAATTGTTCTAAAAAACGACCAACATATAGGACCAACATATACGCTATGCTCCTTGGATCATATATTCAACCAAACATTTCCCCAATGTTTCACTATTCAACCATCTAACTCTTTATCTTAACCCGTGTTTAGTCAATTTAGTGTGTCCTAAATTGCTACATTAATTATCAATCTGGGTGTCATAAACTGATGAAGTGTGGCGCACTGTATGTGAAATACAACCTTCTTCTTACTTTATTGTTTTCAGTTTTTATCTTGGTTTTTGGGTTTTTGTTCTTGTCGCTCTCCTAAAGTGTCTAATGCAAATGAAAATCCTATTCTAAGGTCTTAAGAATACTTTTAAAGGTCAAGTATGGATGTAGATTTTAGGACAAGGTTTGTGCCTCTCATGGTAATTTCCAAACATAACACTTCAAAGATCTCAAAACATGCTATTGATAAAATCAGAACTTAAACAAAAGTGTAAATGTGTAGCTACTTAAATCAAGAAAGATGAAGTACTAAATATGAGGTTACTGTCTTTGCTGTCCATGTAATTACATAAATAAAATCTAAATTAATGCACTCAAAACTAAAAATAAAGAAGCTAGAAACTAGTCACTGATTTCATCCATAATTATGATATTTCGTCAATTAACTTCTAAAATGAGGTTAAGCTAAAGACACCAGAAATAACATCCTATGGCATGAAATAATGACATTTAAACTATCTACTTGTAGAATAATGAAAGAAAAATCAATTACCTCACCTACAATCTGATAGCTCACCAATTAACTTCTAAAATGGGGTTAAGCTAAAGGCACTAGAGATAACGTCATGTAGCATAAAGAACTGATATCTAAACTGCCTACTTGCAACTAATGAAAGAAAAATCAAATTACTTCACTTATAATCCGATAACTCACCAATTAACTTCTAAAACGTGGTTAAGCTAAAGGCATCGGAGATAACGTCAAATAACATGAATAACTTGATATCTAAACTATCTACTTGCAACCTGATGAAACCAAAATCAAATTACTTCACCTACAATCCAATAGCTCGCCAATTAACTTCTAAAACAGGGTTAAGCTAAAGGCACCGGAGATAACATCAAGTGGCATGAAGAAATTGATATCTATACTAGCTAAAAAGCAGTAAACAAATCTCATTGAAATCAAAGCATGAAAACTGGAATTAAAGGCTAAAGTACAGTAGAGGAAGAAAATCTCAGATCACCACTTGATGAAAAAACTATATTAAAAGGCTCGAGCACAACCTATCCTGAAATCACTGATCAATATTAGTGAAAATAATAACAATGTTGCAAAATCATATACTGGAATAAAAATTATTAATACCATAAACGAATTATGAGAAATGTATAGCGGAAATAAGAGAAAAAAAGCGTGGAAACTATACAAAAATGAAAAACAAAACCTCAGCGAGCAGGGGCCCTCTACACAACCTTTGGTTAATACGTTGTCACCTCAAAAGCACGCTTTAAACAGTCATAAGAAAACAAAGTTTTTGTATTGCAAAATAGAGAATATGTCTTCTCGTTACAACAGAAAGACTAACTCTAAACCAATAGCATCAACGCTAACATCCAGACTAACTACTTGCGTTTGGCAATGCTTTATTTATAGAGGAAAATAGATAACTATCATTTGGAGAAAAATCTTTAGCAGAGGACACGTAAACAGGATAGAACCCGTAAGTTCAGCCTCTTGGTTGCCATAAATATTAAATCTACAAAAGGTGGGTGTTAGATTGCATCATGGAAATGGTCTGCAGCTGGCAAAAGTGGATCCATGAACTCAGGAACGGTCTTAGACTTTTTCACGTGTTGGAATAGAGACCTGATGGATGCAGGACTCTTTTTTGATCGTCCTTTGACCGATGCCTTTCTTCCCGAATTTGGCTAAACAGATAGGACCTCGTCCATGTGTAGAACATTTCTGAGATGCCCACATGCCTCGTTTCTCCTACCGACACCTATAACCTATAGAAGAATGAAAACAACTATGGAATTGCAAGTCAGCTACAGAAAGTGGCTATATTCCATAGCTAATGAACACAATCTAAATCAAATAGCACACACAAGGATATAGCTTGAAAACCACTTAAATGCACTCCTAGAATCAATATGCAACAATCTTTGATAGCTTAAGAGGAACTAATGTGGGAAAATGGAAGAGAAAAGGTTTAGATAAGTATGTAGAAGAGAGGTAATTTTGGGGCTCGACATACCCCCATTGTGAATATGTTGCATGTCCTCATGCAACCAAAACTGTGACTATCCTTCCTTCAATTCATCTGCTCTGAGACCTCTGCTAATACATCTAACCTTTTCTTCTTCTTCCTTGGTGTCACTGTCATCTTGGGCTTCATCATAAGGCACCTATTTTTGAGATTGATAAGGGATCTGCTCAACTACATGTTCTTCTTCTTCAGTTTCCTATTTTTCTTGTGCCACAATCCTGGATGCAACATGGTGTTGTCATGGATAATTTTGTCCAACTTGTTCTGCTCTTTCAATGTCTCATTTTCCTTTTTGATATGTCTATTATGGACTTCTAGTTCAAAGACTTCTTATTTTAATGATTGGATCAAAATTTCCTGAGTTGTATCAGGCTTATTAGATGAAGTGCCCTATTCTGTTGTAGTCTTTTCCAATGATTCAATAAAATCATACCTCTGTTGCTGAGTTTGATCAATTTTTGTTGTGGTATCTCTTGGACTGATTTCAAAATCTGGTTGAGAAAAAGGAGAATGATGTGGACTACGGTCAGGAAAAGTGATTTCTGGTGACTGTTCTGGAGTTTCCCCTCCTAGATCTATGAAGTGGGCTCCTTTGATTTTCACTTTCTTCAATTTGGCTTTATGTCTTGAGCTCCTTCTTAAATTCTGTGAGATGGTATCTCCCTTTTCTAAACTCTGTTTTTCTTTTCCTTTTTCCTTAGCTGACTGCTCCTTCAGATGAACTAGTCTCTCAGAAAGTACTTGTTCCTCTTCTGAAGAAGGTTCTGGGGTTTGATAAACATCTTCAACATTTCTTTTCCCTTTCTGTTTCACTTGTTTTCTAATCTCAGTCAAAGTTTCAGACAACATTTCTTCCTTACTGGTTTCTTTAGTGATACTAGTAGGAGTCTTTTGGATTTCTACATTTTTTCTTCTTCTCCTACTTTTTCTTGTTGAGCTTCCCTCAGGTGTTTCAGGTGGGTCCTGGAAGAAATTTCTAATTAAGAATTGTTCCCATGTGTCCTTTCTTTTCTTCAATTGATTTTCAACCAGAATTTTAACAAGGTCGTGATGATAAAGATGAGGCTCCACATCATCTAGATTTTTCTGTACAGTGGTGGACATCTTTTTCAAACTACTTAACAAGAAATAAGGCAGATTGATGGTTTGACTCTCCAGAAAATTCATTAATAACCTTATATGGTACATGTACATAGACCCATACCTTCCTTCACATGTAATGAATTTTTGGATTATCAACAACAGACTGGTCCATTTTTCCTTTAGGGCTGAAATAGGAATTCCACGTTTAAAAACAGATATATCCATACCTGGGTTACGCAAAATGATCCTCCAGGACTTTTCATCGAAATATTTATTTTTCAACCATCATTCTCCTTCCTATGGAAGCTTTGTTGCTGCTACAATGGATTCCTCTGTCACTGAGAATTTGATATCCCCAATATCGACTTCCACACCATTGAAGGACCCTGCAAAAGTCTTTGTGACTTCCTTATTATGACCCCTGAACTTTCAAATAAACTACAACCACCTTGCTTTTCTTAACATGCTCTTTAGCTGTGGATAGCCCTCCATAAATTAAGCTCCATCTGGCTCTGTTCTTACCAGAAGACCCATTCCTCCTCTTTGCTTCAAAAATACCTCTATAGGTGATGGTTTCACGAAGGTAGGACAATGATATGAGCGAAGAGTGGAAGAAGGGTTGCAGAGAAAACTAGTGGTTATAATGCAGGAAGAATATGGTGCATGCAATGAGAATAATTTCATGGAACAAAGGCCTGTATAAATCAAACCCTGAATTGGCAATCGTAAACTCAATGTGAGAGGATGGAGACAGCGTGAGACTGGAAGAAGTTTGAAGTAAAAGACTATGGAATGGATGTTGGCAAATTCATAAAATGACTGTGGAATGGTGCATCAGAGTGGGAGAGCCATCGTCAATTGGCTTACGTCTTCATGATTAATCGGTTCAACAGGTGTAATGCGGATGTACAATGGAGTATGAGTTAAATTCAGAAGAGGATTATGAGGTCGTTGGAATTTGATGCGGAGGTCGTGGTGGAGTTATGGATAGGCCATGGAGGAGTTAAGGCGGTTATCAAATCAACCATTACACATTATGGAGTTTGTGATTTTATGAGCTATACAGATCATGTGTTTCAAATGCTATTTGAAATTGATTTTGATCATACCTTCTAATCTTACCACTTCCGTTCACTAACTTTTGATTGGCTGCCTCTTGTAGGTGCTTTTAGGTGCTAACATCTTCAAAAGATTTTCCTCTTCCATACCCACATCTGACTTTCATCATTATTTGGCTAATTACCTGGCTGTCACTGTAGAGTAACAGAGGATTAGCCATAGAATCAGTATTCAGTTGCGGAATCAGAATTCGGCTACGGAAACTGACATAGTGAATAACACATGACTTGGTGAAAGGAATGGAGATGGATGGAAATGACAGATGACTGAATGAATGATATATGGAAAGCTGAACATGAAATAAATTTTTATTGGTGGAATGTGGTGGCGAGATGGAATGAAAATGAAATGACATGAAATGAAACAACTATGAGTGAAATGAGAAATATTTTTTTGGAAAATATAGGGCGTCAGAAGCTTATGATTTTTGCGTTGTATTTTCTGTATAAGATTGCCAATCAATGATTGGTTTTCAGGCTTATACATTTTATTTTATATATATATATATAATCATGAAAAGAACAAAGACTAGGCTAGTGGAGAAGAAGGATTCTTCTTCACCAGCCTCATTGTAGAATTTTCTTGAAAGATTTTGATAAACTCTTCCTTTGAGAGTGGCTTATGATAGATCTTCAATCTGTGACCATTCACAATGAGAGGATTTTGATACTCATCAATTGTTTTGATTCTTACTGCCCCATTGCTAAAAACGTTTTCAATCTCATATGGCCCAAGCCAATGAGTCTGAAATTTACCTTTGAAATCTTTGAAATTGGAATCAAATAGCACTGCCCAATCTCCTTCTTGAATCCTTTTCTCCTTGATGTACTTGTCATGCCATTTAGCTCATTGATGTTGAACTAGATCAGTTCTTTGAATTGCTTCTTGTTTGATCTCATCTAGCTCATTCAACTACTCCATTCTGTGCTTTTGGGCTTCTGATAGATTCATTCCAAATTGAATTTCCATCTTGAAGGTATTAATTTGGAACTCAATGGGGAGCATAATTTCCTTCCCATAAAACATTTCATAGGGAGAATGTCCTGTTGTGCTCCTCCATGTGGTTCTATAGGCCAATAAGGATTCAGGAAGCCTTTCTACCCAATCTCTTTTGTGTAGATGAACAGTCTTGGTAATGATGCCTTCAATTACTTTGTTTGTGGACTCCACTTGACAATTTTCTTGCGGATGGTAAGGAGTGGATTTTCTTTGCATGACCTTGTACTCTTCCATCAGCTTCTCAATCAGTTTGGATGTGAATTGACCTCCCTAATCTATCACAATTTCTCTTGGAACACCAAAACGAGTAAAAATATTCTCATAAAGAAAACTAACAACTGAATTTTCAGTTGCAGAAAATAATGCTTTGGCTTCTACCCATTTAGTGACATAATCAATACATACCAATATATAATTTTTCTATTTAGATGGGGGATTAATAGGTCCAATAAAGCCTAAAGCCCATTTTTCAAAGGGTTCGATGAGTGCCTGAGGTTGTAATGACATCTCATTTGACAGGGTAGGTTTCCCTACCCTTTGGTGGTTGTCACACCTTTTGAAATATTGTTTTGCATATTTGAAGAGGGACGACCAATGATATACTAAAGAAAGGATTTTATAGGTTGTCCTTTTGTCAGCAAAGTGTCCACTGCATGGTTCATCATCACATGCTTTGAGAATATTAGGCATTTCATCTTCCTTCACACATCTTCTGATCACAAAGTCCAGCCATGTTTTAAACAATTCGTTAGAAATCCATGAATATCTTGAACTCTCCTGAATAATCTTTCTTCTTTCACTAGGAAATAAATGTGGAGGTAGTTTCCCTGTAACCAAATAGTTAGCCATATCTAAAAACCAAAGAGTCTTAGTAGTTACTGCAAATAAGTATTCATCGGGAAACTTATCCTCTATAGGTGAATCTTCTTTGATATTTTGAATCCTAGACAAGAAAATCAGCTACTGTGTTTTGCTTCCCTAGTCTATCTAACACAGTAATGTTGAGTTCCTGCAAAAGTATGAGCCACCTTGTAACTTTTCCATTAGTAACAAGTTTTTTTCATTAGATATCTAATTGTAGAATGATCAGTATGAATAAAAGTTTCATAGCCTGTTATATAGTGTCTGAACTTATTAATTACATTAACAATAACTAAGAATTCTTTTTCATTCACAGTATAATTCAACTTAGTGGGAGTCAAATTATTACTGGTATATTAAATTGCATACGGAACCAAGTCTTTTTGTCCCAACATAGCTCCTAGAGCTGTATCTGAAGCATTTGTAGAAATATGGAAAGGAAGTTTCCAATTTGGTCCTCTCAAGATAGGTGCTTTAGATATTCTTATTTTCAAAGCTTCAAATGTTGATTGGCAATCGAGACTCCATTTTAATTGATAGTCTTTTGTAAGCAGTTTGAAGAGTGGAGATGCTATTTTGGTAAATTTTTCTATAAATATCCTATAATACCCAGTAAATCCTAGAAAGCTTCTAACATCTTTTTGACAACTTTGAATAGGTAACTTGGAGATGACTTCAACTTTTCATCTATCAACTTTAATCCCATCCCCTAAAATATGATGTCCCCAAACAATACCTTCAGTAAACATCATAAATCATTTTTCATGGCTTAATGAAAGGTTTGTTTCTTTACATCTTATAAGGACTTTTTCCAAATTTTCTAAGGCCTCTTCAAGTCTATTACCATAAACTGTAAAATCATACATATACACCTTTACATAATCATGGATTAGATCAGAAAAAATTCCTAGTACTGCTCTTTGGAATGTTGAAGGTGCATTGAATAATACAAAAGGAAGAACTCAGTAGGCAAAATTTCCCCATGGACAAGTAAATGTGGTTTTATCCTAATCTTCAGGTGCTATCTGAATTTTATTATAACCACTAAAACTATCCAGAAATGAAAAGTACTTTTTGCCTGCTAATGTATCTAATACTTGATCGATAAAGGGCAAAGGAAAGTGATCCTTCAAAGTTACTTTATTCAATTACGTGTAATCAATACACACCCTCCATTTACCATTATTTTTAGGTACTATAACCAAGGGAGAAACCCATCGGCTATCTGAAATTAGGTAAATGAAGTTCACATTGAGTAGTTTTTGGAGCTCTTCTTTTACAATCTCCCAAAGATTTGGATTCATCATTCTCTGAGGTTGTCTGATTGGTCTACTATTTTCCTCGATATAGATATGATGGATGCAAGTCTTAGGGTCAATACCTTTCATATCAGTATACTCCCATGCAAATGCAACAAAATGTTTTTGTAAGATTTTGGTTATCTCTTCTTGTTGTAATTTTTCCAAATTTTTGTTAATATTCAATGCTTATCCTCGAAAAATTTTAACTGCAGAACTGACAAACTCTTCAATAGAGTAGAGAGACATTTTTCTTGATGAAAATTTTTCAATATTAGAATCTAACTAAAATTGTGTGTGATCATATTCTGAAGATGTTTCAAAATTTTCGAATGTATTCAAGATTTGACTATCCTCACTAACTTCAAAGAGAGTAAAGATAGGTTGTATATTATCTTCATCATTGACGCATTCATTGTCTCCTACTTCTATCACTGCTTTTGCTGGAGGATACAAGGTGAATTTCTTTGTTGAACTACCATCGGAAATGTACATGTTGCCATATCTACAACTAATAAAAGCATCAGCTGTGGCTAGCCAAGGTCTTCCTAAGATGAATGGGTGCCCTCCTAGATTACTCTTGGGAATCAAAATCATGAAATCTACTGGATATTCCGTAGAATCGAAGGAGACTGAAATATCTTCTAGTACACCATCTTGTTTGATTACTGATCTATCTGCAAGTTGCAGTAAGGTAGGTGTAAAAAGAAGATTAGGAAGTTTAAACTGTTCAATAGTATGTCTACTCATAATGTTTATAGCAACCCCTAAGTCAATCAATGTATTTGAAATTTCTATCCCTTTTAAGTGTGTCTTGGCAATTGGACTACCTGGATCCACACATTTCTACATGGTAATATTTCCCATCATGATATCTACAATTTTTCCTACCAGGTGGATTCTTTTTGTATCTCTTAGTTTCCTACCTGGTCTTTTGAAACTCAACTCCTTTATTGTTTTTGCTAGAATAGGAATCTCTCTAATGGCTTGTAGCAAGGGAATCTTGATACATAGATTCTTTAATTCATCTAGGAAATCATAGTCAGGCAACAAGATTTGTTTTTCCACCCCCTTGTCAATTTGTAATCTTTTAAGGAAAGGAGGTGTGGATGTAGATGCAGGTTTCTCAACTATAGGAGTTGTGGGGGTTGGATCTTTTTGTTTTTCTTTTTGAATGGTTAGGTTTTGAACGGATGCTTCTTCAAAACTTTTATTTACTTTAAGAGAATCCTCCTCAGAAACATCTTTCTATTGAACATCTATAGAAGGTTTTTCCCTTTCTAAAATCCTACCAGATTTAAGTTGGACATCATTAAGATCTAGAGGAACAATCATGTAGGTAGGAAGTTGTTGTCCTTCTACCATGTAAGCATTCTGAGGGTTTTTTTGTTGGGATTTGGTAATGGTGGGGCTGGTAATTGATTTGGATTCTGTTGAAATGGAAGCAAGAGTTGAGGATTTTGATTTTGTTGGAGAGGTTGTTGTTGTGGAAGTGGTAATGAAAGTTGTGGGCTTTGATTTGGAAGTTGTGGATTTTGCTGTTGATTTTGTGGGATAGGATAGGCTTGAAAATATGGAGGATATTGATAAAATTGAGCAAATCTCCTATAAGGATTTTTTACCCCTTGTGCCCATGATTGAGATTGATAATGATTTTGAGGTTGGGGCCAAGGTTGTTGCCATGAATTCCAATTTGGTGGGGGCTGAAAATTCATGGGATTGTTAAATCCTTGATTTTTTTGCCCTTGCCAAGGTCTTCTTGAAACAAAACAAAGAGATTCTACTAAATTTGGGTCCTCCTGAAACACAGCTTTGAGTCCTGGGATTGAAGGGAAATCCTTGGTCTCATGAATTTTTGAGAAAATCATCCATGTTTCTACAACTTTTGCATCCAAGGGACATTCCCTTAGAGCATGTTTCTTTCTACATTTTGGGCAAAAGATGGCTAAAGCACTAGCTTTTGTTTTCTGCTTGTTTTGTATTTTGAGGGTGTCTAGCTGTTCACTAAGGCTCCCTAAAATGTCAGTTTTGAATTCATCAAGCATATTTCCAATCTCTTCTCTACTTACTAATCTAGTTGGAAATTTGTTTGCTCTAATAAGAGAAGGATCTCTAAGCCCTTTTCTAGTTTTATAATTTCCCAGTGAGAGATGGACACATAAGTCTGCTATGTCATGTAGTGGAAGTTGAGAAATGTCTCCCTTCCCCATCATGTTTAGAATATTAATCCATTCATCTCTAATGGCTTTCAATAGAAGGGTTTCAAGGTTTCCTCATCTAAATTGTTCATTTTTTCTCTCTTTAAGTTGTATTGAAATATTTCAAGTAAATCCTCCAAGTTCTCATCTTCTTTCTGCATCATTTTGAATACCTCATCCTTATGATTAGTGGGCATACAATAATCCAGATATCTATCCAAAAATGTTTGCTTCATAACATTCCAAGTCCTAGTAGATTGAGTGACTAATCCCATGAACCATTTTGAGAGTCTTCTAGATAATCATAGGTTCGGCATAGGACTTCAAACTCAAATAGAAATGTCTCTGGATCCTCACCTCGCAATCCATAAAAGTTTGGGAGGACAGATGGTGAAATTCTTTTCATGGTTGTATGGGTTTCCTCATCTACTATAGGGAATAAAAATGAGTTATCTCCTCATCTATTTCCCCCATTAGTACCTCTACCTCCATTTTTACCTCTATCACCATCTCCATTATTTCCTCTACCTCCACCTCTACCCCCTCCAAATAATGAAAATTCTCCATTTGTCACTTCTTCTACCATGATAGTTTCCTCAGGGTCTTCTAGTTTTTCTATTAATGGCTGATGAGAGACAATTTCTACCTCTTCTTCTTCTCTGGGTGATTCTACCTCTTTTACTTCAATATGTTCCCCTCTAGAGGTGAAGAAGGGTTCTTCTCCTAGGTCAGATTTACTAGATAGTGTGGGAGAATATTCTAATTCAGTTGCTGCCCCTTGAATTCCAGGAATCCTAAGGCTGGTAGTATGAGTCTAGGATGGAGGTGTATCTTGTTTATTCCTTGAAGTAGTTGGAGTTGTAAAAATCGAGCTGTTGGCCCTAGCTATAAACCTTCCCCTAGAATCTCTTGCTCTATGAATGTCATTTTTTTAATTTTTTTAATGAACTTTTAATCGGGCTAGTAATCCTTTTTCTGATCTTCCTGATCACACTAGATGCAAGAAGAGAGCATACTCAAGAAATTATTAAACTAATAATTCTCTTTTTTGATCCTCTAGATCACACTGGGTGCAAGAGGAGAGCATACTTCAAGAAATTATCAATTTTTCCCTTTCTTTTTTTAATGTAAGAGATAGGCTACCTAGTTACACTTCCCCGAAAACAGAACCAAAATGTTTATTCAATTTAGTATGTCCTAAATTGCTACATTAATTATCAATCCGGGAGTCATAAACTGATGAAGTGTGGCGCACTGTATGTGCAAGACAACCTTTTTCTTACTTTATTGTTTTCAGTTTTTATCTTGTTTTTGGGGTTTTTATTCTTGTCGGTCTCCTAAAGTGTCTAATGCAAATGAAAATCATATTCTAAGGTCTTAAGAATACTTTTAAAGGTTAAGTATGGATGTAAATTTTAAGACGAGGTTTATGCCTCTTATGTTAATTTCGAAACTTAGCACTTCAAAGATCTCAAAACATGTTATTGATAAAATCAGAACTTAAACAAAAGTCTAAATATGCAACTACATAAATTAGGAAAAAATATGAAGTACTGAATATGAGGTTATTGTCTCCGTTGTCCATTTAAGTACAAAAATAAAATCTAAATTACTTCACTCAAAACCAAAAATAAAGAAGCTGGAAACTAGTCACTTATTTTCATCCATAATTATGATATTTCATCAATTAACTTCTAAAATAGGGTTAAGCTAAGGACACTGGAAATAATGTCATATGGCATGAAAGAATGACATTTAAACTATCTACTTTCAGACTAATGAAAGCAAAATCAATTACTTCACCTACAATCCGATAGCTCGCCAATTAGCTTCTAAAATGAGGTTAAGCTAAAGGCATATGAGATAATGTCATGTAGCATAAAGAACTGATATCTAAGTTGTCTACTTGCAACTAATGAAAGCAAAATCAAATTACTTCCCTTATAATCCGATAACTCGCCAATTAACTTCTAAAACGGGGTTAAGCTAAAAGCGCCAGAGATAACGTCAAATAACATGAAGAACTTGATATCTAAACTATCTAGTTGCAACCTGATGAAAGAAAAATCAAATTACTTCACCTAAGATCCAATAGCTCACCAATTAACTTCTAAAATGGGGTTAAGCTAAAGGCATCAGAGATAATTTCAAGTAGCATGAATAAATTGATATCTAAACTAGCTAAAAAGTAGTAAACAAATCTCATTTAAATTAAAGCATGAAAACTAGAATTAAAGGTTAAAGTATAGAAGAGGAAGAAACTCTCAGATCACCACTTGATGCAAAAACTATATTAAAAGGCTCGAGCACAACCATGTACAATGAATAAAAACGATTAATACCATAAATGAATTATGAGAAATGTACAATGGAAATAAGAGAAAACACGCATGGAAACTATACAAAAATGAAAAACAAAACCTCAGCCAGCAGGGGCCCTCTGCACAGCCTTTGGTTAATACGCTGTCACCTCAAAACCACGCTTTAAATAGTCATAAGAAAACAGAGTTTTTGTATTGCAAAACAGAGAATATGTCTTCTCGTTACAACAACAAGACTAACGCTAAACCAACAGCATCAAGGCTAACATCAAGACTAACTACTTGCATTTGCAAATGCTTTATTTATAGAGGAAAATAGATAACTGTCGTTTGGAGAAAAATCTTCAGCAGAGGACACGTAAATAGGATAGAACCTGTAAGTTCAGCCGATTGGTTTCCATAAACATTAAATCTAAAAAAGGCGGGTGTTATATTGCATCATGGAAACGGTCTGTAGTTGGAAAAAGTGGATCCAAGAACTTAGGAATGGTCTCGAAATTTTCACGTGCTGGAACAGAGACCTGATGGACGTAGGACTCTTTCTTGACCATCCTTTGATTGATGCCTTTCTTCATGAATTCAGCTAAATAGATAGGACCTTTTCCATGTGTAGAAAATTTCTGAGCTACCCACGTGCCTCGTTTCTCCTGCCGACACCTCTAACCTATAAAACAATGAAAACAACTGCGTAATTGCAAGTCAGCTACGGAAAGTGGCTACATTCCATAACTAATGAAAAAAATCTAAATCAAATAGCACACACAAGGATATAGTTTGAAAACCACTTAAATGCACTCCGAGAATCAATATGCAATAATATTTGATAGCTTAAGAGGCACTGATGCAGGAAAATGGACGAGAAAAGGTTTAGAAAAGTATGTAGAAGAGAGGTAGTTCTAGGGCTCAACAACCCATGCCATAGTAATTATACATTTTTTCCATATAAACATTTTGACATAAATAAAATTAACACAGATGTGGACGGACCACTTTTATCTACTTTCTTTCTACATTATATTTGATAAAATGCACACACTCTCATCCCAAATCCTTTGCACAATACTCCTTTTTATTCAGTTAACACAGCTAGAGAATGCCATGGAGACCAACAACTGGAGGAATGAGAAATCCAAGCAGAAGATCGTCAATAAGATGTACTCAATCTGCCAACAAAACCCAATTGTCTCATTTTTTGTTGTTGTTGTTTTTTTTATTTGGATCATGATGTATATTTCAATGTAGATTAGGTTTTTTATTGATTGATGGTAGTTTAGGTGACCTCAATCAATCCATAGAAATCTGCTTATGATTGTGGAATTTTAAATAATGTTTGGGTTGAAGGAGGAAGGGCTCTGGGATACTGGACCTGCTCTTGAACTTTGAGATTACCAAATATCCCCAAGCCTCTATTGTTGAGCTCAATGCATTCATTCACTCTTGGAAATGATTATTTTGTTAAATAGCTTACAAGGAAAGGTGGGATGAGGGCATACATATATATATATATATATATATATATATATATATATATACACACACACACACACACACACACACACACACACACACACACACACACACACACACATATATATATATATATATATACATATACACACACACACACACACACACAGATATATATATATATATATATATATATATATATATATATATATATATATATATTAGATCCAGGTTTCTGGTATATCTCTATTCCAGAGACATGAAGGATATGTAATTTTCTCATCTTATAAATCAAATGTGCCAACACCCATATGAGTGAAATTTCTTTCTTCTGGACCTGCAAAATAGGATTAATGGGATTTTACCATTCACTGCAGGATTAATGGAATTTTACCATTCACCCCCACTTTTAGATGGTTTTGTTAAATGATTTGTTTTGGGTTCTTTAGAGAGTTCCGAGTGTCATTAAAACTATAATGAGCGAAGCAAGATAAATTGTGCTGATATCTAAATTTCTGGAAAACCAGTGTGAATCTTGCAAGGAACAATTGAAATGTGGGTGCCTAATAAGCATGATGTTAGGATTGAACTTTAAACTTTCCCAGATCACAATAAAAATAATGAGAGGTTTTCTAGTTATGTATGCTTTCTAGTTCACACTATGTTATTGTTTATACACCTAATCTATAAGCCACACATGTAGTTTTACCTACTGAGATTTGTAGACATGAAGGAGTGGAGGACTTTGAAAGGCTAGGATTAGGGCCTTTGATACAACATCCCTTGATTGGGCATTAATTTTCACCCTTGGCAGATATAGTGACAGTTTTCAAAATAATAAAAGAACAGATTATATCCTATCTCTCTGATTTCTTAGACGATTGGCAGGAGAAAGATATATGGGTAGAGGAATTCTTGTCTTTCGTGGCCAAGAAAGAATAAGTTTCTTTTCCTACCCAGTTATGCATACGCATCGAAAGTTTAAGGATGTACATTGGTTTTCTTTGGTGCACAAAGAAAGTTGAAAACGACCTTAATTTTTAGGTGGAAGATGAAACAAAGAACAAAATCAATATTGAAAGAAGGAAACAAGTATCTACAATGCAGTCCAAGATCATATCTGAATAATTGGCTTCATTTTTGTCTAGCAACAAGGAACTACATCCTTTGGTCACAGACATATAAGATTCGAGACAGTTTCAAGTTTAGATAATGATGAGGATCCTATAGCTAGAAACACTAGTGTAAGATTGGTACCAAAGAGAAAATTAGATTATCAGTGTGCGAAGTTTGGGGCTAGGTGCCCATACCCATCAATAGCAGAAGAATTAGCACGGTTGGGAAAACAACCATCAACAGATAAAGAAATAAATTTCCTTAAATTCATTTTCTAATGAGGATGAGGATCCAGGTGAAAAATCATAGGATATATCTAGGAGGAAAAGGAGAAAGGTTATGCAACATGAGAGATCCTTGGTTAGTTGCCCTTTCCATTCAACAACAGTAGAGCATGCTATGTCGGGGAAACAAGTATCCATAGAAAAATCCAAATATGTAAAAGATGATGTTCTTCTTCTCAAAGACAATGAACTAAAAATATTCATTGTAGCTTGGAAGGACATTTGTTGCGAACAATCAATGTATGAGGTTTTTACAAGAATGCTGGAATTGCAATGGATGGAAAGGGGAATAAAAATTGCACAAGAAAGTTGTTAAAACTTTTCAAAATGAAATCGGCTATTGGTTTGTTGAATGCTGTTGTGATGTCAATGAAAATGGGAATATGGGATAGCCTCTATGACACTTTCCAAGAGGTGAACAAACATGATGGTAAAAATACTAAAATGGATTATGTTCCAGGGGTGATAGATGTTGGAACTTCTAAAGTAGCAACACCAGTTCCATTTGTTAAGGAATAAGGTGACACTATGGTCTCTGCAAATGCTGTAAGCATTGGTGAATTTCTTCAACAAGTTATAAGTTTTCTCAAACGTTATTCTATAGAAATTATTGAGGCTAGAGAATTACTAATGAAGGAATGGTTCATGACATTGAGAAGGATTTGGGATTGTGAAAAAAGTGTCATTTGTGTTCTCAGTATTTCAAGGGTGGAGGATTCCTACCAATGGGTATGCCAAAAATGAGTCTGAGAAATAGTACAATAGATGAGTCATTTTATGGAAAAAACTAAAACTGTTTATAATAATGAACTATAAAATTATGTGCTAGATTAGTACCATATATTACATTTCATATCACATGTGAAGTAGAGATAGCAAACAATTTCCAATAAGTGGTCAATGTGGACTAGCAGGCATGAAATTCAATTCAATGGGACTCTTTCAGGACAATCCCTCATTTGTAAGATCCAAAGAACTCCCACCCTGATAATACTCTTAAAATTAGGAGTTTGACTCATTAATTTTGGTAACTTATTGATAAGATTTAGTCCCTAAGTTATGAGTGGACTTAGTTCTTGTATCTGTTATGATTGTAATTAACATTTTATAATTTATTTTCCTTGCTTTATTGTACATAATTCATGCAGGCCTTGGTCACACATATCATTCACCAAAATATGTATATTTTAATTGCATTCCCAGGGCACTTTTCTCTAATTATGCATTTCTATGAATAACTATTACGTTGAATTGTGTACCATATGCGTACATTGTAGTGTTCTTGTAGGAATTTACAGGGTAAGTTCCTCAGAAATAACACCAAAAGGACACCGCTCAAAACCAGATCACAGATCAATACACCAGTATTTTTGACGTGGTTAAAACCCTCAAAGAGGGAAACAGTCCACGGCCTGAGCCAACGCAGCCACTTCAGGCAATTTATTAATCAAAGAATGAAAATTTACATAAGCTTCTCTCATGCACGGATTACCTACCACGGATCAAGTGTCGGTAATACCGAGGAGAGAATGAACCGTCATATCACTACATATCATGACCATTTGATTGTAAGTTACAAAATGTACAACGGTAAAGAAACACACTTTACCTAACTCTATACCTAACTCTACACTAGACCAAGTTGTACTTAACTATTTCCTATGTGTCAGAATATCCTAACATCCCCCCATAAGAACAACTTGGGATAGGATTGAAGGATTTACAAATATGACACAATAGGAGAAGGAAGGAGGCACTAGAGCCTATCCCCCCTTAGTGAAAACTTCCTGAACTCCAACCATAAATCGAAGTTTAGTGAACTTCGCCTCTGTGAGAGCCTTTGTGAAGATGTCTGCAACTTGATCATCTGTTGAACAATATTGCAATTCAAGAACACGGTTGTGAATGAGCTTTCTGATGAAGTGCATGTGCAGTTCAATGTGCTTGCTGCACTGATGTTGAGCTGGATCTTTGCATAGCTTAATGGCACTTTGATTATCACACCAAAGTGTAGTCGAATGCTGCTGCTCAAAGCCAAACTCTGACAGGATCTGACAAAGCCACAAGGCTTCCTTACTAGCTTCTACGACACCACGATACTCTGCTTCTGCTGATGAAAGAGAAATGGCACCCTGTTTCTTGCAAGCCCATGTAATAGGTCCTGAACCAAGAGTGAACACATAACCGGCAGTAGACTTCCGATCATCAGGGTCACCAGCCCAATCGGAATCAGTGAAACCAACCAATAGAGGAGATGCTTTGGCACTGTAATGAATCCCAAACTAAACTGTACCTCGAACATAATGAAGTATTCTTTTAGCTGCTTCCAATGACTTTCATGGGGGTTTTGCATGAACCGAGCAACAAGGCCAACAATAAAGGAAAGGTCAGGACGAGTATGGGTTAGATACAAAAGTTTTCCTACAAGTTGGCGGCATAAGGTAGCATCAACTTCAGGAGAAGTACAAGTGACTGAGAGTTTGACTCTAGACTGAAAGGGAGAAGGGGCTGGCTTACAGTCTTCCATGTGAAAATGATGTAGAATATCACAAGCATACTTGGACTGGGAAAGGGAAATACCCTCCTTGGATTGCAAGACTTGAAGACCGAGAAAATAGTGTAAGTGTCCTAAGTCTGTCATTTCAAATTTCCTTTTGAGGCTAGACTTCACATGGTTTATAAGGTTGGGATCACTACCAGTAAGGATAAGATCATCAACATAAAGAACAAGGATGATAAGAGAGTTGCCCACTTTCTTGGTGCAGACAGTATTGTCAGAAAGACACCTATAAAAGCCAGATTCTAAAAGAAAGCTATCCATTTTGGCATACCAAGCCCGAGGAGCTTGCTTGAGACCATAAAGGGATTTCTTAAGTCGACAAACAAGGCTGGAGTCTGTTTGTATGAAGCCAATGGGTTGTTCCATATAGATTTCTTCATGCAAGTCCCCATGCAAGAAGGCAGATTTAACATCCATTTGATGGACTTCCCATTTGAAAGAGGCAGCAAGGGAAAGAACAAGGCAGATAGAGTTCATTTTGGCAACAGGGGAGAAGGTTTCAGTGTAGTCAATGCCTTCAACCTGTGAAAATCCCTTAGCAACAAGACGAGCTTTATGTTTATCAACTTTCCCATCTGGTCCATACTTGGTTCTGTAAACCCATTTGCATCTAACAAGTTTTCGTCCCTTTGGTAAAGGAACAAGATCCCATGTATCATTTGCCAATAATGAATGGTATTCTTCATTCATAGTTGCTTCCCAATCTGGATGGCCTGAAGCTTCTGCAAAGGTGTCAGGATCATAATTTACTGGAGCTTGAGCCAGTAAATAAGAGGCTCTCTCGAACTGAGAACGTGTGCGTCGCTGATCTGTAGGATCACCAGCAAGATCACCTGCTGCATCTCGAGTAGCACAAACCCATTTTGGAAGCTCAGGAGCTGAAGGAGGATCCTGAGATGGTGGGGGAGGATTGTCATCCTCACTTTCATCATCTGAAGAAGAAATGTTTTTAAAGGTAGAAGAGATAGGGAGAGGTGGCACATCCGCCGGACTAGGCTCGCAGGCCGATATATTTTCATCAAATTTTACATCTCTTCTAATGATAACATTTTTGGACTTAAATGGAATAAGTATAACCTTTTACATCTTCAGAATATCCAACAAAAGTACATTTTTCACTCTTAGGTTCTAAAGCTTTATGCTTTTCATCTGGAATATGGGCCCACGCTTCACTTCCAAAAACACGAAAGTGACTTACATATGGTTTGATTGAGCTCCATGCTTCTTCTGGAGTGATATTCTTTAAAGCCTTAGTAGGAGTGTGATTTATTATGTAATTTGCACAGTTAATTGCTTCTGCCCAAAAACTAAGACCAAGTCCTTTAGATTGTAGCATACAATTAGCCATTTCCTTTAAGGTGCGATTCTTCCTTTCAGCTACACCATTTTGTTGTGGAGTGTATGGAACAGTATGTTGCATTTGAATTCCATTCTCAGTGCAATAGTTGATGAATTTGTTTTTAACATATTCTCCGCCATTATCAGATCTTAACTTAAGAATTTGATGTCCAGATTGTTTTTCAACAAAGGCCTTGAAGGCCAAAAAAGTGTTAAATACTTCACTCTTGAGTTTTAAGAAGTATACCCAAGTGCGTCTAGAGAAATAATCAATGAAAGTTAAGAAATACTTGCAACCAGAGAATGACACAACTGGAAGTGGACCACATAAATCACTATGCACAAGCTTTAAAGGGGCTGAGGCGTGCCAAGAGGCACGTTTTTCAAAACTATCCCGATGATGTTTTCCGAGTACACATACGGAACAAACACCATCTCTGCAAGATACCATAGGAAGACCTGTCACCATATTTTCTTTACATAAATTCTGAAGGGAGCGATAGTTTAAGTGACCAAATCACTCATGCCAAAGTTTGCTCACTTCATCGTTATGAGCAACAAATATTGAGGGAAGATTTGATGACCCAAAGTTGTGAAACTTATACAACCTTGTAGAGTCATCAGCAATGCCAGTAGCCAAAATCTGTTTAGGATCTTTTAGGTCCTTGATTACAACATCATGAGGTGAAGATTCAACGATTTTACCTTCACCTGAATGAGTTATCTGATATACAGATAGAAGGTTGCAGGATAAGGTTGAAACACATAATACATCATTAAACTGACCATTGTCTAGATGAACAGTTCCAGTCCCTACAACATTAAGAGATCTATCATCAACAACATAGATATTTTTGGTGTTACAATCATTTAAAGAAGAAAACATGGCTTTGTTTTTGGCCATGTGATAAGAAGCTCTAGAATCAATGAGCCACTCATGAGAATGAGAAGAAGAAGATACATTTAATGCATAGCCAGACCGAGATGCTTGACAACCACATGCAGAAAGTGCCACCCTGAAGATGAAGTTGAAGTTGAAGATTGTCCCAAATGGATGTTATGCTTCTTCATTGCTGCTTCCAAGGCTTCCATCTTTTTAAAGCATTTTGATTCTAAGTGGCCATCTCGATTACAAAAATTGCAATGTGTATCAGTCTTCTTCCATTTGTTTTTATTGGTCTTATCATTTTGCTGAAATGATCTTTCATTTTGAGGCTGAGTTTTCTTAGGACCCTTATTTGGTTTAGGACCATTCTTTTTAGGATATGACTTCTTAGGATTCTTTGAATTTGGTTGCTGTTGGGCGGCTAACGCTTTCTTGGAAGAGTTTCCAAGATTAAGAAGACCAAGGTGTAAGAGTTTTTCTTGTTCTCTTATGAAAGAATCACAAAAACAGTCAAAGGAAGGAGGCTTATAGTCTTTTCCTTGAGAAATGAAGGCTTCCCTTGTAGAATGGAAGGTTGAAACAAATACAGAGTAGGCTGGTCCCAACTTAGTAAGGATGGAATAAATAAGGTTACTATCTTCTTTCTTAACCTTAACACCTTCCAAAAGATATCTAAGGGCCTTGAACTTAGACAAGAAATCTTCAATGCAAGAAAAATTATGGGTCCAATGTAAGTAACTCATTTTCAAGTTGATGGGCTCTAATTTCATTTTTAATCCCAAAAACTTTATTGATTTGTTCCATTGCTTCATGAGGAGTTTCAAGTTCTGCAATATGGAATCTAAGATCTGGAGAAATAGACATCCCTATCAAACCACGTGCTTGATCTTGTCTATTTTCCCACTTAGCAGCCTTGTCTTCATCTTTCGGTTTCTTTTCTTGGTCTATGGCTATTCGGTAGAGACCTTTACTTCTAAGTAAATCCTCCATGTAGGACAACCATTGGAATTAGTTGGTGTTGTCAAGGGTAACTTGGTATTGACTTTCCATTTCAACAGAAATTGAAGCTGAAGATGCTGAAAGTAAGTGTTCCAATGGATAGATCTTGAAAAATTAGGCTGGTTTAAAAAAAGCGGCTCTGAAAAAGGCTTCCGGATGAAGAAGTTATGGCTTTTTGAAAAAAAGTTGTTGAAGTTGCCGACGAAGTGCGGGAATGTGCGGAAATGAAAAAGTCCGCCCTCACAAAATGGAGACTTGAGCCCAAGACCTCTACTCTCTTAAAATAGCTTTGAATCAATTGATCTATACAAAAAATTTGTAAGAGAGAGAGAGAGAGAGAGGGGGGGGGGGGGCCTTGGGTTGTGTGCTTGCTTTGAGAAAACTATTTTTCCCTACAAAACAAAAATACAAAACCCAACACGGACATGCAAAGAAAACGAACCTTATGGCTCGAACTTAGCTTTACCCAAAAAACTAAATGCGGCTCAAACTTAGCTTTACCCGAAAAACTAAATATTTTTCTCAATGTTTCTGATTTTCCGAGATCACACTAAGGTGCAGGGAAAAGAGCATACGCATAGAAAAATCCTTCCTTTCTGTTTCTGATTTTCCCAGATCGCACAGAGTCGCAGGGCAAAGAGCATACGTAGAAATGAAAGGTATAGATCCGGTTAAAAAAAAGCTAAATAAACCGAAACCGAAATAAGTAGAGAGAAAATAACAGTAAACTGCAAATAAACACTGTATACCTCCAGATCTTAAAAATGACGCAGCTAGGGCTACCAGAAACCTTTTCGCGTGAAACGAAAGGGGTTCCTCACTGGAAGAGATGCTCCGAACACAACAGAGCAGACCTCTTGGCCCGAAAGCAGTCAGAAACAACAGATCTAGGAAACGGTAGTCGGATGCAGTTCTACCGTCTTCAGATTTGGATCACCAACAGACGCGGCCCTCAAATAGCTCCGATACCATGTAGGAATTTATAGGGTAAGTTCCTCAGAAAGAACACCAAAAGGACACTGCTCACAACCAGATCACAGATCAATACACCAATATTTTTGACGTGGTTACAACCCTCAAAGAGGGAAACAGTCCACGACCTAAGCCAACACGGCCACTTCTGGCAATTTATTAATCAAAGAATGAAAATTTACATAAGCTTCTCTCATGCACGGATTAACCTACAAATGACCCTCCATGCGCTTTAAATAGAATTCATGGACCAATCGGGTGTCAAGCCACGGATCAAGTGTCGGTAATACCGAGGAGGGAATGAACCGTCGGATTGTAAGTTACAAAATGTACAACGATAAAGAAACACACTTTACCTAACTCTATACCTAACTCTACACTAGACCAAGTTGTACTTAACTATTTCCTATGTGTCGGAATATCCTAACAGTTCTCCTCTCTATATCTGCATAATATATCTCTTGAGGTTTTATACTTTATTTTTTTTCTGAGTATTCAGATTGTTGTTTTGTGCTCGTATCAATTGTTATATACCTTTATGATTGGGGCTTTTTAAGGGCACCATGATTACAGCCTCCGTAGAGATTTTATGGTTGCCTCAGATTCTCCATTGAAGCTCTCTCCAAGTAGTTTGAGGAATTTCCAAGCATGCCACCACCACGAATTCCTGCTTCCAATCTATTTTTCTACTAGCCAAGGATTATATTAATCTTGAGCAAGAAGTCTCTTCACTCATAGTTTAGATTGGCAAAAATGTAGACAATTGATCATGGACAATGTCAACCAAGATAACTTTTGTTTCTTAGTAGTTGGTTGACTCGCTCCAAATTCATACCACACTGCATCCACAACCCTATCATTTTGGATGGGTCCAGGAAGCATGGTCATCCACACATACCATCCATAGGTGTTCTATCACTTTTTCTATTCGACCTCTCATTGATAGAGTTGATTGTGATGTTACAATCCTAGATTGTTGTGACATGCTTCTTAGCAAGTCTTACCAATTTGACAAAAGAGATCAGATATGATGAATTTTCCGGAGCTTAGAGATATCATAAGGATAGTGAAGGCTGCTAGATCAGACCTTATTCCCCGTATTATCGAAAATAGGTCATTAAACATGCAAACCTCCACAAATTTACAACTCTTTGTTCTGCTCCAATCCTCATTTCTCTCGATATTTTACAAGGTCATCCGTAAGCTTGCAACTTCAACAAGGAGATTCCACCCCAGTGTCGATTCCACATCCTATCATCATTATGTGTCAACCCATATTGTCGTAACTTCAACCTTGAAGCAGATGATATTGCATCTTTCTCAGGGACACCTTGTTAATTGTTCTCCTCTCCACACAGATCTACAGGTTATAGCTTTTTAACCTACCCTTCAACAACCATAGGAAGGACATTTCTTCTTCGAGCCAAGCACCAGTGGTTGCATGATTTCACATTTTAATAATGATTACCTTGCATTGTTATGTTAGGACAATCCAACCCACACATAGTTCTTACCAATTATGTGTTCTCCTTCACTGGAAAGCGGGTTAACATAAACAGAAATTGCGAATAATTTTCTCTTAGCAGGGAGAAGTTGATGAGATTTAATCACTAAGTTCCACTTCCAATGGACTTAGTTGTTATATGTATTATGACTATAATTTTAATTTTTCACTTTATTTTTCCAATCTTATTATACATGATTGATAAGGGGCTTGGTCACCTTCATTCACCCACCAAAATATGTATATTTTAGTTAACCATAGGAGACTTGGTCAAAGATAATCACACTGTGTTAAGAGTGTACCATGCCCACATTGCAACAATTTTGTCTCTCTACTACCATGATTGATCTCTTGGGGTATTCTATTCTCATATATCAGTATTTCCATTACTGACAATTGTTTAATGTCCCTATTGACTTTATTTTTAGAAATACAAAACTTTTACTCTGCTTCCCTTTTGGAAGACATTTTTGCAAATTAATTTTTTAACAAAAAAAGATATGCTAAAAAAATATTCAAATTTTTAAGTTTTCCATCTCTAACATCTCATTTATATTCAAGATGCAATGTGATCCCTTGACAACATGTTCCATGGAGAGAGGAGCTCATATCTATCGTGTTTACTACAATGACTATTCCATGGTGCTTGAATGTATTTTAGGTCTTGCAATACAATCTTTAATGGATGTTATAAACGGGCTTGAAATCACTGATGCAGTTCCCAAAAATGTGACGAAAATACTGAACAAGATTCACTCACATCATGAGAATCAAAATTATCTGGGACTAGACCTGCATATGAAGTCCTGCCAGTGAAACCTTTTTAATTTGATTGGATTTTTAATAATTTTTGGCTTTTCCACTTCACAAAGTAGATCAAAACATAGAGGATCAAGATCGGTTTTCTCTTTCTAAAACCAGTTTAAAATTATTAATTTGAACGCAAAATGTCTCAAAGTTGTAACATATTATAAATGTTGTATACTAATTTCTCTAAATAGATAATAAATACAGGGTAAAAGGATAGCCACACTTGACATAAAGAACCAAAATCAGCTACCTAAACCTCATAGAGTTAGTGGGGATGCATGCAACATCCAGAAGCACCAAGATGCATGGAACTTAAAGTAAAGAGAATTAGTAATGCTCTTCACACATTTAAAATCAACCATTTAATGTTGAATGAACTGCAAATAAATATGGCTTACATATATTAGTTGTCATTTTGGCAACTCTTATGCCCAGTAAAATCTGATCAAGCTAAAATTGACCAAACGTTATTATGTCCAGACATCAGTTTCAATAGGTTGGAAATGAAACCCTTTTAAAATTTTCTATTCAAATAGCAATAAGGTGGTGGCTATAATATGTCATAATTTCTAGGAGAAAACATAAGCATCTTTAAGAACTACATAATAAATCTACCATTAAACCTTAAGTTGTGTAGCATAGCTACAAATTGGACTTTTGTCATTGTGGCCAATTCTAGGTGTATGGCACACGTTTTAAGTTGGTGGTTGCAGTGTGTCACAATTCTATGAGGAAATATAAGGTTCTTCAAGACTGATGTATTAAATGAACTATTGAACCTTAATCTACAAATTCAACTTTCCCATTATAACCAATGATAATAGTATGATATATATTGTTATAATTTCTTCTATTGATTACACTTGTCATGAAGACAAAGATAAAACGTCTTCGGTTGGAACTCTTATTTGTCAAAAGTGCAAGGACATCTTTGCTTGTGTCATTTTGTTAAACAGAAATAAATCAATTTCATTTTTCTATTGGCCATTTTTTTTCACTTTCTAATGTAATATTCTCTGATTTTTCATAGAGTAATGCACGAAAAAATATCCTTGTTTTTCACGACTTTTGTTATTTTATTTGTTACTAGCTCATCTAAGATACCTGATTCTATTGGCACTTGAGTTTGGAGATTTGATATGTAGACACTCAGGCATGGCCTTTCTATCCTATATCTTCTTTATGACCTTTCTTTCTGAAAAAGCACACAAAGTGACATAATTTAGTTTGAAAGGGGTTAACTTATGCCATTGATGTGTCCTTGTAAATTACTAAGATACCATACACATCATGTTGTTGATTGTGCAGATAAGGGAAGTGTGTTAAGTAAATCACAAATCAAAATATGGACCGAAGAAACTGGCCCTGGATAAAAATATCATCAGAAAAGGTAAGTGCCATGGCAGAGCATGGAGAAACAATGCTAGCTCCTCCACTATCACCAGCACTAGGAATTATATCATTTCCAGCATGAGTGTTATCTCTATCTCTATCACCAACACCAACACATGAAGAACAAGTATATTCATTCTACCAGTGAAATAATAAACGAACTTCTTTTTTTTATTGGATAGGTCATTGAATGTTATAAATAAAATACTCTTTTGGTGTAGTTATTTTGCTTCTGAAGTTGTCCTTGTTCCAATATTTGGTTGTAACTCTGGAATTTTGGGTGGTATAACTATTTTGTATCAGGAAGGATTCTAATATACCATATGAAATTAGATAATATTGAAGCAATAGTAAGATATACAAGTTAAATAAAGATCACACTAAAGTGAAAATATATGCTCCTTGCAAATGGTTTTATTGTGCATAAGATTTCGTATGTCTGAACTTTGTGTTTGTTTTTTCAGCTTGATCCTTTTTGTTTCTAGAAATGATTCTTACAACTGTCCTTCATCCAAGTGTTAATACAAGCCCAATCACATTGCTTTGGCTGCTAGACCACACACATAAGTGCTTCAACTTACTCTTTACCAGTTGCACAATCAATAAATGAAATATATTCATTCCTGAAAGTCATGGAGGACTAGAAGTGTGGTCGACACTGTTATATTATAATATGACTTCAAGAATAAAAAGGAAAACTAGAAATGGCAGGAAACTGGCTTCCAAAACCTACAATGGGTGGCCTCCACTATGGGATCAAAAATTGGATTAGACATCTTTAGGTAATGGTGAGAAAGAGGGAAACCATAGGAGATAGGGAGAAAGAGAGGGTCCATCAGAACATCATAATTTTTAACATAAATTAAGAAAACTAAGTCATATATTATTCACACATAAAGCAATAAAGAAGTTATAACTTGATGCCTGTATAATGCATTAACTTTTCATTGCTAAATTTAAAGTTTGAGAATATTGCATAAAAATTCAATGACAACTTAAAGGGAACATTGAAAACTTACCATTAACAACTTCTATTGCAAAGAACCAACAGTTAGAACTTTTGTCACAAGCTACATTAGAAAATGGTGAAAATCTATTGCTCACTAGAGAAGAACTCAATATTATTTTGTATAAGCAGTTTCCTTTGATGAGATTTGAGCTATAAGATAGTTATTCATGTGAGGAAGTCTTGAATTATATTAGGAAACTCCAAAATTATTTTGAACAAAAGACGACAAGGTATTTGGATGCATTACTGGAAAGGAACAACACAAGTGTCATTCAAGTCCAAGCTCAGTTATTACTGAAAAGTGGATATTTGAGCCTTTTTAAATAGCTAGAGAATTTGGTCACATGACTAGTGTTGATGCTTTGAAGTTCCTACTAAAAGAACCTATGTTATCAGATCTGGAGGAGTGGTCACATTGGGATCATATTTTTTCTCCAATACTTGGTCCAATTTTGAATTGGTCGGACAAAGAAGAGAATAGTAACGGTTTGCTTTGTCTTGTATTAAGGATTGGAAAAGGAGTCTCTGTTGATGGTTCAAAAATAATGGAAGGCTTCTTGACTGCTCCAGTGAAGTGCTCCACAAAGAAAGCCCTGATCAAGTAGCAAACTACGATTTTTTAATCTTATCATCTAACTGCTGAGATATACAGTTTTCAATTATTTGCAACCCAAAATTCTTTAGAGACACATGGTTTCTCATGAACATAGTCCTGGAATTCAGCAAAAGTAAATGTTGATTGAAGTTACAATACATAGATGAAGCACTAATTGTTGTTGCTTATTGATTACAAAGCCTAATAAATTACCTTTTCTGTTAATACTACATTGACAAGGAATTTTTCTTTCTATACTTATTTGCAAGAGTTGTGTACCTATAATTGATTAGAGGTTTAGTGGGTTTTGTTCTTCCAACCTATAACAATTAGGGTATAATAAGAAGTGAACTAGGATTGTTGTTTGGTTAGATTAGCAGGTTCAGTTGGGTTAATTTTGAGATCAACAATTTTTATGTTCTTTGGATGAGGCATATCAGACTTGTATACCTTGAAAATATACATCAAATTCCATGCAATAAGTCTTATTTTCAATGAGAAATTTCTAATGCACAAATGGTTGGTGATCTACTTGAATTTGTTGTCGTAGATTTTGTTAATTCAATTTACCTGATTCGTTTGTGAACTCTGTGAAATATGTATGACCTTATTCAAAGAAATACTAGTCTTTCAAAGTTTGCAAAATCTTTTTGTGGTTGGTTAGTTTGCTGATAGGAATCATGGAAGTAGTTTTATAAGGCTATTTTTATTTTGTGTAGAATGGAAACTCTTCAGATACACATGCCACAGACGGGTGCAGATGGAATGAATGAACTAAAAAATATTTCTTTATGGTTTTAGGAGAAGATTTATACAGTCGCTATAAGTCAAATTTGATACTTTTTGTTAGAGCCTAGATTTGCCTCAGGCTAAAAAGACAAGGTTCTAGGTCCACATCAAACCACGCTCAGCCTTGTAGCTAGCCCTACGAGGACAGGGGAGGGCTCTCTCTAGGTCGATATCGGCAAAAGAAAAGTGATGGGGCTTGAGATGACTGAAATAAAAGCTAATTTTAGGCTAGGTATGAAGTACAAGGGTTTTTTTTGAGTTTTGGGGGGTTTTGTGTTGGAAACAGGGAAAGGCAAATTGGGCTCCGGGATGAGGCACAGTTTCTGCAGAGTTCTGATTGGGGCAAGGAAGGAAATCGTTTTGATGCTTTAAAGTGAGTGAATGGATAGATCAAACTGGTGAGGAGCTAAGGAGAGCAAGAGAGTTTCAAGAATTCTCCTTAAATAGATGAAAACATGGGAATTTAAACAAATTCAAAGGCAGAGCATAACAGTTAATGGATTCCACCTTAATCACTCATTTGTTCAAATTCAGAAGAAGAGAGAGGAAAATGATACACATGAAACTAATGAGCTTACAATTACTTAGATAAGTACACCATCAAAACATGAAGCCACATGGATCCCGAACAGTGCTACAAAACCCTAGTTTTTCGTTAGCCAAAAATGCAGAGATAAAATGTACAATGATATGCCAAAGCAATCCCAAGTGTCCAACCCTGAAAATGACTTAGGAATTACATGATATAGACTAACCCAACCCATTCCCTTTCCTCTAGGGGTCGATCTCATCATTCTAGGAAATGTTTTAACCAATTCTAAACAAAGCACTAAAATCTAAGCAATCAAAACAACTTGCCTCTATAAGGTAGGAAATTGATTCATTCATTAAATTTTCACTTTTTAGTGAATAAATCCTTTAGAAAAAGTAAATAAGTCCCAAAATTACATCATGTTTATCCAATTATATCAAGATAGATCAAAAATTACATCAAAAAGCTAAGCTAGTAAAATTGGCCGAATATCTGAGCTGCAAGGTGAGAAATTGAGCAAAAATCCTCTATGCGTCGCGCCACTTTGAGGCTGAGTTTGAGGCAATTCCTGAAATCCAAATTGAGCCCAAGATAGCTCATTGAAAAGAACTTTCTGTCTACTTTCCAACCGAAGTGGAATTTTTGAATTTGGTGCACATTCCCCCCCCCCCCCCCCCCCAAAACTTAAATCTCCCAAGACTGCTTCCTGTGTGTCAAAATAGGGGCAGTGAGGTCATGTTTTGAGTGTTTTTGACCTCCTGAGAACTCAAAACTTGCCTAAACTTCTTGGCCATGCACCAACAGTCATGATTTTTCATGAAAAATCCAAAAATGTAAACTTTTTTCAATTTGGAGCTCCCTAGCAAAAGCGCGCACCATGTGGCGCGGTGCACAGGGAGAAAAACCTTGTTTTTTGTGCCAAAATTTGCCAAAATACCAAGAATGCCCCAAATTTCTTGAAATTTGGGTTGGAGCTTCTTCATTAAGTGCCATGCAGAACTAAAGAGGCTTCGACCAATATCTAGAGACGATCAAGCTCCCTTTGCCTCTTTTGCTTCCTTATTGCCTTTAAATTCCTGATTCGTGCCTTGCAGACCTTGTTTCGTGCCATGTAATGGAAATCCATATATCTCAGCAATGTATGGTCCTTATTAGCCTTGTCCAACAGTCTCTCCAAGTGGATGTTGGCTTTCTCGAGATTAGACTCCCGATTGGCGTTGATCTCTTGCTCAAGCGAAGTGAACTCCACCCTCTTTCTTTGGGCAGCTTGGCAGTTTTTCTTTATGTTTTTTCCACCTCCATGAGGCCTCCCGAGCGCATGTACTTCTGTTGGCGAATCATTGTGTGTCTCCTCCTCATGATCATATGATGGATTAGATGCCATCTCTACTAGTGGACGAAATGTCTTGGAGCTGCCTTGAACTGTCTTGATGCAAAATAGGTGATTTTATGGTGTGCCTTGACCTTTGCCACCAAGGGGAACAATGATAGGTGGGATTGTGGAGGGAGAGGGTAAGAGGGGTTTTAGAAATATTTCCAACTGGAATTTGGGGAATAAGAGGGTTTTAGGGATATTTTTTAGATTTTGGGATAACAATTAGGGTTTAGGAACATGTAGCTAGGGTTTGGGATAATGAGAATTAGGGATATAGGGTTAATGATAATTAGGGGTATGGGGTTAGGGAATGGGTTTATGAAATTGGAAAGTAAATCAGGGAGGGAGTGATGAAGTGGAATTGACAACAAAAGCTCAAATTGCAAACCGTAAGCAATTGTTTTTGAGGAAAAATTGCAAGGAGGTAGGGTTTGAAAAATTTCTCACTAAAACACCATAAAAACCAAGGTAACTCATTAACTAGTGATGGGAGAAATTTTAACTTACTTGAACACAAGAAGATTGAGCAAAGTTTGTAATTTGGGAGAGTTTTTTGAGTGAATTTCAGGCTTTTTTGCCCAATGCGCTGCGCCTTCCCAGTGCGCCGTGCCTTTTTCCAGGAGACTTTTGGAGGCTTTCCTGGTGTCCAAATTGGGTGCAAGATAGCGCGTTTGAAATTTATTTGAGTCTACTTGCCAACCCAACTGGAATTTTTCAATTTGGAGTTCATTTTCCCTATCAAAGATCAAATCTCCCAAGACTGGTAAAAATGTGCCAAATGAGGCTGCCTAAAGGCAGAGTGTCGTTGTAGTCAACTTTTGAATGCCTTCCTCAACTCCAAATTGAGCTCATGATAGCTAATTAGAAAGCTATTTATGTCTAGTTATCATTTGAGGCATCAAGAAAGTCATTTGACTAGCCAAGCGAGGCGAAAACCTCATTTTCCCAAGGTCAGGTCAGAGGTGCATCAATTCTCCCAAGGCAACTGTATTTTTGACATTTCTCTAAAACCGTGACACTTGTGTAAAAAGCGAAGAAGGTTTTTATTCATTGGCCTGTTATGGAAAAAAAAATCTCTCATTTTTCCAAAATTCATCCTTTCTTCCTTAGAAACACCATTTGAGTAAAACCTATCCCGATGTTTGGAACAGGGGATTTGTCGAAATGAAGCGAAATGAAGGTGATAAGGGGCTTCTAAATTCTTGAGAAACTTTTTGGAAGTGGGGAGGGATGTTAGGAAGCAGGGGAAAGTGGAATGTCAAAAATTGAGTGAGGGTAAGGGGTCCAAAAGTGCTAAACACAGGCCCAACCTAGAAAATAGGGTTTGTAGCAAGAAACTAGGGTTTGTGTGAAAATGAGGAATTTGGGGGATCTCAGTGATGGGAAGTGTTTAATAAGGTACATTAAGGATAGGGGAAGGTGGATGAACATCAGGATACAAGTTTTGCTGATGATTTGACCGTCCATGAGAAATTGCCTTCAAAACCCTAGGAGAGGGAAATGAACCTTACCTAGGCACGACTGAAGCATGAACAAGGTGTAAAATGACCCATTAGACCCTGACATGATAATGATAAGCCTCTAAATGATGGTACACTCAGCTGAACAATGACAAGGACCGACATTTGGACAATTTTGAGAGGAGTAAAAGCAAACCCTAGACCTAATGCCTACTGACCAAATTTTGCTTGAAGACTCACTGAAATGACAAAATTTGACCTTGACACTCTGAGAGCACTTTGTAAGAGAATATTTGATCACTGGAGGAAGGTTGAAAAGACTGACACTAACACTTTTCGCACTGGAATTGCTGTGACAGTTAGTTTTTGTCTGAGGATAGTCCATTCTATCAATTTTTTTTATTATGAAACGATACCTGATGAACTACTTTCTTCAAATTTGAACCAAGAGAATATTTCATAAATATCCTATGTATGCATATCACCATGTAAATATATCTCCTTTCATACGATGTCAGATGCCATTGTTGTTTGAATACATATTGACATTTCATGGTGGAATATCTATGGAGTCTTCGTTCATTTTCAAAGCCAAAACAAGTGATGTGGGGTGTGTTGTGAGGTTGGAGGTTTGAATTTCTGTCAAGTAGCACCATCAATTAGTCGATGTTGTGGAAGAATTTATGTTTGTGTGTCTCGGTTTTTTATTTTAAAGGAGGATTGTAGATCATATTGGGGTTTATTTCTTAATTGGATGATGCTTATTGTTTGGAACAACACTTCATTTCGTAGTCGCTAAGGTAGAGTGAGTGCTGATGGAAAATAAGGCAGATTTTAAGGAGGATTTTGGGTTGAACGGTTCTACTTCTGAAAATTCAGGTTATTTTATTTGTTTGGTTATTTAAAATTTTCCTTTAAGTTTGTTGTGAGATCCTACGAGATAGAGGCTTTTTTTGCTTTATCATTGACGAAAGACTTCATTTTGAGTTTTTTGGAGTGATCCAGTGCCAAAATATATGTCATTTTAAATAATTGTAAAATTCTATATGTGTTGCGACACATAAGATCCTAGATTGATATCTGTAAAACCATTTTTGTTGATTGCAGAGAGTGAAACAAAAATAGAGTTGTGTTCAGTCTGTAATATAGAGTATGAAGAAAAATCTCAGAATCCAAATCTTTTGACCCCAAAGGTAAATAAATTCGTTGCATGTAACATATCACTTCTTTTTTTTTACAGCTCCATACATCCATTTCCTGTGATATGTGCACTTGTTTTTGCCTTTGTTTCCTCATTACTGTGGAAGAGTCAGACCTTTTGTTTTCACTGGTAACTTGGATACCATGGAAAATAAATGATATGAATCCTCCCAAGAGGGTTTCTTTGCATCCACTTACCAACTTTGTATTAAATGAAATGCATATCATTTGGGAAACTATTTTATATTAATCAAGAAATTTTTATCCAGGGTAAAAACTAGTGTTTTACATTCCTTAGAGAGAGGGGATGAGCATCAACATAGATAACGACCAAAATCCAAAGTGGTGCTACGAGATATTCCACCAAGACTCCATGTGATGTTAGTCCTGGACTAACAGAGGATACTATTACATCAACCCTAGGATTTCGCCCCCAAATCCTTCTACCAGATTGGAAAACCTGATGCAGGTAGTGCCTTATAAACCACCTCTATCTCATAGTTGTTACTCACACTCACAATTAGTAGGAGTACTAATGTGAAATAGAATTATAATAACAGGATATACCAATGCATTACTAAGACTTTCAATTGTTGTGGACATCACCTAGATCACAACCGTAAACTAGGGAGAGAGACAAAGATGACTTAGTAAAAGTTTCCTTATCATGCATGTGCAAGGATATTTCTGAGAGTGCATTTACAAAATTGAAAACTTGTTACTAGATCTTGCAATTAGCTTCTTCTCGAGATCATTCTATACAATACATTCTACTCATTCTATTCACCATTCTTTGCAGATATATATATATATATATATCTAAGTTCGTCTGCTGAGACATGTCCACAGGATTAAACTTCTGATTACTTGGATACATAAGGGCTTGTCAACATGCCTTTTTCCAATTGTGCTACCACCCCGCGAACTTTGCAAAATTTATACTACAAATGGAACAACTTCACATTGTTAGGAGGAGATGTGAATCCAAAATGACTAGGTGCTAAATTTCCACTGTTTAAACTTTAAAGTCTTGATAGTTTATAGATATCATTTAGTTGAGTGAATTCTACTCACATTGTTCATACCTTGTCTCTGCTTGTTTTTGACGAAATTGATCTCCTAGCTTAAATACAAAACTTTATTCCCTCAGATGGAAGTGGTCATGATGTCAAGAAAAATGCGATGCAACATGGTAAATTTTGATAACCTTGCAGTTTACTAAACACGTTCCTTGTATGCACAAGTGTTATAGACATTTTTGTGCCTTACAACATTGAGCATGAAATGTCCATAATCCAAGGGATCCAAAGTTCTTAAAAGAGTTGTTCCTAACCCTAAAGGAACAAGGTCAACAAAAGACAGCTTCTCCCAGAAGTTCTCCACCAAAAACAACTCAGAAACAGTCAATTCACGATCAATTCAGAGGCTCCACTAGCTGTCTGCGCTGAAATGCAGAGGTTACATTGGCTAGGTGCACTGCAATGCAGGTAGAAACACTACCAGGGTGCACTGAGCGGGAAATGACAAATGGCAAGCTCATTCAACGAGGTGGAAAGACCGTGGAAGCTTCCAGAATCTTCTCCAATGACACTTGCCTCAATGAATTCGACTAGTGATGAGTAAGAGGTTCTCAACCTCCAAGTGGAAGCAAGAACTGACAGAGAGAAGCCACAAGTAAAAACATAAGCTGACTCATCCTCTCTGCTTACATCTATATATGGATCTCTCACCCAGAGGTTCAAGAGGCTGGAATTTTGTACTTTGCAGAGAATTGCTGTTGGTTTGAGATTGATATTAGTACATTGGGTGATTTATGCTTTGTTGGAGGAGAGGAAGGGATTCTTTTGCTGGGAGGTAGATGCTGGATCGGGACTCATTTGGTTGTATCTCCTCTTGAACCTTGTTATCATATCAATAAAGCTACTTGAGTTTCTCCTATATGCTTGTATTTCAATGATGTTTTGTTATATTTGCATATTTAGTTTATATCTGATCCTAAACTAGTTATGAATGTGAATCTATATCTTTCGTGTAGTCTTCCTCTCTTGTGATCTTGCAAGAACTGGGTGAAACTGGACCAGTGAAAGAGCATGCAGCGGGAAGCGAACGAAAGAGAGAGTGATTTGATCGACAAACTAGCAGAAGACACCGGTTAGTTACATCCTTCTTTCTCTATTTGCATCTCATAAAGAAGGATACTCAGATAGCTTTCCTTGTTTGTTGCTAAGGCACTATCACCTCTTAGAGTGGGATAGGGGCATTCCGAATTGGATACTTTTCCCAACAACAAATTGGTGACTCCGCTGGGGAGAGTATCTTGTTAGTTTATTTGTGTTTCTATTGCTATTCATTTCATAAACTCAAGAGTGACGAATCGAACTGCATTTGCCATTTACAAATGCAAAGTAGAGAACAACTACTCTAGTCCACTCACTGGGCCTGTTTATTATCTGAAGAGCTGATCCACAAGTGCTCTAACAGCCCTTTGTGATAGATCTTAGTCCTCCTATAAATCATCCTCCTAATTGTACCTAATTGATAGCTTTTATTCGGCCAAAAACTGTAGATTAAACTGCAAACCGTAACCCAGAACCCAGAAACAACTCTTGTTTCTGCTTCAGCGCAGACTCTATGAATAGGTTCTGCATTTCAACGCAGGTCCTGTGAAGGCTACCTGCGCTGAAGGCCAAATCCTCTGTTTTGGGGGTGCACTGATCAGTCTTTGCCTTGTGCAACTGTGGTTCCCTGCTTCCTTTTGCCCAGTTTCATCTCTTTTTTTGCAGCCTGTTATCAGTCAGTGTACCTATCTGAAACCCCTTTTCTTTGCCTCAATTCTATCTCAGGTGTATAAAGAAACTGTATTTTTTCTTTGTGTATTTGTTACATCATTTGCAGTTTCCCATTACAAAAGTAAACTAGTCATACTGTCGCCCCTAGATCTAGACCTGTCGTAAGTGTCGTTTTGATCTTAGGAGTGAGTTTGTTTGATGTTCACAGTTGATTTAGATTTTACTTTTGTCTTTTGGTTTTAATTTATACATTTCAAGTGTCGAAACAAGTAAGTCATAAAGTGTCGTAATCGTCTTTTGATTTCAAATAAGGAACTTGTTTTTGTTTTCACTTGAAATAGAATTCAAATTTATACAACAACATTCTTTTTAGGCATCAATATTAAGAAAGTGAAAACAAATACATGCATATGTGCATTTGCATTTTGACAGTTTGTATGTTGATTTAGGGAAAAGTGCATTACTGTGTGCTCTATGCTCTTTGAGAAAAGATGGTGTCTTTCTTTTCCCCTTGTAGCTATGATTTTCATTGTTGAAAAGATATAAAAGCTTGCTTATCATCTTTAGACTGCATTTAGGAATTGAATCATACATCTCGTGGTGATCCAAAAAGGCAAACTTCTAAGAAATATCAACCTAAAATAAATCGAATGAACTTAACAACGCTTTGTAACATAATGCACAACATATAGGTCTAGGCTAGAGACGTGTTCCAGCGTCGTAAAACCTGGTCACTGGTCGCCTCACTGATGGTTGGGTGATTCCTCCTGAGAGACGATAAGTGCCAGTACGGATTGTGCTCCCACGTACTGTCGCGTATATATTGGGAGACCCCTATAGGAATATAACCTTTATCCATAGGAAGCCGTGTCAGCTGCCCTACTGATCGCAATGCACTGAACACAACATTCGGGAAGATTGACCGCTCGTACCCTAAAAAGTATTCTGCGGTTTTGTGAAAAGTTTGGCACACCCTCTACCTAGAACTCCAGAGCAGTTCCTTTTGGCCTTTTTCAGACTCTATAACGGAAAATGTCCATTCGAGCATTTGTCACTTCGGGCTCGTTAAAACATCGAAGGAGACTAGAGTCATCTTTAGCTTTTTCTCGACTCTTTAAAATTGAAAAAGCAAGCTGTGTCTAAAGCGTCTAAAAATTCATTTAATTCAGAAACACACTTTCCCCTTTTGTATTTTGGTTGATCGAGTAATCCGCAATCGTGGAAGAAAGTCAATTGAAAACCCGTCGTTCGCGGAGGCTTACGAGTCAACCGTCTTTGTCTCCGGAATCGAAAACAGTACGGACAAAGCGAACTCGTTTAACCGGTTCGAAACCTCCTATCAAAGTTAGAACAAGTGTTCCAACAACATCTGAGAATCTCGTTACTCCAAAAAATTCTGGAAACCCTGCCTCTATAGAAGAAGTTCAACAGCCACAGAGGGACAGTGATACTAACCCTAGTCTGAGAGCAAATACTTGCATTACTGAACCAGTTCCATCCACAACCGGTTCAGAGAGTCTTGCTCCTCAAACATCTGTCGTTGTCGATTCAACCCCTTCGACACCAGAAATATTTTACGGACCTGAAGGTCTTCCCCTTCCAACTGGTTTGATTGTGATAGAGGAAATTGTAGAAGATCCGCAAGCAAGTACTCCAACACATTTTGGAGTCGGGGTCACTCTATTTCCTTCGACATCAGAAGTTAGTCTACCACCAGTGGAAGTTCCTGTAGAATTACTAGGCAATCTATTGGATAGACTCAAAATGTCTGAACAACCGTCAACATCTAGGACTGTGTCGAATGATAGAGCGACGGCAGAACTCCCTGCCGTCACTCCGACAATGTTTGCCAGCGTACCATCTGTCCCGACTAGCTCACAACCGCTAGAAGGAGTCCATCCAGGGACTATTTCGGCAGTGTGGTCCATTCCTATTTGTTCCTTCGGAATAATATCCCGCAACTCTTATGTTGAGACTTGACAAATTGATCCATTTGGAGGTCAATTTGGGCCATCCAGTCCCCAAGGCCAAACAATTCCCTTGAGTTCTGGATTACAACCGTATGGGGGGCAGTATGCCCTTTCATTACCCCCTCCGGGAGGATATCCATACGGGAGTTCTCAACATTATTCAGGTTATACTTGAGTTACGATGAGTGGGTGGGTACCTATACTACCCCAACAACCAAGAGTTGTGTATTCTATGCAACAATGTGTACCTATGTCGAACATCCCGACAACACCAGCTATTGTAACAGTGTCACAAGTTCAAACAATGCCTGTTGTATGTCAACCTCAGATTTCTCAGGTTGTAATGCAACAGCCCCTTGACCCTGTGACTCAACCACAATTGCCAACTGGTGGGGCGACACAGGTCCAAACGGGTACAATTACCCCACATCTTGGTCCGACGGTTAGTATAACACAACAGAACATGGCTTCACAACCGTGGCTGGTGCAATACCAACAACCACAATTCCAACAAGTGTACCAAGGTTCTGAGCAGTAGATCTTTGCGAACAATGGACAACCGTACATTCAAAACGGTGAAAATCAACCACTTTATAGTGGTCAAGTCCACCAACCGTATCAGTCATACCAGCATCAATTACATTATGCTGGTATGCAAAGGCCAACTGTTCAGGCAATTCCATCATACCCTGGGTATGTTTCACCTAACCTGAATCAACAGTTACCTTTCGTGGCAACTTTAGAGTTACCCGATTTACACCGGTTAACAAACGATCCAATTTCTTACGCCCCTTGGTGGCCAGCGATTCCTCACAAACTTCCATCAGACATTCCTAAATTTAATGGAAATCCAGGTGAAGACCCATCGAATCACACGATGACATTTCATCTGTGGTGTTCATCAAACACCCTAAACGATGATTCGATAAGGCTTCGCCTTTTTCAGAGGACGTTAACGGGTCCAGCGGCAAAATGGTATATTGAATTGCCTAGAGCTTCGTTCGACAATTTAAAGACTTCATTTTGAGTTTTTTGGAGTGATCCAGTGCCAAAATATATGTCATTTTAAATAATTGTAAAATTCTATACGTGTTGCGACACATAAGATCCTAGATTGATATCTGTAAAGCCATTTTTGTTGATTGCAGAGAGTGAAACAAAAATAGAGTTGTGTTCAGTCTGTAATATAGAGTATGAAGAAAAATCTCAGAATCCAAATCTTTTGACCCCAAAGGTAAATAAATTCGTTGCATGTAACATATCACTTCTTTTTTTTTACAGCTCCATACATCCATTTCCTGTGATATGTGCACTTGTTTTTGCCTTTGTTTCCTCATTACTGTGGAAGAGTCAGACCTTTTGTATTCACTGGTAACTTGGATACCATGGAAAATAAATGATTTGGATCCTCCCAAGAGGGTTTCCTTGCATCCACTTACCAACTTTGTATTAAATCAAATGCATATCATTTGGGAAACTATTTTACATTAATCAAGAAATTTTTATCCAGGGTAAAAACTAGTGTTTTACATTCCTTAGAGAGAGCGGATGAGCATCAACATAGATAACGACCAAAATCCAAAATGGTGCTATGAGATATTCCACAAAGACTCCATGTGATGTTAGTTCTGGAATAACAGAGGATACTATTACATCAACCCTAGGATTTCGCCCCAAAATCCTTCTACCAGATTGGAAAACCTCATGCAGGTAGTGCCTTATAAACAACCTCTATCTCATAGTTGTTACTCACACTCACAATTAGTAGGAGTACTAATGTGAAATAGAATTATAATAACAGGATATACCAGTGCATTACTAAGACTTTCAATTGCTGTGGAGATCTCCTACATCACAACCATAAACTAGGGAGAGAGACAAAGATGACTTAGTAAAAGTTTCCTTATCATGCATGTGCAAGGATATTTCTGGGAGTGGATTTACAAAATTGAAAACTTGTTACCAGATCCTGCAATTAGCTTCTTCCCGAGATCATTCTATACAATACATTCTACTCATTCTATTAACCATTCTTTGTTTTATATATATATATATATATATATATATATATATATATATATATATATATATATATATATATATATATATAAGTTTGTCTACTGAGACATGTCCACAGGATTGAACTTCTGATTACTTGGATACACAAGGGCTCTCCAACATACCTTTTTCCAATTGTGCTACCACCCCGCGAACTTTGCAGAATTTATACTGCAAATGGAACAACTTCACATTGTTAGGAGGAGATGTGAATCCAAAATGACTAGGTGTTAAATTTCCACTGTTTAAAATTTCAAGTCTTGATAGTTTATAGATATCATTTAGTTGAGTGAATTCTACTCACATTGTTCATACCTTGTCTTTGGTTGTTTTTGACGAAATTGATCTCCTAGCTTAAATGCAAAACTTTATTCCCTCATATGGTAGTGGTCATGATGTCAAGAAAAATACGATGCAACATGGTAAATTTTGATAACCTTGCGGTTTACTAAACACGTTCCTTGTATGCACAAGTGTTATAGACATTTTTGTGCCTTACAACATTGAGCATGAAATGTCCATAATCCAAGGGATCCAAAGTTCTTAAAAGAGTTGTTCCTAACCCTAAAGGAACAAGGTCAACAAAAGACAGCTTCTCCCAGAAGTTCTCCACCAAAAACAACTCAGAAACAGTCAATTCACGATCAATTCAGAGGCTCCACTAGCTGTCTGCGCTGAAATGCAGAGGTTACATTGGCTAGGTGCACTGCAATGCAGGTAGAAACACTACCAGGGTGCACTGAGCGGGAAATGACAAATGGCAAGCTCATTCAACGAGGTGGAAAGACCGTGGAAGCTTCCAGAATCTTCTCCAATGACACTTGCCTCAATGAATTCGACTAGTGATGAGTAAGAGGTTCTCAACCTCCAAGTGGAAGCAAGAACTGACAGAGAGAAGCCACAAGTAAAAACATAAGCTGACTCATCCTCTCTGCTTACATCTATATATGGATCTCTCACCCAGAGGTTCAAGAGGCTGGAATTTTGTACTTTGCAGAGAATTGTTGTTGGTTTGAGATTGATATTAGTACATTGGGTGATTTATGCTTTGTTGGAGGAGAGGAAGGGATTATTTTGCTGGGAGGTAGATGCTGGATCGGGACTCATTTGGTTGTATCTCCTCTTGAACCTTGTTATCATATCAATAAAGCTACTTGAGTTTCTCCTATATGCTTGTATTTCAATGATGTTTTGTTATATTTGCATATTTAGTTTATATCTGATCCTAAACTAGTTATGAATGTGAATCTATATCTTTCGTGTAGTCTTCCTCTCTTGTGATCTTGCAAGAACTGGGTGAAACTGGACCAGTGAAAGAGCATGCAGCGGGAAGCGAACGAAAGAGAGAGTGATTTGATCGACAAACTAGCAGAAGACACCGGTTAGTTACATCCTTCTTTCTCTATTTGCATCTCATAAAGAAGGATACTCAGATAGCTTTCCTTGTTTGTTGCTAAGGCACTATCACCTCTTAGAGTGGGATAGGGGCATTCCGAATTGGATACTTTTCCCAACAACAAATTGGTGACTCCGCTGGGGAGAGTATCTTGTTAGTTTATTTGTGTTTCTATTGCTATTCATTTCATAAACTCAAGAGTGACGAATCGAACTGCATTTGCCATTTACAAATGCAAAGTAGAGAACAACTACTCTAGTCCACTCACTGGGCCTGTTTATTATCTGAAGAGCTGATCCACAAGTGCTCTAACAACCCTTTGTGATAGATCTTAGTCCTCCTATAAATCATCCTCCTAATTGTACCTAATTGATAGCTTTTATTCGGCCAAAAACTGTAGATTAAACTGCAAACCGTAACCCAGAACCCAGAAACAACTCTTGTTTCTGCTTCAGCGCAGACTCTATGAATAGGTTCTGCATTTCAACGCAGGTCCTGTGAAGGCTACCTGCGCTGAAGGCCAAATCCTCTGTTTTGGGGGTGCACTGATCAGTCTTTGCCTTGTGCAACTGTGGTTCCCTGCTTCCTTTTGCCCAGTTTCATCTCTTTTTTTGCAGCCTGTTATTAGTCAGTGTACCTATCTGAAACCCCTTTTCTTTGCCTCAATTCTATCTCAGGTGTATAAAGAAACTGTATTTTTTCTTTGTGTATTTGTTACATCATTTGCAGTTTCCCATTACAAAAGTAAACTAGTCATACTGTCGCCCCTAGATCTAGACCTGTCGTAAGTGTCGTTTTGATCTTAGGAGTGAGTTTGTTTGATGTTCACAGTTGATTTAGATTTTACTTTTGTCTTTTGGTTTTAATTTATACATTTCAAGTGTCGAAACAAGTAAGTCATAAAGTGTCGTAATCGTCTTTTGATTTCAAATAAGGAACTTGTTTTTGTTTTCACTTGAAATAGAATTCAAATTTATACAACAACATTCTTTTTAGGCATCAATATTAAGAAAGTGAAAACAAATACATGCATATGTGCATTTGCATTTTGACAGTTTGTATGTTGATTTAGGGAAAAGTTCATTACTGTGTGCTCTATGCTCTTTGAGAAAAGATGGTGTCTTTCTTTTCCCCTTGTAGCTATGATTTTCATTGTTGAAAAGATATAAAAGCTTGCTTATCATCTTTAGACTGCATTTAGGAATTGAATCATACATCTCGTGGTGATCCAAAAAGGCAAACTTCTAAGAAATATCAACCTAAAATAAATCGAATGAACTTAACAACGCTTTGTAACATAATGCACAACATATAGGTCTAGGCTAGAGACGTGTTCCAGCGTCGTAAAACCTGGTCACTGGTCGCCTCACTGATGGTTGGGTGATTCCTCCTGAGAGACGATAAGTGCCAGTACGGATTGTGCTCCCACGTATTGTCGCGTATATATTGGGAGACCCCTATAGGAATATAACCTTTATCCATAGGAAGCCGTGTCAGCTGCCCTACTGATCGCAATGCACTGAACACAACATTCGGGAAGATTGACCGCTCGTACCCTAAAAAGTATTCTGCGGTTTTGTGAAAAGTTTGGCACACCCTCTACCTAGAACTCCAGAGCAGTTCCTTTTGGCCTTTTTCAGACTCTATAACGGAAAATGTCCATTCGAGCATTTGTCACTTCGGGCTCGTTAAAACATCGAAGGAGACTAGAGTCATCTTTAGCTTTTTCTCGACTCTTTAAAATTGAAAAAGCAAGCTGTGTCTAAAGCGTCTAAAAATTCATTTAATTCAGAAACACACTTTCCCCTTTTGTATTTTGGTTGATCGAGTAATCCGCAATCGTGGAAGAAAGTCAATTGAAAACCCGTCGTTCGCGGAGGCTTACGAGTCAACCGTCTTTGTCTCCGGAATCGAAAACAGTACGGACAAAGCGAACTCGTTTAACCGGTTCGAAACCTCCTATCAAAGTTAGAACAAGTGTTCCAACAACATCTGAGAATCTCGTTACTCCAAAAAATTCTGGAAACCCTGCCTCTATAGAAGAAGTTCAACAGCCACAGAGGGACAGTGATACTAACCCTAGTCTGAGAGCAAATACTTGCATTACTGAACCAGTTCCATCCACAACCGGTTCAGAGAGTCTTGCTCCTCAAACATCTGTCGTTGTCGATTCAACCCCTTCGACACCAGAAATATTTTACGGACCTGAAGGTCTTCCCCTTCCAACTGGTTTGATTGTGATAGAGGAAATTGTAGAAGATCCGCAAGCAAGTACTCCAACACATTTTGGAGTCGGGGTCACTCTATTTCCTTCGACATCAGAAGTTAGTCTACCACCAGTGGAAGTTCCTGTAGAATTACTAGGCAATCTATTGGATAGACTCAAAATGTCTGAACAACCGTCAACATCTAGGACTGTGTCGAATGATAGAGCGACGGCAGAACTCCCTGCCGTCACTCCGACAATGTTTGCCAGCGTACCATCTGTCCCGACTAGCTCACAACCGCTAGAAGGAGTCCATCCAGGGACTATTTCGGCAGTGTGGTCCATTCCTATTTGTTCCTTCGGAATAATATCCCGCAACTCTTATGTTGAGACTTGACAAATTGATCCATTTGGAGGTCAATTTGGGCCATCCAGTCCCCAAGGCCAAACAATTCCCTTGAGTTCTGGATTACAACCGTATGGGGGGCAGTATGCCCTTTCATTACCCCCTCCGGGAGGATATCCATACGGGAGTTCTCAACATTATTCAGGTTATACTTGAGTTACGATGAGTGGGTGGGTACCTATACTACCCCAACAACCAAGAGTTGTGTATTCTATGCAACAATGTGTACCTATGTCGAACATCCCGACAACACCAGCTATTGTAACAGTGTCACAAGTTCAAACAATGCCTGTTGTATGTCAACCTCAGATTTCTCAGGTTGTAATGCAACAGCCCCTTGACCCTGTGACTCAACCACAATTGCCAACTGGTGGGGCGACACAGGTCCAAACGGGTACAATTACCCCACATCTTGGTCCGACGGTTAGTATAACACAACAGAACATGGCTTCACAACCGTGGCTGGTGCAATACCAACAACCACAATTCCAACAAGTGTACCAAGGTTCTGAGCAGTAGATCTTTGCGAACAATGGACAACTGTACATTCAAAACGGTGAAAATCAACCACTTTATAGTGGTCAAGTCCACCAACCGTATCAGTCATACCAGCATCAATTACATTATGCTGGTATGCAAAGGCCAACTGTTCAGGCAATTCCATCATACCCTGGGTATGCTTCACCTAACCTGAATCAACAGTTACCTTTCGTGGCAACTTTAGAGTTACCCGATTTACACCGGTTAACAAACGATCCAATTTCTTACGCCCCTTGGTGGCCAGCGATTCCTCACAAACTTCCATCGGACATTCCTAAATTTAATGGAAATCCAGGTGAAGACCCATCGAATCACACGATGACATTTCATCTGTGGTGTTCATCAAACACCCTAAACGATGATTCGATAAGGCTTCGCCTTTTTCAGAGGACGTTAACGGGTCCAGCGGCAAAATGGTATATTGAATTGCCTAGAGCTTCGTTCGACAATTTAAAGACTTCATTTTGAGTTTTTGGAGTGATCCAGTGCCAAAATATATGTCATTTTAAATAATTGTAAAATTCTATATGTGTTGCGACACATAAGATCCTAGATTGATATCTGTAAAACCATTTTTGTTGATTGCAGAGAGTGAAACAAAAATAGAGTTGTGTTCAGTCTGTAATATAGAGTATGAAGAAAAATCTCAGAATCCAAATCTTTTGACCCCAAAGGTAAATAAATTCGTTGCATGTAACATATCACTTCTTTTTTTTTACAGCTCCATACATCCATTTCCTGTGATATGTGCACTTGTTTTTGCCTTTGTTTCCTCATTACTGTGGAAGAGTCAGACCTTTTGTATTCACTGGTAACTTGGATACCATGGAAAATAAATGATTTGGATCCTCCCAAGAGGGTTTCCTTGCATCCACTTACCAACTTTGTATTAAATCAAATGCATATCATTTGGGAAACTATTTTACATTAATCAAGAAATTTTTATCCAGGGTAAAAACTAGTGTTTTACATTCCTTAGAGAGAGCGGATGAGCATCAACATAGATAACGACCAAAATCCAAAATGGTGCTATGAGATATTCCACAAAGACTCCATGTGATGTTAGTTCTGGAATAACAGAGGATACTATTACATCAACCCTAGGATTTCCCCCCCAAATCCTTCTACCAGATTGGAAAACCTCATGCAGGTAGTGCCTTATAAACAACCTCTATCTCATAGTTGTTACTCACACTCACAATTAGTAGGAGTACTAATGTGAAATAGAATTATAATAACAGGATATACCAGTGCATTACTAAGACTTTCAATTGCTGTGGAGATCTCCTAGATCACAACCATAAACCAGGGAGAGAGACAAAGATGACTCAGTAAAAGTTTCCTTATCATGCATGTGCAAGGATATTTCTGGGAGTGGATTTACAAAATTGAAAACTTGTTACTAGATCTTGCAATTAGCTTCTTCCCGAGATCATTCTATACAATACATTCTACTCATTCTATTCACCATTCTTTGTAATATATATATATATATATATATATATATATATATATATATATATATATATATATAATATATATATATCTATATATATATATATATATATATATATATATATATATATATATATATATATATATAAGTTTGTCTACTGAGACATGTCCACGGGATTGAACTTCTGATTACTTGGATACACAAGGGCTTTCCAACATGCCTTTTTCCAATTGTGCTACCACCCCGCGAACTTTGCAGAATTTATACTGCAAATGGAACAACTTCACATTGTTAGGAGGAGATGTGAATCCAAAATGACTAGGTGTTAAATTTCCACTGTTTAAAATTTCAAGTCTTGATAGTTTATAGATATCATTTAGTTGAGTGAATTCTACTCACATTGTTCATACCTTGTCTTTGGTTGTTTTTGACAAAATTGATCTCCTAGCTTAAATGCAAAACTTTATTCCCTCATATGGTAGTGGTCATGATGTCAAGAAAAATACGATGCAACATGGTAAATTTTGATAACCTTGCGGTTTACTAAACACGTTCCTTGTATGCACAAGTGTTATAGACATTTTTCTGCCTTACAACATTGAGCATGAAATGTCCATAATCCAAGGGATCCAAAGTTCTTAAAAGAGTTGTTCCTAACCCTAAAGGAACAAGGTCAACAAAAGACAGCTTCTCCCAGAAGTTCTCCACCAAAAACAACTCAGAAACAGTCAATTCACGATCAATTCAGAGGCTCCACTAGCTGTCTGCGCTGAAATGCAGAGGTTACATTGGCTAGGTGCACTGCAATGCAGGTAGAAACACTACCAGGGTGCACTGAGCGGGAAATGACAAATGGCAAGCTCATTCAACGAGGTGGAAAGACCGTGGAAGCTTCCAGAATCTTCTCCAATGACACTTGCCTCAATGAATTCGACTAGTGATGAGTAAGAGGTTCTCAACCTCCAAGTGGAAGCAAGAACTGACAGAGAGAAGCCACAAGTAAAAACATAAGCTGACTCATCCTCTCTGCTTACATCTATATATGGATCTCTCACCCAGAGGTTCAAGAGGCTAGAATTTTGTACTTTGCAGAGAATTGCTGTTGGTTTGAGATTGATATTAGTACATTGGGTGATTTATGCTTTGTTGGAGGAGAGGAAGGGATTCTTTTGCTGGGAGGTAGATGCTGGATCGGGACTCATTTGGTTGTATCTCCTCTTGAACCTTGTTATCATATCAATAAAGCTACTTGAGTTTCTCCTATATGCTTGTATTTCAATGATGTTTTGTTATATTTGCATATTTAGTTTATATCTGATCCTAAACTAGTTATGAATGTGAATCTATATCTTTCGTGTAGTCTTCCTCTCTTGTGATCTTGCAAGAACTGGGTGAAACTGGACCAGTGAAAGAGCATGCAGCGGGAAGCGAACGAAAGAGAGAGTGATTTGATCGACAAACTAGCAGAAGACACCGGTTAGTTACATCCTTCTTTCTATATTTGCATCTCATAAAGAAGGATACTCAGATAGCTTTCCTTGTTTGTTGCTAAGGCACTATCACCTCTTAGAGTGGGATAGGGGCATTCCGAATTGGATACTTTTCCCAACAACAAATTGGTGACTCCGCTGGGGAGAGTATCTTGTTAGTTTATTTGTGTTTCTATTGCTATTCATTTCATAAACTCAAGAGTGACGAATCGAACTGCATTTGCCATTTACAAATGCAAAGTAGAGAACAACTACTCTAGTCCACTCACTGGGCCTGTTTATTATCTGAAGAGCTGATCCACAAGTGCTCTAACAGCCCTTTGTGATAGATCTTAGTCCTCCTATAAATCATCCTCCTAATTGTACCTAATTGATAGCTTTTATTCGGCCAAAAACTGTAGATTAAACTGCAAACCGTAACCCAGAACCCAGAAACAACTCTCGTTTCTGCTTCAGCGCAGACTCTATGAATAGGTTCTGCATTTCAACGCAGGTCCTGTGAAGGCTACCTGCGCTGAAGGCCAAATCCTCTGTTTTGGGGGTGAACTGATCAGTCTTTGCCTTGTGCAACTGTGGTTCCCTGCTTCCTTTTGCCCAGTTTCATCTCTTTTTTTGCAGCCTGTTATCAGTCAGTGTACCTATCTGAAACCCCTTTTCTTTGCCTCAATTCTATCTCAGGTGTATAAAGAAACTGTATTTTTTCTTTGTGTATTTGTTACATCATTTGCAGTTTCCCATTACAAAAGTAAACTAGTCATACTGTCGCCCCTAGATCTAGACCTGTCGTAAGTGTCGTTTTGATCTTAGGAGTGAGTTTGTTTGATGTTCACAGTTGATTTAGATTTTACTTTTGTCTTTTGGTTTTAATTTATACATTTCAAGTGTCGAAACAAGTAAGTCATAAAGTGTCGTAATCGTCTTTTGATTTCAAATAAGGAACTTGTTTTTGTTTTCACTTGAAATAGAATTCAAATTTATACAACAACATTCTTTTTAGGCATCAATATTAAGAAAGTGAAAACAAATACATGCATATGTGCATTTGCATTTTGACAGTTTGTATGTTGATTTAGGGAAAAGTGCATTACTGTGTGCTCTATGCTCTTTGAGAAAAGATGGTGTCTTTCTTTTCCCCTTGTAGCTATGATTTTCATTGTTGAAAAGATATAAAAGCTTGCTTATCATCTTTAGACTGCATTTAGGAATTGAATCATACATCTCGTGGTGATCCAAAAAGGCAAACTTCTAAGAAATATCAACCTAAAATAAATCGAATGAACTTAACAACGCTTTGTAACATAATGCACAACATATAGGTCTAGGCTAGAGACGTGTTCCAGCGTCGTAAAACCTGGTCACTGGTCGCCTCACTGATGGTTGGGTGATTCCTCCTGAGAGACGATAAGTGCCAGTACGGATTGTGCTCCCACGTACTGTCGCGTATATATTGGGAGACCCCTATAGGAATATAACCTTTATCCATAGGAAGCCGTGTCAGCTGCCCTACTGATCGCAATGCACTGAACACAACATTCGGGAAGATTGACCGCTCGTACCCTAAAAAGTATTCTGCGGTTTTGTGAAAAGTTTGGCACACCCTCTACCTAGAACTCCAGAGCAGTTCCTTTTGGCCTTTTTCAGACTCTATAACGGAAAATGTCCATTCGAGCATTTGTCACTTCGGGCTCGTTAAAACATCGAAGGAGACTAGAGTCATCTTTAGCTTTTTCTCGACTCTTTAAAATTGAAAAAGCAAGCTGTGTCTAAAGCGTCTAAAAATTCATTTAATTCAGAAACACACTTTCCCCTTTTGTATTTTGGTTGATCGAGTAATCCGCAATCGTGGAAGAAAGTCAATTGAAAACCCGTCGTTCGCGGAGGCTTACGAGTCAACCGTCTTTGTCTCCGGAATCGAAAACAGTACGGACAAAGCGAACTCGTTTAACCGGTTCGAAACCTCCTATCAAAGTTAGAACAAGTGTTCCAACAACATCTGAGAATCTCGTTACTCCAAAAAATTCTGGAAACCCTGCCTCTATAGAAGAAGTTCAACAGCCACAGAGGGACAGTGATACTAACCCTAGTCTGAGAGCAAATACTTGCATTACTGAACCAGTTCCATCCACAACCGGTTCAGAGAGTCTTGCTCCTCAAACATCTGTCGTTGTCGATTCAACCCCTTCGACACCAGAAATATTTTACGGACCTGAAGGTCTTCCCCTTCCACCTGGTTTGATTGTGATAGAGGAAATTGTAGAAGATCCGCAAGCAAGTACTCCAACACATTTTGGAGTCGGGGTCACTCTATTTCCTTCGACATCAGAAGTTAGTCTACCACCAGTGGAAGTTCCTGTAGAATTACTAGGCAATCTATTGGATAGACTCAAAATGTCTGAACAACCGTCAACATCTAGGACTGTGTCGAATGATAGAGCGACGGCAGAACTCCCTGCCGTCACTCCGACAATGTTTGCCAGCGTACCATCTGTCCCGACTAGCTCACAACCGCTAGAAGGAGTCCATCCAGGGACTATTTCGGCAGTGTGGTCCATTCCTATTTGTTCCTTCGGAATAATATCCCGCAACTCTTATGTTGAGACTTGACAAATTGATCCATTTGGAGGTCAATTTGGGCCATCCAGTCCCCAAGGCCAAACAATTCCCTTGAGTTCTGGATTACAACCGTATGGGGGGCAGTATGCCCTTTCATTACCCCCTCCGGGAGGATATCCATACGGGAGTTCTCAACATTATTCAGGTTATACTTGAGTTACGATGAGTGGGTGGGTACCTATACTACCCCAACAACCAAGAGTTGTGTATTCTATGCAACAATGTGTACCTATGTCGAACATCCCGACAACACCAGCTATTGTAACAGTGTCACAAGTTCAAACAATGCCTGTTGTATGTCAACCTCAGATTTCTCAGGTTGTAATGCAACAGCCCCTTGACCCTGTGACTCAACCACAATTGCCAACTGGTGGGGCGACACAGGTCCAAACGGGTACAATTACCCCACATCTTGGTCCGACGGTTAGTATAACACAACAGAACATGGCTTCACAACCGTGGCTGGTGCAATACCAACAACCACAATTCCAACAAGTGTACCAAGGTTCTGAGCAGTAGATCTTTGCGAACAATGGACAACCGTACATTCAAAACGGTGAAAATCAACCACTTTATAGTGGTCAAGTCCACCAACCGTATCAGTCATACCAGCATCAATTACATTATGCTGGTATGCAAAGGCCAACTGTTCAGGCAATTCCATCATACCCTGGGTATGCTTCACCTAACCTGAATCAACAGTTACCTTTCGTGGCAACTTTAGAGTTACCCGATTTACACCGGTTAACAAACGATCCAATTTCTTACGCCCCTTGGTGGCCAGCGATTCCTCACAAACTTCCATCGGACATTCCTAAATTTAATGGAAATCCAGGTGAAGACCCATCGAATCACACGATGACATTTCATCTGTGGTGTTCATCAAACACCCTAAACGATGATTCGATAAGGCTTCGCCTTTTTCAGAGGACGTTAACGGGTCCAGCGGCAAAATGGTATATTGAATTGCCTATAGATTCGTTCGACAATTTCAGCACCTTAGCCACGAATTTCTTAACCCATTTTCAATTACCGATAAGGTATGAAATGGGAACCGAAATCTTAACCAACTTCAAACAGAAAATGGCCACTCACATATCTGATCATATACATGAGTGGCGACGTCGTCGTAGGATGGTAAAAACGTATGTTCCCGATCAGCTATTAGCTGAATGGTTTATCAAGTCATTACTTCCTGCCATAACGGAAGATGTGGCAAAGGGGGGAGTCGTAACGGAAGAGCAAGTTATTGCTCGTGCGCAATATCTAGACTTGGTCTATACTAAGTCTGGCACGCTCTACGACAAAATACCTGACGCCCCTAGACCGGAATTCTCAATTCCTCCTCCTCCTAAATCAAATAATGACTCTCATGCCGGCGATGGCGTGATTGGCACGACAAACGCGAAATCGACAAAGGCTTCATCCAAGAAAGCCCGTAAGATTTCAGATCAAAATGCAAAAGACGAAATTCTTGCTTCGGAAGTAAATGTCGTATCAGCAGATAAAGGCAAAGAAACCAAACAACCAGGAAGCAAGAAGAAGCAAAGAAAAGGGAAGAAGAAGAAACAGGGTGAGTCATCTCCTGAGAAAACTTCTTCAAACCATCCTGGAGATAGGAAACCCCCTTTCGGGTGTCAGATATGTGATGAGAATCACTGGACGAGAGAATGTCCATACAAAGCTGAGCTTAAAGGATTCTTTAAGAGTAACTTCGCAAACCTCAGTTGTGTTAACTGACCCATTTCCAAATCCAGGCGCAAATCTGGTTGATAGTGGAAATGCTTCCCCATCGCAAGTGCTAATGTTGTTGATTTCCAAGCAACAAAATGATGCTTTGATTTCGACAAGGAACAAAGGTTACGGGAATCCGCAACTGTCGAACGACAAAGGTAAAGATCAACCAAGTAGTTAGACAACAACTTCGACAGAAGTTGTACCACCCATCATTCCTGAATTAACAATAAAACTGCCAAAGGGAGTAGTACACAAGTCGACATTTAATCCTCGCGCCAGAGCGGCGTAGCATTATAACATAGTGGAAGATTTGGCCACATCGCCATCCACTATGTCGACTCTTGAAGTACTACAAAATTGTCCATCCCAAAGGCAGGCTTTGTTATCAGCCATTGGTGGGGTTGATCCTAGGGATTCCAATCTTGTATCCTTTGACCACAAAGGATACGATCCTCAGTTACCAGCTCAACTAGCTTTCCTTATTCAAGTGAAAGCCCTCAACAAAACTGTTCACCGAACAATTATTGATGAGGGGACATCTACATGTATTATGTCGACGAGTTGCTGGAAAACTTTAGGATCTCCAACCTTGTCGCGATCTTCGACGACACTAAAAGCATTCGACGGAAGGACATATACCCGATATGGTATCCTAAATAACTTGAAGGTTGAACTAGGGGGGAAAACAGTAGAAATAGATGTTGAAGTCATCGATGGAAATCTTGATTACAATATCTTGCTAGGAAGACTGTGGATATATGCCATGGCAGCTTTGGTGTCGACCTATTTTAGAAAGATCGCATTCCCCTTTCAAGGGGGGATTACGATCGTCGACCAACAAAACTTCCTCCCCAATGGTTCACAAGTTACAGGAAGCATTCCCATGATCCATGGAAGCCCCCATTCACTTCAAAATATCGGAGTAGGCCTACTGAAAGATCCTATACTAATGGGAACTTTCGCTCTTCCACCTCCAATTTATTTGGCAGAAGTAGCGTCGATAGGTACCTGCAATATGATATCTTCCACGAAGATCTCAGAAGACGATATCAACATGGATCATGCAATGGTTTTGCCCCCAAGCCCAATAGAAGTGTTGTAGCAATCAATGTTTCTAGCATGGGAGGCAAACCCCAACCAACGCTCATCAAGCGTTTGGGTGGATAGGTCTAGAGAATATGGTACCCCTTTAGATCCTTGGTCGAGAGTGCATGGAACCGACGAAGGAATTTTACAATCAATGTTGATTGAAGGGGCACCATGGAATGATTGCCACCACCTTCTTCCAGATTATGAAGAAGATACTCAAGATGACCTTTATCACCCATCAGTCTTTGAATTCCTACCAAATACTGTAAATACGGTGGATTCCGAGCGAAACTTATCCAATATTGAAGAGACTATAGCCATAAATATCTCGACTAAAACGAATGTTGTAGAGAATATTTATGTCGGCAAAGGTTGTTCTCCTTCAGAACTGGAAACATATAACGCTGTTTTTCGTGAGTTCAAAGATTTCTTTGCTTGGTCATATGATAAAATGCCAGGCATTGACTCGAGTATCGTTGAACACGAAATTAAGATGTATCCAGATGTCAAATCGGTACGACAACGGCTCAGGCAGGTGCACCCCAAGAAAGCCGTTGCCATTAAGGCAGAAGTTGAAAAACTTCTCCATGCTGGTTTCATCTACCCGGTTCCTCTAACCGATTGGGTATCGAATATTGTCCCTGTTATGAAGAAAAAAGGGACAATTAGAGTGTGTGTCCATTATAGCGATGTAAACCAAGCTTGTCCAAAACACAACTACCCTACACCCTTCATCAACCAGATAATTGATGAATGCGCCGGATGTGAAACCTTTTCATTCATGGATGGATTTTCTAGGTATAATCAAATAAATATCCGCCCACAGGACCAGTCAAATACTGCATTCATTTTTCCGTGGGGCACATTCGCTTATCGAAAATTACCCTTTGGTTTAAAGAACGCAGGGGCGACGTTTCAGAGGGTAATGAATTATGCCTTCCATGACATCAAGAACATCGTTCAACCATACCTCGATGACCTTCCGGCTCATTCACGAAAGTGGACTGATCATCCGCAGCATTTAAGAGCGATATTTCTACGTTGCCGACAATACAAGATACGACTTAATCCGCACAAATGTGTATTTTGCGTCAGTTCTCATCGTTTTCTTGGCTTTTTTGTTTCCAAGGATGGGATTCGTCTCGACCCTTGCAAGGTCTAGGCAATCATCAATTTGCCTCCACCTTCGAATTTGCTTCAAATTCAGAAACTCCAAGGGAAAGCAAACTTTCTGAGGAGGTTCATTCTGAATTACGTAGAACTTGCTAAAGGTTATACACGTCTTTTGAAAAAGGAGGTACCCTTCGTTTGGGATCAGGTTGCGCAAGCTTCCTTTGATGCTTTAAAGGATTCCTTAATAAAAGCATCGTTAATGTACGCCCCCGATTATCAAAGAGATCTTAACCTGTATCTGGCTGCAGCGGATACAACCATCACAATGGTTTTAGTTCAAGAGGTCGACGGAATTGAACACCCTATATATTATTTAAGTAGAAACTTAAATGATACAGAAAGCAAATATTCTTATGTTGAAAAACCAGTGCTTGCAGTTGTTCAATCGATTCAAAGGTTTCAACATAATGTCCTCTTTCAAAAAAATACCATTCTGTCAGATTGCAACCCCATGACTTATATATTGTCGCGACAGTTGCTGGGGGGAAAATATTCAAAATGGATAGCAATCCTTCAAGAGTTTGATCTGGAATTTGTAAAATCCAAATCGAAGGAAGCTCTAGTTTTCGCAGAATTATTATGCGATCTCCCATCATCGTCTAACGATGAAACATCCGAGGAATCAATCGTGGACGATAATTTGTTTTTGATATCTACAAGCAATGAGCGGTATGGAGATATAATAATTTATCTCCAAACCCAAAAGTTCAGGCCTAACACCTCTCACTCTGAACAAAAACGTATACGATACCAAGCAAAAGACTACATGATCGTCGGTGATACGCTTTACCATCGTGGTATCGATACAGTTCTGAGAAGGTGCCTCACCCATGAGGAGGCCCAAAAAGCCCTGAATGAGTGTCATTCAGGCACGTGTGGGGGCCATCTATCTGGATATGCTACAGCACAAAAAATCTTGCGAGCAGGATACTTCTGGCCAACCATGTTCAAAGATTGCATAACCGCAGTCAGAAGTTGCCATGCTTGTCAAATTTTTTATAGCAAAACCAGAAGACCACCCGCACCTTTACAGCCAATAGTTGCTGTTGGGCCTTTCGCCAAATGGGGCATCGATTTCATGACATGTAACCCCACCTCGACCGGGGGACATGGGTATATTATAGTCACCATTGACTATTTTACCAAATGGGCCGAGGCGATGCCTACATTAGATAACACTGGTGAAACAACTGCCCTTTTCTTTTTCAATCATGTAGTCGCCAGATTCGGCGTACCACAGGCTATAGTTACAGATCATGGATCGCATTTTCGCAATCACATGATGGTTGAATTAGATGCCAAGCTAGGGCTATCTCACGACAGCTCTACCCCGTATTATCCGCAAGCCAACGGACAAGTTGAAGCGATCAACAAGGTCCTGAAGCGTATGTTGCAAAGGATGATCAGAGTTCACAAAAGAAGGTGACACCTAACCTTGTACTTAGCCTTGTGGGCTTACCGAACATCAGTAAGGAATGCGACCAGGTTCACACCTTTCCAACTGGTATATGGCCTGGAAGCAGTCTTACCAGTGCGAAATCTCGTCTCTTAAACTCGCAGTCGATCTCCTCCCAGGAACTTCAGAAGAAGAGGCCCGTTTCTTAGAATTAATCTAATTGGATGAAACCCATCGTGATGCTGCTTTGGCTAACGAAGCCCATAATAAACGAGTCAAGGCGCAGTTCGACAAAAATGTCAAACCCCGTGTCTTCTCAGAAGGTGACTTGGTCTTGCTTTACGACCAAGAATCCGATAAATTGGGAGCAGGTAAATTTAATTCTTTATGGATGGGCCCTTATATTGTTAAACTAGTGTTAGCAAAAGGAGCCTACGAGTTAATGGATTATGATGGAATCCCACTGGTGCAACCTCGTAATGGGTTGTATCTCAAGCGTTACTATGTTTAAATAGTAACCAATATGCTTTTGTTGTATTTTGTTTTCGCTAAAGTGGTCGCTTTGGTCGAGTAATCCACCTTTTTACATTTATTGCAGATGTCGAACCTTTTGGAGACATGTGTGGGATATGCCGACGGAGCGAGTCGTAGTTCGCGGAACCTGTCCTCCGCAGCCTGGGCCATTTTTGATCCAAGCAGCGAGTTAGTAAGTTTCAGAGGTGTATGTATTGGTCAACCAGCGAATAACATCGCTGAATATAGCGCGTTGATAGAACTGCTCTCTGATGCCATCACCCATGGTATACGCCAAATAATCGTGAGGCTAGACTCACAACTCGTAATACTACAACTCAATGGTATATATTCCGTCCGCAACCCAGCTATTTATCGCATGTTCCTAAGGGTTAAGATTTTGGAAAGACGATTTGATTTGATTCAATACCAACGTATTTCCAGAAACTTAAACACGTTAACCGACTCATTAGCAAACTATGCGTTAGATAGACATTTGCAACATTTATAAAAAGAAACACATCATCAATGTTGTACATGTGGATCATATAACTGAACCAGAATAAAACCCCAAAAATCAAAATATATATATATATAAGCTATTTATGGTTTACATATAATGTTTTGTAACCAAGACAAAATCGGTCACATGACCCAAAAACTCAAAATGCTAGGGGGCACCCTAGTCTAATGATGCTCGTGATAGCACGTCACAGCCTGTGCGATCATGCGTAAGAGACGAGTCCATCGTCTAGGCACACCAGTAGTATGTCGCTGCAACTGTAAAGGTAACTCGTCGATCCTCACATCTGGAATACTGAGAGTAAGGCTCTCAACCTGCTCCTGCACAGCTGTAAGGGTCTCGGCCACATCAAGGTCACGAAGGATAACCCTCCCAGCAGCCTCTCCTGCTAGGGCAGCGGCTGGCAGCCTCGGGCGAACTACTTGACGAACATGACCAACATCTGCATGCACACATGAGTTTGATTAAAGTCTTGATAGAGTAAAGCACAAGGACATTATAAATAAAAACAGTAAACAGTGATATGGTCGAAGATTTTACCAATCAAAACTAGATCATGTTATCGAGCAGTTTTAGCACATAGTTCATGCTCGTTAAAAAATAAACATAAGATCAAGAAAGTGTTTCAATTTCCATTTAAGCTAGTTAAAAAATGAACTATCCTCCAGTAAATAACCACTGCGAATGTAGATTTATCAGCCATTAAAGCCTTGGTCGTGTTTGCACCGTCACCTCCAATTTTCCATTGGCTAATCATTCACCTCCATTTGATTGTTTACCCATTTCGAGGAACAGCTGCGAAGAGTGATTTCACTTAGCCATCCTTGGGACACTGCCGTGATTGGAAAATTCCAACCCTTACCTGGAATCAGCTGCTACCCGTTTTATCAATCGTTCCTCAAAAGATGAGTCTTCTTTAAGCTCTTTTCATCTGACTCGTAAAATATGAAAAGATTGCCGAGTTTTGGCCTTCCAGCTCGTTAAAGCGACCGGACGTGTTATCCCTCCTCTAGATTTTAATCTTTTTTGACCTGAGGGATTATTGCACAAAAAGATCGAGTGCTTGTTTTTTTCGGCTCGTTAAAACTATCGAAAACTCATCCCTTCTGTATTGTTTTATACTTTTTCAGACTTAAGGGGTTAGATGACGAAAAAGGAACTTTGGATTTATCTTTACGTACCTTTTCAGAGTATCGAAAATTGAAAAGGACCGAGTTATCTTTGTCGTTAGACTCGTTAAAAAACATTAATAGCGACAAACTTGTCTTTAGACGAGAACGAGTTTCACTATCGCTAGGCTCGTTAAAACATAGCGATGGGTTTGCCCGAAGGGAAAATTATAGAACAAGCATATGTTATCCTCCTCAAGCTTGACAAAAATAAAGAGGTACTGGTCAGAGATGACTGGGGAAAATTGGGAAGAAACTCAAAGAACTTTTATTGGTAACAAGTCACTCTTGAACATGACACTTCCACTCTGTGCCTGAGTCGGGTTGGGTTGTTTCATTCACCGGCCACATCACCAAGGTCTCACCAATACCATCCATCTTTGGTGTAAATGCTACCAATCCATCGCACAAGTGTCGCCGATATGTTCAAGAGAAGTCATCCAGAGAAGTCAACCGTGTCCCATCCACCACCATACATTATCCTTCATCCTTTCATGACCGCCACCCTGAACCATATATCATCAGATCGTTTTCACCTCCATTGAAATCATTTGCTCCGTTCTGTGTCACTGATGTGGGATACATTAAGGCCCTCCTTTGACGGATCGCTTCTTGTCGACATCAGCTCGTTATCCAAGAAGTTAATCTAGGAACACCCCCTTCAGTACTTTGAAGCTTGCATGCCTCAATGGCAAGTTTCTCACTTCCGGCGACAGGTATACATCAATGACCTTCGACCAAAAGATTTTGTGTGGTGTTTGACGCCAAGTCCTTTATTCACACCACGTGAATTGTACTGCAGTACCTTGAGGGTCATTGTCATTATCGGTGATTCCTCTCGCGCTTGTTAACAGTTTACATCATTGACTGGTAATCAAGCGATGTCTTTCCATGTTCGACTTCAGAACATTTCTCACATGGATCGAATTGTACTTAGAGTGAAGATCGAACGAGATTGAAGACCCCGAATCTAGTTTCATCCATCCGAGCTGCGATATATATTCAGGAAAAATAAAGACATTGACATGTACAACATTGCAGCAGATAATCATCCTACCAAAAGGATGATGATTTCATCAAAATCATCAGTCTACCATCAGACGATTGTCTGTTCTATGTACAGAAAAATGAATTTATAAAGTTGAGCATGGGAATGCCCGCATCAGCTAGATCATGAAAGCAGTATGAAAAATAATGTATTGTATTGTATCTTACTACAAGTCTCCTCCCAGCATTGGAAGAACTTCGGATCCTCCTAATAAAGCATTTCACCCGATAAACGGCCTCATACTTTAGGGGGCAACTGTTATAGACATTTTTGTGCCTTGCAGCGTTGAGCATGAAATGTCCATAATCCAAGGGATCCAAAGTCCCTAAAAGAGTTGTTCCTACCTCTAAAGGAACAAGGTCAACAAAAGACAGCTTCTCCCAGAAGTTCTCCACCAAAAACAACTCAGAAACAGTCAATTCAGGATCAATTCAGAGGCTCCACTAGCTGTCTACGCTGAAATGCAGAGGTTACACTGGCTAGGTGCACTGCAACGCAGGTAGAAACACTACCAGGGTGCACTGAGCGGGAAATGACAAATGGCAAGCTCATTCAACGAGGCGGAAAAACCCTGGAAGCTTCCAGAATCTTCTCCAATGACACTTGCCTCAATGAATTCGACTAGTGATGAGTAAGAGGTTCTCAACCTCCAAGTGGAAGCAAGAACTGACAGAGAGAAGCCACAAGTCAAAACATAAGCTGACTCATCCTCTCTGCTTACATCTATATATGGATCTCTCACCCAGAGGTTCAGGAGGCTGGAATTTTGTACTTTGCAGAGAATTGATGTTGGTTTGAGATTGAGATTAGTACATTGGGTGATTTATGCTTTGTTGGAGGAGATGAAGGGCTTCTATTGTTGGGAGGTAGATGCTGGATCGGGACTCATTTGGTTGTATCTCCTCTTGAACCTTGTTATCATATCAATAAAGCTACTTGAGTTTCTCCTATATGCTTGTATTTCAATGATGTTTTGTTATATTTGCATATCTAGTTTATATCTGATCCTAAACTAGTTATGAATGTGAATCTATATCTTTCGTGTAGTTTTCCTCTCTTGTGATCTTGCAGGAACTGGGTGAAACTGGACCAGTGAAAGAGCAGGCAGCGGGAAGCGAACGAAAGAGAGAGTGATTGGATCGACAAACTAGCGGATGACACCGGTTAGTTACGTCCTTCTTTCTCTATTTGCATCTCATAAAGAAGAATACTTTGATAGCTTTCCTTGTTTGTTGCTAAGGCACTATCACCTCTTAGAGTGGGATAGGGGCATTCCGAATTGGATACTTTTCCCAACAACAACAAGGTTGATGTTTTAATTTTTAAATCTATAGTGAGGTTTGAACCAATAACTTGGACTTATATAATAGAAATATGAGTCTAAGAGCATGACTTGATGGGTTATGATGATGAGAAGATCCTTTAGGAGTAAAAAGCAACCAATTGTTTGTAGGATGGTAGACCATTCTATAGGAGAAACTCTAAAAGTGCATTCCAAGATAGTTGATATTCATTATTTAAAATGACTTATTCTCATGAAGGTCCTAGTAAAAGGTAAGTCAATGCAATTAGATTTTTTTCGACATAAAAGCTTCTTTTAACTAATAGTAAAATGTTATGTAGAGAGGGTTTAGATTGACATTCATAGATCTTAAATTAAAGCAGTTAATCACAACAAATGCACTAGTGCACCACATTTCTTGATACACATAATTTCTTTTTTATTAGACCCCGTGGAAATGGATCTAAGCTGAATCCAATCATATGCAAAATTTGTTAGGCAATCTTCCAGGTATCTAAAGTTGTTATATATCAAGGATCTGTTTCCTGACTAGGTCAGTTAAGGGAGATGGATTTGATATGAATAATGTAAGTCTTATCGATGTGTAAATAATGGATGCAATGACTATTTTAGCCCAATAGAAGATCATGATGCTAAGTCTGTTGTGTGATGAAATGAGAATTCAAAACATAATTCATGAATTTTGCAACACTGCTTCAAATCCTATATGAGAACCAACATGTCCACTATAAGTCTAGATTCAAAGCTTGGACGTAGATAAAAAGGATGGATTATTAACATAAATAATAGAAGTTAGCCATCCTCAAATTCTATGAGGTAGGTAGAAGGTCCATCTATCTCAAAGTCAAATTCATTTGCAGCTCACATCTGTTGCTATTACAGAACAACCTGAATGATTTCTCTACTGGAAATCTTCTAAGAGTGAGATCGTAAGTATTTAAATCTTCTTGTTTGTGACTGTTAAAACTAGGTTTGTAGTAGGTCATGAAAACCATTGAGGATAGCCAACCCAGTGCCAAAGTAAGAAAAATGAGGGGAATTTTTTTCTATTATGTGGCCTACCTTAGTATCGTGAAGGAGATAAGCATATTCCTTTACAAACCACCACATAGTGACTTACAACCAACCTCCACATGAACCAAGCTATTCTAAAGAGAGAGAGAGTTTGAAGAGGCATTTATAAACCTTATTCAAGATGTTAGTAATGAAAAATGCATTAGATTTCTTGATACATAGATCCTCTCTTTCTAACCAAATTCCACAGAAATGGATAGGAGATGAAGTTGTCACACACACAATTGATCAGGTAGTCTTACAAGTTATTAAAACTGATTTGTATTGAGGATGTGCTTCCTGATCATATATTATAATGGAGATACATCTGATATGAATTTTGTCTACCTTTGTTGGCATAATTTTTACACTAGAGCAAAGGAACTATTGTCCCATAGATCCAGCATTAGTATCTTCCATGTTGTTGATATAATTCTAAACAAGTATTCGCTAGATCTCTAGGCACATGACCTCTCACATAGAATATAAACAAAGGAAGGAATCAGATATGCACCTGGTTTCTCTCGCCTGCTGGTGTAGATTAATGACTCGATTCCGCTGCCAGAAATATTTCTCTTCATCCAGAGATCTTGCAGCAACACTTGTAATCTGTCACCTACGTACATACTACAATCATAGACAAACAAGGAAAATCCTTAGCCCCTAATAGAAGGAAAATAAGTGCACAAAAGAGAATCAATTCATAACAATCTATACAAATGTATATCAAAGAAAGGAAAATCACCTTGGAAGCAAAGTATTCCTCTGTAGTTTCTTGATTCTAACCCTTCGTTGACTCACACAGATTGGGCTCATTTATGTAACTGGGAAAGGTCTCTTGGTGACAATTCTTCACCATGACAGTACAATATGAAATCTCTCCTCGTCTTCCATACTTCCACCCTTGAGAGGGCTTGGTTGTATACACTCTTCCTACATCTAGGATTATTTACTTGGTCGCAAAGGGCTAAAAGGAGTTATGAAGTTTCTCTAATAATTGACTCTAAGCCAAAGTCATGACACCCTCACTGAAGCTGATAATCTTGGGAAAGAAAAAATATAGAACCTTGAGGCATCAATTCTCTGTGAACAAAGGCATCATGTGTAGTCTACAAATGTCTTGACAGGATGTGCACTGATAAGGAGTGATGGTACACATGCTGATAAGGGACAGGGAGAAATGGGTTATCTACATGAGAAAAAACAAGGGTGAAAGGGGATGCACTTTAGCCTGCAACTGTTGTGAGCTGAGCTCTGGTCTCTCTAAACACAATGAAGTGAAAAATAGGGTCATAAATCTTCAAAATATTTAATAAATGGATACAATGATAGTTTTCTCCCAATATGAGAATGACAATAGATGACACTTTTAGGTGTTGATATGAAAACCCTTGACATACTCATCGATGAGAGATGTGGGATTAGGTGCTAGGTGTACCACATTAATCGGACATCTAATCTTAATTTCTTTACCAAAACCGTCAATAAAACACATGGCATTCCTTGCAGTTTTTTATTTGAATTTTCATGGAATACTATTAACTTCTCAGGTTTACATCACAATGAAGATGCATCCCTCTTGTGTTTCTTTTGTTGCTAGGAATGTGATAATAATTTGTTTTCATTTCTTTTAGTTTTTACTTCTGAATTAAAGAGATGCATGGCTACATTTATTACACATACAATATCCAAAATAAATGCAACAATTTTTTATATTAGACTGGATAAGGTATGACTAGGATACTGTGAAATATATACTAGTGCTATTTTTTCTTAAGGGACGGAGAGGATGAAATTATTTGGTCTAAAACGAATACTATGGAATGTATATTGCACAGCTAGAATACAAGTTTAGTTTTGAGGAGGATGAAGGGGGTGAAAAGAAGTGGCGATGGAATTTATTATGGAAACTTAAAGGCCCTTTGAAAACTATGTTAATCATGGCTAGCACCATCAAAGGAATTATTGACTTCGGGAATTTGTTAGAAGAGGTTTTGATAAGGGCCTAGCAGATGTATAGTCTTTAAAGATAGTGACAAAATTATTGATCATCTACTAGTGCACTGTCCTTATAGTAAAGAACTTTGGAGTGAAGCTTTGAAATTGACAGAGATGGAAGAAGAGTGGGTAGGGAATACTTTGGTTATTTATTTGGATAAATGGTTAAAGTATAAATATGTGAACGAGCGCAAGGTATTTCCTTGTACTGTAGCATGATCTGTTTGGTTGCCCAGAAATAAAATGATCTTTCAAATTAAGGAGACTATATATCTATATATATATATATATATATATATATATATATATATATATATATATATATATATATATATATATATAGATATAGATATATAGATATATGTCAGGTTTGTGAAAAAATTAGTCTTGGTTATGGAGGGGTTTGGAAATCTAGCAGAATGAAGAGCCATAGAACTTTGAAAAATCCAGAAATAGATAAAGTAGATGCATGTGTATATTTTGTTGGCTTAAGTGAATCCTAGAATTTGAGGAGTTGGTTGAATAATAATCATAGTTTTACATTTAAGTCTATTGTGGGGGGTGGGGGAAAAATAATAGGGCTGAATTGTTTGCTCTCTCACTGTTAAGAATTTAATTTCTTGGATTTCAGGTCTTGGGGGATTCTAATCTCATCATGGATTGGGAAAATGGGAAAAATAAAATAGAAAACTTAATTCTTCTCCTGATCATGGAAACAGTCAAAGAAGTGAAAAGTTCATTTTTAAGATTATCTTTTCAGCACATATAGAGAGCTAACTGTTATGGATGATGATTATAGGAGTTACCCAAACAAGCTCTTAAGGTACGATAATGATCGTCTTCAGAAAAATAATATTAGCTCCTTACAGCAGAATGAAATTAATCCTTGACAACAAAATAATATAAATGCTCTACAACAACATCCCCACTAGACTCTAAAGTAGCAATAAATGATGCAAGAAAAAGCAAAACAACTTAAGATACATCAAAAACAAAATTTTCAACATCAACAACAACATCTCAAACAATAGCTTCAACAGCTTCTATAACAACGGTTCCTACAGTTACAATAGAAAAAGCAGCAACAAGTTATTGAGTTGCAGGCAAAGCTTCACACACAACAAATGCTGCAACTTCAACAAATTAATGAGTTGAGTAAAGAATCAATGGAAAAATAGTATGTTGTTAAACAAACATTTATACAAAAACATTGTATATTAAGTCATTGTTTAGTTTATCACCAGAAACACTTAAGGTAGGGTCAACACTTTATGTTTCTTCATCACAACTTTTCCAGGCTGCTTCTCCACAAGTCTCTCAACAATCCTCCCCACAGGTAGATCAACAATGTTTAGTATCATCTTCACTTCAACTTCCTAAAGCAACTCCCATGCAACCTACAACCTCGCCATTTATAGAACCTCCACCCTCTACTCTCCCAGCTCTTTCGCCTCACATAGAAGACCCTGAGAAGTAGCCTTCTGTCATTTCTTCAATTTCAAATGCTAGAAGTGCTAAGCGATTTCAGGAGATAACTCCTGGACTAAATCATGATCAGTCTCTAGCTATTAGTGCACCTAGAATTTCTACTTCACCACTATTAGCTAATTTTTCTCTTAGCCCAACTATGAATACAATCAACCAAGATGGACACGGAATTGTTTCATCTAGATTCCTGGTGGGAGGCAAGTCAAGCACAATAGAACTCCCATTATAGTGCTTGGTAAAAGTGGTATGCAGGTGTGAACTCATTTTCTCATATTATATATGGAGGGATAGTTATTTTCCTTTTCCACATTATTTTAGAAATTGATCATAAAAGGTCTTTTTATTGTTACTTGTTGTTTCCACATTAATAGTGCAAGCTACCTAATCTACGCAATTTTTAGGCTCCATGGATATGTTTCAGTTTTCCTTGGAATTTAAATATAGTTTGTGTTTACATCATTTTGTTTTTTGAAAACAAAACAAGCATCATGCATTTTTAAATTTTAATATATCGAAACTTGGAATTCTCCTTGGGTTTCATCATTGGTGTAATAGAAACTCAACCGATATTATAAATTACACGATGAGACTTTTAATCGACATTTCTATTATAGTAATTCATCGTGGTCTCTCCTAGATGCTGTAATGGCAATCTCATGGTTATGTCTAGGGGGCAGTAGTATCCTTTATCAATTTATAATGCATTATTGTTCCACAATGGCAATTATTATTCAATGGAAGCAAATTAGATTGAATACAATGTAAAAATGCTCCAGTAACATAAGGGAACAATAAACTGGATGTAACATGCTATTGTTAGGGCTATTAGGTGATACATTCAAATGGTCACATTAGCAGTTAAAGTTAATTATTTTATATGATAATAGCATAAAAACTAGGAGATTGTTAGAAAACCTTAAGGAGCTTTGACCATTTTATTTATCGTTTCGAGGACTGATTATTAGTATTGTTTTCTTTTGAAAATATATTGTGGAGTCCATTAGATTGGTTCTCTGTTATATACTTGAGGAAGAGTTGCAGGTGATTGCACTATGTACATGCACCCTATAAAATAGCGATCAAGGAATGGTATTAGGAGTTTGTATTGTAACAATAATCCTGGCTCAAAAGCCCTCCAAATATATCCTATTATGTTTAGAGTATTGATTGTCTACTTTTTAGTTCCTTACCTTCCAGTTTATGTGTTGGTGGATTTGGTTCCAAGGAAGAAAGTACTCATGTGGGAGAAACCCCCTTCATAAGGATATGTCATTGCAGTAATAACTTGAATTGGGATTTAGGAAATCTAAATATTAGAGACCTCAATAGCCCCTGGTCACCAGCAAAATTGACAGATGAAGTGTCAATCTCCCTTATTATTTTACCAGATTTGAAGAATTTCAGTATGTGAAGTTGACTATCCTGAGAATCATGCTATGCTTTTGATTAATTTAATATGTTTAGCTGACTACCAGGTTTCCAACATCACTTTCCTTGAGGCCAAATAGCATAAGGAAATAGATGAACTAAAAATAGGACTACATTATTCTGTCATGCTTGGAAGTTGGAACACTTCTATTTGAGGTTTCCCTTAGACACCATAAATAGTTGTAATACCAGTTTGAAGATCATGAGAATTGTTGGTTAACTTAAATGTTGAGTTCATGTTGAGATGTATCTATCATGGAATGTTGTTTGATGTTTTTCTTTTCCCTAAAATTTGCGGATCAAATCAGTCTCCCTAAAGGACTTGAGGGTTGTCGTGAATGAAATAGGTTCAGTGGTAAGCTTGATATATTGGATGGTAGGTTCTACACCAAGTAATGTCTCCATAGTCGCTGTCAGAGAGGATTTGGTTACGAGACAAAATTTAGTTTGCAAGCAAGAAATCTAATGTCACATGATGGTAGTGCAAAGACAAAGAGAATGAGACATAGTACAAGTTTGATGCCCCTAAGCACTACATCTTCAGGCGGAAGTGTTATCAATAGTCTCCAACAAAATAATAATCTAGAGTCTCCAGAAATGGAGTCTATGAAAACCTCGAAAATCAAGAGGCCAAGATTGGAGGTATGCAATGTAGATTCACTTATATCTTATATATGAGCCACCAATCTAATGTAGAATCTAATATTTGCAATAAAGGAGTGGGTAGAGGGGCTTCACCTTGTTGACCAATATCTTACCATGTTCATTCATAAAGGGAATTTTAAAATTATAAAGAGTAAAGTCAGTGCATTATAAGTACTATGGGGAGTTGTAGAGTACCAAATGGTTTATAGGTATTGAGGGGAATTTAAAGGATATCTAAGTAAAAATAAATACTTGCTTTAATGGCAATATGTATTGGGAGGGGGGTTTGAAAAAAGGATTTTTGGAGGTATTTATCAATACCTAGTGAAATTAAAGGTATTATTTAATATTCCATAATGAAGTTTCTATGTCACAATTCATTAGGTGAAGGCCCCATTGGAGTGGATGAAGCTTATGATGTTTAACACAATGAAAGTGTTGTTTCTAAGGATATAGTCATACTTTATCACTAACATATAAGGATCTAGGGCTACGATAGTGATCACAAAACATATGGATGAGTGTTAGGTTACAATAAAGGGCATAATTGTAGATGATATGGGCCATATGTTTCACAAATGCAACAAAAAACTTATATGCATTGATCTATAATTCCTTCCTTGTTAAACATAGAGATGAAAAATGGCATGTATATATTCAAAGTTAACGTTGATCCATTCTAGCGCCATATAAATACTATTATACCCTCCAATTTCTTCCTCTCTTCAAATCCATGATATTTGATCCTTATTTAAAGATGCAAGTGTCCCTACTTGTAAAATGGGATAAGGGAAATGTGTAGAAAATCATATTCTAGAAACCATTTATCTTTGGTTGGGAGTTTACCAATATTACCCATGATGTAAATAGTTATAATGTCATGGAGAGTAGATTTTTGGCACACCTTTAAGAATGTATCATCATTGAAGGGGGCTAGAAATCTAAAATGTTATCCATTGAATTAGATATAGGATTATATTTGTCTATATGGGAAGGTTGATATAGTTTGATCTTGTAGGAATTAATTATTGGAGAATACCGTGTTGCAGAGGAAGCTTTGGGTTGAATGAAATTTCATGAACCTACTATAGAATCTGTGAGCTAATTCTTTTATTTTTAATATATATTTTTCGTTATACTGTAGAATCTCTGAGATATATTTTTTTATTTTTAATATATTTTTTCTTTATACTATTTCTTATGACAGATGGCATATGATATGTAGTAATATTTTAAATCTATCGAAGATATTCATGGCCTTGTGTATGGTCGAGAAGATTCCTAAACTTTAAATGACAACAATTTGCTATTCAAAGTTAACAAAGATATTTTGGATATTAGGAAGTCATTTGTATCATGCTTATGCATGGTACAAGCTCCATATCCTCCAGAAAAGGTATAATAAATACTTAGCATAGAAGGATTTGCAGTTGATGGCATCATCTGGATTGTTGGCTACCATTTCTATTATGCCCTATGATCACAAGCATGGGGCTCACCATTTTGATATGGAGAATGAGAAGGAAAGAAGTTCAAGAATAGCTAGTCTTTTAGGTTTTGGGATTTAGTTTCGATTCTAAAATGGATACCAAAGAAGTGGTAAGTTATTTCAATGAAAAGTCTTAAGTTCATCTATCGCTGTTTGAGATGTTTGCATTTGTATAGGTTTTTCTAGTATAAGTATTACATTTTATGCTTAGTTGAAGGAGTTTTCTTCCAATATGTCTTTTTGGTAGTTTTCGCGCTCAACACTTCTATCTGAAGTGGCAAGTAATAGGTATGGAGCTCATTAAAGCATTTATTTTTGAAATTAAGTCTTTCCTTGATGTTGTTGAGAAGTCAGATCACGCATATATTCTTCTAACCACTTTTTATTCTTGTACATGTTTTTAGTTTAGTAAGCTACATGGTTTGAATTATAACTGGATAGAATGTGGTGCAATATTAGGACAAATTTTACTATATATACTTATATTTATAGCTTATATTAAAGTTTTGTACCATATAATCATAATGCACTTAATTTTGTAATAATTAAAATGCGTCTTCACTTCAAACTATTTGGTTCTACTTATCTCCATTATTATTTATAAAAGTATGGTTTATGTTAACTCTTACCTTCAAATATAAGTTAACATTTGAGGATATGTGAATATAAGTTAATTGTACCAACTTTAAAGGCTCTTTGGGTTCATGAAGAGAAAGTGGCAACATCTACTTATGTGGGTAACTTGTGTCTTTATTATGTTTTAGGTTTCTAAAGGTGTCATGACATGTGTTCCGCAAGAAGTGAAAAATTTGTATCATCTATTGGAAAATGATTTCCAACTTTTAGGTATTGTTGAATAAGCTTAGTCACAATTTTTCTTCATCTTCTCCGGTCTCATAAGTGAAATTGGAGCAAAACATTCTTTATTTAGAAAGGATAACTATTTTGATAGTGTTACAGCAAGTGATGGGATTTAATTCCTACTTTTGTTTCATCCTTTCTATTATTCTGTGGTGTGAATACTTGTTATGTGTAATTGTGACCTACTTTTAGAGTTACACAACTTAGAAAATATGATGGGGAATTTAATTATTACTTTGTTCATTTCATTTATCTCTACTATTTTATGCCATATGGTGTGGCAATCTTGGATTTGGTATATTTCTTTCACTTTGGTGTTAAAGTGTACACATTCTCTTGTGTCTTTTAAAAGTAGAATTCCTGAGGTTTTCTAAAGTTAACCCTTGCATGTTTCCAGGTATCACAAGTGTATCAAATAATGAAAATCACGATCCTATCAAGCATGATACCATTTTCTGATTTTTCTTTTATAAAGAGGCTTAGTGTGGATGATATGTAGTACAATTTTGTATAGTTGAAGATTAACTATTTAAAAGGAATTGTACAGTTTGGCAGTCAGGTGAAGTAATACAATTTTTTGATTTTCAGTATTTTGTATAAAAATACAACTTCTACTAATTTTTAGGATTTAGCTTTTGTGCATGGAGTCTTTTTTAGAGTAAGCATAATATAATTTTGTCAGTGAATTTATTTATGCAAGACCTTGAATCAGAGTAGTCCATATATTAGAGTCTTATTGAATTTTCTGAACAATCCATATATCAAGGCGATGAATTACAGTAGGAGGGGACCAATACCTTAAGTATTGTTATTAACTTACAGGCCAAAGGTATTTCCTTAAATCATAATGCCGGTATGGTTATTATCTACTCCTAGGGAAATACTTACATAACTTAAAGTACTCTAATGATATGATAAATAAAACAATAGAGTCAAATATCCTTTTTAGAAATAGAATAGTCTAGAAGATACCAAAAAGAAATCTTTACTAGATAGTGCATCAGTTGAGCTTTATGATATTGGTAAGTAGGGAGAGGGTGTGAAATTTTTGCAAGTAAAAAGAAGAGACCTTTAGATCCGATTCCCAAAAGGTTGCATTTGGAATTCACTCTTTTGAATAACCACTTCACATATAAAAGTTGATAAGGAGGTGTGTTACAACATCAACTTTGTTGAAATATGAACATTTTTTTCTCTAAAATTCATCGTGTAGCTGCAATTGTTTTTTTTATAAATCAATGGCTATAAATGCAATTTTAAGGATTGCCATAACTCTTCATGTAATTCTTTAAAGTGTGCTAGCTCAACGAAAGAGCATCTACCTTACAAGCAGGAGGTTGGTGGTTCGATTCCACTGTGCGCTAACATGAATTAATGAACAATTTTGTAGTTTATTTTTAATTAAATGTTTTTTATATCGATTTATTTCAATCGTGAGATATTTCTGGATTCATTGTTTTATATTGTCTCTAAATAGGCAAAAGTGATCTTTACATAAACTTGTCATCGTCTTTGGAGAGACAATAGCAAGTATTAAAGACATATTATCTCTAATCCAAGTGTCGTCTCTAGAGAGACAAAAATGAAATAGTCTCGAGAGAGACAAAAATGAAATTATCTCTTAAGAGACAATAATGCTTGTGTTATATATTGTCTATATAGAGACAGTAATCTTTAAGACAATTTTTTTTAGACAATAATCTTTAAGACAATATTTTTTAAGACAATAATCTTTAAGACAATAATTTTTGAGACACTTGCTTAAAGACAATATTCAAGACAATACAAAAGTTTTCTTTTGTCTCAAGTTAAGACAATTTACCCAAAAATTGTCTCAAATATTGTCTTAAAACCCCCCTGTACGTAGTAGTGTGTCACTCACAATCAGCTTGAAATCAGGCAGAAACCTTACTATAACACTCAGTACCATAGTTCAACCTCATGATGCTCAACCTTCATAGCCTCGCTCTGATATCAATTTGAAAAACTGATCACTGCATTAATTAATCAAATAATGATACAGATAAATACATGTATTGTTGTCTCAAAATAGGTATACTATCCTGGACACACAATCACTTTGTTGACATAATATTTCAACCACACACCAATCTAAGAAAATTCTAAATCTAAACAAATCCTAAGGAATAAGAACAAACTCATTTAAATAGAAAGAATCACAACTCATACAAGTATGAATTATATTTGCCAAGTCTACACTACATAAATTTGCAATTTCAACAAATCTTGGCTAGAAAAAAAATTTAAATTTAACTTTAAAACTGGAATTAATGGATCCACATAAATGACTCCAAATTAATTTAAAATTTTTAAATGGAGATAACTAAAATTCTAAAACAAACCCCATTTTTTATTTTGATTGCAAAATATCATGGAATCCGAAGGTCACTCTAGTGAAAGATGCTCTTTACTTAATCTCATTATCAACCCACACTGACTTTAGTCATTTTCTTTGGGAAATTACAATTTTTGTGTGCCAATGCCCACGCGCACCTATTGTAATGTTTCTCCTCATTACTTTGCATGTTATAGCTAGGATATAATATGTATATAAGATTTTGGCATAGTGGTATGATTGGAAAAAAATTATTTAGCTAGGTGGTTCGAGCAACATTGGTCATATTTGTGAGACAGCCATCGACACAAGTGTGAGACTATTGCTATTGCAAGCTTGAACAAATTTCCTCCCCTCCATTCTCCACCCTTTAGGTTGTTGTCTTTCCTTTGCTGAAACATATTTGTAGTAACGTCATAAACATGTTCAATTCCTTCGATGCATCTTTGCACCTATAGGAACCATAGCTAGTAATTAACAACATTAATTTTATTATTAATCCCTTATTGTAGTGTTTCTATTGTGCATTTAAAATTAAGATCTTAACCAACTATATTAGTTATAAAATTAAATTTTATTTGATAAAATTTTATATTATAATAATAATTTTTAATCGAATAAATGTTATGATTAAAAAAAAGTTCATATAAAAATAAATTAAATACATTATATAAAAATATAGATCTTATTGTAGTGTTTCTCTTGTGCATTTAAAATCAAGATCTTAGCCAACTATATTAGTTACAAGATTAAATTTTATTGCATAAAATTTGATATTATAATAATAAATTTTAATTTAATAAACATTATGGTTAACAGGAGGTTCATATAAAAATAAATTAAATAAATTATATACAAAATATAACTCTAACTTAAAGAAACCTTAAAAGAAAATACTAAATGTAACATTAAAACTTAAGACCTCATATACATATACAATAAAATATTTGACCTATATAAAAAAGAGATAACGAAGAGTTACATTTACAAAAAAGAATTGACCTATACCAAAAAGAGATAACGAAGAGTTACATTTACAGTATGGTTCTTGTCCCATTGTATGAACATGTGGGCATAAAATAAAATGAACTTAAAAGAGACCATGCAAGTGTATATACCGCAGGAAATTCAGTGCACTTTTCTTTTCTAAGTTTGCATACAATGTCAGCATGGTTATTTATAAGTGAAACACAGAATAAGTTTACAAATAAGAAAACTAAACATGTACAAGAAAAACCAAAGCACGTAGAGTGAGCGGTTGGGAAATGAAATCAAAATGAAACACTATGAAATGAAGAATGAGACGCTGCAAAACATGAAGATTTGACACTAGCAAAAATGAGTTTTTCCTTTATTACCTCAATCCATGTTTAGTACAACTCTACATGTGAAAGATGGAATATATGTACAAAGAAAGTGGAAAAGTGAGATTTAATTGGATAAATGACTTGAAAGGAACCCCAGTCTTGCATAACAATCATTAATGAATAGTTGTGAATGGTAAATGATGATGGAAATTAAGAAGTAAATGTGATATCTTTGTGATGCCAAAATCGAGAGAAGAGTCTTTTATGTTTTTGTTGTTGAGAGATTTCACTATGAGTTAGGTGTTATCATATTTGATTAAGTTGTTTGTTAACTTTCATAGATAATTTGGTTTTATTTCAGCTTTACTACATAAGTGTAGAGTTTTATTTCAATTATTTATTATTAAAGTTTATGATACGATATATTTAACTATTTCTAGTACTAAGAAGAACATTCTTTACTCCGCGATTTTTTTCATTCTTTGTCCTGGTATTAAAGCTAGTTTGCATAAGACTTTTTCATTAAACAACAACGTAATTAAAGCGAAAAAAGTATTTGAATCTTGTTGGAGTAGAAATCAAAAGTCTACAATGAAAAACAACAAAAAAAAATTGAGTGAAAGATAACCCAAATAATACACCCCAATATCTTTGAATCTAGCATTATTACCACATGAGACACCTACAACAGTTGCGTTAGCGTTACAAATGCTCAAGCTCATTGCAAGAAGTCACTTAATAGTGAAGGTGGCTTCGTTATAGCTCTAGAAACAATACGAGCCATCAAAATTCTTTTTTCAAACGACTTAAGTCGTAATACCTTTCTTATGGCATCCGTATAAAATTCATGATATTCTAAAGCTTCATGGGATTTTCTCAACTAAAAAGGCGTGTTTTCAAATTCGTTTATAGGGTACGAAGTCTTGTTATGTTTTAAAAGGAATATTAAAAAGGGAGGTTGAATTAAAAGGTTTAAAGAGAGGGTCTGCTATATATTTTTTTAAGTGTTTTTTTAAATAAAAATTGGAAAGGAAAAAATATATAAGTGTTTTTTTAAATAAAAATTGGAAAGGAAAAAAGAGATTTTTGTTTAAGAAGATGGTGTTTATTCAATTTTAATATAAAGAAGAGGGGATTTAAAAAAAAAAAAAATTGTAAAAGGTCATGCAAATTTGTATTTGAAGAATGGTTTTCTTCAACACTTTAGCACAAACCTTATTTCTGCTTTCCAAAAATTACGAGTTTTGGCATTTGAGAATGAAGACATTCATGCAATCTAAAAAATGTTGGGATACACTTCACATTGTCTATGTAGAGCCGACCCAAGAACCATGGGTTGCCATGTCCAATAATTAGAGGAATGCAACTACTCAACTCAAAAAGAAAGAAAACAGAGCTAAATAATGGATACAAAACTCTATTGATGACTCTATTTTCGACAAGATAACTGACACATCCACAACACATGAAGCTTGGGAAATCTTGAAAGGTGTGTATCAAGGTAATGATACAGTGAGGATAGTGAAATTACATACATTGAGATCACAGTTCAAAACCCACAGGGGCTTCATTGAATGAACCTGTGACATATCATGTGCGTTCATGGCATATTAAATAATACCCTTAATTTGAATGGATATTGGAAAATAGCTCTAAAAATCACATTATTTAACCCCCTATCAAAACAAACAGAATACACCTTCCCAATTTAAAAGCCCATACTTTCACTATGTTGGCTCCCAGTTAATGGTGGTGTAGAAGGTCAATGCTCCTCGTGTGTTTCGTGGCATGTGCTTAAATCTAGCGACGTGTCTATTTACTAACACCTGCACGTTTTGGTGTAACAGCAATCGTGACTCCAACAAGTGGTATTAGAGCCAGAGGTCTCGAGTTCGAAACACACTGGGCTCACATTGGGGGGGAGGTTGTTGGCTCCCCATTAATGGTGGTGTAGAAGGTCAACACTCCCCGTGTGTTTCATGGCATGTGCTTAAATCTAGCGATATGTTTGTTTACTAACACCTGCGAGTTTTAGTGTAACGACATTCGTGACTCCAACACACTAGATATTGTACCCCATTTTTTCGTTAACATTTTTTATACCCCTTTATATTTTTTCGTTAACTTTGGGCTCCATTTTTTATACCTTCCAATATAAAGACCCTCTACCCCCTACATATCCCCCAATATATTATGTCATTTTTTCCTCATTAAATATCCCCCAATATGAACCCATGTGATATGGTATTGCTTCCCTAGTGAATCCCCCATGTAAAAACCCTAAAAATGGCTAACATAGAAATATGGATTAGTCCATGATTAGATTCGTGAAAATAGTCAAGAAAATCAAACTCAGTGCTGAAACCATTTCAAATCAGAAAATTGTTCCAAAATTCCATCAAATTTTACCCAAGAAATATGACATGATTATAATAGCCATTCTGGAATCCAAAGATTTTACAATTTTCTCAGTAGAATAGTTGATTGGATCACGTATGGCACACGAAACAAAACAAAACTTAGCAAAAGATACCGTGGAACAAGCTTTCAAAGCACAACTTTATTTTGGCAAAGGTTGAGGCAAAGGATATAGAGGCAGAAACAAACGAGGTAGAGGTCGAAGCAGAGGCAAATAAGAACATCATCATGTAGCAGAGTAGTGGAGACCTCCACAAAACAAAACTCAAATAAGTATAGCATGTAGAAAATATAATGTTGAATGTTATTACTTCAAGAAATTTGGACATTATGAACATTAATGTAGAAAGAAACATGTAGATCAATAAAAAGGCAATGTCCATCTCTCCAACAATGAAGGACAATCCTTTGCAATGATGTTTCTTTCATGTCATCTTTCTGAATATGCTCACAACAAGGATCTTTGGTTGCTGGACAGTGGCTGCAGCAATGATATGGCAAGTAACAAAAATCTACTTTATTTTCTTGATGTTTCCATAACATCAAAAATTACTCTTGGAGATAATTTTTGCATTAAAGTTGAAGGAAAATGTATTGTCCCTCTTCCTACTAAATATAATCAACAAAATTACATTCTTGATGTTTATTATGTTACAAATTTGAAGCATAGCCTCATTAGTATAGGACAACTGATGGAACATGGTTATGATGTAATATTTCAAGGGAACATGTGTTATATATATGGCAAACTTCCCAATAGAAGATTGATAGCAAAGGTTGAAAAAACCAAGAAAAAGATGTTTCCTTTCACTCTTATAAGTCTAAGTATCTCACAATATTTTGTCTACAAAGTGTCAAGAATAGATGAGTCTCATCTATGGCATTGTAAATATGGGCACATACCATTCAAGAGTTTAAGTCAGCTTCTGAAATAGTCAATCATCATTGGTATCCATACTATGAATGAAAAGTATTGTAGATATGGACACATACCACTCAAGAGTTTAAGTCAGCTTCTGGAATAGTCAATCATCATTGGTATACATGCTATGAATGAAAAATATTGTAATTATAAAATTTTTGTTTTGTCCAAGCGTAAAAGAGATAGCTTTCCCACACCTTCCTCTAGAGCAAAACAACCTTTAGAGGTTGTCGATACAGATATATGTGGCCCAATGTACACACAGTCCATTGGTGGTAGTCTTTATTTTCTGGCATTCATTGATTATTATAGTAGGAAGACATGGGTATATTTTCTCAAAAATAAATCAAATGGATTCTAAAGGTTCAAAGAATTCAAAGCAGAAGAAGGAAAGAAGAGTGGAAAGCCTTTGAAAGTACTCATATTTGATAGAGGAGGAGAGTACAACTTCAATGACTTCAATTTTTTTTGTTAACAACAAGGAATCATAATGCAGAACACAACAAGATATACTCCACAACAGAATGGAGTAGTAGAAGGAAGAGAATCCCTGAATCCGAGATAAGCTTGAAGTCTTGGAAAAGAATGTTGAAGATGAGCTTCTTGAATTTGGTTGGACAATGGAGCAAGGCGAAGTTTCAGATTGTGCTAACAAGGAAGAGGAAGCTATGATAGTTGAAGATGTTGCAGACATAGCCATGATGGAGGATGAACTTGAGATTGATCAAGTTGGACTAGGATCGTGTAGTTTGTCAACATGGATGGATGTGGATACTCACATGGAGGAGCCTCATGGTGATGAAGTAAGTATTGGTACTTGTGTTTCATCTGAGAATTTGGTGGATGGACCATATGCAGGGAAGGGCAAAGCTAGTTTGATGATGCTAGGGAGCATCTTACTATGGATGTCTATGATGAGACCTTGTATGCAGAAGCAAGGATTGTTGATTGTTGCAGGACTTGTTGGGGTTGTTTGTGACCTTATGGTAGAAGGTACAAAGGCCCGTGACAAGGGAGGAACATGATGATCATTGTGGATGAATGGGTCATGCTTTAGTCACATTGGCTGTGCCCGGCATGACTCATGGACAGATTGAAGAGGGCACACACTTGAGTTGCTTGGGTGGACTTCTCATGGCCGAGACCTAGAGATAGTCTTGGTGGAACCATTAGTGGGGAGCTATGATGGAAGGGACTCGTGATGATGATATGGTTGAGTGACCGAGTTCACTAAACCGAAGATTGCAGACTTTGATGAGGATGACCGATTGTTGTGATGAGTCTACTTGGTTGTACTACATGGGAAACTTAGTCATGGACATCAGGTTGGAAACGTGGAGCATGGCAGTCTTGTGCAGGGACATTATGTGGGAGCACTTATAGAGGTGTCATTTATGGGCATCCAATGAGGAGTGCCATGGTAGGGATGTTGTGCAGATCGATTTGCTGGTGTGACATGGAGACTTATTACTTATAAGCCTATGGAGAGGTTGTACACTCTTGTGCAACAATACCATGGACTTGGATGGAGTTATGAGCAGACTATGGAGCATTCCTACTACATGGAGAGCTGAGGCATCTTGCACAGACCTTTGGGCCGAGACTTGTATGCTTGCTGGATGTTGGTTGGAGATGATTCATGGAGCTCATGATGACCTGAGATTGTTGTGACTTTTGGGGACTTCATACATGGTGCACTTAAAGGATCTGATGCATTGAGGAGCTGAGGTCAGAGACTTTGATGCAGTATGGGATGCATACTTTCAAAGTACATGTATGGGCATGGCTTGGAAGAGTGACTTGATGTGGAGGATCGACATGAGACACTTTGGGGTGATGGAGTTACGATGATGATGATGCCTTGGTGGCAACACTTGGGCATGAGTTGAGCCGAGACGCAACTACCTTTTTACATGAGAGCTAATTGATCTATGATCATGGGCAGCACATGGATAGGTGAGATGAGTAGATACTTGTTTCTATGGATGACTTGAGGGATGGCACATTATAGATATGATGGAGGGTTGCTTCATGGACCTAGATGTGGCACATCGAGAGTCGGATTGATGAGATGATCTCTTCATATGGAGGAGATACACATATGGATGATGTTGGGATAGATGTGGCTAGTTTCATGTAGCACATTGACATCAAACATCATGGACATCATGTTGCAGATGAGATGAGGGCTACTTCATGGACCTAAACATGGCTTACTTATATGGGGATGGATTCTCTATCGAGTTGAGGATGTGACAGGATGTTTTGAGAAATGACTGATGGTGGCATGAGGATGTGCATTCTCATGGTTTGGGCGCGACGGTTGGATTAGCTACCCAACTAGTTCAGACATGGGGACATGTAGTGTATAGAGATGTGTTAGCATTTGTTGGAGTATCATGGCAGCGGTTCACATGAGGACGACACATGATGAGGTCAACACGATATGTTGTAGTAGGCATGCATCTTGAGATGGACGGACCAACCTTCCACAATGGAGCAGCATGTGGAGATTGTGACATGGTGGTTGATGATCATGGATTGAGATGACTTCCAATGTATGACATATTGTTGAGATGAGATGTTGGCACATGGTCGAGGTGTGTTAGCACTTGTTGACATATCATGAGAAATTTTGCACATGGTGGTGATGACATGATGGAGTTTGACACATTGTTGCAGTGGACATGTAGCTTGAATTGGAGGGATCAACCTTCCATGGTGGAGTGCAGCATGGGGAGATTGTGACAGGGTGGTAGATGATCATGGACATATGATATATGACATACATTGGTATGGAATATCTTGGTGACAGATCGTTGCCAAGGCGAGACATGGTGGAGACGGTGGTTCTACATATGTTGCGATGAGGATTGCAGTGTGTGGAGAAGTCAACATCATGGATGGTGATTATCTTAGTGGATGGCTACCGAGATGGTATGTTGTCGAGGACGACAACGATTTCCAATGGGGGAGAATGTAATGCCCTGCGTTCTTGGGCATAGGTGTGCGCTCCCTCCATCGTGAAAAATCGACTAAGTAAAGGTGCAAGTCGTCCAAGCATCACATGTGCACGCAGGTATGAAGGAGTGTTCGCGTTTATATATGGTGAATGGACAACGTTCAAGCCGACCAAGAGTGCACCCACGTATCGGGCAAGCCGACGGTGAGGAGGAGCGCTAGGTGGGCGAAGCGTTGTGTGTTTGGAGGTTGGCCAGATGTTAAGGCGACAACCTTATGTGCATATAAATGAGGTGAGCGCACGGTCATTTCAACAACGAACTCATCGCAAGTTCCTTCGCACAAGACTTGTGTACGCACAAGGAGCGAGGGCGAGTTCTACCACAGGTCGCACAAGGGAGATGCGCCCGCCGAGTCGGGCGAAGGTTGTGTGAACGGTGGAAGGTTAGGTGGTGCGCACGGGCGCCCACCCACATGATATACTCCGGTTTGGGTTGAGGTTTGGGTACGGGTCGTGCACGGGTGCGTCCGCCCGCCCAACGCCAGAACTTGTATATGTAATCTTTGTATTTGGTGTACAGTTAAGGCAGATCGCCGTGCGTTCTTGCACGGGTGGGCGCTCACTTATTATCAACGCCGGTAGAGCACGACTCCCGGTCATGTAAATTCTCATTATATAATAAAAGATTATTCTTTTATATTATTGACGAGTTGTATTATTATCTTTATATTGTTGATGGTTTCCACACATTAATAATATGAATTCATGTTTATTATGAATTGTTAAGGCGTAGTTCGTAAAGTTAATTAACAACGGATCAAGTTATTAAGTTAGGCGGTGCCGCACCCGGCCAATTTAAGGAAAAATAATTGGGTGCGTGACAATATGTGTCGTGTGACTGTCGCTATTCACTATGTGTCGTGTGACTAAGTGCAACCCGCAATTTGTCGTCTGCATATCATTTATTCTATACTTGTCAGTCAGTTAAATTGCTAAGGTAGCTTGTTTCGAAAAGAAATCGGAAGAAAGAAATGAAAGAGCATACTCAGTCAGTTAATTTGCTAAGGTAGTTTGTTTTGAAAAGAAATCGCAAGAAATAAGTTAAAGAGCAGACGCAGCTGCCGTGAACCAAGCTACAAGGGTTGAGTTAAATATTTCAGAAAAGAGTTATTAGAAAGGGTCTTTTAAAGCAAAAGCAAGATGGAAGACCATAAGGGGCCAGTTTGGTCATAAAAATAATGAGATTTTTTATTAAAAAAAGCACGTGGGCAAGTTATTGAAAAGTTAGGAAGGCATTTTTGTTTGAAGTCCTTTTTGGGTCGTATTCAAAATTGCTAAATGTGAAGTTTGGTTTTTACCTTGTAAAAGAAAAAAATAGTTAACTTAAAATGGAGTTTATTAATATTGTTTTTTAAAAGTGATTTTTTTGAAAGAGAATTAAAAGAAAAATAAGAAAAGGGGTTTATTGGAAAGAAAAGGGTGAATTTTTCCGTAAAGTTTTCTATTTTGTCAATTCTAAAATTAAAAATAATTTAAACATCTTATTAAATATAATGGTCAAATAAATAAAATATATTAACAATTAATTTATGGATTAGATTTTATAATTTTTTTTTAAAATGTTAATAGTCTTTAAAAGAACAAACTAGATATTAAAATTAAAACTATAACTAAAAATATTATTAAAATTAAATGAAATTGAAACTAAATCTGAATTAAATCAATATTAATTGATTCAGTATCAAAAATTTGCTGGCTGCCATTCATTCCTACCTCAACCCTCACTTTCATTTATTAACACTATTTAGTTTTGACTTTTTCACTCATCGATCTATCCTCATGATGAACCACTGAGGAGAGTTCGAAACGTCGATTCCAAAACTATGTATGCGATGACTCTGGAAGATAACACCACACAAAATGTAGATCGCAAATCCTCAAATCAATGATTATTATAGTGTTTTTTGGGTGAAGATTATCTCTTATGGGGCACATATTAAATATTATATTTTTTTCGGAGTGATGTAGAAGAAGGTCTCATGCAATAAGGAAAGAAGACAAAAGAAAGACAATAAACATGGGTTATAAAGCGCGACTAAAGAATATTAAGAAAATGACTAAAAAAGAAGAGGCAAAGATCATTTTTGTGGTTACAAAGGTTTAGGCTGCATCCGAGGAAATGAGAACTCCAGCAAAAGACAGAGAAGAGATTAGGGGTGATTTGTGTAGCCTGTATCTACTACTACCTCCAATGTTTACTAGTAAATATTTTGATCATTGGGTTATCAAAATGCTAACTTTTCTTCGAGGTAAAGAGTGAATTGAGTATCATTCTAATAACACATATGATGAAGTATGCGATGCTTTTGTATTAGATTTTAAAAAATAGGGGTTGGATGAGAAGTTTTTTTGTAATGTAGCAAAAACTACAACTTCCAAGGAAGCATGGAGGACCTTGGAAGAAGAATTTGGTCTAAGGGGGAGTGACATGTAGTAGTAAGATGTGTCACAGTCTATTGAGCTATCCATGTTAGAAACAAAGAAAACCGAGACACTACTAAGAGAGGGGGGTGGGGGGTTGGTGAATGAGTAGTGTGGCCAAATTATACATTTCTTCACAAATTTCAGTATTTAATGTCTTCAATATTTATTCATGGATCAAAAATGCAACTCAATCATGTATACTATCATAAAAATAAATCACAAGAGAACCATATGCACAAGACACCAATATTCTCCTCTTACGAGCTTCAACTTGATTATGTTGTGACCCCACAAGCTACCACTTATATGTTTATCAGTTGTTATTGAAATGATCTTCAATCCCTGCTCATTTATTAGACACCATTGAAAGAGACTATTGCCCCTACTCGTTTACCAGTAACCATTGGAAGGAACTATTTCCCCTGCTCTTCTATCAGTCTCTGCTAAAAGGGACTCTTACCCCTAAAAATTTAGTAGAAACTATTAGAAAGAGATGCTACCCCTGGTTTACAAGATACCACTTTCAGGCCCTGCTAATCCATATTTCATCTATTTTCGAACTTGGATTAATAGGCCTCTTACCTCATAAATAAAAAAATTCTTTCACGGCAACTTCTCACCAAAGCCACCATAAACACCTTCAACAATCTCTGGTTGCTGATACAAATCACCATCACCTTCAAAAATCTATGATTGTTGATAAAAACACTATGCTTTGCTCACCATTATGCTTCACCAACAACGTTGTCGCTGTCTCACAATTTGTTGCACGCTCCCATGGAACACCCCATAAACATTCTACTACTCTCACAATTCAGTTGCAAACTTGCATGTAGCAAGCCAACATCATTTTGTTGTTGTCACAATTTAGCTGCAGACTCACATGCAACACCCAAACTCCAAAAAATCTATGTTTCTCTCGCTTATGCAACAACTAACATCTCTCACACAATCTATTACTTTCCACACTTCTAACATCACCTTCAATCTGTTGTTCAAATTATGCTTTTATAGAATTTTGTATTATTGTTTCTAGAATTGAAGCATTTGATATCTTTCCCTTCGGTCTATTGCAAGTATTAATATCTTTTTCCTTCATACTATTATCTTTTATCCTCTAACTTTGTTTAATCTTGATCTATATTTTTGGGCTTGAAAACTGAGTCAAACTATTATTTTCCTTAGTTTTGGTTTTCTTATAGGATTTAGCAGTGCGCCTCCTATTTTTAGCTGCAATTTAATTTAGCTTGCCTGCTAAATTTGATGCTACAACTCACTATTCTACCAAATATTCCTCTGTCTATTATGTTTCATTTTAACTGCCAAACAATGCTGAAATATCACTTACAAGGGCTTTCGACTCATTCATGCCATTATCGGGCTTCCAAACACCATCAAAACTAGTAGTTGCCAACTATTCATGTGAAAGCCACAATGCCTTTTATTATGCTATTAACTATTCAATCTCTCTAGCGGACTCAAACCGCTATCCCCAAACCATGCTTCTAGATAAAACACTTTATTATAGCTGAGAGGGCCTTCACAACCCTTTTTTAATTTTAAAACCAAACAAAAGTGGCAAAACTATTAGTTCTGTGACTTTTTGTCTTAAGCCCCATTTCCACTAGCACCTTCATATTGTCTGTCATTAGACCAGGTCTTCGTGACCACCGGCTAGGCAGTTTGGGGGCTTAGCCATGTCAATCCCTGCCTAAGCCGATTTCTTTTGTTAACGACTTCACACTGTTGGTACAGCTTCTATGTGAAGCAACCATGCCCAACGCTAAGGTACAACCTCTTGAATTTTTTATTAATTTGAATTTTTAAAAAGTTATGGTATTTAGGGATCTGGTGATGGCCCCACATTTTATTGTTTTTGTGCCCTTGCTCCTGTTTCTATGTGAAACAACCAAGAGACAAGCTCAGGCGCTTATTCTAGCATCTCCCAAGAGCCTCCATGACTCTATTCTCTAAGCACAAGGTTCATTTCTACATGAAATGACCCAAGGGTTGGGTCTTGAAGCTCCCAACTCTGACTCCTTTTATTATCTATCACACCCCTGGTCTCCAATGGTTGCACAAGACCCTATAAGAAAAAATAGCCCATATCTCGCTTCCTCCCAGAGCATTCACTTATGTGCACCACAATAACTCATTGGGTTCTAACCTCTCGGTTGATCTTTCCGTTGGTTGTTGTTATGTCACTGTGGCCCAGTACCTGCTACATGACACATTTTCCTAAAAAATCCCATTAGGGTAAATTCTATGGGATGAACTATACTGTGGGTACTCTTAATGCCTTTTTTAATTCTCTCCTATTGTTTTTAGTGTTACCGTGTCAACTGCTAACATGTCCTAGCTTCAGCTACCTAGTGCTCTCTCTCTGTGCCATTTTAAATATTTTCGGCTTATCCCACCATGATGATGTCGCCATGACCTCACTACTGCCATGTGTCAACCTGTGATTGGTGACATGTGTCATCAAGAAATTATCCCTTTGGGTTCCCAAAAACCTTGAATATTCCTGCAATGTGTCCACGCTAAAATACCACCTCACGTTATCTCATCCAATCATGAGTTTCCATATGCCTTCCTGGAGAAGAGAGAAATGATCCTTCTAGGCCTATTTTGCAGCCATTTCCATTGTAAAGCTATCTTACAGCTTGCTCGCCATTTTATTTATTTTCATAGATTTCCATCAAGTCGACTCTCCTTTACATTGAAATCTTTACTATCCCTTTTGGATATACCTTCGAGCTCACCCTTAGTTGGTTGAGCTAGTGGAGTGGGTCTCCTCCGGCTCCATTTTCATTAGTTGGCTTTCTCAACTGTCGTGTCCCAACACTTACCTCCCAACCCATCTAGTATTGGACAATACATGAATCCTCCCAGCTACTCCCACCGAGGTATTATTGTTGGGTGAGCTCCACCCACTCGGTCCCCATTGGACAGTGTGTAGTTTTCACGTCTCGGCTCCCATCTTGCAAACCTTCCCTTTATGGGCCAAAAGGGTTGCGCTAAGGTGAACCCATTAGGCTACCACTATTGGGAGGGCTCCACCTGTGGCCAATAAAATGTCTTCATGTTGATGCCACATCTTCCCAGAGCTTTGCGTAGAGGGTCTACCCTTGCTGCTGAGTTTGGAATTTAATCCAACTTTGTCTATGTGCAAAAGGCTCTTCCAAACACCTTTAACTCTGCAATCTTAGACTTGGGGTCACCAAATTTGACTGGCTCTAACTTTTGAATGAGGAGCCCATTTTCTAACTTCCACATAATGTTCAAAATAATTTTCAGATTTATCTCAATCTATGTGGGTTAGACCTACACTTGTGATGGTCTTCTACTCCAAAATTGACTCCAAATCCTCTACACATTATAATTTATTTTACCTTGCTTTGTATGTGCATATCTTTTCCATTTCCTTTGCCATCAATCATATTTTCCTTGGCCACCAATGACAACATTTTTTCCAATATAGTTTCCTTTGCCAACCTTTATCATTTCCTATGCCATCAATGATAACGCATTTCTAACAATCTTCCCCTTTTGAATTGATGGCAACACCTAGATCAAACAACACATTAATACCAATTATCATTACCATCTTGAAACTTCTCCCTTTTCTTTGCCATTGATCATTTACCATATTGTGTTTGATCAACAACCATTCTCCCCCTCTGAAATCAATGGAAAAGATACTAACATGCTCTACCTATCAATAATCTCCCTTTGTCTTCTTATCTTTTGTACCTGTCTACTACTTCTTCTTAAGATGAAAAAAATCAAATACTTCTAATAAAATTCAAGAAACTTCCTTTATCTCCCATGAATAAGACTAAATAGAAGGGAACGGGGTATTTACTCCCAAACTTTGCCTCAATAAAACGAGAGGAATTTCTTGCTTGAAGAACACATGCTTGTGCATCTAATCTATGAGAAAATGATTCTTGCTGGTTTGAGTCTCACCTAGGATGACATTATTAACAGTGCCTACCTGCACCCATACACCTATCCTCTAGTAACAAGAATAATCATTGTTATGGATAAAGCTTTTGAATCCTCATGAACAAGAGACATATCACTACTTACCGATCAACACTAGACCACATCAACACCATATTACCACAAGGAGTCTAATGACTGTAAATACCAATTGGTAATACCTTTGATACCAAGTAATACCAAATTAAAATGATGCCAATTGTTCAATCGTTCCCATTGTTAGAAATAGTTGAGCACTTCATGACTGAGTATCCTCATCCTCTCACCATGTTGTTTTCGCCATAAATATGGTGTCTGATATCAATTATGAATAGGAACAATAACATAAGAGCCAATCCATCTGATCCAAATCTTGGGGGGAGTACCCCAAGATCTAGAAGAATGAAATGGATTTTGGGGGAGAGGTCCCAAAGATCTGAAAAATTGAAATTCCAAAAGAAAAAGAGTAGAAATCCCAATAAACAAAACCAAAACAATTTGTTTTATTACAAATGGAAAATAATTGTAAAAGCTAGATTGTGGCAGAAAAAACTGTCCTTTTACAAAATGCGACTTGTTACATATAGCATTTTTCGGTTACAATAACATGGGTAAATTCCATGGGTGAATGAATACCATGGGTGGATGTGACAATACCATGGGTGGATGTCACTTACAATACCATGGGTGGATAAATACCATGGGTAAATTTCATGCGTGGATGAATAACATGGGTGGATGAATACCATGGGTTGATGCCATTTTCCTTTCGGATCATTCCTCCCTCCTTAAGAAGAAATCATCCCCATTGCGTGAAGTTCCTTCCTGCAAAGCCTTTTTTGAATACAAAGAGCCACTAAAGAGAAGGGTTTTATGTGGTTAACCCATAACCATGATGAACAAAGATCCAAGGATAGAGATACCCTGTAATGGTTATGGTCAACTATGATACTCACAGTCTGTGACCTAGAAAATAGACTTTGATGAAGTGTGGTTTTGCGGATGACCCAGAAACATGAAGAATGAAGATCCAAGGATAGAGGTACCCTGTAATGCTTGTGACCAACTATGATATTGAATGTGTGCAACCTAGCAAATGGACTTCGATGACAAGGATTTTGTGCGGTTGACCCATAATCATGATGTTGGTTGTTGATGAAGTAGCAGGTGCATACATAGCCTGAGGTAGGAGAGCACGTCTCTAAAGAACCAAGTTGAATGCTTCTATGCTGAAACTGATGAATGTGAAGCAGGTGCATACTAAAGCGGGGTGGGAGGGCATGTCTCCAAAAGGAACCCACTCTAAATGCTGCTCCAGAATTAAAATGAACATAACTCAGTCAATATAACTCAGAATATTTATTATAACCTATTTTGTGAAATAGAAGGACCATTTTGCATTTTCCCATGTGTTGGAAATCCTTATCGGGACACTTTAGAATCTTAGATTCACATTGGAGCTTTTCCATAGTCACAAAAATTCTCAAAAAATAATTGATTTCAAATTAGCGATATCTCCCACATACGAACTCTCATTCAACCCATTTTTTTTTTTGAAATTGAGTATTTTTTCGAGAGGAGCTCAGATTTATAATCAGTTTTATGAAATTATGTACCAAAATGAAAAATAATGAAGGAGATCCTCCATCCATGAATTGACATCAGAAACATTTCTGCAACATAGCTGATTTAAAATCAGCGATATCTCCCTCATCCAGACTCCGATTCGATAGATTTTTTTTATTGGGAATTTTTCGCAAGGAATCCAGATCTAATATTAGTTTTTGTAAATTTTTCATGAAAAAAATCATATATGATCTGTAAACTTGCCGCCCAAAAACATTCCTGCAAAAAAATGAAAACGGAAAAATTCTTCCCGCTTGGCATAAGAAAATGCTCTATAGAGGACGTAGCACTTACCTAAAATTTGTTGAATATTTCTGTGAAATTAAAAACTGAAATATGCATCAAACCCTCATTCCCATGGAATCATAACCTGCTCTGATACCATTGATCTATATATTGGGGGAGCCCCCCAAGATCTAAAAGATTGAACTGGATTTTGGGGGAGAGGCCCCCAAGATCTGAAAAATTGAAATGCCTGAAGAAAAATAGGAGAATTCCCAATAAACAAAACCACAAAGAGTTTTTTATTAAAAATGGAGAATACTTTTTAAAGCTACATTGTGGCAAACAAAATTGCCCTTTTACAAAATGTGACTTGTTACTTATAGTATTTTTTGGTTACAATACCACAGGTAAATTCCATGGGCGAATGAATACCATTGGTGGATGTGACAATACCATGGGAAAACACCATGGGTGGATGTGACAGTACCATGGGAAGACACCACGGGTGGATGCCACTTACAATTCCATGGGTGGATGAATAACATGGGTTGATGCCATTTTCCATTAAGATCACCATGCAACAAACTCCATTAGCCTCTAAAACACATAATTGGTACCAATTAATGATACCAAATTTCAATGCATAATCTGATGCTCAAACCCTGACTTTAGTATAATACCCTTGTGGCCATGCTCCCTTTTTCAATTCGTAATATCTAAAAAATACTCAGTAGAAAATATTGTAAACAAACCATCACCAACTACACATGCGTAGACTACCAAATATTTAACAACAACAATCAATAAACCATGCTCCTCAACAATCAACAGGAAAAAAATGCATACTTTCCTTTATCTTTGAGATGCATTCCTTAGCTTGTTCCTTTCTACTCCTTACATCTCACTTTTTTGGATCCGCTTTAAGCCAACCTCTTATATCTAATGAAGAGGAGAAATGGATATACTCCCCATGAATACATTATTTTCCCTTTTCTTCCACAACTAAATTTGTTGAATTTTCCTGATCATACATACCTCTATCACTCTTCTTTCTGACTATATTCATTTGAATATCTTTCAAGGTTGATGTTGCTTCTTTTGTCTAATTGGGGTCTCTGCTTGTTGTAGGTTATATAGGAGAGATCAACCATAGGGAGTTTATACTTTTAATTTTCTATAACAAATATTGTTTTGTGCTACCTCCATGCACCATTCGATCTACCTTGACTCTCAAATATATTTGAAACATTCTAGACAAATAATTTATTGCCATATTTGGATGTAGCTACTTTATGCCCAACATTATTACAGTTGTAACATTAAACTTTATTGAAGAAGGTGGAAAAGGATCTAAACTTCTTACCAAAGTCTGTGCCTGTCCAATTTCTTGGACTGTAATTCACTCTTTTGCTGCTATTGCACCGCTGAAAATATCGCATGTTATCACATGGATTGAACCTCAGGCTGAAGGAACACAATGCCAAGGTAACCACAAACCACGCTTAGTGAAGTAGCCAACCCTACTAGGTCGGGAGAGGGCTCTCTCCATAAGGATCTCAACCAAGATGTCTGGATCAGGAAAAAGATTTTAGTCTAGGTATAGTAGCACGAAGTTTTGATTGGACTTTGAAGGGGTTTTGCTGGATCAGGAGGAGCTGGATAGTTTATGGCTAGGGAATTAGGTCAAAATTGCAGAGTGTTCAATGGGGCAAGGTAGGCATGAGCATTAGCACTCTAGGTCTTTATGGGTTAGGTGTTTAAGACTGGTGAGAGGCTAGGAAGAGCATGCGATTATCATGGATCCTTCCCAAACTGTAGAAAACATATAATGGTGAATATTTTCCCAAAGCAGAGCACTGATGTAATGAATTCTGCCTATCAACTTGAAGGAATTCACTTAGAAACAACGAAATTATTATCAAAATACACAAAAAATACTAACGTATGATCACAAGAGAATAAATTGTACTAAAACTCCATACCACATGGATCCCATAAAAAATAGCTGGAATTCTTATTAATCTCCTGCAACACTGCTACAAAATGATGTACAATCAAGGTGTGAGCATCCAGCTGAGTCCAACCCTTTAAAATGAGAAAGAAGAAGAAGATATAAGCTTTGTTTCAACCTCCTCCCATCCTCAGGGGTCGAATCCCTAAGATAAGGAGCTAATCTAACCAACACTAAACAAGAAATAGGAATATAGGCATCTTAAATATTTGCTTCTAAACGTGAAAAAATGATTCAGATGAGGTCAAATTGACTTTTAATGTAATGAATCTACCCTCTACTAATAATTATCTATCATAATTACAAGCCAAGTCATCATTAAAATTAGTAAAACATCCTCCATGCGAGAAAATCCGCAAATGAACATAGTCAAAAAATAGAACAATAACCATCCTATGCAGAACTTTCCCAACGAACAACGCCACTTTCAGGTCCCTTTTGGATGCCTTCCTGACATCCAAATTGAGCTCATGATAGCTCATTGGAAATTTCTTCTAGTCTAATTTCCAAAAAACCTAGAATATTTTCGTTTAAAGCTAATTTTACCCACCAAATTTTGATTCTCCAATTACTTCTTCTGTGTGTCCAAAAAGTGGCAGAAAGGTCATTTTCAGGGTGTTTTTTGACTTTTTGGTGGAATAGTTCTGCCCCAGAAAATTAGAAAATCCATAGAGTGCATGTATGCATCACTCTGAAACCAAAAATGCAAGCCATTTTTCCATTGGGTTCCCCTAGGAAAAGAGCAACAGCAGTGGTGCTGCACGTTGAACTAGATTTTCTGTGTGTGCAATTTCCAAAATTTGCCAAAAACAAAATCTTCTCCAAACCTGAGGAAAATTTGTGAGAAACACCACCATCAAGCATCTTGTTGAGTCAAGGAATCTTAAGGATGCAACCTAAGCCTATCCTCCTCTTTTTTTGCCCTTTAGAGCCCACCTTAGCCTAGCTTTCATCTTTTTGACCCTCATGTTGCAAATTTTGTTTCGGGTCCTGTAATGGTAGGCCATGTTCCTGATCATCTGGTTATCCCTATTGGCCTTGTGCAACAGCTTCTTTAGGTGAAAATTTACTCTCTCATGCCAAGTCTCTCTATCATCTTCAATTTCCTTCTCAATAGGAGTCAAAGTGCCCTGTGCCTCCTTGTCACTTTGTTGTTTCACCTTGAGAAGTTCCGGCTCCATGAGTACCTGCTTATCACTCAACTTCTTGTTCTCTTGTTCCAAATATGTGATGACATACTTGACTCTCTCCAAATTTTCCATCAGTACTTGGAAATGAGCATCCTTTTCCTATATGATGATATCGTTTATTGTTTCTTCATCCTGAGCCTTTAAGTCAATTATTTCCACGCCATGATGAGTATGATAATGCTCTGGCTCATCATGCTCTGTCAAATCAATGTCTCTTGCTTTCTCCTCATCATCAAAACTTTTCTCCTGCATATTTTCCTTCCCTTTGTGCCACTGCTGCACCTGTACCTACTGTGTTGATGAAGAAGGGAAAGCCCCTTCCACATCCTATGGAGCAAGCATTTGCCTATGGGATGATGAATAAGGAAAGGTCCTTTCCACATCCCATTGAGAAAACACTTTCCTATCAACTGTAAAAAATCTCCTTGTGCCCCTCTGATATGTCATGTAAGTTCCAGGCACCTGAGTAGCTCTAGTCTGTTTGGCCTCCTCATCTGTTTTCACCTGAGGACTGCTAGAAGGTCCTCCTGATTCTTGAGACACTGGTGGGGGAATTTGAGGACCCCTGAAGGTGTCATGAGTGATAAATGTCTCCCAAGAGATGTTGAGAAGGCTAACATGATGAAGTACAGTCATCTTGATCATGGAATAATGATATAGAATGCTCATCTACTGAGGGTATGGGTTTTTGAGGGTATGGATTTTTCTGCACAAAATGGGCCATCTTGTCAATATTCCTGAACAAGAAATAAGGGAGGTTTAACATCCTCACCCTCGTAAAATTCATGAGAAGCCTAATGTGATAGGCGTACAATGAGGAAACTCTGCCCTCACATGTGAAATATTTCATGGTGATTTTCATCATGGGGGCATACTTGTCCTCAAGGAATCTGAAAGGAAAAAGTATTTTTGCCTCATTTTTGTACCTAGGGTTGATATAAGGCTCATAATAATGTTCATCCTAGTCTTGTGCCTTGTACCGCTTCCCCCCCACATTCGAAATCCTAGTTGCATCCACAATAACGGAAGGTGAAACTGTAAATGTCACCCCAACAAGAGTCACCTTGTTGTCCTAAAGATGGGCTACAAAAATTTTGGTGACCTCAGGGTGGTGTTGAACTCTCTCTACCTACTCACAGAACTCATAGCACCCTAGATGTCTGAAACAAGTGACAACTACTGAGAGGCCTACAATTATCTGATGTTTGATGGCTCCTCCCTAATAGTTCTCCCTCCCTTGTGTGTTTTTCTCTGATGTCGAGGTCTATCTGTCGAAATGTCATTGCCTGTGTTTTCCTCCTCCTCATAGTCTCAGTCATCTCTTTCCATGTTTGCAATGCTTGAGGTTGTACACTCCAAGAAAAGGGATAAAGGAAATGAGCAAGAGTGATTTAGGAGTGAGGGGATGGGAGATGACATTATGAGGTGTTTTGGTATACTAGAAAATGAAGGGAAGGATATGAATTATGAAAGTGAGGGAGAGCGGTTTGGGCCATTTTTTAATATAACATGTGGGATAAAGGATGAGGGGGTATATATGTTATGGAGTGATGTATGGAAGGGGTTTAGGGTTTAGTTATAAGTGGTGGGAAAAATAGAGGGGATTAGGGTTTCTAGAATGTCATGGAGGGAGAAAATAGGATTTCATATTAGGCATGGTAAATTCCTTCAAACCCTGCAATTGCAACTTTAATGATGAGGTAGACGGAGTGCACTTACTTGTTTGAGAGGTGAGAGGTTTGTTTGGAAGTTTTTATAAGTTTTGGAGGCTTTATGGTCCTTCTACTCAACGTGTAGTGCCAACTCACAGACGCGCAACACCACCTCTCAACGCGTAGCGCAGTGTAAATTTGCACTATGGAAACCTCTAGACATGCAGCGCCCGGCCTAGACACGCAATGCCAACCTCTCAATGCGGAGCGCCAACTCTCCTGCCTGAAACGTGTAACGCTAGTGTGCGGAAGCGTAACACCACTTCACCACTGATCCAAATGTGTAGCACCACTCTCTAGAAGCGCGACACCACTTCTCCTTTGCCCAAAACTCATTCAACCTTTCCTCTTTTCCTCACTTTTTGACTCCTTCTTTGCCAAATGAGAATGAGGAACTTGAAAATGAAATGTGAGACCTTATATAGGAGTAGATTTTGAATTTTCACTTGAAAAACCCACTTTCTAATGTTTCTTGACCTTTTATAAAACTCTATTTTTAATGCCTTTCCTTCTTTGTTTCTTTTCAGGTGGATAATGCTCAACTTGAACTCATTTTTGCATTTTTTCTTTGTCTTGTAGCAAGGAGAGATGCTTTGGTGCAGCCAGGATCATTTATTACATAAAGTGACTTACAATTGCATAAGAAATAAAAATTAACTCAAAATACTTTGTTTTCGCCTCAAAAACATGTTTTTGATGTGAAAATTACATTAGTTTAAAAGATAATTATATAGTGGATATGACTTACTAGTCATCATACTTGACTTATTTATCATCCTCATACCCTTTCTTCCCTTTATTTACACTTTTAAATCATGCTCTTGACCTTAGAAATGAAAACCTAAGACCTAATGAAGCATGCCCTATGACCTAATGAAAGCATGATAGCAAATTGACCATGAAACCATAAGTGAAGACAACCTGAAGAAGGTTCAGAACGTATACTCTATGAGGGAGAAATTAGATTTTTTGAAGAGAAGACAACCATCAGTAGATCAGTTTGACATGACCTAATGAAATGATGTAAGAATTTTTAGTATGAGCCCCATAAAATGAAAATGCAAAGAGAAAATTTGATCCCTGATGGAAGTATGCAGATACTTACACTAACATTGGCCTTATTGGGGATTAAAGCTCCTTGGAGGTGTCAAGAACACCGTAGACTAAGTGCATCATCCATTGGGAAACACGGTCAAACGAACATAGGACTAAGACAAGGGAAACCACCCTTTTGTACAATTTTTAAAAGAAAAATGACTCAATACAAACTAAAAACTGACTCACAACTAACTCTAAACTTGACTATAAAACAAATCAACCAAACTTGACACAAATCATTCACAATTTATAGCCTTCACTTCGGGGCCCAAGCTCAGATTATAGTGTACTTGAAACCTTGCAAGGAAAAGCAAATTGGTATATACAATGAAGGTGAAGTAACTTTTAGGGAACAACCTCAAAAGTAGTAGTGTTTCCGGAGCCTACCATTCACTGGCCCTCCTGAACATTCCTAACCATCCATCTCCTTTAACAAAAATGCATTCTGTCCTTGATAAGCTAAGATTTTATATGGTCCTTTCCAGAAATTTTCAAACTTACCATGCTTTCCATTTTCCTCATTTCGTGCATCCCACCACAACACTACATCTTCCAGCTGAAAGTTTTCTTCTTTTGTTTTGGAGTCATAAATTTTCTTTATCTTCTCTTGCAACAGGAAAGTGTTTTGGGAATCCTCTTTCTTTGTTTGCTGAAGGTGAATGATTTGATTAATTCTACGTTGAATATCATTCTCTCCATTGCCATCTTCCTGTAATAATCTCATGACTGGGACTGCAAATGATGTAGGAAATATTATATCAGTACCATAAACCAACTCAAAAGGTGAAATACCTATTGATTTCTTGTTGCTCACTCGATTGGCCCATAAGGAATTAACAAGATTTCAATACCAATTCTTCTTATTTTCATCCAATATTTTCTTCATAATGTTCACCAAGGATTTATTTGATGACTCAGCCAATCCACTGCCCCTACGGGTAGTATGTTGTGGAATTACCTAATGTAATATTGTACTTGTTGCAAAACTCAACCATCCTCTTGGACTTAAATGTTGTTGCATTATCTATTATAATCTTGTGAGGGCAAACAAAAGGAGACAATATATTAGATTCTAAAAATTGGATAATTACTGTGTCCATGGCTTGCCTTGTCGGAATGGCCTCAATCCACTTGGTGAAGTAATCGGTAGCTGTCAAAATCCATCTTTGTTCTGTTGATGATGTCGGATGGATTTATCCTATGAAATCAAGTCCCCACTATTGGAAAGGTGCATTTATTTCAACTGGCTTCAAAGGAAGAGGAAAAAACGTCCTTTCTCCTTGAAAAACTTGGCATTCATGGGAGTCCAGAACTGTCTTATATAAATCTCAAAACAAAGTTGGCCAATAATATCCTACTCTCAACACTTTTTTAGCTGTTGTTTTCCAAAACAAATGACCACTGCAATCAGCCCTATGAAAATCATTCATTACTTGCTGAGCTTCATCTTCAACTAAACAATTAAGAAGAATTCCCCTTAGATCTTTCCAATAGAGAGCACTATTTAAAATGAAAAATTTTGCGGACTTTAGTTTTATTGATCTACCTTTACTTCTTGACATTCCAAGAGGTGGTGAAAGATGTTGAAGAACATAAAATACATCATAATATCAAGGTGATTTGAGAAACATTTCTGATACTTGAAAGAGTGAGCCACCATCTTCGTCATCTGACATTTCTGCAATAAGATTTATGTCTAGAGCATGCAAATTTGATTCATCCATCAGTTTTTCCAAGCCTTGTCCTTTGATCAATTTGGTAGGCTTAATCTCAAGATCATACTCCAACATTGCTACTATCCACTTACCTCTTCTCCCCTCCAGATCAATTTGCATGAGAACATCCTTGATGGCTGCGTTAGGAACATATGTTATAGTATGTGAATGCAGAATGTGTACCTTGAAATACTTCAATGCTTTTATAAGAGCCAGCGCTTGTTTTTCAATGATATTGCAATGCAAGGCAACATCTCAAATAGTTCTACTAAAAAAAGCAATGGGTTGCTCCACCTGATCCCTCTTTTGCATCAACACTGTAGCCATGGTGTGCTCAGGGGCAAATGAAAATATAATAAAATCATGAGTATAATCAAGACTGATCAAGAATGGGGCTGTGGTCAAAGTAAACTTTACCAAGTTGAATGATTTCATGGCATCCTCAGTCTATTTCACAGTGCTGTCCTTTTTCCAACATATTAGTTATTTCACGTAAATACTCAGCCAAATTTGGTGTAAATCTGTGTAATAAATTCATCTTACCATTGAAAGCCTGAAGGATCAATGCAAATACCATATTTAGAAATTATGACCAAGGAGTTTACCCTTGTCCATGGTAAAAAGGCTCTTTTTCGAGTTTACAGAAATCCCCACCTTCATACATTTCTAAAAGACAATCCTTAAGTGGTGCAAATGCTCATCATCATAACTAGAAAATATCATTAGATCATCTAAATAAACTACCAAGAAAACATCCTTCTCAATAGAAAAAGCTATGCCCATCGCCTGCTGAAAAGTAGCTCCTACATTCTTCAACCCAAATGGAATTTTGGCATACTGAAAAGTTCCCCATGGTGTTCTCAAGGCAATTTTTTCTTGGTCTCTTTCATGCACCAAAATCTTATTATAGCCTGAGTAGCCATCTAGTAGTGACATCCATGATGCTCCAACTACTCTTTGCAGAATATGGTCCATCTTAGGAAGAGGGTAATTATCCTTTAAGGATTCTTTGTTGAGGTTTCAGAAATCAATGCACAACCTTATTTCTCCGATCTTCTTTTGTACCTAGACCAAATTTGAAATCCAATTAGAAAATCTAATTAGAACAATGACGCCAGATTTAAATAATCTATTTACCTCTTTCTCGATGGATGGAAACAACTTTGGATTGATTCTTCTCAACTTTTGTCTAAAATGTTTTTGATTTTGCTTGATAGGAATAGTATGTTGAATGATATCCTTGTCATACAATTTCAAATATGAATAATCCCATGCAAAAACATTAGAAAATTTAGAAAGTAATCTAACATACTTAGCCTTTATATTGAGAGACAATGCCTTTGATAACTTTATGAGCTTGGGTTGGTTAGTTGCTCCAAGATTTACATCTTCAACTCCTTTATCCATAAGAACCAATGTCATTTTTCTTGCCATATCATCCTAATCAAAAAGCTCCTCTAAAGGTAGGAGACCTCTAGGAATATTATTATCCTTTAGCTATAAAATCTCCATTTGATTTACCTTAATATCTTGTTCATCGGAATCACAAACATCATAAATGAAAGCATTCTTAAACTTTCCTTGATTCTGCAAAAGGCATTAATTTCATTGTCATCTCAAAATACTTGCCAATACCTCAAATTATCAGGAATAGCAAGCCTATGTTTGACATGAATTTCAAATTTGTTGCTAGAAGTCATTTGAATCTTCAAAGTGCTGGCTGCAGTGGTGAGTGAATTTGCAATGATGTTTTGAGTCTAGGGTATTGCTGTTAAGGTATATTCAGGAAACATCCTCAAAATATCCAGAACTACATTTCTGTAGGCTCTCATCCGTAGATGTTTTGCTTGATATTTTGCTTTTACTTGTTTAATCACTAGCTCTGAATCACCATAAACAAAAATCCTTTTCGAATTTAGTTTCATCAAAATTTTAAGACCTTTAAACAGAGCCTCATACTCTGCTTCATTATTAGAGAAATAAAAAGCTAACTTGCAGGAATATACTCTAACATTACTTGGGACTTTGGCGAGCTGGAAAGCAGTGCTTCGAATCCAAATTCCAATACCAACACCGTCTTTACCCATAGTGCCATCGAATTCCATGCTCCAAAGGCCAGCCTCATCTTTTAGATGTTGGAATTTTGTTTCTTTCTCAACCTTACCTTTGCTGATTACTTCATTTTTTTCTCTTTACTGACCTTTTGTTGCTGTGTAGGCTGCTCAAAAGAAACTGCTATTTTTTGTTTTTCTTGATTAAGAACTTCTCTAAAATTCTTGAAAATTTCTAGTACATCATCTAATTCTACGAGCTGAATATCCACATCATTCAATCCACTATCACAGTACAAAACAAAGGACTCTAAATCAGTATGTACAACATTTATTAGATGATTCATAGGGTTCTCTTTACTAGTGATCATATACTTCATTTTCTTTTCCCGATAGAACTTCATCATTTGACCGAAAACAAGGATGGTAGCATAAGAGAAGTCAAGTTGTAAAGTGGCTTTGAGTTTAGCACCACACTATCTAGATAAGATCATACCAAATCGAGGTGGTATATCAACAACTGCCACATCCATCAAGACAATTTTGGTTGGGATTTGATCTAAAGAAACCACCAAATCCTGGATGAGACCAATGCAACAAACTCTACCAGAGTTAAAGGAGTACAAATCATGATATTTCCGGGTGATATCCAGGCCCAACGTTTCCATAATGGCTTTGGGCAACAAATTATGGGAAGCTCTGGAATCTAACATAGCATTATGGAGAGTATAATCATGCAGTCTAAGACTCGGATAAATGGGAGGGACTTCACTATTTCAGGCTGACCTTCTATAGCTAGACCAAAAATGAGTTTAGGATGATCATCCTCGACATTCACCATGTCTCACAAAGGATCTATTTGCAATATTATATATACATGGTGTTTATAATTGTTATTATTAACAAGCTCAGTCAAAGGAATGAACACCTTTACTTAAGCAATTTCACTTTCTAAATTAAAAGATGAAACATTTTCTATTTCTTTGACACCAATGTCCTTCTTATCTATTTGTTATTTTGTTGCACTATCTCTTTGATGATTGTTCTTCTCATTTGCAGTGATACTTGTTGATGGAACCTTGTTGGGATTCAGATCAACAAGCTCTTTCCCTTTCTTCTGAGTGTTTGAGGAATCATTCTTTGATTGCACATCCTTTCTTTTTTGAATGGGATTGAGTGGTACATCTCTGCTCCTTAAAGAGTACTACCTCTGCTATGTAGTCAAAGCATTCATATAACCATGTTGATAATCATTAGATTCAGCCTCCAAAGCCACATCATTTGCTAAGATGTAATCCTGATCCCTTTGAATGTCTAGAACTTCTACGTATTCTTCATCTTCGGTCAGAAATATAGGCATACCATCAACAACGAAAAGGTGATTTGTTTCAATCACTGTATCTTCCTCATCTTCTTCTTCCATCCTTTAAACATGATTTTGCTATAAGGGAGTTATGATTTGCTGTTGTTGTGCTAGTTTCTTTGGTGCTTTTTGTTCTCTCTGCTTGATTCAGAATTGGGGCTACTGCTGTCCTCTAAAATTTGGATTCTGAATTGGTGGTTCAGGTATATTTGTGATGGATAACCAGGCAACCATCCTCTCCACTGTTCGAATCGATGTATCCATATTTACATCTGAGGTAGATGCTTCTTCTTTCATGGTCATTCCTTTCACAGATCTCATTCTTGCTCTTTTGGCCAACATGTTCGCTTCTACACTCACAACATTCTTTTGCATGTCTTCTAGTGTGGTAGGATCACGTTCCTGCAATTAATATGCCATATCAGCATTGAAACCATCTGGAAATTTGAGAAAATCCAATCCCTTTGATGGTTTAATGTTGGCAGGAATAGAGTTGTATACTACATTAAACATCACACAATAGTCTTGCACACTCTCGCCGACATTTCTTTCGATGTTCTCATACTCGGACAAAATCTGAAGTGGATTCTTCTTTACCTCCAATCAATGTTGTTGGGTTGTGTTATATTCTTTCCACGTAGTTAATAGGGGGTTTGAAGGGCACCCGTAACCCCACTTTATGGGGTCCGGGGCAGCACCCCGAAAAATTTTGGTTTTGGACCATATGTTAGGTTGGGCAGACTCACCTATGGTTTTGTGCATGATTTTCGCACATGTTTTTTGGACACGATGGTTTTCGGTCCATGGTATTGGACGCGATGGTTTTCGGTCCATGGTATTGGATGCTTCGGCATGTATAAATATGTATTGTAACATTGAAAGGAACATAATGAAAAATCAAGCTGGTAGTCCCGGTTTTGGGATCCAGGGAAAAATCTCTGTGCATATGTGTTTTATGGGTTATGCTCTCGCATTGTTTATTTTCTTTGTTTAAGAATTCGTATGCAGGTAATTTATGTACAGGGTTAAAACCTACATTTGGTATCATAGTTGTTTTGGCTTCAAGGGGATGCCTTTGTTGTTGAGGGGTTTCGCTCGGGCCTGTGGTAGACCCTGTTCAGTGGGAAATCTGCGAGATCGATTCTCGTGGTGAAAGAAGATGGCGAGCAGTGGAAAGATAGAGATTGAGAAGTTCAATGGTTAGAATTTTGAGTTGTGGAAACTCAAGATGGAGGATCTGTTGGTGGATAAAGATCAGTGGATCGCGATAGATTCGGGTACTAAACCATCAGGAGTGACCAATGAAGAATGGAAGAAGTTGGATCGGAAGGCAAAAAGCACAATATGATTGTGTGTCTCAGATTCAGTATTGCTGAATGTATCATGGGAAGCTACAACAAAGGCTTTGTGGGTCAAGTTAGGGACTTTGTACCAATCTAAGTCTCTGGTGAATAAACTGTTCCTGCGGAAAAAGCTGTATAACTTGAGGATGAAAGATGGAGACTCAGTGACAGAGCATCTGAATGCGTTTAATACTGTGGTAAGTCAGTTATTATCTGTTGATATTAAAATTTTAGATGAAGATAAGTGCATCAGTCTGTTGTGTTCTCTACCAGATTTGTGGGATAGTCTTTTTATTGAAATAGGTAGCAATGCAACTGCTTTGCAGTTTGATGAAATAGTCTCAGCCTTGCTGACGGAGGAGATGAGACGGAAAAATATGGACAACCAGAATTGTGATGCCTTGTCTGTACGAGGACGGTCCTAGAACAGAAACAAAAATAAGTCATCGAGTGGGAGATCTAAATCTAGAGGGAGATCTAAATCTCAGGGAAAACCTACAAAGGTGGTGTGCTGGAAATGCGGAAAGGAAGGGCACTTCAGAAGGGATTGTAAATCTAAAGCTCCTGATAAAGGAAAGGGATCTGATGATGCTCCTTCTGCAGAGGCGAAAACCACCTCAGATGAAGGTGGGGATGTGTACTTGGCTTCTTCAAGTACACATGTAGATCATGAGGCATGGTTGATTGACTCAGGTGCATCCTTTCACTTCACTCCCCATAGAGAGTGGTTCTGCGAGTATGAGAAATACGATGGTGGTGATGTCTTCTTAGGAGATGATAGGAAGGATAGAATCATTGGTCGGGGAAAAGTAAAGTTGAAGTTGCAAGGTGGAAGGGTTAGAACACTTTCGGGTGTTCTACATATTCCTGCATTGGCCAGAAATCTGATTTCTGTAAGCAAGTTGGATGATGCAGGTGTAAAGACGGTGTTCGAGAAAGATACTTGCAAGATGGTTCGAGGAGAACTGATATTAATGCGGGGAGTTCGGATTGAAACTCTGTACAAGCTGAAAGGTAGCAGTGTTGTTGATGGGTGCAATAGTTCTATGGTTCCTGAAAATGGAGTAGAGAATCTAGTGGTCTTTGGAGAGAAGACCATGTTGTGGCATCAAAGGCTTGGACATATTGGAGAGAAGGGCCTTCGAATACTTCATGGTAAAGGTATGGTAGAAGGTATGAATAATAGCTCTCTGGATTTTGATTTATGTGAAAATTGTGTATATGGGAAGCAGAATTGGGTGAGTTTCCCCTCTGGTGGTAAGAGGACGAAACAGATATTAGAGCTTGTGCACAGTGATGTGTTTGGACCTGTGAAGGTTCCATCACTGGGTAAGTCTGTGTACTATGTATCATTCATAGATGACTTCTCAAGGAATACATGGATATATTTTCTTAAGAAGAAATCTGAAGTCTTTGACAGGTTTAAAGAATTTAATGCTCCTGTGGAAAATCAGATAGAGAAGAAGATAAAGTTGCTGAGGACAGATAATGGTAGAGAATTTTGCAGCAAGGAATTTGAAGAATTTTGTAAGAAGTGTGGTATAGCACGGTAGAAGACTACTCCATATACACCTCAGTAAAATGGAGTCGCAGAAAGAATGAACAAGATGTTGATGGAAAGGGCAAGAAGCATGCTCAGTGGTGCTGGGTTAGGACAGGAATTATGGGCAGAGGCAGTGGATACTGCATGTTACCTGATCAATAGATCACCTTCATCAACATTGGAGGATAAGACTCCACAAGAAGTATGGACTGGTAAGAAACCCTCTCTTTCACTTCTAAGGGTATTTGGATGTGATGGATATGTACATGTTCCAAAGGAGAAACGAACCAAGTTGGATAGTAAATCTGAAAAGTGCATCTTTATTGGATATAAGGATGGTTTAAAGGGTTATAAGCTTTGGAACCCAGTCACACGGAAGGTTGTGTACAGCCGAGATGTGTTGTTCATAGAGCTAAAATATGTTATTCAACATGAAGTCCAACCAAAGGAACCTGAGAAGATAGAGTTTGAGCCAAAGGAGGAAGAATCAGACTTTGCAGCAGAGGAGGAATCAGAAGATGAAGAGCCACAAACTCCGGCTGTGAGAAGATCAGTTCGAGAAAGAAGGCAAGCAGAAAGGTATAGTCCATCTGCTTTCAGTTCAAATTTTGCTTTGTCTGTTACTGATAATGATCCCAGAACTGTGAAGGAAGCAGTGGATTCAGAGGATGGAAAACTCTGAAAAGAGGCCATGGTCGATGAAATGGCATCTTTGCACAAAAATGAGGCTTGGGATCTGGTGGAGTTCCCGGCTGGAAGGAAACCCATTGGCAGAAAATGGGTGTTCAAGAAGAAGACAAATGCAGAAGGAAAGGTGGAGAAATACAAAGCTCGGTTGGTAGCAAAAGGTTATTCCCAGGTGCCAGGAATTGATTTTGGTGATATTTTTTCTCCTGTTGCCAAGGTAACTTCTATTAGATTACTTTTATCTGTTGCTGCTGCCTTTTATTTTGAGGTAGAACAGATGGATGTGAAGAAAACATTTCTTCACGGGGATTTGGAAGAGGAAATCTACATGAAGCAACCTGAAGGCTTTGCGATGAAGGGTAAGAAAGAACTAGTATGCAAGTTAAAGAAGTCTCTGTATGGGTTAAAACAGTCACCAAGGATGTGGTATCAGAAATTTGATACATTTATACGGGGACTTGGCTTCACCAGAAGCAAAGCAGATCATTGTGTGTATTTTAAATTAATCGGTGACTGTATTATTTATCTGGTCTTGTATGTGGATGATATGTTGCTGGTTGGAAATGACAAAGAAATTATCCAGGATTTGAAGACCTAATTGTCCGCCAAATTCGACATGAAAGATATTGGTGCTGCAAACTATATGTTGGGCATGGAAATTAAAAGAGATCGGTCAAAGAGGAAGCTTTGGTTAAACCAGAGGAAGTATGTCGAGACAACACTCCAGAGGTTTAATATGTAGGATAGTAAACCGTTGAAGGTTCCTATTCCTGTAGGTGTGAGGTTATCTGCTGAAAAGTGTCCCAAGACACAAGAAGAGGAAGAGAACATGTCCCGTGTTCCATATGCAAGTGCAGTGGGTAGCCTGATGTATGAAATGGTCTGTACTAGACCAGACATTGCACATGCAGTGGGAGTATTGAGCAGGTTTATGTCAAAACCTGGGAAGGAGCACTGGACAGCAGTGAAGCGAGTTTTCAGGTATTTGCGTGGCACTAGTGATTATGGTTTGTGCTACCAAGGAAGACCAGGATTGAATAGAGTGTTGGATATTCATGGCTTTGTTGATGCATACTAGGCTGGAGATCTGGATCAGAGAAGATCTACAAGTGGGTACGTGTTTAACCTTTTTGGAGGTGCAGTCAGTTGGATGAGTAAGAAACAATCTGTAGTTGCACTATCAACTACAGAGGCAGAATACATGGCAGCCACTCATGCAAGCAAGGAAGCAGTTTGGTTGCAGAGATTGTGTTCAAGTATGGGGTTAATAGAGGGATCTATAAGAATAGACTGTGACAGCCAAAGTGCAATTTTCTTGGCAAAGAAACCTGCTTATCATTCAAAGACAAAGCACATTGATGTTCAGTATCACTTTGTGAGGGATATGATAGAAGATAAAAAGGTGTTGCTAGTAAAGGTGGACACTTTGAAGAATACTGCAAATGCATTGACAAAATCTGTGAGCTTTGAGAAGTTCTCTTGGTGTAGAGAAGCAATGGGAATGTCAGGGCTGAAAAAATGACTAAGCTCTCATGTGGCCGCTTGTGGAAAGAAAACAAGTGGGAGATTGTTGGGTTGTGTTATATTCTTTCCATGTAGTTAATAGGGGGTTTGAAGGGCACCCGTAACCCCAATTTATGGGGTCCAGGGCAGCGCCCCGGAAAATTTTGGTTTTGGACCATATGTTAGGTTGGGCGGACCCACCTATGGTTTTGTGCATGATTTTCACACATTTTTTTTGGACGCGATGGTTTTTGGTCCATGGTATTGGACGCGATGGTTTTCAGTCCATGGTATTGGATGCTTCGGCATGTATAAATATGTATTGTAACATTGAAAGGAACATAATGAAAAATCAAGCTGGTAGTCACGGTTTTGGGATCCAGGGAAAAATCTCTGTGCATATTTGTTTTATGGGTTATGCTCTCGCATTGTTTATTTTCTTTATTTAAGAATTCGTATGCAGGTAATTTATGTACATTGTTAAAACCTACAAATGTAGGAATTGCCTATGGAGGATTAGTAAAGTGGTGATAGAAGCTGTTGGTAATGCTTTGAACCATTTTCGAACTTCACCTCTGAATTTTTGTACAAACAAACTCATCATCACATATTCAATCTCTACTTCATGGAGGTCAAATAAATCATTCATTTTATCTACATGTTGCTAAGTTGTAATGGTTTGAGTGGCATCAAAGAAAGTTATTTTGGTTTGATAATCAGCGGGCATGGCACCAAGATTTTGAGGTAAAAGATGGGATGCATATTGGGCGGCCATAACTCGAGGGGGTGGGAGGTGGATTTAAAGCAAGGATTGGGGTAGTAGGAGATGATACAATAGTTGACGAAGAACTGGGAGTAATAGGTGATTGATGTGAAATGGTAGGTTGACAGGGAAGTGAAGGTATAAATGGAGGTGGGTAATGAACTTCAGAGGTTGAAGGGAATAATGGTGAATTAAGGGTAGTGGACACTGGTTCAAGGAGCTCGAGGATCTTAGTAGTATTAAGGGATGATTGAGGTGAATTTAGATTATACTCGTCAATTGACTGGTTTGCCTTTCTGACTTTGAGATCTACAATAAACTCTAGATCTAGATCTATGTTATCAAGTGCACTTTCAGACCTGGTTCTAAATAGGGAAAGGTCAAATGACAAATCAAAGTGAAGGTCTTCTAAAAACAACCACTCATAAGGGTAGGAATCTCCTATTATTGAAGGTGTTGGACTGACTGAACTTTCTTGTCTTTTGAGTCTTCCCAAAATCAGGTTGGGATTATCCAATATTGGGGCAGAGTTTGGATCTGGATTGGCCCTAGTGTACTTTCTCAAAGCCACTGTGCTAAAAGTTTGAAGTTTTATATATTGCTTTACCACTTTCCAATTCAGCCTAGTAAATTCTAAAACTCATCATCCATAAGCTTAAGAATTCAAATGAAAGATACTACCGGGGTCATTAGTCTTTCGTTATGTAGTATGGTCGTCACTGTGTTATCACCTGGATTGAACCTTAGGTTGAAGGAAGGAAATGCCAGGGTGACCACAAACCCCACTTAGCCAAGTAGCTAGCTCTACTAGGCCGAAAGAGGGCTCTCTTTGTAAGGATTTGAACCAAGATGATTGGATCAAGAAAAGTATTTTAGGCTAGGTATAGTAGCATGAAGTTTTTATTGGATTTTGAAAGGGTTTTTTTGGATCATGAGGAGCTAGACAGTTTAGGGCTAGGGAATTAGGTCAAAATTGCAGGGTGTTCAATGGGTCAAGGTAGGCATAAGGTTTACCACTCTCGGGCTTGATGGGTGAGGTGTTTAAGACTGGTGAGAGGGTAGGAAGATCATGTGATTATCATGGATCCTTACCAAACTATAGAAAACATATAATGGTGAATATTTTCCCAAAGCAGAGCACTGATGTAATGAATTCTACCTATCAACTTGAAAGCATTCACTTAGAGGTAATGAAATGATTATAGAAATACGCAAAACATACTAACACATGGTCACAAGAGAAGAAACTTGACTAAAACTCCATACCACATGGATCCCATAAAAATAGCTACAATTCTTATTAATCTCCCGCTAAACTGCTACAAAATGATGTACAATCAAGGTGTGAGCATCTAGCTGAATCCAAACCTTTACAATGAGAAATAAGAAGAAGATATAGGCTTTGTTTCAACCTCATCCCATCCTCAGCAGTCGAATCCCTAAGATGAGGAGATAATCTAACCAACATTGAACAAGAAACAGGAATATAGGCATCTTAACAACTTGCTTCTAAAAGTGAAAAATTGATTCATTTGAGCTCAAATTGACTTTTAATGTAATGAATCTACCCTCTACTACTAATTATATATCATATTTATAATCCAAGTCATAATTTACATGAGTAAAAAATCCTCCAGGGGAGAAAATCCATGAACACAGTAAAAAAATAGAACAATAGCCATCCTATGCAAAATTTTGCCTACGCGCAACGCCACCAGCCCAACGCGCAGCACCACTTTCAGTTCCCTTTTGGAGGCCTTCTCAACATCCAAATTGTGGTCATGATAGCTCATTAGAAATTTCTTCAATTCGACTTTCCTAAACATCTAAAATTTCTTGATTTGAAGCTCATTTGACCCCTCAAAAGTTGATTCTCCCAAGTCTGATTCTGTGTGTCCAAAAAGTGGCAGAAAGGTCATTTTTAGGGTGTTTTTTTACTTTTTGGTGGACCAGTTTTGCCTCAAAAACATATAAAATCCATAGTGTGCATGTACGCATTTATCTAAATCCAAAAATTCCATCCATTTGTCCATTGGGTGCCCCTAGGAAAATCTCAACACGAGTGGCGCTGCACATTGAGCCAGATTTTTTGTGTGTGCAATTTTCAAAAATTGCCAAAGACAAAATATTCTCCAAACCTGACCAAAATTGGTGAGAAGCACCACCACCAAGCATATTGATGAACCAAGGAAGCTTCAGCAAGCAACCTAAGCCTATCCTCCTCTTTTTTTCCCTTTAGAGCCCACTTAACCTATCTTTCATCTTTTTGACCCTCATGTTACAAAGTTTGTTTCAGTTCATGTAATGATAGGCCATGTGCCTGATCATCTGGTTATCCCTATTGGCCTTCTGAAATAGCATCTCTAGGTGCTAATTGACTCTCTCTCATGCCAGGTCTCTCTATCATCTTCAATTTCCTTCTCAATAGGAGTCAAAGTGAACTGTGCCTCATTTTCCCTTTGTCGTTTCACCTTGAGAAGTTCCAGGTCCATGAGGACCTGCTTGTCACTCAACTTCTTTTTCTCTTGTTCCAAATATGTGATGACATACTTGGCTCTCTCCAAATTGTCCATCAATGCTTGGACTTGAGCCTACTTTTCCTGTATGATGATATCCTTTATTGTTTCTTCATCCTGAGCCTCTAAGTCAATTATTTCCATGCCATGATGAGTATGACACTGCTCCGACTCATTATGCTCTATCAAATCAAAGTCTCTCTTTTTCTCCTCATCATCAAAACTTTCCTCTGGAATCTTTTCCTTCCCTTTGTGAAACTTATGCACTTGTACCTGCTATGTTGATGAAGAAGGAAAAGCCCCTTCCACATCCTGTGGAGCAAGCATTTTCCTATGGGTTGATGAAGAAGGCAAGGTCCCTTCCACATCTCATGAAGCAAACACTTTCCCATCAACTGCAAAAAATCTCCTCGTGCCCCTCTCATATGTCATGTAAGTCCTGGGCACCTCAGTAGCTCTAGTCTCTTTGGCCTCCTCATCTGTTTCACCCGAGCACTACTAGAAGGTCCTCTTGATTTTTGAGACACTCGTGGAGGAACTTGAGGAACCCTGAAGATTTCATGAGCGATAAATGTCTCCCAAGAGATGTTGAGGAGGCTAAGATGATGAATCACAATCATCTTGATCATGGAATAATGATAGATATTGCTCATCTGCTGAGAGTATGGGTTTTTCTGCATGAAATGAGCCATCTTCTCAATATTCCTAAACAAGAAATAAAGGAGGTTTAACATCCCCACCCTGGTAAAATGCATGAGAATCCTGATGTGATATGTGTACAGCCTACAAAATCTGCCCTCACATGTGAAATTTTCATGATGATTTTCATCATGGGGGCATACTTGTCCTCAAGGAATCTAAAAGGAAAAAATAGTTTTACCTCGTTTATGTACCTGGGTTTGATATAAGGTTCATAATAATGTCCATCAAGGTCTTGTGCCTTGTACCACTTCTCCCCAACATTGGAAATCCTTGTTTCATCCACAATAATGGAAGGTGAAACTGTAAATGTCACCCAAAAAAGAGTCACCTTGTTGTCATGAAGATGGGCTACAAAAAGTCTGGTGAGCTCAGGGTGGTGTTGAACTCTCTCTACCTTCTCATAGAACTCATAGCACCCTAGATGTTTGAAACAAGTGACAACTAACTGAGAGGCCTACAATTCTCTAAGGTTTGATTGCTCCTCCTTAATAATAATGCATCCCTTGTGTGATTTTCTCTGATGTCGAGGTCTATCTATCAAACTATCACTGCCTATGTTTTCCTCCTCCTCATAGTCTTGCTCCTCTCTATCCATTTTTGCAAGTCTTGAGGTTGTACACTCCAAGAAAAGGGATAAAGTGACCGAGAAAGAGTGATTTAGGAGTGAGGGGATGGGAGATAACCTTATGAGGTGTTTTGGTAGATTATAAAATGAAGGGAAGGATATGAATTATGAAAGTGAGGGAGAGGGGTTTGGGCCCTTTTTGAAATATAACTTGTGGGATAAAGGATGAGGGGATATAAATGTCATGGAGTGATGTATGGAAGGGGTTTAGGGTTTAGTGATAAGTGGTGGGAAAAATAGAGGGTATTATGGTTTCTAAAATGTCATGGAGGGAGAAACTAGAGTTTCGTATTAGGCATGGTAAATTCCTTCAAACCCTGCAATTGCAACTTTAATGATGAGGTAGACGGAGTGCACTTACTTGTTTGAGAGGTGAGATGGTTGTTTGGAAGTTTTTATAAGTTTTGGAGGTTTTCTGGTTCGTCTGCTCAACACGCAGCGCCAACTCACAGATGCGTAGTGCCACCTCTTAACACGCAGCATAGTGTAAAATTGTATTGTGGAAACCTCTAGACGCGTAGCGTCGGGCCCAGACACACAATGCCAACCTCTAAACCTACAACAGCAACTCTCCTTCCTGAAATGCACAACACCAGACTATAGAAGTGCAACGCCACTTCACCACTACTCCAAACCTATAGCGCCAGTTCTTCGTTTCCTAAAACTCACTCAACCTTTCCTCTTTTCCTCACTTTTTGATGCCTTCTTTCCCAAATGAGAATGATGAACTTGAAAATGAAATGTGAGACCTTATACAAGAGTAGATTTTGATTTTTCACTTTAAAACCCCACTTTCTAATGTTTCTTGACCTCTTATAAAACTGTGTTTCTAATGCCTTTCCTTCTTTGTTGCTTTTCAGGTGGATAATGCGGAACTTGAACTCATTTTTGCAGTATTTCTTTGTCTTGCAGCAAGGAGAGATTCTTTGGTGCAGCCGGGATCATTTATTACATAAAATGACTTAAAATTAGATAACAAATACAAATTAACTCAAAATACTCTGTTTTCACCTCAAAAAAATGTTTTTGAGTTGAAAATTACATTAGTTTAAAAAATAATTATATAGTGGCTATGACTTACTAGCCATCATACTTGACTTATTTATCATCCTCATACCCTTGATGCCGTTTATTTACACTTTTAAATGATGCTCTTGAGCTTGGAAATGAAACCCTAAGACCTAATGACACATGCCCTATGACCTAATGAAAGCATGATTGCAAATTGACTATGAAACCATAACTAAATACAACTTGAAGAAGGGTCAGTAAGTATACTCTATGAGGGAGAAATTAGATTTTTTGAAGTGAAGACAACCGTCAGTGGATCAATTTCACATGACCAAATGAAATGATGTAATAATTTTCAGTATGAGCCCCCTAAAATTAAAATGAAAAGAGAAAATTTGATCCCTGATGGAAGTATGGAGATACTTACACTAACATCGTCTTTGATGGAAAGATTCTATATGTACTTGGTTTCTTGAATTCCTTCAGTAACTCGTGGTTTTGGATGAAATAATCAGTACATTCCTTTCTATTGCACCTTCTTTTTTCTCTCTCAACACTTGGCGGAAAATTGCCCTGTGTTATTGGAACAAATGCATAAGAGGGGCGGAACACCTTTTTTTTTACTCGTGGAAGTCCCTTTATTTTTCTGTTTTCTCTTCATGACGGGTCCCTTGAATGCCTCTACTGAGTCATCATCATCTTCAATTTCTGTCTCGTCTTGAGAGGAACAATGGTTGATTTGATTCTCCTCAACCACTTATGAATTCATTGCATTCTCCTAAAGATTCATCAACTAATCTTTTAATACCTTATTTTCTTGTTCTAGCTCGAGACTAATGTATTTTATTTTCTTGTTCTCTTCAAGAGCTTATATGAGCTATCTCTTCAAATATATCATTCATCAATCTTTTCCAAGTCACTAGAGTAACAGATTGACTCACAACGAGTGTCTATTTCACTCTTATTGTGTCCAAGAGTTTGTTCAATTGATAACTCCAAGGATTCCTCTTCTTCACCAATATGGACCCGTTTTATTTTTGATCTACTATTTCGACTAAGGTAGTCCTTTTTCCACTAGAACTTGATGAATAACTATCACTTTCACTAGTACTTTCCACTGAGCAATTTGAAGATAAATGGTCTATTATTTCACAGTAGACAAAGCAACAACTTACTTGAAAATTGCATCTTCTCAGGGTGTTGATCATTGACTTGGCCTATTGATGTATAAGAATCATCATTTGATTCATGATTTTCAACACACTTTGAATCTTTCTCCACTTCATCCTCCATGGAAAACCTCTTGACATCACATGCATCTTGCATGACTTCTTCATAGATGGAATACAATTTGTCCAATATCTCATTTGTAGTTTTAAAACAGATTACTTTCTCAATGTCTACATTAGAAAACCCTCTCATGATTTCCTTCCCCACTAATTTTTCATACCTTTCCTTTATTTATCCATAATCCATAGATAGCCAAACATCGAAATCAAGGTCTTACAAGTAGATTCTCATTCTTACACTCCAAGTTGTATAATTTGAGTCATTCAAAGATGGAGCTCCATCTGAGGTAATCCAATTTTGGTTCTCTATGATCACTGATCTTCCTTCCAACTGTTAAATTGATCCTGAAGAAAACTAACTCTCTTACTAGTTGTTAGAAATAATGAAAACTAGGACACTACTAAGAGAGAGAGGCGCCGTGGGGGGGTGAATCGGTAGTGTTATCCAATTATAAAATTATTCACAAATTTAACTTTTTAATATCTTTAACACTTACTCATGGATCAACAGGACAACTAAATCATCTATAACATCATAAAAATCAAGAACACAAGAAAAATCTACACATGACATCAATATTCTTTTATTACAAGCTTCAACTTGATTACATCATGGCCCCACAAGCTACTACTTATATGTTTTTCAACTACTATTGAAAGGATCTTCAATCCTTGCTCACTTATCATCTACCACAAAAAGAGACTACTGGCCCTACTCGTTTACTACTACCCACTAGAAGGGACACTTGCCCTTACTCATTTATCAGTCTCTACTAAAAGAGACTCTTGCCCCCTAATATTTACTAGCACCTACTAGAAGGAGATTTTACCCCTAGTCTACATCTACTATTTGATAGTCCTATTCATCCATCTTTCATCCATTTTCAAACTCAGATCAATAGACCTCTTACCTCATAAACAAAAAAGGTATGCCACTACAACTTCTCATGAAAGCCACCATAAACACCTTCAACAATCTCTAGTTGCTTATACAAATTACCATCACCTTCAACAATTTTATGATTTCTAATAAAAACACTATGGTTTGCCCACCATTATGCTGCACCAACAAGTTTGTTTCTCTCTCACTATTAGGATCCATCACTAAACCATTTATTTATGTAATAAGCCCAATGGGCCAAATCATAGCCATAATAATAATTGTAAGTGGTTGACCTGCATTTAAGAAAGGGACCACATTTAGTTGAAAATAGGCCATAGTTAATAAATAAAGTGGTTAACTGATGTGTTTGGTCAATTTAATGTTCTTAAATTGCAAGCATAAATTATCGACCGGAGTTGGTAAACTTATGAAGTGCAGGTGCACTATATATGCTAGAAACATATTATTTCGTTTAGTAAGATGGCAGTTATCAGAGAAAATTTTAAGGATGGAAAAATATCTTGAAATTTAAAAACATCGGTAAATCTCACTAGTCCCTAATATGCAAACTATAAAATGTTTATTGATGTATTTGTAAAATTATTCAAATTTATAATGATTTTATAGACACTCTATATAATTTTGTTGACTTTTAGGGTAAAATAATTTTATATTGTAAAATTTGTGCAAATCATTTTTATAAAAAATGGAAATTGACAAATATTTTTTTGGAAAAATCATGGAAAATTAGCCCATCTGCGAATATTAGCCCCTAAAATTGTCCATGGTGGTGTTGATGCCTCGAAAACTGTTGCATCAACATTGGGGGATAACCACCCAGTCCGGACCTTAATACAACTCCTTTTCCGTTTGGGATGGTGGCTCCGACTGGATATAATGGGACCAGTTTCCCGGTAATGAATAAAAAGGGATCGATGAGTGATTGGGTTTTCTAACAAGTGATAATGAATGGGTGACTTAATCTAAAAAGCAAAAATACAAATGACTATTTTATCCCGGGAAGCTTCTATTCTTAAGTGCAACGTTTGATGATCTTTGTTCATCAATAGGCATATAGATGACTCTATTCAATAAACACAGACATTCATTCATATAATAATTGCTTTGTTCAATTAGTTGAACAAAGTAATTAATAAAACATTGTCACACTTATCTTTTTATATTACTGATACATGTATGATTAGAAGAAAATCATGCTGTAAACATCCAATAGTGGAAAGTATAAAGAATGTTGTTAAAACACATGCATATATTCAATAATAGCAAGAATGATCAAATAACGATTCACATAAAAAGAATGAATTCAGACATAGATAGTAGTACCATATGAGCTGCAAATCATTCCCAACATCAATCGCAATTTAAATTCCTTCTTCCGACTCAGAAAAACTTTTAAATAAAGGCAGTAGTGCACATCCACATAAAAGCTTCGTTATCAAAATTGGAATAATTGGCCCAGTCTTTATAAAAAAATATACCTGAAGTATAGTAGTGCAACTTTAGGTTTAAGTCATATACAAAAACTTATGACCCTTTCCAATGCATTGAAAGGGCCTATGAATACTAATAAACTAACTAATTACAAAATTAAAATGCTACTAAATTGGAACAACTTGATCTTGAATATCTCCTCCAAAGCAATCTGGTAGTCGGCAGCATGATTCATCACTCTGGCTGTTTGCCTTTCGACCTGAGTTGGCATATTGCTAGCATTGGTTCAACTTCTTGAGGGCGGCTGAGATTAGAATTGAGTTGAGCAGCATAGGTGGCATCATGTATATTGGGAATGATACACCCGATTGCATCTGTTAGGAACTTGAGGGCAGCTCTCTCGCTGTATGGTTTTACTAGGAACAACCAATAGGCGTCCCAAGTTAAAATTTTGATACCTGTGATCAATCTCCCATTCTTTTCCAGCTCTTGATAACATGATTGCTCCAAAGTTTTGGCCGATAGTAATTTACCTGGTGTACACTGAGAGATCATATTAGATAAATAGAGAGTATCATTAATTAATTCGATCAAATTACTTGTGGATAATTTGCATGTAGAAACTGCTCTCTCTTCCTTCATCAACTGGGACTGCCACTCCATAAATAAAATTCTTTATGGGATTCTAGGGTTTTAGGCAAATTTGTTTCCTGTCCCTCGCTAGTGTCCTGCCGATCAAGAAAATTGGTTAAGGTCTCATCAGCCTGCTGAAAGTCTTGTCTAGCATCCACTGATTTATCGATTATTGATGTTGTTATGTCATACAGGGGTTCAACTAGAGCAATTTTATGACATAATAATCTTATTTGTGTTACCAGTGCCTTATTAATCTATAGTTCTTCTGCACAGAAATTGGCAGGCTGTGGAAGACTCTTGAACTTCTCTATTTGATCTGATAATTGAGCAATTTGCTCATCTTTTGTCTTTAACATCTGTTCTTTCTTTGTTTTCAAGTTTTCTAATGCCTCTAATAGCTCTTTTTGCTTTTGAATCGCACACGAATCTACCCTCTATTTCTCTTCATGCAACTATTTGTTCAATTGATTATTTAACTGTTGCTGCGTGGACAATTGTTGTTCTAATTGTTCTACTTTCTGTTATGCCTCTGATAGCTGTTCTTGTAACGAAGCGATTGTTTGGTCTTTTTCTTTTAACAAATTACTCACTTCCGATGCCTTGTCCATGGTGGTCGTCGAATAGGCTCCAGCATATTGAGACAACTTTGTTAGGTCATCAGAAGGATCGAACTCCTCCTTCCAAACTACGTTGGCTGTCACTGTATGTTCAGGGATGAGGGAAGGTTGATCAATCCTTCTTCTTTTATGCTCTCGCTTTACTACGACCCTGTGCTTTGGGCTGTAAAAGACATCCAATGGAGGTATATCCTCCACTTGCAAAATGATTTGATCTGAAGGATCTTTGGGAATTATTTCTAAGTCTGTAGTAGGGGGTAGACCGTTGGTTCCTTCGCTTGGAACCTCTTTTGATGTTGTATCCTGTGTATCAGCCACTTTGGATGTATCAGCTTCTCTTGAGCTTTCTAGATTGCTTATGATTGAATCGAATTGCTGCCATTCCTAGAGCAACCTTGGGTCAATCTAGGTATCGACATTCACATCCTTGCTGCTCTGCTCCTGCTGCCTTTTCTGTTCCTCTTCACATATTCTTTCTTGTTCTTTCCTCTGTGCTTCCTCTTGTTCTTTCCTCTGGAGTTCCTCCTGCTCTTTCCTCTGGACTTCTTCAAGAATTTCTAATGTAGTAGGAGGTTCATTGGTAAGTAGCTGTTCAGGCTTGCTTGACTGTGTCATCGTGGCAATGGCTAACAAATCTAGAGGCAGAGTTTGCAACCTTTGCTCTCTAAGTTTGTTAAATTCGGCTAACCCATCATCGTGATATCCCATTTTAGCTAGAGCTTGAACCTGAAATAATGACTCGGTTGAGGAGAAGAGGTCATCAAACTAATCTATTTTATGTTCAAATTTAGTGAGATTTGCTTGTTCTAGTGCATTATAGACGACTTTGTTTCAATCAAATCATCTGTTAGGAAGAGTGGCGAGATTCAGTGTATTTATCTTTTCTTCTTCTTTCTCTGCATGTTTGTAGTCATGCAAAGTATAAACCCCACATCTTAGAGGAAAAGGAGGCTAGACTTGCTTCTTTTTATCCCTCAGAGTCTTTGTAACTCCTTCGGATGTAAGCTGATATGCTATCTCTCGAGCCAATAGTTTGTCGGGTATATACAAGGGGAGGACATGAGGCCTGACATGACTGCTGAAAACTCTTACATATGTAAATTTTTCTTCTCTGAACCATTTTCCTAAGGCGGTCAAGTCAATCTCTGCTTGTGAGGAAATCTTAGGAGCAGGTTTGTCAAAAATTGCATAGTAAATGGGTAACATAAATCCATGGCAAATTTGATATAGGTGGTGTTTATAATGGCCTTTCCACAACATCTGGTGATAGATATGAATGGGCATGGGGTCCTGTGAAGTCCATCTCCACCCTAGCACAAGAAATTTGGAGTTAAAACAAAGAGTATCTAAGATGTAGGCACTAAAGTAAAATGGAGGAATGAACCTTTGAGTAACGATGGATTTGTTTCTGAACTCAAGAATAACTATTGCTAACTTATCAGATAATATATTCCCCCAATCCATTATTTCGCTATTGCATGTTGCTTCCATTAAAGGTACCATCTCTATGGAGAATTTTGCGGAATCATGCAACCCCCAAATCCTACACGTCATTGCTCTAGCATAACAATAAGGAGAACACAAGGAATCGTCATAGGACTTACCCGAGGACTCATGCTTGTGTTTTGCTAGGTTTTTTCTCCATTCCCGTATAGGTGTTGATTCAGTTTCATTTTCATCTCTGAACTTCTCCAGTAATGCTTTGTTATACCTCTTCTCTGGTTCAGGAAAATGGTACATTTGTCTCAAATCATTGGGCTAAAATGAACCGAATACTCTCCCGTCGATAGTGCAAAATGTTCTATTTGTAATTGGAATTTCCTTAATTGCCCATCTTACCACATCTGTGTATCGAAGAATTTGCTCTCGAGCCGCTATCTAGTGTAGGTAAGAATCGACCAAATCCTTTAGGGTTGCCTCAGATTTCTAGGTCGAGTCTGCTGTAGCTTGTACTGATATTTCCTCAGGCTCTTCGGCCTCAACCAATTTATAGATGCTCTGCCAAACAGTATTACCGAGACCAGGACATGTGGTGTCTAAGATTAATCCTTTTTTACTTGGTCCTGGATCGATAGTGGGTTGTCCTGTTAGTGCGGAAGCTGAAGCTGTTCCCAATTTCTTAGACTTCTTCCCCATTTGGCCTAAATTTGCTGCTTCGGAGGAGCTCTGCACAGGAGATAAAATGAACGTAATGCGGAGAATAGATGGTGCAAACCAAATATGAAAGAGTTATATCAATCAATGAATAATGGAGAATTAACATAAGGTGGCCGCAGATACAATCTCTGAAGAGATTTTGGCATTACTGCTCCATTAATTGGTCGTTTAAACCTGTCAATCATTTAAATGCTCATCATATCGTTTATTGGCCGAATAATTCATTTAAGTGTGGCTTTGATGTTTTGGCAGTTGAGCGTAAGTGAATCACTATCGGGAAGAGAAAGGCTTTTAACAATAATTAAACACAATATACCCAAGCCTTATCAATCCTTTTTGAAAGTCGCGCTTAGCTTTATCGCAATCGGGGATCGGAGGAATGATTAAGTTGTTATATTGGTGTTATTACGGGATCCCCAATCACCGATAGCGATATCGCGAATTCACATCGGGAGCTTTTAGAAGAGGGTTTTTAGATGCACGCATGTTACGTTCCCCGATTGCCGACAGTGATATCGCATCGGAGGAAAGAGAGGGGCCTTTTGTTACAATTGCTTACCTTCCCGATATCCAATAGTTATTCGCGCTTGTCGCATCGGGGCAAAACAATGGGTCTTTTGTTATGCATCCTTTCCTATTGCGATGTGCGATCTTGTGATCACTTTATCGCAATAATAAATAATTATTCATTTTTTTATTATAAGACCGATTATATATGTCTCAAAAGGTTTATAATGTTTTGTTTCTTTTAGGACCTTTTGAGGAATGATAAGTTAATACCAATTTAATCTAAAAGGGACCCATTTCATATTATAGTTTTGAAAGTAAAATTTTCTGAAATGGGGGGTTGTTGTACAGCACAACAATTGGCGATTCGCTGGGGGAAATAGTTGTCTATGAGAAATATTGAAATACTTAAACTTTCTTTCTATAGAGATATTATCAAAGATGAAAATTCTAATATAACTAGGTATACATACATTCTGAATATAATAAGAACTATTTTTGCTAATTTCTTCTCTCATTAAAATTAGATACATTCTAAGTTTTAAATTGGTCTCTATTGGTTGATAATGATAAAACAAAAAGCTTTCCAACTTAGCTTTTTTAATTGAATCCTTTGTCATAGGTAGAGCCTCTGCTACCAGCAAACGTTCATAGTTCTGATAGGGATACATTTTAACCATTTGACTGTCCATTATCCCATCCATTTCAGACTATGATTAAAAGAATGAATTCAAAATATGCTTTCATATTTTTTATTTCTTTTTTGTTTCTCTATAATTTTGTAAGATAAAAAGCCATTGTCCTGGTTTGGTGGCCAGCTGTTTGACAATGTCATTCACTGGTTGTAATCTAACCGAACAAGCTGGCTCGTGATGAGACCCATTTTCTTATGATTATAAGCCATTACCCTTTTTTGGTATGCAATGTTGGTAATGTCGGTTAAACTATTTCCCAATGATCATGGTAAGAAGGCTTGTAATACGACCCCTTATCTTTTATATCAAATATTTTAGAATTACACTCTGAGTAATCATAAACTTGGATGAATGAGATGGACAATTTTCTCCTTAAGAGAAAATGGATGACAAGGTAAGAGTTGAAGATGCTAAGATTGAATTAGTTTCTATCTTGATATTGATAACCTTTTTGTGGCTAGTTTGAAAACCATAAAATGATTTACAGTACTTCTAAATCTTGAGAAGATTTCACAAAAATGAAATGGGGTTTCAAAATGTGAATATACCTAATTTCCTAGAAATTGTCCCTTTTGCTTAAGGCTTCTATTTTAAAAGTAAATATCAAAACTACTCCTTTTGAGCAACTTTTCAATATAGCAAAGGCCAATGGAAGATATCTTACAACTTTATTTCCTAATGCTCCTAAAAACTACAAATTCTACTGAACTTAGAAAAACAAGGAGAAGGGGTTACCTCCTCAATTGAAGAATGTTTTTAAGATGAGGACATTAACAGGGAGAGAATCTCTCTTTCCTGATAAATCTTGTAATATGAATGTTGAATGGCCTATCTTCTCATAGATCTGAAATGTTCCAAGCCACATCTTCTGGAACATGGTGTGTTTTCCTTTATCCTCATGGGCTTTGTTCCATTTTAGAACTAGATCACCAACCTGTAACTATTTTGAACTGGATGAAGTTGAATCAAAAGATGACTTGATAATTTGTTGATGTTTTGCATGAGTAATTTTAGCCTTTTCTCTTTCTTCTTCTAATTTTAAGATTTGATCATGTCTAAGTTGAATAGAAGAAGAGGGGCTTTCTTCAATAAACTGAACTAGAGCTAGAGAAGGAAGTACTAGATTGGTTGGTAGCACTGCTTCTTTCCCATATACAAGGTTGAATGTAGAAGTACCTATGGAAGCCTTTTGCGTTATTCTACCAGCCCATAGTGCAAATATAGGAAATTTGTTCCAGTTTTTATGATTCTGTTCAATAGTTCGCCTAATAATTTTAACTAGACTTTTATTGGTAGTTTCTGCTAAACCATTACCCCGGGGATAGTAAATTGCAGAATATTTCAATTTAAAGCCCCTTTTAATAGAGAACTCTAACATAGCATTTGCAGAGAAATAAGATGCATTATCGAAAACAAGAGCATTTGGGACACCAAACCTGCTAATGATGAATTGATCTCTAAACTCTATAATTACTTCAGAGTTTGTTGTCTTTAAAGGAATTGCTTCAACCCAATTAGTAAAGTAATTAGTAGCAGTAAGGATATACTTATGTTGTTTGGAGGACTGTGGAGTTATTTCTCCAATGATATCTAATCCCCATTGCTCGAAAGGTTGATCAATGTTGACTGGTTTCAAAGGGAAAGCTGGTTTCCTTTGTCTTCCACTGGAGATTTGACAACTTCGGCATTTCCTTAAATATTCATGAATATCTCTGAATAGGGTGGGCCAATAATATCCAGCATGTATGATTTTGTGGGTTGTTGTGTCAGCTCCAAAATGTCCTCTTGCTGGTCCGTCATGTAGCTCCTGCAAAACCTTTTGTGCTTCAGGTTTTTCTATGCATCTTAATAAAATTGAATCATAATTTTTCATAAAAGGTACATCATTAATGATTATGAAGTTTTTTTCTTTTAATCTAATGGCCCGTTTGTTTTTATAAGACAGGTTAGGAGGTGCATATCCATTTTTCAAATAAAAGATCAAGTCTGCATATTGCGATTTAGAATTAGTAATACTTATCTGGTTGATTTCTTCAATATGTTCTGTATCACCTGGCTCTTGAATGTTGTATTCTCTTGCTAATAACCTGCAAAAACCTTGGCCTCTAACAGTCTTTGCTGGCTTTATTTCCAAGTCATATTCTTGAAGTGTTGTAACCCAGTTTGCCCTTTTTTCACCTAATTCCCTTTGGATTAGCAATTGCCTTACTGCAGGAAAAAGGAAGTATAACTTTTGTATGGGATTTTAAAAGGAAGGGTCTGTAATGTTTGACAACTTTATACACAACAAAGGCTTCTTTTTCAACTTCGGAATAATTTAATTCAGCACCCTGCAGATTTGAACTATAAAAAGAAATTGGTGCTTCCAAGTTGTGATCATTAATCTGAGTGAGTACTGCTGCATAAGACGAATCGGACGCGATAATGTACAATATGAAATGATTAGAAAAATTAGGAGTGTTTAAAGCGGGGGCATCGATTATTGATTGTTTAATTGAACCAAATGCTTCCTTTTCTGTAGATCCCCATCTAAACACTGAATTTTTCTTAATCATGGTTTGTAATGGTAAAATGATGTGGGAAAAATCAGGAACAAATCTCTTGACAAAGTTAATTTGTCCTAAAAATGACTGCATGGATTTCTTATTACGAGGAAATGGAATTTCAGAAATCTCTTTAATCCTATCCGGATCAATATAAATACCATCTTTGGAAACGATAAAGCCCAAGAGCTTTCATTGATTAAGAGCAAAGAAGGATTTTTTGGGATTGAGTGAGATACCATACCTTCTGCAGCGTTCAAAGATTTGATTCAAATCATGTAAATGATTGGATCTCTTCCTGAAAAATACAGTAATATCATCTAAATAGACAACTACTATTTTGTTGATCAATCCTTTGAAGGCTATATCCATTGCTCTTTGGAATGTAGCTCCTGTGTTAATAATTCCAAAAGGCATTTTCTGATAAGCGTAAGTTCCCCATTTTGTTCTGAAGGTAGTTTTGAGTCTGTCATCAGGATGGACTAAAATTTGGTTATATCCTAAAAAACCATCTAAAAAGGACATTAACTCAGAACTTGCTACTGAATGGAGTATCTGCTCCATGGTAGGTAATGGGAAATTATCTTTTTGGCTTGCCTTATTCAAATTTCTAAAATCTATACAAATCCTGATGTCGCCATTTTTCTTCCTAACAGGCACCATATTGGAAACCCAGTTTGAGTGTCGAACGAGAAAAATAATCTTATATTTCAAGAGTCTATTGAGTTCTGATTTTATTTAACTCTCTAAGTTCGGATGTATTTTCCTCAACTTTTGTTGAACTGGTTTTTGTTCAAAAACCATTGGAATGGTATGTTGGATGATGGATGTATCGTATGTTTTTAAATCATCATATTTCCAAGCGAAGACATGTTTATTTTTTCTTAATAATCTAATGAATCCTATCCTTTATTCCACAGAAAGTCCTAATCCCAAATTAATGTTTCGAGGGTTCTGCTCAGTACCAAGGCTTATCAATTCAAATCTTAAGGTGGAACTTTGGAGCTTTGCATTGGTTACCTATTTAAACCTGTCTTTAATATCGTAGAGATCCTAAAGTTTAACCATTGGTTTTGGTATTGAGTTTTCCTCGTGTTTTTTTTTTCATCTGAAGATCATGATCGCTTTCCTCAATGATCTGATCATCGTAGGACTCGTCAGAAGTCAAAAAATGTAAGATGTCTTCATCGTGATTGAACACTCGCCAATTGGTGACATTGTCAGGAATCGATGGTCTAAAAATTAACTCTACTGAAAATCTATGTGTGCTATAATCTTCAGAAGGTAGGAGTTTGGAGGCAACATTAGCTAACAGGTCTGTTGTTGCATTCTGGGACCTAGGGATGGGAGAAATATTGAATGCTAAAAACTGAGAGGTGAGTTCTTGTACCAGAGACTGATAGTGTTTGAGATGACTCGAAAGACAATGAATTGTGTTTCTAACCTGTTTTATGACAATCTCTAAATCACCAAACACTTTCAAATGTTGAACTTTAAGGCCAATATATTTATATAGTACTTGAACTAAGGCCTCATACTCAGTTGTATTATTCGTGCATTCAAATTCCAACCTACAAGACAACATTGTTTTTTCTCCCTCAGGGCTAACTAAAATGCAACCTGCTCCTGATCCTTCACTAGATTTATATCCGTCAAAGTATAAAGACCAAAATAAGGAATTATCAACAATTTTATTTATAGTTTCCTCAGTAACATTAAAACATCTTGATCTATCTGTTTGTGAAAAAATTTCGATCTGAGATGTGAAATTATTAACTAGGAAAGGAGATGGTTGGGCAGTGAAGTTGCCAAAGATTGATTCAGATGAATAATTCCCCAAGATATTGTTATTAAATTCTATTGGTTGATTCTCCTGTTCAAATTTTCTAACAGTATGGGTCATATGTTTCTCCCGATTGATTTTTATTTGATTTGGCTTTCCCTTGTAGGGCAGCCACATATGGGACCAATCGGTAGAAATATACCCATGGAGCTTCTCAGACCAATCCCTACTCTAGATTAAACCATAAAACTTGGGTATATCAGCGATTAAGATATCAATTCTTTGAACTATCCATGGATCAGCTGATAATCTGATAGTCACAGAGTTGATTTCCCCTAAAACCTGGACTTTGGTTCTATCTAACTGCACAATGTGAATTGAGGACTTTTGGGGCTCAATGTTCAGTTTGGAACAAACTGAAGCTGGAATTATATTAGATGATGCCCCTGAGTCAATCAAACAATTGTGAAGATTTCGATTATAGATCTCATAGTTTAAGAGGAAAGGAGGAGTATGGAAGTTGATCTGTCTCCAATTAGAATCATATTAGTAGCTTCAACCCTACCTGAAGGTGGTTGACCTGAATAATTTGCAGCTTTAGCACTAGGAAGAGGCGAAGAAGGAACTGCATTCAGTGCCTTAAGAAGCAATTTCTGCTGATGTTTTAATTTGCTAAGTTCAAACATGGTCATGTTTGCCTTAGTCTTCTTCATATCAACAACAATATTGTAATCCATTGAATCCGATACTACCAAAGTTTTAGATGTTGAAGGTATATTTGAGGATGATGGTTGGTTTTGAGGTATTGTTGCAGTCGGCTTCTTTGTGGGTACCTTTTCCTTTGTAGTAGTAGTACCTGCACTCCTTTTCTTTGAACTTTCCTGGATAGGTTCAGGGGCACCTTTACTCCTAGTATTCACAGGAGAAGCTTCGTGTTCATTTTCTGTATCGGAGTTAGGTAATATGAAGTCCCACATTCCATGGCATTCAACAACTTCCTCTTCTTCGAATTCATCGGATGGTGGAATTGTTTCATCTTCTTCTTCGTCTTCAGGATCCGAATTTGCATTAGATATAACATTTGGTGGTTTTGATTCAAGTTTCTTGAAATTTCTAAATGGCGTTTTTGTTGAGGTTTCAGATACTTGTTTTTTGATTTCGACCATTTCATTTGACATAACCTTGAGGACCTTTTGTAGACCCTCCATATCATATGGATCTTTAGGGGTTTTCTTCTTTGAATCATCTTTGAAAGAAACGTTTTTTGGATTTTCTATCTTCAAGAGCATCTTTCTTTTCTAGAGAATTAATGTGTTTCTGCACACCAAGTGCTTCTTTCATGTTTCCAACTAAAGTTGGTTTTGCGGCCCTGTCTACGAAGATAGCTATATTGGCGGGTAGGGCAGTTATATACAATTCACTTCTGATTTGCTCGCTTGGTTTCGAGGTCGTTGGGATCTTGTTCAAGAGTTTATTGAATCGCGAGTTGAATTCTTTTATCGATTCCTTATGCTCTATCCTAAGATTGGAGAGATCATTGATTAATGTGGCTAAAGATCTATCATCACCATACTTAGTAAGAAATTGTTCTTGGCAAATGTTCCAACTGGTAATGGATCCAGAGGGCAGGGAAAAATACCAAGACCCCGCTGATCCTTGCAAAGTATAAGGGAAAAGCCTAACGAAAACATCTTCCTCTATTACTCATGTCAAATTAAATGATAACATGAAGTTATTAATATTTTCTTCAGCTTGTGTTCCAATATTTGGATTAAACTTGAGTAGCCATTTTTCAAGAGCATCAGGCAATGCATGTAATGGTGCAGGCATATTGATCGCACCGGGACTATTCCATGGATTTTCCATTGAAACACCAGTAGTGGATGAGATTGCTGATGAAATTCCAGATGTTTGGGAAGGAATTGATATTGAGGATTGAGTAGGTTGGGATGCTAAAGTTCCTAATCCCCGATGAACAACAATATGTAATGAGGGAGTGGATGGCTGACTTCGCAGTGGGGAAGATGAGATGGAGGATGTGGATGAGAATGCTTCACCCTCAGATCCTGCAGCGTTCTTCTTTACATTTTTCCTGTTGGGTAAGGGCAACTCAGTAGGTTCGATACCGAGCTTTCCGCTGTGAAGTCTGGTGAGAGGATGAGGTAGATTGAATTGTGAAGTCTCACTGCCTTGAGATACCTTAGATTTCTGTGCTGATACTGAGAAGCCTTGAAGTTTATGGATAAGTAACTGAACTTCAGGAGACTCAGGACTAAATCATTTTGGAGTATTGTGGGTTTGAGCAGTGGTAGTTGATTCCTCTTCTTCTTGCTTGGATGCTGGAGAACCAGCGTGCAATTGGGAAGTACGAGGTGATGTGGAGGGAGATTTACTCTAAAAAAGGATTGTAGGTTTGGGTTTGCTCACCATTCACAGTTGATTTCCCTCCTTCTAGCACTAAAAATGTTGATGCCTCGAAAATCGTTGCATCAACATTAGGGGATAACCACCCGGTCCGAACCTTAATACAGCTCCTTTTCCGTTTGGGATGGTGGCTCCGATTGGATATAATAGGACCATTTTCCTGGTAATGAATAAAAAGGGATGGATGAGTGATTGGTTTTCTAATAAGTGATAATGAATGGGTGACTTAATCTAAAAAGCGAAAATACAAATGACTACCTTATCTTGGGAAGCTTCTATTCTTAAGTGCAACGTTTGATGATCTCTGTTCATCAATAGACATATAGGTGACTCTATTCAATAAACATAGACATTCATTCATATAATAATTGCTTTTTTCAATTAGTTGAACAAAGTAATTAATAAAACATTGTTACACTTATCTTTTTATACTACTGATATGTGTATGATTAGAAGAAAAGAACGTTGTAAACATCCAATAGTGGAAAGTATAAAGAATGTTGTTAAAACACATGCATATATTCAATAATAGCAAGAATGATCAAATAACGATTCACATAAAAAGAATGAATTCAAACATAGATAGTAGTACCATATGAGCTGCAAATCATTCCTAACATCAATTGCAGTTATAATTCCTTCTTTCAATTCGGAAAACATTTTAAATAAAGGTAGTAGTGCACATCCACATAAAAGCTTCGTTATCAAAATTGGAATAACTGGCCCAGTCTTTATAAAAAAATATACTTGAAGTACAGTAGTGCAACTTCAGGTTTAAGTCATATACAAAAACTTACGACCCTTTCCAATGCATTGAAAGGTCTTATAAATACTAATTAAACTAACTAATTACAAAATTAAAATGCTACTAAATTGGCACAACTTGATCTTGAATATCTCCTCCAAAGCAATCTAGTAGTCGGCAGCATGATTCATCACTCTGGCTATTTGCCTTTCGACCTGAGTTGGCATATTGCTAGCATCGGTTCCACTTCTTGAGGGCGGCTGAGACGAGAATTGAGTTGAGCAGCATAGGTGGCATCGTGTATATCGGGAATGATACACCCGATTGCATCTGTTATGCACTTGAGGGCGGCTCTCTGGCTATATGGTTTTACTAGGAACAACCAATAGGTGTCCCAAGTTAAACTTTTAATACCTGTGATCAATCTCCCATTCTTTTCCAGCTCCTGATAACATGATTGCTCCAATGTTTTCGCCGATAGTAATTTACCTGGTGTACACTAAGAGATCATATTAGATAAATAAAGAGTATCATTAATTAATTCGATCAAATTACTTGTGGATAATTTGCATCTAGAAACTGCTCTCTTTGCCTTCATCAATTGTGACTGCCACTCCATAAATAAAATTTATTTATGGGATTCTAGGATTTTAGGCAAATTTGCTGCGTGTCCCTCACTAGTGTCCTGCCAATCAAGAAAATTTGTTAAGGTCTCATCGGCCTACTCAAAGTCTTGTCTAGCATCGACTGATTTATCGATTATTGATGCTGTTATGTCACATAGGGGTTCAACTTGAGGAATTTTATGACATAATAATCTTATTTGTGTTACCAGTGCCTTATTAATCTGTAGTACTTCTGCACAGAAATCGGCAGGCTGTGGAGGGCTCTTGAACTTCTCTATCTGATCTGATAATTGAGCAATTTGCTCATCTTTTGTCTTTACCATCTGTTCATTCATTGTTTTCAATTTTGCTAATGCCTCTGATAGCTCTTTTTTCTTTTGAATCACACTCGAATCTACCCTTTGTTTCTCTTCATGCAACTATTTGCTCAATTGATTATTTAAATGTTGTTGCATGGACAATTGCTATTCTAATTGTTCTACTTTCTGTTGTGCCTCTGATAGTTGTGCTTGTAACGAAGTGATTGTCTGGTCTTTTTCTTTTAAAAAGTTACTCACTTTCGATGCCTTGTCCATGGTGGCCGCCGAATAGGTTCCAACATATTGAGACAACTTTGTTAGGTCATGAGAAGGATCAAAATCCTCCTTCCAAACTACGTTGGCTGTCACTGTATGTTCAGGGAAGAGGGAAGGTTGATCAATCCTTCTTCCTTTCCGCTGTCGCTTTACTATGGCCCTGTGCTTTGTGTTGTAAAAGACATCCAATGGAAGTATATCCTCCACTTGCAAAATGATTTGATTCGAAGGATCTTTGGGAATTATTTCTAAGTCTGTAGTAAGGGGTACACCACTGGTTCCTTCGCTTGGAACCTCTTTTGATGCTGTATCCTGTGTATCAACTGTTTTGGATGTATCGGCTTCTCTTGAGCTTTCTAGATTGCTTATGATTGAATCGAATTGCTGCCATTCCTGGAGCAACCTTGGGTCAATCTGGGTATCGACATTCATATCCTTGCTACTCTGATCCTGCTGCCTTTTCTGTTCCTCTTCACATATTCTCTCTTGTTCTTCCCTCTGTGCTTCCTCTTGTTGTTTCCTCTGGAGTTCCTCCTGCTCTTTCCTCTGGACTTCTTCAAGAATTTTTGATGTAGCAGGAGGTTCACTAGTAAGTAGCTGTTTAGGCTCGCTTGACTATGTCATCGGGGTAGTGGCTAACAAATCTAAATGCAGAGTTTGCAACCTATGCTCTCTAAGTTTGTTAAATTTGACTAACCCATCATCATGATATCTCATTTTAGCTAGCGCTTGAACCTGAATAATGACTCGGTCGAGGAGAATAGGTCATCAAACTCATCTGTTTTATGTTCAAATTTAGTGAGTTTTGCCTGTTCTAGTGCATTATAGATTACTTTGTTTGGATCAAATCGTCTGTTAGGAAGAGTGGCGAGATTCAGTGTATTTATCTTTTTTGGTTCTTTCTTTGCATGCTTGTAGTCATGCAGATTATAAACCCCACATATTAGAGGAAAAGGAGGCCAGACTTGCTTCTTTTTATCCCTCAGAGTCTTTGTAACTCCTTCGGATGTAAGCGGATATGCTATCTCGCGAGCCAATAGTTTGTCGGGTATATACAACAGGAGGACATGAGGCTTGGCATGACTACCGAAAACCCTTACATATGTAAATTTTTCTTCTCTGAACCATTTTCCTAAGGCAGTCAAGTCAATCTCTGCTTGTGAGGAAATCTTAGGAGCAGGTTTCTCAAAAATTGCATAGTAAATGGGTAACATAAATCCATGGCAAATTTGATATAGGTGGTGTTTATAATGGGATTTCCACAAATTCTGGTGATAGAAATGAATGGGAATGGGGTCCTGTGGAGTCCATCTCCACCCCAGCATAGGAAATTCGGAGTTAAAACAGAGAGTGTCTAAGATGTAGGCACTAAAGTAAAATGGAGGAATGAACCTTTGTGTAACGAGGGATTTGTTTCTGAACTTGAGAATAGTTGTTGCTAACTTATCAGATAATATATTCCCCCAATCCATTCTATCGCTATTGCATGCTGCTTCCATTAAAGGTACCATCTCTATGGAGAATTTTGCGGAATCATGCAACCCCCAAATCCTACACATCATTGCTCCAACATAACAATAAGGAGAACACAAGGAATCAACAGAGTACTTACCCGAGGACTCATGCTTGTGTTTCAATGGATTTTGTCTCCATTCACATATAGGTGCTGATTTAGTTTCATTTTCATCTCTGAACTTCTCCAGAAATGCTTTGTTATACCTCTTCTTTGGTTCGGGAAAATGGTACATTTGTCTCAAATCATTGGGGTGAAATGAACTGAATACTCTCCCGTCGATAATGAAAAATGTTTTGTTTGTAATTGGAATTTCCTCAATTTCCCATCTTATCACATCTTTGTATGGAAGAATTTTCTCTCGAGCCACTATCCGGTGTAGGTAAGAATCATCCAAATCCTTTAGGGTTGCCTCGGACTTCCGGGTCAAGTCTGCTGTAGCTTGTACTAATGTTTCTTGATGCTCTTCGGCCTCAACCAGATTATAGATGCTCTGCCAAGTAGTATTACCAAGACCAAGACAGGTGGTGTCTGAGATTAATCCTTTTTTACTTGGTCCATGATTGGCAGTGGGTTGTCCTGTTATTGCGGAAGCTGAAGCTGTTCCCAATTTCTTAGACTTCTTCCCCATTTGGCCTAAATTTGCTGCTTCGGAGGAGCTCTGCATAGGAGATAAAATGAACGTAATGCGGATAATAGATGGCACAAACCAAATATGAAAGAGATATATCAATCAATGAATAATGGAGGATTAACATAAGGTGGCCGCGGATACAATCTCTGAAGAGATTTTGGCATTACTGCTGCATTAATTGGTCATTTAAACCTGTCAATCATTTAAATTCTCTCATATCGTTTATTGCCCGAATAATTCATTTAAGTGTGGCTTTGATGTTTTGGCGGTTGAGTGTAAGTGAATCACTATCGGGAAGAGAAAGGCTTTTAACAATAATTAAACATAATATACCCAAGCCTTATCAATCCTTTTTGAAAGTCGCGCTTAGCTTTATCACAATCGGGGATCAGAGGAATGCTTAAGTTGTTATATTGGTGTTATTACGGGATCCTCGATCGTCGATAGCAATATCGCCAATTCGCATCGGCAGCTTTTAGAAGAGGGTTTTTAGATGCACGCATGTTACATTCCCCGATCGCCGACAATGATATCACATCGGAGCAAAGAGAGGGGCTTTTTGTTACGATTGCTTACCTTCCCAATATCTGATAGTTATTAGCGCTTGTCACATCGGGGCAAACCAATGGGTCTTTTGTTATGCATCCTTTGTTATTGCAATATGCGATCTTGCGATCTCTTTATCGCAATAATAAATAATTATTCATTTTTTTATTATAAGACCAATTATATATGTCTCAAAAGGTTTATAATGTTTTGTTTCTGTTCTGACCCTTTGAGGAATTATAAGTTAATACAAATTTAATCTAAAAGGGACCCATTTCATATTACAGTTTTGAAAGTAAATTTTTTTGGAATGGGGGGTTGTTGTACAGCACAACAGGTGGTTATGTTTATTTTGATATTTTCATTGTTATCTAGATTTTTATTAGAGTTAAATTTATATAAATTAATATATGGAAGTTCAACTACTTATTAGAACAAATGAAGTTAGACTATTGTTAGATCAATTTATGAAATCATGTCTAATTGAGTATCATTATAAAATGTCTTATGTTATTCATCCTAAAAATTATGGATCTATATAAACACTTTACTACTATGAAAATAGATTATTGGAATTCAAAAGTTTATCTACGAAATATATACAATTCTATTTATAAAAATCTTGAAAGAAATTTATAATTAAATATTGCAGAGCGATAGAAATTCTAACTCTAAAAAGCATGAAGAGGCTAAATGTAATGAAGCGGAAAGTATTGAAGAATAGACTATTTGAAAGACTGTAAACATAAACGAAATGTGAAATAGTAAACGAGATAACTAATCTATACAAAATAACGAAAAAAGTGAATTAATGAAACTACAATGCATTGGTAATAAAAAGAATTTGAATGAAAACAATTAAAGTAACGAAATGAAAGTAAAGTAAAACCTTGATTGTCTGTAGGGGCACTCCGTATTCAGTAGCTATGATTCACAATGAAATACACGTCGAATCAGCAAAGTAACTTCAAATTAATGCAAAATAGAAATCCTAGTTCACAATTTATTCAACAACTAACTTGATACTTCCTCCCTATTATCGTTTACAGATAATACATATTTATATAAAATGTGTGCTCAATCTGTTGAGGAAAATGTTTGGGAAAATTAATTACTTAATAAAAACAACTAATCACTTGAACATTTAATTATCAACTTGAGGAGCGTCTTTTGATTTCAAGGCAATCAACAAAATATATGCATAATAATACCAATAGCTAACAATGGTTCTATATGATTGTGTTCTATAATATCAAGCTCATTTAATAAGAAATAAAATGTAAGATTTGAATAATAAAACTAAAATTAAAAAGAAGAAAGTAAATGATAGGAAAAACAATTATGTTAATCACACAACTTGAATGATTGATAAATTAAACCACACATTGCTGAATTGGAAATTTAATCTATTTTACCCAACTTTATTCAAATGCTAATCTACAATAGTAAATTAAATGAAATCTAGAAATTGGATGAAATAACATATCTAGAAAATACAGCAAACAACAAACTAGTTAAAAGAAAGGAAATTTACTTTAACGAATGAAAATTTAAATTAAAATAAGCAAACACATAACTACATGTTGTAGTGGCTACAACCACCCACCAAAATTATTCATTAGCTTTGTTTTGGAGCCTCCCTACAAACCTTTCACAGCAGCATGTCTTGCTTCGTCAAGTACACAATCTTCAGTTATTTTCTTACAAAAAGATAGCCTGTTCATCAAAGCTTGTTGCACTCCCATCATAGGCTATTCTCTTGGACTTGATCCAACTGCAGGATGAGCAGCTCCCTCAATAAATTGCGTAATTATGTCTGTAAGCTTGTTGTACTCCAGAATTGTGCAAATATGCTAGTCAAGCTTCACTGAGAAAATTGTGCAATTTTTCCTAGCAGGGCTGCTTAGCCTAGGAATTGCACAATCCTACATAGCAGTCTGCTGCTCTACCCAGAAATTGTACAAATATCCTGAGTATCCAGCCCATCTCCCTCCCAGAAATGTGCATTTTCTCCCAGCAATTAAGCAGGCTCTTGCATATTCAATTCAGTTGACCAGTTTCCTCCGAGATCGAGAAAAACTGATTTTCTTGCATGGGCTTCTCCTCCGAAGGAAACATGCAAAGGCATCCCTTGATTCAGAGATCTATTTTTAGAAGTTAGAGGTCACATGCAAGGATAATCTCATAAACCTCCCACCAAGTGTCGCTTTTCCTAGATTTGTGGCACGCACGTCACAACCTCTATCTTATCAAAACTCATCAACTCGATGTTGCAGATCCCATTCCTCACATTGACCTTGTAGCTCTGGCATCCCACATTGCATCTATGAGTTGTTGGCACATTCAACTTAGTTGTCTAGGGGCAAGCTCATTGTTCATGAGTCATTTTTTGTGTTTTGCTTTGTGTGAGTTCTGTCTATTTAGTTTCAGTGAAGGCTTGTTGTTGTTTACATGCATACTAGCTTGTACTAGCATGGTTTCAATTTTCATTTGCATCTCATTGTTGTCACATGCATGGAACTATTTTTTCATGGACGGTCATCATTGCAGCGGTTCGCTTCACACACTTGCATGCTTTCCCATTTCTTGAATCCTGCACTTGTTTTTTTTTTATGAATGATCATTCACTCTTGTTTGCACTCATCTCCTCATGCATTCTAACTTCTCATATTTTCAGTCCTCAGTCGACCAGATTGGGTTGGCTTGGCTCGTACCGTGCCTTGCCCGGGTAGCACTGTGCATTTCTAGAAGCGAACGCTCTACCTTCCCTCCAAAAATTGTGCAATTTTGGCTAAGAACTGACCTCCAAACTTGCATTACACAATTCTTGGAGGCAATGTCCTATTGGCCCTAGAAACTGCGCAATGCAGTTTTCTTGTTGCATGTCACTGTTGACTGAAATTGCACATTAAAGAGTTTCAGTCCACAACAAGCTAGGTTGGACTGTGCATTGTGCATTTCTAGCAGTTAGTTAGCCTCCTGACATCCTGAACTATGCGTTGCACAGTCTTCACAGTCAGTCTGCCGACGTCCCCATGGAAATTGCACAACCTTCGTGATGAGTCACATAGGTATGTTGCAAGTAAGTTCTCAAGTTCATTTTGGTTTTCAACTGACATATTGCTTGCCATGAGTGTTTCCATGTCTCCAGGTATCGTAGGTGTTCATCTGCCTCTCAACAGCACAGGTACAATGGTTTCCAAGAGAGAAGAGTTGAAGACACCATTCAGATTATGCTTGGGGATGGAGTCAATCAAGTATCTATGAACTTGCCTACCCATGAAGACATCAAGTTGTTTATAGAAAAGGACATCAAGATATGATGGCAGTAGAATCACAGCAAGTAGCACCATCAATAGCAGCTGAAGGCAGCATACTAGATGTAACGAATGAAAGAGGAAGGGTTTTCACAACACAGAGGCGGAACAATGTTGCAAGCTCAAGTAGATCCACTTATGATGAAAGCGAGTTTGGAGACTCAAGCTATGAGGTAATGGTGCAACATGAAGATCGCGTGAAGGTAGAGAACAGAATGGAGAAGGAGTTGCATCGGCTCAAGTAGAAACTGAAGGAAGAACAAGAGCTGCATAGAGAAGAAAATGAGTTGTAGTGGGAACATGTACAATGGGGAGCAGAACATGTGTAAACAGATGAAACTTCACCCATACAAATTATAGATTCATCCCAACAGTTGGCATGGAGTAGAAATGGCGAGTGGTGTTGTAAATCACATGTAAAGGAATTCAACAGCATGCATGTCATTGTCCGCACACATGCGATCTAACCCATTTGGCACAGTCATTGAGGAAACGACAAGAGATAAGTCTCAATGGAGTGGAACATGCAGTTGACGGTTGATGCGCATGACCACCAGCACGCACTTGAAGACTAGCACGGACACTATACATCAGTGTGTTTTCAGTTCGGCCACACCCAAGAAGACCATCTGCATGCTAGCAGATGAGTTGGATGTAGAAGCCATACCAATGCACTTGGATGCAACAGAGGAAACAGTTTGCTTGAACAAGATGTCACCATGAAGCACATGCACAACATCACGGATTACCAGCTTGGCATTAGCTCACCACCTTCACCATCACAAGCATGTCAAAGAGTTGGTCTTGCCACAATGGGCCAAGTGTGAGTGATGTCTTGCATGGCTTTCTCAAGCCATTTTGTCTCACATGGGCACATATGCATTGTAATGTAACATCTTGTCAAGAGGAAGTTCAAGCGTCGATAGTTGGATGTAACATTCATAGAGTAGATGAAGAGTCATGAGGGTAGATGAAGTGCCACAAAGGGGAATGTTAAGGATAACCCCACCCTTTTCTATAAATAGAACCTCATAACTCATTGTAAAGGATTTTGGTTAGCCAAACTTCCGATAGGACTATCTTAGAGAGAGCTTGGACAATATTGTAACGAGCCTTGGCTTCTCAACTGCGTAGAGCTAGTACATCTCCTTCGAGGAGCAGGGGATTGTGGTTGTAACGTTTCGCTATCAGAACTAGTGGTTGGACATGGATTTATTGTATTCCTCAAACTTACACTTCTTAATATAACAGAGCCAACACGTTTCATGCATATGTCATATTGTATTCTAGCTATCTTGTGTACTCTAAATGGTATATGTATCTGTTTTCTTATTCATGCATGTATGGACTATTCTGTATACGTATGTATGAATCTTTCTGAAATGTGTTATTGGTTTAACCATCACTTTGGATTGCTTTCTAACTTGCCTTCCAGCTGGTGATGCATATTTTCTTGTGTGTTCCCTTCCAAGCTGAGTACTATTATAGGTTTCCAAATGGCGCACTCATCTCAACCCACGTGTGTTAGAAACTCTCATGCACATTCCTTGGCTAACTGCAACTGTCACACCCTTCCTACCAACAGAGTTATCTTACTCCTCTCGGTGCAAAATCGCGGTCAAGGAATTACTGTACAACCCAATGCTGGGACTCCTACACCAAATGGCCTGAGGTCCAATTCAGATTTCTTACTGGGGAGATCGCCTGACATGTTTATTGGTCCGACACCATCAACATTTCTGGGGCTAGAAGGAGGGCTAGATGACAAGTTGTGTCCTCTCATCCTGTTTTAAACCTTTGCATATCTATCATGGATACTTGCACTCTTATCCTTACGCGATGTTTTTTGAGTCCCAAAGATGTCACTATCACAAGGGAGTTTTTCGATAATTTCTCCACTTACACGTATGATGGTGAAGGCGAAGTGGTCTGGCCTGAGTTATTACATGACTTTCTCTACATGCCTCATGAGGAAGATGGATATTCTGACAAACATGCAAGCTTGCTCCTTACATACACACTTCGTGAATATCCACAGCATTGGTTGTGCAGCCTACCAACTGCCAACATACACTCACTTAAGAACTTCTTTGATCTCATTGAAGACAATTTCCATCAGTTTGATCTAGAACATCTTGACCAAAAATTGACACAACAATTGAAGCATCCACATGAATCACCTATGGATTTTTGGCAACACTTCCGTGACTTGCAATTTTAAGCTTTGAAGGGCCAAATGAAATTTTTCTATCTTTGTGACCAATTTGAGTACTATCTTAAGAATTCTACTCATCCCATGAAGAAGTTTGAACTCAAGCCTCACTCAACACTCTTTAGTGACGGAGTTGCATAATCTCACACAGAGATAGTCACTCTCACAAGTGACTGTCCACCATCCCCTCATCAAATAGCTCCACCACTATAGAGTGATGTGAGAGATCATGCTCGCACACCAGTTCAACCATCACATTCTCCCAACATCACTTCACTTAATTTTCGTGCAGATTTAGTTGTGAGTCCATTGAGTTGACATATGCATTTTGTACCACAACCTCTGTCTTTGTACTTGACTAATCCTTTGGATGACACTTCCTTGTGTTCTTCCATTTTAGACTCTACACTTGTTGTGAACGAGGATCAAGCCACTAACGAAGTTGGTGTTTCTCAACCAACATGCGCAACATTCATGAAGAGTATGACTAGGAGCTTGAGCATTAACACTCGGTGAAGGATGACTCCCTTTCGTTCAAGCCCCCTCCATTCTTTCCTAACATCTTTGGTGAACTTGTTATCTATGATTTCACTGTGCAAATTCATCTAAAAATGTACCCATTGCTTATGACTCACAGGATACATCGGATGCTAGTCCATCATCCAATAACAGAGAGGATAAGTTATTCATTGAAAATCCACTTAATCTTTCATCTTCCTTTTCAAGAAACACAAAGGATGAATTTGTTCGATTTTCATATACCACTCTATTTTATTCATTAGATCATGAGGATGCCGATGAAATCATTGATTTTCTAGATCGTGGCAGTCACGATCCATTTACTCCCACATTCGATCATGATCATGATTGTATCACAGTTGATTTTTCGAAGTCACTGGTCTATGATGATATATCTGATGATGAAGTCAAAACACCTCAGACTATCAAGGCACATCAACCTGAGCTGATGGTTATGTCAGTCCCTCGCTATTTGTAGTTTAGTTTGACTTCCGATCAGGGAATTGTTCAATCACCCGAGGCTCCTCATCACTCATCTGTATGCATTAAGGATCAATATCATACATAGATCATTCTTCCTCCACTTGAACTACAAGATACTATCGCTCATGCATTGAAGGAATCTTACATTTCAAGCACGCATGCATGATGCACGTTGTCTTTGTTTCTTCAATTTTCCTACATTTCAGAGTCAACAATGTGTGTATGCTTCACAGCTGCACGCAATGTCGCACAATACCATGCTATGTCCATAGACTGCTCGTCATGTACTTGCACTCACTTATGTCCTATGGGCACTTTGAAACATGAAGTGTGTTTGTCCTCGTTGTTATATCATTCTTGTTTTTCGGTTGGCACAATCGAGGTTTCTTGCAGACCAAGCCTTCACCAACATGGTTCAACCAAAGCGATGGTGACTGCATTGGAAATATCACTTCATGTTATCAGGTCCATGCACTGTTAGCTTAGGAATAGGACTAGTGTTTGCTTTTAGTTTGTTTGCTTGCATGCTAGTTTGATTACTTTGTTTGTTTGCTTGTTTGTCTGATTGCTTTTTTGCTTACTCTCTTTTCTTTCATTTTTCTTGTGCTTTTGCTTCGCTTTGTTGTTTATTTGCTTTTTTTTGTTCATAGGTTAGTTTCACATGAAATCATGTATGACTCTTGAAACAAGATGAGTAAAATACAAGAGGCCTTGTATAGCTATCGCTACTTTCTTATCTATCATCCTGCCTCTGTATGAAGAAATTTTTACTTTAATCCATGATACGTTGATGGAAAATACACATTTTGCAAAGTGATCCTTGGTGCAAACACAACGCTTGTGTGATAACTAGTGTCACCTACTCTAGTCGGTTGTTTTTGGGTTAACCCTTGTCACCTTAGTCAAGTAGAGTAAGGTGAGGGGGAAAACCTTAATAGGAACCTCAGAGGTATAATAAAATACTTCTCTGTTGGAACAACATCTTCTTCTCTCAATAATTCAGGATGCCTCTTCCACCTCTCAAATGAATAAGTGCTATGCATAGTTATAAAAATGAAAACTGAAAATGGAAAAAGTGAAAAATTTCAAAATAAAAATTGAATAAGGTGAAAGAAGAGAAAGGCTTCCTATGCAGAGAGGTGATGCAAGTAACTTTGTCAGGGTACTGACGAGGCTCCCTAGAAGGAGAGCCACGCTTTGTTCCTATGTCACTCTGCCACGGTACTGTCCAGGTCTGCTTGTAGCAGAGCAACACTAGAGATGAAACTAAGACTCTGATGACTATAGTCCTTGTGCATCAATATACCCCTCAACCCCAATCGAAACAACTGTGTTGCCTTGGCTTGGAATGTGTGTCAATCGACAAAGAGCTTGGCAGATGCTACATCTTACAATCAAGCTAGTGTGGAAACAGAGCTGAACTAAGAACTACACAATACTTCTGGAGCTGTTAAACTTTCTTTTCACGAACAAGGTCCATTCAAAGAGCTGGAGTTCTACTAATGTGTCATCAAGTGTTGTAGCAACTACAACCAACCTCCTAAATTTTTCCTTATCCTCAATTTGGAGCCTCCCTAACAACCTTTCACAACAACATGTCTTGCTTCGTCAAGTACACAAGCTTCAGTGATTTTCTTGTAGAAAGATAGTCTATTCATCAGATCTTGCTGCACTCCCCTAACAAGTTGTTCTCCCGATATTGGTCTAGATGTAGGTTGAGCAGCTCCCTCATGGAATTGCACAATTCTGGAGGGAAACCAACCTTTCCTGCAAAAATTGCACAATTTTTTTGGCACTTTGCTGGGCTCGAGAATTGAGAAAATTTTCCAGTCAAGCATCAGTATGCAAATTCTGCATTTTTTCCCAGTAGTTCTCCTAAGCCCAGGAATTGTGCAATCCTGGGAAACAGTCAGTTGCTCTACCTAGAAATTATGCAAATCTCCTAGGCAACCAACCCAGCTCCCTCCGAGAAATGTGCATTTTCTCCTAGTAGTTGAACTGGCTCTTGCATGTGCAGTTTAGTTGACCGGTTCCCTCGAGTACCGAGAAAAACTGATTTCCATGCACGGGCTGCTCCTCCCAAGGAAACATGCAAAGGCATCCCAAATTTCATCTAGGAGTCGTTAGCACATTCATCTTAGTTGTATTGTGGTAAGCTCATCGTTCATGACTCGCGCTGCGTTTCTGTGACTTTTTATGTTTCACTTTCTGTGAGTGATGTCTCCTCGATTTCAGTGAGCGCTTTCTATTGTTTTCACACATAGTAGCTTGTACTAGCATTGTTTCAGTTTTCATTTTCATCTCACTTCTATCACATGCATGGAACTATTTTTGCGTAGAGAGTCACCATTGTGGTGACTCGCTTTACACACTTGCATGCTTTCCCATTTCGTGAATCCTACACCTATTGTTTCATGAATGATCATTCACTCCTTTTTGTGCTCATCTCCTCATGCATTCACACTTCCCATATTTTCAGTCACCCGTCAGCCGAACTAGGCTGCCGTAGCCTAGATTGTGCCTTGCCCGACTAGCACTGTGGATTTCTAGAAGCAAAGGCTCTCCCTTCCCTCTAGAAAATTGCACAAGTCTGGCGAGGCACAAATCTCTAGGCTTGCATTGTTTAATTATTAGAGGTAGTTTCTTGTTGGCCCCCGAAACTATGCAATGCAGTTTGCTGGTTGCATGTCACTGCTGACTGAAATTTCCTATTACGTGGTTTCAGTCTCCAGCAGGCGAGGCTAGTCTAAGAATTACGCAGTTCTAGTAGTCAATCAACCTCCTGATAGCCCGAACTATGCCTTGCGCAGTCTTGGTAGTCAGTCTCTCGACCTCCCAATGGAAATTGTGCAACCTTCATGATTAGTCACATAGGTATGTTGCAAGTAAGTTCTCAATTTTATTTTTGTTTTCAAATAATAGATTGATTTCCATGAGTGTTGACATGTCTCCATGTATCGCAAGTGTTCATCTTCCTCTCAGTAGCACACGTACAACGGTTTCCAAGAAAGCAGAGTTGAACACAACATTCATAGTACGCTTAGGGATGGAGTCGATGAAGTATCTATGAACTTGCTACCCACGAAGACATCAAGTTGTTCATAGACAATGACATCAAGATATGATGGCAGTAACATCACAACAAGCAGCATCATCAATAGCAGCTGAAGGCAGCATATTGGATGCAAGGAACGCAAGAGGAAGGATGTTGACAACACAGAGGCGGAACAAAGTTGCAAGCTCAAGCAAATGCACTTGTGATGAAATAAACTTTGGAGACTTAGGCTATGAGGTAACAATGCGACATGAAGATCATGTGAAGGCGGAGAATGGAACAGAGAAGGAGTTGCAAGGGCTCAAGAAACAACTCAAGGAAGAACAAGAGCTGCATAAACAAGAGAATGAGTTGCAACAAGAACATGTGCAACAGGGTGAAAAACATGCACAAATGGATGAAACTTCACCCATACAAGTTATATATTCATCCGAGAAGCTAGCGCATAGCAGAAATGGTGAGTGGTGTTGTTGATCGCATGCAAGGGAATTCAGTGGCATGCATGTCATTATGTGCACACATGTGATCTAACCCATTTTTCACACCCATCGAGGCAAAGACAAGAAGAAAGTTCGACTATAGGTGAACATGCAGTTGACAATTGATGCGCATGACCACCAGAACACATTGGAATATCAACAATGACATTATGCATTAGTGTGTTGTTAGTTGGGATGCACCCAAGAATACCATGTGCATGCTAGCAGACGAGTTGGATGTAGGAGCCATACCAATGCACCCGAATGCAACGAAGGGAATATTTTACTTCAGCAAGATGTCACCATGAAGCTCATGCGCACCATCATGAATGACCAGTTTGGCATCAACTCACCACCTTCACCATCACAAGCATGTCAAAGATTTGGTATCGCCACAATGGGCCAAGTGTTAGTGATGTCTTGCATGTCTTTCTCAAGCTATTTTGTCTCACATGGGCACGTGCATTGTAATGTAATGTCTTCTCATGTGCAAGTTCAAGTGTCAATAGTTGGATGTAACAATCATAGAGTAGATGAAGAGTCATTATTTGGCCAATTTAATATCTTTAAATTGTTAATCATAAATTATGAACTAGGGTAGGTATAATGATGAAGTACAAGTGCACTATATGTGCTAAAAGATACTTCTTATGTCGTTATGTTATTGTGAGGGTATAAACTTAAGATTAGTATGGAGATGGTGTTTTTAATTATATTAATGTCTCAATCCCTAAAGTTATCAGCTAATTTATTATGATTTATTCTCTATTGAATTAGTTTATGGATGATATGAGAGTCATTGTAGATTTTACTTGTGTTAGACTGTTTTGGATTTTCTTGAATTTTTATGTTGCAACTCTAATTTACTAAGTGTAAGAGAAATCTATTCTATCAAATTGTAAAGGAATATTGTCCAAATTCAATTTCTAAGGAGAAGACTCTCACGCTTTTACTTATTTAATTTCATCCAATCAAGATATTCTAAACAACAACTACGCTATGAAGTAAACATAGTTGGACTACACTAGATAAAAAGAAAATGAAGCAACCATATTGTACTAGATAAAAAGTAATTAAAATAACATATTAAACTAGGTATAAAGAAAAGGGAATTACTCATGCATATAACGATTCACTGGCGAACTCATCATACCACATTTCTTCGCACAAAAACAAAGTATTCAAGGAATGAAAGAAATCTATTTGCAATTGGTTAAAGACCTATTACTAGTCATAGGGGCCGTCCACGAATTAGTCCACAATCTCCAACCAACGCAACACATACAAACATAAAACCAAGTCTATTACTTGCAAAACAAAACTTAACAAATTGTTTTCAAAAATTACACCATTCGGCGCGCACCAAAACACAATGTAGCCATAGTTTTTATAATAAGTCTTTGACATAACAACATGAAAATTTTAAGCCTAAATATCTTTATTTCAATTAAACTATATCGCTAAAACTTCAATTTTCTATTCCGAAAGCAAATCAATAAGGCTTCGACGAAACTTGGATTCTGTCCTGGTGACAATCTTGTAATTGACTTTGGGGTTTGACCATGATATCCCACGATCATCTTGATGAATTGGTTTGAGGGAATAGGAAGGAATCCACTAAGGGACCATTCCTTATCCATCAATATCTTTCTTTGCTAAGCTTGAGCTTTTGAATCTTGCAAACAATGGATATAGTCGCAGAAATCTTGATTAGCTGCAGAAACGAACCAATTCCATAGCCAAATGCATTTTTTAACAAAACAATAGGGTATATAGTCAAACTTGAAGAAGAAGACTTGTTATTGCTTACGTTTGACAAAACCTTGTGTTTATGGAATTATTTAGGTGGTAAGTATAGGAAAAGAGAGGAAATATAGGCAAAAAGGGATGTCAAGGTAAGAAAATCTTTGGACTCTACATTCCCCCAGGTTGGAAGTTTTGTATGTCCTCATATACTTCATCATTGTCAGTCAGTTATGCCTTCTAATCATCACCTCCAAGTTTCACTTTATTCTTCTTTCTGGTAGCTACTCGCATCCTAGGTTTTCTCTTGAGAATTTTGTATTTTAAGCTGATAATATCTCTTTTCTTTCTCATGTTTTCCTTCTTTAGCCTTTTGTTCTTTTTATACCACAAACTCAAATGAAGGATGAGATTGTCAATTTTTTCAATCTAGATCTCACTTTGTGCCTTCAATGCTTGATTCTCATTCTTAAGGTATCTATTCAATGTTTCTAACTCAAAAATATCTTGCTTTAAAATGTTTGAGGTTGCGTGTTCTTGTAGTTCATTTAACTGATTGCTCCCTTCTCCATGACTTTGAATTGTTTATTTAGTTGTTGTCTCTTTTATTTCCAATGACTCTATATAGTCATAAATTGTCTGTTGAACAGGGTCAACACCCAGACTATGCACTGGGCTTCTTATAGGTGAGCTGCAAGATGGCGGTGACACTCTCGGTGATGATTTTGGTGACCCTTTTGGAGAACTTTTAGGTTTTTTAGTTGGCTCATTCTTAGTTGGATCATTTTCAATTGTCTCATTTTCCTCGAGATCAATGTATTCTATAGCTTTCGAGGTTGTCTATTGCACTGTAATGAACCTTGTACTCCTCCTTAGTATTGAGGTTTGTAATCCTTGTGCTTTCCTTCTTTTAGTCACTGATTTTTCTTCTTGAGGAAGGGTCGTGGATTGTGGTATTTCCTTTGCTCTTTTCCTAACTTTATTCCTTCTAAGATTTCTCTTTTTCATTCACTGCAATATATCCACTATGAGCAACTCTTGTTCTCAAAATTTTGGGTTAGTCTGGGGTTCCTGCTCTTTTACTACTTCTATTGTTCTCTTTCTTCCTATGAGGGTTCTACTGTTGTTGGCTTGTTCTGGGGATCATTCTTTAAAATGGTTCCTCACCTTAAAACTTTCCTATTTATCCTGTATACTCCAAAGATGGAACTGAACCAATATCTTTATCAAGCCATGATGATATATGGTATTTTCTATAAAATGAATTCTCTTTTGAACGTTTGTGGACATTTTCTTGAAATTATGTAAGAGAAAATAAGGAAGATTCATTTGGTGATATTCAAGAAAATGCATCATCGTCCTAAAATGGTAAAAATACATAAACCCAAACCAACCCTCACACGTGACAAATTTTTAAAATATAAGAAAAAAATTTCTCCATTTACTCTTAAGGGTTGTGCTAGAAATACCTTTCTTGAAAATAGTGGTGTCCATATTTGGATTTTTCGGGAAGACCTTCCACTCTTCTCCATTAATTCCCCTGTTCTTGAACCATTTTTCACTGCTCCTTGGTGATTCAGTAGCTTCCACGATCATGGACTCCATTATGGTGATCTTAATGTCTCCTATTTCGGCTTCAATTCCATCAAATGAGCGTGCAAATGTCTTTGTCACTTCCCTATGAAAACCATTGAATTTTTTCAATGAGCTGCAACCATTTCCTCTTTTGCAATAGCTCCCTGGTATAAGGGTATCCCTCCAAGAATTTCTTTCGTGCAGCTCGGTTTGAACAATGATCCCCATTATGGAGGATGCTTTGCCTCAAGGATTGGTTTCTGTGACAAGAGAATGGTGTTGGTAGGTTTTTTCTAAGTGGCGAAAGGACATAGTGGTTATGAAAGTTTAGAGGAGTGTAAGAATAGGTGGATTATAATAAGGGTTATAGGAATGAATCAGACCATTGGGCGCATTTAAAATGATGATTTGGTGATTACTTCAGTGGATTCGGAATGAGGACGTGACATGACTTTCAAGTGGTGGATTATGATGTTTTTTTAGGTGACCATCACCCTTAAGTTGTAATGATTTTGTTTTAATTTTCAGTAGTACTATGTCTTCTTAGTTATATATGAAATATAACAATCCTTATTTCTAAATTAAAGTAGCACATACCTGTCACCCACTTTGCTAACCTTTTTTGTTGTTTGGAGATCTCTTGCAGGTACTTTGCTCTATCACTTGTCTTTAATTAAAATCACCAAGTATCCTTGTAGGCTTAAAAAAAATTATTAAGCTGCACAAACTTGTCATAAATACAGAAACATGTCCAAGCTACGAAAATTTATTGATTCTGCAGCTGAGGAAAAAAAACTTTAATCAAGGAACTTTGTTATTTTCCTTTTGAAAGGAAAATTTTAAGTGCCAACAAAAAGTGGTTTTCACTCTAAATTTTCTTTATAAACCTGCCAACAACATGTTTTTTTTTCATGTTTATACCTTTTATTATTATTATTATTATTATATTTATATATATATCTGTATGTATATACATATAATTTACTTTTTTTTTTTTTTTTTTATTTAGAAGGTAAACTAAGTAAAAATTTCTTAGGTGGAAAACAAGAAGAATTCTTCTTTACCATTTTCAGTTCTGAATTATCTTGGAACATTTTAACAAATTCCTCTTTTGTCAACGGCTTCTGGTATAATCTGAGTCAATGTCCATTTACTAATAAAGGAATTTTCTCTTCATTGATAGTCCTGATTATAACTCACCATTGCCTAAAACACTTTCAACTTCATAAGGTCCAAGCGAATGGGTTTGGAATTTCCCTTGAAAATTCTTGAACTTTGAATCAAAGAATAATTCCCAATCTCCTGGATGAATTTTCCTTCATTTATTGTACTTACCATGCCATCTAAATCTTTGTTGTTGAACTAAGATAGTTCTCTGGAGGGCTTCTTGTCTGATTTCATCAAGTTCATTTAGTTGTCTCATCCTTTGCTTGTGTTCTTCTAATAGGTCAAGATCTAACTGGACTATTGTCTTATAGGTCTGGATCTAGAAATCTATTGGAAGTAAGACTTGCTTCCAATAAACAAGTTCATAGGGAGTATGTCCTGTAGTATTTGTCCATGTAGTTCTATATGACCATAAAGCTTCTAGAAGCTTTTCCACCAAGTCCTTTTTGTGTAGATGTACAGTATTGGTAAGGATTGCTTCAATCACCTTATTTGTGGACTCAACTTGTCCAATGTCTTGTGGATGGTATGAAGTGGACTTCTGATGTGTGATTTTGTATTGATCCAAAAGATTCTGCACTAATATTGATGTGAAATGTGTTCCTTGATCTGTTACAATTTCTCTTGGAACACCAAAACGAGTAAAAATATCCTCAAAAAGAAATGAAGCTACAACATTTTCAGTAGCAAAAGGTAGTGACATAATCAATACATACGAGAATATACTTCTTTTGCTTTGAGGGATGGCTAATTTTTCCAACAAAATCTAGTGCCCACTTCTCGAATGGTTCGATGAGTACCTATGATTGCAGTGGAATTTCATTTGAAAGAGTGGGTTTGCCCATTCTTTGAAAACTATCGCATCTTTTAACATATTATTTGGTTTCCATGAAAATGGAAGACCAATAATATCCTAAAATCAAGATTTCGTAAGTGGTGCTTCTGTCATAAAAATGTCCCCCACATGGCTCATCGTGGCAAGATTTCAGTATTTCTATTATTTCGTCCTCTCGAACACATCTTTTGATGATGAGATCTCGTCCTGTCTTGTATAACTCCTCATTTATCCATCAATAAGATGTGCTATTGTGGACTATTCTTATATTTTCTCTAGGAGATAAATGAAATGGAATTTTTCCTGTAGCTAAATAGTTAACAACATGTCGATACCAAGATCATTTAGTAGATACTGCAAATAGATATTCATCAGGAAATTTATCCTCTACGGGTTGATCATTATTTTCATTTTGTATTCTAGATAAAAGGTTGAAAATTGTATTATTCTTTCTTGGCCTATCTAGAATGGTTATATTGAATTCTTGTAAGAATAAGAGCCATCTGGTTATGTATTGTCTGAATTTGTTAATTGCATGAACTACAGCTAAAAACTGCTTTTCAGTTACTGTATAATTTAACTCCGCAAGGGTTAAATTTTTAATAGTATAATAGATTACATAAGGAGTAAGATCTTTCTATCCCAACACATCTCCTAAGGCTGAATTTGAAGCATCTGTTGAGGTATAGAAAGGAAATTTCCAGTTAGGTCCTTTAAGATAGCTGCTTCAGAAATTCTCTTTTTCAAAGTTTTAAAGGCAGCTTGACATTCAAAATCCCAATTGAATTCATAGTATTTGGTGAGCAATTTAGAAAGTGGGGATACAATTTTTATGATGTTTTCAATGAATCTTCTATAATATCCAGTAAAACTGCGAAAACTTCTATCATCTTTTTGAAAACTTGGCACTCATAACCTAGAAATGTCTTCAACTTTAGATGAGTCTACCTTGATTCCATCTCGTAAAATATGATGACCTAAAAACATTCCTTCATTAAACATCATGAAACATTTCTCATGGCTTAATGAGGGATTTTTTCTTTACATCTTATTAATACCTTTTCCAAATTTTCCAGTGCTTCACTAAAAGAATCTCCATAAACTGTGAAATCATCCATGTACACTTCCACACAATCATGAATAAGATTAGAGAAAATTCAGAGGACTTCTCTTTGGAATGTTACTGGAGCATTGTATAATCCAAAGGGAATTACACAGTAAGCATAAGTTCCCCATGGACAAGTGAATATGGTTTTATATTGATCTTCACGGGCTACCTAAATCAGGTTATATCCACATAACTTGTCCAAGAAGGACATTTTTTTTTTTTCCTGCTAATGTGTCTACGACCTGATCTATAAAAGGTAGTGGAAAGTGGTTTTTTAATGTTTCTTTATTTAGCTCCCTGTAATCGATGCATACTCTACATTTTCCATTTTTCCTAGGAACAATTACTAGTGGTGAAACCCACTGACTGTCAAATATCGAATAGATGATATTTACATTTAACAATTTCTGCAACTCATCCTTAACAATTTATTTTAAATTTGGGTTCATTCTCTGTTGAGGCTATTTAATTGGTCTTGCATTTTGTTCAATGTAGATATGATGTATGCAAGTTTGAGGATCAATCCCTCTCATGTCAGTGTATTCCCACGCAAAAGCAGAAGAATGTTTCTATAAAATTTCTATCAATTGATTCTTTTGCAATTCTTCCACGTTTTTATTAACATTCAAGGTTTTCCTTGGAAAGATTTCTATCAAGGAATTCACAATTTTTTTCATGGAGAGTAATGATACCTGTTTAGATGGGAGATACTCATTGTGACTACAATCATAATGTGAGGAAGATTCATTATTTTCTAGTATATTTAGAATTTGGCCTTCCTCTCTTACTTGTTCAGTAGTAAAAACAGGTTGTATATCTTCTTCATCTTCTATCCATTCTTTAGGTTTTGTATGTGTTGTTGTTCTCGTAGGACGATATAATGTAAATTTCTTTGTATAATTTCCATCTGAGGTAAACATGTCACCTAATATACTACAATGAAAGCATCAGCTATATCTAACCAAGGTCTTCCTAGAATTAATGGATGCCTCCCTAAATTATTCTTCATTGTTAAAACCATGAAATCAACAAGATATTCCCAGGAATCAAAGGATACAAAAACATCTTCCAACACACCATCAGGTTTAATCATAAACCTATCTTCTAATTGCAATAAGTTTGGTGTGTATTAAAGGTTAGGAAGCCTAAGTGTGTCCATAACTTGTTTACTCATTATGTTTATGGTTGCTCCTAGATCAATCAATGCATTTGGTATTTCAGTTCCATTAATGTGAATTTTTACAATGGGGCTTCCTGGATCTAAGTATTTTTGAATTGTCATCTTCCCCATCATAATGTCTACAATTTTTCCAACTAATTGAATTCCTTTTATGTCTTTTCTTTTTCTCCCTGATATTTGTGTACTTAATTCCTTAACTGTTTTCACAAAAATTGGTATTTCTTTTATGGCTTGTAATAAAGGAATATTAATAAAAAAAAAATTCAATTCATCCCTCATATTGTAATCAGGCAAGATAATTTGTTTTTATACCCCTTCATCAATTTTCAACTGTTCGCGGAAAGGTGGTCTAATTGATACCGAGGGTTGTTCTATGATGGGAGTGTTCATCATAACATCTTTTGTATATTTGTTCTCCTTCTAAGGGAGAGAGGTATCCCCTTCTTCTCAATGGTTTCTGTGATTTTTAAGTTTGGATCTTGTTTCTTGAATGAAAATAGGTGGTTTTCTTGGTAACACTCTTCCAGACCTTAATTGGACATTATTTAGGTCTAGTGGAGTTATTACATAACTTTGTGGATTATGCCCCTCCATGTTGTACACAGGTTGTTGTGGTAATTTATTATTAGGATTCATAAGTGGTTGAGTAGGTAATTGATTTGGTTTTTGTGGAAAGGGTAGGGAGAGCAGTGGATTTTGATTCTAAACTAGAATTTGTGGTAATTCGTTAGATTGGGGAATTTGATTAGATGGTGGTATTAATTGTGGTGGAAGGTAGGATGTCGAGTATTGTTGATATTGAGCAAAGTCTCCATAAGTATTTTTCCATCCTTGATTCCAAGGCTCTGACTATGGCTGAGCCCAAGGCCATGAGGTTGGCTTCCAATTATTTTGTGAAGACTGAGAAAATTGTTGTGGTTTGAATCCTTGTGATTGATTTGGTTTGGGAGTTTTCCATGGTATTTTGGCTATAAAGTGGAGAGGGTCTACCTATTCTGATATTACTTCATCATTAAATACAGCCTTGAGACTTGGTAAGGATGGATATTCCTTTGTGTCATGATTATCTGCACATATGAGCATTCTAAGGGACGCTCTCTTAAAGCATGTTTTTTTCGACATTTAGGACAGAAGATGAATAATGCAGAATTTTTAGAATTTTGGTTTTTTTGTATTTTAAGGGTGTCTATCTATTCACTTAGGCTCCCTAAAATATCTGATTTCAAGGTATCAATAAAATTTCCTAATTCTGCCCTGCTCACTGTCTCGACTGCAAATTTATTAATTCTTGACAAGAGAGGTTCTCTAGGATTCCTTCCAACTCATGATTTACCCTTTGAGATATGTACACATAAATAAAAAATATCTACAAATGGTAGTTTGGAAATGTATCCCTTCCCAGCTAGGTTAAGGAGATCGATCCACTCATCTTTAATAGCTATGATTAAGAGGGATTTTAAGGTTTCCTCGACCAAATTATCAATTTTTTCTCTTTTAACGTTGTAAACAAACTTTTCTAGTAAATCTTCAAGATTTTCATCTTCTTTTTGTGTCACTTTGAAGACTTCATCTTTAAGGTTACTAGGCATACAATAATCTCTATATTTGCCTAAGAAAGCCTCTTTCATTTGTCCCCATGTTGTTATAGAATGCACTCCTAGACTCATGAACCATTTTAATGCTGAGCCTTTTAATGTAGTAGGGAACAATTTTAATTTTTGAGCATCATCCAAATAGTCATATAATCTACATAATACTTCAAATTCGAAGATAAATGTCTCTGGGTCTTCGTTTCTTTTTCCGTGGAAATTAGGAAGAATTGAGGGTGATATATCTTTCATTATGAGGGTTGTATCTTCATCAAGAAAAGGAAATCCATAAGGATCTTAGTTTCCTTTGCCTCTACCCCTCCCTTATTCCTATCTCCACCTCTACCTCTACCCCTACCTCTTCCAATCCTATTTTCCTCGCCATGAACATTGTGTACCTCTCCTTCCTATTTTTCTGCCATGATAGATTCTTCCAAACTAATATAATGTTATTCTAATATTTCTGGTTCCTCTATCAATGGTCATTCAAAATAAGTTTCCTGTTCCTCTTCTTCACTAGGAACTTCTAATTTTTCTCCCAAAATTTGCTCACAAGTCGAGGATAGAAAAATTACTCCTGTAGTTGGAGATGTAGGATTTTTTTCAATTATAGCTTCAATAGAGGAAGTGGGTGAAGTTATTGATTGGATTTTTGGTCTTGAGATTTCAGGAAGCCTTTGTCAACCTCTAAATGGAATTTGGGTTTGAGTAGGTGGTGTGGATTCTCGAAATCGTCGTGAAGTGAGTGGATTTGTGGGAACTAAATTGCTTCCTCACCCTACAAATCTACTGCTAGAGTATCTATCCCTACACATATCATGTTTTGGTTTTTTTTTTTTATCTTCTATTTGTACTTCCCCAGCAACGATGCCAATATGTTTGGCCAATTTAATGTCTTTAAATTTTCAATAATAAATTATCAACCAGGATAGGTATATTGATGAAGTACAGGTGCACTATATGTGCTAGAAGTTATTTCTTATGTCGTTATGTTCTTGTTAGGGTCTAAAATTAAGATTAGCATGGAGATGGGGTCGTTAATTATATTAATGTCTCAATCCCTAAAGTTATCAACTAATTTCTTACGAGTTATTCTCTATTGAATCAGTTTATGGATGATATGATAGTTATTCTACAATTTACTTGTGTTAGACTCTTGGATTTTTGTCTTGAATTTTTATGTTGCAACTCTAATTTACTAAGTGCAAGAGAAATCTATTCTGTCAAACTATAAAGGAATACTATCTAAATTCAATTGCTAAGGAGAAAAATCTCACACTTTTACTTATTTAATTTCATCCAATCAAGATATTATAAACAACAACTACGTTATGAAGTAAACACAGTTGGACTACACTAGATAAAAAGAAAATGAAATAACCATATTGTACCAGATAAAAAACAATTCGAATAGCAGATTAAAATAGGTATAAAGAAAAGGAAGGTGCTCATGCATATAACGATTCACTAGTGAACTCATTGTGGAGCGATAAAAAGGTGTCTTGTGAACTCCTAATTACCTCACATTAATTATCAACCCAGGGACGACTTTTTATTTCAAGAGTGTACTCTGTCTGAGGCGGCTATTTACTTAAGAGCAATGTTTTGCAGTATAGAGATTAAAACCCACAAGTAAATGAATGCTTGAAACAAAATCTAAAGCAAGAAACTGAAATGTTCTAAACTAAATCATTCATTCAAACAACCATCAATCGAGGATATGGTAGCAATGACTCAGTCCTCTAAAAATTGATGAAGGAAAAGGAATTAGAGTATGGATCATGGATCTGGGAACATAATAGCGTCTGCTGTGTCTCACGACAGCCTTGATCCTCCTCTCACACCAAAGCAATAAATGCAAGAAAAAGGAAATGGAACAGCAAGAAAGCAGAATGGAATGGCAATTCAGAAAATGAAATAGCAAGTCTAAAATGGAACGGCCGTAAATGGAATAGCAACTGGAATTAAAGGAATCTGAACAACAAACTTTAACTAATGGAAATGAACAACAACCAAGCCAAATCAATAGCAATCTTTACCCTAAGAATAAATCGAACAGCACAAGGAAATAGAACAGCATTGAATAATGATGGAATATGAAACAATGCTGGAAAGTCAAATATAAACACACACGGCACGCCTTAATAGTAATCTAATATGGTAACCCAATTATCAGTCTTAGTTATAAAGAATACGACTGTATTTTGTAATGGAACAACAACGTTCATAGATTCACAATCGCAAGGAAATATGATTTCTAAGATGAAAATAATACCAATGGTCGAATGTTACAACACAGGCACTCCATAATTAAATCACAATGGTATTCGGTAAAAACCATTTTGTGCCAGCAATTAAAGAAACAGCAATGCGCTGCAAAGTCAATATGATATTCCTATCTCAGAAACGATATCACTTAGCATATCAAACGTAACAGAGCTGCGTTGTAAAATAATAAACCAAATCAGATTACCGAATCACGCTGATGAGCAAACCACGCATAAAACACAAGAATGTACTATACAGTAGCAGCAGCGTACTCCGCCATAGGCTGGGCCCTTAGCCGCCAGCGGATGCTGCGGGGTCACTTCAGAATGAGAAGAATGAACAGCAATTCCCAATTCATTTATTAATCAGCCAATTGGAATCATTACAACAGCAAAAGCTACAACATGAATAATCCACCACCGTTGTCCGTCATTTCTCTATCATTCTTCCGTCCTCACGTCTCTCTCCAATCTGCCCCCGTCTCTGATCTTGGGTTTCATTTTAAATAGAGAAGATCATAGCATAGATAAGTACAACATGATTTGTTTTATAGAATTGGATGGATCCTAACCAATTGATCAACCAGATCAAGGCGGATTTAGGTTTGCAGCTAAGATTTGGAGGGCGGCCGCAACAGCAAATCCCATAAAATCATGTTCAAAGAACCCTGCGTTTCTCCCTGTACAAGCCGAATGTGGGCAATCTGTTCTTCTTGAAGATAATTGGGCCCGTTCTGGACAAAACCCATGTTCCGGATTTTCCAAATTCGTCTTCATTTGCTCAGAATCTTAACCGCAAAACTGTCACTCCTTAAACCAGCGAATTTCTGAGTTGGCTGATTTAGAAATCAAATCTTCAATCTGGAAGTTACTTTGGAGGCTAAGAATGGCGAATGATGTTACAACCAACTTATTAGAACTATCATTGATAAATTAATGCATAATAATCAATTTATTAAAAATAAAAGAGAATAAATAACATTCATCCATGAGAGCATAAATTATTTATAAAATGGATTTAAATGATAAATTATAATAAATGTCATGATGAAGAATGGTGGAAATGGGTGGAATAAACCTTCTCAAGTGAGAATAATCATGGCATATTAACGACCCTACACACCCCCACACTCAATATGTTGCATGTCCTCATGCAACGAAAACTGAATATATTGCATGTTCTCATGCAACCCAAAGAAAAAAAACATGGGTTAACCAAGCAATAAAAATTTGAGAATAACTGAATGCTTCCTTTAATTAATAAATATTCAATTTTAGCAATCTCGATGAAGGCATAACAATTTTTACATTGACATTATGTATGAAGTTGCAGCAAAATATGATATAGATAACAGCAAACTTCATTAAGCATTTTCTCAAAACTACAAACCAGATTTTGTTGAAATGTTACAAGTAAATTTTCAATACACGAAGGCTTCTATGATCCAAAAATCAGATCGTTTTGATGCATGGATTATGAGATATAAATAAAATGGCTGTAGGTGAGAGTACATGATTTCCGAAATTGTATGAACCAATTTAACTTGAAATGATCTAGGTTTGTATATTTTAATAGTATGTCTGTGTTTCCTAGAGATCACAAGAATTGAGTTCATAATTTTAAAAATATTATGGAAATCAATTTCTACACTAAAATTGTATGACTGAAATTGCATGCCTTAAATGAGAAAGAAAATAGGAAACATCCATCATGCGTAGCGATTCCTCCCCCTCTCTGAAAAATTAGCATGTCCTCATGCGATGCGAGAAAACAAATAGAGGTGGTCGCTACCAGCTGTTGAATTCTATGCTTGGTGTAAAACAACATGGAATAAGGGAGGTGTTGAGAATAAATAAGAATAGCAATGGATGATAAAGAATATGAATGCCGTGGTCATAAGAAAGAAATGAATGAAAAGAACACTCCCCCACACTCGAAAATGACATGCTGTTGAAAAAGGGGAAGTGGTAAAGATGTCGAATGAAAGATGACAAATAATGCTCAAAATGGATTTTTATTAGATTCTCCTAAATTTATAATAAATTAGAAAACTATGCAATTTTACCTCAAGTTTTACCTCCAAAAATGTGGAATGACATATAAATACTGGCAGTTGTTGAAACTGATGTAGGCAGAGTTGGTGCTGAAAGTGATGCAAAAGGTGGAATCCAGGTAAGCACATAATGTCTAAAAAATTGTTCATGTTCGCAAGTTGCTCGAGCCGCGTCTGTTAGTTGCAATAGTGCGGTCATGCTGTGAATAGAATTTTTCCCATACTTGTTGTTCTCCTGTAAACAAAGCACCATTTTGCATACAATGTGCTTGAATCCATAGTGTTAGCTTTGAATAGCAACAGAGAAAATGCATGCAAAATTGCAATTAGAAAAACTTATGTATACATGCAATACTACTATGTTGTCAAATCAACAAGGTATGGCAAAGTGTAGTAATCATATCGCATGCAACCCCATAATGCATACATTCCCCCTCCAATTGGAAAATGGGTCCCATAACCATAAAGCATATGAAAGGGGTGGTGCGAACGGCAAGGCAATGGAGTGAACAATATATCAGTAAGTAAAGCAGAGTACACTTATCAATGATAGGACGGTGAAAATTATGGTTATGTTGAGAGCAAAGTGTGTAAAGATAGTTATGAATAAGAGATAGGACGCCTTGGATTGATGATAGGTTATACAAAATGAAAAAGGACAACAATGTGCTAAAAAGATGCTTTGCTGACGGTATTCTAGCTGAAAATGATGTGAGTGATCATAAAACAATTTCCCATGCATAAAGGTTCAAACAGGGAAAAAGTTAAGGAAATAACTTCTCTGATAAAAAGAAAATAAGAAAAGGGTATTATAATAATAATTGATGAAAAGATATAAATTCAATACCATAAGCAGAGCCGCTGCTGCCAGCAGGCGTCCATAGCCTTGGCAGGGTTGCTTTTTAACCCATATGAGCCAGGATCCTCAATTTATAAATGGAGAGTTTTAGTGCTTTTCTACAGAAGAGATCAGTGTGCGGGCGTGGTAACCAGACAACCACACTGCCATTCACTAGGAGGTAGCAAAAGTGATCAGGCCGGCTCGTGATGAGACCTCCTGTTCCAAGGATAATTTGGCTATCCAATGGATCATAACCCTGGTGTGGTGGCCATAATGGGAATGTCACTTTGTTACAGCCTTATGAACATGGTAGGCTGGCTCGTAATGAGACCCCCTATCCTCGATCTGCGAACAAAATTTTGTTGTTATTTCACATTTTTATGATAAAAAGAGGGAGGCTCAGTACTCCTTAAGAGCAGGGATGGCGGAAGAAGTTGAACATGTCAATATATAAAAAATATACCCATAATCTCATTTATTACAGACAGAGAAGATTATAACCAGGAAGGGTGGAACCAGCAAGGTATTAAGATGATCAATCAGTATCATGTACAACAGAGAACAATGCAGTAAAGGAATATATAAATAATTGTGTCCCTTTTTAAAAAGAATCTATCATCAAGGAGTTGTCCTTTTAAAGATCATAACGTGAATAATATTAACTTTGCTTCAAAAGAATCCATAATTCCTGTCCTCATAAAAGTAGTGTACTTCATGTCATGAAAGAGAATCAGGAGAATGTGGTTGAGCTGAACTATGAATAATCCTACAAGAGAAAGGAAAGGGTTGCCCTCAAAAATATTCCCAAAGTGTTGCTCTTTTGAATGAACAGCAAAAACACTCAAAAAGTGGTGTTCCGTGTAGGGAACATCAAAGAAAATGCACACCAAAAAATAAAAATACACACAGAAAACGTGAAAATGCAAATGTCATTCCTTTTGAAAGAGAAGAATCCATGCAAGCAAAAACTCGAACAGCAAAAACTCAAACTGCTGTTCCTTTTGAAAAAGGAACAGCAAAAAACTCAAACTGTTGTTCCTTTTGAAAAAGGAACAGCAAAAACTCAAACTGCTGTTCCTTTTGAAAAAGGAACAGCAAAAACTCAAACTGCTGTTCCTTTTGAAAAAGGAACAGCAAAAACTCAAACTGCTGTTCCTTTTGAAAAAGGAACAAAAAAAAACTCAAACTGCTGTTCCTTTTGAAAAAGGAACAACAAAAACTCAAACTGCTATTCCTTTTGAAAAAGGAACAGCAAAAAACTCAAACTGCTGTTCCTTTTGAAAAAGGAACAGCAAAAACTCAAACTGCTGTTCCTTTTGAAAAATGAACAACAAAAACACACCAAATGTTGTTCCTTTTGAAAAAGGAACAGCAAAAGCACGCACTGCTGTTCCTTTTGAAAAAGGAACAGCAAAAACTCAAACTGCTGTTCCTTTTTCAGTTCCTTTTGAAAAAGGAACAGCAAAAACATACCCAACGTGAAAGTGCAGGAGTGCTGTTCCATTTCGAAAAGGAACAGAAAAATGTGAAAGTGCAAATAGTGTTGTTCCATTTCGAAAAGGAACAGCAAAATGTGAAAGTGCAAAAAGTGCTGTTCCATTTCGGAAAGGAACAACAGCTGTTCCATTTCGAAAAGGAACAGCAAAATGAACTGTGAAAAAGGAACAACAAAATGAATGGCTGATCAAAAAAAGTGTTATTCCTTTAGAAAATAAAAAACGAAAATGATGTTCCTTTGAAAAAGGAACAGCAGGAACGACAAAAATGCACACAAATGTTGTCCCTTCAGAAAAGGAACAACAAAATACACAACCATAAAATGCAAACACGCAAAGAGTGAATTAGCTGTTCACTGCAGTGATGTTGAGGATGAGTTGCACTTTGAATGAAGCAACACCTGAAACACAAAATATAAGATAAATTAGAAAAGAAACAACAAAAAGCAGTATGTAAATAAATAAATTGAGTTGCAACAGCTATGATGTTATGTCAAAAAAATGATCTATTTGAAAAATGTTTTGGCAGCAGTGACAAGACATGAATCTTGAAATTGAAATCAATTCTTCATTTGTTCTATTATGAATCCGTTGGGTAATGATTTGGATAAAATTCCTTTGTTTTATAATTTTTTTTTTGAAAAATCACTCGTCCATAAGTTGACCTTCTTTATTTTCCCAGGACCTGCAAAAAACGAGTATCTTCCAGCAATAAAACATTAAATCATGGATAAAGAGAGGCGATCGGGCTCCCCTAATCCAAGAATTATGCAAAAAATAGCAAGTAGTTATTCTGTATAACAAATCCATAGAGAAAATAACTAAGTAAAATTTATTTGTTACCTGCGGGAGAGTAGTGGTCGACCATACTAACCAGCAGTGCTTTAATCACAACTTCTTTGTTTTTCGTCCAAATTGAGTGATTCCAAAGCCAAATGAGAGCTAATTCAAAGGTGTATCTCCAATAGGAACAGGTTTTAAAAACTCAATGATATGATATGTCAAATTTGTTTAGAACCACCTGCATAATAGAGTCATTTTCGATTACCCGGCTTAGACCAACAGTTGATATTTCAAGCGTAACTTTTTCGTTTGATGTCGGATTCAAATGATTCAAATTGGAAATGAAAGTAGATTCATTTATTTATCTCCAATAGAAACAGATTTTGAAGACAAGAAGAATTGATAGGTCAAATATTGTAAGGAACAGCCGGAAAAACATAGTTTTAAGGGTGCTGATTTAAGATAGACAGTCAGTATTTTGATCATAACTTCCCCATACAATATCGAAAATGAGTGATTCCAATTACATTATAAACTAGATTCATAGGGGAATCTACCATAGAAACAGGTTTTAAAAATTCATCCATTTAGGCCTCCAAAACGTGACTGTCCCAACTCTGTTCCTGAGCTGCCCGCTAGACATCCGGTCAATGTTTTGGCTCTAACGTTTTCGTTTCAAATCCAAATTGAGTGATTCCAATTGGATTGGAAAGTACACATCAAGGGCTATTTAGGATAGAAACAGGTTTTAAAAATATGGTCATTTAGGCCTCCAAAAACTGACTGTCCCAACTCTGTTCCTGAGCTGCCCGCTAGACACCTTGTTAATGTTTTGGTTCTAACTTTTTCGTTTCAAATCCAAATTGAGTGATTCAAATTGGGTTAGAAAGTAGACATCAAGGGCTACCTAGGATAGAAACAGGTTTTAAAAATATTCACTTTTGGTCCCTCAAAACATGATTTTCCCGACTGTTTTTCCAGAAAGTTCATCAAGCCCGCAAGCCAAAAAAATGAAATTCAAGCATTTTTTCAAATTGGTGATAAAAATGAAAATGAGTGTTTGTAGAACTTATTATTTCCATTATGATTCATCTACATACACAAATTATAAAAAGAATTATCACCGATGTTGATTTCGATAGCATGTTGCAACAAAAACCCTAGTTTTACAAAAGAACAAAATGCACCTATTTATGTCCTTATTTTGTTTTATTTTATACACTAACCTATTTTGATTCGAAAAATGAATATAGCTACGTATATGAGTACTTCCAGTGAAGCCATTTTCGACATAAGGCTTCATGTATACGCATACCCAAATTTGAAAAATGGATGTTAATGAAAATTAGGGTATGAGAAGGTGGCTTCCCTTGAAAAAATGATATCAAAAATTGTTGAAGCATGGAGTGATGTTGCAAATAAATGATGGAGTGAAACCAATCTTCAATGTATGCGTTACTTTGTTGATTTCTCATATCCATCAGATCATGAAGTCCTTGGTCTTTTAAAATAACTTGTTGATGCATCCTACAAGAAACCCTAGCTTCTACAATTTTTGCATTTGAAACATTCTGAATCTCATTGTAAGTTTTCTCCATTGGTGCATGTGAGATAGAATGGGTGGGAAGGGTGGGTAAATTTTCCAGCTCAACATTGTAAGCATGTTGTACTGGTTTATTATGGTGGGGGTGTGAAATTAGTTGAGCAGGAGCATTTTGATGATGTGGCTGATTGGGTTGTGTGAATGGGCAAGCAAGGTGTTGTGTAAGAGTTGGTGGAGAATATGGAGAATGTGCTTGTGCTACAAGATGAGGGAGAGTAGTCATGCCATCATAAGATGAACCATGCCCAACTTGTAAACAAGATAGGTGGTTATATTGAAATTGACATGGTTGTCCTAACACATTAGCATTCCATAATGGATTATGCAAGTATGACAATGAAGAAAGAGTGTTTTGAACCATACCTATAGGCCTTGTTGCAGCTTTCTTACCTCTTTGATATGCTACTTCCATCCTAGGTAAGAAAGAGTGAATATCTATAAGATGCTCCTTTCGGTCATGAGAACAAAACATTTCATCACATTCTTCATTTTTATGAACCTGCAAAACATCCAATTTTTCATTTAGAGAGCTAATAAAATCAACTTTAAAATGTTCCAACAATACATTGATTTCAGCTCTTATGTCTCCTGTTCTTGTAGCAGATTTGGAAAACAAAGAAAAAACATCTCTAGGATTCTTACCAGCCTTGGAGATTCCTCTTGAATACCTTATGCACAACTCACAAACATCATCATATGATAACTGAAAAACATCACCTTTTCCTATCAGATTTAAAAGTTCTAAAAATTCATCTTTGATTCCTTTAAGAAGGCGTGTTTTTAAGATCTCTTTTTCCAAATGCTTATATTTTGATTTTTGAAGGTTATAATGAAATCGATCTACATAATCCTCCAAACTTTCATCTTCCCCTTGTATCATATCGAAAATATCTTCATTAGCTTTGCAATAGTCTTGGTACTTTTTCAAGAATATGTTCTTCATGTCCTCCCATGATTGGATGCAATTCCCACCTAGGCTCATGAACCATCGGAGAGCTGCTCCTTTTAGAGTAAGAGGAAACACTTTCAATCTTTGATCATTAGTACAATAATCATATCCTCTACAAAGTATTTCAAACTCAAACAAAAATGTATGTGGATCTTCATTTGCTAAACCATGAAAATTTGGTAAAGATGGGGGAATTATGTGCATTTGTATCACTCCTCCTAGATCTTTGATAGGAAATTCAAAAGTAGAAATGTGAGCCATTTCTTACCATAGTTTAAGATGTTCTTCATGTGTTTCTTCGAGGCTCCTTCTTCAAATGTTCCTGTCAATCGGTTAGTGAAATGGGTGGTGCTTACATCACCACTTGTGTGAGATCATGTGATTCATTTTTTTTTAAATTTCTATCTTTTTCCTAATCATTCACACAAAAATTCAAACATCTATTTCTACCCTAGGTTCTTTAAGAGTCCTGCTGGAAACCGGACGGTGGAGCAGGGCTTTTACATGCTCCGTACGCAGGTTCTTACCTTCCGTTTTTAAGATCCAACTCTTCCCTAGCAGGCACTCATCAGATTCACACTACTCTTTAGAAATGGCTACACTCTTCCCCGGCAACGGCGCCAAAATGTGGAGCGATAAAAAGGTGTCTTGTGAACTCCTAATTACCTCACATTAATTATCAACCCAGGGACGACTTTTTATTTCAAGAGTGTACTCTGTCTGAGGCGGCTATTTACTTAAGAGCAATGTTTTGCAGTATAGAGATTAAAACCCACAAGTAAATGAATGCTTGAAACAAAATCTAAAGCAAGAAACTGAAATGTTCTAAACTAAATCATTCATTCAAACAAGCATCAATTGAGGATATGGTAGCAATGACTCAGTCCTCTAGAAATTGATGAAGGAAAAGGAATTAGAGTATGGATCATGGATCTGGGAACATAATAGCGTCTGCTGTGTCTCACGACAGCCTTGATCCTCCTCTCACACCAAAGCAATAAATGCAAGAAAAAGGAAATGGAACAGCAAGAAAGCAGAATGGAATGGCAATTCAGAAAATGAAATAGCAAGTCTAAAATGGAACGGCCGTAAATGGAATAGCAACTGGAATTAAAGGAATCTGAACAACAAACTTTAACTAATGGAAATGAACAACAACCAAGCCAAATCAATAACAATCTTTACCCTAAGAATAAATCGAACAGCACAAGGAAATAGAACAGCATTGAATAATGATGGAATATGAAACAATGCTGGAAAGTCAAATATAAACACACACGGCACGCCTTAATAGTAATCTGATATGGTAACCCAATTATCAGTCTTAGTTATAAAGAATACGACTGTATTTTGTAATGGAACAACAACGTTCATAGATTCACAATCGCAAGGAAATATGATTTCTAAGATGAAAATAATACCAATGGTCGAATGTTACAACACAGGCACTCCATAATTAAATCACAATGGTATCCAGTAAAAACCATTTTGTGCCAGCAATTAAAGAAACAGCAATGCGCTGCAAAGTCAATATGATATTCCTATCTCAGAAACGATATCACTTAGCATATCAAACGTAACAGAGCTGCGTTGTAAAATAATAAACCAAATCAGATTACCGAATCACGCTGATGAGCAAACCACGCATAAAACACAAGAATGTACTATACAGTAGCAGCAGCGTATTCTGCCATAGGCTGGGCCCTTAGCCGCCAGCGGATGCTGCGGGGTCACTTCAGAATGAGAAGAATGAACAGCAATTCCCAATTCATTTATTAATTAGCCAATTGGAATCATTACAACAGCAAAAGCTACATCATGAATAATCCACCACCGTTGTCCGTCATTTCTCTATCATTCTTCCGTCCTCACGTCTCTCTCCAATCTGCCCCCGTCTCTGATCTTGGGTTTCATTTTAAATAGAGAAGATCAGAGCATAGATAAGTACAACATGATTTGTTTTACAGAATTGGATGGATCCTAACCAATTGATCAACCAGATCAAGGCGGATTTAGGTTTGCAGCTAAGATTTGGAGGGCGGCCGCAACAACAAATCCCAGAAAATCGTGTTCAAAGAACCCTGCGTTTCTCCCTGTACAAGCCGAATTTGGGCAATCTGTTCCTTTTGAAGATAATTGGGCCCGTTCTGGACAAAACCCATGTTCCGGATTTTCCAAATTCGTCTTCATTTGCTCAAAATCTTAACCGCAAAACTGTCACTCCTTAAACCAGCGAATTTCTGAGTTGGCTGATTTAGAAATCAAATCTTCAATCCGGAAGTTACTTTGGAGGCTAAGAATGGCGAATGATGTTACAACCAACTTATTAGAACTATCATTGATAAATTAATGCATAATAATCAATTTATTAAAAATAAAAGAGAATAAATAACATTCATCCATGAGAGCATAATTTATTTATAAAATGGATTTAAATGATAAATTATAATAAATGTCATGATGAAGAATGGTGGAAATGGGTGGAATAAACCTTCTCAAGTGAGAATAATCATGGCATATTAACGACCCTACACTCATCATATTGCATTTCTTCACACAATATAGAGTATTCAAGGAATAAAAGAAATCTAATTGCAATCGGTTAAAGACGTGTTACTTGTCGTAGGGGCCCTCCACGAATCAATCCAAAATCTCCAATCAACGCAACCCATACAAACATAAAACCAAGTCTATTACTTGCAAAATAAATCCTAACAAACTATTTTCAAAAATTACATCATCCGACGCGCACCAAAACACAGTGCGACCATAGTTTTTATAATAAGTCTTTGGCATAAAAACATAATATTTTTAAGCCTAAATATCTTTATTTCAATTAAACTATATCGCTAAACCTATGATTTTCTATTCCGAAAGAAAATCAATAAGGTTTAATTGAAACTCAGATTTTGTCCCGTCAACAATCTAATAGTTGACTTTGGGGTTTGACCGTTATATCCTGCGATCATCCTGATGAACTGGTTCAAGTGAATAGGAAGGAATCCACTAGGAGACTCTTCCTTATCCATCAATATCATTATTTGCTTTGTTGGAGCTTTTTAACCTTGCAAAAAATGGAGGTAGCTGCAGAAATCTGGATTAGCTGCAGAAATAGACCAATTTTGTAGCCAAATGCATTCTTTAGCAAAACAATAGGGTATATAGTCAAACATGAAGAAGAATACATGTTATTACTTACGTTTAACAAAACCTTGTGTCTATGGCATTATTTAGGTGGTAAGTATAAGAAAAGAGAGGAAATATAGGAAAAAAGGGACGTCAAGGTAAGACAATCTTTGGACTCTACAGTCATGAGGGTAGATGAACTATCACAAAGGTGAATGTCAAGGGTCACCCCACCATTTTAACCTCATAACTCATTGTAAAGGATTTTGATCAGCCAAGCTTCTGATAGGACTATCTTAGAGAGAGCATGGACAATATTGTAACGAGCCTTGGCTTCTCCAATGCGCAAAGCTAGTACATCCCTTTGGAGGAGCAGGCAGTTATGGATGTAACATTCCACTATCAGAACTAGTGAGTGGACATGGATGTATTGTATGACTGGAACTTACACTTATTAATATAACAGAGCCACCATGTTTCATGCATATGTCATATCGTATTCCAGCTATCTTGTTTACTCTAAATTGTATATGTATTTGTTTTCTTACGCATGCATGTATGGACTATTCTATATAAGTATGTATGAATATTTCTAAAATGTTTTGTTTCTTTCACCATCACTTTTGATTACTTGCTAACATTCTTTCCAGATGGTAACCCATATTTTCTCATGTGTTCCCTTCCAAGTCGAATGCTATTAAAGGTTTCCAAGGGGTGCACTCATCTCAACCCCCATGTGTTAGAACCTCTCATGCACCTTCCTTGGCTCATTGCAACTGTCACACCTTTGCTACCAATAGAGCTATCTTAATCATCTCTATTTGAAATCATGGTCAAGACATTATCGTACAACCTAATGCTGAGACTCCTACACCAAACGGTTTGAGGTCTAATTGGGACTTCTGACTAGGGAGATCCCCTTGACATGCTGGTGGGTCCAACACCGTCAACACTACACTAAATTACATGTTCAAAGCAGCACCCCATCCAAGGTAGTGGGCCAAACTTCCCAAGACTCAGTTCCAGCTTGATAAATAACTCAAACTAGATTACAAATAACAAATGTAGAATTCAATGGATAACTTCTTTCATTAAAATATCTCTAATAAATAATTAAAACATAATGAAGTTCTTAGCTTTTACTCAAATTCCACAATTTTTTATCCTCTCATCTCTCATCTCTTATATCTTCTCCTACATCCTATCTAATAATTTTTCATCTCCTCTCTCCTAATTATCCCCTCCATTCTCCCCTCTCTTTGATCTCTGTTTTCATTTAAATACACGGAGAGAAAAGGGAAGTTACAATAAAGTTGATTACAAAATGATTTCCATTAAAATTTTGGATTAATTACATAATCTCAATAAACAAGATTAGACCTAAAAAATATTCCCATCATCATTAAGCAGGAACAAGTCAAATATGGTATTTCAATTCAAAGAATTTGGAAAAAAACCATAATAAAAAATTTAAGAAAATCATCTTCGAAGAATCTTACATTTCACTAAATCCAAACTGAATTTTTGAAAACTACTTGTCACAAAACTGACTTGGTCTATTCTACACAAAACCCATGTCTCAGATTTTTCAAGATCTTCATTTTCCCGAAATGTCCAAGACAAAACTATCAATTTTTCCGAGCGAATTTTTGAGATGGAATATTTGATTATGAGCTGGAAATCAAATTTGCAATCTAGAAAAGATCTTAGAGGCTACAATTATGAGTTATGTTATAGAAAATTCATTAATTAACCATCATTGGAAAAATAATGCATAATAATCTTCAAAATATTATAAATAAACGAGAGAAAATAGTATTTATTTATAAAAGCATAAATAATTATAAAATGGAATTATATGATAAATTATGATAACTGACGTGATAAAGAATAGTAGAAATGGATGAAATAGATGGTAAAAAGTGATAATAATAATGATAAATTAGTGGCCCACCATACCCCCAAACTGAATATGTTGCATGTCCTCATGCAACCCAAAGCTTCTATACTAACCAAGTGATAGTACAAAATTCTTCATCCCAACTCATGAAATTGATGGAATAAATCACTTCTTCCTCAAATAATGAATATTCAATTTTAGCAATGTGGATGAAGGCGTAACAATTTTATCATTGACTTTCAACTATATGTATATGAAGTTGCAGCAAAATATGATATAAGTAACGACAAACTTCATTAACCATTTTTTCAAAAACTACAAACCAAATTTTGTTGAAATTTTGCAAGCATATTTCTACTATATTAATCCTTCTCTAATCCAAAAACCAGTTTTTCTTGATACATATATCATGAGATATAAGAAAATTGGTTTTAGGTGACAATGCATGATTTCTAAAATGTTACAAACTAATTTAACTTCAAATTTTATGGGTTTGTATATTTTCAAGATACCATTTTTCTTGTCCAAAAATCACAAGAATTCAGTTAATAGTCTTAAATATATACACAAATCAATTTCTACACTGTATAAAAATGAAATTGTTTGCCTTAAATGAGAAAGAAAGTAAAAAACATCCATCATGTGTAGCAATTCCTCTCCCAAACTAGAGAATTGGCATGCCCTCATGCAATACTAGAAAACAAATTGAGGTGGTTGCTACAATCATTGTTGAAATCTATGCTTTGGTGCAAAACATCATGGAATAAGGGAGGTTTTGAGAATGAATAAGGAGATTGATGGATGATGGTATGGTTATAATAAATAAATGAATGAAAGTAACACTCCCCCAAATTGAAAGCTTCTATGTCTCTAAGAAATGGGAAGTGGTAAAGATGTCAAATGAATGATGATAAATAATGCTTAATGGATTTTCATAAAATTCTCCTAAATTTTTAATAAATCATAAACTTGTGGCATTTTACCTCAAGTTTTACCTTCGAAAAAAATGTGGAATAACATGGACGTACTAGCATTTGTTGAAGCTGATGTAGGCTGAGCTGATGTTAAAAATGATGTCAAAAGTGGAAGCAATGCAAGCACATAATTTCTAAACAATTGTTCATGTTCGCGAGTTTCTCGAGCCTCTTCTATTAGTTGCGATAGTGTGGGCTTGCTGTGAACTTTTTTGCCCCCCATACTTGTTGTTTTCCTTGCCCCTCCAATTAAAAAATGGTGTCCATGACCATAAAGAATAGGAAAAAGGGAAAGGACGTTGGGGACTCATAAATGCAACAGGACAATAGTCAGGGCGACGTAAATACGACAAAAAAAAATCACGAAGATGGGAAATGATAGCAAAAGGATGAAAACAAAGAATTCATCATTATGAGAAGATATGTTTCCTTAGGCCAAAAAATATGACGAAAGCATGACATGTGATAAATGATAACGACTGCGGGTATCGATTGATCGGACAGTATTGATATAATTCATATAAAACTATAGTTTACCATGTATATGGGTTAATATAGTTATAAACGATGTTTAAATGGTAAACTCAGCATTAGAAATGAATCAATAGGAAATAATGGGATAAAGAAGAATTGGCAATGTAAAATAGAACTTTAATACCATAAGAAAAGCCACTACTGCGAGCAGGCATTCGTAGCCTCGATAGGGTTGTTTTTTAACCCAAAAATGAACCAGAATCCTCTATTCATTGTTTAAATGGTTGTTTATTGCTATAAAGATATCAATGTGCTGTCATGGTAACTAGATAATTATAGTTCCATTCACCACGATATAACGAAGTGATCAGGCCAGCTCGTGATGAGACCTCCTATCCTTCTAACAGTTTTGGCTATCTAGAAGGCGATTACACTAGTGTGGTGGCCATAATGGAATGCCACTTGTTACATCCTTATGATCATCATAGGTTGGCTCATAATGAGACTCCCTATCCTCTTTAAGAATATTTGTATTGTATTTCCTTATTTTTATTGTAAAGGAGGGAGGCTTATTTACTCGTCAAGAGTTAGGGATGGTGTGAGAAGTAAAAAAATGCCAATGAAAATTATGATTTTATCCATATATCATATACTAAAAGGAATTATCAATTGAAAGTGTGAAAGATAAACCAGCATGATATTAAGATAGTGAATTATTTTACGATATGTCTAAAGAGAAGATATTCAGCTAGTCATTATATAGATATATGAGGCCAGTTTCGGAATAAAGATAACCATCAAAGGTTTTACAAGTCATAATGGTATTAATATTACTATTTTTCCTTTATCTTGGGTACAAATTCCCAATCCAAAAAGATGGGTTTTATAGGAAAGCATTGGAGAGAAAAATGGTTGCTTGAATAAAATTGATCGACAATTGTGCGGTTATTGGAACAACAATTATTGATTACAAGAAAAAGGAATCACAACTGTTCGTTCTATTGAACTTCAGCTGTTCAATGAACAAAAATTGTTCAATTGATTGAACAACAATTATAAATACTCCAAAAATAAATCAGGGTTGTTCACTCAATTGAACAGAAGTTGTTCAATTGACTGAACAACAGTTTTTCAATTGATTGAATAACAATCATTAACACACGGAAAATAAATCGGAGCTGTTTGTTTTATTGAACAACAACAGTTCAATTGATTGAACAAAAATTATAAACACAGCAAAAATAAATCAGAGTTGTTCGTTCTATTGAACAATAGTTGTTTAATTGACTGAACAATAGTTGTTGAATTGATTGAACATGAATTATAAACAAAACAAAAAGGAACCAGAGCTGTTCATTCTACCGAATAATAGTTGTTCAATTGAATGAACAACAACTATTCAATTTATTGAATAAAAATTATAAACACACCAAAAAGGAATCAGAGTTGCTCATTGTACCCAACAACAGCTATTCAATTAACTGAACAACATTTGTTCAATTGATTGAACAATAATTATAAACACACAAAAAATAAATCAGAGTTTTTCATTCTACCAAACATCAGTTGTTCAATTGACTAAACAACAATTCTTGAATTGATTGAACAACAAATATAAACTCACCAAAAAGGAATCAGAACCGTCCGTTCCACTGAACAACAACTGTTCATTTGAAAAAACAACCATTGTGCATTCGCCAATGGAACAATAACTACAACTTTGAAGGACACAACACCTCAAACACAAAAACATAAGAGAAATCAAAAAAGAAACAACACTTTATTTAAAAATAGTAAATAAATAAATAAATAAAGTTACAACAACTATGATGTTGTTTCCTAAGGGAACATCAATTTGTTTCTAGGAACAACAATCTATAGATGGAAAAAAAAAATTGTTGGAAAAATACTTTGGTAGCAGTGACATGAATCTTCAAATGGAAATTAATTCTCCATTTCCTCTGTTATGAATCTGTTAGTAATGAAAAATTCTTCATGTTGTTTTCTCCATGTTGGTTAGCAATAGTGAGAAAAATTTTGTAACAAGGTATTACATTTCATTTTTGTTTAGATCATGACACCTAGAAAAAAAATCAAAATCATATGATATTAAATTTTCTAACAGGTGTTTGCATCAAATTCCCTTATTTTATTAACATTGTCTTCAAGAATAACCCGTTCATAAATTGACCTTCTTTATTCTCCTAGGACCTGCAAAAAAATGAGTGCGTACCTGCAATAAAAAATTAAATCTTGGAGAAAGAGAGGTTATCAGGCTCCACTAATCCAAGCAGTATGCAAAAAAATAACAAGTAGTTACTTGGAAAAACAAATCCACTGAAAACAAAATAACAAAGTAAAATCAATTTATTACATGTGGGAGAGTAGAGACCAATCATGCTAACCCACAATGTTTTAATCATAACTTGTTTGTTTTTCATCTGATTTGAGTGATTCAAAGCCAAATGAAAGTGAATTCAAAGGGATATATCCAATTGAAACAAATTTTAAAAATTTCATGAGATGATCTGTCAAATATAATTAGCCTTCATAACAAAGTCCTTTTCAATTTCCTAGCTTAGACCAACAGTTGACATTTTAAGCATAGATTTTTTGTTTGATGATGGATTGAGCTTATTCAAATTGAACATAAAATTATACTAATGTATATATCTCCATTAGAATTATGGTTTGAATAAAGGAATAACTGATGGGTCAAATACTCTAATGAACAGCCTAAAAAATAGAATTTTGAGAGTGTTGATTTACGATAAACAATCAATATTTGGGTCATAACCCTTTCATACGATATAAAAAGTGAGTGATTAAAATTTCCTTGTAAGCCATATTCATAGGGGAATACACCATATAAGGATGCTTTAAAAAAATAGTCATTTAGGCCTCCAAAAATTGATTGTCCCACCTCTTTTCCTGAGATGCCTACTAGACACCCTATCAATGTTTTCTTTATAATTTCTTCGTTTCAAATCCAAATGGAGTGATTCAAATTGGGTTGGAAAGTATGAATCAAGGGATACTTATTATAGAAATATTTTTTTAAAATATTTTTTTTGGCCCTCAAAACAAGACTGTCCCGACTGTGTTTTGAGAACTTTCATCAAGCCCGTAAGCCAAAAAATATGATATTCCAGAAATTTTTCCAAATCGGTGATAAAAATGAATATGAGTATTTGTAGAAAATTTATTTTCAATATAATACATATACATACGTAAACGAATTAAAACATTTATCACCGATGTTGATTTCCACATTGTGTTGCAACAAAAACAATTGTTTTTACATAAAAAAGTGCATTTATTTACATATTTATTTATTTTATTTTCTACACTTACCAACTATTCTTTGAAAAATGAATATGATTACATATAAGAGTACTTATATTGAAGCCATTTTTGAAATAAGGCCTTAATTATGTACATACCCAAATTTGAAAAATGCATGGTAATAAATAGTAGGGTATGAGAAGCGAACTTCCATTGAAGAGATGGTGTCAAAAATTGTTGAAGTATGTAGTGATGCCACAAAAAAATGATGGAGTGCAACCAATATTTGGTATATCCTTTCCTTTCTTAACTTTCCATGGCCGTCATATCATGAAGGTCTTGAGTTTTTAAAACGGCTTGTTGATGCAGACTAGAAGAAACCTCATTTTCTTCCATAACTTCTACAATTTTTGGATTTAAAACATTCTCAGTCTCAATATATTTTTTCTACAATGGTGCGTGTGAGATAGAATGGGTTGGAAGGGTAGATAAATTTGTAGTTCAACACTATAAGCATTTGTATTGGTTTATTATGGTGAGGATGTGGAATGAATTGACCAGGAAATTGGGTAGGGAATGAAGCATTTTGATGATGGAGTTGATTAGGTTGTGTGGATGATTTTGATAGGCAAGCAAGATGTTGTTCAAAAACTGGAAAAGAATATGGATGATGTGTTTTTGCTACAAGATGTGGGAGAGTATCCATGTAATCATAATATGAACCATTCCAAACTTGTAGACAATATTGGTGGGGGTTATATTGAGATTGACATGGCTACCCTAAAACAGAGAATTCTACAGTGGATTATGCAAGTAAGAAAATGGAGAGGAAGTGCTTTGAACCATACATGTAGGCCATGATTTCCATGGTTATAAAATTATAATAGCTTCTCCATCTATTTGATATGATGCTTCCATCCTAGATAAGAAAGAGCAACTATCTATGGGATGCTCCCTTTAGCAATGAGGGAGAAAAACTTCTTGAATTTCTTGATTTTTCTGAACTGGCAAAACATCCAATTGTGAATTTAGAGATCTAATAAAATCATATTTGAAATGTTCAAATAAAACATTGATTTCAGTTGTTATGTCTCCTTTTCTTGTAGCATATTTGGAAAAGAAAGAAGAAAGTTCTATAGAATTATTACCAACCCTAGAGATTCCTCTTAAATACCTTATGCATAAATCACAAACATCATCATATGATAACTAAAAAACATCATATTTTCCTATAAAATTTAAGAGTTCTTAAAATTCATCTTTGATTCCTTTAAGAAGGATTGTTTTTAAGATATCTTTTTCCAAATACTTATTCTTTGATTTTTGATGCTTGTATTTAAATCTCTCTACATAATCCTCCAAGCTTTCATCTTTGCCTTGTATCATACTAAAAACATCTTCACTGGCCTTGCAATAGTCTTGGTGCTTCTTCAAGAATACATTCTTCATGTCCTCCCATGTTTGGATACAGTTTCCACCAAGGCTCATGAACCATCGGAGAGTTGCTCCTTTTAGAGTAAGAGTAGACACTTTCAACCTTTGATCGTTAGTACAATAATCATATCCTATGGAAAGTACTTCAAACTTAAATAATAATTTATTTGGGTCTTCTTTTTCAAAACCATGAAAATTTGGTAGAGAAGATGGGGGAGTTATGTGCATTTGTGCCACTCCTCCTAGATCTTTGATGGGGAATTCAAAAGTAGAAATGTTAGCCATTTCTTATCATAATAGAAGATGTTCTTCATGTGATACTTTTAGGCTCCTCCTTCAAATTTTCTTGTCAATTGGTTAGTGGAATGGGTGGTGGTTACATCACCACTTGAGTGGAATCATGATATTTTTTCTTTTCAAAATTCTACCTCGAAAATTCCTACTTATATCAGTGCATGCTATATGACCTAAGCCTGACTACTAAGGATAGACCCATCATTGGCTTCCCAAGATGCCTGTGTAGGTTATTACCTTCTGTCTTCAATATCCAACTCTCACAAAGTCAAGTATGCATCTGCAACCATATATTAGTGTGGTAGTGCTATTTGACTGCCTCCCCGGCAATGAAGCCAAAATGTTGGGGAAAATTAATTGCTTAATAAAAACAACTAATCACTTGAACATTAATTACCAACCCAAATAGTGTATTTTTATTTCAAGGCAATGAGAAAAATATATGCATAATAATACCAAGAACTAACACTGGTTCTATATGATTGTCTTCTATATTATCAAGCTCATTCAATGAGAAATAAAATGTAAGACTTGAATAATAAAACTAAAATTAAAAAGAAGAAAGTAAATGAAAGGAAACAAAAGTACGCTAATCACACAACTTGAAACATTGCTAAATTACACCACACATTGTTGAATTCAAAATTTAATCTATTGCACCCAACTTAATTGAAATGCTAATCTAGAGCAGTAAATTAAATGAAATCTAGACATTGGATGAAATAACAAATCTGGAAAATATATCAAACAACAAATTAGTTAAAAGAAAGGAAATCTACTTTAAGGAATGAAAATTGAAATCCAAATAAACAAACACATAACTAATGTAACTTACATGTTCAAGGCAACATCTTGTCCAAGGTAGTGGGCCCAACTGCCCAAGACTCAATTCTTCCTTGAGAATAACTCAAACCAGATTACAAATAAAAGATGTTGAACTCAATGGATAACTTCTTTAATTAAAATATCTATGATAAACAATTACAAAAGAATGAAGTTCTTAGCTTTTCTTAAAATTCCACAAATTTTCATCCTCTCTTCTCTCATCTCTCATCTCTCATCTCCTCTCCTACATCCTATCTAATAATTGTCCATCTCCTATCTCCTAATTATCCCCTCGATTCTCCCCTCTCTTTGATATTTGTTTTCATTTAAATACACAAAGAGAAAAGGGAAGTTACAAGAAAGTTTATTACAAAATTATTTCCATTACAACTTTGGATTAATTACATAATCTCAATAAACAATATCATACGTGAAAAATATTCCCATTCTCATTCGGCAAGAAGAAGTAAAATCTGGTATTGCAATAGGAAGAATTCGGAAAACAGCCACAACAACAAATATGATAAAATTGTCTTCAAAGAACCTTGATTTTCTCCCAATCCAAACCAAATTTTGGAAAACTGCTCATCACAAAATTGATCTGGTTTGTTTTGCACAAAACTGATGTCTCGAATTTTCAAGATTCATCTTCATTTGCCTGAAACGTCCAATGCAAAATTGTCACTTCTTATCCCAACAAATTTATGAGTTGGAATATTTGATTATGAGCTAGAAATCAAATTTGCAATTTGGAAAAGGTCTTGGAGGATAAAATCATGAGTGTTGTTATAACAAATTCATTAATAAATGATCATTGGGAAAATAATGCATAATAATCTTCAATGTATTAAAAATAAACGAGAGAAGAGAATATTTAACCATAAGAGCATAAATAATTATAAAATGGAATTATATGATAAATGATGATAAATGATGTGATAAAGAATGGTAGAAATGGATGAAATAGATGTTCAAAAATGATAATAATAATGAAAAATTATTGACCCAACAACATGCACCCAGGAACTACAAGAGGTAGTCACGCTTGTTGGACTCCCTTGTAACCCCTGTAGGTACCCCTTCGAGTAGTGGTGCATTATATAGAACAAAGCACAGACTACACTTCCACGTACCCTTGGGTATATCGAAAGCCCCCTAGGCTCACTTGAAACCTAGCCTTAGAAACCTAGCCTTAGATAAGTCATCGACCATCTTTTTGCTATAGTACACTGAGAACAACACTCATGGAGATTACTCGCGGTTACGATAGGGTAGTCGGGTAGTACGACTAAGGGTATGGTTGATCCTCCTTAGTTAGCACACTGAGAGATTGGGTTGAGTACTATTGTTGGAACCTTTTGCATATTGCGATCTGTAGCACCTAACACTTCTTTGTGACCATAGTTCCCTCCACTCTCTAGATATTTCCCACAATCTTATCTTCCATATCAGATCCAAATGTTGGGGTTCTACAACTACAGTGAAAATTAGATCCAGTAGTTGGGGTTCTACCACTGTCGTACAAATTATATCCAAATATTGGGGTTTTTCCCCAACCGTGCATCTCACATTCAACATTTAGGGTTTCACAGTGCAGATTAGACTCTTTGTGTGGTGAGGCTTCCAGCCACTATAGTTCGGGCCCTATTTTCGGAGGACATTGGGCAGGATCAACTTTTCTATAATTCTGCCACTACAATATTGATTAGAGGGGAGTAAAAATCCTTTCAAAGTAGAAAAAAAAGACTAAGAAGATCCTGGGATACTTGCAAAGGACTTAACACATAAGCTCTAGGATGGCGAGCTGGTCGTAGTTGTACCATTCACTTGTTAGCCTCAATTTTTTGGCGGTCCCAAATTTTTCCAAAGTGACTTCAAGTGACCCTAGCCAATAGATTCATGAGCTCACCCTCTTTCCAGGAAGACCACTCCTAATTAATTGAATGAGGTTTGCATATGGTAGGTACTAGATCTCAAGTCATGGCCTATGAGAAGATCGAGAGCCTTGAAAAAAGGTTGGATGAGTTTCAGGGCAGTGTGGACCCAATTACCACCATGATTTCACAGCTCACCAATATGATGCAGAGGTATCGTCGAGAGGATCATAGTGTTGATGAACACCTTGAAGGATAATATAACCATCACTTTCACTTCCATGGAAATCATCAGCATTACCACCATCGCCCACCCAAGTCGGAAATGTACAAATTTGATGGCTCTAATCCTACAGTATGGGTAGCACAAATGGAACAATATTTATCCCTTAATGATATCTATGAAGATCAAACCAAACTACATGTGGGAGCCCTTTACCTAGACCAAGAGAGATGTAAATGGTGGTAGTGGCATTAGAAATGTTATCACAAGAACATAATTTGGCACATGTTCTCAAAATCCCTATGTGACCGCTTTGACAAGCAATCTAATTTTTTGAGCCATCTCACTAAGCTCTGACAGACAGGCACAGTAATAGACTACATTGCAGCCTTTGAGACATTGGCCATTAGAAATGACTGTCTAGGAGATGACTTCTACTTGGAGTGTTTCGTCAGTGGTCTCAAAGAAGCCATCTAAACCCATGTCCGGATGCACCACCCACCTACGTGGATGGATGCCTACAAAAAGGTTGTCAAGTTGGAACTCACATTAGTTGCCCAGTCCACTCGTCCTAATTTCATAGCCAAAGGGAGTCACACCCAGGCTTAGGACCCTAGCTAAACAGTTAAGGTTCAAAGGGTGTCTCCAACATAAATGGCTAAAAGAAGAAAACAAGGATTGTGCTACTACTATGATGACAAATACTCCTAGGGGCATAAATGCAATGAACCAAAATTATTTCAAATAGATTCTACTAATAATAGATCTTCTAAGAAATCCCCACCCCTTGGGGGGCCTTAGGACGAATTTGAGGAAACCCAACCTGACAGTGATCTCACAGCTACGCCAGATGAACCAATTATCTCACTACATGCTTTTGCGGGCATTGTTTCCCCTCAAACTCTCAAAATGCGTGGCTTTCTTAAACATTGACCAGCAGTGGTATTGATTGATAGTGGCAGCATTCATAACCTTATCCATAAGCAAATCATAAAATTTGTTCATTGTTTTGTACGCGCAGTCTCTAAGCTCCAATTCCTTATCGCTAATGAGGGGACCATGAAATATGAAGATCGTTGTGAAAATATTAAACTTCATATGGGAGACTACCACCTAAATACCCCAAATGTTTGCTATTGAAATGGGTGTTTGTGACATTGTCTTTGGTGTTGAATGGCTTCACACACTGAGCCTAATGACAATGGATTTCTTGGAGTTATATATTAGCTTTAAGAAGAATGACCACATTCATACATTATGCAGAATCTAAGCTGGTGCTCCTACTATCATCGTCTTGCATAGAATGGAAAAGCTTTTGAAAAAGGGCCATCATGGAGTCATCACCCAATTTAGTGCCATCCAAGACATTGAATCCACTACTCCTCATATTCATCCTAATATGCAATAGGTCTTAGACCACCTCCAGTAGGTATTGGACAAACCTAAAGAGATTCCACCCTCTAAGGGTAAACATGATCATAACATCCCTTTGGTCCCGGGGGCTCGACCGCATAATGTGTGCTCATATTGATATCCTTTTGCACAAAAGAATGAAATTGAAAAAATCATCAAGGCCCTCCTCCAAGTTGGCATTATTCATCCTAGCATCAGTCCTTATTCATCACCAGTGGTCATGGTGCTAAAGAAAGATGGATAATGGCATATGTGTCTGAACTTTTGGTCCCTCAACAAGCTCATTATCAAAGGCAAATTTCCTATTCCATTTGTTGATGATCTTCTTGATGAACTACATGGTGCTCAATTCTTTGCCAAGCTAGATCTTCACTCTGGCTATCACCGAATATGTATGAAGAAAGTAGACATTCCCAAGGCTGCCTTTCGAACTCATGAAGGCGATTATGAATTCTTGGTCATTCCATTTGGTCTCTGTAATGCTCCATCTATATTTCAAAGCCTCATGAACCACCTGCTAAAACCATATCTCTAAAAATCTATTCTAGTCTTCTTTGATGAAATTCTCACCTACAACCTAACCTGGGACAAACATCTTCAGCATGTAGACTTGATCTTGCAACTTCTCTGGGGTCACAAATTATTTGTTAAATTTTCCAAAGACTCTTTTGGCGTGGAAGAAGTTGAGTATTTGGGACACATTGTGGGTTATTCAGGAGTGAGGGTTGATCCCAAAGAGATACAAGAAATGAAATATTGGCCCGAACAAAAAACCTTGAAGAGTTTGAGGGGATTCTTGGGTGTCACTGGCTACTATCACAAAATTTGTCCACAATTATGGCCACATTTGTAAACCCCTCACTAATCTTCTCAAGAAAAAACTATTTCTCTGAACTGATGTAGCTTAGCAGGCATTTGTGGATCTCAAACGAGATATGTGCTCCACCCCTATATTGGCCCTACCAGACTTCACAAAATCTTTTGTGATTGAATGTGATGGTTTTGGTACTGCTATTGGTGTTGTATTAATGTAGGAAGGTAAGCCATTAGCCTTCAGCAACCAACAATTGGGTGGAAAACGTCTGGGTCAATCTGCCTATGAGAAAACAATGATGGCCATCTTACATGTAGTAGACACCTAGTGACCATACTTATTGGGGTGACATTTTCAAATCCACATGGACCACCAAAGGCTAAATTTTTTTTGGAGATACATCTATCATTTCCATAGAAAAATAAATGGATGGGATATGATTATGAGATAATTTACAAGAAAGGGTGTGAAAATGTAGTAGCTAATGCTTTATTGTAGCAATTTGAGGATGAAAGTACCCTGCTATCAATTTCTCTTCCCATACCAATTTGGATTGAAGAAGTCTACAAGGAATGGTACTCACATTACTCTCTCTCCCAACTTATTAATAACTTGAGAGAAGATCCTAATTCCTCAACCAACTACTCATGGAAGGATTATATTCTTCTTTACAAGGATCAAGTAGTTATATTGCCATCGTACACCCTCAAAAGCTGCATTTTGGAAGAGTTGCACTAATCTCCAATTACGGGGCATTTAGGCTTTTGGAAGACTTATGCTCTTGCTTATCGTTCCTTCTTTTGTACTAGCTTGAAAAATGACATTCTTACTTTTGTAGCTGAATGTGATGTGTTTCAATGCAACAAAGGAGGAACAGTCAAGTTACCGGGAACCTTACAGCCATTTCCACTCCATGGATTTCGTCACTAGTCTCCCAAAGTCAGGCAACAAATCCGTCATCATTGTAGTTATGGACAAACCTTCTAATTATTCTTAGTTTTGCGCTCTACACCACCCATTTACCCCCACTTTGGTGGCTCAAGCTTTCATGGACCTATTGTCCTGTTCAACAACCCCCCCATTTATTATATAAATAGTTAGTATTGAATTAATAAATGGGAACCCTTCCAAAAAAATTCAAGAAACATAGAAAATAAAAGCTTTCATTTTGAAACCATTCTAAATAAAACCTTAGACAAACTTAACATATTAAGCCAAGTCACTTTATGACTAGGAATTCTCACTTTATTGCAAATTGCATCATCCAAAGTAACAAAGGCTAGTTGTGAGTATGTGTATGCGAAACACGATAAAAGAATCCCCTTAAAAAACTAAAGGAAGCATTGAATTGTTTTATAAAATTTAAGGCTTAGAATATTGCTTATAAAACAAAGTATTTATCGCAAACACATAGTGGATATTACAAAGGTGCAAACATGCAAATCATAAAAAACTACGAATTGTGATGTGGTCCGGACCTGATGGAATAATAATAATTTTGTTATAACTTGAATTATAAATAGTTTCTTCAATTGAATAATCATCTGTTTAAGGGAACACGCTCAAAAAAGTAGAAGGTATGCGATTCATTGCAAATCGCAAAATACCAAAGCAACTTTGAATTGGTCTATTCCCGATATCACCGATATTGCGATATTGTGATATTTCCATTCATCGCAATCGCATGATTGGTATGACACTTAAAGCACTCCAGTTTGAAATAACATTTAGAACTTGTGATGTGATATTTGATGAGTCATAAAGGAAATCACACGAATGTCTTAAAGAGTAGTTAATAAGGTTTAAACCACATTTTCTCTTTTCATGGCTCGAGAATATTGATATATTTTTTACCCGTATTTGAAATAAAAGCTTCATTATTATGTTCTTTCATAATTTACTATGTTATTGTGTGTACACTTTCATTGCCACTCTGCATTTCATTATGTTTTCTCCATTGCCCAAATTTCAGGAAATTTTAGAAGAAAACAACGCTAGAAAAAAAGGTTAAGAAATGAAACAAGATTTCAGAGGGCACTGCGTCTCAGGATTTAGACATGCTTCCACTCTTCTCTGATACTACAAGCAACATGGATGGCGAGACTACATCATGGGAGGCAATTATAATTTACTGGAGGAAGAAAACCTAAAGGTCCTGGAAACTAAAGCAACAACAGATGTTGAGGTCTCATCCAAGGCTTTTTATTTTGAAGCAACATGTTCTTTCCTGCACATAATAGTTGCAAGGCCTAAAATCTTGGCATACATTGAAATGCTAAAATGGATCATTGACAATGTTGACATTTCAGATAGAACATTCAGGAATTCTGGGCATGAAGTCATGGCGTCATTTACTCCAGACAATTTATACCAAATGTATCATCTTCTAGAACCAAAAAAGTTGTGTGATAAAGCCTTCATTGAGCACTTCACAAAAGAAAATGAAGACCCAATGGATATGATGCAGAATTGGAGTTCTGGCTCCAGCAAGTTCATGTGGGAGGAAACTGGTATATACTCAATTGCGACTCTGTCAAACCCGCATAATTTTGTAGCCGCAATGATGTTTAGGCTATTTGGAAAGGCTAACAATACCAAGTTTTATATTGAATGTGTTCCATTGATTGATGGGGTCGTTAATGCTATAACTATGAACTGGAGCAATATATTTTAGACAATTTGGCTATGGCCATTAGACAATCCAGGCACAATAGAATGATGTCCTCTTGGGTTATCCCTCCTTTTTACATGAGTGCATATGTGATCAACGATATATGCTTTGGTTCAAATTTTTCAAATATGTGTTGGAAATGGACTCCACAGGACCCTACTCCTATCCATATGGATCAGAAGGTTTTGTGGCAATCACAGTTTAGCTCTCAATTTTATAAAATATGTCATGGCATTATGTTGCCAATTTACCAAACCATTTTTGATAAGAAATCCCCCAGGCTATCAGAGGAAGCTAAAACATACATCCTTCCGTTGGAAATATGGTTTGTTGAGGAATTATTTTCTTATATCAAAGTTTTTGGGAGTATTACAACTCGACATATTCTTCCATTTTATGTTCTTGAGATTGCCTATCAAACAGTGGGGGATGGTATTACCAAAATCCTCAAAGAAATGAAGAAATCCATATGGATTACCTTCTCGGTGCAATTTGGTTCTTTCGCATTACATGATTTTGGGCACACGGAAAAGGAGATATAAAACATCACATCTTTACATCTGGCTATTGTTCTAAGCAAACACTATGACCCTAACAAGGTTGCCCAAAATTTCACTACTATTGTCAAAATCAAACAATTTATTCACGAGGACGATGAGTTTGATGATCTCTTTGAGGCAACAGAGACATTTTCATAGGTCTTACATTTACCATCAATAAAACTGAGCCCAACATACCTCAACTTCTTCCTCGTATATAGGAATAAAATCCTAACAAAGGTCCCTTTGGACCTATTGCGGATTGAAGAAATAAGAGATACCACTCCCAGCGTAAGCCTGGAGAAAAGTTCCAAGCATAATTCTAATGGGGAATCTCAAGAGAAGTTAGTTCAAGGTTCAAAAAGTTTTGAACACCAATCTCAAAATGATGAAGAAGCCTCGAGAAAGACCCTGAGAAGGACACTGAGAAAAATGCTGAAGAAATGACTAAAAAGACCTCAGATGACGAACACATGGAGACTGGTTGCACACAGGTTCAAACAGAAAAGATAAAAGTTATTGATCTGGGTAAAGAATGGGAGAAATTTAATAAAAATCTCCAAACGCAGTAAACAAATACCAGTCTTGAAGGAACATCTAGATTTTACACTCCTAGACAGACTAGACAGGTTATAAACCTAGAAACAACAATATGTGGAGTTACTACTACTCAAGATATTGAAATCATCTTTCCCTACCCAACTTAAGAGATTGTTTTAATGATTGAGGAAATACCCCCACTGGATATATTCTATATCCCAACGCATAAGGATGTAGTGAAGAGGCAAAGGAAGAAAAGGAAATTGGATGCATAAGGAGTAGCAACTATTGAAAATGAATCAATGGAGGTAGTAGGGAAAGACATCCCCATCGATCCATCAGAAAATCTTACAAAGCTATCACAATTTGTAGGCGCCTATGCAACTCCAACAATTTATAAGGCAACATAAGTTCATCTTTTCCTTAAAGAAAAAGAAGAAAGAGTTTAGTTTTTGGAATAACAACTTGAGCTAGAAAGATAGAGCACCAACAGGCAAGCAGAGATGCATATGGCACAACTTAAAGAATATTTTGAGCAAATGAGATTGCAGCATCAAGCGTACATCATAGAGAAGAACTCATATATTCATCAAATGCATACTGTAATAGATAAACCTAGAGACAACCCTCAAACAAAGGAATTCATTAAAGAAGAACTTGAATGTTGTCACAACAACAAGAAGTATTCTGCCAATCATTTATCAATTCATTTTGAGAAATAAGTGATGCACTAACGAATCAAGTGGTTGATCAGAGATTAGAATATGAAGAGTTAAATAAGAGGATTTTAGAGTTTATTTCTTGGTAGGAATCTGAAGAAGGTAGAAAAGTTGATCTGCCAAAGATTTAGGAGTTTGACAAAGATATTTTATTCATAGATTGAGACATACAATTGAAGCAAGTAGAAAGGGAAGAAGTAAGAGTAGCGAGTACAACAAACAATATAATTGGGGTTGTGAACAAGAATATTCATAGTGAAAATATTGTCAAATAATGTAGGCCGGAAGTTCTCCCATACATCAAAGAGTTAGAGAAACAGTGGAAAGAGATCACCAAAATGAAAGAAAAGAGAATCAACCCACTCCTAAGATTGATTGGGAAACCTACTAGAAATTTCTACTAAAACCACACAGTCAATGGATGGCTCTGCACTCTCTAAAAAATTCCACTCAAAATATGGTACCACCACTCTCTGATGATGTATTTACAAGACAATTAAGATCTAGAATTGGCCAACCACCGTAGGTGAAGCCAATGATAGATATCTGTGAACTCAAGGACTGAATGGCTGACTAGAACCATTCAATTTAAACAAGATTGTCATCATTTTATACTGTATTTTAGTTTTTATTTTTTATTATTTTGGGGAAGGTTGTTTGAAGCCTCCTCAGCTTTTTATGTAATAATCTATTTTCGGTACATGTGTTCTATTATTTAAACCTCTCTCATGCATTTGGAGAGACATCCAGAATTTTATTAACAACACTTCACAAAGGCTTTCATTTTTGTACTTTTGTGACTATCTTGTTGAGATAATTGGAACAAGATCTTCATTTTCTTACAAATTGAATTATACTCTACGGAATTTGCACTTTTGTACTCTTAAAGTATATTTTGTTGAAAGGAAGAAGATCAATCTTGCTAGCTTCATGAGTAGAACCTCTCATATCTGGTACTTCTAGCTTTATGGTTGTGATTTGTCTATAAATTAGCAGTAATCTTGCTTGTATTGTGTTATGTATGAAATCTGAGGAATGGGTTGACATTATTGCACTTTTGTAAAATGTTTTTGCTATGATTATTTATTGAGTACACAAGCAATTGATATATGCGATATAGTTTTCATAATTATTTTGCCCAACTAATTATTCTAAATAATTATCATTAACAATTTCATCTATTATACCCGACTGTGGGTGACACGAATACGCATAAATGGTTTATATGCAGAATGGTAGTGAAGGGATGGGACACTTGTCTGATGGACCCTGACACGGCCTCATAACTATCTGTAGGCAACATTCAATAGAGGTGTTGTTCGGCAAAAAGTTAGTCAGTGTTGGAATATGGAGATACCTCGCTTCAGTTATTTCCCATCTCCTTTGGTCTGCAGCATCTGCCTGCATCAGGCCATTGAGCCTTGCCTCTGCACTGCTACAGGCCGGCGATGTTGGATTTTGTGCTGTGCAGATTTTGATAATGGATATCACCATTCGCACTCGGCTCTCTGCTTTTTAATCTCTACCCATAATAGCCTTGTTTCGACTCTCATCCCCTCTACTATTTCTCCCTTGGTCTTCGTCCCTCTGGTCTCTGCCCCGTTTGAGAGCCTAGCCAGCAAATTCATAATGGTTAGGCATCACATGCGTAGTCACAGGGGAGGAACAAGGTGCAAAAGCTCTCATCCTCCGGCGGAGCGCTCCACCTCCTCACCTTCCCCTAAATTTCATCATCCTCAAGCTCTCGGAGAAGGTATACATCCCAATTTCAGGCATGGAAGAGGTTGGGCTTGCTCTTTCAGAGTTGTCTTTGATGAATTCGCTGTCCATTATGACAACTGTCCTCCGCCCCTTCATCCCGCTCCTTACTCTGATCACTTTAGGTTCTGTAGCTCCCTGAACAGACCCATCATAACTGCTTCTATCTCCAACTCCTTCTCTGAAGATATTGCTCACTTAGCCTCTCAGGTTGATTTCTCCACCTCGCCGCAGGAAGGTGCTCTCAGATGCAACAACTGCAGGGATTGTGGTAACAATGTGATGGTTGACAGTCTCCTCACCTCCCCTGGTCCAAAATTCGGTGGAACTGTGCATGGAGAAGGGGGCTACTCGACTGCCATGCGCCCCTTTGGTGGTTCGTGTCATGATGGTTCTGCTATCCAGGATGCTTCAAGTGACGAGAGTGAGCCTCACGGTGGTGGTGGAGGGCTACATGGCAGTGCCTCCATGGACGTGGCAGATGACTGGGCTTGCCCAATCATCGAGGAACCCATCCCCGATGACGATAGCTAAGATTACATGGTCTCCACGTAGTCGAAGGTTGCAGACAAAGTTTTGGCAGAGGCGGACTGAGGTTAGATCTTGGTCGGCTATGGCTGCCTTGGTGACTTATATATGGTTCTTTTTGGATTTTGATAATCTTAAGATGGATGCTCGTCTCCTTTCTGATCTCCTTTCTGGACCAAATGTCAAGGTTTTGTCTTACTATTTTTTTTCTTTGGGGGTTTAGTCTCAAAACTGCTATCATTTTCAAAGGCTATGGTCTTACTGGACTAGTTTCCCCAATTTTTGGGCAGTCCATATTTTGATAAAACCATGATAAACTAGCTCAAGGCTCTGTCCTCTTTGTATATTTTATGTACATATTAATATATTACTTTTACTTAGAAAAAAAAAAATCATCTATTATAGAAATTGAATGATCTTTACTACCTGTTGTTCTAAGATATCTTTGTAGATCACATGATTTATGCTATTCGTCAGATATATATTAAGATAAGTGTTAAAGTAGATAGTTGCATGTGTTTTTTTTAATTAGGTCATTTTAGTTAAATCATTTCCCATTGTACCTTAGTTCAAACCACAAGCATCATCATATCAATTCTTGCTGGGAAACTGGTCTCATTATCCCCAGCCTGAGCCATCATATGAAATGGAAAAGGAGTTGCTTCCAATGTCCGGACAGGGTGGCTATCCCCCATTTTGTTGCAATGGAATTCTGGGGCATCAACATTTTGGTGCTAGAAGGAGGGCCATGAATGTGAATGGTAAGGAGAACTAATCAAAAATTAGAAAACCATCCTAAGAGTCATTCCCCACTACATCCCCTCCAACTTCTAGATCCCCATCTAGAACTACAATACTAAGATTAGAAGTTGAGAAAAGCTCTCCAAAATATCCTAGTGAATATCAAAGAATACCTTCTTAAGACTATAACCCTGAATCCCAAGAAGTTCACACCTTAATAGAGAAGTTAGGGCAAATCTCTATTTCAACTCAAAAGCCCGCAACATATGAGTCATTTGAAGGAAGTGTTTCCTCTCTTTTACAACCAAGATGAATCTTGACTCCTTCTCAAAATGAGAATACTGGAATTCCTCCTTTTTAATTTCCCATTTCTTCTTTCCGAAAGAAAACCAAGAAATTTGAATTGCATACATCCACTAGCGAGGTTTTATGCCATTCTCCACCTCAAAACCCTTCATTCCCACTAGTCATTCCAACAACTTTCATTCCAACTACTGGTGCTAGTTCTTCTAGTCCAAACACCCAATATTCCTCTTATTCAACTCAAAATCCACCCATATCCTTGTCCACTCAAACCCCTTCTATTATCTTAGCTACTCAAATTCCAATGGCAGGACAACAAGCACCACCATGAGTACAACCATGGAATAATCCTAGTGTTGTATAAGTGGTAGCTCCTCTTCACCCTCTTCCTAAGCACCCTAAAATATGGTTGACCAAATTTAATGTTGATGATGGACTACCAGCTGAGGAACATCTCCATAATTATAACCTAGCCATCAATTTAAATGCAGTCAATGAAGAAGACTATGTAGTTAGATTATTTCCATATAATCTTACAAGATTGACAGGAAGATGGTACTATTCATTACCCTCTCGCTCCATAACTAGTTGGGATATTTTCGAAGAACAATTCCTAGCTAAGTTTGAAGATGATAGAACCACTTGATTGCTCATCAACGAATTGTCCAATATAAAGGTTAAGACGGAAGAAAACGTCAAATATTTCAACTCTAGATTCAACAAACTACTCAATAAAATTCAAACTATGTTAGCCTCGGGTGTTGATGTTCAAATTGAGTGGTACATATCTTCTCTTCCTTCCAATATAGCCATTTTTGTATATAGAGCGAATTTGGCCACATTAACCAAGAACATGAAGGAATCCCTGTCCATAGAGAAAGACATAATTTCTCTTGAAAAGAAGACTTGTCAAGAAGACAAAAAATCTAAAAAAGCTACTTTCAAAGGTGACTCTAAAAATAAAGCCACAAAAGATCCTTTTGATCTTGAACGACTTCAAGAACTACTGAAAGCCATGTCTAACAAAATAGTTGAAATGGAGAAACAAGTTGTTAAATCCTCTTCTGCCAAAAAACCTTTTAGATCTTTTAGGAGGAATCAGTCTTCTAGTTCTCAACCACCTAATACCATATCTAATGTTGAGTCTAACTTAGAAGAAGAGGAAGAAGAAAACACAATGAATGATGAAGAAACTAAAAAATAAGAAGTAGTCGAACTAAATGGGATGTGGGACCAAGGAAAATTTTAAGGATGGAAAATTATGTTGAAGTTTAAAAACATTGGCGAATCCCAATGGTCACTAACATGTAAACTATAAAAAATTATTGACGTACTTGTAAAATTTTTCAAATTTATAATGACTTTATTTATACTCTCTATATAATGTTGGGGATTTTGAAGGTAAAATAATTTTACATTGTAAAATTTGGGTGAATCATTTTTATAAAAAATGGAAATTAGCGAATATTGTTTTTGACAAAATCATGGAAAATTATCCCATCTACGAATATTAGCCCCTAAAATTTTCCATTTGTGGGACTTTATCCTTTCAAATGAATAAGAACAAGAAGTTTTCCTGTTAGCACTATAAGAAAAGGGTGTATTGATATGACTCGGTCAAATCAAAAGCAAAAAAATCCAACTCCTACCAATATTGTTGACTTCATGAGTAGAACCTCTCATATCTGGTACTTCTATCTTTGTGGTTGTGTTCTGTTTACGAATTAGCAGTAATATTTCTTGTATTGTGATATGTATGAAATCTGAGGAACAGGTTGACATTATTTGACTTTTGTAAAATGTTTTAGTTGTGATTCCTTATTGAGTACATGAGAAATTGATATATGGGATATAGTTTTCACAATTATTTTTCCTAACTATTTAGTCAAAATAATTATCATTAACGATTTCATCTCTTATAGAAATTGAATGATATTTATTACATGTTTCTCTAATATATCTTTGTAGATCACATGATTTAAGTTATTCCCTGGATATATATTAAGATAAGTGTTAGAATAGATAATTGCATGTGTTTGTTGTTTAATTAGGTAATTTTAGTTAAATCATTTCCCATTATACCTTATTTCAAACCACAATCATTATCATATCAATTCTTGCTGGGAAACTGATCTCATTATCCCTAGTCTGAGCCACCATACCAAATGGAAAAGGAGTTTCTTCCAAGGTTCGGTCCGGGTAGCCATCCCCCATGTTGCTGCAACAGAATTTGAATGCATCAGAAAGACCAAATCTTCAAACCACATGGCTTGCCAACTTCCATTGTGTCTAATCGCAACCCACTTTTACCAATAAATCTTGGCAAGAAATTCTCAAGCTACAAGGCACTCAACCACAACTAAGTACTACCTATCATCCCCAAGCAGATGGTCAAACAGAACAAGTCAACACATGTTTGGAGACATATCTAAGGTGCTTCACTTCAAAAAAGTACCATCTATGGGTACAATGGCTACCTTTAGCTAAATGGTGGCACAATTCTGACTATCATGAAGCCACCAAGATGACTCCATACAAGGCAGAGTATGGGAAACTCCCACATTCACCTATTTATTATATCCCTGGATGTTCTAAGGTGCAGGCAGTTGACCAACTCCTACATAAATTTTTCACCATGATACCTCATCTCAAAGATAATCTACATCAAGCTTAGAATCGAATGAAGCAAAAAGTAGACCAGCATCGTTTCGAGCACACATTCCAAGAAGGAGATCAGGTATTCTTGCAACTACAACCATATTAGAAAACATTTATCAAATGAAAGGGCTACCAGAAACTAGCACCAAAATTCTATGGACCTTATTGGATACCTTAGTGAATTAGAGCAGTCACCTACAAACTGGCCTATCCATTAACTTCAAAAACCCATCTAGTCTTCCATGTATCGTGCCTTAGGAAAGCGGTGGGGAGTAATTGCATAATTCAAACTAGTCTACCACAATTGGATGAGGAAGGCTCACTTTGGCTCCAACCAGAATAGTCCCTCGATACCAGTGAAAGACATATTCACGACCGCACGACCAAGGATGTCCTCGTCAAGTGGAAAGACACCTCTCAAGAGGACGCGACCTGGGAACCAACCACTATTCTTCAGTAGTTTCCAAAGCTTCAACCTTGAGGACAAGCATTCTTTTGATGTGGGAGGGCATGTTATGGTCCAACCCTAACCCCTTTATTTATGTAATAAACCCAATGGCCCAAATCATAGTCATTTTTAGTTAGAGAGCCAATAAATCCTATATTAATAGTTGTAAGTGGTTGACCCACATTTAAGAAAGGGACCACAGTTAGTTGCGAACAGGCCATAGTTAATAAATAAAGTTGTTAACCCATGTTATGCAAAGTAACACTACTCATTAGGTTGTTGGAGGTCATTTAGCTATAAATAGTCATAGTTAGTAAGGGAAAGATAATCGAGTCGTATTTTTAATCGAGCTCTGCTCTGCTAGAGGTTTCCCCCTCAAAGCGGCAAGTGAACATTGAATTTATTTCTGAATAATAAAATACTTGTTGTTTTCTTCATTTTATTCTGTTTTCTGTGTTATATTTCTTTGCATTTATGCTATTTTAGAATTTCTTGCAAGTCAAGAGCGTAACACTCATAATTTGCTTCACACTCTTATGAAACACCCTAGCTGCATTCTTCGTCTCTCCCAACTCAGTTGCACACTCTCATGTAACACCCTAACAACACTTTGTTCCTCTCACAATTCCGATGCAAGCTCTCATGTAACACCCCAACAACATTTTGATGCTCTAACAATTCAGTTGCAAACTCTCATGCAACAACCCAAACCCAACAACTCTTTGCCACTCATGCTTATGCAACAACCAACAACTCTCACACAATCTATTTCTTTCCACACTTCCTACAACACCCCCAATCTGTTGCTCGATTTTTGTTTTTATAGAATTTTGCATTATTATTTTTGAAATTGAAGCTTTCGATATCTTTCCCTTTGATATGCGACTTGAATTAATGTTTTTTTCCTTTGTCCTATTCTCATACATACTTTGTTTGTGTTTAATCTTGATCTGTTGTTCTGGGCTCGAAAACTAAGTCAAACTATTATTTTCCTTAGTTCTCGATTTGTTACAAAATTTACCAATGAACCTTCTATTTTTACCTGCAATTTAATTTGGCTTAATGGCCAAATCTATTGCTACAACTGAAAGTTCTGCCAAATCTTGATTTGTCTTTTATGTTTGGATTTAACGGCCAAACAACACTGAACTATCACTTACTAAGGCTGTTGACTCATTCATGCTGCTATGAGGCTTCTAAAATCCATTAAAACTATTAGCTTCCAATTGTTCATGTTAAAGCCACAATGCCTTTTATTATGTTGCTAACTATTCATGCTTGTTATTGGGCTCATGTCGTTATCACCAAGCCATGCTACCAAGAACAACACTTTGCTATAGTTGAGAAGGTCTTCGCAGCCAATTTCCAATTTTAAAACCAAAAGCACTCCCAAAACAATTAGTTCCGCCACTTTCTACTTTAAGTCCATTTTCCGCTAGCACCTTCCTATTATCCGCCATAAGACTGGATCTCCACAACTATCAACTAGGCACTTTGGGTGCTTAGCCTATCAAGCCCTATGCGAGGAAATTTCTTTTGCTAACGACTTTGCAATGTTGGTCTCGTTTCTATGCAAAGTGACCACACCCAGCGCTAAGGTCCAAACTCTCAAGACTTTCTTATTAATTAGAACTCTTAAAAAGTTACGAGATTTTGGGACTCAGAGATGGCCCCACATTCTATTTCCATTGCTCCCTTGGTCATGTTTCTACATCAAACAACCAAGAAACAAATCCAGGCGCTTAGCTTGACACCTCCAAAGAGCCTCTCTGACTCTGTTCTCTAAGCCTGGGGTTCATTCCTATGTGAAATGACCCAAGGGTTGGGTTCCATAGATCCAAATCCTAACTTATTTTGTTATCTCCTACACCACTGGTATCTAATGGTTGCAAGAGACCCTTACCAGGCATGTAGCCCGTGGCTCCCTTCATCCCAACAAATTCACTTACGTGCACCACAATAACACACCGTGATCTAATCTCCGAGTTTATGTGTCTATAGGGACCACCTCATGTTTCTCTGATTGCTTTTAATTGTGCCACCATGGCCTGGTTCTTTCTTCCTGGTGCCTTTCGCTAAACAATCCCATTGGGGTGAAGCCTATGAGATAAAGTCTCCCATGGGTCCTCCTAGTGCCCTTTTTTATTGGTTGTCATTACTGTCAATGCCACTCTATCAACTGCCAATGTGTATTGGCTCTCGCTACCTGACACTATCCCTCCATGCCATTTTAAATATTCCAGGCTTATCCCACCAATATGAAGTCACTCCTACCATGTGTCGACTTATGAGTGGTGACAAGTGTCACTTGGAAATGGGCACTTTGGGTTATTGAAAACCTTGTATATCCCTGCCAAGTGTACATGCTGATGTCACCACCTGAAGTTGTCTCCGCCAATCACAAGGTGCCACCTATCTTCCTGGAGGAGAGAGAAAGGATCCTTCGAGGCATGTTTTGCAACAATTTATTTATTAAACTGCAACAATTATCTTTATTTTCCTATATTTCCGTTGGCTCCGCTTTCCTCTACATTTTACCTTTATCATCCCTCCAGGATCGCCCTCAGTGGGATATGCTAGAAGAGTGGGCCTCTACCTAATCCCTTTTCTTTTGTCAACTTCCTCAACTCTGATGTCCCGACACTTACCTCTTGATCTATGTGATACTACACCATATATGAATCCTTCGGGGTGCTCCTACCCAGGTATTATCATCAGGTGGGTTCCACCCACTTAGTGCACATTGGAAAATGCATAATTTCCATGTCTCGGTGCCCATCTCTTGGACCTTCCCTTTGTGTGCCAAAAGGGTTGCACTGGGGTGAACCTGCGGGGTGGGCTCCACCTATGCCCAATCAAATGTGTTTCTGTTTCCACCACATCTACCTAGATATACTCGTAGAGGCTCCTTCATCCTTGTCGTTGAGTTGGGAATTTAATCCAACTTCAATTCTCCACCAAAGGCTCCTCCTAACACCTTTAACTCCACAATATTTTACTCGGGGTCACCACCTTTTACTGGCTCTAACTTTTGGACAAGGAGACAATTTTCAACCTTTTATATACCATTGGAGATATTTTTCGGAGCTCTTTCTGTCTATGTGGGTTACATCTACACGTGAGTTGATCTGCTACTCTATAATTGGTTTGAAAGCCTCTCTACATTATAGTTTCCTTTAGCTTGCTTCGTTTGTGCAGCTCTTTGCCATTAACTCTGCCATCAATCATATTTTCTTTGGCCACCACTGACAATATTTTTACCAATGCAGTTACCTTTTGCAATCTTCACAGTTGTCTTTTCCATCAATGACAACACCTTTCTAACAAGTCATAGATCTGAGAGTAGATGAGCAAGACCCTCAAAATAGAATAGAGCTTGTAGAATCCTACTTAAAAGTGGATGATAGTCATGAAGATTATATAAGTGAATCCCATTAGAGAGAGAGATTGAACCCTTTGTGTGTGAAGTAGAGCAAGAGTGTATAAGTGCTCAATAACTCCACTGTAACGTGGATGGTGCAGATGGTGGTGAAACAAATTGTGATGAAACACGTGGATAATGATTGCAAAGTGAGATGTGCATTAGCGAATCCATCCACAACTGATGAATTTGGTGAAGTTGAAATTTCTAATGAGTACAACCATGCTCAGATATCCGACAATAGAGTGGATGAAAATTATGTCGATGTTAACTTTCGTGAAGATAATTTAACTAGTAATGAGTAGTTGCACATGATGCAACATAAACAACACATTCATATGTTCCTATTTGGTCAGAGAAACCCACTTGTGTCTAGAAGCCAAGTCGAAGACAACATGTTTGCAACAATAGAGGTTTGTAAAGGAGTGGAAGATAAGGTAGAGAAAGAAGAGGAAGAGAAGAAGGCTCTCAATCCAGAGCGTAAAGAAGATATTTCTAACATTGATATTGAGAGTGTAGAGTACACAAAAAAACAACAATACCTAATGATGAATGTAAACAGAAAGAGATCAAAGTTTCTGAAGACAAAGCTGAAAGCATTGAAACAATTTTTCAGCGATGGAATCAATAAGAGATAAGATTTTGCTATCAAGAAATATGAAAAAAAATATGGAGTGGAAACAAAACAGTTTGAAAATGAAGACTTGTGGGAGAAGTCCATGAGTGAAAGAATTGTTGAAGAGGTAGTTGTAGCAAATAGATTCAAAATAAATAAAAGGGAAGCAAAGAAAAAATGTAGCAACAACAAGTGAAGAAATATGGAGTGTATGGTAAGAAAGAGCAACAGAGAATAAAGCAGTTTAGAGGCTATAGAATTTGGAAGAAACGGAAAAGAAAATCTAAAATTGTAAAAGTTTTGAGTCATTGTAATCCTAGTTGAGACTTAGACCAGCATGAATGTTTAAGTGATGCTTGAGTCAATTTCTATTGTAAGCCTAACAAACATAGTTGAGTCATGTTGAATCATGTTATATTGGGTCATATGGTTGTAATTAAGGGGGAATGTTGGAAATAGTAATTACTCCTACATGAAGATCTAGCAAGATCCAAGTCGAGTGATGCATGAAGAGATACGTTGAATTAAGTGTAGCCCAAATTTAGAGTGTGAGTTAGTAAAGTGTGAGTGAATTTGAGTTAAGTCCTATTTTCGGAAAAGTCAAATATAGTATGTGTTTGCATGTCGAAGTTATGTTATTTTGAGTCAGTGACTAGTCGAAAAAGTATAAATACCCTATGATGGGTTCATTATAATCAAGTGAAGTCAAGTAAAATTAAGTGTATGTCAAAACCCAAAGCCGCAACTGTATAAATAATTGCATGTTTGTGTGTGTAAATTTGATGCCTTTCATCCTCTATATCTCCATCAAATTACCCTAGATCATTCATTTCAGACATCAATTAAGTGACTATTACTACCAACATTCACACACAACATATCAACCAACTAAGCTTTACATGACTCCACAAAATTATATTTTTTTTAACACTATTTAATTTTTAATGTTTGCAATTGTTAAAAAGATTAAAGGGTTTAATTTATACATGATTGTCTTTACATGACTCCACAAAATTATATTATTTTAACACTATTTAATTTTTAATGTTTGCAATTGTTAAAAGGGCTAGAGGGTTTAATTTATAAATGATTGCCAAAATTATAAAGGAAACGTTGTACGCCAATTCACTTTAGCATACATAAAGATTACTTATATAAAAATTGTCTTTATGAAATTGCAGAAGTTAAAAAAGTACCTTAGTGGCTACAAAGTCCACTTTAATAAATATATAAATTTAGAGGATAGCGTTACATTGTATAACTTATCAGCAACCTCACGTTTGTTTCCCACGGGCCCCCGGCATACCTTTCCAAGACATCCGAAATGGCGTTTAAGGGAAGTAGGGGGGCATTGATCGGTCGGTGGTGTGGGGCTGGACGAAGCACATTCATTGATAGTGCCATGGCATCGAGAATATCCGATATTACAGATCCTATGGCATCGAGCATATACCGGAATATTGATGGAATAAAGGGTCTCTACTTGGCAAATTACTCACGCGATAAAGCTAGAAAAACCATTCGACTCTTTTCATCTCTGGATAGATCTGATGCCATGAAAAATGACGACGAAATTCCACTCAATTTGGATGCATACGTCATGGCTGAGAGACATCCATCGAGTACTGTTTCAGCGATTTTTCTCTTTAAATTGACTTAAATTGACGATCTCACATGGTTATCGAGCAGATTGAAACAGCAATTATTTGTTCAATCTGATTTGTATCCCCTGGCTAAGCAAGGGATTTTGAAAAACAACTTTACAGATGGCGAACCAGCCCAGAGCCGTTGCAGTTTTCATCCTGGCTTTGCTTGTTCATAGTAAGAAGCAACCCCAGGACGAGAATTGCAACGCGTCTAAGCTGGTTCGCCATTTCTAAAGTTGTTTTCGAAATGCCTAGTTCAGCCAGAATTATACAAATCAGATTGAGCAAATAACCGTTGCCTCAATTTGGTCAGTAACCGCGGGAGAGTGCGAAGTTAAATACAAGAAATGCTGAAATGGTATTCAGTGGATCTCCTTGTTCAATTTTGCGTTGGTTTCTGGCGGGGCCTTGTTTATGAAAATGCTCTTCTCGTCAGGGTAAGGGGTTTTCTACCAGTAAGCTTAATTAATTTCAAGGGAGTAGGCTGGGAGTAGGTTTAATTAATTTCAAGAGTGTTCAGCAGATTTGATCTTATAACTTGTCAATTAGCAAGATATTTAACATAATTTCAAGAGAGTTTAAGAGATTTAACCCTATAATTTGTTTAACAACCAAAATTCTACGAACTAAACTATCCCAGACTATAGCTTTCTGATCGGGGTTTTGATTAGTTATTAATTCGTACTCCTAATTACTTAACCATTTCAGATTAACGGTTATGAACGTAGTACCGTGGGCCAAGCCGAAAGCTCAAGTGGAGGAAAGAAATTCTTATCGTGAAGGGAAAGACAGATCCAGGGCGAGATATCGTTCTCAAAGAACAGAATCCTGCGCGATGTGATGCTCAAACTCACCGCGACAAAAACAAATAAACCAGAAACAGTATGAGAGCATTTCAGGCATACTCTGTTTGGGATGTAGCACGACGTCATTTTAGTCTGTAAAACGAATTTAATCTGAAAAACGAATTTAATCTTTAACTGAGAGGATATTTTCTTTGGATTTTTATCTCCAGGTCCAGTTAAGATTTACGAATCTAAATTAATACATAGTTCAAACAACTATACATAAAAATTCTCCATAATTTCTTTTGTTAAATTCTAAACTCAACATGTTCAAACTGGTATGATGATAAAATTACGATAACTTTTGCCTTGTACTACGGATAGCTTTTTTTCTAAGGGATTGAAATTTAAAGTCGCTGTGGTGACTGTCACGATAAATCCTGGACGGCATTTACGTTTCATTTATATTACTAGTGAAGTTAACACAACATAGTGTTGCGCATCTCTAAAATTTGTTGGAAGTTAACAGAATTATAGCGGTGACAATTTCGCAACACAGCAGAGGAGTTGAGGGGTTGAGGTATTTAATCAATTTTTGTGAATAGATATGGGTAAATATTTACTCTGCCCATGTTGCTTACACTTCACAACAACTGCAAGTTTAGAAAATCATTTACTATGTAAAATCGCAAATATTTTCTATAAATATGGATGTGAAAGTCATTTATAATGTAATATGGATGTGAAAGTCATGTTGAGGCAAGTTAGAGAGCCAGAGTAAGGTGAAAATCCTCACTTCAGAAAATCATTTAATCTCTCATGTTGTGTATTAAATATTTTCTATGAATATAGTTGTGAAAGTGGGGCAAGTTAGAGAGCAATCTATAAGGTAGTGAGGAGAAAATAATAAAAGAAATATTAGTAAGTGAGAAAAACCAGTTTTACAAAATTTACTTCGCAACCTAATTTGTCTGCCTTTTCACTTGCTGCACCCTCCATTTATCAAGAGAATCTAATTTCTTTATGTTTTGGCACATAATATGAAGTGTGGTTAGTTTGCGTTATGAAACTAATCTTTGACAAGTAAATTTATGGCAACCTCCTTTGTTTTACTCTATTTTAATTAAGTCTCCGGATGGTTGCCATAGACACTCCGCAACCTATTTCTGAGCCAGTGAACTTTGCCGCAACCGATCTCTGAAATACACTCCTCTCCTCTGCCCCGTAAAGCTTATTTTCTAACAAAACTCAATACTACGCTGCATATACACGACTATTAAATTTCGGAATTGCTATGTTTCTAACAGAAGAAGTTCTTGTAAGACTTTTGAATTATTGTTTGGAAGAAATTTACATCAAACATAATTCTGCAATCATGCCTCTCTTCCGCCATCAGCACAATGACGCCTGTTTTCAGCTGGAGCGAATTTAATGTATAGATTTGGTGTAGGTGGGAGAACCAGAGCGATGTCAGCCTCTGGCAAAAATGAACTGTAACCTGCTTTGGATATGGTAAGAAATAATAATTTATTTTTCAAAATCTAGAATAAAGAGTTTGGATGATACAGTATGCCAAGCCAACAAATATTACTCGGTAATTTAATCTATAATTTTACTTTTAGCTCAAAAATAAATTATATTCTCTAATGGCTGTTCAGTTTTCATTAAGGTCAGTTTAATGTTTTATGTCTTCAATGTTTTATGTCTTCAAGTAAAAATTTCATTTTCAGGGAAATTATATGAAATATTGAAACATGTTTTTCTTTCTGGTAAGAAAATATGAGTAGAAATTATGAATTTTATAGAGGTGCTATGATTCTTCTAACAACCCTCTTTAGACGTAGTTGGGTTTGACGATTTCTCCAACAGTTCGTTTTAGATGTAGATCAAAGGAACCAAATTTGGGTGTGTGTTTTGATACTAGAACTCGCGTGTTAATAAACTTTCCAAATAAATAACAAGTTTCCAAAGTGTAAATTATTAAGAATCTCACTCTATTCCATAGAAATATGGTGATTCCTCTCACATATATTTGATATATATGTTCAATGTGTTTAAAAATGTATTAAAACCGTTCAAAAATAGATTAAAACAGAACCTTCAATTACATTGGTTGAAATATAATTTCAATTGCATTTGTACAACGCCCAAAACCGCCGCAGCGAAACCATAAACTACCTGACGCATTTTGGACCGCCTTTTGGTGTGAAGTGGTTTCCGGACAGTCGACTCCGATGCAATGAAATCTTGACGGGCGTCCAATGCATTTTTCCTTCCGTACAGGTTTATCGGAGCCTAACGTTCAGCATGAAGTGGGCTCCCGAAATCTTTGTCCACCGTCCGATTGTCTTCATCCTTCTCCGCCGTCCATCAATCAAAGTTGCATACGAGCCTGCATTAAATCCATTGCATATACATTATAGTTGTTATGTTTTTTGTTGGGTGTTCACTATTGAGAAATATGAGCTCGCGAAAGCGAAAGAAAACAGGAGGAGTGCATAGCAGTGCATAGGTTATGAGTTGAACAACGTGTGAAGCAAGGAGGTGATAACGCACAACAGTGCAACATAAAAAACCAAGGGTTGAAATGTAAGCTTTGTTGGTTGCTCAAACAAAGGGAAGAGCGAATGAAGAATTGTATGGTGTGAGTAAAGATATGTAATGTAAGAAATGTCGGAATTTTCTGATAAATTCCATAACAGACAGAGAAAAAAAATGCTCTGTTATTACTCAGTTTTTAACAGAAAGCTGAAAAACGTTCACTGGAAATGGTGTTGCAGCAACACAGTGTGGTGTTGCAGTAACGTAGATTGGTGTTGCAGCAACGGTGAATAACACTCTGTTTTTTACACAGAAAAATACTCTGTTTTTAACTCAGAAAACAGAAAAATTCGTTCTCTGGAAATGGTGTTGCAGCAACACTGTAACTGGTGTAACAACAACGGTGACGGTGTAATAGTAACAGAAACAAAAAGACTTGTATTTATTAAAAATAAACTAACTGTTACAGATTTGTCTTCCTCATATAGAGGGAATTTCACAACATCTATTGCTGAATATCTTCCTCAGGGATTCACTAAGGAACGCTTCTGTTCCACACAGATAAACATCTGTTAAACAAATTTCATTCAAATATCTGCACTGCTGTGCTTTTTTCCCTTTCTGTTATCTGCTGCAATGTTGCATCTACTCCTGCTGTGCACTGCTCTGCGTTTCACTATCTGGCAAGTATTTTCTTCACGCTGTTGCGTGCTCTTCTCTGCTCTCTATCAATCTGCTGCTAACCTCAAACTGAACTATTGTGTGATGCATTTATATGTTAAAACATATCTGATTTAAACAATAAAATATTACAGAATATCTCTAGTGCCTATTTCTGAATTTAATGCAGCAAGGCGGTGATGCTTTTATCAAAAAACAAGTCGGCGGTTGCAGGGGAAATCAATTTTGTGAGTTTAATGCACATTTATGTGCAAAAATATCAAAGGCAACTTTGTGGCATCAAACAGCCTGTAACATTTACTGCAAATCAGATTCATGTACAGTTGGAATTAAATTCCAACACTCCCCCTTAATTTCAATTGCTGCATACCGAGACATTTCATGAAATGATCAAAACCTTTCTTTGCTAATGGTTTTGTGAAGATGTCAGCTACCTGATCCTCTGTTCTGCAGTGTTGCAAAACAATTTCACCATTGTTAACCAATTCACGTATGAAATGAAATTTGGTGTTTATGTGCTTTGTTCTTTTATGAAAAACAGAGTTTTTAGACAATGCTATTGTTGAGCTATTGTCACAGTAAATGGTTGTGCCCTTTTCTTGTTCATGACACAAATCTTTGAGAACTCTTCTCAGCCATACTGCTTGACATGCTACTGTTGTTTCTGCCACATACTCTGCCTCTGTTGTTGACAAAGATACAACTGGTTGCTTCTTGGAAGCCCATGAGATCGCTCCCGATCCCATATGAAACACATATCTCGATGTGCTTTTCCTATCATCAACACTTCCAGCCCAATCACTTTCAGTGTAACCTGTCAACATGAAACTTTCAGAAGAGGAGTATAAAATACCAAACCCCTTCGTTCCATTCACATACCTTAGAATCCTCTTGGCTGCCTACCAATGAGTCTCTTTCGGTCTTTCCATAAATCTGAAAATTAAACTCACAGCGTGCATAATGTCCAGCCTAGTTGTAGTCAAGTACATAAGGCTGCCAGCTATGCTCTTGTATAGTTTTGGATCAAAATATTTGCTGTTGTCTTCTTTGGTCAGTTTCAACCCCACTACAGTTGGAGTCACAGCTGCTTTGCTGTTCTGCATGTTAAATCTCTTCAACACTGCTTCTACATATTTATCTTGAAAAATGAAAACACCATTTTCACATTGGTCTACTTCAATTCCAAGAAAATATCTTAAGAAGCCCAAGTGAGTCATTTCAAATTCACTTTTCATGACTACTTTAAAATCAGCAATGAAAGAAGCATCATTGCTAGTAAAAATCAGATCATCTACATATAAAACAACAATAATTATCTTACCGTCATTCTGTTTTATGTAGAATGTGGGTTCACCATCACACTTATCAAACCCATTCTCAATCAGATAAGCATCAATTCTGTTGTACCATGCTCTTGGAGCTTGCTTCAGCCCATAAAGATCCTTCTTCAGTTTACAAACTTTATGCTCTTGGCCTTCAACTTCATAGCCCGAAGGTTGATCAACATAAACCTCTTCTTTTAATACTCCATTTAGAAATGCAGATTTAGCATCCATCTGATAAATCTTCCATTTGTGTTGTGCTGCAATAGACAACACTGTTCTGACTGTTTACATCCTTGTTATTGGTGCAAAGGTTTCATCATAGTCTTTTCCTTGTTGCTGCTTGTAGCGTTTCACAACAAGTCTTTCTTTGTGCCTGTCAATCTTACCTTCAGCATTGCTTTTGGTCTTATAGACCCACTTAACTCCAATGGCATCCTTGCCTTCATGGAGGTCCACTAACTCCCATGTTTTACTCTTCTCAATTGCACCAATTTCTTCATTCATTGCTTCAATCCATTTATCTTCATTTATAGCATCTTCATAATGAATTGGGTCATCAACATGACAATACAAAGAAAATAATGAATTCAGACCAGTATTTTTACTTACCTCTCCTTGTTCATAAATCTCATTCAGATTTCTGAATCTTGGTCTTCTTGGTGTGCTTGGAGTTCCATCCGAACTTGAGGGTATTTCTGATCCCTGTGGTGTGCTTGGAGAAGCACTTCCTTGACTTCTTAAGGTTGTTCGAATTCCAGCTTGTGGTGTGGTTTGTTGTACTTGCTCTGGTGGAGGAGGAGCCACCAAGGAAGGATTGTTTTTTGCTGTCCCTTCCTCTTGTTCTTCATGAGACACAATTGTCTTCACATTCATTGTTTTTTCCAAGCTTCCGTCCCAAGCTTCATCTTCAATGAACTGCACATATCTCCTTACTATTAATTTCTTGGTGGATGGGTTATAGAGTTTGTATGCTTTTGACTCATCACAATAGCCAATAAAGACACACTTCTCCCCCTTACTATCAAGCTTTTGCCTTAGCTGATCCGGTACATGTGCATATGCTACACAACCGAATACTCTCATGTGAGTGACAGTTTGTTTTTGACCACTCCATGCCTCTTCTGGTATTTTATTCATGACAACTTTAGTTGGGCATCTATTCAAGATGTAAAGTGCGCAAGTAACAACTTCTGCCCAATACTCATGCGGCAAGTGTTTTGCCTTTAGCATACTTCTGACCATGTCAAGAATGGTCCTATTCTTTCCTTCAGCAACACCGTTTTGCTCAGGTGTATATCTTGTGGTGAACTGCTTTTGTATGCCATTCTTTCTACAAAAACGCAGAAAGTCTTGGGAGATGTACTCTCCTCCTCTATCTGTTCTGAGCACTTTGACATAATGCCCACACTGCTTTTCAACAAGAGTTTTTAAGTGGCGAAATTTCTCAAACACTTCACTCTTATGTTTCAGCATATACACCCATGTCTTTCTGGTATAATCATCAATGAAGGTTAAAACATATTTATTTCCGGAAAATGATGGTATTTGCATCGGTCCGCACACATCAAAGTGAACAATTTCCAAGGGTGCTTTTTCCCTTATACTCTTTCCTGCTGGAAATATTTCTTTGTGTTGCTTGCCCAAGATGTAGCCTTCACAAAAGCTGTATGGCTTCTCAATCAATGGCAATCCCTTTACCATTCCCTTTCTGTGCAACAGATTCAGGCCTCTGAAATTGAGATGTCCAAATTTCAAATGCCACAACCAATTCACATCTTTCACTTGTTCCTGAAAGACTTCTTGTGTTAGAGCCGCAATAGTTCTGCCTTCCTTCAAATCTACCCTGAGTTTGAGAGGAAACATTCTATTGCTGGTCATCTGCACCTGTGCAATGATCTTCTTACTTGGAGGTATGTCTGTGATTGTACACGTATCATCTTTGAAGAAAACGTTGTAACCTTTGTCAATGAGCTGTCCAATGCTCAAAAGATTACATTTCAGACCGGGTACATAGTATACCTCAGGCACAATCATATGTTCTCCATTTTTTGCTCGAATACTGACTCTGCCCTTACCCTTGACAGATATCTTATCATCAGTCCCTATTGTTACCTCAGATGTCACATTTTCATCGAGATTGGCAAACATTGCAATATTTCCAGTCATGTGATTACTACAACCTGTGTCTAAGAACCAAAAATATTGTTGTTTGTCTTGTGCTATATTACATGTTAACAACACGTTCTTTGGGTTCTTATCTTCTTCATTTTCAAAATTAGCATTCCGCCTATTATTCATGTCACTTTGCTTTTTTCTACATTCATTGGCATAGTGCCCATATTTCTTACAATAATGACATTGGACTTGGGATTCGTCATACCTTTTTCCATGAGCTTGCTGTTTGCTTGAACTTTCAGCTTGGTTCTGATTGCAGCTCCTTCCGCTTGTGCTAGCAGGATAATTTCTGCCTCTGTTTTGGCTTATTCCAGGACCTCTGTTATTTGCTCTACCTCGACCTTTTCTTTGGCCAAAAGACATATGACTCTTGAATGCTTGCTCAAATGAGGAATCTGTTCCTTTACTCAGTCTGTGTTCATGAGACAAAAGTGAAGCACTCATCTCATCTACCGTGAACTGTGAGAGATCTTTTGTTTCTTCTATTTCTACCACAATAGATTCAAACCTTGAGGGTAAACATCTCAAGTTTTTCTCTACAATCCTTCTATCTTCAAGAATCTCACCATGAGATCTTATTTGGGTTATCAAGCCAATAACCTGAGTGAAGAATGAATCTATTGTATCAGATTCCTTCATGCTGAGATTTTCAAAGTCTCTCCTCAACATCTGCAACTTTGCAGTCTTCACCTTCTCCATGCCTTGATAGGCAGTTTTGAGAATATCCCATCCCTCCTTAGATTTTGTTGCTGCAACAATCCGCGGAAAAACACTTTCATGTACTAATTAGAAGAGGAAAAAGAGGGCTTTGGCATCTTTCTTTCTGTCGCTCTTCAACTGGTCTCTTTCTGCTACTGTCAAAGCAGCCAGTGTTGTTGCATCTGCAGTTTCAGCATAGCAAGTTTCAACTAGCTCCCATAGTCCTTGAGAAGCAAACAATGCTTTCATTGTTATGGACCAATAACTGTGATTTTTCCCATTAAACTGTAGCAGTTGGAAATTTGTCAAACCTGTTCTAGCATCTGCCATCTTAACCTGTATTGGTAAATAAGAGATACTGACTGTATAATGAAAACAAGCAAAAATTTTCTCTGCTGGAAAAATCTACTAAACAAGCTTCTTACAGCTCCTACAGTGAAAAACAAGCTCTGTTTTTGACTCACTGAGTGCCTAGACTAGCTCTGATACCATGTCGGAATTTTCTGATAAATTCCATAATAGACAGACAAAAAAAATGCTATGTTATTACTCTGTTTTTAACAGAAAGCTGAAAAACATTTAGTAGAAATGGTGTTGCAGCAACATAGTTTGGTGTTGCAACAACGTAGATTGGTGTTGCAACGACGGTGAATAACACTCTGTTTTTGACACAGAAAAATACTCTGTTTTTAACTTAGAAAACAAAAGAATTCGTTCTTTGGAAATGGTGTTGCAGCAACGTAGTTTGGTGTTGCAGCAACGCTGTAACTGGTGTAACAACAACGGTGATGGTGTAACAACAACAGAAAAAAAAAAAAAAAAAAAACTTGTATTTATTAGAAATAAACTAACTGTTATAGATTTGTCTTCCTCATATAGAGGGAATTTCACAGCGTCTATTGTTGAATATCTTCCTCAGGGATTCACTAAGGAACGCTTCTGTTCCACACAGATAAACATCAGTTAAACAAATTTCATTCAAATATCTGCACTGTTGTGCATTTTTCCATTTCTGCTCTCTGTTGCACTGTTGCATCTACTCCTGCTGTGCACTGTTGTGCGTTTCACTATCTGGCAAATATTTTCTTCACGTTGTTCTGTGCTCTTCTCTGCTCTCTATCAATCTGCTGCTAACCTCAAAACTGAACTGTTGTGTGATTCATTTATATGTTAAAACATATCTGATTTAAACAATAAAATATTACAGAATATCTTCTAATGCCTATCTCCGAATTTAATGCAGCAAGGCGGTGATGCTTTTATCAAAAAACAAGTCGGCGGTTGCAGGGGAAATCAATTTTGTGAGTTTAATGCACATTTATGTGCAAAAATATCAAAGGCGACTTTGCGGCATCAAACAGCCTGTAACATTTACTGCAAATCAGATTCCTGTACAGTTGTTCATTGTTGCAGTTGGAATTAAATTCCAACAAGAAATTCTTACAACATATGTAAGAATTGGTTTTTAGAGCAGTATATGTAAAAAGGTTTTACAGCAGTGAATGTAAATGAGAATTTTACCCAGCAGTGTAAAATCTCAGGAGGAGACAGAGTTTTTTTTTTTTGGTTGAAATGTATTTTTCGTAAATCCCTCTAAGTGAAAGAGGAAGAAATATGTATCAGGCATCTTATTTTTAATGAATACAAATCTTGTTATGGGTGTGTAATACTCTGTTCTCGGAATTTTTTTTTAAACTTCTTTGTGCAAAAGATCCTGTGGCAGAGAAACAGCGCATTGTCTCTGTGTGTGTTCAGTTTGTTTGTTTTTGAGATTTTATTAGAAAAATCTCCAATAACATTGTCATCTACTGAAAAAAGAAGAAAAATCTAAGCTATACATAAACTATAGCGCGTAAAGATTGCTCAGTCAGACACTATCTAAATAAAAAAATATTGCAGCTAGTAGATCTAATTTTTTGCAAATAAACTCATCCTTAACCCTTGCTACCATCAGCTTAAGAACCAGAAATACCATTAAGAAAAGGAACGTCCCAGCATTCAGCAGCTGTCCATGGATGAGAACATTGTAGTGAATTCTACAGGGAAGAGTTGTGATGTCCTTTTCGGAAAGGGCGTAAGCTGAGGAATTATTTTCTCTAAACATATGCATAAAGGATATTCTATGATATGATGCCTTTAATTCACAGATCCTGCGCATCAGTTCGACAAAAAAAGGTTGCAAGGGATGATCTGCCATTGATCCATTGGATGCCGACTCATGAATATAAAAAATAAGATATGAATAGACTTTTTATTAAGCCACTTTGCACCATATAAGTTCAACCGTAAAAGTTGCAAGGATGATCTGCCATTGATCCATTGGATGACTACTCATAGATTTTTTTTATGAAGCCTCTTTGCACAATATGAGTTCAACCGTAAAGGTTGCAAGGATGATCTGCCATTGATCCATTGGATGACTACTCATGAATATAAAAAATATGAATAGATTCTATATTAAGCCTCTTTGCACAAATATAAACTTCACAAGGCGACCATCTCAGCCCTTCTATTGGTCCCGTTAGCCACAGACCAGAAAAATGATATGTACTACCTGTGAAACCTGTAAATGAACTCCACACCCGCACATCCTTTGTTAGGTGGCCCATCAAAAAACCCAGCCGAATATTGAGCATTTTGAACTCCAGCCAAGCTTCTTTGCGGCTTTCTACCACGGATCTTCCATCCATATTCTCTTCACAATGCACAGATCTTACCGCTAATACCGACAACGTCAAAATGATAGTTCTCAAAACATTGGTTATCATCTTGTATTAATATCTTTATTGAGACTGGTCACCATTCATAACTTCAACAAAGACAATGCTAATGTTCAAGGTTTGAGTTTCCAGTTCGACTTACTCAATTTTCGCTCTCGTGTGGAATTTATCACAGGTCAGGCTAACTATTGTGAATAATAATAGACACTATAACCATATTGCGTTCAAATAGGCAAAGGTGGTCGACTTGAGAATGATGATTATTGCAAGGTTCAAGTGACACTATTCTCCAACACGCTTGTATTCTTATTAGCAGTGGGCCCCTCCTTAACCATCTTGTGTCGTGGGATGGCACCAATAAACTGGTTTTTCCCATTCCAATAGCGACAACCTTCAATATATGTATTTCCAGCTGAGTTGTGCTATTACCTCCATGCTCTCTCGGTGTGCTATTTCTACAAATTTCAAATTAATACAGAAATTACTGCCCTTCAATGACAATTGGAGCTCACTGTTATTTTACAATATGTTCCAGGATTATACAATTTGATACTCCGCATTGAAAAGTAAGCACCTGTGAATGGAACGACATATGTCGAAAAGAGTTTCTCTCCAATGGGATGGTGAAAACAAAGGCCAATTACCATGTATACAAGGAACATCTCTTCACCTCTCTACCACGTTTAGATGTTTAATTCTGCTAGGTCATTCTGTAAATCGTACCGCTCATGCTTATATATTTTGCTATTGATTCCATCATCCTTTGTTCAATGTTATTTTTGAGCCAAAGGTTTGTGTAATTTCACCTGGGCTTGATTTTGAGTTGACATGTGCCTTGTTTGAAAAAATATATAAAAATATAATTTATATTGAAAATCAATGTACCTGTTTTATTTTCACACTCAACCATAACTGAAATATTTAGATGTCCAAATAAAATACCATAATTTTATATTAATTTAATAGAAAAAAAACACTTATTTTTAAGTTGTATTTTTGTCATTTGTCACATTGCCACCACGGTTGATTATGATTGATTTTTATATCGAGACAACCTTTGTTGCAATACAACATTGGATCATGGTTGATTCTCATATTGAGAAAACCTTTGTCACAATGCAACGTTGGACCATGGTTAACCATGATTATAAACCTAAGAGATTTATATTAAAACCAAGAATTAATATTATAAACCATATGAATAATATTATACCCTATGAATATGTATCCTTAGATTAATAAACTGAATGGATTGATGTTATAAACATAAGGAAATAATAAACCCAATGTATCAACACTAAAATCTCAAGGGATTAGAAATTCAAGTGAATAATATTAAATCCAAGGATTAATATTATAAACTCTAGGTATACAAACCCTACGATAAATACTATAAGCCCTAAAATAAACATGGTTGACCATGACTAACCATGGTGGATTTTCATGTTGAGACAATCTTTGTCACAATTTGACATTGGACCATGGTTGACCATGGTTGACAATGGTTGAAAATTGTTGACCATTGTTGATTTCTATATTGAGACAATATTTGTCACAATATGTAATATCCCCAACCAATTGAGCATAGATAAATAAGTGGCATAGAGCACTCTCAACCAAGGTAATTGTCGTAGTTTTCTTCAAATCACTGATCTTTCAAAGGACGGAAGAGGCATGGAATTTGGATCTTCCTCATTTGTATTTTGAGAGCAATGAGAGCTCGCATGAGTTTTCAAGTGAGGGTTTCATGTGAGATCCTCAATCTATCTTTGGTGAGACTTGATCTAACCCCAGTTGGAAACCCAACTTCGGCGGTCCCCCGGTCAACCTAGCTGGTCCAGTCTTATTTTATTTGATTTAAAAGGCGTTTCGTGCATCCATTGTGTTCGAGATTGAGGGAACAATCTTGGATCTTTCTTTGGAGGTCATCTTCACAGTTTATTAAAAGGTTTATGTAGTGAAACGAAATCCTTCTTTTGTTCATTTACGTGCTTTCGAAAGCATCGGGAGTGGGAGCACTTGAGAAGGGGCCAATCAAGCACCGCACTGTTGAAATATTAATTTCAACCTGTCGTGCAGCAACATTAAAACGGCGACCATAAAACCATTCTCGGAAACCATTGAGCCTTATCGCACCACCTTTTGGCAAAGGTTGTTTTTCTCTGGAGGCCTCTGACACAATCCGCTTCTGCCACGCGTCCTCAGTATGAACCGAAAACCGCCAATCTCCTGGGCATTAAACATTGTTTGGTTTGTATGTGTTAGGCGTGCGATATCCGTCCGATCAGGTCAACGGACATGGATCTCCTTCAACCTATTAGAACGTTTTCTTTATTTTACTGTCGGCTTTATTTAATGCACTTTAATGAACTGTCATAGTCTTAGGTAAAGAATTTAAAGTTTTTACGGCATGTAATATTTTTTTATTGTTAACCCATATGGTATGTATGCGATATGTTGTGTGTGTGTGTTGACCTTCTGTTTTTATTGTAACACGGGGATGAAGGAGAGTTTTTCGCAGCAGCGAGCAATGAAAAACAGGGGTTTTGCACAGCAGTGCAATGTCGAAGATTTGTAATGAAAAAAAAGAGGGGAACACATATGTATATGTAATATATTTTCTTTATGTGTTGACTATTGTGTGATGCAAGGCATATAACGCACAACAGTGCGAAACATAAAAAAAAACAGTTTGAAGTGTAATGGTTGTTGGTTGCTCAAACGAAGGGAAGCAAGAGCGAATGAAGAATGACTGTGTGAGTTTTTATTTTTGAGATTGAAATGAAATGTAAGAAATTTTTATAGTATATGTAAGGATTTTTTTACAGTTGTAAATGTAAAAGCCCTTTTTACAGCAGTAAATGTAAATGAGATTTTTACACACAGCAGTGTAAAATCTCAGGAGGAGGCAGAGTAATTTTTTTTGGTGAAAGTTTTTGGTGAATCCCTCTGAGAAAGAGAAAGAAAATTGTATTAGGCAGTTTATAAAATAATACAAGTTTGTTTTGGTTGAGAAGCTCTGCTTTGCTCATAAATTTTTTTTGGGGCTTCCCTGTGCCAAAGATCATGTGGCAAAAATAGAGCATTGACTCTGTGTTCAGTTAATTTGTGTTTGAAATTACCAGAAATTTCCAACGTGGTATCAGAGCAGATCCAGGCTCTTTGAAGGTGTAAAGACGCTGAAGGAAGGTTCCTTTTGTTGCATCAGTAAATCCTCTCTAGCAAAGTGAAGTCTCAGGCAAAAGAATGTAGGTATTCCTCAAAGTTTTTTTTTGTTACTGCTGAAGAAACAATCAGTATTTTAAATACACAGTCCAATATTTGAAGCATACCTAAGAATGCAAGGAATGGCCAGCACAAGCACTGGCATGGGTATGTTTAATACCCATCTCCCACAGTTTAATGGGAAAAACTATGATTATTGGGCAATAACCATGAGAGCCCTGTTTGCCTCACAAGATTTATGGGAATTAGTTGAGGATGGTTTTGAAGAAACAGCAGATGAAAATCAGTTTAATAGATTAACTAAGGCATAGAAGGATCTGTTGAAAAGAAATAGGAAGAAGGATTCAAAAGCCCTTGTATTTTTTTATCAAGCAGTGGAACAGAGTGTGTTTCCAAGGATAGCAGTAACTAAGGCATCCAAAGAATCATGGCAAACTCTCAAGACAGCCTATCAAGGCATGGAGAAAGTGAAGACATCAAAACTACAGTTTCTAGGGAGAGATTTTGAGAACCTGTGCATGAAAGAGTCAGACAATATTGACTCATTCTTCACACATGTAATTGGTCTGGTCACAAAAATAAGGACTCATGGAGAGACTCTTGAAGAAAGGAGGATTGTGGAGAAAATATTGAGATTCCTACCCTCAAGGTTCCATGTGATTGTCACCACCATAGAAGAGACAAAGGATCTCTCAAACTTTTCAGTCGATGAGCTACATGCATCACTAATAACACATGAGCAGAGGTTGACTAGAAATGAAAACTCATCTCTAGAGCAAGCCTTTAAGACCCAGATGTCATTTTGAAGAGGAAGAGGTCAAGGCAGAGGAAACAAGAGAGGAAGAGGCAGAAGCCAAAATAGAGGTGGAAGGAACAGTCCAGCAAATGCTCAAGGAAGAGGTAGCAATCCAAATCAAAACCAAGGCCAAGGCAGCAGTCAACAAAGAGGACAACATCATGCTCAAGGACAAAGGTATGAAAAATCCAATGTCCATTGTTATTACTGCAAAAAATATGGGCAATATGCAAATGAATATAGGAAAAAGCAGCATGATATGAGCAATAGACCAAGTGCAAATATCACTAGAGAAAATATCAACCAAGATAATGTGTTTTTAGCTTGTAACATGGCTGAAAAAAACAGTGATGATATATGGTTTTTAGATTCTGGCTGTAGTAACCATATGACAGGAAACATAGCCCTGCTTTCAATCTTAGATCGGAATCTGAAATCACAAGTCACACTGGGGACTGATACCAAAATTTTTGTTGTGGGAAAAGGAGAAGTAAAAATATTTACAAAGAAAGGTGAGAAGAAAACCATAGCAGATGTCTAATATGTCCCTGGAATGAGATGTAACCTCTTGAGTATTGGACAGCTTGTTCAGAAGGGGTACAATGTTTTCTTTGAGAATGATGTATGCACCATCATGGATAGAGCACCCAACAAAAGATGCATTGCTGAAGTAAAGATGACAAGGAACAGGATGTTCCCTATCAGAATAAGGGTAGATTTAAAAAACAAAGAAGTAATTGCAACAATTACCCAAGAGGCTTTCCAAAGTGTACCAAAGGATGAAAATTGGTTGTGGCACTTGAGATTTGGACATCTCAACTTTGGAGGTCTTAAATTGTTGAGCAGAAAAGGAATGGTAAGAGGATTACCATTGATAGAGAAACCGGAGAGCCTTTGTGAATGTTGTATCTTGGGAAAACAACACAGAGAAAGTTCTCCATCAGGGAAAAACATAAAGGCAAAGGCACCCTTAGAGATTGTCCACTCACATTTATGTGGACCGATGCAAACTCCATCACTAGCAGGCAGCCAATATTTTCTAGCATTCATTGATGATTTCACCAGAAAAAATTGGATCTATTTCCTTAAGAACAAAAGTGATGTGTTTAAAAATTTTCGAAATTTCAAGGCACTTGTGGAAAATCAAAGTGGGCTGCATATCAAAGTTCTAAGAACTGATAGAGGAGGTGAGTATATCTCCAAGGGATTCCTATGGTTTTTTAGAGAAAATGGAATACATAAGCAGTTTACAGCTAGGTACACCTCGCAACAAAATGGAGTTGCTGAAAGGAAGAATAAGACCATCATGGATATGGCGAGGACAATGTTGAAGGCAAAGAATTTGCCAAATGATTATTGGGCTGAAGCTGTACACTGTGCAGTATATATTTTGAATAGGTGCCCTACAAAAGCAGTCATGAACAATGTGCCGGAAGAAGCATCGAGTGGGAGAAAGCAAGGAGTCACCCACATGAAAGTTTTTGGATGTGTGGCTTATGCACACATTCCAGATCAGCTAAGGAGAAAGTTGGACAACAAGGGGGAGAAACGTATTTTCATTGGATACAGTGAGGAATCCAAAGCTTACAGGTTGTATATCCCATCCACCAAGAAATTTTTTGAGAGTAGAGACGTTCAGTTCGTTGAGGAGGAAGCTTGGGATGGAAGCATAGAGAAAACAGTTAATGTTAAAAACTGTTTGTCTCAGGATGAAGATGATGAGGAGATGGCTGAAACACATCCCCAAACAGTAGCGCCAACACAAGGACAGCAAGAGACACCCTTGAGGAGAAATGAAAGTGCTTCTCCAAGCACACCACAAGGAGGAAATTCAAGTGCATCTTCAAGCACTTGCACACCAAATGAAAGAGGTAAGAAATTCAAAAATTCAAGTGACATTTATGATGAAGGAATGAATTCCTTGTTTGCTTTGTATTGTCATGTTGATGACCCTATTCATTTCAAAGATGCAATTAAGGATAGGAAATGGATAGAAGCTATGGATGAGGAGATCAATGCCATAGAAAGAAACAAGACATGGGATTTGGTTGAGTTACCAAAAGGAAAAGAAGTCATTGGAGTCAAATGGGTCTACAAGACCAAAAGTAATGCTAAAGGAAAAATAGAAAGACACAAGGCAAGGATGGTTGTCAAAGGGTACAAGCAGCAGTATGGGAGAGATTATGATGAAACTTTCACACCGGTTGCAATAATGGAAACGGTGAGAGCAGTGCTGTCCATAGCAGAAACAAGTGGAAAGTTTACCAAATGGACGTGAAGTCGGCATTCCTAAATGGAGTATTAATGGAAGAGGTTTACATTGAAAAACCTCTAGGCTATGAAAGGAAAGGCCAAGAGCTCAAAGTGTGCAGATTGAAGAAAACTCTTTATGGGCTGAAGCAAGCGCCAAGAGCATGGTACAGTAGGATAGATTCCTATGTACTAGAAAATGGATTTGAGAAGTGCGAGGGAGAACCCACCATCTACATCAAAGAAAAGGATGGTAAAAGTTTAACTGTTGTGTTATATGTTGTTGATGTTATTTTTACAGGTAATGATGACTACCTCATTGAACAGTTCAAAACAATCATGAAAGAAGAATTTGAAATGACTGACATGGGTTTGCTGAGATACTTCTTAGGAATAGAAGTAGATCGAAATGAAAATGGAATTTTTATCTCACAGGAAAAATATGTAAATGAAGTGTTGGAAAGATTCCATATGCAAGAGTGCAAGGCAGCAATCACTCCCACAAAAATGGGATTAAAACTCAGCAAAGAGGACAACAGCAAGGATTTTGATCCTAGCTTGTATAAGAGCATAGTTGGCAGCCTTATGTATTTAACTGCAACTAGGCCTTACATAATGTATGTTGTTAGTTTAATTTCCAGATTCATGGAGAGGCCAAAGGAAGCACATTGGCAGGTAGCAAAAAGAATTCTGAGGTATGCTAAAGGTACTAAAAGGTTTGGCATTTTATATACAATCTTAGAATGTTCAAATTTGGTTGGATACACTGATAGTGATTGGGCTGGAAATGTAGATGGTCGGAAAAGCACTTCTGGTTATGTTTTTCACATGGGTTCAGGAGCCATTTCATGGGCTTCTATGAAGCAATCCATTGTAGCATTGTCTACAAAAGAGGCATAATATGTGGCAGCTACAGCAGCAGCATGTCAAGCAGTTTGGATGAGAAGAATGTTGAGGAGCTTAGGCGAAGAGCAGGCAAAAGCAACTGTTATTTTTTGTGACAATAGCTCAGCTATTGCATTATCCAAGAATTCAGTGTTTCATAAGAGAACAAAAAACATTGACACAAGATTTCATTACATCAGGGAATTGGTGAGCAATGGAGAAATTGTTCTACAACATTGCAGGACTCAAGAACAAGTTGCAGATATACTGACAAAGCCATTGGACCAGAAAAGCTTTGAATTTTTGAGGAAGTGTTTGGGTATGACTGAATGCCCAACAGTTGAAATTAAAGGGGATGTTGAAATATTAATTTCAACCTGTCGTGCAACAACATTAAAACGGCAACCATAAAACCATTCCCGAAAACCGCTGAGCCTTATCGCACCGCCTTTTGGCAAAGGTTGTTTTTCCCTGGAGGCCTCCGACACAATCCGCTTCTGCCACGCGTCCTCAGTACGAACCGAAAACCACCAATCTCCCGGGCATTAAACATCGTTTGGTTTGTATGTGTTAGGCGTGCGATATTCGTCCGATCAGGTCAACGGACATGGATCTCCTTCAACCTGTTAGAACATTTTCTTTATTTTACCGCCACCTTTATTTAATGCACTTTAATGAACTGTCATAGTCTTAGGTAAAGAATTTAAAGTTTTTACGGCATGTAATATTTTTTTATTGTTAACCCATATGGTATGTATGCGATATGTTTTGTGTGTGCGTTGACCTTCTATTTGTATTGTAACATGGGGATGAAGGAGAGATTTTCGCAGCAGCGAGCAATGAAAAATAGGGGTTTTGCACAGCAGTGCAATGTCGAAGATTTGTAATGAAAAAAAAAGGGGAACACATATGTATATGTAATATATTTTCTTTATGTGTTGACTATTGTGTGATGCAAAGCATATAACGCACAGCAGTGCGAAACATAAAAAAAAACAGTTTGAAGTGTAATGGTTGTTGGTTGCTCAAACGAAGGGAAGCAAGAGCGAATGAAGAATGACTGTGTGAGTTTTTATTTTTGAGATTGAAATGAAATGTAAGAAATTTTTCCAGTATATGTAAGGATTTTTTACAGTTGTAAATGTAAAAGCCCTTTTTACAGCAGTAAATGTAAATGATATTGTTACACAGAGCAGTGTAAAATCTCAGGAGGAGGCAGAGTAATTTTTTTTTGGTGCAAGTTTTTGGTGAATCCCTCTGAGAAAGAGGAAGAAAATTGTATTAGGCAGTTTATAGATTAATACAAGTTTGTTTTGGCTAAGAAAATCTGCTTTGCTCAGAAATTTTTTTTCGGGCTTCCCTGTGCAAAAGATCCTGTCGTAGAAAAAGAGCATTGACTCTGTGTTCAGTTAATTTGTGTTTGAAATTACCAGAAATTTCCAACACGCACAGGCCATAAATTATCCATTGAATGAGAGAACAACACACCCTGGGAGCAGAGAAGGGTCGAGCGATGAATTGGTTTAGTTGAAAACCATGAGCATCGACCGCATCACTCATTGTAGTCATAACAACACCGTGGGCGTATAAGAGGACTAGTGGCAAACTGAGTATTGTTTGGATCTGACCACCGTAGAGAATAATCGACGCCCTTGTATGCCACCTGCGACTTGTAAGTATCCATGGCCATTGAGTATATTGATATTCTCGGTGAAAAAAGTCACATCAATACAATGTTGACCGTCAATTCATTGGTGGGAGGTGAAATGAATTAAATTAGGGTGAAACTTTGTAAAAGCCCTCTTTTTATACCTTGGGGTGATCTGTTAATACATTTGGGTTTTGTTTTGGCTTGGATGGATTATATGATGGAATGAATGTAATATGTTCATTTATGTGATTTCGGCATGGCTCAAGTTAGTATTGGAATAATATCTTTAATTTTGTATGGTAAATATATCAAAGGGATTCATCTCTTTATAGATAGTGTGTGGAGATCTCTCCTTTTTTTCTAAATTATATTACAATGGTATCAAAGCCACAATCTTGGTCAATTGTTGGATGCCAAGAAAATCAAAACAAAAGGGAATTACTATCAACTGGAAAGGAAGAAATTTTAGGAGTCACGAGGGGAAAAACAAAGAAGACCTAGAAGATTCAGACAAACCTATGGGTGATTATGAAAGTACAAAGCTTGAAGATGCATTACAAAAGATCGTTGTTACTCAAGGAATGATTATGGAACTCTTCAAATTATAGATCAAGAAACCTAACTTGAAAAGAAATAATAAGGAAGGAGGTTCTCATTTAGGTGGGGACAGTCTATCACATGAACCTTGCAACCTTCCAAGCAGTCTATTTAGAAACCAAATATATCTCCATTTTTGGATGATCCCTCGAGGGAGCAAGACTCTCCTTCACCAATTGCGGAGATAGTTACAACTTGGATAAAGGAATATGATATGTTTCCACCCAACGCAAAAGAAACTTTAGCCATCAATGAGTATTATTTCGTGAGGATCAAACATCAAAAGAAGAAAATAGTATATGGGGGCCCTAAGTAAAACCTAGATCTACAAAAGGTTGTGGGGAAAGTAACTCTTCCTTACTTTGATGGATCAACAAAGTGTTTTGCAAGATCATGGGTGCAAAAATTCAATGCATATTTCCAGCTTAATCCCATGCGTGAGAGAGATGCCATTAAATATGACACGCTTCATCTTGATCAAGAAGCACATGAATGGTGGCAACATGGGATGATCACTCTGGGGCATGTAACCATAATCTCTTATACATAATTCACACAGAGATTGATGGAGAGATTTGATAGGAAGGACCCTAAGTTGTACTTCTCGGAGCTAACACAACTCGGATAAACATGATGCGTTGAATCATATATCACAGAGTTCTAGACGCTTGTATTAATGGTCACTCATCTCAATGGATCAAACGGTCATGTTCTTCATAGAAGGGTTGCCAGAACCCCTACGTGGTTGGGTTAGAGCCTACCAACCCTTGACCTTGCAAGGCGCAATTAACAGAGAAAGGGATATGTAAGATGCAACACCCAAGGCTAGATTCCTACACAAGCTAACTATTACTCAAAGGGGAAAGGAAGTCAGGCAACATCAAATGGAGCTGTAACAGAATAGTAGGTTAGATGATGAAACCAATAAAGATCTAAATATGAGAAGGCTATGCTTCTCTTTTCAGGAAGCTTGGGTGCTAGGGAATCGGTATACTAAGGGAAAGGCCCACTATATTGAAGTATTTTCTGTAAAAGAAGAGAAAGAAGAGGAGTTAGATCTGGATTAGGGACAATCACAAGGTATGGGGGCAGTGTAGGACGAGACCCAAGAAGGGATTATTGCTTCTCTTATAGGCGTCACAAGTTACCACACTCTTTGGGTCACGGGCACAATAAATGGACAAAAGGTGACCATGTTGATTGATGGTGGGGCCTACCTCAATTTCATTGATGTAGAATTTATAGCTAGAAGAGGATTGGCAACTAAAGAATTTGGAGGATTTACATTACTTATTATGGGGAAGAAGGAGCACAACTGCATTCCATACACCAAAATATTCCCTAATGTGAGTCTAACAATGGGGAAATACATGGTTACGTATAACTTTTTTGTTGTGGATTGTCCAAACTCCCATGTAGTAATAGGAGTTCAATGACTATATTCAATTAGGACTCATACAACAAACTATCAAGACTTGGAATTTTCATTTATAGGTCGAAATGGTAAGGAGGTGATGCTAAGAGGAATGCATTCATACACACTGAATATTGTGACATCCAATAGGATGTAGCTAGATATTCGACATGGGGATATCATATGGGTTGTGGAATTCTGAATCATGGAGAAGAAACCAACATAAAAACATAGAGAGTATTCCCCTGAGATCATGGCATTAGTGCAAAAGAACCAAAAGCGTTATGGAGATATACCACCAGGATGACCACCAGACAAAGGATTTGAGCACATCATTGAACTAGAAGAAGGGATCCAAGGTATTATCACTACCCCTTACCAACATCCCAAAGCATATAAGGATGAGATTGAGAAATAAAGCCAGGATCTATAGGCATTAGGACACATTCGACCAAGCTCGAGCCCTTTTTCTTCATCATTAGTATTTGTCAAGAAGAAGGATGGATCCTTAAGGTTGTGCATATATTATTAGGTGCTAAACAAGAATACCATCAAAAATAAATACCCTATCCCTAGGACCAATGAGCTAATGGATGAACTAAAAGGGGCCAAGTACTTCTCAAAGATTGACCTCCGCTCAGGTTATCACCAAATTAGAGTTTGAGAATAAGGCATTTGAAAGACATCTTTCAGATGCCACTATGGACACTATGACTTCTTAGTGATTCCTTTTGGATTGACCAACATCCTTGAAACATTTTAATAATGTCTGGACCATGTTTTTAACAAATAGCTATGAAAACTTGTGTTGGTATTCTTCGACGAAATCCCTATTTATAGTCAAACATGGGAGGAGAATATAAAACATTTAGACAAGGTTTTAGGAATATTACAAGCATAAAAATTCTATGCTAAAACCTCCAAGCGTGAGTTTGGCATGACAAAAATGTTATATCTCGTTCACATAATCGGAGGACAAAGATTCAATGTACACCAGGAGAAGATTGAAGGCATTCTTAGTTGGCCCACTCCCAAAAATGTAATAGAATTAAGGATCTTCTTGGGTATTTGTGCTTATTATAGAAGATTTGTTAGCGGATATTCACATCTGGTAGCGCCTCTCACCAAGTTGAAAAAAATAGTAGCCATTGTATGGACAAAGACATCATAGGAGACATTTGAGAGAATGAAGGAATTGATGAGTCCATGCCCAGTCGTAGCCTTACCGGACTTCTCCCAACCATTCGTATTCGACTGTGATGCTTCTAGGGAAGGAACTATGGTTTTTTTAACACATAATCATCATCTGATTACTTTTGAGAGTAGGAAGCTCCAATATTATGAGCGCTCTTACTCCATTTATAAAAAATAAATGATGGAAATTATACATGAGTTGGCCAACTTTCATCCATATATAGTGGGCAATAGGTTAAAGGTCAATACTAGTCATAATAGTCTCTGATACTTCCTCAACTATAAGGGACTTAACATGAGGAAGCAAAAATAGGTTAGCAAGATTCAAGCCTATGACTTTTAGATCGCATATCTCAAAGGAAGAAACAATATAGTTGCATATGCCCTATCCAAGCGACTAGCCACCTTATCCATGATAAACATTGTGGAAGACTGGAAGTCCCATCTTTTGGTGCAATACTCAAAGAACCAGTCATCCTGTGAGATTCTTGATAGAAAATCATTAGACAAATGGTATATATTTGCCAATGAAGTTATCTATTATAAGGACCGAATGTATTTAGTACTGGAGTCCCAGTTGAAGCAGGGGATCATACAAGAAGCCCATGACTCCCCTATATCAGGATATCTAGGAATTTTGAAGACTTACACAGCCATTAGGGGGAGGTTCACATGGAAGGGACAAAAGACGAACATTATCCAATATGTCTAGGAATGTAGTCCCTGTAAGAGCAATAAGGTTGAACATACACACCCGACAAGTTTTTTATAGCCACTGCCCATTCCAGAATAAAAATAGGAGAGTGTCTCGATGGATTTGATTACAGGGATACCTTCATCGAAATGAAAGGATTGTATCTTCATGGTGGTATATCATCTAAGAAAATAATATTCTTTGTGATTTCCTCCAAAAGCTTTGCATCTTAGATAGCAAAAATATTTTCCGAGGAATATTTTTTCTACATGGTTTGCTCAAAACCATTGTTAGTGACTACGATAGAAGGTTCATGGGAGAATTCTGGAAAGCATTATTCAGACTAGATGGCTCAAAAACTACTCTTAGTAAAAGTTAACACCCACAGACAGATGCACAGACAAAAGCAGTAAATAAATGGGTGGAATGTTACTTATGAAGCTATCTCATAGGGAAACAAAGACCATGGACCAAGTGGTTGTATTTAGAAGAATATTGCTATAATACCACTTATCACATGTCCATAGGGATGTAAGATTTCTAAGCCTTATATGGATATGAGGTAGTATTTTTCGTAGACGCAACATTTGGAGATAGAAGAGCACCGTTAGTGAAAGAATGGATCTAGGGATGTCAAGGTATTCTACGGGCACTCAAGGATAACCTACAAACAACCTAGAATCGATAGAGGTTATATGCATATCAACAAAGGCGAGAAAGGAGTTTCAAAGTCGGAGATGTAGCTCACATCTAGCTACAACCATACAAACAATCTACCTTGAAACAGATAGAAGAAGAAAAGCTAACTCCACGTTTCTATGAGGTCTATTGATTTATCTGAAAAATAGGATAAATGGCATATGAATTGGAGCTTTAAATAAGGCAGTAGGGGAGAAATTTAAATCATCACCTCATTTACCCCCATTAGATGATGAGGGACATCTTTAGCTGGTTCCAGAGAAGGTGTTGGAGGTTCGATAAAATAAGATTTGAAGAAGGACCATCCATGAATATTTGGTACGACGGAAATATTTTCCCGTCAAAGATGCCACGTCGGAAAGAGAGCATATATTACAACATCTAGCATAGTAATTTCTTGTGGACAAGCAATTTCAGGTAGGGGGAACATTAATATACCCAACCAATTGACTCAATTGGAGCAAGTTTGAAAAAACAAAAAAAAGTTAAATAAATAATAACAATAATCATAGATAAATAAGTGATGTATAGCAAAAAGTTTTGGCCCAAGGTTACTCTCAACCAATGTAATTTCCTGTGGTTTTTTTCAAGCGACTGAACTTTAAAGGGACGAAGGAGGGATGAGAGAAGGCATGGAAATACGGATCTTATTCATTTGTATTTTGAGAGCTCATGTGATTTTTCAAGTGAGGGTTTCAAGTGAGATTCGATCTAACCATAGTTGGAAACCAAACTTCGTTGGTCCCCCCGGTCACCCTAGCTGGTGCAATCTAATTTTATTTTGATTTAGAAGGGGTATTTTCCATCCATTATCTTCCAAATTGAGGGAATGAGATTGGATTTTTCTTTGCAGGTCATCTTCATAGCTGATTGAAGGGTTTCTGCATTGAATAACAATCCTACTTGGGTTCATTCACATGCCTTGGAAAACATCGAGAATGAGAACACTCAAGAAGGGGCCAATCTAGTACCGTGTGAACCATTAATTATCCATTGAACAATAGACAACTAAACCATATTTGTGCCTATGGTGCATTCATAATTATAATTGATTATTATGAATGCAGTCATAACAACACCCTGAGTGTGTAAGAGGTTGAGCGATGAACTGAGTATTGTTTGGAGCTAACAACTGCAGAGACTAATTGATGCCCTCATCTGGCACCTGAAACTTGTAAGGAGCCATGACCACTGAGTATGAGCTTCTCGATGCGAAAATTCATCTTAATACAATTTTGACCATCGATTTACTGGTGGGAGGTGGAATGAATTCTATTAGGGTGAAACCTTGTAAAATCCCTCGTTTTATACCTTGGGGTGATATGTTAATACAATTGGATTTTGTTTTTTTCTTGGATCTATTTTATGATGGAAAGAATATAATATGTTCATTTATTTGATTTCGGCTTGGTTCGACTTTGTATTGGCATAATATATTTAATGGTGTATGGGAAATATCTCAAAGGTGTTTATCTCTTTATAGATAGTGTGTGGAAATATCTCTTCTTTTTTGAAATGTATATTACACAATGTGGCATTCGATCATGGTTGATGATGATTATAAATTCAAGGGATTTATACTAAACCAAAGGATCAATATTATAAACCATATGAATACTATTATACCCTAGGAATATGAACCCTTAGATTAATAAAACCAAAGAACTGATACTACAAACCAAATAGATTAATACTACGAACCAAAGGGATTATATCCCCAAGGGAATTAAATATTAAACCCAAGGGATTATAGACCCCTAAGATTGATATTAAACACAATGATTTATTTTATAAATCGTATGAACAATAGCACACTCTAGGGATATGAATAGTTGGATTAATAAACCACACATATTGATATTATAAACCCAAGGGAATAATAAACCCAAAGGATTAATACTAAAAACACAAGGCATTATAAGCCAAAGGGAATACTATTAAACCTAATGAATTAATATTATAAACCAAACGTATATAAACCCTAATACAAATACTATAATCCCTAAAATAAACATCGTTGATCCAATATTTGTCACAATGCGATGTTGGACCATCGTTGATTTTCATATTGAAACAATATTTGTCACTATGTGACATTAGACCATGGTTAACCATCATTATAAACCTAAGATATTTTTATTAAACCATAGGATTAATATTATAAACTTTGTGAATAATAATATACACTAGGAATATGAACACTTAGCTTAATAAACTGAAGATATTGATATTATAAACTGAAGCATTTAATTCTAAAACCCCAAGGTATTATAAACCCAGGGCAATAAAATTAAGACCACCAAAATTAATATTATAAATCCAAGGTATACCAACCATAAGATAAATATTATAAACCTTAAAAAAATATGGTTTACCATGGTTCATTTTCATATTGAGACAATCTTTGTCACAAGGCGACGTTGGATCATAGTTGACCATGGTTGAGCTTGATTGAGTTTCATATCGAGACAATATTTGTCACAATATGATGTTCGACTATTATTGTTTTTCATATTAAGAAAATATTTTTCACAGTGTGATGTTGGACCATGGTGGACCATCATTATAAACACAAGATATTTATATTAAACCCAAGGATTAATATTATAAACCCTATGATTAAAATTACACCCTAGGAATATGAACCCTTAGCTTAATAAACCCAATGGATTGATATTATAAACCAAAAGATATAATAAACCCAAGGGAGTAATACTAAAATTACAAGGGAACAAAAACACGATGGAATAATATTAAACCCAAGGGATTAATATGATAAACCCTAGGTATATAAACCCTACAATAAATACCATAAAATCTAAGATAAATATGGTTGGCCATGGTTTACCATGGTTGATTTTCATATGGAGACAATCTTTGTCACAATGAATCTTTAGACCATGGTTGACCATGGTTGAAAATGGTTGAAAATGGTGGTCTATCATTGATTTTCATATTGAGACAATATTTTTCACAATGTGACATTAGACCATGTTTGACCATGCTTGATGATGATTAAAAACCTAGAGATTTATATTAAACCATGGGATTAATATTATAAACCATATGAATAATATCATACCCTAGGAATATGAATCCTTAGATTAATAAACCAAAGGATTTCATATTATAAACCCAAGGGAATAATAATTCCCAGGGATTAGTACTAAGAACTAAAGGGTTTTAAATATTAAACTCAACGGATTAATATTATAAATTCAAGGTATCCCTATTATTAATAGTATATACCCTAAAATAAACATGGTTGACCATGGTTTAACATTGTTGATTTTCATATTGAGACAATCTTTGTCACATGCAACATTAGACCATGGTTGATTTTCATATTGAGATAATATTTAACATAATGTGACATTGGACCATATTTGACCAAGGCTTACCATTATTATAAACCCAAGGGATCTACATTAAACCCCAGGATTAATATTATAAAACTTATGAATAATATATACCCTAGGAATATGAACCCTTATATTAATAAACCCAAGGGATTGATATTATAAACGCAAAGGATTAATTCTAAAAACCCAATGTACTTAAACCGAAGAGATCAATATTATAAACACAAGGTATATAAACCATAAGATAAATATTATAAACCCTAAAATAAACATGGTTGACCATGGTTGAAAATCGGCAAGTACGATTGATTTTCCATATCGAGACAATATTTGTCTAAATGTGACGTTTGACCATGCTACATTTTCATATCGAGAAAATATTTATCATAATCTGATGTTAGACCATCCTTGACCATGATTATAAACCCAAAACATTTATATTAAACCCGATGATTAATATTATAAACCCTATTAATAATATTACAATCAAGGAACATGAACCCTTAGATTAATAAACCTCGGTAGATTGATATTATAAATCCATTAAGATAATAAACCCAGGTATTCATATTAATCCAAAGAATTAATATTATAAACCTTACAGTTAGTATTACACCATAGTAATATGAACCCCTAGATTAATAAACACCAAAGAATTGATATTATAAAGCCAAGGAAATAATAAATCCAAGGGACTAATACTAAAAAGCCAAGGGATTATAAACCCAAGGTAATAATATTAAACACGAGGGATTACTATTACAAACCCTTAGATAAATATTATAAACCCTAAAATAAACATGGTTAAACATGATTTACCATGGTTGATTTTCATATTGAGACAATCTTTGTCAAAATGTGACATTGGACCATGATTTATTTTCATATTGAGATAGTCTTTGTGAGAATGTGACACTAGACCATGGTTAATGATGATTGATTATGGTTGACGATGTTTAAAAACGGTTGACCATGATTAAGTTTAATATTAAAACAATATTTATCACAATACAATGTTGTGAAATGTTATTATTAAAATGTCATCATATAATTTTTATTAAATTTTATATGATAGTATGTTTTTTTCAATAGTTTTGATGATTTTCCATGTTCGCATGAAAATAACTTTGAGCTATAATTACTTAAACTATATGTTTAAAAATTTTAGTTAATTCTAATTTAATAATTTTTTTTAATTATTTTAATACGTAATTTTTATGACACTTTATCAGAAAACTTATAATAATATTATTGGACATTTTAATTTTTATATGGAACATTCCTTGAAATTAGTTTAGATATTGAATTTTATTAAAATATTATAGAAAATTGTTTATTATCTTATATTTAAAAAAATAGGATATTTTAAATTAAAAAGGAACATTGAGCATATTATTTTCGAAATTTGTATAATTATTTTAAATATTCAATTTTCATTTCAATTTTTTAAATAGAAATTATTAATTAGTTATCTTAAAATTGTTTATTTTTACCATGTTTATATATATATTATAATGAAAAAGTTATTAATATTTATAACACTTTCCTTAAAAATTTATAATATTTTCTTAAAAATATTTATAACAAAGTTATTAATCTTGAAACCTTCTTCGAAGATATTTATAACGAAGAATCATATTCTTGATGATGATGATGGTGGTGGTTAACGTCCACTGAGACCAAATTGGTCTATCGGACCTACAATTTAATTTTTACTTGTCTGGCTCCTCGTCTTTCTTGGCGAGATTGGTGTTGTAGCTTTCTTTTTTTTCTCTACGGTCTTCCAACTTCCTTTATCTTGCATCTCCTTCATCTCTTCTGGTTCTTGGAACATTGGTGTCTTAGCTTCGCGATCTATTGTGTTCGTTCTTTTGAAGATAGTCGGAGAAGAAGTTTGGTCTGGGAGATCTGCTTTGCTGTTAAATGAAGATTTATTTTCTGAGTTATTCGAATCCTCATAACTGTTGATTTGCTGGGGCGGGATTTCTTCTTGCTTGTCTTGAGAGTTGTTTATTTCTTCCCTGCTTTCTTGTGACTCAGAGTTTTCTCTAGAATATTCTTCTTTGATGACAGTGTAGTGTTCTTTTTGTGCTCCTTCCCACCATGTAGATCTGTGGTGGTTTTTTCTAGCAAAATTTTTCTCAGAGGCTTTTGGGCAATTTTTGGCTAGATGCCCTGTCTCAAAGCAACATCGACATCTGAAGAGGACACTTTCATAATCAAGTTTCTGGTTCCACACATAGTCTTTACTTGTTAGGTTTATTTCAGCTGGGAATCCGGCGCTGAAGTCCATTTCCACACAGATGCATGCATAGGTGGTTCTGGCATATTCCTCTGTTTCTGGGCACCTGCAGTAAAATTTCCCAATTGCATTTCCGATGGCTTTTAGTGAGGAGAGATTCCAGAGATGCAAGGGTAGGCTTGGCAATCTCACCCAAACTGGTGTTGAGGTTATCACTGCTGTAGAAGGATCGAATGATGGGTCCCATGGCTTCATGAATAGGCCTGATTTTTCCCAAAACCAAGGGCCGGAATCTAGAATACATTGTCTGCTTTCAGGATTTTCAAAATCTACTATAAAGAAACCCCTAGCACAAGGGTAGATATTAATTTCATCAGAAATGACAGGCTTCCATACCTCTGAAATCCAATTGTGGAGTGCTATCAGCCGCGGCCAAAAACCATTGAACCGGCAAATTGTTAAAAAAAGGATAAGAGTGTTCTCGGAGTGTGGTTAGAGGTATAGTTTCATTCATCCTATGAGAATCAAATCTTCTCTCGAAGGTTTGAATCGTCTGTTCAAGAAAATTGTTTTACAAGCATTATCATTAAATTCCTGAGATGGACACCATAAATTAGTGGGAAGAGTTCTTCAAATAAATAGGGATTTATTTGCAAGCATTTCAAATATTTTATGAACCATAGTACTTTACCTCTGTCTGCTTTTGAATGAGAATTAACTTATTATTAGAGAACAATGGGATAACAAATTCAATCATAGGTATGTATATTCGGTTGGACGTAACTTCAAAAGTAAACAAGCCTAAAAATACCATATTCAGCCTAAGCATGCGTTGGCCTAGAGAAAATGAATGTTATCATAACTCTAATACCATAATTTACTTATTTATTCATTTATTTTCGCCGGATTTTATATAGAAAAGAAACTCTTCTTATTCTCATGATTCTAGCATATAGTTTACTAAAAAAACCTTTGTTAACAAGGAACTATTATGGTTTACTTAAACATATGTTTTCCTTTAACATCGACATCATAACATTTTTTTTAAAATTAATTTTAGGTTATTTTTTTTTGTGTTCTCTGATACCATTTTACTCAAAGTAAGGATATAAATCTATATATTTATATATATACATTTCTTTGGAACGGGATGAGAGGGATGCGAGACGAGGGTTTCGCAGACAAGGGTTCAGCCAAAGGAAGGAAGAACGGTTGTTGAGGGCGGAAGCAGCGCACCAGGACAAACCTTGGGTGCGGAACTCAGAAACATAAGAATCTCGAGAAGATAAAGACGAAAAACTTAATGATTGAGGGATAATCAAAGTGCAAGTTCTGAGCGAAAGAAATGGGAATGGAGCAAGGGACGGGAGAGATCCCCTCCTACAAAGTAGTAATAACGGGGGAAGCGAGAAAGGAGCGGCAGAAGGAAGAAGACAGAACAAATGAAGAAGAAACTTCAGCAGCGGGAGCGCAAAGGAGAACAGGAGAAACAAGTAAATGTATGCCGAGGGCGACGAACAAACCCAGGTTTGTATTTCCGCCCAATAGATTAGAGAAATATAGAAGTTACATAAGGGAGTATTCTTTGATCTGTAAGTTCATAGGATATTGTCTAGCAGATAAAGATTTGCTCAGATGGATCCAGCAAAGGTGGAAAGCAAAAGGACATGTGGAAGTAAAGTTGGGAGCGAAAGGATTTTTTACAGTAATATTTTCCAATCTAGAAGATAGGGAGAGGATCTTTGAGGAAGGACCCTACTTCATGAACAACGCTGGACCATTTATGAGGGAGTGGGTAGACTGCTACAACCCAGAGAAGGAAAGAATGTTAGCTGCCCCGATATGGATCAGACTCGTCGGCCTACCAACAAAATTTTGGGACCCATAAGTCCTTAAGGGCATAGGAAACACAATAGGATCGTTTGTGAAAGTGGCAGAATCGACAAAGAGGGGAAGATATACAACATATGCTAGAATATGTGCATACATGAACATCACAAAGCCACTTCCAGATACAATAGAATTGGAATATCATGATGAGATCTGGCACGAACCAATTGACTACGAACATATCCCATTTTGTTGCAGAAGATGCCATGAGTATGGCCATTTATACCAAGAATGTCCCATTACGCTAGCAGAAAAGGAAAGAGAAGTTGAAAATGAGAGGAGAAATGTAGCAAGGAAAACAGGAGAGGAGGAAGAGGACTTCAGAGAAGTGCAAAGGAAGAAAAAAAGAGGAAACAACAAGACACAGACGGGCAAACAAAAAGGTACCCATAGTACAGAATCCCAAAACAAGTTCCAAATACTGCAGGATGAAGAAGTAGAAACAGAGGCAAACGAGGAGGAGGAATCAGAAGGAATGGAAGTAATAAAGGAAAATGCAGACAAAGAGATAGATCAAATGAATAAGGATCAAGAGAGGACAGAAAGCCCAACAGAAAACCAAGAGGATCAACGAGAAATGGAAATAGACCCACAGAAAACAAAAGGAGAAGAAGAAGAACAAGTAATGACGAAGCTTCTGCAGGAATGGAAGAGGCTCGATGAAAGATTTATCCCAGAGGATCAGAAACAGATGTACAAAGAAGCTTTCCAAAGATATAAAGAGAAAAAAGGAATAATGGAAGAAAGAGAAGACATGAAAATGGCGAAGCAGGAAACACAAAATCTAGGAATGAGCAGCATTGGCAAGGGAGGTAAAAAAAGAGGTAGAAGAACAATGAGTGAAACAATTCAAGAAGTTGGAGAGATGCTAGTAAATTCAGGAAGAGTGATACCTCTTTCAGAGGTATTCCAATCCCCTCCGAAACTTTTACGATGATCATCACAAGCTGGAACATAAGAGGCCTCAACAGCAGAGGCAAACAGAGGTATTTAAATGATAGACTGAAAAAAGAAAAACCTAGCATAATGATAGTACAAGAAACAAAAATAAGTACTGAGAAAATGAGAGAAATTCTGAATAGAAACAAGAACAGATATGAAATGATGGGATAGGATGCGATCAGGAGCGCGGGAGGTCTTGTAATAATTTGGAACCCTGAAGAAATTCAATTAAGTAATTGGATAAGCTTCCGAAGAATACTAACAGGGACAACAAAGATAATAGGAACGATGGAGGAGGTTAATATAACAGGGGTGTATGGGCCACATATCCAAGGAGAAAAGGAAAACTTTCTGCAAAATTTAAAAGCATTGACAAGTCTAATCCCTGGAAAACAATGGATCGTAGGAGGGGATTTTAATCTGATTAAAACCTCAGAGGAAAAAAGAGGAGGGCTAAGTAGAATGGATAAAGCAATGGAATAGTTCGGAGACTTGATAAAGGAGCAATGACTGATTGATATTCAAACCATAAATGGAAACCACACATGGAATAACCGCAGAGGGGGAGCTAATCAAATTGCATCTCGACTTGACAGATTCTTAATCTCCGAACAAATAATGATGAAGGATGTATTCATAGAAGCCACAATTCTCCCGGTAGCAGGATCGGATCATTGGCCGATTAAAATGGAAATAGATCTAAAGCAAAGACCATCCAACAAACCCTTTAGATTTGAAGCTTTTTGGCTAAGAAATGAAGGACTGGTAGAGAAACTTGAAGAATGGTGGAGGAAGAGTGATCAAAGAGGAAGAAACAAGATGCACACCTTTCAACTCAAACTAAAGGAGATGAAGGATAAATTAAAAAAGTGGAATAAAGAAGAATTTGGAAATATTCTAGAAGAGAAAAAGCGCCTGGAGCAGAGAATGGAAGAGCTGCAGCAGATGGATATCATAGAAGGCATACAGGAAGATAGAACAAAGGAAGAAGGAATTATATTGAACCAGCTAGAAGAAAGAAGGAAACAAGAAGAGATCTTATGGAGACAGAAGTCAAGGGTTCAATGGCTTAGAGAAGGGGAAAAGAATACTAAGTTCTTCCATAAAGAAATGATACAGCATAGACAAAGAAACCAAATCTTCTCAATAAAAAATCAAGAAGGTCAGAGAGTCCTCCAGTATGAAGAAATCGAAAAAGTATTGGTCAATCATTTCAAAAACTTATTAAAGGAAACTCAAGATAATAGAACAAAAGCCACAACAAAGATAAGCAGGGAGATCCCTAAACTGGTAACCAGAGATCAGAATTTGGCTTTAATGAGGAAAGTTACGATGGAAGAAGTGGAGGATATAGTCAGGAACATGAAAAGGAACAAAGCTCCCGGGCCGGATGGGTATACGGTAGAATTCTTTCAAGCAGGGTGGCATTTCCTTGCTGAAGAAGTTTTAGAAGTGGTGGAGGAAGCTAGAATCAATCAAAGAATATGGCCAGGAATAAACTCAACCCTGCTGACTCTTATTCCTAAAACTAATGAAGTGGATCAAACTGAAGGCTTTCGCCCTATAGCATTATGTAATGTTATCTACAAGATAGTGGCATCAGTGGTGGCACAAAGGCTGAAATCGATTCTACCAAGCATAATTTCCCCAGAACAAACTGGGTTTGTAGAAGGAAGACAGATCTTGGATGGATTAGTGGTGGCCCACGAGGTAATCCACACTCTGAAAGCGAAGAAAGAAAAATGAATGCTGATAAAATTAGACCTGTCAAAAGACTATGATAGGTTAAGCTGGAATTATCTAGAAACCATCCTTAAAGCCTTTGGATTCTGTGATAGATGGGTGAAATGGGTCTTAACCATGATTTCCACCCCGAATTTCTCTATCTTGCTAAATGGAGCCCCATCTGCTATGTTTAATGCTACAAGAGGACTTCGACAAGGGGACCCCCTATCCCCCTTTCTCTTCATAATAGCAGCAGAAGGAGTAGGTAGATACCTCAAAAAAGAATTAAGAGAAAGGAAAATCCAGGGTCTGAGACTATGGGGCAATCAAACATCAGTCACCCACCAACAGTTCGTGGATGACATCATGATATATTGCAAAGCCTCCATGAAGGAAGTGAGAAGGATAAAGAAAATTTTAGAGGTATTTATGGAAGGCTCAGGTATGGAGGTAAATAATGAGAAATCAAAAAAATTCTTCTTTAATACAGTGGAACCCATTAAAAATCATTTAACCAGGATCTTGGGTTATAGGAAAGGGGATCTCCCAACCAAGTACTTGGGAACTATGCTAGATTCCTCATCCCTCAAAATAGGAAACTGGAAGAGCATCCTGGAAAAGATCATGAAAAGTCTGGAAAATTGGACTTTTCGCACTCTGAACTTGGCAGAAAGGGTTGTTCTTCTTAAATCCACCATTCAGGCAATCCTGATATATCCCTTATCAGTGATGGCAACACCAAAAGGGATATGAAATAAGCTGGTAGAGATTTACAAAAAAATTCTTTGGGGAGGACCTAAGCAACAAAAGAAATGGACCCTTTGTTCATGGGACAGCCTAACCAAACCAAAAGAAAAAGGAGGTCTTGGCCTAAGGGACCCATGGACCCTAAATCAAATTCTAGAAGCCAAGCTAAGATGGAGATGGATGCAAGGAGTGAAGGACCCGTGGAAAGAAATCTGGACAACAAAATATAATATGCCATCAACCCCGGAAGAAATACTAAGGAAACAAGAAGCACCCCGGGGATCAGATATATGGAACATAACCATTCAAAGCAGAGAATTAGTTGATGGTCATATTTTTTGGGAAATCAGAGGAGGTCAGAATGCGAGATTTTGGGAGGAAGCATGGCAACAAAGGGAGAAAATGTTGGACCTACAAGGAATGCAGGAAATCTACAAAACAAGTATGGATAGAGACCTCATTAGGGTTAAAGATTATTGGATAGAAGAAAGAGGAAACGAAGAATGGAGGGAATGGAAATCTATGGAAGAATGGAAAAGGAACGCAACAAAGGATCAAAAAACTATATTTAGCAAGGAATTAGATTCCAGGAAAATAAAAAATAGAGGAGGCAGGGACATTCTGCGATGGGGTAAAGAAACCAAAGGAGCGTTTACCATAAAGGAAGCATATAATGTAAAGATACAGCAAGAGCAGGGGGAGGAAGAGCAGAAGTGGAGGAAGATATGGAGAAATAAATGGTGGCCGAAGATCAAGATGTTCGTATGGCTGGTAGGAAGGAAACGCATTCTAACTTGGGACCGAATACAAAAAAGAGGTTTCTCAGGTCCATCAAGATGTTGTCTTTGTTATCTAGATGAAGAAGACCAGGAACACCTTCTCAATGGATGTAGCACAGCCCAATTCCAATGGGAAAATACTAGAAACTTATTCCTGACCACAGAACGAAATCCACAGGATATAATTCAAACCCTATGTGACTGGGGAGAAGGAAAGTTCAAAAGCAAGGTAGTAAGAAGAGCTTGGAACATGACAGCAGGCTTCAACGTGTGGAATCTTTGGAAAGAGAGAAATGGTCGAATCTTCAAGGGGAAATCATCAAATCCAGAAGAATTTTGGAAAAGAACCCTAAGACAAATCAGAGAATAAATCCTCGCGGAAAATTGGGCAGAAGAAGATTGGAAGACCTCTGAGGAAGAAACATAAATCCTAAAAAGATTGAACTTGGAACAAGGAATGATTTACCAACAAAATGTAAAGCAGCACCAACCTACAGTGGGCCAAAGTCATGCAGTTTATCATAAACCACCGGAAGGGTTAATCAAGCTCAACTTCGATGGGGCAGCAAAGGGGAACCCAGGTCCATCAGGATTTGGAGGAGTCTTTAGAATCAGACAAGGAGAGGTACAATGGATCTATGCAGAACACGGAGGAACAATGAGTAATAACGAGGCGGAATTTATGGCAGTTTATCAGGGTCTCAAAATTGCCATAAGAAATGGATATAGGAAGATAGAGATCGAAGGTGATTCAGCCCTGGTCATTAGCACCATAAGAAAATTAATACAAGGGAAATAGTGGGAGAAGGTAGTTAAAAGCTGGAGAACAACGAGTATAGTTCAAGAAATCGAGGAAACACTGAAAGGGATCGAATACAAGATCACCTCGCATGTCAGAAGAGAAGGAAATAAGCTCGCGGATTGCTTGGCTAATTGGGGAAGTAAGGAATCATTGGCGAAAGTGGATGACAGCTGGACTAATCAAGCAGCGATGACAAGATGGGATGGCTTAAAACAACTCATAGACAACGATAACCATGAAACAACATAATGGTAATCAAAAAATCGCGAGGAGCGGGAGAAGGAGAATAAGGCAGGTTTATGCGGCAGCGAAGACAGGACAGAAGGACGGTGGCCTCACCTCCCTGACATCAACATTTAATGATAATTCAGAACAACAGGTACGCAGCCCAAAACAAAAACCGGAAAACACCAAAGTAAGCATCATTGAAGGCACAAGGGAGAAAAGAAGTGGAGAGCAGACCCATCATAAACGAAAAGGTGGCGAGAATTCTATAAGGCGAAACAGGAGAAGGATGACAGGCAGCAAGAAGTCGAAGAAGGTGGCGAGAGAAGGGGATACTTGGCAGAGGAACCAAAATTAATGCCTCAACTGTACCAAAATGGCTAAGAAATGGGATAAGACAGTCCAGGCAGAGAGGGAGGCAGCAGGGAACAGGGATTTCGAACAGGGTCGCGTAAAAATTGAAATAGAAAGCTCAGATGAAATGGAGTATAGCCAGGGGGAAGGTTTCAGGAGCAAACATTTTGAAACAGGGCAGAGTAGCAAAGGAACTAAGCGAGTTAGAAAGGAAGGAAGAAGGAAGACACATGAAGGGAGAGGCAGAGGTAGACCCCGACAACCAATCATCAACGAGGAGGGTAATCAGGTGCAGAGAAGAAGGAAATGGGGGAAGAAATTGATCAGCATGGCGATGCACGAAGCTGAACAAGCATACAGTGTGGAGAAAAATGTAGACATAAGGAAAATTATTGATGTCATGGAGGACAGAGTATTAGAGGAACCGTCCGACCTGGAGATGGAAGAATGGACTTCTTAGCTGCCGGACCAAGGCAACACGAGAGGCAGATTAACCATTTATCGTCGCGCCCTTCAAACTTACTTGGTGCTGAAGCATCTCTTGGCAAAGGCCATGGAGCAAGTAGCGGCTGAGATGGTGCAAATGGCTCAGGAAACAGCGACAGCGAAAAAGGAGGTGGCGAACGTTGAAGGGCTGCTCCGTCAACAGAACGAACAACTCAAGGAAATTCAAGAGATGCTGAAGGAGCTGGGGAAGACCAACGACAACAATAAATCCAGAAAAGGAAATGCGAAGAATTGAGAGGCATGTTATCTATCTTCTTTTTTAATTTAGAATGATATTGCTCTGGTTTTTTAATATGAGTTTTTATGCCATAGCAGTAGTAGTAAAATTGGGTCTGTTAGTAGAACTTGGAAAGAACAGTCTTTTGGAAAAACCTGGAGAGATACGGCTTAATGTCCTGCAAAGTTTTTTGACATTATTAAGCATGAAAAACATTATTGATCGTCTGATGAATAGGAGCCAACAGATCCGGTTTCCCAGTTGGGCGGATTGAGGCTCCTAAGTTTTGTACTTTGAAATTTGATGTAGAAAATAGAAATGTCGTAGCTTACAATATATACATATATATATATATATATATATATATATATATATATATATATATATATATATATATATATATATATATACATTTCTTTGACAAAGACCTATCTTGGTCTATATGTATATGGTGCTTCACTCCTTGTTACTGTTTGTCATCTGGCATGGGACTATAGTAACCAGAATTGGTTGTTTAAACATTACTTCAAGTGCTTCTTGTTACAATTAACCTAAACGTTTTAACTCTGCATTGTATTGATCATACTAAAATTTATTTTGTCATCTTATTTGGCCTCTTCCCAAAGAGCAGAGGCAAAAACCATATATTAAGTTGAATTTGTTTAGTTCATATTTTGGAAGTGTAAACTAATGCTAGTATTAGTTTATATGTATTAAATACTATGATATCTAGTGAGCCATCCTTATGCTATGTTATGATACATTTTTTATTCGATTCGGTTTCCATGTGTTGAGTGTATGTAGACACACTCTGTCCTCTCTAGCAACACGTTTGTTGGTTTTTGGTTGTGTGCATGTCATTGAATAGCATGTCAGGAAAGCAATGTCATTGAGGACGTTGCAATGAACCTTTGAGTTAAGTTAAGACCCCAACCTTACCCTTCCTTTAAGGATCCATGAAGGAGTTCTTTCCAACTGGATATTAATTACCCATATGATAGTTACAGGCCTCATTCATGCAATCTGGAGATTAATTCCACATATGATAATTGCAGGCCTCATCCTAGTAATGGAGCTAAAAAAGCGATCTTATTTCCAGCTGGATATTAATTTCCCATACGATAGTTGCAGGCCTCATCCAAGCAATGGAATTCAACAAGTGAGCTTAATCGCGGAAATGGAGTTCAACAAGTGAGGAAATGGAGTTGAACAAGTGACCTTAATCACTAACTTGTTGCAAATGTAAAATATCATTTTTAATAATCTCTATATCTTAATTTGTTATATCATGTTTCTTGGTAAGCACATAATTACCTCCAATGGTGACAGTGAAGCTAAAAATTCGTTTAAGGGTCTTGTTGTAGAAAACAAAATTAAAATACCATATGTAATACAAAAATATCCAGGTTGAGAACCTATTGTAGTGGCTAAAACCACCCTCAAAAAATTTTCCTTAGCCCGTTTTGGAGCCTCCCTGCCAACGTTTCATAGCACCTTGTCTTGCTTCATCAAGTACACAAGCTTTAGTGTTTTTCATGCACAAACGCAACTTTTCAATCACATCATGTTGCATTTCCCTCACAATTTGTCCACCGGGACTTGGTCCAACTACAGGATGAGTAGCTTCCGCAAGAAAATTGTGCATTTCTAGAGGGAAACTAACCTTCCATCCAGAAATTGCACAATGCTTTCTAGCAGCCTACTGGGCTCTAGAATTATGAAATTTTTCCAGCCAACACTCCCAGCAGAAATTGCGCAAATACCCCCAGTAGGGCTGTTGAGCCCAGAATTTGTGCAAATCTAGGCAATAGTCAGTTTTTGTGCCTAGAAATTGTGCAAACCTCCATGGCAGTCATCCTGGCTCCTAGCTAGAAATGTGCATTTTTCTCAAGCAGTTGAGAAGCTGCATGCATGAGCAGTCCGGTCGACCAGTTCCACCCGGGACCAAGGAAACTTGACTTGCATGCATGCATGACTTACTTTTCCTAGAATAGTAAAAGGCAACATGCAAAAATAATCGCATGACTCAGGGAGCTATATTTAGCAGCCAGGGGTTACATGCAAAGTTGTTTTAGAAACTTCCCTCCAAGTGTCGCATTTTCGTAGATTTGCGGCATGAGCGTCATCAGCTCAAACTTATTTATTCGACGCATCAAATATCTTTCTTTCACATTGATCTTAGAGCTATGACATCCCACAACACATCCATGACTCTTCAACACATCCGGCTCAACTATTCACGGGTAAGTGACCTCAACTTGTCTTTTTCAACATTTCTGTTACTTTTTGTGTATTCGATTGTGTGAGTGTTTTTTTCTTTATTTATTTGAATGCTTTCTATCATTTACATGTATACTAGCTTGTCCTAGCTCTATTTCAGTTTTCGTTGCTATCTCACTGCTGTCGCATGCATGAAACTGTTTTGCATGAACGTTCACTAAACCGGCAAACTGCTTCACACACATGCATGTTGATTTGTTTGTTGAATATTTCATTCATGTTTTACATGCAATGTTAATCACTTTTGTTTTCACTTAGTGTTGCCATGCATTCACTGTCTTATTTACTTTTAGGCTCCCATCGGCGAGTTAGGCTAACCTTGGCCCTGACTCTCCCTTCACTAAGATTGCATTGCACAATCTGGGGAAGGAAGGCTCTGCCTTCCTCTCCCAAAATGCATATTTAGACCTACCACTGGCCTCTAGGACTGTTTTCCACATTTTTGGAGGATAGTGACTGTTGGCCCAGGAAATTGCACAATGCAGTTCCTGGGCCTACAGTCCTTCCCAGTTGGAATTTCCCATTGTGCAATCCATGCAGCCAACAACCAGTCTGGATTGTGCATTTCACAGATCCTGCAGCCAATTTTTCCTCCCAAACAGCCCAAACTGCCTTTTGCGTAGCTCTAGTAGCCAGTCACCCAGCTTCCCAGAAGAAATTGTGCAATCTTTCCCATCAACTTCCCAGTTATGTGCTGTGACATTCCTCTAATTTCCTTTGTTTTCACTGAAAAATTTCTTGCCATGCATGTTGCTTGTCTCCATATCATTCATGTGTTCATTTGTCTCAATGGTTTCCAAGAGAAGAGGATCTCATGACACTGATGGAAATGTAGTTGGAGCAACAACTGAGCAAGTATCCTCTAGTCTCCCGATCTATGAAGATACAAAGTTGTATTTAGACAAGGACATCAAAATGAAGTGGAAAGAGGTCAATGAAAAATTTGCAGGCACTTTTGGGGAACACCTTGAAGACTGTCAGGTGTTTGGAAAAATTCACAAGTCTGGCTTATACTAGATTGCATACGGATATCTTATGTTTCCATGTGCACAAATGATGCACTAGATTGTCTCTCACATTGATCTCGAGACAATGACCTTAAGGAATGTCATTGGTACAAAGCTTACGACCTATTGGGAATGAGATTATGATAAGATTTATCAGATGTTAGAGCCCGTGACTATCATGGAGACTCCATTCAGCTTACCCAATAGCAGCGCTAACTCCAGAGACATTCTTAGGAATTGGGTAAAGGAGCCAGCTTGATTTAGTTTGACACCAAACCAGGTCTATAAGACAAGGATACTAAGGAAGGCATACCAATATTGAATCATATTTTCTTATCTAATGTATAGCCAAGCAAACATGGAAACCTTCCCAGAGATTTTGGTGGTTTGACTAGAATAATTGGCTAGAGAAGGAAAAGCATGTAATTGGTTTAGCATACAGGTTCATCAGTTGAAGTAGCAAGTAATAAAGGCTCAACAGTCACTAAAAGGTATGCATGCAGAGATTTACATATCTGCCTACATCCTAGATGCAGTCTTTGTGTCATAGGAGTTCCAGAGCTTGGAGTTGGCATGGTCACCAACGGAGATTGTTGTGAACACATATTTCAAGTTGTTGTCCAAATGCAGCTTCAAAGGAGTAATCACATCGATGTCTGGTCATCTTTTTGCCCTTGTGTATAAGACAATATTCCAATAGGATCCACCCTGCATGTCAATGGAAGCAATGGAGGCATTGATAGGCATTGCATATTTGTATGCCTCACCGTCTAACACTTTCATCCAAATGTTCAGTGTGGAGAAGCCTTCACATGTTCTACCAATTATTTCCTTGGACGTACTTGTCATACAAGATGTAGAATATCACATCTTGGAAAGATTAATAGGTAGACTGCATCAGAAGAAGAAGGCAGCTTGGCCCACTCTTTCGTTGTGGATTGGGTTATATGAGATTTAGACTATCAAGCAAGTGGATGTCGAAGCTCAACTGATGAAGAAGTACCCATTTGACCTCTGAAGCTACATTCGTATGAAACACATTGCATTGTGAAGGATCACTGCATGAGAGTTCAGTTCAACTAGATCTATGGGGAATTTCATTGGGTTGAGGAGGACTCATGGAGATATTGCTTCAATTTCTCCAGACCCAATGATTGGTCAGCTTTGATGTCGAGTGGTTAGCGAGGCAGCATGAAGCAACATCACGGAGAGCACCAACAATAGTAGTAGTGGCATCAGAACCAAGCGTACCAGTGTGTGACAAAGGGAAGAGGAATATTGTCAATCACATGGAGGAGGAGTAAAGCCACAAGTTTCAAGAAGATCCACTTGTATAGAAACAAGCTTTGGCTATAGAAGCAAAGAGGCAATAGCATGACAAGTGAATCGTGTGAAGCAAAAGGACAAGAAGAGAATGGAAGAAGCAGATAAGGAGTTGTATGAGTTGACACAGAAACTCCGAAAGAAACAAGAGCTACGCAAAGAGGAGGGGGAAGCACAAGATCAACAGATACAACAAGGGGTGCAACATGCACAAACAGATGAAAGAGTGCCCATACAAGTAGTTGATTCATCTGAAAAGCTGGCATTAGGCAAACAAGGTGAACCATCACAGGGGAAATACTTTTCTAATGAGATAGAACAAGAACTTCAACAATTGGATGCATACATGGAGTAGCAAGTGTTGGGATAGGACATCGACCTCATGCCTCACCACAAAGTGGTCGACTCACCCTCTTTAATGGATCCAGATGATGAGCAAGTCTTGGATGACCAAGAAGGCACTGAGATCCTTGGTGATTAGCGGGAAGAATATATGCACAACATCTCATTTGATGAATCCCAACATAGAGTTGTGCAGTCTCATAGAGTGTCAACTCCAGAGGATCAAACATCTCTTGCACAAGTTGAAGAACAAGTGATCATGACTGATGTGCAAAAACATCTAACTGCCTTGTCCAATGCAACTAGAGTGTATGACGAAGCCACTAGCTCAAGTGTTCGCTTCCTAATAGCTGAGAATGAGCCAATGGAGAAGGAACTATAAACGGCCAAGCAAAGAGGAGACTTGGTGATAATGTCCACCCAGGCTGAACTAAAGAAGGAAATACTAGATGAAGTATTGTCCCTTGAAAAAATTATGCGAGCGTTGTACTCCAAGTTTGGCATCATGCACAAGGTAGTCGTCCATCTCAACATATGATAGTAATGATGTGCTAGAAGAGAAAGCATCTTGATGAACGTGCATGTTATTTTTGATGACATGTAGAAATGGATAATGAAGTATAAGGGAGCCCCACTTCACTTGCCTAAGATGATGTCAGTCAATGCGGTCTAGCTAAAGGCATGTATCTCGAGTCAGATCCAGAATTATGAAGAGCTCTTGCAGTTCATCACTAGCATACAGGGCTCCCATGCATGAGTATTCAAGAGTATGGATGTTGTGGCTCACACGCATCCGATCCCATCAATTAGGACCCTCACCCAGGCAATGAAAAAGAAGCAGGTCCGGCTAGAGCTTGACTTGTACTTTGACAAGTTGATGCAGATACTTGCCTATCAGTGAAAACATCATGCACATGTATGTTGCTGGTCTGGCCACATTAAAGACAATGATGCACATTCTTTCAGACGAGTTGGATAGAGGAGCTCGAGCAATGTACCCATATTCTATGGAGGTAAAGTTCAAGTTTCAGATGGATTTCCTTACAGAACACATAGACACTATCAGAGACTATAGAGCTTCGCATGAATATGTTATTGTTGATCAGCATGCGGATGTTGAGTAGTTGGACTTCATTAGTTGTCTAAGTCAGAGTGATGTCTAGTTTGGCTTGCTCAATCCATTTTGTTCACATGGGTACATGTGCATTATAATGTTGATTAATGTCAAGTGTAAGTTGTTGGCTTGTTGGGGCCTGACCTAGGTACGGAGTTAATTAGCAAAACAAATCCCTGTATTACTGGCCCTTTTGGTAACAGTCCATGGAGCGTGGACTGAGGTCTCATCCGAAGTAGTATGGGGGGTGCTGGAACCATGTTTCCACACCCTTGAGATGTCTGAGAGGTTGAATTGGTCCAACTTTGCACAGGTTACTTCGTGCACTTCCCTTTTCCTCGTGCCCTAATATACTTGCCTTAGTGTAACTTCATGTAGGTCACTTTGCACACTTCCATGTCCCTCGCAGCCTAATATACTTGCCTTTGTGCAGCCCTAACTAGGGGCTATTGTGCTTCTGCACTACTGGAGCAGCGCTTTGCACTATTTCCCTAAGTCACACCGGAGATCTTACTTATCTTCGTACACCAGTTAGTTATCTTCGCGTAAATGGATGCCTTACGTTATATTTATTTATACAACACATTTATATGAGTTTGTGGAACAAATAAATGGTAAAGTTGCAATTTATACCCAATAATACATCAAATAGGAAAAGATACACAGAAATATGATAAAAGTTCTCTTTATTAATGCTTCCAATGGTTACAGACTCGACCTGCCCTGCGCACTCAGCTGTAGAGGTCCGCGCACTCAGCGATGGACTACTACACCTTTGTGTGCTCTGCTGCAGAGCCTTCTCCTACTCTATGATCCAAAGACACACTTTACACTTCGACTCAATCTCTTAGACTCATCATGCTTCTATCTCTTAAGTGATTGTTTTATTTTACACTTAGAGCCTCGCTCTATTTATACAATCTCATGGTTCACAGACCATGGGTGGATCTTTCAAGCTGACATTACATTACAAAAGCAAGGGCGAACAACCTTGTGACTCTATTATGACTTCGCGCTCCTTGCCCACAAATCGCAGACTCTTTACAAAGGACATGGTCAAAACTCAGGCGTTAAGCCCCAAAACATTTCTCAGGGGGATTCCATGGCCAACAGGCTCCTAGCACAAACATCGTGACTCGCCCTCAAGTCACTCTATCAGTGCAGAGATCTTCGCATGGAGTCCATACAACTCTGCTCAAACCACTGCAAGGTCGGCAGTGCACTGAGTGGCTACCTGTTGACTCTCCTGTATCTCTTGTTCTGAGGCCGTGGTGTTGGAACTACTTCCCTACATCTGTTCCTACATCCCCTGCCTCTATTTATTTTCTCCCGCCTTCTTCTGGCTACTTGGAGCATGAAGACAATGCTTTTACTGGCTAGTCAAATAGTCGGGTCACCCGTGTAGGGCTTCAATCAACTGCCATTCACTTTTCCCCGGAAAGGTTATCCATTTAGCTTTACCAGTTGTACTATGCCTCCGTCTCTAACATCCTTAACACCATATGGTCCTAGCCAATGCATTTTGAACTTTCTCGAGACTTTATCAAACTTACTGTCATACAGTAACACTAAATCATTTACCTTGAAGGTGTGCAACTTAATATGGCGATCGTGCCAGGCCTTCTCATGCTACTTTTGTACTTGTTGATGGAAGCCAGCTAGGAACCATTCTTCTTCACTTTCTCCCAACTGTACGAGCCTCTCTTCCAAGGCTTCATGATCCATCATACCTGTGAGCACTGCTATGTGCAAACTAGGTACAATATACTCCATTAGCATTACAGCTTCCGTGCCATAAACCAACCAGAAAGGTGTTTGTCTTGTAATTTTCTTGCACGTTGTCCTATAAACCCATAGTACTGTAGGTACATGTAGGTCCCAATTACTCCACTGCACGTTGCATAATTTGGTCAGTGTAGTCTCCAGTATTTTATTAAATTCTTCTATTGTCCCATTGGCTTGGGGGTGATACGGTGTGATTTTCTAATGATACACCTAGCACTCTTTTGTCAATGTGTTGATTGTTTCAATCAGGAAATGTGTACCATGATCACTCATCAAGATCCTTGGACATCCAAATCGATTCAATACATGTTCAAACAAAAAAATTTTAGTCGCGGTGGCCATGCAATCTTTTCTAGGTCGTGCTTCAGCCCAACGAGTCAGGTACTCTGTCGGGATGATAATGTATCCCACGTCTGTCTTTCCTTGAAGTTTGAAGGGTCCTACAAAATCGATTGCCCACTTTTCGAAGGGCTAAAAAATCATTTACGGATTCAAAGGCATCTTGTCCCTCCGCAATGGTTTACCTGTTCTTTGACATATATCACAGGCCTTGCAATGTGCTTTTGAATCCTGATGAAGGGTCGACCACCACAACCCAGTGCGGAGAATCTTTTGTGTGGTCGCTTGTCCTGTATAGTGTCCTCCTGAATCACCCTCATGCACTTCAACGAGAATATGACTTCGTTTTAATTCAAGTACATAGCAGTATCTTGTCGTTTCCCATCTTATATAGATGCCCCGCGATGACAAAAAAATCTGCCACACGGACCACCAGTTCCTTCCTCTGTTGGGAAGAATAGTCTTTTGGTGCCATCCCCATTGTTAGAAAGTGGATAATATCTTTAAAGTGTCAATCCGCTACGTTCACAACAAAAAGGTGTGCATCAGGTAATCCTTCTTCCAAACTAGAAGTTTCTTCTCTTGTCTCAATTTGCGACAAGTGATCCGGTCCCACGTTCAGGAGTCCATGATTCACAATGACCTCAAAATCATATTCTTGGAACAGTAAGATCCACCTGCATATGCGCCCCCCCAACAAAGGCTTATTGACCAAGTATTTTAGCGCAAAATGGTATATATACATCTTGAAGTGTTCCCCTAGAAAATAGCAAGTATTTTTGGAGTGTGTACACTATAGTCAACCCCTCACATTCAATTGTGGAATAGTTATTTTTTGCTTTAGACAACCTGTGACTTGCGAACAAGATATGGTTATCCAAGCCGTCTCCACCCTCTTGTGTTAGTATCGCTTCCAATGCTATACACGACGCATCGACATGGACATGAAACTCCACATCCCATTTTGGGAAGACAAGGATTGGCGCAGAGGTAAATTTCTGTTTTAGTACATCCAGGCTCTTCATGAAATCATCATTCCAGCAGAATTTGACATCCTTTTTCAATAGTTTCTCCATTCGCGTGGTGATTTGGGCATATTTTTTGATGAACTTCCTATAGTACCCTGTATGTCCCAGGGTAGCATGTAGCTATTTTACACTTCGCAGTACTTCCAACTTCAGAATCACTGCAATCTTCGTGGGGTCTACCATCAGTCCCTGTTTGCAAACCACATGTCCCACCAGGTTCCCAAAGGGAATGAGGAATGTGCACCTCCTGAGATTCAATTTGATTTATTTTCGTTAACAGGTATGTAGCATCAAGTGTAAGCTTGTTACATGGTGCATAACCAATCCAAATAGAGTCTAATCATCCAGATAAACCTCCAGGAACTTTTGGATTATCTTTGAATGATGCAAGAGCTATGCGTGAAAATATGGCTGGCACATTCTTCAACTTGAACGGCATAACGGTGTATTGAAGGCAGCCCCATTCAGTCATGACGGTCTTACTCCTATCCTCCAGCATGATTTTGATCTGGTGGTACCCTAAGAATCCATTTGTGAAAGAATATGCTTCCTGCCCCCCAACATTTTCTAGTACTTCATCTATGAATGATGTTGGGAATGGGTCATGTTCACATGTGTCATTCAATTTTCTAAGGTCCACGCATATTCTTATCTCGCCCTTCTGCTTCTTCTTTTCATGCACCATCATAGGGCTTACCTACTCAGATTCTTCCACTAGCTCAATGATTCCAGCTGTGAGGATTTTGTCTAATTCAAAGCGGACATTTTATTTGTACTTTGCGTACAAGTGGTAAGGCCTCTACTTAACTGGTTTTGCATCAGGTTTTAAGGTGATCTTCATCATCCCTAAATCACCAATGATTCCCTTTAAATCCATAATCCTAGTTGGGAATAAGTCTTGGTACTTGCAGGGTAACTCAACGACCTTATCCACTGTCGCGTCATGCTAGTAATGGATGAGCGTTAAATACTTAGGTTCAACTTTCATGCCAATGTTCACCTGCCTTTTCTTTACCATTGCGGTTATGTTAGGGTATTCAATAAATGGACCTTGAACCTTGTGATAGCCTTCAATTTCTTGAATATTAACTTTTTGCGGATCTTTGCCATCATCTTCAGTACTCACATTTTAACACTCCAGTGTGCAGCTCAACCGGGTCACCCATTCAAGCTAAATCACTTCTATTGGTTCCTGGGGTATCTTAAAGATAGATGCTTTCACTGCTTCTAGTGCGTCATCAACAGTATCCCACCAACGATCCTCAAATGTGAAGGTTAACAGGAACCCTTCACGCAAGATATCCCATTTGCTCATTCCATGGAGAAGTTCCGACTCTATATACCATTTCATGGGTATAATATCTAGGGTATGACAGAATAGGTGTACCTCTCTAGTTGTGCATCCTCCCCATAGACCGTTGTCCACTTGGCGAGGTACGTGCACTGATCATATCATCCATCATACTTGTCCTTTAATCACATCTAAGGCTTCCAAAACTGTATGTGTGTCATTCTACTACATTCGCGCTAGTCCTCAAAGCTTCCCTAGTGCGTACCCCACCACCTCGTGAGCATAGCGCGCAGTACCCATTTCAAAGCTTCGAAACATTGTTATTCTGGCACCTCTCCTTCAAATCTATTCAGGAAGTAATCTACCTCACTTAACCCATCATACGTAGGCAAATCCCTTACCTCCGTTGATATGCAGCGCAATGATATCGTCATCATGTTACAGTTTAGCATGGTTACCTCGTGTAACTGCTTCTACCATCGTTCTATCTCCTCGTCAGAATTTGATGTGCAGGAGCTTTCGCGCTCCCATGAGATTCGTCCATCCGCAGTTGGATTTACCCAGTCTTTCTCTCGTGCAGTTATCTTGTAGATGTAGTCCAAGTTGTCGCCGCTTTCATAGTGGCGCACTGGCTCTGTGTAGCGTGATCGTTTTGCACGGTCTAAACGTACAACTATGCGCAAAGGCTTTTTCTCAAAAATCATTTTGCGCTTCTTCATATTTATCACCCCATTCATGTCATTGGCCCAATCTATTCCTAATAGCGCAAGGTAGGGATTGTTATCATCAATAATATGTATCACTTCATAGTCTGCTAGCGTGCTTTCTCCTTCGATATCCACTATGATTCCCTACAATATCTCAATAGGTAGGATATTTTGTTGGTTCGCCATTCACAACTGGATAAGGGACCATTGCAGTGTAGGCCTTCCCATGCACTCCCATGTATGCTTAGGTAGAACGTTCACGTCTAATCCCAGGTTTGAAATCACTTGGTCCATCTCATATTCTCCAATCTACGTGGTCAATCTTATTTCCCTTCCCGTCCTTGTCATATTATTTCTGAGCTTCTAGACTACGTGCAGTTCTCCTGGCGTGGTCCCAACGCATCTATTTATGAGTTCCTGCAACCTCTTTATAACCTTGCTGTCATGCAGCAACTTCATACATGTTTCTTGGAACGTGGTGAGCATTGATGGGTCCATTTTCGGCTCTGGTCTGCCTTTGCTTCCTGAAGTGGAGACATCAGCGAAGCTCTTCCTGGCTTCCATGAAGGTTTCCTTAGCATGCTCCAAATCAAACTCTGGTTCTTTCGTTACAGCCTTGTGAACACATGTACTCTCTTTAGGCTACTTGCCTTTGTCATCTCCTGTCGTAATTCCACTTCAAAGCACAATATTCACATTAGTGTCTTCCTCACGCGGCTGAGACCTCATCATTTACAGGTTCTGAGTCAGGGGAGGTTGGACTGCTCCTTTATCTCGCAACCTTGCTATCAGTGTGGGACAATCCTCCATCTAATGATCAAAAAATGTATAATACAAGCATGATGGCCATGTTGGATTCGTACAATTGCAAGCATAATTTCCTAGCCCTCTACAATTGTAACATATCAGATGTCCACGACATCTTCCAGGTCCTCCTCCACCTCAGCTTCATCTATGCCCCTGAAATCTGGTTCATGCCATCCCTCTGTTCTGGTCAAGGGGCCATGTTTCAGTCTAAAATCTCTAGGTAGGAGTCTGATCCATCATTAGCTCATAACTTCTACAGGTGCACTCATCATGTCCCACTGATCTACATAAATTATAGAACAACTGCTGTGAGTTCTGCATGTACTTTTGCAATAAATTGCAGTTATCGGTAGCATGCTTTCCTCCTATATGACAAATCATGCACCACAATTAAGGCACTGCGCTAGGTCCTACTTGTGCCTCTAGTCTCAATGGCATTGGTCTTCCTCCTGCTAGGTAATTCACGAACACTGGGTAGTGGTCCTTGTCATGTCCCTGACCCTTGCAATTTACGCGCCATACCTCATCATGCACTTCTGGGTGAACTGCCTATCTTTTTTTAGACTTTGCCTCTCAAGGAATGAGTCTTTCATATGCGTGTGAATCTGCTAAACTCCTAGGTTGGGATCTTGTATCGGGGTCTCGTGAGGTCTCATTACGATCTCCAAGGCCTCAGCTTGAGTTGTTAGCCTCTATTGTGACAACACGTTCCTTAGATGTGACGTTAACGATGCTACGAACCATTCATGGTATTGCCCATCCGTCACCGTCATGTTAGCTTCACGAATTTTTCACTTCAGTCTTTGATCCAACTCCCAAGGGGTCTCGCCTGGTATCATTGTGATTTCCTTGAACCCATTGATTGACTGTGGCTCTGACTTTGGCCTACTAAATTCTTTGTTTATTAGAGTTTAGATATCCACGATCCCCACATTCAGATTGTCATTGGAATTCTTAATGTACCAGGTCATCGCGCGATCGTGCAGAGCACTGACCAATGTTGCTTTCTTTATATTTTCATTTGTGACTCCCTGCGCTTCCCATACATATTTTATCATGAACCAAAACTGGTCTGGATCTTCATTTCCTACTCCCTTGAACACTAGAAACTTTATGCACTCGCCATATGGACTCACGGTGGTGGCGGAGGTGGTATGGGCAAATATGGGGATGAAGACAATAAAACTGGTGGTGGTGTAGTTGGGGGTGGTATGCATGGAATCCTCTGCCTTATCAAATTGATCGCACTTCTTGGTGAGACCTTTGGGAGATATTCCCCATCGCCTTATGGAGGTGATATCAAGGGGCTAGTTTCTAGTTCCACACTACCTTTGTTTCTATAGATTCTCCCACTTCGCGTAGCCCCAAACATCAATTTATTCATATAACCCACTTTTCACACAGTATCATTTAATCGAAGTGTTCAAAGACTTAACGTACTTACCTCGTGATCCTTTGAGGAAGCATCGCTCTACCTCACTATATCTAACTGAAGTATCTACCATGAAATCAGTGACGAATCCTCCTATAATTCAATCGAACCAGTGATCAATAACACGTGCAATATTATCCTCTGAAGCTTCCGATCCATGGACCAATTCTGGAGTCCAAAAAATAGGTCTGTCGAGCTTTCACCTTCCTTGGCTATCTCCAAGCTTCGCGATCCACTCATATAACTCAGTAGGGAAAGATGTGAAGAAAATTTCATGGATCTCTATGTATAAGTTGTAGTCTAAACACTCTTCTTTTGATAGTCATGGATTCTTATTCTCCTACGTTGCGAACTCGTGAATCTTCCTATCCAACCAATCCTCAATTCCTTTCTTTGTTGGATTCTAATGATACAACATTAGACGTCTCTATGCAAATCCCTATCTCAACAATGGAATATGAACCCCTACTACTTAGCCAAACAAATCCCTATACTACTGGCCCTTTCGGCTACAGTCCGTGGAGCGTGGACTGAGGTATCACCCGAAGTAGTATGGGGGAGTGTTGGAACTAGGTTTCCGATCCCTTGAGATGTCTGAGAGGTTGAATTGGTCCAAATTCGCGTAGGGTAATTCGGGCACTTCACTATCCCTCACACCCTAATATATACTTGGCTTCGCATAGCCCTAACTAGGGGCTGTGTGGCTTCTGCACTGATGGGGTAATGCTCTACACTATTTCCCTAAGTCACACCTGAGATCTTACTTATCTTCTTACACCAGTTAGTTATCTTCATGTAAATCGATGCCTTGCGTTACATTTATTTATATAGCACATTCATATTAGTTTGCGCAACAAATAAATTTTAAACTTGCAATTTATACCCAATAATACATAAAACAGGAAAAGATACACATAAATATGATAAGACTTCTCTTTATTAATGCTTCAAATGATTACAGACTCAACTTTCACTGCACACTCAGCTGCAGGGGTCTGCACACCCAATTACGGACTACTAAACCACTGCGCACTTAGCTACAGAGCCTTCTCCTACTCCATGACCCAAAGACCCACTTTGCACTTCGATTCAATCTCTTAGAGTCATCATGCTTATACCTCTTAACTGATTGCTTTTTCTTACACTTAGAGCCTCGCTATCTTTATACAATCCCATGGTCGACAAACCATGGGTGGATATTTCAAGCCAACATTACATTACAAAAACAAGGGTGGACAACCTTGTGACTCTATTATGAATTCGTGCTCTGTGCCCACAAATCGTGAAGTATTTACAAAGGACTTGGTCAAAACTTGGGCTCTAAGCCCTAAAACATGTCTTGGGGGGATTCCACACCCAACATAAGTCAAGTGTCAATAGTGCATGTAACAGTCTTAGAGTAGGTGAAGAGTCATGAGGGAAGTTGAACAATCACAAAGGGGAATGTCAAGGGCCACCCCACCCTTTACTATAAATAGTCCCTAATAACTCATTGTATGGGATTTTGGTAAGCCAAGCTTCAGATAAGACTATCTTGCAGAAAGCTTCGACAGTATTGTAACGTGCCTTGGCTTCTCCACTACATGGAGCTAGTTCATCTATTTGAGGAGCAGGCAGATGTGGTTGTAACATTCCACTATTGGGTCTAGCAGGCTTACATGGATGTATTGTATGATTGGGACTTACAATTCTTTATATAATAAAATCCAACACATTTTCATGCATATTTTGTTATTGTAGTTGGACTGTTCCGGTTGCCTAGAAATGTATGTTGTTTAACTTATGTAGTTGTGTATGAACTTCTTTATATGCAATTATATGAATCTTGTTGCAGATGTATTGTTGGTTTAAACATAAATTTGGATTGCAGGCTAACTTTCTTTCCAGCTTGTGATGCACCTTTTCTTGTGTGTTCCCTTCCTAGCTGAGTACTATTACAAGTTGTCAAGGGGCACACTCATCTCAACCCCCCATGTGTTAGAACCTCCCATACACCTTCCTTGACTCATTGTAGTGGTCACACCCTTGCTACTGATAGAGCTATCTTACCTGCCTCTCTACAACATCATGGTCAAGGCATTACCTTATGACCCACTATTCGGACTCCTACACCAAACCGTCTGAGGTATAATTGGGACTTCTTACCAGGGATATCCTCTTTACATGTTGGTGGGTCCACCACAGTCAACAAAACTTTATAGAAATGTCCAGATTAATAATATTATATTTTACTAAAACTTGTTAACGCTAGTAAATTTTATATAAGAATAAATTCAATTGAAATAGGGTAGATTCATTAGAGTGAATAGATTGAATGGCTTCATTAAATTTATATAATTTCTATGCCAATTCTACATATTTTCTACTAATGCTAAGTTTTCCAACATTCTTAAACACTCAGAAAGTCCTGGGCTATTGTCTGGTCAAAGAAGTTTCTGATTAAAAACCTTTTGGTTGGTGCTTATCCATATCAGGCCAACTGTATTTGAAAATAAACAAAAGATGCTTAATAGAATGTAATAAATTTGGTCAATGAGAAACACACATATTTTGAATCCAGTATGTGAGATCATTCCTCTACAGGTGTTCTGAATATTGAAAAATAAAGGGAACCTAGAATATAAAGAAGCAAAGGAGCATTTGACAGAAGCTTTCCATTATTGAGAGGAGTGAACTAGTTAGGAGGACCACACTGAATAGATTTCCTCATCATCTCCTTCGCTTGCTTTACAATCTCTTTCATAACTCTGCTTGGTTTCTGCTATCTTTGGTACATGAGCTGGAGCCCTCTACGCAACTTCGGGAGTGTCTGGAGCATATGCATTCTTAACCCTTCTAAATAGCATGAGCAATAAAGATTTCTTGCTGTCAAATCGAAAAATTAGGTGCATCTGGGCCAGGTTTATTCATACTTCCTGGTGCTATCTTATTGTTCTCTCCCTTGGTCCATCCTCCTCCTCTGGTTACCACATTTATAGTGTGCCTTGATTCTCCACCACTCGCTCTAGGTTTTTCATTTAGTAAGTTTAGAGTCCTTTGCCTTGCATGGATTCCTAGTTTTCAATCAAGTAAGGGCAGTCTTTAGTTGCATGTCTAGTAGCTCTACAGTGGTCACATATCAACCTCCGATGAAGTGGGTGATCCTTAGATATATTCCCTAATTGATCACAATTATAGCATCTTACATGATGAGTTGTTCCTCTAGTTCTTCCTCCTTGATATCCACCTCCTTTACCTCATCCTCCACCACATTGTGGTCGAGGGTTTTCTACTACTCTAAACGTGGTTTTGTCCATCCTCTCTGCTAGAGCCTACAAAGCCCTAAAATTATTTGTCCTATGCATGTTCGTACCATATAACTCATAGTGAACATTATTAGGAACTGAGGTATACTTCTGTAAGATAGGACAACTTGTGGAGGGTATGGTAGTGCATTTCGCCTATTATAAGGGGTTGTTGTACGTTGACCATAAGCCCATATTTCTTACATACCCCTATATTTATAAGTTCATCCTACCATTATGTACCTTATCTAAAGAAAAGGGTTAGGGTGTTAGGGTCCCACCCTAACCCCATTATTTATGTAATAAGATCGAGTCAGAGTTATAGTTAAGTAAAGAGTAAATAAAGCCTATATTAATAATTGTAAGTAGTTAACCTACACTTAATGATGTGACCATAGTTAGTTACAAATCGGCCATGGTATTAGATAGATGGTATAATAAGAACCATGGTATTGCCCCCTAGTATTACATGTATGAATCCTATATAAAGGATAGAGACTCCCTTCGAGGAGCATCGTGTCTTATTTTGTAATCGAGCTCAGCTCTATTAGAGGTTTCCCCCTCAAAGAGGCAAGTGAACATTGCTTTCTGAATAATAAAATACTTGCTGTTATTGCTCATTGTTCTATGTTTTGGATATATTTCTTTGCATATTTGGTATTCTAGTATCATCTTGCAGGTTAAGAGCATAACAAGTGGTATCAGAGCGATTTCTAGGGTTAGTGGGATCTCCAATTTTTAGCAATTTGTTTTTTGGCTAGAGACATGTTCCGGCATCTTTAAACCACGAGATCTGTCATTGAGCGCATAAACCTGCAGATTTGGGGAGGCATACACACAAGAAATACAAGAGGTGGTCATGCTTGTTGGACTCCCTTGTAACCCCTACAGGTACAGCTTCGAGTCGTAGCACATTAGATATAATCACACAAGCACTGTCTTCCAAGTACCCTCTGGGTATATCGGAAGCCCCCTAGCTCCCTTGGTAACCTTGCCATAGATAAACCGTCAGCCGTCTTGCTGCTACAATACAATGAAAATAGCACTTGGAGAGATTACTCGCACGTACGATACGGTAGTCGAGTTGTATGGCTAAGGGTACGATTGATCCTCCTTGGTTAGTGCCCTGAAAAATTGGGCCGAGTATTACTGTCAAACACTTATGTATATTGCGATCTGTAGCACCTGACACTCCTCGAGACCATAGTTCCCTGATCTATCTCTGGATCACACATAATCTTTGGCAGATCAGATCTCGAAAGTGGGGTTTTTGTCATTATAGCAGCAATCAGTTCCACCATTCAGATCTATCAGATTATCAATTCAGATCTCTCAGATCCATCAGATCTGCAACAACAATCAGTTCCACCGTTCATATCTCTCAGATCCTAGGCGGGATTTTCGAAGGACTTTTGGCACCATTGACATTTATGGGATTCGGCTACTGCAGTATTCCTAAGGAAGGATTAAAACTCCATTCGGGGTAAAAATCAGGATGACGAGCTGAGCAAGGTGGAACCATTCAATTGTTAGTGCAAAAAAAATTCGGGCGGTCCCAAATTTCAAGAACATCGCCTCGGTGCATGGTACAAACTAGAGCTCAAGCAATGGCAAATGAGAGGATGGAAAGCCTTGAATCAGCCTTGAAAGATGTAGTGTCGCAGCTGAAGGAATTAAATGAAACACTCTCTAAGGGCAAGGCGGAGGCACGCGAGGAGGCATATATTGGCACTGAACACAGTGAGGGTGAGTCTAGCCAGTCTCTTCACCTCTTTGGCACCCACCAACAATCCCATCCACCACCACCCAAGCTGGACATGTATAAATTTGATGGTTCTCACCCGGCCCCATGGATAGCACAAATGGAGCAATATTTCAATCTAAATTACATGCTGGATAATGCCACTCAGCTTAGTGTGGGTATCATGTACTTGGACAATGAAAGATGGCGATGGTGGCAATGGCATCAACATTGCTATGGAAGGCCCTTCAGTTGGAGACATTCAAAAAATATCTTATGGATCTCTTTGACCATGAATCTTTCTTTTTGGGTCATCTCACTAAGCTTCGACAGACAAGAACAGTGGATGAATATATTACAGCCTTTAAAGCCTTAGATTTCCTCACTGGAGGTCTGTAAGATGAATTCTACACAGAATGTTTTTCCAGTGGTCTTAAAGAAGCCATACAAGCACATGTCTGACTGCACCACCCTAGCTCATGGATACAGGCTTGCAAGATATCTCGTGAAGTAGAACGTGCATTAGCGGCCTAGTCCAATCACCCAAATTTCACCGCCAAAGGTCGCCCCCCACAGCCTCAAAGCACTACCCAAACACTCAAGGTTCAGAAGGTGTCCCTTGTAGAAATGGTGGAAAGAAGAAAGCAAGGATTATGTTACTACTATGATGAAAAATACTTCCCCATGCATAAATGCAAGGAGCCAAAATTATTTCAAATAGATGCTACTGATCACAGTTCATCGAAGCAAGCCCCACCACTTGAGGAACTAGAGGAGGAAGAAGAGGATAACCATCAGGACAATGTACCTGAAGAACCAATTATCTCACTGCATGCTTTGGCAGGGATTTCTTCGCCTCAAACTCTCAAAATAAGAGGTATCATTTAGCATCGCCCAGTATTCTTGATTGATATTGGAAGTACACATAATTTTATTCATCAAAGAGTCACAAAAGCAGTGCATTGTTTTGTACGAATAGTTTCTAACTTCCAGGTCCAAATTGCTGATGGGGGAATAATGAAATGTGAAGGCCACTATGAAAATTTCAAACTTCAAATGGGGGATTATCAGTTAAAGACCCACATGTTTGCCATACACATGGGAGGGTGCGACATTTTCCTAGGTGCTGAATGGCTTCGCACACTTGGCCCACTCACAATGGATTTATGGGAGTTATATATGAGCTTTAAGCAGAGAAAACACACACATACCCTACGCGGACTCTAGGCGGGAGCTCCCTCTATCATCAACTCACATCAGATGGAAAAATTGTTAAAAAAGGGGCACTGTGGAGTTATAGCTCAATTTAATGCCATCTATACCTTCGAACCCAATTCTCTTCATATTCATCTTGAGATGCAACAGATCTTAAATAACCATCTTCCAGTCTTTGACAAGCTTCATGAGCTTCCACCCTCGAGAGGGGAACATGATCATAGCATCACATTGGTCTAAGGGGCGCAACCACCAAATGTGAACCCATATAGATATTCGTTTTCCCAAAAGAATGAAATAAAAAAAACAATCAAGGAACGTTTGGAAGTAGGCATCATTCATCCCAACATTAGTCCTTATTCATCACCGTTGGTCATGGTGCTCAAGGAAGATTTGGAATGGCGTATGTGTCTAGACTTCAGGGCCCTTAATAAGTTGACAGTCAAAGATAAATTTCACATATCGGTTGTCGATGATTTTCTTGATGAACTAAATGGGGCTCAATTCTTCACTAAGATTTATCTTTGCTCAGGCTACCACCAAATTCGCATGAAATAAGTCCACATTCCAAAGATTGCTTTCCGAACTCATGAAGGCCATTATGAGTTCCTTCTCATGCCATTCGGTCTTTGTAATGCCCCATCCACTTTTCAGAGCCTTATGAACCACCTACTCAAACCATATCTTAGAAAATATGTCCTTGCTTTCCTTGATGACATCCTCATCTACAGTCACACTTGGGCCGCACATCCACACCATGTAGATCTGCTCTTGCAGCTGCTCCGCAAGCATACATTATTTGTCAAGATGTCCAAGTGTTCTTTTGGCATGGAAGAAGTTGAGTATTTGGGCCACATTGTGGAGTGTGAAGGTATCAAGGTGGACCCAAAAAAGATCCAAGCAATGTAGGATTGGCCTCAACCTAAGATGTTGAAGAGCCTGAGAGGATTTTCAGGTCTCACAGGATACTATCACAAATTTGTCTGCAATTATGGTCGCATTGCAAGGCCCCTCACTCAAATCCTCAAGAAAAATTCATTCCTCTGGAATGATGAAGCACAACAGGCCTTTACAGCTCTAAAAAATGCCATGTGTTCCACTCCAGTCTTAACACTACCCGACTTCACCAAATCTTTTGTCATTGAATGTGATGACTTGGGTATGGGTATTGGGCAGTCTTAATGCAGTAAGGTTGACCCTTGGCCTTCACGAGCCAACAACTAAGTGGGAAGAATTTGGGACAATCTACCTATGAGAAGAAGATGATGGCCATCTTACATGCAGTAGATACATGGCGACCATACTTATTGGGGCGACATTTCCAAATCCACACAGACCATCAAAGCCTTAAATATTTTTTGGAGCAATGCCTATCCTCACCACAACAAAATAAATGGCTCGTTAAAATGATGGGATATGATTATGATAAAATTTACAAGAAAGGGCGTGAAAATATTATAGTAGATGCATTATCCCGCCAATTTTACGAGGAAAGTACCCTGCTCGCAATTTCCCTTCCCATTCTAGAATGGATTGAAGAGGCTCGCAAGGAATGGTTTTCACATCCTTGGCTCTCCCAGCTCATTACTCAATTGCAGGTGGATCCAAATTCCACATAGGGCTACTCGTGGCAGGATGAGATTCTTCACTAGAAGGACAGAGTCATAATATCATGAACATCCACCCTCAAAAGCTGCATTTTGGTGGAGTTGCACTCATCCCCCACTGCAGGACATTCAGGCTTTTAGAAGATGTATGCTCGCACTCGAAGATCATTTTTTTGGATAGGCATGAAAAAGGACATTCTTACTTTTGTAGCTAAATGCGACGTCTTTCAGCGCCACAAAGGAGAAAAATTCAAATCACCAGGCACATTGCAACCATTGCCCATCCCGACATCCATATGGATGGAGGTTTGTATGGATTTCATTACGAGTCTTCCAAAGTCAGGAAACAAGTGAGTCATCATGGTGGTTGTGGATAGACTTTCTAAGTATGCTCATTTTTGCACCCTAGCCCACCCTTTTACACTGACTTTGGTCGCTCAATCTTTGATGGATTAGGTCTTCAAATCGCATGGCATGCCCACTTCCATTATGTCTGATCGTGACCCGGTCTTCACCAGTAACTTTTGGCAAGAAATCTTCTAGCTACAAGGTACCCAACTACAACTTACTACTTCCTATCACCCAAAAACTGATGGTCAAACTGAAGTAGTCAACAAATGTCTGGAAACCTACCTTAGTTGTTTCACTTCAGAAAAGCAACATCTCTAGGTTTAGTGGTTACGTCTAGCTGAAGGAGGTAGAAAACAAACTATCATGCCACCACCAAAATGACTCCATATGAAGAAGTTTATGGTCAACTCCCTCCTTTCCCTACTTCTTATATCAAGGGGTGCTCGAAGGCACAAGCAGTGGATCAAATCCTACAGAATCGCACAACCATGTTGGCCCATATTTGAGACAATCTTCATCAATTTCAAAACCACATGAAGAAACAGGTAGATCAACATCGCTCAGAATGCCAATTTCAAGAAGGGGATCAGGTATTTTTGAGGTTGCAACCATATGAGCAAACATCACTCAAAGACAAGGGTTGCCAGAAACTATCTCCAAAATTCTACAGACCGTATCAAGTACATTAGCGTATTGGAGAAGTTTCCTACAAGCTAGCTTTGCCACCCACTGCAGAAATCCATCCAATTTTCCATGTCTCATGCCTCAAGAATGTGATTGGGAGCAATTGCAGAATTCAAACCAGTCTACCTGAACTCTATGAAGAAGGGTCAATCTGGTGATGAGCCCCAATTTTTGGTAAAATTTGGGCTCATTTGGCCTACTTGCTTTGCTCAAACCATTCACTTTTTACTGCTTATGCATGCATTTCTTAGTTTATTCATGTTTTTTGTAGGAAGAAGGGTAGACACTTTATCTACATGACTAATGCATGATGCTTTCAGGTTTTTGGCATTAAAAGGGAGAAAAAGACAACGAAAAAGGAGACAAGGAGACAATGAGGTGGCACTGCTGGTTTTTAGGAGAGGATGTCCATGGTCTTGGGGACATTCCTCGTGATTCCCACCAAGAACTCCGAGCTCCAATCCATCTCCCCTCCGAGCTTAGAAGCAGCCAGCTGTTCTACAGGAACAACAGTTATAAACTGTTCTACAGGAACAGTAGTTATGACTGTCCTACAGGATCTGCAGTTAAACTCTAGTTGGACAGCCGAGCTCCTAAAATCAAGGACACCTGTTGGATAATCGTTTTTGCATAAATACTGAGGCCGTAGCCTTGTAGAGAAGCTTTTTGAACCTTGGCATTACTCTTGTAATTGGAAAGTACGAGCTAGAGCTCAGTTTTTGTCCCTTTTTGTAAGCCAATTTTGCATGACATCAGATTATGAATAAAAAAGGCAGATTTTGATCTAGTTCTGAGTTTTCTCAAGGAGCTATAGCTCTCAGGTTAGGGCCCAACCTGAGAGCAATAGATCTCCTCAGTGTTGTAATGTGTTTGCATTTCGTTCCAGCACTTTGAGTTTGTTTATTTTCACATGCAATTCGAATTCACAGTTTGGTAATTTAGTCGTTTTCATGAGCATAGATAGGACTAGTTTATGGTGATTTGTTTCAGTTGCTTAAGTTGGATAGAAGGATAGATAAAATCTCTTGGAGCTCCAGCAAAAAGGTTGTAAAGGCTCACTGCCATCTCTCTGTTAGGGATTGGGGTGTAGTCCATGACCAACCACCAAAAAGAACAGCAGTCTTCTCATCTCCATGCAAGCTGCAACATAAACGTTCTCATTGAAGATCTATTCATGCATTTTTGACATCGATCCATACTTCACTTCCACGCATAGGTTTCATTTCTTGTTTTCCATTTCTGTTCATAGGTTTCATGTCACAATTATCATAGGTTAGTGAATTTCTCGTTTTGATGCATAGGTCATTTGTTTCATTTACGCTGCTCTTTCTCAAACCATTTTCTTCTTCTTCTTCTTGATCTATGCTCAAGTTCTATTTAACCTTTGTCTCACTCATTTACCCTCCAACTCTCTCATTTCCCACATAACTCCATCTCCTTCAACTTTCATTGGTTCCATCTTTCCAATCATCAAACCATTGCATACACTCTTCCTTCATCTGATTTTCCAGCTCCTGAGCCATCATCAGGTCCATCTCCATCTCACTTAGCCTCCCACACCACTCCAACACTCCATAATCTCCCAAAACCTCCACGGCCAATCATCCTGTAGAATTGCACAGCCTTCCTGTAGAAACCCGTGAGTTTCCTGTAGAATCCCCTGCAGACATCCTGTAGGAGGCCATTCACTCGGTTGCTGAGCTTCTGAACGTGAGGAACCTCTGTGGATTGATGCTAAGGATCTATTGGGACCTCCCATAGCCATTATGACCTCGTCCATGCTTTCCTTCCATTCCAACCGCTCCTGCACAACCAAACCCTAATTAAAAGCATCTTCACAATAAGTCCAACCACTTAATGAAAAAGTACAAAAACATGATTTTTCAGATGCAAGTAGCTTAGATGCATGTATTTCAGGTCACTACAAGTAATGGCATTATTGGTAGTTGTTTCATTCACAGTTTTGCATAGTTAGGGTCTAGCTAGTCAAATTAGGGTTTCCTAGGGTTTCCATGCTTTATTGGTTTACAGTTTCCTTCTGCAATTAGACTAGTCTCCTTTGAGTTACCTTTCGTCCATCATTGATAAAGCTTCTTCTGTGAGCCTATAGAATTTGTCTTGAGCCCTAGCGGACTTGTCCCAGCTGACCAAGTGACAGCTGTGACAAGAGCTAGTACTTGTGCATACAGCACCGTCGCTTCCAAGTTTGTACGAACTACCGGGTTGATAAAATGAGAGACAAGAAGCCCCAAGAGTTGTAGCATTATTGCTACGATACTGGAGCTCACCATCTTTTTGGCGCCGTTACCGGGGAAGCGTTAGAGTATTAGCACTTTTTTCTTTTCCTCTACTTTCCTACTCTTACCTTCTACTAAGTAGTTTACTTCATTTCCATTCTGCAAAAGTAGCACAGCATTTCCTGCTTTCATAGATTAGCATTTCCTGCTTTCATAGATTAGCATTTCCTTTCTGCAAGCATAGACTAGCTTTTCCTTTCTGCAATTTCATTTAAGCAAAGTAGATTAGTCCTTTCCTGCTTTCAATTAATTTTGCATAGATAGTTGTAGATCAATCTGTCTCAGTTTTGCAGGTACCAAAAGAAAAGCAAAGGAAAAGCAATCAAAAAGAAAAAGAAAGTCTTTTCCATTTCATGCCTCGTAGAAACCGAGATAGATCAGGCAAATTCCTACCAAACACCCCCACCACATCACTGAGTCGCCCTTCTCTCCTCTTTGGTGACAGTGACCTAGAAGAACCTATAGGTGAACATCCTGAGATATCCAAAGACCCTATAGTAGAAGAAGAGTTAGAGACTACTCCATTTGAAGCTATGGCTGATAATAGAAGAGAAGATGAGAGAATAGAAGGTGCCTTCCCCATCCGAGAGACCAATGGAGAGATGAAAATGAAAAACATTAGCCCCTCCACCTTACCTCACTTCCATGGGTTGACCACTGAAGATCCAGATACCTTCCTGTTTGAGTTTTCTGTCCTTTGTAGAACCTATGACTATACTGAAGATGAGCAAAAGTTGAAACTTTTTCCTTCCACTCTCAAGGATGCAGCCCTACGCTGGTTCATGGGTTTGCCTGGGAATAGTATCACTACTTGGGCTCATATGCAGCAAGCTTTCAACACCAAGTACCGAGATTATTGTAGGTCCAAGGAAACAAAGGGGGAAATCTTTCGGATGTCCATGGGAAATGATGAGTCCTTAGAGGATTATGAGGAGAGGTTCCAACTAAGCTATAAGCGGGCCAGGTGCACACTTGACCCTGAATCCCTCAAGTTGGTCCTACTCCGAGGAGTCCCTGAAGACCTCTTAGATACCCTTCACATGTTAGCTGGGGGGGACATTTACCAACTGCCTTATGAGGACATCAAGACCGTGTTTAGAAACCACTCCAGGGCAGCTCGGAAACGAGGTAGAGGAAACCGCCTCTCCACTAGTGTCCCTTTCCCTAAACATGAGCTTGCAAACCAACTAGAAGATCTTAAGAGTGAGGTGAGACAAACCATTGCCATGCAGCTGGATACATTCAGGATTCAACAAAAGAAAGAAGAGGCTGAGAGAGCCTTGGCTGTCTTTTGTCCTAGGTGGACAAGGAGGCACCCTAAAAATGAATGTCCATTGCATTCGGTTGAAGTGTGTTTCGTTTGTGAGGAGGACCATCCCACAAATCAGTGTCCAACCTTACCTGGGTTTAAAGCCATGTACCAAGGGACCGAAGCTCCCACAGAGCCTCTCTATTACCTCAATCAAAGGAGGCCACAAGGATCTAGACCTTATCAGCAGGGGATGCAAGGGGCATCTCAAGCTTATTACAACCCCAACCAGTCAACTCCTATGCCTTCCTGGGGTCCCCCTGCTCATCCTTCATGGTCCATGCCTCCTCCATGGTCTTATCCACCTCAGTACCCCACTCAACCTACTTCTCATCCATATCACTCACATACCCAGCCACAGCCTCAATGGAATGCACCTCAGTCGGGGTGGAGGCCCCAATACAACACTCCTCCTGCCATTTTTCCTCCACCACCAGTTCATCCTCAACCATTACCTCCTGCTCCTCCAAGGCAACCTCAAATGTCTTCTCAACCGAACCCGAACCCCAACAATAGACAGGCCCAGCAGGTATACACTGGGGAAACCTCATGCCCTACCTATGCTGTGGAGATCCAGGAGATCAACCTTCGATCTGGAATGACTCTAGCAGGTCATCAACCTCCTCCCCCAAAGGATGAGGAAGATAAACAGGAAAGTGAACCAAAGGCTATTCCACCTGTTGGATACCTATAGTAATAGGTTTCATATTTCATGATTGGCAAGAGAAAAGCCAAATATGCTCTGCTTTGGTATCCCAAAGATCCCATATTTCTTAGAGAGCAAGAGCTGGGTAAAGTGTTTCTAGTATTGAGGACCTTGTTTCAATTTTTGTGGATGATTCAACAGTTTAATCTGGATCATGCCATGTTTCAATTTTGAGTTGTAGAATAGAGAAAAAAGGTCTGTCCAAACAGCTTAATCTTGGCAGACAAGTAGTTCAGGTAGAGAAACAAAGGTTTCCAAAAGTTTAATCTGGGACCTTGGAAGACATAAGGGTAGAAGTAGATAGAGAGAAAAGAGGAAAAAAAAAAAAGCCAAAGAAAAGAAAAGGCAATTGAGGGTTGCAAGTTCAAGTGCCCCTCCAAGAAGAAACAAAAAATGCTAGGCAAAATAGTTGGGTAGGCAGTTGTGGTTGCAGAAAAAATATGATCACCATTACACAAATATCAATAGGTCTCTTGCCAAGGCAATTGATCTATCAGTAAACAAAGTGGTGAATTCCAGGAAATTACAGCAAAGAGCATCACTAACTTCTTCTCTTTCCCTCTCTAAACCATCACTAACACCCCTTTCTAAATCCCCCTTCTTCATTCATATTAACTCCTAATTCTACTATATAACATCCCTTATCTTACCCCACCCCTAATACTATTAACACTAAAGTGTATAAAACCCCAAATCTTATGTATATTCCCTCCCCTAGGCATAATAGCCGTGTATTTTTCAAAAAAGGGACCAAATGGCATCTGGCCACTTTGGTGAACCTATTCCACCCATTCCCCCTCTACTGCAAGTTGATTTACCTTCAAATCACCCCTGCACTGCTAAAACCCACTCTCTGAAATCCATTTTGCCTGTAAAACCTTTGCAAAGGTCAAATTCCCGCCTCTGGCACATTCCCCGATCCTACCGCATTGTGGTTTAAACAAACATTTGAAAAAACCCACACAAACCCACAAATTTTGATTTTTCCGCCCGTAATATTGAAGGCGCATGTTATCCCTCCGCCAGCCGTCGGATCAAGCCCACCAGATCCGACGGCCTACAGCAATATCGGAGCGCCTCCCGTGACCGCACGTTAACTTCCGGGGAAGTGACGTTGCGCCTTGTCACGCCTCCTCCACGCGTCGGGCGTTAAACTATCTCGGAGCCCGCTCTGACATCCATCGCGCCGTACCTTAACCGCCCCGGGAGACTGCAACGGTTAAGCCCTTAACCGTGACCGCTGCACGTTAACCGCAACTTGCCCGCCGTTAATTCACCGCCACGTCGTTGCCTGCCCGTACCCGCTTATATTATTGGCCCACCTCACTGCTGACTGGGCTGCCACCTCGCCTAAACCGTTGACCAGTCGCCCACCGCCACGTCGCCTGATGACGTCAGCTGACGCCACCTCACCATGACCCACCAATGACGTCATGCTGACGTCAGCAGAAAAAAGCGCCAAATGGTAAAATGAGCCATATTTACCAAATTTTCCCGTATTTTTACCATTTACACTGTGTTTTTACTGTGCGCTTTGCTTGACCGTTTGAGCTCGAATTTTCGCCAGCCAGTTGATTTGCCCGGGCGACCTTCTCAAAAAGCACCGGTGTACCTGTGTTTCAACCTCTGCTCGTCGGATTACAGGTATTTAGACCATTTCGCCCTACATACGACCTTCATTTAGCTCAAAATTGCTCACAGGGATAATGGGACCATAAAGACTAGATTTACACCGTTCATTCCCTTTCATTCATCCAGCATTGTCACTGTGAGGGCCAAGAAACGCTGGCAGAGCTCTAAAAACCTGCAATTCTCATTAAAAATCTCTGTAATTCTGCGTTTTCCCGGCAGAAATTGCTAATAGACATATTCCACCCTGTTAGAGAGTTCAGTCACACCACAGAGAGATTCTATCACTAGAATCCAGTAGTATTTCAATTGCTACTGAGAGAATTCCCCTTGAATACTCAAAACCTCAACCGTTTCCACAGAAGACTGTCTCCAGACTGTGTTTTCACCATTCCACCTGTCTATTTGCAATTCTAGTAACTTGAACAGCTATGGAGACCCCTATTGCACTGAACATCAAGCCCATCAATGCTCCTCACCAAGAACTGGCATGGAAAGCCCTGGGAGACATGGACTACCAAATGCTGGATTGGTTTCCTATGGGAACCAAGTATAATGTGTTAATGCTGAATGAACTAAGAGCCCAGCACCATAGTGGAGCAGATATCTTGGGGATTTGGGAGTCAAATTTGCCCATATACAACCTTCCCCAAGTCAATCCAATGCCAGAGCTCATTTACAGCTGCCAGGAATGCTATGACCCCAGCCAAAGGGCAGTCATAAGCCCCACAGGCCTAGTCCTGTTCCAGATCACCCCAGAGAGCATAAACCAGATGCTGCACTTCAATACAGCCAAGAAATTGACCCCTCTGTCCATGCAGAATCTAATTAACACAGGGATCAAGCTGTCCAGTGACCAGATTATCAAAATCAACCAACTGTTCGTCATATCAGGCTCTGAAACAGTCAGAACCCCTCCTATTGGGTACCATTGTCTGAATGAGTTGGGCAGAATGCTGGTGGACCTAATTAGCTATGTCCTAGGGTTCAGGGGGCTGGAAGATGTAGATGAAAGTATAATGGCAATGCTGTCCATGTTTGCCCCTGGTAAGCCTCCAGCTGTGCAATATGATTATGCAACTTACATAGCAGAGAAAATCCATGATCAGTTCATGAATTTGAAAAGGGAGAGGCTGTTTAGGTACTCCTCATATATCTATCATTTATTTCTTTTCTATTAGCCAGCTACCTTCTCAGTTCCTTTGAGGCCACTCAATGCCCAAGGAAGCCCAAGATCAGTTGTTTTCTGGACCTCTGTGTTTCATTTTACCTCAGTATCACCCTATACATACTGTGAGTTCATTGATCTATTTGTTCATCCGTCCCTAACAGTTCTGCAAGGTACTCCTCCTCCTAGATTAACCGATGAAATGAGGAGGATTCTACATCTGAACAAATCCTACAACATTGGCAACTGGTACTTCTACCAGAACCACACAGTCATTAGGATATATGGCTGTGAATTGAACCCATTTAGATTGCCAAGGTATGTCCCCATGAGGCTTTTTGCCCTGGAGTATTTCAGGCAGTTTGGGAACTCAGATTACCTTCACTTTCAGAGTAGAAACAAGAAGTCACAATTGAAGGTAAGAAGTCAGCTAGGTTCCTTCCTGTATAACAAGAAAGAGGAAGGATGGAAAGAGGCACACAGCATGCTGGAAGGCCTCAGATTGCAGACCAGTTTTGAGTGGATTCCTTATGACCCCAATCATAGTATTTCCCTCAGGAGAATTAGATACAGACTGGGCAACTATGCACATAAAAGACAACCGGAAATAGAAAAGTATGCCAATGCACTAGATTGGGAAGAGGGTACACTAATAGAACAACTCACTGAGGTAGAACTGCTTGAGAAAGAAGCCAGGAATGTACAAAAGGAAACTGACTTGGAAACTTGTGCACAGGTGCCCTACTCCTACAGAAAGCAAAGTGGAACAGCTGCTGGATCTTCAGCAGCACAGCAGCAAACCACTGAGAAGACATCCCAGGCAGCAAGCAAAGACAAAGGTAAACAGGTGGAACAGCCACCTGTATTGACAGAGGAACAAGTGGACACCTTGCTACAGCAGCAAGAGGAAATGGAACAGCAAGAGCTGGGACAGCAACAAGAAAAAGCACAGTCCAGTGAGCAGCCCTTACAGCAGGAAAAGGGGACAGATCAACCTGGCAGTACCGAGCAGCAGCCTCAAACAAATGTGCCTCCCAGGACAGACACCAATGTTGACACATCAGTCCTCCAAACACCACAAAAGGAGGATGTGACAAGGAAAAGGGAGAGAGAGACCCCCCACACCTCATCTTTCATCAGGGGAGAAAGAGACAAAGACTGAATGACTCCCAAGAGGAGGACATTGCAGTAAGGCAAGCCATGGGTATGGGCCCACCCAGTGGAGAACTTTCGGCCAGCTCATCCCAGCGAGGACATGACATGACAATGGGAGGAGAGGTCAGCTCCTCCAGTGAAACAAGAAAAGGACAGTCAAGTATAAAACAGCAATTCATTGACATAAAAAGGAGGAGTGATCCAATAAAAGTGCAGCTATATGATCACTTGTTGAACCTAGCTCCTAGCAACCAGCAGAGACTCATGTCTGCTTTCGATGTGAGCGAAGGCAAAATGATAATGAGCCACTTCATGCCTACAGCTTTGCAGCCTCAGTCCACCTCGGACTATCTGAGAACCAACATGGAGGTTCTTGCCAAAGACATACACCCCATGGACAAGATTGAACTGCATAAGCAGACTGGTGAAATGGTGTATGCCTCCTTGGCAGATGAGACATTAGAAAATTATAAATTAAAGAGCAGTCTAGACAACACAGCTTCTCAGCTGGAGTTAGAAAGAGCTTCATCACAAGCCAAGGACAATAGGATCAAGTCCTTGGAAGAGGTAATCATAGAGATAGGGCATGACCCTAAAGATGTCAAAGGCATTCAAGAGCTCCTGAAGATAAGGGATGCAGACATGGCAGCCCTAAGAAAGAAGATCAAACTCCCGGCCACCCTCCATCCACAGACCGATGAAGTCGCCCAGCAAAGGCAAGAGAAGGATGCTACAGATCTGTTGGTGTCCTTATATAAAGAGCTGGTCAGGACTCAGGACCAGCTAGGACAGACTGAAGCTGCAAAGGCAGCACTACAGGAGACACTGAAGCAAAGAGAAGAGGGCCAACCCTCCCAGCCTCCTCCTATCATAATAAACCTTGAGGAAACCCCTCCTAAGATTACTCCTCCTCTTCAACAAACAGAAACCACGGCACCATCCACAGCAGCAACAACTACAAAATCAGAACAGGCTGCTAGCTTAGACATGCAAAAGCTGCAAGCTGAGATCCAAGCCATGGAATCTCAAATGAAAGAGCTGGATGAGCTTAAGAAAACCTTGACTAAGGTAAATGAAAGGTTTGACAGGAGCAAACAGAATGAGGCAACCAAAGACAGAGAGGTGAAAGCTCTTAAAAAGAGGATTGCTGAACTAGAGAAGGAGCTTGCACTAGAAAGGGTGACAGCTGAAATGAAAGCAGTATTATGGAGCAACATTGGAAGGTCCATTGCCAAACAGTGGCAATATATTGAGACCATGGATGAGCAAATGGTGCTCATCACTAAAGCAAATAAAGAAATACAGAGAGCCAGGGCGAGCCTTGGACACATGCCAGAAGCTGCTACAAGGATAATCAACACTCTGAACTATAAGACTAGCTCTCAATTAGCTGTCATGGGAATCACTAACAGGACAGAAGCAATTGCTGTAGCAAAGAGAGTCGTTACATTAAGGAACTTAGTTGGAACATTGGAGAGGAGGACCCAGGATATGCAAACTGAGATCAATAGATTCCTGGAAAAATTCGTGACTCTGCAGAACAGAGGCCTCCCCAGCATCTTAAGCAGTGTAGGAAGACTGCTCACCCTGGACAATTATAACAAGAGGATTGATGCCCATGCAGTGGCAGAAATTGCACAACCACCCAGCACTTCAGCAGAGCCAGGGCCAGCCACAGGGCAAAGTATGTATGACAGAGTGGAAAACCTGTTTTTCCTAATGAATGAAGTGGACCATCTGTTTGACACACCACCTAACTTCTTCAAATTTACAGAAGCAGATGAAACTCTGGGTGCAATCCTAGCACACCAACTGCCCACTCAGGATGCCTGGAGAAATTTGACACAAACAGTTCTGTCAGGCCAGAATCCGTAGCGCTGTTCCTACAGGCAAATAAGCATCATGCGCAGTCACAGTTTTGAGGAAAAATATCTACAGGAAAGAGGCAGAGGCTGAGCCAACTCAGCAGGACCATTAAGCTCAACACAAGCAACAGTCACAATCACAGGTGACAAGTCCAAGACACAGCGTACAAAGCATCAAAGACAGATTTTCCAGCATTTACTCAGAAAATCTCGACCGACTTAGCTGTCTCCAAAGACTAAAATATCTTCTGACAGAGCATTAAAATGCCTGTACTCTGTAATCAATGCTGCATTAAATTGTGCCCATAATATCTTAAATAGTTGGTAAGGAAGTAAAATCTGAGATAACTCAGGACTCAGATATTTTGTAAATGACCACAAGTATATATTCACCCTTCACAGCAGTGAAAGGGGTTGGTTGGTGGTTGTTATTTTCTTTTGAAGAGCTCTAGCTCGTTGTAACATTTTCAGAAAATTAATACAAAGGAAGAATGGAATTTCCAAGGCTCGGTGTTCTTTGATGTATTGTGGTGAAAGATGAATGTTACATGATTCCAGGGTGTTGCATAAAACAGCAAGTATTCTCAAATCTCTTTGTCATGTGTTTTTGAGTCTTTTGTTCTCTTAGTTGTTCTAATGTTTTACACTTGATAGCAAGGTGAAAGGATAGTACCAGGATTTAACCATGTTTACCCTGGACTCAAACCGAGCTATTATATATGTTTTCCTCATATACAGTGACAGAATTGTAATTCTTAATCGCTACAATTCAAAACTGTGTTTTTATTGTAACAGTCATTCTCAGGGATTCAACTTTTGCCCCTAAGACCTCTGTTTTCTCCTCTTAAAGCTGTCTGTTAGGAACGTATAGATAACAAGTGAAAATTCTTAAATGCTTTCACTGTCGCATTACCTGTTTCCAGTAATTCAATCAAAAAACCTGTTCTATTAAGCACTCTAATGGCCCTGTAAGTTCCATCTTTCATCTCAAAGTTTCAAACACTTATAGCCACAGACTCCATTGCCCAATGGTATTCAACCTCTCTGAAAACTACATCAATAGAATCTAAAAGGAGTTTCATCAACCAAACATAAACAAAAAATCAGTACATAAAAGCTAGCCTAAAACCCTATTACAAACATTTGCAAATCATAAAGAGAGAGCCCTCTCTGATCACAGTTTGGCTAGGAACAGTGATCCAAAGATTGGTTAGTGGTTACCCCGGCCGTATTCCCTTGGGAGTCGTAGGGAACAACCTGGGTGTTAACACCACCCTTTCCTGAGAGATTAACTGCAACCACACAACCTAACCCTGAAGAAGATGAGCTTTTGGGTGAGCTCAAGCAGTTGTGTGTAAAAATCCCACTTCTCCAAGCCATCAAGGATGTGCCCATATATAACAAGCTGGTTAAGGAGAAGTGTTTCAAACACCCAGGCAGACGGAAGAAAGATGCCTCAACTATCAATGTCATAGGACAACTGTCTGACTTTATGCTAGGACAAGTCATCTGCCCAAAGTACCTAGATCCTGGAAGTCCTGTAGTAGATGTTCACATCAATGGCACCATTATCCCCCACACCTTGATTGATCTGGGGGCAGCCATCAATGTGATGACCAGGGATACCATGCTTAAACTCAATCTTCAGGGTTCCTTGAGGAAGACCTCGACAGTACTGCAATTAGCAGATCGCTCCACCGTGACTCCCGAAGGGATTGTGGAGGATGTCATGGTCTCCATTGATTCTTGGGAATACCCTGCAGACTTCCTGGTTCTGCAACCAAAGGCCAAGCTTACTGGATATCCTCTCATTTTGGAAAGGCCTTGGTTAGCTACTGCAGATGCTTACATAAGTTGTAGGGCAGGAAACATGACCATCAAAAATGGTCCCATGTCCAAGCAGCTAGTCCTATACCCTCCTGCCCAACCTTCTTTAGAGCATGATTTACCACTCTGGTTGGAAGAAGGAGAAGAAGACGAGGTGTACTCAGCACCTCTGTGCACCTTAGATACCTCTATAAAAGACCCCCCAACCGAGGATGACTTGATCGAGACCTTGATCCAGAATCCACCTTCCAGTGCACTACCCTTAGAGGACTTGGTGGAGAATGCCCAAGCTAACACCTTAGTGGACTTTTGTACAACCAACCCTGTTACTCCCAGAGTCAAAAATGTGGAGTTCGGCCCTGAGAAAGCATTGAAAGTCAGCTCCTCCCTATCTCCTTCTCAGGAAAAGGAGCTCTGTAGTCTGTTGGCCAACCACCTAGATGCTTTTGCTTGGAGATATAAGGAAATGAAAGGATTCCATCCCTCGGTCTGTACCCATCATATATACATCAAAGAGGATTGTAAACCGGTTAGGCAACCTCAGAGAAGAATGAATCCAACCCATAAAGACATTGTCAAGGAATAATTGCAGAAACTGTTGGATGCCGGATTCATCTACCCCATCTCAGATAGTGAATGGGTATCCCCTCTAGTGCTGGTTCCCCAAAAAAATGGGAAATGGAGAATTTGTGTGGACTACCGCGAACTGAACAAAGCTACCAAGAAGGACCATTTCCCTCTACCTTTCATAGATCAAGTGTTGGATGGACTGGCGGGAAAGAAGTTCTTCTCTTTCCTGGATGGGTTTAGCGGGTACAATCAAATCCAAATCAGCCCGGAAGACCAAGATAAGACCACCTTCACTTGTCCTTGGGGTACCTTTGCCTATCGAGTCCTTCCCTTTGGGCTATGCAATGCTCCTGCTACCTTTCAGAGAGCTGTCTTGAGCATCTTCTCGGAGCTGGTCCATGATGCAGTGGAAATATACATGGATGACTTTACTCCCTATGGGGCCAACTTCCAAGAAGCATTGTCCAACCTGGGAAAAGTCCTAACCAAATGCACCGAGATGAACTTGTCCCTTAGTCCTGAAAAATGTGAATTCCTAATGACTGAGGGGACCGTGCTGGGCCATACCATTTCTTCCCAAGGATTGCAGGTGGATCTTAACAAAATTGCTCTCATCAAGAGGGTTCCACCTCCTCAAAAGGTAAGGGATGTCCGGAGTTTCTCGGGATTAGCAGGATACTACCGGAGATTCATTAAAGATTTCAGCAAGCTAGCTTCGCCATTGTTTGGTCTGTTGGCAAAAGATGTGGAGTTTAAATGGACTCACGATTGTCAGAGGGCTTTAAATGAATTGAATGACAAGTTGGTGTCAGCCCCAATCCTGAGAGGCCCAAACTGGGCCCTACCTTTCCACATCCACACTGATGCCTCGAACAAAGCCATAGGTGCAGCTTTAGGACAAGTTGAGCATAAACTTCCATATGCCATTTACTTTGCTAGCAAAAACTTGTCCAAAGCTGAGCTGAATTGCACTGTAACCGAGAAAGGATTCTTGGTTGTGGTCCATGCATTGAACAAGTTCCAACATTACATTACTGGTTACCAGACCTTTGTACATACTGACCATGCTGCTATTAGATATTTGATGAATAAACCAGATGTGAATGCTTGTATTATTAGATGGTTACTTTTATTGCAGCAGTTTGATCTAAGCATTGTTGATAAACCAGGTAGAGAAAATGTTGTTGCTGACTTTTTATCTAGATTGGATTTGTCTGCAGATGAGGATGGAACAGTGGACGATCAGATGCCTGATGAACATCTGTTTGCTATTTCAGTACTCTCTTCATAGTTTGCTGATATAGCCAACTATCTTGTTTCAACACAGTTCCCTCCACACCTATCTTCCAGAGAGAAGAGCAGAATCATCAGAAAAAGTGCCTCATTCACTTGGATCGGGGGTAATCTGTTCAAGCTTGGCCCCGATCATATATTTAGGCGTTGTGTAAGGGAGGAGGAAGTCTTTGATATCCTCCTCACTTGTCATGATGGGCCTTGTGGAGGGCATTTTGCAGCAAAGAGAACTGCCTTCAAGATCCTGCAGGCAGGCTACTATTGGCCCACACTTCATCAAGATGTTAGAAGATATGTCAGTCAGTGTGACCAATGCCAAAGAATGGGGAAACCGACCCAAAGGGATGAGATGCCTCTCCAACTTCAAGTGACTCTTGAGCCATTTGAGAAGTGGGGCATGGACTTTGTGGGCCCGATCAACCCCTCTTCGAGGCAAAGGACTTACATCATTGTGTGTACTGACTATTTGACAAAGTGGGCAGAGACCAAAGAAATCAAAGCAGCAACAGAAGAAAAAGTGGACGAGTTCCTAAGAGAGAACATCTTCTATAAGTTTGGCTATCCAAGAGAGCTGGTCACTGATCAAGGGAGCCAGTTCACCTCCAACCTGGTTGAAGATCTCCTAGCTCATCACAAGATGAAGCACAGGACTTCCACCCCTTATCACCGTCAAGAAAATTGGCAGGTGGAAGTCACCAATAGAGCATTAGAGGGGATCTTGACTAAAGTGGTGAGCAGCAGCAGAAAGGACTGGGCAGATCGCCTGGTAGAAGCCACATGGGCTTACAACACCACTTGGAAGACCACCCCTGATTTCACACCATATGAGTTGGTCTATGGGAAGAAAGCTTTGCTGTCCATTGAGTTTGAATACAACACCTTGAGGATGGCAGCTCAGCTGGACCTAGATCTCAGCCATGCCCAACAAGAAAGGTTGTTGCAGCTGAATGGCCTGGATGAGCACCGCATGCAGGCCCTCCTTCACTCAGAAGTGGTTCAACTTCAGAGGAAGGTGTGGCATGACCAACATCTCCATGACAAGCAATTTCAGCCGGGAGATTGGGCTTTGTTGTATGATTCCAGATACAAATATTTCAAGGGGAAGTTGAGAACCAGATGGCTAGGACCATATGCCGTGGAGAAATGCCATGACAATGGATCTGTCCTCATTTGAACCATTGATGAGGAAGCCATTCCCATGCTTGTCAATGGGCATCGATTGAAGATCTACAGGAGACCTCTCTCAAGAAAAGAGTTTATCAAAACTATGGAGAAATTTGTATTGGTCATAGAGAAGGGTTCTGCCTCTGCCTCTGGCACACCCTGAAAAAAAGATCTTAAAAAAAAAAGAAAAAAGAAAAAGAAAAAAAAAAAAAGAAGGGAAAAATAAATAAAGATCCTTGGGTGAAAACCTCTCTGAGGTGCCCAAGGCAGGTAGTAGGGGTGAAAACCTCATTGAGGCGCTCCTATTGCTTTTCAAAAAAAAAAAAAAAAAAAGGTTGAAAAAGATCCTTGAGTGAAAACCTCTCTGAGGCGCTCAGGGTAGATGGCACGGGTGAAAACCTCCTTGAGGCGCCCCTGTTATCTTTCAAAAAAAAAAAGAAAAAAAGAAAAAAGAAAAAGGAAAACACAATAAGCAACATATGGTAAAAATTGCAGGTTGCAGATGCTCTATGGAGAAGAGGAAGCCCTTCAACTCACAGCCAAGGGTCCTTATCATGCTGTCAAGGAACCTCATCAGTACCTCCTCCAAGAGCACCCATGTTTTTCAAGGTATGTGCAATTTTATCATGGTTTGAATCTTCTACAGGAAGCTGGTGTCTGTCTATAGGAAGGCGCAGTGTTTCTACAGGAAGGCGTAGTCTTTCTACATAAAGGCGCGAATTTTCTACAGGAAAGTGCAGACTTTCTACAGGAAGGCCGAACTTTCTACAGGGAGCTCTGTGTCTACAGGAAACTTCCTGTAGGAGTTTTGGGCGGCCATAATTCATCTTCAAAGGAGATTTCGCGACCATGGCTTGGTTTGGATGCATGCAAGCCTCTGTTAGCATCCTTGGACGTTGTTGTTACCACGCTCCACCACCTGTGTCGACATGCGACCAAGTCCCTGCACAAACAAAGAAAATCGATGAGTTCTCGCGGGAAAGCCATTTCCAAAGATTAACAAATGATGGGATCTCATACCACATGCATCAAGAGCTCCGGGATCATGATCAGAACCGCCATTGTGCAGCACGCACCCAAGGAGAAAGGACTATTACGAGACTCCTCGCGGGGATCCTGTAACAGTTCAACCTGCTCGAGTGGATGCCATTCACAGCACTGCCATCTGAGATGAAATGCGGGTGCATGCAAGCAAATCCGTCCACTCCAGCGTTGGCAACCTGTAACCACGAGCTCCCGGGTCTGTGTCAATCGCACGCAGCAGGTAGATCCGCTCACCATCGTCCGAGAACTGGAAAAATCATGTGCAGGCGCGCAGGTAAGTGTCCTCCCCCTTCATTCCATCAAATCGCATGAATCTAACTTTGAATTTGTTTGCAAAGCGTAAAATTGAATGGTTGAGCGGGCGTATGGCCAGTCGACTGGCCACGTCGGCTAGTTAAAGTGTAATTGGGTGATTGGGTGGCGGACACGACAAAGAGAATGAACGGCATGCACGTGGGAGCATTCTCGTCAGAAGCATGAGTTTAACAGGAAAGGCGGCGGCAAATCTGTGGGAATGAATGCAGCAGTGAGTGAATATGCAGGCGGAGGATGGATTACGTCGCCCAACAGTCCGGCGGGGACAGCTCATCCTCCGCGCCATGGATTGCGCCGATTCAAAATCCAATTGGCTAAATCATGCGCATGCATTTATCATCCAACACTTCAACTCGGCTAGCCATTCTGATCTCCTCTGCATTTTGATACGCCGAGTTGTTGGCTACCAGAACGCTGGTCAAGCACACCGTGAGCGCGGCCAACTACAGTCCTCCCCGAGAATTGCGTGTGGCTCCTACAGGAATGCGGTTCTACAGGAACGCAGTTCTACAGGAACGCGGTTCTACAGGAGCACAGTCTACAGGAACGCAGCCATCTACAGGAAAGCGGGTGCATCGCAAAGAAAGGTGGCCAATTAAGGAGGTAACCCTGAACTCTTAATGTGACTGGTTATTAAAAGTGGCAAAAGCATCATCCACGGTCGAGTTATAAAAATATTGGTGGAATTGTGTTTGCTGTGCCGTTGCTACTGTTCTACAGGATGTTGGTATAAGTAGTCTGTGTGGAAATTTTGTATGTGCATGCTCTGTTTTCATAGACCAAATCCCTTTTACATCTGCCACCTTTAGTTCAAACGACTGTGTTCATCATGCCGGGTGGGTTTATAAGACGAGAGCCCACTGATTCAAATACACTAAGGAGAAACCCAGCAGTGGTAGAGCTCTTCACCAGAGCACAGTGGATGCCTTTTTGTGATAAGCTGCAGGGCTACGATGATGAAGTAGCCGAGGAATTCTTGCAGGCTCTGCAGCCTAAATCCCAGACACTGGCCACAGTAACCTTCAGAGGTCTAAGCCTCAAACTCACCCCAGAACATATCAGTCGGATCACAGAACTGCCTATGGGTCTGCCGTGGGACAAAGAAGAGAGAAAGCTGAGTCAGCAGGCAAAGAAGGAATTCTTCCCACCTGAGGAAGAATTCTCTGAGGATAAAAACGGGGTGAGGAGAACAAGCCTGTCACCACCTTGGAATGAAGTCAGTTTGCAAATAATGAAATATATTACTTGTGAAGGCAGGTTCAGCATCGTGTATGCATATCACTTCCGGCTACTCACCGAGTTGAGGCATGGAATTGACCTTCCTGTAGAGAAAAAACTAAGCATCCCTTATTATCTCCTGCAGTCCCTAATGGAGTGTGCTACAAAGCTAAGACAGGGCATCCCTGATCAGATAGCCCACCATGGGTTAAAAAAACTGCTTGTGGAAGATGCGTTGCACTCATATAAGGTCCCCCTCTCATGGGAATCCTTCCGCAACTTGACCAAAGACGGGGATATTAAAATGTTGATCGAAGAAACGGGCTCCTCTAGCAGTGAGGAACATGAAGCAGTGGCCGAAGAACAAAGGAAGAAGCATGAGGAAAGGAAGGGCCAAGAAAAAGGTGGCACACCTATCCCGTCAGCAAGGGAAAAGAGGATGAAGAGCAAAATGGACAAAGCAGAGGTGGCCCACGTCAGCCCAAGTAGCTCAACAACACCTACACCCAAAGCAAAAAGCAAAACTCAAGCAGGCAAGCAAGCGGAAGCGGAGACACCTGTGTCTACAGGGAAGCAAAAATAGGCTTCTACAGGAAGCCCGAAAACACAAACTCAGGCTTCTACAAGAATCCCAAAAATCATTGAAAAACAGGCTTCTACAGGAAGCCCGAAATCTGAAAAGGAGGGACCCTCTACAGGGAGGTATAAGAGAGCAAAACGCAAGAAAGAGAAGGCTGACACCCTCGAAAAGGAGGCAGCAGTGGCACTGGCTGCCCTCAGTACACCTCTAAAACCGAAGGAGAAAAGGGAGAGGGAGGCCCCTCTACCATCTGAAGCCAGGAGAAGCAAGAGGATGACCACGGGCAAGCCACAGCTTCCACCCAGCAGCCAAACCACTTCAGGGGATGTCCCTACTTCACCCAGTCCAAGAACCCCCTCTAAAACATCAGCCACCCCCGAAAAAGGGAGCCCAAAAATAACTTCCTGGACACGAAAGATAGGCCAGTCGCCTTCCGAAGCCCGGCTCAAGGAAATAGGAAAGGGGAAGGAAGCATCACCTTCGTCACCACCAGGGGCAGCAAAGGCAGGGCCGCCAAAAATGGGAAAGGAAGAAGCGCCACCCTTGACAGAAAAGGAAGAACCACCAAAATCAGGAGGGGAAAAGCGTGCTCCGGGCTCTAGTGCTCGGCCAAAGACGAGGAGCCAGGGCAAAGTTGCTCAAGGATGAGCAAATAGTCTAGCTGGGGGGTGATGATGAGCCCCAATTTTTGGTAAAATTTGGGCTCATTTGGCCTACTTACTTTGCTCAAACCATTCACTTTTTACTGCTTATGCATGCATTTCTTAGTTTATTCATGTTGTTTGTAGGAAGAAGGGTAGACAATTTATCTACGTGACTAATGCATGATGCTTTCAGGTTTTTGGCATTAAAAGTGAGAAAAAGACAACGAAAAAGGAGACAAGGAGACAATGAGGTGGCACTGCTGGCTTTTAGGAGAGGATGTCCACGGTCCTGGGGACATTCCTCGTGATTCCCACCAAGAACTCCGAGTTCCAATCCATCTCCCCTCCGAGCTTAGAAGCAGCCAGCTGTTCTACAGGAACAACAGTTATAAATTGTTCTACAGGAATAGTAGTTATGACTGTCCTACAGGATCTGCAGTTAAACTCTAGTTGGACAGCCGAGCTCCTAAAATCAAGGACAGTTGTTGGATAATCGTTTTTGCATAAATACTGAGGCCGTAGCCTTATAGAGAAGCTTTTTGAACCTTGGCATTACTCTTGTAATTGGAAAGTATGAGCTAGAGCTCAGTTTTTGTCCCTTTTTGTAAGCCAATTTGGCATGACATCAGGTTATGAATAAAGAAGGCAGATTTTGATCTAGTTTTGAGTTTTCTCAAGGAGCTATAGCTCTTAGGTTAGGTCCCAGCCTGAGAGCAATAGATCTCCTCAGTGTTGTAATGTGTTTGCATTTCGTTCCAGCACTTTGAGTTTGTTTATTTTCACATGCAATTCGAATTCACAGTTTGGTAATTTAGTCATTTTCATGAGCATAGATAGGACTAGTTTATGGTGATTTGTTTCAGTTGCTTAAGTTGGATAGAAGGATAGATAAAATCTCTTGGAGCTCCAGTAAAAAGGTTGTAAAGGCTCACTTCCATCTCTCTGTTAGGGATTGGGGTGTAGTCCATGACCAACCACCAAAAAGAACAGCAGTCTTCTCATCTCCATGCAAGCTGCAACATAAACATTCTCATTGAAGATCTATTCATGCATTTTTGACATCGATCCATACTTCACTTCCACGCATAGGTTTTATTTCTTGTTTTCCATTTCTGTTCATAGGTTTCATGTCACAATTATCAAAGGTTAATGAATTTCTCGTTTTGATGCATAGGTCATTTGTTTCATTTACGCTGCTCTTTCTCAAACCATTTTCTTCTTCTTCTTCTTGATCTATCCTCAAGTTCTATTTAACCTCTGTCTCACTCATTTACCCTCCAACTCTCTCATTTCCCACATAACTCCATCTCCTTCAACTTTCGTTGGTTCCATCTTTCCAATCATCAAACCATTGCATACACTCTTCCTTCATCTGATTTTCCAGCTCCTGAGCCATCATCAGGTCCATCTCCATCTCACTTAGCCTCCCACACCACTCCAACACTCCATCATCTCCCAAAACCTCTACGGCTAATCATCCTGTAGAATTGCACAGCCTTCCTGTAGAAACCCGTGAGTTTCCTGTAGAATCCCCTGCAGACATCCTGTAGGAGGCCATTCACTGGGTTGCTGAGCTTCTGAACGTGAGGAACCTCTGTGGATTGATGCTAAGGATCTATTGGGACCTCCCATAGCCATTCTGACCTCGTCCATGCTTTCCTTCCATTCCAACCGCTCCTGCACAACCAAACCCTAATTAAAAGCATCTTCACAATAAGTCCAACCACTTAATGAAAAAGTACAAAACATGATTTTTCAGATGCAAGTAGCTTAGATGCATGTATTTCAGTTCACTGCAAGTAATGGCATTATTTGTAGTTGTTTCATTCACAGTTTTTCATAGCTAGGGTCTAGCTAGTCAAAATAGGGTTTCCTAGGGTTTCCATGATTTATTGGTTTTCAGTTTCCTTCTACAATTAGACTAGTCTCCTTTGAGTTACCTTTCGTCGATCATTGATAAAGCTTCTTCTGTGAGCCTATAGAAGTTGGCTTGAGCCCTAGCGGACTTGTGTCAGCTGACCAAGTGATAGCTGTGACAAGAGCTAGTACTTGTGCATACAACACCGTCGCTTCCAAGTTTGTACGAACTACCGGGTTGATAATATGAGAGACAAGAAGCCCGAGGAGTTGTAGCATTATTGCTACAATACTGGAGCTCACCATCTGGCTCCAACCTGAATAGGTCTTGGACACATGAGAACGTCACCTTCATGGTCGCATGGTCAAGGAAGTCCTCGTCAAGTGGAAAGACATCTCTCCGGAACATGTAACCTAGGAGCCAACCACTATTCTTCAGCAGTTTCCGCAGCTTCAGCCTTGAGGACAAGGCTATTCTTATGGGGGAGGGCATGTTAGGGTCCCACCCTAACCCCTTTATTTATGTAATAAGATTGAGTCATAGTTATAGTTAAGAGTCAATAAAGACCATATTAATAATTGTAAGTGGTTAACCCACATTTAATGACGGGACCACAGTTAGTTGCAAATGGGCCAAGGTATTAGATAGATGGTATTAATAAGTACCATGGTATTCCCCCATGGTATTGCATGTATGAATCCTATATAAAGGATAAAGAATCCCTTCGAGGAGCATCGTGTCTTATTTTGTAATTGAGCTCAGCACTATTAGAGGTTGCCCCTTCGAAGAGGCAAGTGCACATTGCTTTCTGAATAATAAAACACTTGTTGTTATTGCTCATTATTCTATGTTTTGGGTATATTTCTTCGCATATTTGATATTTAGGTACTGTCTTGCAGGTTAAGAGCATAACATAGGGCAAAGGTAAGAGAGGAAACAATGGGGAAAACCTTATGCTTTTATTTCAGGATGTATGGATGGGCAATTAGGAATGAACAATGTAAACTTTGAAACGGGAACTATAAACTCAAAATGGGAACTCTGGCCAAAAAACCTCGAAAAAACATCAAAAACAGTGCTAAAAATGAAAAATGTGTATACTGGAATGATGATTTTATTTTTTAGGGGTCAATTTTGAACATGTTTTAAAAATGGCAGTGACTACGAAATTTACTACGAAATTTTCGTGCAAAATATAGCTTCAAAACGAAAGTGATGATACTAGAACAATGATTTTTCTTTTAGGATCAATTTTCAAACTTTTTAAAAAATGCTAGTAAAACCGAATTTTTATGTGACAAACAAAGTTGTTTATGAGGAAAAGAACACATTAATGTTTTTGGTAGGATATCATTTTTCTTGCCAAAGAATAAATTCAACATGTTTTCAACCATAACATGCTAGATACAACAGAAAAATTATTCTGGGAATTGCCCAGCCACCAGCCGGGCGGGTTGGCGGGCTGCCGGAGTGGCGCTAGCCCAGGTCGCGCCACATTAGCGGCCAGCCTGCCCACCCGGCTGGTGGATGGGTAATTCTGGGAATCTCCTAACCACTAGCTGGGCAGGCGGGTAGGCCGCCAGGCTGGTGTGGCTAGTGGCTGAGAGATTCCTGGAATCACCCAACCACCAACCAGGCGGGCGGGCGGGCAGCCAGGGTGGCGCGGCCTGGTGGCCCACCCGCTCGCCCAGCTGGTGGCTAGGTGATTCCCAGAATCGCCGAGCCACCAGCCAGGCGGCTTGTGGCTGGGAAATTCCCTGAGTCACCCAGCCACCAGCCGAGAGGCCGGACGGGCCACTAGGGTGGCACAGCCCAACCCCAGCGGCCTGCCCGCTCGCTCGACTGGTGGTTGGGTGATTCCTGGAATCGCCCAGCCACCAATTGAGCGGGCGACTAGTGGCTGGGAAATTCTTAGAATCGCCCAGCCACCAATCGAGTGGGCAGGCAGGTGGGTCGATGGGGTGGCTCCAGCCCAGGCCACGCCAACCTGGCGGCCCGCCCGCCTGCTCGGGTGGCGGCTGGTGTCTGGGCGATTCCCGAAATTTCCCAGCCACCAGCCGGGAGGGCAAGCGGGCCACCGTGGTGGCGCCAGCCCAGTCCGCGCCACCCCAGTGGTCGGCCCGCCCGCCCGGCTGGTCGTTGGGTGATTCGCACCACCCCGGGGGCCCGCCTGTCCGCCCGGTTGGTGGCTGGCCACCAGCCGACGGTGCCCACCCATTCGACTAGTGGGAATCACCCAAGCAGCCGCCCGGCTGGTGCATGGGTGATTCCCTGCCACCAGCTGGGTGGGCGACTGCTGGCTGAGTGATACCAGAATCACCCAGCCACCAGCCGAGCGCTCAGCTAGTGTCTGGGTGAATCCGGGAATCACCCAGCCACCAACGACACACCAGGCTGGCCGCTTGGTGGCTAGGTGATTCCCAAAATAACAGAGCCACCAGCCGGGCTGGTGGGTGGGCCGCCGAGTTGGCGCCGTTGGGTTATTCCCAGAATCACCCAGCCACCAGCCGGGCGACCAGGCGAGCTACCAAGGGGGTGCCAGCCCAGACCGTGCCACCCCGGCGGCCCGCCCGCCCACCTGGTTGGTTGCTGGGTGATTCTCGGAATCACCCAAGCACTAGCTGCCTGCTCGGTGGGAATCACCAGTTGAATCACCCAGCCACCAGCTGGGCGGGCGAGCCACCGGGGTGGCGCAGCCTGGCCGTCTGGTGGCTGGGTCATTCTCGGAATCACCTAGCCACTAGCCGGGCGGTGGCTGGGTGATTCCGGGAATCACCAAGCGACCAGGCGGCTGCAGGCTATGTGATTCTCGGAATAACCCAGCCACCAGTCAAGCGGTGCCTAGGCAACCGACTGGTGGCTGGGTGATTCCGGGAATCCACTGCCCAGCCACCAGCCGAGCGGATTCCTGGAAACACCCAGCCACCAGCCGAGAGGCCGACTGTTGGCTGGGTGATTTCAGGAATCACCCAACCACCAGTCGGGCAGGTGGCTGGCGGCTGGGTGATCTCTCCCACCCGCCTGGCAGGTGGCTGGGTGATTCTCGGAATGACCCAGCCACTAGTCGCCCGCCCGGTTGGTGGCTGGGTGATTCCGAGAATCAGCCAGCCACCAGGCGACCGCTCGGCCCAGTCGGCCACCTCGTGGCTGGGTGATTCGGGGAATCACCCAGCCACTAATTGTCTGCCCGCCTGGTGGCTGGGTAATTCCGGGAATCACCCAGCCACCAGGAAACCGCCTGACTATTGGCTAGGTGATCAACCAACCGCCTAGTGGTTGGGTGATTCCTGGAATCACCCAGCCACTGCCCGGCTGGTCGCGAAGCACCCAATCACCTGTCGGGCAGTGGCTAGGTGATTCCAGGAATCACCCAGCCACGAGCCACCCGCCCGGCTGGTGGCTAGGTGATTCCGAGAATCACCCAGCCACCAGCCGGGTGGCCGCCTGGTGGCTGGGTGATTCCAGGAATCACTCAGCCACATACCGGGCGGCCGCCTGGTGGTGGGTGATTCCAGGAATCACCCAACCACCAGCCGGGTGGGCGGCTGGTAGTTGGGTGATTCCGAGAATCACCCAGCCACCAACGAGGCAGTTGCCTCCTGGCTGGGCGATTCCGGGAATCACCTAGCCACTAGCCGGGTGGGCGGCTGGTAGCTGTGTGATTCCGAGAATCACCCAGCCACAAGTCGGGCGGGTGGACGGGCCGCCATGGTGCCCGGCCTGTGCTGGTGCCACCCTAGTGGCCCACCCGCCCACACGGTTGGTGGCTTGGCGATTCCGAGAATTTCCCAGCCACCAGCCGGGCGGGTGGGTGGGCCGCCGAGGTGGCGCGCCCCAGCCATGGGCGTGGGTGAGTGAGGGGTAGGGTGGGCGTGGGAGTGGGCAAGGGCGGGTGAGGGGGTGCGGCGGGTGAGGGGGTGGGGTGGGTGAGGATGTGGGCAAGGGCAGGTGAGAGGGTGGCGCGGGCGAGGGTGGCTGAGGGGGTGGGGCGGGAGTGGGCGTGGGCATGGGTGAGGGTGGGTGAGGGGGCGGGTGAGCGGGTGAAGTGGTGGGCGAGGGCGACGTCGAGGCCAGGTGAGGGGGTGGGTAGGTGTGTTAGGAGGTCGACGAGAGGGCGGGTGGATCACCAAGAATCACCTAGTCACCAGCAGGGCGGGCGGGCCGCCGGGGTTGCGCGGCCTGGCCGGCTGGTGGCTCGGTGATTCCCGAAATCACCCAGCCACCAGCTCGGCGGCCTCCTGGTGGCTGGGTGATTCTCGGAATCACACAACCACCAACCAGGCGGTGGCTGGGTGATTCCCCATGTATCTCCCCAGCCAGAAAGATCATACCTGAACCATCGTAGACCCCAAACTCTCCTTTCCTTATCAGTGAACCGGAACATAGTGCATAGATAGATAGGTACTATTCGATGCAGATAGGCAGGGTCGCCGCGAGACGACGTGATATACTACGATCACGTACAGAAGCCACTGCTGTCGGCCGATGGAACCACCCAGCCACCAGCCGAGCAGTGGTTTTGCGGCCGCCTGGTGGTTGGGTGATTCCGGGAATCACCCAGCCATCAGGCGGCCGTAGGGTGGGTGGTTCCCAGAATCACCCAAGCACCAGGCGGCCCCACGGATGGTGGCTTCGTGATTTCCGGGAATCACTCAGCCACCAGCCGGGAGGGCAACTGGTGGCTGGGTGATTCCCGAAATCACCCAGCCACCAGCAGGGTAGATTCCCGAAATCACCCAGCCACCAGCTGGGCGGCCGCCTGGTGGCTCGTTGATTCTGAGAATCACCCAGCCACCATCTGCCCGCCCGACTGGTGGCTCGGTGATCCCGCCCGCCCGCCGAGCTGTTGGCTAGGTGATTCTCGGAATCACCCAGCCACCAGCGACATGCCCGGCTGGTGGCTAGGTGATTCTGGGAATCACCCAGCCACCAGGCAGGCGCTCGGCTAGTGGCTGGGTGATTCCGGGAATCACCCAGCCACTAGGTGACCGCCCGGTTGGTGGCTGGGTGATTCTGGGAATCACCCAGCAAACAGGCGGTTGCCCGCGTGTTGGCTGGGTGATTCCGGGAATCACCCAGCCACCAGCCGGGCGGCTGCCTAGTGGCTGGGTGATTCCGGGAATCACCCAGCCACCTGTCGGGCGGTGACTAGGTGATTCCGGGAATCACCCAACCACCAGCCACCCGCCTAGCCGGTGGCTAGGTGATTCCGTTTCGAGAATTACCCAGCCACCAGTCGGGCGGGCGGGCGGGCCGCCTGGGTGGCGCGGCTTGGGTGGGCAGCTAGTGGTTGGGTAATTCTCAGAATCACCTAGCCACCACCCGGCTGGTGGTTGGGTGATTCCGAGAATCACCCAGTCACTAGGCGGGCGGGCGGTCCACCGGGGTGCCACGACCTGGGCTGGCGCCACCTTGGTGGGTGAGCGGCCGAGGTGGCGTGCCCCAGCCGTGGGCGTGGGCGGGTGAGGGGGTAGGGTGGGCGTGGGAAAGGGCGGGTGAGCAGGTGGGGCAGACGAGGGCGGGTGAGGGGGTGGGTGGGTGAGGATGTGGATGAGGGCAGGTGAGGGGGTGGCGTGGGCGAGGACGTGGGCGAAGGAGGGTGAGGATGCGAGCGAGGGTGGCTGAGGGGGTGGGGCAGGCGTGGGCATGGGCGAGGGTAGGTGGGGGGGTGGGTGAGCGGCTGAAGGGGTGGGCAAGGGCGACGACGAGGGTAGTTGAGGGGGTGGGTGGGTGTGTGAGGGGGTCGGCGAGAGGGCGGGTGAGGGGGCGAGAGGGCGGGTGAGGGGGCGAATGAGTAGGTGGGGCGGGCGTGGGCGATGGCAGGTGGTCATTGCAGATATTCCCCATGGTTACAATATTCCAAACATTGAGTATGATAGTCACCCTTATACTTATCAAGATCTTAGTAAAGTGGTTGTGGGATTTGTAGAAGTCATGTCATCACCATTATGGAGATTTGTGACATTTCATTCAGACACACAATTGGCAATAATGTCGTCAAGCTTCAAGGGGAAAACAAATTCAAGGATGCAGCTTACATGGTAAGATGTTTAAAATGTGTATTTTATTAATGTTGAAAAATTCATTTATGTACAAGTTAATTGAACTTTTACTATTTCATGTTACAGGAAAAAGTGAAATCTTCTTAACAATCAAGATCAACAATTTATAAATGATTGTGAGTTCATTCATATTGATAGTTGGGAAAAAGATGATATCCATATATCTATGATTTTTAATCGGGTAGACAGAAAGAGTCATAGCCAAATACTGACTTATGATGTTGTTGTGAGAAAACTAACATATGAAGACAAAGAAGCAAAATGAGAGATAGTTAACATTTATTAAAAACCACAATTATTGATTAACTATCTTATAGACATTTGTTCAAATGAAGGAGACTGGGTTCTGGATTTATTTTCTGGCTCAGGTAAGTTTTCTTATATGGAATTGAATTTCAATATGTTATTTTTTAATTAATATGTCATTGTACAAATTTAGTTCATTATTTTTTTTGTGCTTGATAATTAGGTACAACACTAGCATGTTGCCTTCAAAAAGGAGGAAATTGCATTGCAAGTGAAAAAGATCCACTACAGTGCAATTTCATTAAGCAAAGAATTAATGCCCTTCAATTTCTTCCAGATGCAATGCAAGAAATTGGGTTGAAGAAAGGGGACTTTAGTGAATCGCGTGTGGCAAAAAAGGCAAAGGAACCCCAACCACCATTACATGGAATGTTTGGAAAGACATACATTGGGAGATTTGCAGACATCATAGATCCATTAGAAGAGGAAAATGAGCAAAAGGAAGGAGAAAATATTGTGGAAGAAGACAATGATGAAACTCTAGAGGACGAAGAGTTTGGATTACGTGACATTGTTGATTAAATTTAAGTTATGCTTGTAAATCAAGATTTGCAATGTTTTGACTTTGACATTTTATGAGAAGAATAAACACTCAATTACGGTTGTTATTCGTTCAATATTTGTAATATGTGGTTTTCGATTTGATTTTTAAGTTAGTCATTATTTTTTGAAAAATAAGTGATTATTATTATTTTTTTGACATGAAATTCATAAAAAAAGCTATTATTTAACCATTTTTAGTTAAAATTATTGTATAAAAATTGTGATTTTGACATGTCAATTCTAGCAAAAAAATATCAAAACGTGTAGTTTTTTAGTTATATTTATGTTAAAAATGGTTGTTTTTTTGTACATTGTTAAAAAATATTGTTTTTTAGAAACAATTATTTCATGTGGATCGAAAAATTAATTAAGGATGTATAAATATGTAGAATATCGAAAATTCTAAATATCGATCTTCTAATTTAAAAATGCAAAACAATAAAAACCTCACTAAAAAAATGTTAAAATTAAAATAAAAAACAAGAAAATGTGAAGAAAACGAGCACTTCAAAAATGATCAAATTTAAAAAATAACTATTTACATTTTATACATTAGAAAATTTAAAGCCAAAAAACAGGTCTTTTAAAAAAAGGGGGTGATGCAGAATACTCACTTTTCAAAATCAGCATGAAAATCACTACCATTCTAAAATGTAATGTACATAAAACTATCCTTCCCATGACATTCCTTCCAAAAACTATGCTCTAAAAAAAACATGTTCGTTCTCCATCACCTCTTTTCAAAATCAGGTCACTTTTTTGCTATCTCTACGAAACGGTAACAATATCAGTTCCCATTTCAAAGTTTACATTGTTAATGTTATTATTAGATTATAAATGTAATTTCTTAACAACAGATATGAAAGGCTATACATCTACCTTGAACAGAGAGGCAAGGAGGCCTTGATTGAAACGTACGTAGGTTCTATTGGGCACATAGACATCTCACTATGTGCCATGAATGAAGGAGTGTGTAAATCATTCATTCTTAGATAGCTAGCATGTGTTCAAAGACCATGTTCTAGATTCTTCCCCCAATGTAATCTATTTTCTCAAACTCACCACAAGCTCTACCCAATCATAGAGGAAAACCTATTCTGGAAAGATTGTTCGAAGATCCTTGTTATTTTATTGTTTAATTAGCTAAATTGAGACCATTTACCATCCATTCTCAATTATAACTTTTCAAAGAATTCACCCCTATAAAACACCTTATACAATGGTGTAACTTAAGGTGCATTTGATGAAACATGGGGCGCATTTGATAGGCTGTGCAAGAAACCAATACTTTATGTGCACTAGGTTTTTAAGTAGCAGGTTTTTATGTGGCATGAGGCAACATGCATCAAACTACCTAACATTTTATATATAAACCTCTACAGTTACCTATTCACTTAATACTTTCAATATTTAGCTCCGATAACAATCACCTACCTGGTATCATGGGCACAAGGACCAACAACAAATATTTAACAAGAGCGCATGGAGTGTGCCAAGTGTTCTTTTATTTTGATGGTTTCTATGTAAATTATATTATAAGTTTAGTTCATTTAATATATAATAATAATGAATAAGATTCAATATCTTTAGATAAACTTACATATTTTTCATGCATTACATGTGCAATTTTTAAGCTTGAAAAGTTTCATGCTCAATTCAGTTAGCGTCATATATAGATTCCTAGAATTCTAATTTCTGTTATCATGGAATTCAAGATGGATTTCTGGTCTGCAATGGTAAAGTACTATGGATACTTTGTTTTGCTGGTAAAAAGTGGTTAAAGTATGACTATGGCTAATTTGTTCTGTTGGTAATCTGTTGTTAAAGTATTGTTTTTCATATAAAACTAGATGCATTGCTAGCCTTTCACGCAAACCTTGAATTTGTGTGAGAAATCATCTTATTTTAAGAAAATCCTTGTTTAGGGTCTTTCCTCTTATGGTAGAGCTTCTTCATATAGTTATACACATACTGTAACATATCCTAGAGTGTAACATGGGCATGGAACTAATACCTTGTTGTTCCTTCCTGATATGCTTATTTCGGCAGTGGAAAAACAGACCCTTTCGATGTTGAGGGAAATGATCATTCATCACATCATTTCAATCACCCTTGCATATTTGTATGTAGTATGGATATCTTTTATACTAGTTATGTACCACAAGGTCAGAGATGCCCTCTTCATAGTGCAATTAAGCACAAAACTCTGCACTCCAAATAAACAGTATCTCAAATTATTCAATTTCAAATCCCGTAACATCATTCTATTTTCAATTTGGTTAATTCTCAAGGTAGATGGTTCCATAATTGATACTATTTCACTTTATTTATCCATCTACATTTGGAAGTGGTCCTTATCTAACATGGTATAATTGATAGGATTTGGTATTGAGTTCTTATAATATTTTACGTTCATTCTACAAATAAGTGCAAGATTTTTCTCTTGATATGATTTGGTATTAAGTCATTATCATACTTTCTATTGTTAGTGCAATTAAGAACATGATTTTGCAGTCCCAATAAACTATAGTTCAAATTTTTCAGATTCTAGTTGTGTTCTATCATTTTATTTTCACATGGCCAATTTTCCAGCTACTTTGTTCCAAAATTGACCAAATTTCACTTCCTTTTTTAATCTACATTTGGATGTGGTCCTTAATTAGCATGGTTTAATTGATATGATTTGTTGAGTTCTTATCATGCTTAAATTTAACGGTTGATTTGAATTTATGAATAGGTAATGTAGAAACTGAAGGCAAGGGGAGTGAATCAAAGGCATCTTGTGGGAACCAAGTTGGAGAGGCAAGTATTTTTATAGTGATTTATTCTATAGGTAGTCTTTTAGTCATAAAAGTGTGAAGTGCATACAAGGATGATTTCTTAATGCGATGTTATCATGTGACACATCATGCATTGAATTTAAAATTGTAAAGAAAATGACTTCACAATGGAACTAGCCTTAATTTCTTAACAATACTAATGCATGATACAATGATTGTGTACAACTATAAACTATAGTGCAACTCCATTTTTCTATTTCACTAGTTGTATCTCAATAGAATTTATTCTGTAGTTCAATTTCAATGTTCTACAAGGCAAATCCCAAAAGAGTTACTTACATGTTCATCCTAAGTCTTAAAAGAGTTTGGGTGCTCCTAAAACTGGTGTCCTCCCAGTTTTGAACTTAATGTTTTTAGGTCATAATGAAGGTATCCTGGATATTTTTGGGGCACTGTAATTTTTCTTTATAATTATATTATTATTTTCCAATTTCATTTTGTTGTAAAAGAAATACTTTATTATGTGGAAAATATTACTCCTGGAACAACACAAAATGGGTGGCATAAGGCACACCCTAGTACCTAACTCTGGACTTTGCCTCTCAAATGCCCCAGAAGACAAGCTTGGGAAGATATTCTAGATAGTACATGAGTAATAAACATAAACATAGCAATGTCTTCATTTAAAGACTTGAATAACATACACATGATTCTATGATTTTGCACATTGATACGAGAAAAAGAGTTATGGTTTGGGTAAGCACCTTGCATTTCTTAAATTGCCACTGTTAGTTTTAGTGTTCACCTCCTCACTTTTATCTTTGTCTTCCTTATAGAATTCCTAATCTTTCGTAGATATGACAGGTCTATTTTGGGATTCTATTACACCATCTGATTTCTTTGAGGTTTGATGAGGAGATTGTAGTTGGTGATATTCTCTTTGGTTTTCATTTAAATGATTGTTTGATCGGGCTTGTTTTTTTGGATCCATAGGTATCTTTTTAGGATTGTTGTTATTGCTGAAATGGGTTGCTTCCCATTGTTCAATCAACTTTCGAATGTCTTAATTCCATTCTGATATTTTTTATTTGCATCTTGATATACATGGCACAATTTGAAATCTAGCAAACCATATTATAGTTGTCCAACATGGTGACAACTTAGATTAAGAGGACACTTACCTTATTTTTTGAAAGAGGATTTCAACTCAGAGATCCACAAATAAATTTTGAATTTGGAATAAAGGTGGCTTGTAGTTGTCATAGGTCACAATCCCATAAAAAAAAATGTTACAATCTTTTTCGGAAAATGTTTAAAGCCATTTCCAACCATGCCTAGAATTTGGATAACTCTAAAATGGATCTGGAGTTTGTAGCATGACTATTAATTACGTACTACCATTATATCTAGGCACCCTACTTCGCCATACATAGTGGTAACATGGTAAGGTCAAGTTTATGCATTTTTAACAAATTCGCTAACATCAAAGTGTTGATTCATAGAAGGCAGGAGATGCCAAGAATCACTGTTGAGAAAATGAACAATTTCTTGCAAAATTAAAACTATCATTCAAAATTTAAGTGATGTTTTTCTTTCACTTATTGCATCATTAGAAAAAATGTTGGCCTAAACTACTTTACTTGGAGAGTTAAAATATATCACTTTTTATTTAGAGAATATAAATCAAATGGTTTTTACATCCAAATTTTTAACAACACTTTTGCCAACTAATTGAGATGAAACCTTCAACTAAATTCTATATCGATATAAAATAAAAAAGAATTTCAACTGCTAGCCTAGAAAGAAGACATTTCTTTTATTACTGAAAAACTTTAATTCAATGGTTTGTGTCTTTAGGGAATGGGTACAAAGAAGGATCACCATCTCTTTAAATGGACAAGTTAAATGTAGATCTGCAAGTATCATATATAAATGGATTTATGAAATATCAGTTCATGTCCTACTTATTGATATGATGCAAAAGCAGTGTCTTATTATCTATTTGTTTCAATGTTTGGGCGTTGTGAAGGACAACAATAATATTTAAAATGAAACTAGATTAAGGCATGTCAAAGACCGGTTCATGTCCTACTTGTTGACATGCTGCACAAGCACTGAGTTATTGTTTAATCCTTTTAGTGTTTGGGTGCTTTGAAGGACATTAGCAGCATATGCACTCAAACATAAACATTCAATCTTCTTCTTTCAACGTTTGGGTGCTTTGAAGGACAATAGTAGCATATCCACTCAAACACAAACATATAGTTAATAAATGAATCTCTTAAAACATATATACTACAAAGTAATAAATTCTATAGTAGCAATCAAAAGGTAAACCATGGTGGCCATATTTTGAAGCTAAGATCTTGTTGCAACGAATACAGCCACCCTCAAAAATTTTTCCTTAGCTTTGTTTTGGAGCCTCCCTGCCAACCATCCTTAGCAACATGTCTTTCACTGTCAAGTACATATGCTTTATGTGTTTTTTAGTGGCTTGCAATCTTGTGCATGTTAGTTTGCTTTGCTCCCTTCAAAGGCTACCATTTCAAACTTAAGGTAAGTTCTATCAGACGAGCTCCCTCAGAAAATTGTGCAATTCTGGAGTAGAACCAACCTTCGCTCCAAAAATTGTGCAATTCTGCTAGGTAGCCTGTTGAGCTCCAAAATTGTGCAAAAATAGCTAGACAAGATTCCTTAAGAAAACCACACAATCAAACCTAACATTGTAGCTCAGCCTAGGAATTGCGCAATTTTGGGAAGTAGTCACCTGCTTGCCCCAAAAATTGAGCAGTCCCTTATGTAAAACCAACCCAGCTCAGCTCAGAAACTTCACAGATCCCTCTCCCAGCCTTGCAGGCTATTACATGTGCCTTTGGGTTGATCGATTCCCTCCCGGACCGAGATAAACTGATTTGCATGCATGAACTAATTTTCCCGAAATAGCAAAAGGTATCATGAAAAAGGCATCCTTAGATCTAGGGATCTATTTTTAGTGGCTAGAGGTTACATGCAAAGATCATTTTGTAAACCTCTCACCAAGTGTCACTTTTTCCTAGATTTATGGTGTGCATATCATAGCCTCAATCTTATCAAAATTTATGAACCATACACTGTAGAGCTCATTCCTCACATCTATCTTGCAGCTTTGACATACCACATTGCATCTAGGAGTCTTCAGCGCTTTCAATTTAGTTGTTTTAAGGTAAGACTACTTCTCATGTCTTCAATGAATTTTTGTCGCTTTTTATGTTTCGCTTTGTGTAAGTGTTGTTTGCTTATTTCAATGAGTGCTTGATTCCATTTTGATGTATGTTAGCTTGTAGAAGCACCATTTCATTTTTCGTTTGCATCTCACTGTTGTCGCATACATGACACTATTTTTGCACCAACAATCGTCGTTGCTGCGACCTACTAAACACACATCCATGATTTCCCATTTTTTGAATCCTACACATACTATTTTCATGCATGATCATTCACTCTTGTTTATACTCATTCTCTGCATTCATTTAGACTTATCATGTTTTCAGTCACCTATTACTGGGTCTATGTTGCCTCGGCGTAGACCTTGCCTTTGCCCGGCTAGCATTGCACATTTCTGGAAGTGAAGGCTCTGCTTTCCATCCATAAATTATGCAAGTATAGCCTATCACTAACCTCCTAGCTTGCATTGCACAATTATAGGAGTAAGAGCCTTACTGGCGCTAGAAACTGCGCAACGCAGTTTGTTAGTTTGCATGTCACTTCTGACTCAAATTGCGCATATCATAAGCCAAGATGGATTGTGAATTGTGTAGTTACAATAGTCAGTTAACCTCTCGACATCCTGGACTATTCCTTGTACAGTTTTGGCAGTCAACCTCCCACACTCTTGGTGAAAATTGCACAACCTTCACAGACAGTAACACACGTATGTGCATGTCAGTCCTCTAGTTTGTTTTGGTTTGCAACTGACATATTGCTTGTCATGAGTGTTTCTATGTCTCCAACTATCATAGGTTTTTCTCTACCTCTCAGCAGGATATGTACAATGGCTTCCAGGAGAGCAGACTCAAAGACACCGTTGAGAGCATAACTAGGGATGCATTTGATCAAGTGTCTATGAAATTTCCTATATATGAATACATCAAGTTGTTCGTGGACAAGGATATCAAGATGAAATGGAAACAACATCACAATGAGTAGCACCATCAATAGAAGAAGAAGGTAGCAGACCTGTGTGCAACAAATGCAAGAGGATGGTTGTTGATAGCACAAAGGTGGAGCAAAGTTACAAGCTCAAGCAGATCCACTTGTGAGGAAAGCAACTTTTGATATTGAGACTTTGATGTGATAGCATGACAAGAGGATCACACGAAGGCAGATAGAGAGAAACAAAGAAGGATTTGTTGGTGTTGAAGCAGAAACTCAAGGAAGAACAAGATTTTCATATACGAGAGAAGGAGTTGCAACAAGAACAGGTACAACAAGAGGCACAACCTGCATAGACTGATGAAACTACACCCGTAAACATTATAGACCTGGCCCAACAACTAGCATGGAGTGGACAGGGTGAGAAGTGTGGCTGATAACATGTAATAGCGTTTAGGAGCATGGATGTCATTATGTGCATGCATGTGATCCCACCCATTGGCACACTCACCGAGGCAAAGACAAGAACCAAGTCCGATCAGAGGTGAACATGTATGCCAATAGGTTGATGCACATAGTCACCAGCACATAGTTGGAGATCAACGCAGACACTATGCATCCATATTTTGTTGGTCTAGCTACACTCAAGATGATGATGTGTATGTTATCAAATGAGCTTGACATAGCAGCCTTATTGGTGTACCCGGATGCAAAGGAGGCAAGAGTTTTCTTTCAGTAGGATGTTTCCATTGAGTGTAGAGACACCATTACAAATGACAAAGCTTGGAATCAGTGAACTACCATAGATCATCACAAGGATGTCGAAGGGTTAGTCTTACCACAACTATCTGAGTGTTAGTGATAGCTTTCATGACTTCCTCAAGCCTATTTTGTCTCACATGGGTACATGTGCAGATTGTATGTAACATATTGTAAAGTGAAATTCCTAGTGTCGATAGTTGAATGCAACAGTCATGTAGTAGGTGAAGAGTCATGAGGGTAGGTGAAGAGTCACAAAGGGGGATGTCAAGGGTCACCCACCCTTTGCTATTTATAGAAACTCATAGCTAATTGTAAAGGCTTTTCGTCAGCCAAGCCTCCGATGAGAGTATCTTAGAGAAAGCTTGGAGAGTATTGTAACGAGCCTTGACTTCTTCATAGTGCATACCTAGTACATCTCTTTGGAGGAGTAGGTGGTAGTGACTGTATCATTCCATTATCGAGACTAATGGCTAGTCATGGTTGTACTGTATGATTGGAACTTTCACCTGTAAATATAACAAAGCCAACACGTTTCATGCATATGTTATTGTATTTTAGTTCTCTTGGTTACTCTAATAATATATGTATTTATTTCCTTACACATTTATGTATAGACTCTTTCTATATAAGTATGTATGAATTTTACTGAGATGTGCAGTTGGTTTAACCATGAATTTGGATTGTTGGTTCACCCTCCTTCTAGTTTTTTATGCATCTTTGCTCGTGTGTTCCCTTCCAAGCTTTGTGTTTACACAGGTTTCCAAGGGGTAGACTCATTCCACCTTCCCTGTGTTAGAACCATTCATGCAACTTCCTTGGTTTGTTCTGCGTGTCACACCCTTGCTAACACCAAAGACATCCTACTTACATATGCATGCAACCGTAGTCAAGGCAATATAGTACGGCCCACTATTGGGACTCTTACACTGAACGATCTCAGGTCTAGTTGGGACTTCTTACCACGAATATCCCTTGACATGTTGGGGGTCCAACATCCTCAACATTTTGGCACTATAAAGAATCCTAGATGAAGAGATGATCCCTTACATCCTATTTTGAATCTTCGCACATCCATAATGGAGACTCTCAAACTCATCCCTGCATGATATTTTTCACATGTCGAACCTCTCGGTATTGCGAGGGAGTTTTTTGATCTCTTGTATGGCCTCATGTACGATGGTGAAGGTGAAGGAGCATGGCCTGAGTACTTAGAACACTTCTATGCATTCCTTACGGATGAGTTCTATGCAGAAGAGGCCAATGTGCTGCTTGCATACACACTTCGTGAATCCCCACTACGGTGGTCGTGGAGTCTGCCACTGGATAGCGTGCACTCACTTGATCAATTTTGTGGTCTCATTGAATCTACTTTCCATAATTTTGATCCAGAACCTCTTGACAAAAAACTATTAAAACAACCAAAGACCCAACAAGAATCGCTTATGGATTTTTGGGATCGCTTTTGTGTGTTGCAGTTTCAAGCTCTGAAAAGTCAAATGAAATTCTAGTATCTCATTAATAGATTTGAATATTTCCTTACCAAATGTGTTAATTCTAAGAAGAAGATCAAGCTCAAGCTCCTCTCAGCATACTTCAGTGATGGAGTTGCGCAATTACAGATGGACCCAGTTGATGTCACAAGTGATTGTCTGTCATCCTCTCATCAAACAGGTCCACCACCACAGAGTGATGTGGGAGAACCTGCAAATACATTTGTTCAACCCTCACATCCTCCCAACACCACTTCTCTCAATTTTTGCACAGACATGGTTGCAAAACCTATGGGTTGCCACATGCGTTTCTTACCTCAACCTTTGTCTTCATGTTCTAATGATCCTCTAGATTACATTATCTTGTCTTCTTCAAATCCAGACTCTACACCTTTTGTTAATGAAGATCAAGCTATCGATGGAGTTGGTGTTGTAAAACCAACCCGTGCTATCATTCATGAAGAGTATGGCTAGCAGCCTGAACATCAATCTGAGGCAAAGGATGATTCCCTTCTATTTGTGCCTCCTCTATTTTTCCCTTACATATTTAGTGATTCTTCTATCCCTGATTTTTCATGTGTATCTCCATCTACAGGTGCAACCGTTGTTGATCTTTCACAGAACACACCAATCTCAGTCCATCATCCGCCAACAGAGATGAAAAATCATTCATTGAAAATCCACTTGATTTTTCATCTTCTTTTTCTAGAAACGCAGAGGGTGAACATTCTTGCTTCTCATATACACCTCTAAGTTATTCATCAAATCATGAGGATGCCGAAAAACATCCTAAAGTTTCTGATCTTGGTTGTCATGATCTCTCTACTTATTCATCTGATAATGATGTTGATTCAATCATTATTAATTTGTCTAAGACACTAGTCTACTATGATCTATCTATCGACGAAGTCGAAACCCCCCATACTGTCAAGATAGTTCAGCCTGAGCTGATGGCTATGTGATGCCCTCATTGTCCTGAGGTTGGTTTCACTCCCAATCAGGAAATTGTTTAAACACCCAAGGCTCCTCATCACTCATCTATATGAATTGAAGATCAATCTCTCACATAGATTTTGCTTCCTCCACTCAAACTACATGATCCCATCGCTCACATGTTGGAGGAATCTTATAGAACAAGCACACTTGTGCAACATAAGTGGTCTACATTTCTCATGTTTGCTTGCATGCCATAATAAAGAGAATGTGTACACTTAACATATTCATGCATTATAGCACAGTACCAAGGAAATTCCACATAGTGCATGTGATGTGCTTTCCCTCACTTCTTTTCCGTAGACGCATTTAAACCCTAAGTGTTTTTGGATTCAGTCTTATATCTTTCATGTTTTCTGGTTCACGCAAATGTACTATTTTCTAACCATGCCTTCACCAACATGGATCAACCAATGTGTCGATGGGTGCATTGCAAGTATCACTTTACATAAGAAGACCCATGCACTGTTAGCTTAGGAGTAGGAGTAGAGTTTGCTTGTGGTTTTTTTTCTTGCATGCATGTTTGCTTCATACTTTGCATGTTTTTTTGTTTGTCTTCTTGTTTTCTTACTTGCTTCTCTTACGCATTTACTACTTCTTTTGATTTTTTTCTTGTTTTCTTGTTCATTTACATTTGTAGGATAGTTTCACATGAAACCGTGTGTGACTCTTGAAACAAGCTGGGTAAAGTACAAGAGGACTTCTGTAGTTATCAATGCTTGGTTATCTGTCATCCTACCTTTGTATGAAGAACTTGTTATCTTCAGTCCATGATACAACAATGGAAAATATGTGTTTTTCAAAGTAAATCTTGGTGAAAACATGATGCTTGTGTGCTAACTAGTATCACCTACTCTAGTCAGTTGTTTTTGGGTTAATCCGTGTGGGCTCAGTAAAGTAGAGTAAGATGAGAGAGAAAACCTTAATAAGCACGACAAAGGTATATAAAAACTAATTCTTTGAAGGAAAAACCTCTTCTGCTCCCAATTAGTCTATATTCCTCTTTTGCCTTTGAAATAAATATGTGCTATGCACAGTTAAGAAAATGAAAATGAAAAAAATCAAAACGTGAAAAATTTCAAAAAAATTAAAATTGAATAAGGTGAAATAAGGAAAAGGCTTCCTGCAAGTAAATCCATCGGGGCACTGACCAAGCTCTTTGGTAGCGGAGCAATGTCTCTGTTCCTGCATGACTCCACTAGGGTACTGTCTAGGCCTACTGGTAGCGGAGCAACACCAGAGATGAAAATAAAACTCTGATGACCATATGGCTTGTGCACCAATATACCCCTTATCCTAATTGAAATTACTATGTTGGCCTAGCTTGGAATGTGTGCTGACCGACCAAGAAATTGGCAGATGCTACATCTTATAAATAAGCAAGTGTGGACATAAAGATGAAAAGAGAAGTGAGAAATACTTCCCGAGGTGTTATACTTTCTTTTCATGAACAAGGACCATCCATAGAGATGGAGTTCTACCAGTGTGTAACCAAGTTTTGTAGTAGCTACAACCACCCTCCAATTTTTTTTCCTTTGCTTCGTTTTGGAGCGTCGCTACCAACCATCCTGAGCACCATGTCTCGCACTATGAAGTACATAGGTTTCATGTGCTTTTAAGTGGCTTGTCAACCTGTGCATGTCATTTCATTTCAATCCCTTCGCAAGATGCCATTTCAGACTTAAGCTAAGTGTTGGCTAAGAAACGCCCTCAGAAAATTGTGCAATTCTTGAGGGGAACCAAACTTCCCTCCAGAAAATTGTGCAAATTTGTTGGGCAGCTTGCTAAGCTCCAAAATTTCACAGAATAGTCACAGAGGCTTCCTTGAGGAAACTACACAATCTAACCCAACAGTGCAGCTCAAGCTAGAAATTACGTAATTCTGGGAAGCAGTCACCTACTGCCCCAGAAATTGTGCAATCCCTCAGGGAAAGCCAAACCAGCTCAGCTTAGAAACTATACAAGTTCCTCTCCCAATCTTGCAGGTTGTTTCATGTGCCTTTAGGTTGACTGGTTCCCTCAGGTACCGAGCAAACCTGATTTGCATCCATGGGCTGATTTTCCCAAAATAGAAAGAGGAAACATGAAAAAGGCATCCCTATATCTAGGGATCTATTTTTAGAAATTGGAGGTTACATGCAAATATCATTTTGGAAACCTCTCTCCAAGTGTCACTTTTTCCTAGATTTGTGGCATCCATGTCATAACCTCGATGTTATCAAAACTTATGAACTAGATGTCGCATATCTCATTCTTCATGTTGACCTTGTAACTCTGACATTCCACATTTCATACAGGAGTCTTCGACACTTTCAGCTTAGCTGTTTCTGGGTAAGTCTACTTCCCATCTCTTGGGCTGCAATTCCATCGCTTTTTATGTTTCTCTTTTTGTAAGTGTTGTCTTCTTGATTTAAATGAGCACTGCTGTCATTTTGATGCATGTTAGCTTATAGAAGCATTGTTTCAGTTTAAAAAAAAAAGTTCAAACAGTCTCCATCCATCTAGAGTGGAAATATATATGTCTATCGGTGAAATATCACAACCACATTAATAACTATGGTTGATATATGTCTATAGGAGTATATCAATCACATGCCCAACCATATTGTATATATGGTTGAAAAGAACTAATAGATATTAATTGTATAACATTCAAAAAATATTTGTGAGAATGTGATGTTCGTTATAGGTGAGCTTGATTGATATTCATATTGAGACAATCCTTGTCACAATATGACATTGGACCATAGTTTATTTTCATATTGAGAAAATATTTGTCACAATGCAACGTTGGACCATGGTTTACCATGTTTATAAACCGAAGGGATTTATATTAAACTCAAGAATTTACATTATAAACACTATCAATAATATTACACCCTAAGAATATGAATTAGTAGATTAATAAACCCAATGAATGGATGTTATAAACAAAAGAAAATAATAAATCATGGGGATTAACACTAAAAACACAAGGGATTAGAAATCCAAGCGAATAATATTAAACCCAAGAGATTAATATTATAAACCCTAGATATATAAAACCTAATAAAAATACTATAAAACAAAAAATAAACATGGTTAACCATGGTCGATTTTCATATTGAGACAATATTTGTCACAATGAAATGTTTGACCATGGTTGACCATGATTGACTATGATTATTAATCCGAGGGATTTATATTAAATAATAGGATTAATATTATAAACCATATTTATAATATTATACACTAGGAATATGAACCCTTATATTAATAAAAAAATGAATAATTGTTATTATAAACCCTATGATTAATGTTACACTCTAGGAATATGAACTCTTAGATTAATAAACCCAAAAAGATGATATTATAAACCTAAGGGGATAATGATCCCGAAGGATTAGTACCAAAAAATGGAGGGATTATAAACCCAAGGGAATAATATTAAAACCAAGTGATTAATATTATAAACCCAAGGTATATAAACCCTAAGATAAATAGTATAAACCCTAAAAATAACATAGCTGAACCAATCTTTGATACAATGTGATCTTAGACAATGGTTGACCATTGTTGATTTCATATTAGAAAAACTTTGTCATAATGTGATGTTGGACCATAGTTGACCATGGTTGATCATGATTATAAACCCAAGTGATTTATATTAAACCCTAGGATTAATATTATAAACCTTAGGAATAGTATTATATGCTAGCAATACGAACCCTTAGATTAATAGACCCAAGAGATTAATATTATAAACCTAAGATATTGATTTTAAAACCCCAAGTGAATAATATTAAACCCAAATGATTAATATTATAAACCCATAGTATACAAGCCCTAAGATAAATATTATAAACTCTAAAATAAACATGGTTGACCATGGTTTAATTTCATATTGAGGTAATCTTTGTCAGAATCTCACATTAGGTGATGGTTGACTATAGTTGAGCATAATTGATATTCATATCGAGATAATATTTTTCATAATACAATGTTCGACCATGATTGATTTTCAGATTGAGAAAATATTTGTCACAATGTAATGTTGGACCATGCTTGACCATGATTATAAAGCCAAGTGATTGATATTAAACCCAAGAATTAATATTATAAACCCTACGAATAATATTGCACCCTAGGAATATGAACCCTTACATTAATAAACCCAACAGATTGCTATTATAAACCCAAGGGAACAATAAACCGAAGGGATTAATATTATAAATCCTAGGTATATAAAACCTAAGATAAATACTATAAACTCTAAAATAAACATGGTTGCCCATGATTTATTTTCATATTGAGACAATCTTTGAGACAATGTGACATTCAACCATGGTTGACCATGGTTGATTTTCATATTGAGACAACATTTTTATAATGTGAAACTGGACCATGGTTGACAATGATTATAAATCCTAGGTCTTTATATTAAACTATAAGATTAATATGATAAACCCTATGAATAATATTATACATTAGGAATATGAAAGCTTAAATTAATAAATGAAGGAATTGATATTATAAGCCCAAGGATTTATTACTAAGAACCAAAGTGATTATAAACCAAATGGAAATAAATATTAAATGAAAGGGATTAATATTATAAACTGAATGTATGTAAACCGTAACTTTAATATTATAAACCCTAAAATAAGCATGGTTTAGCATTGATGATTTTCATATTGAGAAAATATTTGTCACAATGAAATGTTTTACCATGGTTGACCATGATTGATTTTCATATTGAGACAATCTTTGTCCCAATCCAACATTGGATCATCGTTAACCATGGTTGATTTTCCTATCGAGAAAAATTTCTACACAACATGACTTTAGACCATAAATGACCATTGTTTACCATGATTATGAACCCTAGGATTAATATTATAGACCTTATAAATAATATTATACTTTAGGAATATGAACCCTTAAATTAATATACCCAAGGGATTGATATTATAAATGCAATGGTCCTCAAGTCTTGGATAGATGGCGATTAGGTGCTCTGTTAAGGCACTTCTTGACATGAAGTCACTAGTTCAATTCCGAGACCTCATTGAGGTAATATATTGGACATGATGAAGATGTAGTCTTTCCAAACTTAATTTTTTTTTATAATAAAACCAATGAATTAATTCTAAATCTCCAAGGTACTATAAACCCAATGAAATAAGATTATAAACCCAATGTATATAAACCCTAAGATAAATATAATAGAGCGTAAAATAAATGTTGTTTACCATGATTGACAATGGTTGAGCATGATTAATTTTCATATGGAGACAAACATTCTCACAATGCAACGTTAGACCATAGTTCATTTTCATACTAAGAAAATATTTATCATAATGCAACCCTAGACGATGGTTGACTATGATTATAACCCCAAGGGATTTATATTAAACCCAATGATTAACATTATAAGCCCTATTATTTATATTAGACCTTAAGAATATGAACCCTTAGATTAATAAACCCCGAGAGATCAATATTATAAACCTAAGGAAATGATAAACCCAAGGGATTTATATGAAACCCAAGGATTAATAATATAAGCCACATGAATAATATTACACCCTTGGAATATAAACACCTAGATTAATAAACCCCAATTGATTGATATTATAAACCCAAGGGATTAATACTAAAAACCCAACGGATTATATGCCGAAGGGAATAATATTAAATGCAAGGGACTACTATTAACCCTAGGTATATAAACCCTTATATAAATACGACAAACCCTAAAATAAACATTGTTGACCTTTTTTTATTTTCATATTGAGACAATCTTTGTGAGAATGGGATGTTAGATCATGATATGTATTTTTAGACTGAGACAATCTTTGTCGAAATGTGACATTGGGCTATGGTTTACCATTATTGACCATTGTTGCCGATAGTTGAAAATGGTTGATGATGGTTCACGATGGTTGAAAATATTTGATCATTGTTCATTTTTATATTGAGACAATCTTTGTCACAATGTGACGTTGGACCATGCTTCCCCATGGTTCACTATGATTTCTTTTCATATTAAGATAATCTTTATCACAATACGATGTTGCAAAATACTCTTATTAAAAATTAATCATATAATTTTTATTAAATTGTATATCATAGTATATTTTTTCGAATAGTTTTGATGAGTATACAATTTCACATAAAAATACCTTTTAACAATCATTACTTTAATATATATTTAAAATTTTTATTTAGATCTAACTTAATCATTATTATTTATTTATTTTTTTTAATTTATTTTAATACTTAAACCTTAGGATACTTTATTAAAAAATTATATCAAGATTATTGGATATTTCTATTTTTAGATTGAAGATCCCTTAAAAGTATTTTGGATATTCAATTTTTATTAAAATATTGTAAAAAATTATTAATAATCTTAGTTTTGAAATTATTTTAAATTAAAAAAATACTAATCTTATTTTTTTTCAATTTTTTTATAATTATTTGACATATTCATTTTTTAAATAAAAATCATTAATCATTTATTTTTAAATATTAATTTTTTCAATATTTTTATTATTTTTTATAATATATATATTTTTAATGGAAATATTATTAATATTTATAACACTTTAAAAATTTATAATATTTTCTTAATTTCTTTTTATAACAAAGTTATTAATCTTTGAGCTTTCTTCAAAAATCTTTATAACCAAGAATGGTATTCCATTTTTCAGATGATCAAAATAGTTAAACAAAGATAATAGTATTCTAGGTGTGTAGTTAGAGGTAGAGTTTCCTTCATCCCATGAGATTCAAATATTCTCTCCAATTTTTTGCAATATTTTATTATTTTTTATAATATATATTTTTTAATGTTAAAATTATTAGTATTTATAACCTTTAAAAATTTAATTTTTTATTTTTATTTTTTTATAACAAAGTTATTAATCTTTATACTTTCTTCAAAACTCTTTATAACCAAGAATCATATTCCATTTTTCAGATGATCAAAATAGTTAAACAAAGATAAGAGTATTCTCATTGTGTGGTTAGAGGTATAGTTTCATTCATCCTATGAGATTCAAATATTCTCTCCAAGATTTCAATCCAATGTTTAAGAAAATTGCTTTAAAAACCTTGCCATTAAAGGCATTGATTTGCGGGAAGAGTTCTTTTAATAAATAAGGATTGATTTGCAAACATTTTCTTAGTTTTTTGAACCATAGTACTCTCCCTCTACTTTTGAATGAGAATTAACTTATTATTAGATAACAACGAGATAACAACTTTAAACTTAGGTATTTGTATCCGGTTGGATGTTACTGCGAAAGTAAAAAATCCTGACCATACGAAATTTAGCCTAAGCATTCGCTGGCCCTGAGCAAACTATTGTTTTCACAACTCCAATACCATAAAAGAAATTATTTGCCAAATTTTATATACAAAAGAAACTCTAACTTGTTATTCTCATGATTCTAGCATATAGTTTACTAATAACAACCTTTGTTCACAAAGAACTATTATTGTTTACTTCCAACATATGTTTTCTTTAGCATCCACATGGGAGTTTTTTTTGTTCTTAATTACTTTTAGGTTATTGTATTTATGTTTCGTGATATCTCTTGGCTCAAAGTATATATATATAGATATCACATTACTTCCTAGACAAAGATCCATCTTATATGGTGTTTCATTCCTTGTTAAATAAAGAAAACATTTGCTTTTCCATTTATATATAAATAATTTTTGGTATGAAAGGTATCCTTCCTCAGCATTACTCTACATGATAATATCTGAATCTGGCCGTCTGAGTTTATGTAGTATACAAAATTCTGTTTGATATATGCATGGGATATTAATAAATGGGACCATATTGGAAACTGCTGAGGATAATAGAATAATATCGGTGACTATTCATAATTATGTGTCTTTATACATTATTGTTAATACCTTGGTGCGAATCTTCTAGATATTTCTTGGATACGTTGTTTAGCAATTCAAGGAGGTGTATTAATGTGACTTGCAATCTGGGCCTTACATTTGTCCACTGTCGAAATCTACGGTTGTCATTCAAGCGAGTTTCATCAGGGTAAGTCCTCCAGGGGTTCTCGAGAGATCGTTTCAATGTGTTCTCTCCGAGAGCGGCGCTCCATCTCTGCTTGGAGCTAGGGTTTTGGCACAGTGAGGGTTCAAAAACAATAACCGAACTCCGAAAGGTTTTCTTTGCATCTACAGTTCAAGTTTTCATTTCAAATTGAGCTACTAAATGGCATTCTTCACAGAGGTAAGATTACCATTACACGGTCTACTACACCAGTCCTTTTTCTTTCCCTTACAGATATGAAGACAATGTTCTTAATCTATTGTTACAATTTATTTAGCTGACCGACCCCTCCTTTTTCTCAGGCACTCAGACACTCTTTAGATCAAAGGGGAAATTTAGGGAGTCATTTGAGACAAAACAAAGTCAACCAATCAAGGTAACAGTTTCTCCTTTTCTCTCAAAGTTATGTCATTGTTCCTTTTCCATTATGTGTGTTTTCTTGAACTAGTTTTCTAAGTGACCTGCTGCTTAAATAGTTTCCTTGCTTAGGGTTTTTAATTCGCATATTAGTTCATCCTTGTTAATTTGTTTTCCTATATACTGGTAACTTTTCTTTTCTTTTTTGTTGGTTCGGCATAGGCCACCCAAGGTAGGTTCATTACATCGTTCCTCTCACGGCGGCTGTGTATGTAAGCATTTTTCCGGAACCCCGTTGTAGACCGGGTTCTTAAATTCAATGGTTCCAATCTCATTTCTTTTGACCAATTGTTATTATTTGTATTTTTCTAGGTTTTCCTGGCCACCTAAACCGACTGGTTAAGTCTTCGTAGGGGACTCTCTGTCTGAGTTATTCGTAGGTGCTAGGTGATCCCTAAGACAAGACTTCTTTTCTTTGGTAGCCTCCCGTTAGGGTTTAAACCATTAACAGGACATTTTTTTGTATTTATACAAAAAAAATTTCCATTCTGGCCAAGCGAATTCTGATACATTCAATGTTGATCGGAATGACAGTTTTATTCCTTATCCGACCACTATGTTATAGATTTTTTTTTTTAATATAGGTATCTTTTCAAAAGGGAATATGGCCACGACGATCGTTCTTTTGTCTTAAGTTATATTGTTTCCCATCATCTTTACCGTTATGTTTTGCTGGAGTTTTGTCCTGCTGTGTGTAAATCGATATTTGCTATTCAGCATAAAAACCGATGCAGCAAATTTTTGTTTATAGGATTTATAAACATATTCCTTGCATTTAATTACATATTTTTTTTTGAAATAAAACATAACGGATTCTATTCCAGCTTTATCATTAGAAATACATAATTTCTGAACTTAAATTATATAAAGAGTCAACTTTCTCCATAGAGTTTCAAAATTGTTTTACAAGGGCCATTATAAATGTGTTGTGAATATCGCATCAGAAGATTCATCTCAAATGCTTTGAGCTGAGCACGAACAGTGGAAATGACAGTAAACGTTTTCTCATGGCGAACAGTACGAGGGGCCTTCGTGATCTGTGGGCGTCTAACGTTCCAAACACTCGAACCGAGGCGAGAAAGCTGCCACTCTTAACACTATGGGAATCGTTCCAGTGAAATTATAGAACATATGAGGATAACTCCTAGCAACCAATACACCGACGGAAGAAGAAGCAGTGGCTGACCGGTGCCAATATCTTTTAAATATTTTTTAATCGAATGCTTCAAGCACCCTTGCGCCACAACTGTCGATCATGGACTCAGTGAAAATATGTACCCAACATTAAAAAAAGAAAAAAACAAAAAACAACGGTAAACAAGTCTCTATCCACCTGAAGTGGAAATATATACGTGAATTAACCCAAACAGTAAACAAGGCTCCATCCACCAACATTAAAAAAAAACCAAAAAACAACGGTAAACAAGTCTCTATCCACCTGAAGTGGAAATATATACGTGAATTAACCCAAACAGTAAATAAGACTCCATCCACCTGAAGTAGAAATATATATTTAAATTAGTCCAATTATATTGATAAACGTAGTTGATATGGGCTTATATATGTATATCGATTGAAAAATGTAGATATGCATTAATGGTATAGCATTGAGATAATCTTTGTCACAATGCGATGTTGGATCATGATTGACCATGGTTGATTATGATTTACTTTCATATGGAGTAGTCTTTGTCACAATATGAGGTTGGATCATGGTTGATTATCATATAGAGAAAATATTTGTCACAATGCAACATTGGACAATGGTTTACCATGATTATAAACCTAAGAGATTTATATTAAACCTAAGAATTAATATTATAAATCTTATGAATATTATTACACCCTAGGAACATGAATGCTTAGTTTAGTAAGCCAATCAGATTGATGTTATAAACACAAGGAAATAATAACCCCGAGGGATTAGAAATCCCATTAAATAATATTAAACTGAAAGGATTAATATTTTAAACCCTACGATAAATACTATAAACCGTAAAATAAACATGGTTTACCATGGTTGACCGTGGCTGATTTTCATATTGAGATAATATTTGTCACGATACGATATTGGACCATAGTTGACCATGATTTACCATAGTTGATTTTCATTTTGAGAAAATCTTTGTCACAATGTGATGTTGGACCATGGTTGACAATGGTTAAAAATGGTTGACCATGTTTGATTTCCATACTAGAACAATCTTTGTCACAATGTGACATTGGATCATTGTTAACCATGGTTGATCATGATTATAAATCTAAAGGATTTATATTAAACTGTAGAATTAATACTATAAACACTATGAATAATAGAAACCAAATAGAATAGTCAACCCAAGGGATTAATACTAAGAACCAAAGGGATTACAAACCCAAGGGATTATAACCCCAGTGGATATATATTAAACCCAATGATTTATATTATAAACCCTATGAATAATATCACACTCTAGGAATATGAACCAATAGATTAATAAACCCAAGGATTGATATTATAAACCCACGGGATTTATACTAAAAATCTAAGGAATTATAACCCTAAGGGATTAGTATGAAACCCAAGGGATTAATATTATAAACCCGAGGTATATAAGCCCTAGCATAAATACTACAAATCCTATAATAAACATGGTTGAATCAATCTATGTCACACTGTGACGTTGGACCATGGTTGATTTTCATATTGAGAGAATCTTTTTCACTATGTGACGTTGGACCATGGTTGATTTTCATATTGAGAGAATCTTTTTCACTATGTGACATTGGACCATGGTTGACTATGATTATAAACAAAAGTGATTTATATTAAGCCTCAGGATTACTATTATAAACCTTATGAATAGTATTATATGCTAGGAACATGACCCCTTAGATTAATAAACCAAAGGGATTAATTCTAAAGCTCCAAGATATTATAAAACCAAGGGAAAAATATTAAGCCCAAGCGATTAATATTATAAACCTCAGGTATATAAACAATAAGATAAACGTGGTTGACAATGTTTCATTTTCATATCGAGACAATCTGACGCTAGACCATGGTTGACAATAGTTGACAATGCTTGATTTTCATAGTGAGAGAATCTTTGTCACAATACGACATTGGACCATGATTGATTTTGATATTGAGAAAAGTATTCTTACAATGTGGCATTGGACCATGGTTGACCATGATTATAACCCAAAATATTAATAGTAAACCCAAGGATTAGTATTATAAACCCTATGAACAATATTACACCCTAGGAATATGAACCCTTACTTTAATAAATCCAACAAATTGATATTATAAACCTAAAGAAATAATAAACCCAAGGGATTTATACTAAAATCCCAAGAGAATAATTTAAATCCAAGATTATTAATATTAGAAACCCGAGGTATATAAACGTAAGATAAGTACTATTAACCTGAAAATAAACATGGTTAACCAATGTTTACCATGCTTGATTTTCATATTGAGACAATCTAACATTGAGCCATGGTCAACCATGGTTGACCATGGTTCACAATGGCTAAAAATGCTTGAGCATGGTTAATTTTTAGATTGAGACAATCTTTGTTACAATGTGACATTGAACCATGGTTGAACATGATTAGAAACCCTATGGATTTATATTAAATTGTATGATTAATATTATAAACCACATGAATAACATTATACCCTAGGAATATGAATCCTTAGATAAATAAAGTGAAGGAATTGATATTCTAAACCCAAGGGAATAATAAACCCACAGGATTAGTACCAAGAACCAAAGATATTATAATCCTAAGGGAATGAAATATTAAACCCAAGTGATTAATATTATAAACCCAAGGTATAGACCATAATATTAATAATATAAACCCTAAAATAAATATGGTTCACCATAGTTTAACATTGTTGGTTTTCGTATTGAGATAATCTTTTTCACAATGCAATGTTGGACCATGGTTAACTATTATTAGATTTCATACGAAGAAAATATTTGTGACAATGCGACATTGGACCATGGTTGGCCATGAATGATTTTAATATGGAGACAATCTTTGACACAATATGCCATTGGACTGTAGTTGAGCATGGTTACCATGGTTATAAAACCAAGGGATATATATTAAACCCTAGGATTAGTATTATAAACCTTACGAATAATATTATACCCTAGGAATATGAATCCATAGACTGACAAACCCAAGGGATTGATATTTTAAACATAAGGCATATAAACCCTAAGATAAATATTATAGACCCTAAAATTAATACGGTTAAGAATGGTTGAGCATGATTGATTTTCCTATCGAAACAACCTTTGTGACAATGTGATGTAGAACCATGGTTCATTTTCATTTTAGCCAAATATTTATCACAATGTGATGTTGGGCCATGGTTGATTATCTTTGACCATGATTGTAAACCCGAGACATTTATATAAACCCAAAGATTAATATCATAAACCCTATGAATAATATTACACCCTAGGATTATGAACCCCTAGCTTAATAAACCCCAAGAGATTGTGATTATAAACCCAAGAGATTTATATTAAACCAAAGAATTAATATTACAAACTCTATGAATAGTATTACACTTTAGGAATATGAACACTTAGATTCATAAACCCCAAAAGGTTGATATTATAAACCCAAGGATATATAAATCCAAGTGAATAATATTAAATGAAAACAATTACTATTATAAACCCTAGGTATACATGCCCTTCTATAAAGACTATAAACCCTAAGATAAAAATTGATTGACCATGGTTGATTTTTGTATTGAGACAATTATTGTCACAATGTGACATTAAAACATGTTTCACCATGATTAATATTCATATTAAGACAACAGCAACAAATCTGAAATACCATATTGCAAAAATATTATTATTAAAAATTCAGGATATTATTTTTATTAAAATTTATATCATAATGTATTTTTTCGCATAGTTATTTTTATTAAACTCAATTTGGATATTTATGTCATGGCTCAAAGACATCCATGAGATATTGTTTCATCCATCATTAAGAAGTATGAAACAACAATTATTTGCTCAATAAGAATTGTATCCTCCTCACAAAATGAGTGATTTTGAAGAACAACTTTAGAGATGGTCATGCAACTCAGACCCTTGCAATTTTCATCTTAGCTTTTATTTTTTCACGGTAAGAAGAAACGTGAGGATGAGAATTGCAATGCGTCTAACCTGGTTGGCCATTTCTAAAGTTGTTTTTGAAATGCCTTGTTCGGTCATGATTATGAAATTTAGATTGACCATATAAATGTTTCTTCAACTCACTCATTAACCGGGGGAGACTGCCAAGTTTAATAGAAGAAATGTTGGAATGGTACTCAGTTGATCTCCTTGTTCAAATTTATGTTGGTATTTTTACATGGGCTTGTTTATCCAAATGGTACTACATAGATGTGCTAGTCAGGCTAATGACTTTCCATTTCTATCGCGGAATTAGTTTATTAACATGAACTTCTTTTTTTACTTTGAAGCATAGTTACCAAGTTCAAATCCAAATTCGATTCGATACAGAAAATACCTAACTACTTAAAACTCAATAAGGAAAAAATTGATAGTAGATATTTACAAATATTTAAATATATTATTTTTCCAATATTTTGAAAATTTGAAATATACAATATAATATTGAAAATCTAAAATCTAAAATTTGATAATTTTCAAATAGCATTGGTCCAATCAAACCAAATTATATATTGTAATTATTTAACCGCAACATTTATTATTTTATGTAGTACAAACTTTAAACATTATAATTTAATATTTACTAAAATTTTCAACCAAAAAAAATTATCCAAAAAGGTCCATCACACGTTTTCCTTAAATATTTTTATTTAAATTTAATTAATGTATCACATATATTTAAGCGATATAACCTATTCTAAATCATCAATTTATCACTTCGGTTCGACTTTTAAAGATTTTACTAACAACATTTCTAAGAAATAAAAATATAGTTCTTAAAATCTCATCAATTAAAAAACTAGCCATTAACAGCCTTGCTAAAAATTTACTTCCTAAAATCTCATCGATTAAAAAACCAACCAACTTTACCATTCATTAAGACTTTCCTTGACGGGTATTTGAAACTTGATCTCATGTCCATAAAATCTAATTTAATCCGCAATTCTGAGTTCATTAATGGAAAGTTGTATGCGATTTTAATGGTTATTTGTATGCAGTTTTATTGATGCATAAGGGTTTTTCAAGAGCAGATGGGCTGTTGAAAATAATTACGTCTGTCATTTCACTAATGCACTGCCACCGCCACACTGTTCACCACATCACCGTCACCGCCATGACCTGCTCAGAATCGAAGAGGCGCATCCCCATACCTGTTGAGTTTCGAAGAGCAATCACCGCCTCAACCTATTTAGCATTGAAGGGGAAAATAACTGACTCAGTTTTTGTATAAATGTAGACGACGCATTGTCCAGAGGCATAGAGTCGAATTGTACGCAGTTGTAGCTGCTTGATATTATGTACATTAATGTTTTTTTTTAACAGCCGTAGCTGTGTTCTTATATTCTTGTTGTGTTTGTGTTTCCGCTGTTTAATCTAAACCTTGAATTGGTATCAGAGCATTGTGTTCTCTGCCCAATCTGTGATGTGGTATCAGAGCCAGAATAGCAAGATCCAGTTCCCAAATTGAACGTAGAGAATGGTGTCAGGGATCGTGAAGGTTGAGTGTGAGTCTATTCAGTTGCTGGAGTTCACTGAGTCTATGGCAACTAAAGCAACTTTATAGTTTGGAGCTAGCAGGATTGAGAGAATTTGTAAATTTCTCTATAAGGATATGTTCTTGTGTGAGGTTGAAGAGCTCTGTTGTGCAATGAGCCTGTTTCTATGGCAAGTGTTAGGAAAGTGTTATCTGCTTCTGTGTACTAATTTAATTATCCCTTTATGCATGGAGAAAGCCCTATAGCCTGAAACCCAGTATTGCAGCTAGTAACTATAGTAAAGTCATGGTGGTGAATTGAGCCAAGGCTGAGCAAATCATGTCAGAGCCAGTGAAGTTTGTAGTCGCCGGTTTGGTGAAAGGAGGTATGGTTAAGTGCTGAGTGCAATTTGTGTGAAGCAGAGCTTGGATAAAGAGTAAGAGACTACCTGTCTCACTGCTGTGTGCCTTTTTTTGAATATTTATGTTGAAGTTGTGATAGGGTTGTCTTTTTGTTTGAAGGATGTCTGACTGTTGCGTGCCTTTTTCTTGAATATTTCGGTTGAAGTTGTGAAGGGGTTGTCTTTGTGTTTGAAGGCCATCGTGGGAGCCTGTGTAAATTCCGAGCTCTCCTGAATGGCCATCGTTGTTTGAGATGTGGGATAAATCCGCAGTCTTGGAGTTGAAGCGTGAGAATGTTGTTCCAAGCTTGAAGGAGTGTGGATGTTGTGTCGAGACATCGGAAACATGATTTGAAGTTCCTGTGTCTGCAGTGAGCATGATTCAAAGAGAAGAGTTGCAGAGATTAACGAATAAAAGAGAGCATTGTTGAAAGCTTGTTATATTTTTATTATGAAGTAAAGTGAGTGAGGGCTACAGTCGAAACTTGTTCTTCACGTGGAAAGAATTGAAGCGACTATGGTAGTGATTTTTTAATCATATTTGAGATGCAGAATACCTAACAATACAGACACATAAATACATCAACTACCGCTCGATGCTCTCTAGCGGGCTGAAAATTATCTGTTTTCAGTCAAAAGAAGGCGAGAAATATCGAAGGAGAATCTTGTACTGGAGAAGGTGTTGGTGCTGGTTACCAGAGTATTCATTCCAATATTGAAAGGGCCACTTGTGAAAGTGGGCGTAGTGAATGAATCGTTTGTTGGGGACACGTATAGTTATTGACCGAAATATTGAAAGGTGATTCATATGTGTGATTGTTTTATTAGGTTTTTGGATAAAATGTTTTTCAAAATTGATTTGTTTTTAAAAGAAAGGCACGTTGAATGAAAGTTATATGAAGTAAGAAGAGTACATGAAATATTTTTCATATTGTTTAAAGATTTGAAAAATATTTTTTTGAAAGGTGGTTTAGAGTTCAAGTGAAATATCATTGGGTTTTTAGATTAAAAGTTTTGGAAAAAGCAAAGGTGTATTAAAAAAAAGTTTATTCGAAGAAAGTTGTAAAAATATTTTGGGTTTGAGAGTGTTTTGGGTAAAGATTCTATCTCATGGAGGTGTATATTAAAAATCAGATTTTTATTGGGGTGATATGGAACATATTCTTATGCAATCAGAAAAGAAGCTATAAGACAATGAAAATATATTAGTAATGGGTTGCAAAGCACGACTCAAGCAGATTAAGAAAATGAATTGAAAAGAAAAAGAAAATATCATTGATATGTTTATAGAATTTCAGGTGGGAGTCGAGGAATTAAGAAGTTTAGCGGAAGACAAAGAAGAAATCGAGGGTGATTAGTGTAGTTTTGATCTGCTACCACCACCTATGTTTACTAGTATTTTGATTTGTGGGTTATTAGAATGCTAACTTTTCTTCGAGCTAAAGACTTAATTGAACATTGGTCTAATAACCCATATGATGAAGTATGTGATGATTTAGCATTAAATTTTATAAAACAAGGATTCGATGAGATTGAATGAGAAGTTTTTGTGCAAGGTAGCAGAAGCTACAACTTCCAATGAAGCATGGAAGATCCTCGAAGCAAAATTTGGTTCAAGGAGGAGTAATCAAATTAAAGACAATAGTGTTGTTCAACTTGTTGTAGTAGTGCTCGAAATTGAGAATGAGGATGGATTTGTAGTAGGGAATCTACAAAGAGATGAAGGATTTTGTGAATCTCACTTGAAAGTGGATCTCGTTATAGTGTGTTATGAGTGGACGCTGATTTTGGCATATATAATGTTTCCAATGGAGAAGCATTTGGTTTAGTGGATCCAGCTATTGAAATTGTTGATGTTAAATTTGACGAAGAACAATTAACTTGTGATGAGTGGTTGTAAATGATGCAACATAAACATCTTATTGATACACTATTATTTGGCGAGAGAATCCCACTTGAATCTAAAAGCCAAGTGGAAGAGACATAACGAGATAAAAGTAGAAATAGAGTGAGAGACAAAGAAAGAATTCCATGAAGATAAAACAAAGACAAAGGGAAAGCTAAAGAAGGAACAGAACCAATGTGGTTCTACAACTATTGTTAAGTCTAACATTGATTTCAAGTGTGCAGGTACATAAAATTATTATGAAAAAGAATTAAAGTTCCTTAAAGCGTGGCTTGGAAAACCAGGTATTGATGATGCATGAATAGAAGTTGTAGTTATGAATACTGAAGACAACATGGATGATATTGAAAATGAAAATGAAATTTTCATGTATTGGAGCTGTGAAGAGATTAAATTCTATTATGAGCTTATGTTGTAGCAAAATGATAATCAAAAGATCAATGATGAATAACGAACTATAGAAGATCACCTATGGAAATAGTCCACATACGAACAAATTTTTGAAGAGGTAAAGGACATCTATGCATAGCTACCAAGTTCGGCAGTACTAGCTAGAAAAAATCGAAAATATGACAGTACGATTCGGTTTTGCTGCAAATTCGGAAATTGGAATTCGATATGGTTTTTTTGTTTTCAATAATTTTTTTATATTAAATTTTTTATGTAATAAATAGTAAATGGTGAGTTAAAAATATTACAATTATGATGGAATTTGTTAAATAATTTTTCTTTTATATTAAAACATAAGTTATAATTTAAAAATATTATAATTATCATCCAATTTAGTAAAAGAAAATTATTAATATAAAATTTAATATTTAAAAATAGATATTTTTATATTATTTAAAACATTAAAAACAAAAATTCCTATATTAAAAAATTAGAATTAAGATCTAATTTTGTAAGAAATTTTGTCAATAAAAAAATTAATATTTAAAAATAAAAAATAGAAATTTCTATATTAAAAAAGTATATTAAATAATAAATTTCATATTAAAAAAATTATAGTGATAAAAAACAATAAATTTTATATTAAAATATAATAAAAAATAGTAAGTTTGTACTTAGTTAAAAATAATAAATTCTTATTATAAAGAAAAATAAATTCTTATTTATAAATATTTATAGAATATATAATTTCCATTTTTTCCTATTTGAATTTCATAATTTTCCTCTTTCCCACTACTAAGGAAATCTAAACAATGAATTAATGTTTGGGTGTGCTTCTCCCCTCCGGTCCGTTTTGAATTTTGTAGAATGTTTGAAAGTGTCCTTTACTGAAAAGCTAATTCTAAAATGAGAGATTTAGCTTGTTTTAGTTATTAATAAATAATAATGTTGTTATTTTTCATTTTTAATGGTTATATTAAAATTTAGGATATGAGGATGTGATTTTTTTTAAATATATTGTAAATATAGATTTTTATTTTTAATTTAAAAATAATTTTATTTTTGAAGATCTATATTTTCTAATTTTTTTTTGTAGATTTAGGTTGTTTTAGTTATTAATTAATAATGTTGTTATTTTTCATTTTTAAGGGTTATATTGAAATTTAGGATTTGAGGATGTGATTTTTTTTAAATATATTGTAAATATAGATTTTTATTTTTAATTTAAAAATAATTTTATTTTTGATCTATATTTTCGAATTTCTTTTGTAGATTTAGGCTGTTTTAGTTATTAATAAATAATGTTGTTATTTTTCATTTTTAAGGGTTATATTAAAATTTAGGATTTGAGGATGTGAATTTTTTTAAATATATTGTAAATATAGATTTTTATTTTTAATTTAAAATTTTTTTTATTTTTGAAGATATATACTTTCGAATTGTATTGTATTTTAGGTAATCAAATTTTTTCCATAAGGAATGGAATTCGAGTTCGAATTCGAATTTGGTAACTATGCATCTATGGACATCCTCAAATGATTTTCTATGCTTTTGTGATAAATAAAGATATAATGATGGTAGAGCTGCAACAAAAAATGAAGAAACTGAAATTTGGAACCTACGCCAAAAAGAAAAAATGGAGTTGAGACGATACAAGATCCGGAAGAAAAGAAAAAGAAAATTTAGCACAACAGTTGATGTCAAACTTTTGAATCATTTGTAAGTGAAACTTAGACCAACAAGCATGTTTAAAGTATGTTAAGTCGTCGTTAAGTTGCCACTGCTAATTAAGGGGGATGTTGAAAAAAATTACGCCTTTCATTTCACTAATGTACCACATTGTTCACCACATCACCATCACCACCATGAGCTGGTCAAAATCGAGAAGCCACACCGCCATAATGTACTGCCAGCACCACATTGTTCACCACATCACCATCACCACCATGAGCTGGTCAGAATCGAGAAGCCACACCGCCATACCTGCTGAGTTTGGAAGAGCCATCACCGCCTCAACCTATTTATCATCGAAAGGGAAAATAACTACTTAGTTTTTATATAAATGTAGACGACGCATAGTTGAGAGGTATAGAGTCGAATTATACGCAGTTGTAGCCGCCTGTAAATTAATGTTGTTTTTTTTGAACAGCCGTAGCTGTGTTCCTATATTCTCGCTGTGTTTGTGTTTCCGCTTTTTACTCTGAAACTTCTCGCTGTGTTTGTGTTAACGCTTTTTACTCCGAACCTTCATGGGAGACGTGGAAAATTGTCGTTATCGTGTAAACTGAATCGGCCGTGTCGAAAATTGTTGTGTTTTTTTGTAAGCTGACCATGTCGTACCGCACTTAGAAATAGCGAATTAATTCACGAACAGAACTGCCCTATTTTCGAATTTTTTCTATTAATTCGACGGAATTTGGTAACTGGGCTTTGAAGTTATGAAGCCTAGAAAAAGGTCGGAATGTAAATTTCTAACGTATCTGAAAGAAATGTATGTACTTTCATGCATAAGACTTTCTTTCATCCATATTGTGTTTCTGAGTAAAAAGTTAAAATAATGTTTTACTTCTGAACTATTGTGCTTCTGAGTAAAAAGGTGAAAGAATGTTTTACTTATGAAATTATATATATATATATATATATATATATATATATAATTTGAATAATAAACACCGTTGTGTCAATTCGTTTATGATTTTTATTCCCCCTTTCATTAATCATTTTGATCGAGATGTATTATTTTGAATGGACACAATTTTGACGGTTTAGAATCAACAAAAACTTCGCAAACTAAAAAGCTCACCACTTATATAATCCGAATGAATAATCTACCCTTAAAGATTTTATTCAACACTATGAACAAACTATTGCTATGTGATTCGTTCTCCACATTTCACTAGTTTCAATCCCACTTCTTCACCCTTGTGAGCATCACCCGATGCAATGAGTGCTAAGTGAACTATTCAAAAATCATGAGAAATTAGTCAGTTACGACTACCTCTCATGGAAATGGTCATACGTTTGAATGACTTACTTAACGCAGTTGAATCCCAAAAATGATATCTAATATAATGCACTGCGTAAATCCCCCATACTTAAATTCAAAAAAGAGTCAAGGGATCTCTACTTGAATGGTTCATGAGGCATAATACTTGCTAAGGTTTTGCAAATGGGGTAGCAAGCTAAGTGGGCTTGATTGTGGGGAAAAACTCCACAGTTAAGCGTGCTTGAGCCAGAGGAGTTCTGGGATGGGTGACCTCCTGGGAAGTCCTGGTTACCGGGTGCAAGCCCCGGAAGTGATGATTGATGCTATGTGATTCGTTCTCCACATTTCACTAGTTTCAATCCCACTTCTTCACCCTTGTGAACATCACCCGATGCAATGAGTGCTAAGTGAACTATTCAAAAATCATGAGAAATTAGTCAGTTACGACTACCTCTCATGGAAATGGTCATACGTTTGAATGACTTACTTAACGCAGTTGAATCCAAAAAATGATATCTAATATAATGCACTGCGTAAATCCCCCATACTTAAATTCAAAAAAGAGTCAAGGGATCTCTACTTGAATGGTTCATGAGGCACAATACTTGCTAAGGTTTTGCAAATGGGGTAGCAAGCTAAGTGGGTTTGATTGTGGGGAAAAACTCCACAGTTAAGCGTGCTTGAGCCAGAGGAGTTCTGGGATGGGTGACCTCCTGGGAAGTCCTGGTTACCGGGTGCAAGCCCCGAAAGTGATGATTGATGCTATGTGATTCGTTCTCCACATTTCACTAGTTTCAATCCCACTTCTTCACCCTTGTGAGCATCACCCGATGCAATGAGTGCTAAGTGAACTATTCAAAAATCATGAGAAATTAGTCAGTTACGACTACCTCTCATGGAAATGGTCATACATTTGAATGACTTACTTAACGCAGTTGAATCCCAAAAATGATATCTAATATAATGCACTGCGTAAATCCCCCATACTTAAATTCAAAAAAGAGTCAAGGGATCTCTATTTGAATGGTTCATGAGGCACAATACTTGCTAAGGTTTTGCAAATGGGGTAGCAAGCTAAGTGGGCTTGATTGTGGGGGAAAACTCCACAGTTAAGCGTGCTTGAGCCAGAGGAGTTCTGGGATGGGTGACCTCCTGGGAAGTCCTGGTTACTGGGTGCAAGCCCCGGAAGTGATGATTGATGCTATGTGATTCGTTCTCCACATTTCACTAGTTTCAATCCCACTTCTTCACCCTTGTGAGCATCACCCGATGCAATGAGTGCTAAGTGAAATATTCAAAAATCATGAGAAATTAGTTAGTTACGACTACCTCTCATGGAAATGGTCATACGTTTGAATGACTTACTTAACGCAGTTGAATCCCAAAAATGATATCTAATATAATGCACTGTGTAAATCCCCCATACTTAAATTCAAAAAAGAGTCAAGGGATCTCTACTTGAATGGTTCATGAGGCACAATACTTGCTAAGGTTTTGCAAATGGGGTAGCAAGCTAAGTGGGCTTGATTGTGGGGAAAAACTCCACAGTTAAGTGTGCTTGAGCCAGAGGAGTTCTGGGATGGGTGACCTCCTGGGAAGTCCTGGTTACCGGGTGCAAGCCCCGGAAGTGATGATTGATGCTATGTGATTCGTTCTCCACATTTCACTAGTTTCAATCCCACTTCTTCACCCTTGTGAGCATCACCCGATGCAATGAGTGCTAAGTGAACTATTCAAAAATCATGAGAAATTAGTCAGTTACGACTACCTCTCATGGAAATGGTCATACGTTTGAATGACTTACTTAACGCAGTTGAATCCCAAAAATGATATCTAATATAATGCACTGCGTAAATCCCCCATACTTATATTGCTATTCTCATTTTATTCTAGTTTTCTTTGTTGTTAAATTGTCCTCCTAATTACTTAACAATTTGAGAACAGTGGTTATGAACGTTGTACCATGGGCCAAGCCGAAAGCTAAAGTGGAGGAAAAAGATTGTCATCACGAGGGGAATGACAGATCCAGGGAGAGATATCGTTCTCAAACGACAGAATCCTGCGCGATGTGATGCTCAAACTCACGACTTAAAAAGAACAAAAAGGAAACAGTGTTAAATGATGTTGATCTCTCAACTGAGAGGATATTTGCATTGGATTATTATCTCCAGTGCAGTTAAGATTTATGATTCTAGATTAATACTTATTTCAAACAACTATGTATTAAAATTCTCTATAAAACATTTGTTAAACGATACACTCAACTTCTTGTGGTAACTGTCACAATAAATCCAGCAAGGCATTTACGTTTCATTTATATTACTAAGGAAGTTCACACAACATAATGCAACGTCTCCGTAGAATTACTTGCAAAAGGGCGGGATATACATTGACATATGGCTGGAGAGTCTTTTCGTTTATCTCGAAGAAACATCCCATTGTTTCAATATCTTTGGGAGAGGTAAAGTATATATGTAGCTGTAGAAGTTGTGATTATACTTTGTGTCTAGAAAGGATGTTTCACAATGGGTTGTTTCTTGTATATTCATGATTTCAGATTTGTACCCAAGTGAAAAGTGTATCTTGATCTAATTTTTCTATAATCTAATCTTGTTGTATAGTCTGTAGTTGAAAATAATTAATATTATTTTGTATTAATGGAAAAATGGTTACACAAGTTGTAACGTATCTCCTTAGTTTAGGATTTGTTCCTAGAGTTTGGTTGCAACTTCCTGAGTTCTAATAATGTACTTAATGATGTAATCTCTCATTCATGAATGTAGAGTGTACGGAGAGAGTTCTCTTTGTTTGAGTGCAGTCTCCAGGTCCAGTACTCACCTGTGAGTTGCAACTTCTTCTTTTTCAATTCCAGTCTGGTTTTTATCTTCGTATCAAAGCACATAGTAGAGATGCCCTTAATTTTTTTTTTTAGAATGCATCATTGATTACAGAACTGTAGTGGCAGTCGAGTAAATAGAAGCATTTGTAGAATGAGGTGGACTGCATTAACACTTGAAGCATATGTCTCAGATGACTGATCATCTCTGAGCACAAGAAAGGGTTGGCATGGAATCTTTGCAAACAGTCGTGCCATTTTTTACAGAAGCAGGAGCTGGCGTAGTTTATTAAGGAACAGATGCGCCACTTGGCATGGTTTTTAGGGTGATAAGCGCGCGAGAAAGTGTTATTTCCAAGCAAAATAAAGGATTAATCGCGCCAATTTCGTAAGATGCATGAACCACAAGAGGGAACAATAACTATTTCTAAAGGGAGTGCTCCAATTGGGAGGAATAGGGCACAATTACTAAGAACAAGGAGTGTGTTCACCTTGTTGAGTAGGGGCACATTCAACTATTTGAATACATTGCAAGAATTGAGAGTAAAGAGTGCACTTTTTCTTAAGGAGTGGGTAGTTTGAACCAAGAGTGGCCCTTTGTGACTATGAAGTTAGGAAAGTGTGCTTTCTCTAACATAAAATTTGTGCTTTTCTTGCTTTTGTGTCATTCATGTCTAGTGAAAAAAACTAGTCACCAAGTCTAAGAAAGTTAGCACTTTTCTATCTTACAAATATAAGTCAATTGTTTCTAAATATGGGATGATGACACTTAGGTAAATTAAACTTAGGAGGAAAAATGACACTTAGAAACATCATAAGGATAGTCCACATTTATAAAAAAATGAGCAAATAACGAGGTGGCACATGATGACTTGAAATGACAATTCACGTAGGCTCCAAAATTGAGTTAGGAAAAAAATTGGAGGGTTGTTGTCACTGAGACAACACTTGGAGACACACTTGGAGAACTCTGACGTCTTCATTTTGGTCCTACTTTATGCACAAAGTCTCAATCCTTCAATAAGTATTGATTCATCTAGTGGATTGCCTTAGCTTTTGCATTCCACTTGATTAAAGACATAGTGTCTCCCATTCCTTTAAGTAGAATAACACAAAAAGAAACCTACCACATCACATTAGTTTTTTTTCCAGGATAAGTCTAATATATAATCATAAGTTCAAGATAATCAAACTATGAGTTTACATCTTTGGTGTTTTTTCACCTGGACAATACCCCGATGGAGTCACTTCCAGAAAACGAGTGTTTCTTCGATGCAAATGAGCCTAGAGAATACCCTCGAAATTCACTTTCTCCACCTCTCTATATAGGAAATATCTCTCTTCTTTCAACCTTTATTTTGTTTCATTTATAGAACCATGCTTAAGCACTTATTATTTTGTTAGGGAGGAAGAGGAATCGTGACTTATTACAGTATGAGAGGTTTCTCCTTCAGAGAAGGATATCTAAACCTTTGTTGATGGTTTTCTCACCATATTTTTTCCCCTTACCTTTATCTACTCAAATGGATAGGCAAGGAAAGCACCATTTAAAAAACAAAACACGTCTGGAATCAAAGACCCTAAATAGATGTGGGTATCAATATTTTACTTCATATTTTTCAGCTCAAAGGATTGTATTTTCCATTGAAATACCATTGAATTTTAAAACATATAAATACCATATCAAACAAGAAGAGTAACATACTCTCCAAGGGTTGCACATTATTAAAATTTTCCTTTTCGAAAAAATTAGCCACATCATCTTCAAGCTCACAACTAACTTCCATGCAAATTCTTATTGAAACCAACAAAACTGAAAAAAAAAATGAGACAAAGCATGAGAAATGAGACAAAACAAAGAAAATGATGAAATGTAGCTAACTAAATGTAACCTAGCCTAACATAAACTAACAACTTAGAATACCGAAACTAAGTGAAATGGAGTTTCCAATGCAGCCATAGAAGTTTATCCCTAACATTGAGTCGAAAGATATGATTGTGTATGACAAATATAATGTATAGTCCAACAAAAAGGATAAACAAGAAAAACAACTTTACAGAAACATGAATGGATAAAGGGTAAGAACAACAATGTGAAATTACTAACTATTTTTCTGAGAAGAGTTAACACAACAACACTTCTTAGTTTACCTTAATACAGAGTTTGAATGAATGCATGAAGGATTCGACTATGAGACATGGAACTCAATAGGTAGGTTATTCTAGCCAATCTGCAATATCGTCATAAAAGTGCCATCTAAAAGCCCTTGCAAATGCAGGTTAGCCATTGAAATATCTACATCATATGCAAGAACAATATTTACTATGTGTGTGGGTCAAGCTCTTCAATTGATGAAGAGGAAAAATAAGTTTAGTCTTTATTTTAGAATTCCAAAATCAAATATTTGCATGAGAAAGGATATATCAGTTGGGATTTAGATGTATGATGAAACTTTATCTTGAGGGTTAGGATATTGAAAATGAACAAAACAAAAATATCTCAAGAAAAAAGTCACATCCCATGGGATCAAACTAATAATAGAACTTTGTGAAAAGACATTAAACTAACCAAATTCAAAAGTGGTGTCGGGGTAGTAGGAACCTAACATAACCATCATCACAAACTCTAGTGCCTCATCTTTCTAGCAAGAATCCGAACTGTTGAAATATGGAAACTTGGAATAAGAGAGAATCCTTAGTTGTTTTTCAATTAACACTCATCAATGCGGTCATCTTAAGGAAAACAAGGGCTATTCAAATCACAATATTCATGGAATGGTTTATTCTAATCTAATATATTTTCAAGATTGTAATAAAAATATTCAATGATGAACATATAATCCTCTTATATAGGAAAAGATATACCTAATAGGATCAAACTCCATTTGAAAATTTTGAAAATCCAAATCTTCCTAGAAAAATAAAGATTCATCGATTACAATTGGATAATCAACATCATGCAAATTAATAGAAGCGATACAATTAGGGTAATTCTTGAATAAGTGTTCAACTTGATTAATGGGTTCAAAATTGACAAGTTGGTTATCAAGACTATGAGATGATTTATTGATATAACATAGAGTATAATCATCTAGAGAAACATGAGAATGCTAAACTAGTTCTTCATCAGAGGATTTCTTAGCACTAGCAATTATTAACGAATGAGATTCACAAACTTGATTTTACGATATTCTAACATGTATAGGATCAACATATGGAACATCAAAAGGAGGGAGACAAGGAATACAAATGGCATGGGATTTCTCATATAAAAATTAAAGTTTTTCTTAAATAACACCATGCAAAGGATCTGATTCGAAATATTTCCTCTAAATTTTGAACAAGAATCGAAATTTCTCATCCAAAAAATCCCAATGCACATCTTGGTATGGAAACTCATAAGAAATATGGAGGAATATATCAGCAAAGTTTCCATGCTATTCACTCAATTCCAACCCATGCCAATTAATTTCATTAAGAACATCCTTATAGTCATATTTTTCAAAGACACGATGAAGCTCATTAACCAATTGTTTAAAAGAAAAGATGGAAGCAATAAGTAGATAATAACACCACTACTTGGCAAGACCATTCAATGTAAGGTTAATCAACAATGCAAGAATATATTTAGAATAAACTCCACTAGAAAAACAAAATTAAACAAAAGCATTCACATAATCAAGAATAATTGGTGGATCATATCCATCAAACATTAGATGTGACAAGATATGTAAGAATTTTGTTGGCATTAAAAGATATAAAGCTTTTGAAAAACAACTCGGGATTATGATATGGGATGACGCCATTTTAGATAATGGATTCGAACATAATTTACAGACTTAGCTTGTCATCTGGCCCTCCTTCTAGTGCCAGGATGTTAACGGTGTTGGATTGCACCAACATACATGGAAGCTCTATGATGTGAAGTCCCAATTAGACCTCATAACGTTTGGTATAGGATTCTTATGCAATTATATGGTCTAGCCACCATTGTAAGTGATTTAGAGGTATTCCTTGGGGATGACATATAAAAAAGATATCATAAACACCACTTTCGGGTAGCAGGTATGTAACATTTTTGTGACATCGAGTGTAGAGTGTAAATGGATCTTGCATGAATGCAAGAGAGATGAGCCTCTAATAGAGAAGTAATAGTACTATCCTAGGAGAGATATAGGAGAGAAGGAGAAAGGCTTGATGATTAACCTGCAAATTAGTTCACAAGACAAACAACAATCATGAATGCATAAAAAGCACCCATTTAACAAGATCCATATCTAAAGAAACAAAGTATTTCATTATCTTTAGTATGTGTTACATTAAGATATAGCACAACCATAAAGGTTAGTTTTATTGCATTCACAATACGTGCATGAAAGAGTGTTAGCTTGAAGAACTTCTGATAATTAATGAAAGATTGCAAGAACATTGTTACATCGATGAAACACTAGCTCATGTATTGGAACATGAAGCTACAACTTCCTTCCCCAAAGAATGGTTTTCTCTCCTATGCACCAATAGAGAATCCAAGGCCAAATCTCTAAAATTCCAAACCCTTTGTTTGAGTTATGGGGGCCAATTTATAACAAATGGAAATAACTCTTGAGTTCCTCGTGACTTTTCAACTCCTATGACCTAAGGGATCCCATTTGAACGTTCACATTCTACATATATCTCTTTACATTCCACATGCGCCTCTGCACATTCCACATGTGTCTCTTGGACCTCTTCAAATTCGATTTATTATATACAAAATAAAAATCACATATAAGATAGTGAATATATAAGACAAAACTCTAATAAGACAAAATATATTTACATAGGTGAAAGAGACAAATTAGGTGCATGGACATGGACTTCATTTGTGACATGTGAGTGCCATGCTATGAAATATCTTGCAATAACATTGAATTGGACATACAACTCTACAAAATATCACATCTTTACCTCAAATTCCTCTAACAATATGGATTTGGAGTTGAATTGTACAATATTCCACACCCAGGATAATTTCATGTGAAGCATAGTTAGTGCAATTACATATAATAGAATAATGTTCTTCGTGAGCTCCAAGACTTCTTTTTTAGCTTCGTACTTGATTTTCTCAATGAACTTCTTTATCTCACACATGAACACATCCTTTGTTCTTATCTCTCCAAGTATAAACAAAGAGGGAATTCCATGTTTCTTTGTCATGGACTCCAAAATGCTATGCAGTCAACCATATGCAGCTATAGTGTTGGTTGCTTGTTCATTGAGACGGTTGTAGATTTAAATATGGAGCTTTAACTGCACTCTCTCCATCTCAACAACATTTTTTTCCTTCTGGACCAACTACTATGGAACATATGGATACATAGCACCCCACTCCTATATCAAATCTACAACTCTATTTTCAATCTTTAGGAGCTTCAACATCTCTTAACTTTTCTTTTGTATTCCCATCACGGGTGCCACTACCTCATACAAGAGAATCATCTCATTATATAAATGTTTCATAGTGTCCTCTATTAGCCACAATTCTAAAAATATAGTTGACTGGAAGTCCATTGTGCTGAGACCATTAGAAGACAACATTTGATACTCTGCAGTGATGCCATCTACTTGTTTCTTTTACACATATGACTCCTTTCTCAACAGTGCATTCTCACTCATCAAATATTCTAAGTTGTATTCTGCTTTTGTCATGAAAGAAACATTTTCTTCCATGAGTACTCGAGGGTTTCTCATAGTATTAGCTGCGATTACCTTATTAGTGGGTATGGGGATCAGATGTTCAATATTATTTGGCATGTTCCTTCATATTTCTTAAATGATCCTCTTTTTCCATTGACCTAAGGTAACATTACATACATCCATGACCCTATCCTATGGTGAAGGGAAAATTCCCATATCACTGAATGGGATATGACCACCTATAAGAGGAGGCTCTCATGGAGTGTCTGTTTCATCTACAATATGTTCAATAGAATCCTATTCTTCGAATTTTTCTTCTATCTCTTGGTCCATCTATTCTTCCTCCACTATTTGTGCAACTTCCTTTTGCCATGACCGCTTCTGTTGTTCTAGTTCTTCTGTTCTTCTCCTTTCTTTTTATGATTTCCTTATTTCTTCCTCCACTTCCTTCTTCTATTAAAGAATGTTATCCCACTTCCATTTTTTTCTTCCTCTTTATGTGACTGTTCCTTCTCTCTTTCTATCTCTTCCTCTTGTTACTTATTTTCCTCTATGGAACTTTTGCACATGGGATCAACTTTAAACTTTATGCTCTGCTCTTTATGTAGATCATGCTTGTTGTTCTTCCTCGGTGATAATATGTTCTCTTGAGTATTTTATAGCTATTGTATCTTCTCGATCTATCCATCTAGAGCTTATGGGACATAATAGTGACCCGCTTCATCTCCTAGACTTTTCTTTTTGAATACAATGTAACAATTCTTAGCCTTTTCATCCTAAGATGTAGTCCGTAGTACATATGAAAAGGTGTATTATATCTTATCCCTATTTTTGGTGCATACCTTTCTAGGATTATATCTGTGAAAATTCAATGTCCCAAAATGTAGATGCTTGAATTTTTCAATTTCAGATTCATCTTCCTTAAGGCTCTTTAGCTCATAAAGCCCAATCCATAAATGAAGAGTGGGCAAGGCAAGTTGTTGTAGTGAAAAATCAATACCCCTATTTTTTACTTATTTATTTCAAATAACAAGGGCCATTTCCATAATTTTTTGGCTAAAACACCTTTTTAATATTTTTTTGGTTAAGTGTCCTACAATTTTTCCATTTTTCATTTTCCTTGGATTTCTATTTTTATTTCTTCATTGAGTTTTATTTTTTGCTACCTTTCTATCTGTACTTGTTTTATGTCATTTGGTTACACAGTTTGCAAATGTTGCTCATCCGATGTTTGATAATTTTTACCACATCAATTAAAAAATGTACAAATGTATATTATTTTAATTTTTTAAAATAAATTAGTAATTAATTGTAAATATTAATTTCTAGTTAATTTTTACTAATTATTTCATTTTTCACTAATAGTCTACAAAATCACCACAGCCAAATTGTAGAACAATAAAAATGATGTCTCTCTGGGATCTCGGTAACTTATTCCAATTCCCAATTTTAAAAGAAATTACCAGACCCAAAATCTCAAAATTGCAAAGTGATCATAGTTCATATTTTTAGATTTTTTATTACCAAGTGGTTGTAGTTCAATTTTTTAAATTTTTAATTACGAATTAGTTTTAACTTATAATAGATGAGTCTCACTCTAAATAGATACCACTTCACCTCACCTCCTCCCTTATTCTTTTACAATTAAAAAAAATTCCCATACAAAATTCTCAATAAAAATCCTCATATAAAAAATTAGTATATTTTAAAACCATGATATTTAAAAAAATCTTATATCCGAAAAAAAAATTTACGATAAAAGAAGATCCCAATATATCGGACATTGACATTTTCATTTGGTGTCAAATTACTCATTTTCAAAAGTTTCGATATCGATTAATCTCTCATATCCAATAATATACGTTGGGTTACTTTTGGCTTGTCGAAGGTCTGAAGTCCATTTTCTTAAGGCTCCACTTCACCTCACCTAATGCCTTCACTCCATTTATATAAACCCCATCTCCTCTATTTTTTTCGATGCACTTGTAATGGGATCCAAAGCCACTATGACGTTTTTTAAATGGTTTTTTAATTTATAAAATATGGCTTAATTATATTTTAATTTTAAAATTAATATAATATTTAATTTTAATTTTAATAGATTTAAATTTATTTAAAATTTTAATTAATTTTTATTTGAGTCGTATGTAATTAGTTTATAATTAATTTAATTTAATTTTGTAATTATAGTTAAATTAATATTAATTAAGTAATAATTATTAATTTAATTTACGATTAGATTTAAAAAAGTTTCTAATTTTAATTGAGGCAACAATTTTTCTAGAATTCTAGTAATTTTGACTCTTCAACTTTGGAAGTTCATAGCTCAATTTTACTTGGATAATTAATTTAATTTAATTTTGTAATTATAATTAAATTAATATTAATTAAGTAATAATTGTTAATTTAATTTACGATTAGATTTAAAAAAGTTTCTAATTTTAGTTGAGGCAATAATTTTTCCAGAATTCTAGTAATTTTGACTCTTCAAATTTGGAAGCTCATAGCTCAATTTTACTTGGACAAATGAGGGCCAAGATGGCTCGTTATATAGAGAAAATCATGGATAATATTTATCAAGTAGTGACATGACCATATTCGAGCATTACATGAGTCTAATATTTAGTATAAAATTAAGTTCTGAATTTGTCACCAAAATGAATTTTCTAAGTTTAATTTTTTACATTTTCATTTGGTCATAGCCTATGTTGAGTGTAGATCCATTCAACTATGTTCTCTTTGACCATCAAGACCTTTATAATATCAAAGAGATATAGAATAGTTAGTGAAGGAGCGCGCTGTTAAGACGCTCCGTAAGCAAAGGTCACCAGTTCTAGTCTCGCCAACACCGAAAATACAACATGGTTTCCGCTGGTGCGGCTCAGGCCGTGTGCGATCCCCGGGCGACTTTAATGGCTTAGATGCCCCTGAGTCATGGCCTCTCAGCCATAGGGTAAGCGTGATTTCCAGGATTCACCCACTTATCAACAAAAAAAACAAGACCTTTACAATCATAAATGGAAAGCTCAAAATTCCTTTTATTTATTTATTTAATTGAATTTTGATTGGAGATGTCTTATTTTCCAGATTTGGTATTTTTTATTTTAATTTAATTTTGATTGGTTTTTGGTAGGAGAACAGTTGAGGAGATGAGGGAGAGAAAATTTTAATCAATGAAATTGCTCCACCAAGGGAAGAAAAAGAATCTTGACCAATAAAAATTGTTGGAGCAGATATGTTCTTCAACAACTCTCCTATTTTAAATCCCTTTCTTGTAATTATAAATACTGGTTTCTAGAATCGAGAAAAAGCTTCTCTTATTTTTAATTCTGGAATTCTTATAAACACTATTGTAATAGGGGTTTCATATTCTAGGTGGAGATGAACTATCTCAGTTATGGGAATTATTGAGATTTATCTCTTTTCCATTCTGAAGTGTGTATGAGAGACAAATTTTTCACTATTGCAGCTCTTTCTTTTAGTATCAAAGTTTATGCTTTGAAGTAGATTGTAAGAGATCAGATTCACAGAAAAGAGGAGGAGAACATGTTCAAATAAATTTGTATTATAAATATGATTATTTTTAATGCAAATTTCATTCTTGATGGGAGAATTATGTTAATTGGATTTATATTGTGCATTACTATCGATATGAATACTTGTCTTATAGACTGGCTATATAATATGTTTGTCTCATGAATATGTTGTCAATTGTATATTTTGCTGTGATATATTAAAATCATATTGCTGAGAAACTATTTAGTAAAAACATTTCCTTCTAATTCCGGTTTAATTTTGATCAGCGTTGTGCGAACTACTTTCTAATCTTATTAGTTCATCATTCATTGTTAAAAGATCTTTGAAAAGCATGTTTGGTAATTATAATATTAGTTAATTATACTAAATCATTAGCTACATATTCATCTTAGGATAAACATGTTAAAAATCCCAATTATGTTAATATCATTCTCTCGGTAGAAAGAAATACTAATCCTTTTTTCATGAAGATAGGCTTATCATAGTTTTCTTTTTTGCTTCCATTATAGATTAAATATTGCATTCTAGAAGTCCTATTCTAAAATAGACAAAACCATAGTTTTGGTTTGGTTGAGCCTTAAATCATCTTAAGGGTTTTCTTTGTTTCCCATGCACAAGAAGAAGACTAATTTGATTTCTATTTCTATGTTGGCTAGTTAAAGATGCATCTTGAGCTAGCAAAGACAGAGAAAAGGTAAGTAGACATAATTGAATGAGCCAGGACCACTACTATAAATGAAAAAATGAGTTTCTTTAAGTTTCTAAGTGGGTGGTCTCCCTTATAATGTTGAAGGCATTTTGAAGCTAAAGAAATTTTGGTGCTAGAAGGAGGGCCTCACGACTTGTTGTCTTTTGTATTTTTTGTATTTTAAAGCTTTTATTTAATTACAATGGCTCCTTCCAATCTTCCCATTTTGATTTGAATTTTTGGACTTGCATTTGTTGATACTCCACTAGAAACAGTAAGAGATTTGTCAAAGGTAAAATTTAATGGTAAGAGGAATTATTCTGAATTTGATCATGCCTTACAATTTATTCAAAATTTTACAAATTCTAGTTTTCATGATATTGGTGAAGGTATTCTATGCAATATTTTTACCCTTACATTCTCAGGAAAGGCCAGACAATAGTGTCAATCTCTTCTAGTTTCCTCTATGCATAGATGGGATCAATTTATGACAATGTTCCTTTATCAATTTGATGGTTATGGTTATGAACATATATGTGATGAATTTGAAAATTTACAAGGGTTCGAAAATGAATCTTTCATGGATTTTACCATTAGATTTCAATTAAATTGTTTAAGATTCAAGATCAAAGATAAACCTTTAGAAATCGAATTGATGGATTGGTTTGAATATATTAGATCTCTTCCTTGTATTCCCATTTCATATGAAAAAATTACAAGCTTTGATCAATGTTCTTCAAATTCTATTAACATAATTGAGAATTACAATATGGAGGCACATACCAATCATTGATGAAGTTGCCTCTACCATGTATCATCAATTCCTTCATTTAGTGTAGACATCCTATCACGTTAATAATAATCATGATAATATCTCTCATGTTAATGAAACAAAGTTACAAATCTTAGAAAATTCTCCTAGTCGACGAAAGAATATACTTGTAATATTCTTGAAGAACCACCTACCATGAAATATAAAAATCACTATGAATTAAATTCAAAAAATTAGATTATAGATCAACAAGTACATGCAAAAATTGAAGTTTTCAATAATATGCAGCATAAATTTCTAAATTTTATCATGTTTATCAAATGCCAAATCAAGGTAAGCCAAAGAAAATTCTTTCAGAAAGAATTAGTAGATAGATGATTGGTCATGAATCTGAACATTATAATGAATAAAATCCACAAGAGTCTGTGAATAGAGATATTTTTAAATTCATTTCTTTAGACTCTCATTTCTCTCTTTATCCTGATATTTTTGTTGATTGTGATTTATCTCCTCTTTTGCATTAATATTGTTCCAAAAAACAGAGAAGTTGATATAAATCAATTGCCAATTAGTTTTTATCAAGATAGAGAATCATTCATTGATCACACTTTTGACATTGACGAAAATGTGCTTATTATTCCTTATTGTTTGATGCATTATTTTGGAATGAAGGGAAATCTAAAGAATGTTATGAAGTCATTTATGATAATTATTATGAGATTGAGGATGTTTATTTATTTTCTTATACATTAAATCCTCATGATCAAAGTCAAATCACGTGTGAGCATGAAAAAAACTCGAGTTTAGAAATAATTCCAATAAATTATCATTTTCAAACAACTAATCATGTTCATGATTTAACATTCAAGAATCCATCCCAATCTTATTATTCTTATGATGATCAAGCTCTCATTCCTATTCATACTCCTGATCCTCTCTCTAATTCACAAGTTGGTATTCATAATCATTCTAATTCAATTATTCTGGTCAATTCTTGTGAGAAGGAAATTGTTTCAATTCAATTCCAATTGTGTTGTAACACTAATTATAACAATAGTGTAAATTATGATTTGATTTCATTGTTGATCCTTCACTTATTTTGTTCAATTTCATATTTGTTTTATGTTTTCCATTTTCAATTTTTAGATATCGTATACTTTCTTATTGAGCAGTTCAATGTTGAACACTCAATTGATGCATTGCTTGAATGGGAAAATGATGTTTCAAATCATAATCATCAACATCAAGACATATTACTCTTCCAATTTTAATTGATTTTCATCTCTTATCACTTGTTCCTTTCCTCTCTAAACTAGTGCCATCAAGAGAGTGTATTTTCACAATATGACCAACAATATAATTTAATTAATAATTTCTATTGAATGTAGATGACTTCCATCCATATTTCATTGACCCATTTGAAAAACATTTGGAAAGTTTTCATACATAGAAGATTGTTAATAATTTAACATATGTACATAATACTTAAATTTCATGTAGGCCATTGTATCTAAAAATGAATTTCCACAATATGGCACATTTTCCTATCTTTTGAACCTCTTCCAATCATTAATGGATATCCATCTAGATTTTTGTATTAAAATTCAATTGGAAGGGACATTTTTAGAGAGGGTAATTGTAAATAATTTGCTTCTTGTAAAATTTTCTTCAATTGTTGTGCATACTGTATTCAAATTTATTTGTGTTCATTTAACCATATTTTTGTTACTAATGTTTGACATGTACATACATGAAGGATTTCAAATGAAAATGGTTATACTGGAAGTACGACTATACCTAGTCATATTTCCTTTCACTTAGTTAGAATTAGGGATAAATTAATTTAGATTTAAATTACTTTTCTCTTTGCATTTATTTCATTATTGCAGATTTTTAATAAGCAAGTAATGAATCCAAGTTTATCTTGGCATCCCCATTCATTTTTGGCAAAGTGGCTTAGAACATATCAGAGTTTTTGTATAGTTAGATCATACACACTTGGGAAGTTCTTGATTGTCTTGTTTTGCAAAAAATCATCATATTGTTAAAAATTCTTTTGTAATAAAATCATATATGAAGAAATTCCAAGGAATTTTTATGGCTTGGCAATTTTTTATTCACTAGTATTTCTAAAGGCTCATTTTCACCACTCTTTTCCTCCAATGTGAATATGAAATGGATGAAAATTTAAAATTCATTACTTAGAATTTTAGATTGAATAAGTAGTTGATGTTGAACATATGCAAATTTTGATAAATTCATGGGATAACTTGAAGATTCATGAGATAAAATTATAGTAAATATTATCCTAGGTATGCATTAACAGGTTTATCTTTGTCTATTTTTAGTTTTATATTTTTCATAGTTTACTTTATATTTATGTTTTGTTTCTTTTGTAGGACTTCATTGGCTTGATGTTGGAGATTTGAGATAAGTAAGCAACAAACACTTTCTAATCTGAAACATGTGCAGGAAAGTATTTGTTGTTTCATCGGAATTTTGGTATTATTTATTTTTCGTTCTATCCATATTTTCCTTTCTTTTCCAATTTAGTAATATGAGTAAATAATCATATTATGCCTCTCACCGATGTAGCTAAAATGAAATTCTTAGACTCTTTTTTGCTCAGATTTGCTGCAAACAAAGGAGAATTTGTACAAAACTCTTATAAAAAATGATTTTATTCATGATTTTATCTATGCCTATTATGAATCTTACATTTTTCAGTCGAGTTACAACATTTTCCATTGTGCTCATTCATTTTACATCCACTTCCGTAATATTTCTTCTTCCAAATTGATCAAGGCGTCTATCTGGTAATTATCGAATCCCATTTTTTGTTGTTCACCTTTCGATATCAGATTCTTGGGTTTACGTTATATTAGAACCATCTGAAAACACTTTCCAAGGCATTTCTCTGAGATGCATGAGTCATATTTTAATTTATCTGCTCAAAATCGTTGATGTCATAATCTCATAGAAGTTATGATGAACTATTATCGTATCTGAATTCTGATATTATATTTTTAGCCAATATTAATTAGGAGCTTCCTTTTATCATAAATCTCATTTAAAAATATCTACAAGATATATTTATACTAGGACTTCTGATATTAGAATTGAAAATTAATTAAATATCTGAAAATAAATTCCATTGAAAACATTTGAATAACAAAATCTTTATTTATCATAATTTTATCTATCAGAGAATTGTTCCCATTTTAGAAGTATTGTTTATTGAAGCTCTTACCTTTCACCTTGATTCTCTTGGAAACCTAAAAACTTCAAAATATGAGGTTAAGTTTCCACGTAGGTCTTTGATCAATTCATTCTGTCCTTTCACTATGCTCACATGAAGTCGTATTGGATTATATTTTTATATAGATGACTACTTTAATATTATCATGGTTATTAAAAGCTTGGATATATTTTAATTATAATTTCATCAAATCTAGGTATTCATTCCTTGAGATGACTTTGTGAATTTGACGATATACATTCTTCATGGTGTGTACACATGGTCCTCATTTTCCTCTTCTCAAAAATCTTCCCCGTCAATGAAAATTTCATCACTTGTGGTTCGTTTACATTTTTTCCTTTCTATCACTAATGGATGCCCATTTATTATCTCAATAATTTCTTAGTGTGCACCTTAATTTATTTTTCAATTCACTCTTCAGCAACCACTGTGGTAATGTAGCAATTGATAAGGAATTTGGAATTGGAAAAGATCATGGATCATGGTTAAATCATGTTTGCTTTCTATTATATTTGACTTTTTATATATCAATCTATATTTATCATATAAAATTTCAAGACCTCTTGATGTACGAGCATCCGGACTTAGCCAGCAATGTGAAAACTTGTTCACATGTTGTGGCTAAAAGAGGTTGAAATTCATTGACCTAATTAGTAAAAAAAGCTAGTTTTACTGAGAGGGTTGGATCTTTCAAGGAATTAGCTATAATTCATTATTGTAATAAGTTAGAGACTGTCTTATTTTAGATTCAGAGATATATATTGTTAGCATAGAGCTAGGAGTTAGAGATTTGTTTTTAGATCTATTAAAAATAGAGATTTGTTGTTAAATCTATCAAAAAATAGAGATTTGTTGTTAGATATGGTTAGAGTGTTTATTGATGGATAAAAGGAAGGAAAATGTAATGAGCGAGAGAGGAGTGGAGCGAGAGCATAGAGAGAGTGAGTGGATGTGGATTGCATTATTTTAGAGACAGGGGTCTCTATCTGTGTAATCTGGCCTAAGGTCGAGACTCTGTTATTGTTTATTGTGAATAAACTAGTGTTGTATGCATAATGATATAAACAACCCATGGAGGCCTTCCAATGCTTACTTTTCTTTGATTTAGAAGATACTAATGTTTTTCTTGTGTTTTTCAAACACTTTTAATGGAAATATTGTGTTAAAGGATCAGTTGGCGAGTGCATCCCATTGTTCTAGTTTCGAAGGTAGAAAACCCAAATACACTAAGTATCAGGCATAAAATGCATTTGGATTGAAAATCCGAAATTCAAATCCTTCAGACGAAGGTTTTGAATGCTATCAAGTCTGTAGAACCCAACTTGCATCGCCCCTCTGTATTTACTTGTTATATCGCCGAAAGCCATTTACAAAGAGAAATCACGCTAAACACTTAGCAGATTTGAGAAAGCGGATTTGAAAACTTATGCACGAGAGTTTTGGGCCTTATTAGGCCCGACAATAGATCGCATCACGCAGTCGGATCGATGCACGTCAAAGTCTTATCCCCAAACCTTTGTGATATGAGATCGTTGACACGTCACATCGACGTCCGGGAGCAGGAGTTATAAAGTGTTAAGTAGCCATTGCAATTGCCGATAGCGATTAGCGATATCACATCGGAAATCTGTCGAAAGATAGCACCAATAGTTGTGACCCTTGGAACCTCTGATCACCGATACTTCGATTCAATCTGAGTCATCCGATCGGCTAGATTTAGATCTACGGCATAACACATATATTTTTGTAAAAAGTGGAAAAAAAACATTGTTTAGCATTTCCGAGAGTATTTTGATCTTGAAAGGGAAAAAGGCATCGTTTTTAAGTTTTTTCAAATGCTTTGGGTCGCAATAGGAAAAAGACCTATATTTTTGGGAAAAGGGGGTTAAGAGGGGTGATTGTTGGGTTTTATAGATCCAAATGTGGGTTTATATTGAAACCATTGTTTCTGCTACATCATTTTTGGTATCAGAGCAGGAGAAAGGGTTGTTTGCAGCAAAAATGTCACCAAGGAGAGGCATTGGTTGAGGAAGACCTGATCCAAATGAAATTCTACTGGAAGAGGTACAGAGTTTGTGTACACGGATCGAGTCAATTGAGACTGCCCAAAGAAGAGCCCCCGATGAAGGAGATGAAAGTTCTTCAGAAGAATCTCCTACAGAGGAGATAGTAGACGAAAACAATGAAACTACCAAGGTCCTTAAGAAATTGGAGAAAGTGGGAGGAAAACCTAAGATGGAAATCCCTATGTATGAAGGGAGTTTGAACATAGAAGAGTTAACGGATGGGATCAGATCGTTAGACTAGTACTTTGACTAGGAAGAGATTGATGAGGGGAAGAGAGTGAAGTTTGTAGTTACCAGATTGAAGGGTCATGCAGCCATCTCGTGGGACGAGGTACAAACATCAAGAACGATGAAAGGGAAGTCCAAGATAAAGCTATGGGATAAAATGGTAAGTAAAATGAAAGTTGAGTTTTTTCCTAAAGACTACCATTTGAATATCTTTCAGCAAATGCAAAATTTAAGAAAAAAGGAATGTCAGTTAAGGAATATATAGAAGAATTTTATAGATTGAATATTAGAGCAGGGTTTGTAGAGGATGATGTGGAAAAGGTAGATAAATATATAAATGTCTTAAGGTATGAAATACAATATGAGATTAGCATATTAATTATAAAAACTATGGAGGAAGCCTATCAAGCAAGTTTGAAGGCAGAAGAAAAGATCTTAAGGAAACAAAATTAGAGGAATAGAGGAAAAGGATCAGGAAGAGGTAGAGGAGCTACCAGATCAAGAGGACAACAACATCATAATGAAGCAGGAAGCTCAAATAGCAGACCACCACAGAGGGGAAAATATAGCAGAGGAAGATTTGTGCGCAGAGGAAGATGCTGAGGAAGAGATGTTCGGTGTTATACATGTGGAGAATGGGGACATATGTCATGGGATTGTCCTCATAATAAACCAACAATTCAGAGGAATTTGAATGTGGTTGTGGCAACGCCAGAACCACCTCAACTTGTGGAAAAGGAAGAACCCCCTAATGAAGGTGAATCGCTGTTATTGAGGAGAAATTTTCTTAGAGTAGAGAAGGGGACTAGAGAATCTACACAGAGGAAGAATTTGCTTAGAACTACCTATAAGTCAAAAGGTAAGTGTTGCAAAGTAATAATTGATAGTGGAAGCACTGACAATCTTGTTTATACAGAAATGGTGGACAATATTGGACTAGAAAAGACCATGCACCCTACTCCTTATAAAGTTTCATGGTTGCAGAAAGGACATCAAATCATTGTGACTGACAAATGTAAGGTGGAGATACAAATTGGTACGTATAAAGATGTGATGTTATGTGATGTAATGCCCATGGATGTATGCCATGTATTGCTGGGAAGACTGTGGAAATTTGATCGGAAACCTATTCATGATGGAAGGAGAAACACTTATACTTTGGAGAAAGATGGAACCAGACACACATTTCTGCCATTGAAGGACGATGATGACAAAGGGACATCTGGAAATCGTATTATGCTGATAAGTGGAAAGGAGATGTTGCAGGAAGTAGTGAAGAATGGGGAGTTGCATTTTGCTGTTGTGGGAAGACCAAAGGTAATTTTGACTTCAACAAAATTCAATGATTTGACTGAACAAGTTGAAATAATGTTAGATCATTTTGTTGATAGTATTGCAGATGAGTTGCCGAATGCATTACCACCGATTAGGAGTATTAGTCATCACATTGACTTAATACCAGGAGCAAGCTGGCCAAATAAAGTAGCGTATAGACTAACTCCTAAAGAGAACACAGAAGTTGGAAGGCAAGTGCAAGAGCTGATGGATAAGGGGATGATCAGAGAAAGCCTTAGCCCATGTGTTGTACCAACAATACTCAGTCAAAAGAAAGGAGGAGAATGGTGCATGTGCACAAATTATAGAGCTATCAACAAAATGACAAACAAGTACATGTTTCCTCTGCTACGAATGGATGATTTAATGGACTGTCTGACTGGAAAAAAATACTTTACTAAAATATATTTGAAAAGTGGATATCATCAAATAAGAATCCAAGAAGGTGATGAATGGAAAACTGCATTCAAAACAAATAGTGGGTTGTATGAGTGGTTAGTGATGCCTTTTTGGCTCACTAACGCACCCAACACATTCATGAGTTTAATGAATGAAGTCTTCAAGGAGTATGCAGGTAAATTTGTTATTGTGTACCTTGATGATATTCTGGCTTTTAGTAAAAGTAAAGAGGAGCATTTAGAGCATCTTAAGTGTGCTAAGAACTCTACAGAAAGAGAAACTACTAATAAATTTAAAGAAGTGTAGTTTCATGAAGGAGGAGCTAGTTTACTTGGGATTTGTAGTTTCCAAAGAAGGCTTGAAGATGGATCCAGAGAAGGTTCAAGCAATTTGGAACTGGCCTACTCCCAGAAGAATATTTGAAGTAAGAAGCTTCCATGGACTTGCACGCTTTTACAGAAAGCTTATCAAAGCTTTTAGTTAAATTTGTGCACCAATCCTTGAGACAATCAAGGAGATCAATCAGCCATTTCAGTGGACAGAAGTAGAAGATAGATGTTTTAACATGCTGAAGAAGAAAATCACAGAGAAGTTGATTTTAGCTTTGGCAGATTTTTAGAAAGTCTTTCAAGTAGGAACAGATGCTAGCGGAGTTGTAGTTAACACAGTTTTGAGTCAGGAGAAAAGACCAATAGCATATTTCAGTGAGAAACTGAATGATGCAAGGAAGAGATATTATTCTTATGATAAGGAGTTTTATGCTATTGTGCAGGATTTGAAAAAGTGGAGACATTATTTTCTACAAAAATAATTCATATTATATTCAAACAATCATGCCTTACAGTTTATCAATAACTAGTCGAAACTGAATCAGAAACATGCCAAGCGGGTAGAATTTATGTAAAGTTGTACTTTTGTAATAAAGCATAAGAGTGGTAAGTCAAATAAAGTAGCAGATGCATTGATCAGGGCAAGTTTCATTTTACAAGAATTCAAAGTGGGTGTTGTAGGATTTGAGGAAATGATTGAAATGTACAAGGATGATGAAGAATTCAGAGATATCCACACAAAAATTTAGAATCCAATGAGCCATAACAGAAGTCAGTGGTTGGACTACCTCATTCAAGGATGCATATTATTAAAAAGCAACAAGTTGTGTATTCCTAAATGTTCCATGAGGGAAAAAATCATAAAGGAGAAACATAATGGAGGATTATCTGGTCATTTTGGACAAGATAAAACCTTCACTCAGGTGAATTCTTCTTATTATTGGCAGAAATTGCAAACTAATGTCAAAATGTTTGTTGAGAAATGCAGGATATGTTAGCATGCAAAAGGAAGGAGTCAGAATATAGGACTGTGTCAGCCATTGCCAATACCAGATCGATTGTCGGATGTAATTAGCATGGATTTTGTTCTGGGATTACCAAAAACCCAGAGAGGGAATGATTCCATTTATTTTGTAGTAGATATATTTTCTAAAATGGCACATTTCATTGCTTGTAGGAAAACTAGTGATGCAACACACATAGCTAATTTATTCTTTTCAGAGATTGTAGATTGCATGGGTTACCTGTAAGTATTGTATTTGATCGAGATACCAAGTTTGTAGGGAATTTTTGGAGGACTCTTTGGAAGAAACTGGGAGCTAACCTCAGTTTTAGTTCAGCATATCATTCCCAATATATGGACAAACTGAAGTAGTGAACAGGAGCTTGGGTAATATATTAAGGAGTTTAGTATATCAGAATCCCAAACAGTGGGATCTGGCAATAGCTCAAGCTGAGTTTGCTTGGAATAAGTCAATTTCATATTGTCTTTGGAATGCACCCGAGAGGTGTGTATAAGCTCAGGGATTTGGGAAAACAAGGATCCAGGAGTGCAATTGTTGAAGAATTTGTTGAGCAGCTGTAGAGATTACAGGAAGAAGTCAAAGGTAAATTGCAGGAAAGCAACAACAAATAAAAACAGAGGGTACATATGAAAAGAAGAGAGAAATAATTCAAAGTGGGAGACTTAGTGATGGTGAACTTGAGGAAAGAGAGATTTCCTACTTAAACTTACAAAAAACTGAAAAGTAAAATGATAGGACCTTGCCAAATTGCAAGAAAATTTTTAGCCAATGCATATGAGATTGAGTTGCCAGAAGGGATTGGAATCTTACCCATTTTTAATGTTTCAGATTTATATCCATACAGAGATGCAGAGACAGAGTTGTAGGAGAAAGCTATAGGGGATGAAGTTCAAATCGTGAACTGGGAGGAAAAAGTACCAAAAGCAGTCAAGAAAGAAGTTGAAGCTATCTTGGATCAAAGAGTATAAAAGAAAACGAGAGAGCGTACTTATTTATAGTATTTAGTCAAATGGAGAGGACAACTAGTGGAAGATTCCAGTTGGTTGACTACAACAGAATTGAAAAAGTATGGAGAAGTCCTGAAATTTTGAAGAACAATTCTTTTCTTCCACGGGAGTCTGATGCAGGAGCATCCAGACTTAGCCAGCAATGTGAAAACTTGTTCACATGTTGTGGCTAAAAGAGGTTGAAATTCATTTACTTGATTAGTAAAAAAAACCCAGTTTTAGTGAGAGGGTTGGATCTCTCAAGAAATTAGTTATAAGTCATTATTGTAATAAGTTAGAGACTGTCTTATTTTAGATTTATAGATAGAGATTGTTAGCATAGAGCTAGGAGTTAGATATTTTTTGTTAGATCTATTAAAAATAGAGATTTGTTGTTAGATCTATCAAAAAATAGAGATTTGCTATTAGATATGGTTCGAGTGTTGTCGATGGATAAAAGGAAGGAAAATGTAATGAGTGGGAGAGGAGTGAAGCGAGAGCATAAATAGAGTGAGTGGATTTCATTCTTTTGGAGACAGAGGTCTCTATCTGTGTAATATGGCCTAAGGCCAAGACTCTATTATTGTTTATTGTGAATAAACTAGTCTTGTGTGCATAATGATATAAACAGCTCGTGGAGGCCTTCCAATGCTTACTTTTCTTTGATTTGGAAGATATTGATGTTGTTCCTATGTTTTTCATACATTTTTAATGGAAATATTATGTTAAAGGATCATTTGGTGAGTGCATTCCATTGTTCTAGTTTTGAAGGCAAAAAACCCAAATACACTAAGTATCGGGTGTAAAACGCATTTGGATTTAAAATATGGACTTCAAATCCTTTAGATGGAGGTTTTGAATGCTATCGAGTCCATAGAATCCAAATCGAATCACCCCTATGTATTTAGTTTTTATAGTGCCAAAAGCCATTTATAAAGATAAATCACGCTAAATGCTTAGCAGATTCGGGATAGCAGATTTGAAAACTTATTCACGGGAGTTTTGGGCTTTATCGGGTCTGACAATAGGTCGCATCGCATAGTCAGATCAATGCATGTCAAAGGCTTGTCCCAAAAACTTTGCAATATGCGATCGCCAACATGTCACATCGGCATTCAGGAGTGGGAGTTATAAAGTGTTAAGTAGCCATTGCAATCGTCAATAATGATTAGCGATATCGCATCGGACCTCAGCTGAGGGATAGCGCCGATAGTTGTGACCCTTAGAACCTCTAATTGCCAACATTATGACTCAATCTGAGCCATCCTATCGACCAGATTTGGATCTGCAGCATAACACATATATTTGTGTAAAAAGTGGGAAAAGGCACTATTTAGCATTTCCAAGGGTATTTTCATCCCCAAAGGGAAAAGGGCATCTTTTGTAAGTTTTTTAAAAGGCTTTGGGTCCTAATAGGCAAAAGGCCTAAATTTTGTGGAAAAGGGGGTTAAGCGAGGTGATTGTTGGGTTTTATAGATCTAACTATGGGTTTATATTGAAACCATTATTTCGGCTGCGTCACTTCTCCATCTACACATACACATTACATTGTTTTGGTCTTGATTTTTATTATCATGATTTTTGGAGTAAATGTGAAATCTAAAATATGAAATGAGAAATTGTCGTTGCGATTAATAAAGAAGAATATTTTCATTCTCATAGCTAATGGATTTGGTTTACCTCTGATTTATTAATTGTGAGACATCATTCTCTTAATTTACTTCTTGCTTTAGTTTATATTTAATAAATGATGATTTTGGGTCAATGAAATTTCAAATAGTTCAACTTCTTCATGAATTTATGTCCAATCAAAATAAGAGGTTACTTTTATTGGATAAAATGATATCTCTGAGGTAAGATCAAATGATTCAAGACCATGATTCTTGAAGGAAAAAGTCTTCGAATTTATTCCAAAAATATAAAAAAAGATTACAAGAAAAGGGGTGGGATCCTTCGGCTATCAGTTTACAAGTTTTCTGGATAGGATTTGAGCTAGGATTTAGGGATTGAGTGTTTTTTTAATTAATTCAAGTAGTTTAGATTCAGTTGAAATTCTCGAGGAGAATATCAGCCAGATTAGATATTTTTTAAGATTAGGTCGATTTCATCTAGTGTTTAAGGATATGATTGTTAGGATGAAATGGTATTTACGTAAGTTTTGAATGATTGTAAAGGGATTTTGACTTATTTGGCTTGTTTTGGTCATATAAGATTAAATTACAGAAAATATATCTCTGTGTATTTTTGTGTGTAATTGGTCAATCCCGGAGTTGTTGTGTCCCTCTGAAGTATCTTTGTGTATTATTGCATTTCCAGTTTGGCCTGAAAATTTAGAGTTCTGTATGATCTGGTGTAATCACGTTTAATTTCTCTTTCATCATGTATAAGATCTTGATGATCAGCAACTGTGGGGGTGGAAGTGTACAAATTTCTTGATCATGGTTGACGCCCCACACTCACTCCTAGCCGTCGATCTCAATGTCAAAATTTTAGGTCATAGTCAACTACGAGGGTTAGGCCTATTTTTAACCCGTGTGCTAGTTGTAGACCCATAAGTTGTAGGATTTGATAGCCTCTACTATCCAACAGATATCGGGTCATCAAGTGCTCGGACTTTAATTCCAAGAAAAGACCTGAACTTTTATACATCAACAACTTATATTCCTTATCAGCTCCTTAAGGATAGTTAACCCTCGTGCAAGTTCCTCAACTGATATCGCTATTAACCATTGGATTAAGTGTGCTTGATCAAATGGTGGAGGATCACCAATTAGTTTCGCATCGCAATATTTCATGAGTGAATGAACCTTGGCCTTAAGAAAATGTTATTTGTGATGTGTGATTCTTAGAGGACTTGTAAATCACTTATCATTTCTATTAAAATTAAACAGTTCTACTAATTTAGCAGAATAGTCAAGTTTGGAGGTAGATGACTGATAATCCTAAGGAAATCCAAGAAGAAATTCCACACGAAGTTGCAGAAATATTTTTCAGATTTGAATGATTGTGCATTACACCTGCACCCAGGTCACCATTTGGGGTATCAGAGTAGCCTACTGACACTGAGTAGGATCTCAAGGATCATAAAAAGAAATCCAACATGGCTTTTAGATTTGGAGGAAGAGGTGGTGGTCGAAAAAGAGGAAAACTAGTTGCAAATGCTAAAGTGTTGGTAGGTATGCAATAGATGCAAGCTAGATTGGAAGCAATGGAAATGGGAAGAGATGAAAATGCTAGGGATTTCAGTGAACCTAAATATGAAGCTACAGAAGAAGACCTTGTAGAAGAAGAACCTACAGATGTAACTCCTGAAATGAGATCCTTTAAGTTAGTATTGAGATCCACATCGAAACCTAGACTTGAAGTCTCAATCTACATAAGAAGCTTAAGCCCTAAGGAACTGATAGATTGGATAAATGACATCGAGAAATTATTCTATCACGAAGAAATAGAAGGAGGAAAGAAGGTGAAGTTTGTTGTCACAAAATTGAAAGGACATGCAACACTTTGGTGGGATGGAGTGCAGGTAGAAAGAAGAATACTTGGCAAAGAACCAATTCAGAATTGGAATAGGATGGTGGAAAAATAGAGAATTAAGTTTTTACCAAGTGATTGTCAGTAAACATTATTTAGATAGATGAAGAACCTTAGATAGAGATCTATGACAGTAAACGAACACACAGAGGAATTCTACTAAGTGAGTATAAGAGCAGGACAAATCCAAGATACAAATGAGAAGGTTGTAAGATATGTGAATGGTCTTAGAATGGACATCCAAGATGAGGTAAGTGTGTTGTCTCCTAAAACAGTAGAAGAGGCTTATTAGATGGTGCTAAAGGCTGAAGAAAAACTCAGGAGGAAGTAGTGTGCTAGAAATAGAGGTACATTCTGAGGAAGGGAAAGTCAAGGTGGTAGAAGAATATGTACAACACCGATATATGGAGCTATCCATAGCTCAAATAAGCATGCACCCACAGTAGGTGAGGCAAGTGGTAGAGGGAGTTTTTCCGGAAGAAGAGGAGGTAGAGGTAGAGGAAGAGAAGTCAGATGTTACAGATGTAACTAGATGGGACATAGAGCTTATGAGTGTCCAAAAAATATAGGAACGAATCAGAGGAATTCAAAGAGAATGTACCAGAGAAAGGAGAATCTTTGGTAGTTAACAAAATTTTGTTAAAACTCGCTAAGGAAATTGTTGAACTAGCAAAAAGGAAAACCTTGTTTAGGACTGTGTGTAAGGTTTAAGGGAAGTTTTGTCCGACGATAATAAACAGTGGTAGTACAGATAATTTGGTCTCCACAGAAGTGGCATGGAAGTTGAAATTCAAAGCAAAGAAACATCCAACAAGGTGTCATGGCTTCAAAAGGTATATTAGTTGGTAGTGAATGAGCAATGTGAAGTGGAGTTGCAGTTGGGAAAATACAGTGACAAAATTCGATGCGATTTGATGCCTATGTATGTGTGTCATATATTTTTGGGTAGACCTTGGAAGTATGATAGAGGAGCTATGTATGATAGAAAGAAGAACACATACAATTTTAGCAAAGATGGTTTCAATCATACATTGTTTCCAATAGAAGAAGAGGATAGATCAAGGAAACCCAGTTCAAAGACTCGTTGGCTGAGTGGAAAGGAGTACTTGCAGCAAATGGAAGAAGATGAGGTAAGTTTTGCATTGATTTGCAAAGCCAAGGTAATAATTACTTCCACAAAAGTTTCTAATTTAAAAATTGAAATTCAAGAGATGCTACATAGTTATTGTGATATCATTGTAGATGATTTGCCTGATGAGTTACCACGCATTGGAAAAATCAGTCATCACATAGATTTGATTCTAGGAACAAATCTACCTAATAAAGCAGTTTATAGGATGACTCCCACAAAGAATGAAGAGATCAAGAAACAGGTTCAGGAAATGTTAGACAAGGGATTGGCTAGAGAGAGTTTGAGTGCTTGTGCAGTGCCAATAGTGTTGAGGCCAAAGAAAGATGGAGGCTCGAGAATGTGCACTGGTTCGAGAGAAATCAATAATATAACAATCAGGTACAAATTTCCTTTACCTAGAATTGAATATTTGATGGATTGTTTGAGTGGATCTAGATATTTTACAAAGTTAAATTTAAAAAGGATTATCATCAAATCAGAATTAGAGAGGGAGATGAGTGGAAAACTGCTTTTAAGACCAATGAAGGATTGTATGAATGGATTGTAATGCCTTTTGGGTTATCAAATGCTCCTCGTACATTTATGAGACTTATGAATGAAGTTATGAAGGGATTTATTGGTAAATTTTAATAGTATATCTGGATGATATATTAGTTTACGGCAGATCTAAGGAGGAACATGTGAGGCATCTGTATTATGTCTTATAGAGACTACAATAAGAAAATTTATTCTTAATTTTAAAGAAATGTTCATTCATGAAGGAGGAGTTGGTGTATTTAGGCTTTGTTGTTTCTGTTGAGGTGTTAAAGATGGATCTAGAAAAGTTCAAGGCTATCATGGAGTGGCCTTCACCAAAAAGTTTCTTTGAGGTAAGAAGTTTTCATGGTCTTGCTAGTTTTTACAGGAAATTAATAAGGAAATGCTTAAATTATTAACACAATAACGAAGGATAGACAACCATTGAAATGGATTGTTGAAGCAGAAAAGAACTTGCAACTGTTGAAGAGAAAGAATACTGAGAAACCTATTTTGATTTTGCCTGATTTTAATAAACCTTTTCAAGTGAAGTGTGATGCCAGTTGAGAAGCCATTGGAGCTGTTTTGAGTCAGGAGGACAAGCCTGTAGCTTATTTTAGTGAAAAAATGAATGAGACAAAGAAGAAATATTCTTCTTATGACAATGAGTTTTATGCAGTGGTGTAGTCTTTGAAGAAGTGGAGACATTACTTGATGTCCAAGGAGTTCATATTATATTCAGATAACCATGCACTATAGTACATTATAAAACAACCAAAGCTTATCTAGAAGCATGCAAAATGGGTAAAATACCTGCAAAGTTTTAATTTCGTGTTGAAACATATAACTGGCCAATCAAACAAAGTAGCAGATGCCTTAAGTAGAAAAATAATTTTTGTTCAAGAAAGTAAAATTCAAGTGTTCAGTCTTGATTTTTTTAAAGAGTTATATGAAAAATATCTAGATTTTAAAGAGGCATTTGAATCTTGTAGAAATTATGTTTTGTTAGACATAAGCAAGTGGCCGGATTATTTCCTGCAAGAGGGACTGTTGTTTAAAAGAAATCCACTGTGCATACCAAGTTGTTCTATGAGGGAGAATTTGACCAAGGAGAAACATAGTGGAGGACTTGGAGGGCATTTTGGTGTAGATAACACTTATGAGCAGTTGAACCGGTTTTATTTTTGGCCAAAGATAAGGTATGAAGTGGAAAAGTATGTGAAAATTTGTAAAGTCTATCAGTATGCAAAGAGAAGAAGTCAAAAAACAGGTTTGTATGTTCCACTACCTACTCTAGATAGACCTTGGGATATGGTAAGTATGGAATTTGTTTTCGGTTTACCAAAAACTCAAAGAGGAAATGATTCAATTTATGTAGTAATTGACATATTTTCAAAAATGGCACATTTTATTCCATGCTATGAAACCAGTGATGCTACTCACATTGCTAGTATGTTTTTTAAGGAGATTGTAAGATTACATGGGTTATTTAAGAGAATCGTTTCAGACAGAGACACCAGAGTTGTTGGAAATTTCTGGAGGACATTGTGGAAGAAGCTTGGAAGTAAACTTAGTTTCAGTTCTGCTTATCATCCTCAGATTGATGAACATACTGAAGTTGTAAATAGAAACTTAGGTAATCTTCCAAGAAGTCTTGCAGGTTAACATCCAAAACAGTGGGATCAAGTATTGGCACAGGAATAATATGCATATAATGATTCTCATAACAGGAGTATAGGGCAGAGTCCATTCTATATAATCTATGGAATGCGCCCAAGAGGAGTGTCTGAATTGAGAGACTTGGGAAAATATTAAAGGAGAAGTGCTAAAGGAGAATATTTTGCTACAAAAGTTCAAGAAATACATGAACACAAAAATATCAATTATATGAAAGCAACATAAAATACAAGAGAAGAGCAGATTTGAAGAAAAGAGAAGTTAATTTTGAGGCTGGATATTTTGTTTTAGCACAACTGAGTAAAGAAAGATTTCCAAAATGGGAGTATAATAAGCTAAAGTTTAAGAAAACTGGACCATGCAAAATCATGAGGAAACTCTATGCAAATGCATATGAAATTGAATTACCCCCCGATATTGGAATATCTCCAATTTTCAATGTTGCTGATTTGTATAAGTATGAGAGTGAAAATGCAGATGACACAGCAAAAGATCAAGAAGAACACGAGATTGATTGGGTAAAACAGTTATCTATAACAAAGGAATTGAAGCCAGAGAGGGTTTTGGACAGGAGTTGAAGAAGACAAGAGGACACGAGTATTTTTAGTATTTGGTCAAATTGAAGGATCAACCAATTGCTGAAGGTATTTGGATGACAGATTCCATGCTACAGAAGTTGGGAAACTCTGTAGAAGAGCTCATGGACAGGAGTCCATGAAGAATTTTGTCCTTATGAGTCTGATGTAGGAGCATGAGGCTTGAAGGCAAAAGGCTTCGAATTTATTCCAAAAGTACAAAAAAAGTTTACAAGCAAAGGAGTGGGATCCTTTAGTTGTCAATTTACAAGTTTTCTAGATAGGATTTGAGGTAGGATTGAGGGATTGAGTGATTTTGTAATTAATTCAATTAGTTTAGATCCAGTTGAGATTCTCAAGGAAAATATCAACCAGATTAGATATTGTTTAAGATTAGGCAGATTCTATCCAGTTTTTAAGGATCTGATAGTTATGATGAAATGGTATTTATGTATGTTTTGAATGATTTTAAGGGTATTTTGACTGATTTGGCTTGTTTGGTCATATAAGATTAAGTTACAGAAAATATATCTTTGTGTATTTTTGTGAGTAATTGGTCAATCTTGGAGGCGTTGCATCCCTCCAAAGTATCTCTGTGTATTATTGCATTTCTATTTTGGCCTGAAAATTTAGAGTTCTATAAGATCTAGTGTGATCGCGTTTAATATCTCTTTCACTGTGTATAAGATATGGGTGATTAGCAACTGCGGGGGTGGAAGTGTACAAATTTCTTGATCGTGGATGAAGCCCCGCACTCACTCCTAGTCGTCGATCTCAATGTCAAACATTTAGGTCACAGTCAATTGCGGGGTTAGGCCTGTTTTTACCTCATGTGCTAGTTGAAGACAGGCAAGCCATAGGATTTGATGGCCTCTGTTGTCCAACAGATATCGAGTCATCATGTGCTCAGACTTTAATTCCAAAAATAGATTTGAATTTTTATAGATCAAGGGTTTATATTCCTTATCTGCTCCATAAGGATGGTTAACCCTCGTGCAAGTGCCTCAACTGATATCAATGTTAACCATTGGATCAAGTGTGTTTGATCAAACAGTGGAGTATCGCCGATTAGTTTTACATCGCAATATTTCATGAGTGAATGAACCTTGACCTTAAGAAAATGTGATTTGTGATGTGTGATGTTTAGAGGACTTGTAAAGAACTTATCATTTTGGCTAAAATTAACCAGTTTTGCTCATTTAGCAGAATAGTCAAGCTTGGATGTAGATGAATGATACTCCAAAGGAAATCCAAGAATAAACTCCACCTAAAATTTCAAAATTCATCTCCAGATTTCAATGATTGTCCATTACACCTGCACCCAGACCACCAACAAATGATATTTTCCAGTGGTAAGTTTGATATACCCACATTCATTCATTTCCGTTGTTTTTACTTTTGTTGTCAGTTTTGTTTTTATTTTTTGGTGATATAAAACTATGTCTTGTAGGTCGTCATAAATGTTTTGACACCTCTACCAGATCAGATTTGGAGCTCATTCTACTTTCTTTAGTTTTCTTTCAAGTTTTTGGTAGAAGCAATAATGATCTTCATCCAATTAGCGAAACTGGGGAGTTTCAAAACCTTTAGTTTATTTCTTAAGCATTTGTTTTATCAAAAAATGGTTAAGATGATTTCACGTAGGTTTTTCTTTGCAACAAGAAAAATCGCAGTACTCATAAATGTCTCATTTAGATTATCATCTCTCATCGTTGTTATTCACCCTTTAATTTCGGAAGCCTAATCGCTTACAACTCAACATGATAAAATTTACTATATTCTCAATGAAAGATGAACAAACATATGGTTTTCATATTTTATTCATTTGTTGAGCCTTTTTATAGTTAATTTTGTTGCCGTTGGTTTTTTAAATTTGGGATTTTTCTTTCTTCATTTTTACATTTTTGGATATTTCTAATTTCTTTGTCACTTCAGTTTGGAATTCTTTTTTTTCTTCTTTTGGTTTTGACTTAATATTGGTGACTATGCTCAGATTTATGTGGGAGGAATTTTCCTCACTCAACAATGGTTCACATATATGGAAAATATTTATTCTATCTATTTCAATGAATTTCATTTATCATTAAAGGTATATCTTTATGGAACTATGAATCCCTCTTACATTATTTTTTTCATGGAGGAACATATATAAATTCTAAGTGATAGGGTTCACATTTTTAAGGAAAGAGCTAACCTGAGTTTAACTCAATGAATCTCTCCCTCCCCTCCACTTTATAGAAGACTTTGATTGATAGTGGTCAGGAAAGAAATGGAGTCAACATTATGGAAGTATTATATCCATTAACATAAGACTCTGTTACCTTCCCACCTCTTTCAATTAGGTACATAATAAACTAAAAGCTTGTAAATGCGCTTATCAAAAGGGTGATTAAAAGAGGAAGCATGTGAAATACAGGTAAACCCGTTTAGGCTATGGATACTCATTGGAAACGGGGTAGTCTTCTATGGCATAAAATACAACTTCGTTGAGGTACTGTTTAGGCTCGCTGGTAGCGAAGCGATGTCAGAGAGCGTTCATAACAATGGATATATTCTTTATAAATAAAAAAACCCTTATGTGTACCATTTTATTTTTCATATGAGGTAATTTTAATTTTTTTTTTCCAAAATTTTGGATTAATGATTTTTAGTCAATTCTACTTTAAGTACTTATCTTTTCGAACTCATATAAATTAATCTATGTATGTGATACCAATGGAAATGTTTATTGTTTGACAATTCAATGGACTTCATTATTTTTAACCTTGGAGTAAATTAAAGTTCATTATCTTTAACTAGAGATAACTGGTTCTTGCCCTTGTGTCACCATTCTTGTAGTGAAAACTCAACACCCCTATTTTTTACTTATTTATTTAAAATAATGGGGACCTATTTTTTTTTGGCTAAATTACATTTTTAAATTTTTTTTATAATAATAATAATAATAATAATATCCATTTTTAAGGTCACAACGAAGCCAGACACCAAATTGCTCTGTGAGACCCCATTATTTGTGGGTCAAGGGACCCACCCCCGTGCAGCGATTTGACTGCTAAGTCTATGAAAGCATACATACTCTACCCCCCTCTAGTTTTGAATTAAGTGTCTTACAATTTTATTTTTTATTTTTTTTGTTTTCATCGGATTTATATTTTGATTGCATCATTGAGTTTGATTTTATGTTAGCTTTCTATTGGTACTTGTTTAATCTCATTTGGTTATACGATTTGAAGATGGTGCTCATCCGAAGTTCGATAATTTTTATCAGCTCGTTAAAAGATGTACAAAATTTATATTATTTTAACTTTTGTAAATAAATTAGTAATTGATTGTAAACATTAATTCCTAGTTATTTTTTACTAATTATTTCATTTTTCACTAATGGTCCTACAAAATCGTTGCAATCAATTTAGTTCAATTCCCAATTTTAAAAGAAATTACGAGACCCAAAATCTCAAAATTATAGAATAGCTATAGTTCATTTTTTTCATATTTTTAATTACCAAATGATTGAGTTTATAATAAATGAATCCCACTCCAAGTAGGCCCCACTTCACCTCACTTCCTCCCTTACTCTTTTGAAAAAGTCCCAATAAAAATCGTTTGATACAAAATTCTCAATAAAAATCATGATATAAAAGGCACTGATTAAAAACATTAAATATTTTAAAATCTCGATGTTTTGAAAGGTCTCGATATTTTAAATATCTCGGATTAAAAAATTCCGATATAATAAAATCTGGATGTATCAGACATCATCGTTTTCCTTTGCTGTCAACTTAGTCGTTTTAAAAAGTTTCGATATCTATTTATCAATGATATTCGATAATAAGGCCTTCACTTCACTTCTATAAGCCCTCTCTCCTCTATCTCTTTCGATCGATTTGTATATGGGATGACTATGAAGTTTTTAAGTTATAAAATATATTCTAATTATAATTTTAATATGATATTTAATTACAGTTTTAATATATTTAAATTTTTAATTAATTTTTTTTAAATGGTATATAACTAGTTTATATTTAATTTAATTTGGTAATTATAATTGAATTAATATTAATTAATTAAAAATTGCTATTTTAATTTACAAGATTTTTTTTTTTAATTTCTTAATTTTAGCTTACATGACAATTTTTTTAGAATTTTAGTAGTTTTGACTCTTCAACTTTGGGAGCTCATAAATTGAGTTTTACTTGGCCAAGTGAGTGCCAATAAATCTTGTTAGATAGATAAAATCATGGAAAATATTTCTCAAGTAGTTAAATGACTAGATTAAGTCAGTAAATGATTCTAATATTTAACATAAAATCAAGCTCCGAATTTCTCACAAAAATTAATTTTCTAAGTTCAATTTTTTGCATTTTCATTTACGCATATCCTATGTTGAGTGCAAATCTATTCGACTAAGTTATATTTGAACAATCAGATATTTACGAGGATTAATGGAAATATTAGATTTCTTTTTAATTTTTTATTTATTTGAATTTCGATTGGAGATGTTTTGTTTTCCATATGTGGTATTTTTTTATTTTAATTCGCATTTTAATTTATTTTCACTGGTTTTTTGCAGGAGAACAAATTTGGATATGAGGAAGAGAAGCTTTGAATCAATGGAATTTCTCTAGCAAGGGAAGGAAAATAATTTTTACCAATGAAAATTATTGGAGCAGATATGTTCTTCAACAACTCTCGTATTTTGAAATCATTTTTGTAATTATAAATAGTGGTTTGTAGAATGGATAAAAGAGATTCTCTTATATATAATTATGGAATTCTTATAAGAACTATTGTAATAGGGGTTTCATGTTGTTAGTAGAGAGGATCAATCTCAGATCTAGGAATTATTGGTACTTTTCTTTTTTCTTTTTCCATTCTAAACTGTGTATGAAAGGAAAAGTTTGCACTATTGAATCTCTTTCTTTTAGCAACACAGTTTATTCTTTGGAGTACATTGTAGGAGATTCGATTTAAAGAATAAAGCAGGAAAGTGGGTTCAAATAAATTTGTATTAGAATTATTATTATTTTTAATGTGAATTTCATTCTTGAAGGAATTATGTTTATTTAATTTATATTGTAAATTACTATCGATATGAATACTTCTCTTACAGATTAGCTATCTAATCAATTTGTCTCATGAATATGTTTTCAATTGTGTATTTTCTTGGATATATTTAAAATCAAATTTCTCATGAACTGTTTACTCAAAAAATTTCTATCTAATTCTGATTTAATTTCGAGTTGCATTAAGTGAAATAATTCTTAATGTTATTGGCTCATCATTTCTTGTTAAAAGATCTCTAAAAAGCATGTTTGGTAATTATAATATTAGTTAATTGAAATAATTCATTAGCTACATATTCATATTAAGCCAAGCATGTTAAAAATCCCAGTTATGTTAATATCTTTCTCCTAGAAGAAATAATGACTAATCCTTATTTCTGTCAAGATAGGCTTAGCATAGTTTTCCTCTTTTCTTGCATTATAGATTAAATCTTGCATTCTAGAAGTCCTCTTCTAAAAGAGACAAAACCATAGCTATGGTTTGGATGAGCCTTAAAACAACTTAATGATTTTCTTCCTTTCTTGTGCACAACAAGAATACTCTTTCACCTCTCTTTATTTGTTGGCTAGTTAAAGACATATTTTAAGCCAACAGAGATAGAAAAAAGGTAACTAGACCTAGTTGAACCTGCCAAAAACGCTATTCCAAACCAAAAAGGAGTTTCTTTGAGTTCTTGACCAGGTGGTCTCCCTTATAATGCTGAACAACCATTTTGAGCCTACAATTTTTTTTTCCTCCTATGGATTTTTGTACATAGTTTGTTATTCAGCTGAAATGTTACCCCCTATAAGACCACCTTGTTGGTCACATACCTAGGCATAAGTTGAGGGGTTTTCTGGCACCCGAAACTTCTAATGTATGTGCCTTGGAGTGAGGTAAACCAATCTATAATTTCATACACTACGACCTTCACCTTATCAATCATGTAAGGATGATTATCCTCATAGATCATTGGTAAAGTACTATAAATAAATTCTCAACCATTATGTCATAAACTCATCGAAAACTGATCTTTGGTAACAATATGCAATGAAACTAAACATGGATATTTTCTTGTGGGTTCCAGCATCATTTCATCCCTATGAAAGTATATTGAGCATAAATCCCATCTAGCAGATAAGTGAACATATACAAATCTAGTGCTTTCTTTACTTGCAAAAGTCAATTTGGCCTGATGTACATGATGACGCAACTCATAAGTAAGTATATCTAACTTAACGAAAACTCTACCTCTTGTAACAAAAAGATTGAGCAGAAAGATTTAATTCTCCTGAAAGTATTTTGTATTCATCCCTCAATGTAATCTGTAACACATTGATATGAGATGATGATAGACCTTTCTCAGAGTTCTTGTGGGTATATTTCACTTGGTCTATGATGGAATCTAGTAGGATCTTGGCAGCAATACTTGATGATATCATTGGTGTTGATATTTGCTATGTTTCATAGAACTTAGTAGTTGCATATTCTGTCACCTTTATCATCTTATAATAAGAATACTTTTCATGCACATGATAAGTGGAAATTTGATTACCAATTTCACCTTTTCGGAAAAAAATTGCGTTATCCATGTGCAATAAGATCCATTCAATGGATTTCGCATAAGGAATCAACAAGAATCTCTATGCAACTCTACATATCCTAGACCTTTTGATATTGGTGATGTATAGCTTTCCTATCTTCCAAGTTTTCAGGGAATTATTTTTGCATGAAACTATCCTTAATGTGTTTCCATGATACTTTCAGAGATTTTTCTATGAATTAATGTGTATCTGCAAGAATAGGAACTATATGCTTGACAATTTCCACTGCCTCCTCAATACTTGCATTCGAGGATTCTTTAGAGACAGTTCGACAAGTAGTAGGAGGAATTATTTCGGTAGATGATGAGAGAGAAATATAAATTGTGTCTAGAACACCTACAGGTGGAAATTCACTCATGGTGTGCAAGAATTAGTTTCAAGAAATTCCCTCACTAACAGATGCAAACTTATCAGAATATAGTGAGAAATAGGAGATCAAATCTAGCTGGGAACACTAACCTATAAATGTTGACACGAGGTGATATGACCAACCACTATGGGTGAACGATACATCATGGTAAGAAGAGGGCACATGTGAGGACAACAATGGATATAGAAGGCCTAGTTGAGGCTTGAGGATTCGTTGTGCGCTCAAGGACAAAGAGAGAGATAGGCTGGAGGGCACATGGTGGATTCTCAAGGTACAATGAAGGAACATTGAGGCTTATAAGTGTTTTATGATCTCAAGAGGAGCCACTAACAATGTTAGGAAGAAAATTAGTGGACAAGGGGTAGGATGCCTGCTTGTTGATGCACTATGCACTCGAGAAAGAGAACTCGTCAGTGGGAATAACTTTCAAGAGGAAGGGGTCCTTGTTTCTCTAGAGTGCACTCTAGAAGTAGACTAGATGTTCTAGGTGCAGTTTTGTAAGAATATGGTGTTCTGACTTGCAAACATTTTCTCAAGCTAGAGATGGGCTCAAAATCGGCTTGGCGGGGACTATTAACAAGCTTGGATCTCAATAAAAATTAGAGGAAGAGTTTGTAAGTGTTTATATCATTTGTCACAATCATGACTAGAATGCAAAAGGTCATATAATGCAATGATTCATAAAAACATTGCTTGCGATAACATAATGACACTTGTAAGAAGAAGAATGGATTAAGACACCACTAAGAAACTAAAACAAGATGAGCCATCAGTAAGGAAAACAAAAGTGACAACAAAAATAAAAGAAGCAATCAAGAAAGACAAGATGAAAAACTTACATGTAATCATGATTGAAAAGAAATCTCCTTGACGCAAATAAGTATGCTCAACTAATAATGATGAAATATCATGACAATGAATGATTTTTGGGTTGGTTATAAAGATATTTTACATGCAGGGAAAGTTCATACATGCCCAACTTTGTCGATTGATGATTTAGTTAGTTGCATGAAGTGGAGTGGGATCCTTTTTCTAAGAGTGCTCCCAAGAAGCCAAAAGAAGGCTAGATAGATGAAGCACAAGAGGGTATGGTGGCCATTGCTAAGGAGTGTGCTCCAACTTGGAGAAATATGACACAATTACTAAAAAGAACGAGTGCACTCACCTTCTTCATTAGGGTTCTATTCAATTATTTGAAGAAAGTGCACCTACCGAGAGTTAGAAAATGGCATAGTTCCAACCAATAGTGTTCTTTTGTGGCTGCAAAAAATATGCTTTCTCTAGGAGAAAAGTTGTTATTTTCTTGCTTTTGTGTGTCGTGCATGTCTAGTGAAGAAATCTACTCACTAAGTCTAAGAAATCTATCAGTTTTCTATCTTAGAAAGCTAAGTGTTTATAAATATAGGATAATGAAACTTAGGAAACTTTTACTTAGGAGGAAAAATTACACTTGGAAACATCACAAGGATAGTCAACATTCATAAAAACATGAGAAAATAATGAGGTTACACAAGATGGCTTGAAACGACAGTTTATGTAGGCTACTAAATTGAGTTTGGAAAAAATTTGAAGGGTCATTGTTGTAGCGAAAATAGGGTGATATAAATTTTTCTCTGAAAATAAGTGACCAATTTGGTGGTGCCCCATTCTATGCATTGAGAGAGAGAAGTAGTTCCATATTTGTGAGTCATTGCAGGAGCCAAATTTCAAAAATAGGAGATGAAGGACTTGTTGGAGTACATTGCATGAAATCACCTTCCAATTTATTGTTCAAGAAATAAGAGTTATAGGAGTTGTACTCAAGAAATGATGCATCATCTGAAGCACTCTTTGAAGATCCATTCTTACACCTACATTGAATGAAGGAATCCAAGGGTTTATTTATGTGCATTTAATATTCTATGTAATGCAACATAGAATTTGGTATGATGTAGTAAACTATATCTTGAATTCTTTCATATGGCATGTTGGGCATTCTGGTCATATGTACTTTATGTCACTGTTGTGTAAAAACAAAAAAAGGCTTGAATGTTTCATTGAAAATGTTAGAGTCCTTATATGTGTTAAAGTTTTACGTTGCATTGAAAAGCCCAGAGTCCATACATGCATTGAAGTTTTGTATGGATGTGTTGAATAGCCTTTTCTTAAAGGCCATGGATTCGTTTCTTCTTTAAAGCCATGAAAAACGTTGGTCATTTTGGTGCTATTATAAAGATTGTTGAGTATTTTTGGCTCATATTATATAATGGATATATGAAAGTTATGATCCATGGATATGTAAATTATAAGTGAATACAATTGTGATATGATGGCATGTATATCATACAAAGTGATATGAGTTATTATGAATGGTGAGCCAGAAAAAAATGCTTCATATGATACCATTAAAAGCTTTTATTTTTACATATTAAATCAATTTCTTATCTAAACAAGAAGGAAAAAAAATAGTAAGAAAACAATTATTTTGGAAATCGAAAGCACATAGTCCCTCTTGTTGATGCACTCACTCATCCCCATAGTGGGAGTAGTACTCACTAGCAAATAGAACTACCATGAGTGGTCGAGGAAAATAAAACACACCCTTGTTTTTAATGAGCTTTGGCAACGAATTTTTGAAGAAGGAGACAATTAACCTCAAAAGCCTACTTCATACAAGCAGCTTTCCATTTGCGAAAATAAGAACAACAAGGCCTATGCATTTATTGCAGAATTCGTAAATGAAGAGGTGAGTTACCATATTTGTCCATTTCCAAATTACTTTGAAACCTTAAATAAGTTGAAGGAAATGTATGTATCACACTCTAAACTTGAAGTTGTTCAATTGATGATCAAGTTTTTCAATCTTTAGTTGAAAAAACATGACCCTCTTAAATTAGCATCAGATGTAAGATCTAATATACATGACATAAAATTCATTGGTGTTGAAATAGATATGTTATACAAAATTTATACCTACAGATACGTATATATTCCCTAAGTGGGTAGTTACACTTAGAAAAGTTGAAGTAAAGATGTTTAACCTTTTCCTACAATTCACATATAAGATAAAAGAACCTACTTGTGATCCTTCGCTTCCCTTGATATCCTTTGAGTTGCTCCTGTCACTCCCGCTCAACCTGAATTTGCTCAATTGGTACATGCCAACATAAACAGAAGATGACAAAAATCAAACCATATGATCTATTTACTGTAAACAAATGGAATCAACAACATTTGAACATACATTCATCATAGATATAGACAAAAGTATTGGAAAAGGAATAAACAACTTTATATATTGATAGAAGGAGAAGTTACACCCAATGTGGTTCGATCTTCTGTCACTCATCTAGCTTAGTCCAAGCCCTCATCACACCAATAACAACATCAATCCAGCAACATAACATTACTTGAAAATGATGTCATGTCTCCAAACAAACAATATTTCTCTATAATATCCAGGCTCTAACCCCCCAATCACTATGATGAGTGGTCAATTTATAGGGAAATGAAAGTGGTTTTGAATTTAATATGGTATAGTTAGCTTCCATGGAAAAAAGAATGAGAGGATAGACGATTAGATGATCCGTGGCCTATCCAAAGTCGAGCTCATAGGATGAGATAAGAGGTAGGAATCCTCTAGAATGTTATAGAATCGAGGAATATTGCCATAATCCTATGCCAATTTCCATCATCCTCGCCCAATGCAGGCTTAAGTGGGCCTAAGTGCAATACAACATAGGTCTTAATGGGCCTGCCTACTATGCAGAGCAGTTGCCCCTGACCAAGGGTGCATTGGTGTCCCAAGTAGGCATTTCAGCAGGGTTTCAAAGTAGGAAACTTTTATGGATGAAAGGACTTAATGAAGTGGCGTGTCTAGGGTATGTAGCAACTCAATTAGGGTTTGATAGACCCTTTTTACACTAATCTCATCGTCGGGAGTGATGTGTCTAAATAGACCTATACAAGATGCCCCCTAAAGCATGAAGTAAAATATGATAATGTTGAGTGATATGCTTTATGATGTGATGAGGAAGATATGAAACAGACAATGAATTGCATCAATTACAATATATAATATCATGATATCTTTGAATTTTTCATGGATTGATGAGGGAAGTCATACCCATGCTCAACATATAAGATTTTCATTACATGTACATAAATTAGATAGTCATCTATAGATATAGATCCATGACTATCTATGTAAATCCATCGTGCAAAGGATTTAGTACTATCCTAAAATCGTAGCCTAGATGGATGGAACTAGATCTGAGGTCTTCTATTTCATCCAACCATTGGCTCAAGTACGAGTCTAAACATGTGAAAATGTGATCTGAAGTCGAACATGGGAAGACACCATGTGATTACCAACCAATGATGTAAGCTATTAACAAACGTGAGAGAAATCACCAATAATGATAATGATTCTCAAGGTACTACAATACATTCTCCATTGTGTGAATAGATGTTTTGATCTCAAACACCATAAAAAGTCTTTTGGTCAAAGGCCTGCGATGTCAACCTGTCACTTGAAGAGAGAAGCTTTCCATTGATGTGTCCAAGCCTCAAGGTATTGGAAGGGTGTTTTTAAGTAAACTTCTTGGATAATGTGTTGATGTTGACAAAAGGTGACTCATTGCAGGAGGGCCTTGATGTATCCCCCATCAATGACATGAAACAAGTGTAATGATCTTGAAGACATAATATGATTGATGACACAATGTTTAGGAATGGCGGTCATGAAAATCAAGGTTTATGAGTATTGCAAAGAATGAAGTTTACTGAGTGACTTCTCTTGAACATGTCGGCGAGAATGAATGAATTGGAAACATTGACCCAAAACGAAAATGATATATGGTGTGATAGATTATAAACATGATAACCATCAACTAGATAACCCAACACAAATAGTCATGGAGATGAAGTAAAAGTGTCAAGTTCAAGAGTGACTTGCTACCATAAAGTGGTTTATCCCTTTTCCTATTTTCTCCAGTCATTGCTGATGTTATGGAACCAACTCAAGAAAAGATAGAAAAGATAGATCAACGCCTTAGAATTTAGCCTCTTCGAGGGGGCAACCTCCTTTACATTACATAAATGAACAATTCTTGGATGATACAAATGACAAAACCACCTTTCTATATATAGGAGTCTAAGGAGTCACAATATAATCCAGTCGACCTAACAATAATAATATAAAGCCACAAAAATAACAATAGAGGGATTCTATGGGGCACAGTAATAAAAATATGGGGGCAATAGGGGCACAACAATATTAATAAGGGGTATAACTACAATAGTAATGGGGTAATCACTAGTATTATAGGGACCCAACATGCTCCTCTCCTTCAAAAAAGTGTTGTCCTCAACGCTTGAGTAGTTCTAGGTACTTCTGTATAAAATTCTCATCCTCCCATGTGGAATCTTCAACAGATAAGTTCTTCCACTTGATAAGATACTCTGAAATTGATCGATTTCATAGCTGTCGAGTTCTTGTTTCTGTGACTGCTTCCGGTTCCAATATAATTTTTCCTTCCTCGTCAAGTTCTGGCAATATTGTTTGAAATAGGAGCTTGTCACCTATAACCTTCTTTAAACATGAAACATGGAAAACTGGGTGCAATCAAGAAGCTGCAGGAAGCTCCAATTTGTATGCCATAGTACCAATCTTTTGCAACACCTTGTATGGACCATAATACTTTGGTGATAATTTATTATCCTTCTTAGCTTGCTTGAGGGACATTTTCTTATATGGTTGTAGCCGTAGGAATACCCAATCACCTACATCAAAACTTCTTTCACTGTGATGTTGATCTGCCTGTTGTTTCATTCTATTTTGTGCCAACATGTGGTTATCCTTTAAGAGTTGGAGGACTTGTTGTTGATGTTCGATGTGATGTTCCACTACCTGAACCTTAGAATTTTCTCTTAAATATGATGTGATGGATGGTGGTTGATATCCATAAAGTGCCATAAATGGGGTCATTTTTGTTGCTGTATGGAAGGAAGTGTTATACCACCATTCAGCCAGAGGCAACCATTTGACCCATTGTGTCTGTTTATCAGATACAAAGCAACGAAGATATCCTTCCAAACATTTGTTTACTATCTTAGTTTGCCCATCAGATTGAGGATGATAAGATGAGCTATGAGCTAACTGAGTACCAAGACAAGAAAATAATTTTGTCCAAAAATTTCCAGTGAAAATGGGATCTCTGTCACTTACAATAATCTTTGGGTTTCCATGTAGCTTTTGAATTGTTTCCATAAATGCAGTAGAAACTGTACTGGCCTTTAATGGATGTGATAATGCACAAAAGTGTGCATACTTGGTAAGTCTGTCAACTACCACCATGATGACACTCTTTCCCTCAGACTTGGGTAAAAATGTGATAAAATCCATTGAAACCTCCTCCCAACGTTGGCTTGGAATGGATAAAGGTTGTAATAGACCCGGTGTCTTAATTGTTTCAACTTTATTTTGTTGGCAAACCAAACATTTCGCCACAAACTTTTGAATATCTGATTTAAGGCCATCCCAAAAAAATTCCTTCTTAACCCTGTGGTAAGTTTTTAGAAATCCTGAGTGCCTTCCTAAGGGAGAAGTGTGCAATTCCATAAGAATCTTTTGTTTTAGCTGGGAATTCTTACAGAGGTATAAGCGATCTTTGTACCATAACGAATCATTTTTCTAGCTAAATGTATGAGATGTACTTGAATCTTGTTGTAACTTTCGAATAAGTGCCCACACTTCTTCATCATTCTTCCATTCCTCCCTTCTTCGTTTATCCAATCTGGTTGGATAATAGAAATGGCACACAACAATGCTTCCACATCCTCATCCTTTCTTGAGAGTGCATCTGCCACCACATTTTGCTTCCCTTTTTTGTAGATGATTTCAAAGTCATAACCCAACATCTTTGTGACCCACTTTTGTTGCTCTTCAGAGGATAATCTTTGTTCTAAAAAGTATTTAAGGCTATCATGATCCGTTTTTACCTTGAAGTGTCTTCCCATTAGGTAGGGTCACCATTTCTTAAGTGCATGGAGTATTGCCAACATTTCCTTCTCATAAATAGCTTTGCTTAAAAACTTTCCCATGATTGTATGACTTTCAAAAGCAATGGGTCTTTCATCTTGCATTAGAACAACACCAATTCCATTTCCTAAAGCATCACATTCCACAATAAAGGTTTTTGTGAAGTCTGGTGTAGCTAAGACCAGTGCTTGGCACATTGCCTCTTTAAGATGTTCAAAGGCCTTTGTTGCTTCCAGAGTCCATAAAAATGCATCTTTCTTCAATAATGTTGTTAGAGGTGCTGCTATTCTCCCATAATTCTTAACAAACTTGCGATAATACCCTGTCAACCCGAGAAATCCCTGCAGATGCTTTATGGATGTGGGAATTTTCCATTCCTTAATGGGCTTAATTTTGCTAGGGTCTACCTTAACTCCTTCATTACATACAATATGACCCAGATATTCCACCTCCTAGACTCCAAAGAAACATTTGGATCTTTTTGCATATAATTGTTTCTCCTCCAATAGTTGAAGCACCCTGTCAACATGTTCAACATGATCCTTCCAAGACTTGCTGTAGATTAGTATATCATCAAAAAATACTAACACAAATTTTCTAAGCAATGGTTTGAAAATTGAATTCATCAAACCTTGAAATGTTGAAGGTGCATTGGTAAGGCCAAAAGGCATGACCAAAAATTCATAATGACCCTCATGAGTTCTAAATCTTGTTTTCGGAATGTCTTCAGTCTTCATTCTGATTTGATGATATCCTGAACGAAGATCCAACTTAGTGAAGTAAATTGATCCATGCAATTCATCCTGTAATTCATCAATGACAGGAATGGGGAACTTATCTTTAATAGTGAGCTTGTTGAGCTCCCTATAATCCGGACGCATGCACCATGATCCATCCTTCTTGTGAACCAATATACTGGAGCAGAGAAAGAACTTTAACTCGGTTGAATTATACCAGCCTCTAGCATTTCTGCAACCATATGCTCAATTTCACTCTTTTGGACATAGGGATATCTGTACGGCCTGATGTTCGGAGGAACACTTCCTGGAATCAGATGAATAGCATGATCATGATCACGCATAGGTGGGAGACCTTTGGGAGTCTCAAATACCTTGGAATGATTGTCCAAGAATTTTTGGAGATCTGGAGAAATAGATGATTCTGATGTGGAAACATCTAGCGAACATAATTGTGCAATTACACCTCTTTGTTCCTTTTTTAGAAGCTTTGTCATACCATTAGAGTTGATTATCTTTCCTGGTTTCCCTGCAATACCCCTTAATTCCTTTCCTTCCGTAGAAAATTTGATGAAAAGTTCTTGAAAATTAAAAGCTATTGTACCCAAGGATTGTAGCCATTAGACTCCTAGTACAACATCAACACCTCCCATTGGAATGGAAAGCATTGGGCTAGTCAATCCATATTCTCCCATGGATAGCTTGATATTATGACACTTTCCAGAGCAATTTATTGTTCCTCCATTTGCAATCATCACTTGACACTCTGGTGCTGGATATAGGAAGCAATTCAATTCTTTTGCTACCTTACAATGAATAAAATTGTGGGTGCTTCCTGAATCAATCAACACTATTACCTTTTTCTTATTGATTTGTCCTTCTATCTTGATGGTTTGAGGAGTGGTAATCCCGCGAATGCATTACAATATATGGTCGTATTTATTTGTTCTTCATCTAGGCTTTGTTCCTGGAGTATATCCTCTTCTTTTGACCTTTCTTGCTCCTTTTCTTCTTCCTCTTCACAATCTATGTAGAATAATTTCTTCTCGGCACATTTATGACCTTTAGTGTATTTGCTATCACAACTGTAACAAAGCCCTTTTGCTCTTTTTTCTTCTAATTGATGAGGTGTCAACCTTATAGGTTGTGGAAAACTAGGGGCAACAACACTTCCGTCTTTATAGTTGTGAGTGGTATGCTTCCTGGTTGCCATAATTTTGCTTTCCATTTTCTTGCTAACCTGAATGCCTTCTCTAATGAATCAGGTTCCCAAAGGAGAACATCATGTTGGATATTATCCTTTAAAGACCCTATGAACACATCAATCCTATGCTCCTCTGGAATATCTTTTACCCTTATGTTCAATTTTTGGAACTCCTCAATTTGCTCCATTATTGAACCCTTTTGTTTGAGACTTATCAATTGGCTAAAAAAAGTGTTGCTTTTTGTATCCTCATAATGTGCTATCAATTCTTCTATAAAAATTGCCCAAGTGATAATTTTTTATGAGAGAAAATCCATTAGTACCATACAAACTGATTTGGTTCCAAATATAAAGTTGTGATATGTACCTTTTGTGTGTTTTGCACATTATTGAGATCGAAAAATTGCTCCATTTGTAATATCCATGTTGTGGGATCCTTGCCATCAAACTTCCTCATATCGATTTTTAGAATATGGTGGGTCTTTGATCCAACATTAGAGTCTATGGAATCATGATTAACATTGCTTTTGTTCGCATCATGAGTTTTCTTTACAACCTTTTCACCATTAGTAAGTATTTCTTGTAGAAAATTTGTCAAATCTGTCTTCAAATCTGCCATGTCTGTCTTCAAAGTTGTCTTCAAATCTGCCATGTCTTTCTTGAAATCTATCTTCAAATCATCCATCTTAGATTCCATGCCCTTTATCTTAGATTCCATGCCATTTATCTTAGATTCCATGCCATTTATCTTAGCTTTTGTTAGCTTTTGTGAGCGTGACATTTGTTGCACTTGTTCTTGTAATTTTGATATATCATGTAGCATTTCTTCCTCTTCTTCATGAGTCATGCTAGAGCTTTCATGTTCCTTACTAGGTGTTTGCATTTTTTTTCCTCAGGGCATCAGTTACCGATAATAATGATTTACTATGCCCTTTGAATTCGTTCAAACTAAGCTTACGCAAAAATTTAAAAAAAATTACACACCTTTTTTGACTTCGTAGAAGCCTCATATTGGATCTGACGTATATCTGTAATTTCAGATTATCCAGTTTTGAAATTGTGACCTGTAGTATCCTTCTTCCTCCTCTTTCTAATGCCACCAGTCTAATCCAAATTGGATTCTCCAAGGAAGAGTTATGCGAAATGTCCCACAATGACCTACTTATAGACTAGTTCAGTAGAGCCAACTTGTACAACGTGCCATGAATCATTGTTTCAACCTTTGGCTCTAAAAAAACATATACAAGAAGCTACAATCCATCCTCTTTCTATATCTTCTTACAAAATTTCAATCCGATGCTCAAAACGAAAGCTATGACGATTTTCCCCAGGTCACTTGTTTGGAATGTAATTAAGGAGTCTGCAAGAAGACCAACTTACTCAGGTCATATCTCCACAAATATAGCATAAAAAGCTCTGCATTTTGGACCCGAGTTTCAGCGTGATGTCTTCTCAAATGGATTTTTTTTAGCTTCTGAAATGTCACAAAAAAAAAGTTATAGTGAAAATTCCACGATGACTTGTTGGGAGCAACGAAACCCTAGAATCCAAGGCTCTGGTACCAAATGTTATGGAACCAGCTGAAGAAAAGATAGAAAAGATAGATCAATGCCTTAGAATTTAGCCTCTTCGAGGGGGAAACCTCCTTTACATTACATAAATGAACAATTCTTGGATGATACAAATGACAAAACCTCATTTCTATATATAGGAGTCTAAGGAGTCACAATATAACCCGGCCGACCTAACAATAATAATATAAAGCCACAAAAATAACAATAGAGGGATTCTATGGGGCATAGTAATAACAATATGGGGGAAATAGGGGCACAACAATATTAATAAGGGGTATAACTACAATAGTAATGGGGTAATCACTAGTATTATAAGGACCCAACAGCTGACCAATACCTCTTTATTTTTTTTAATAAGTTGAAAGAGGATTACATATGCTAGATGTATAATTCCACCCTATAGGTGAATCCATTTCTATGTGATGTTTTAACGAGTCTAGCAAAGGTGAAACTCGATCTTGTCATGGTGGACAAGTTTGTCGCTATTTGATGCTTTAACAAGTTTAATGACAATGAGAACTTAGTCTGTTTCATATTTATAGAGTTTGAAAATGGAAAAAAAGAAAACTCCACAAGTTCATTTTTGTAAATTTGTCTCTCAAGTCTGGAAAACGTAAAATAATACAAGAGAGAAACTATTGACCATGTTCGATCAACGTATTCCTTTTTCGTAAGTAATCTATCTCAGTCCGGAAAATGGTTAAACTTATACTGAGTAGATGTCATTTCCAATCTGTTTACGAGCTTAAAAGGTCAAGTGCTCGGCAATATTTTCATGTTTAGAGAGTTTGAAAAGAGCTTAAATAGGACTCCACTTATAGGAACGAGTGGTGTCTACGATAGCAACTAGTTCCAGTGATGTTCGAACTTCTCAAAACATGTAATGGTTAACAGGCTGGCTAATAAGACCACTCATTGCAACTGTTCCTCAAAAAGGGTAAAACAACCAAGTGAAAGCATATGAGTGGCCAAGAAGATAGTGACAATGGAAGGAGAAAAACTAAGGCTCATCTGATGGAAGAGGCTGATAGAATGGAAATCACGAGGGTAATATGCATATGGGTTCATTTTTACACAAGCTTGAACCATAGGGAACTATGCTTGGTTTCAATTTCATGTTTACACAAGCTTGAAACGAAAAATTGTGTTCGGATTTAGTTTCATTTTTATACAAACTGGGTTCATTTTTACATGCCCCTAGCATGATCACTTGATTCTAGATGTGTTCCCCCCAAGCTTCATTACATTCACCTAAGTAGACTACTCATGGATATCAGGTGGATGGAATGAAGGTTCATTTATGAGATCAAGTGAGAGACTTGACTGGGATTTTATGAGTTATATTGAAAGACTTGAAATGAAACATTTCTCAAGGGGACCTTGTTTCATTTTTTTAATGAGCTTGACAAAAGACAAGGAACTCTGATCAGATTCCTTGTTTCATTTTTTAACGAGCTTGACACAAGACAAGTAACTATACTTTGCAACCTGTTTCATTTTTTAATGAGGTTGACACAGTAAAAGAACTATCCTCATATTCCTTTTTTGATTTTTTAATGAGCTTGACACAAGACAAGGAACTATGCTCATGATTCCTTGATCACGACCCATAACAGGTTATGACTTCCAAGAGGTTATCATTAGATCGGATAACAATGCAAGGGATGCATAGCAAGGAATCCATTAGAGAGATCTGGTTCCAATTCCCCTAGTACATAATGCACAACATCACGGAATTGGTCATCAGTTGATGTAGGCATGGAATGGGTTTCGACATAATTGACTTATAGCGGGGAAGATACCATTTGGACAAAAGGACCATTTAGTGAAGATGGTTGACCGGAAGCCATATTTGGACTAGGAAATGAAAGCTTGTCAATGGCGACAATTTTTCCTTCATGCAAGAAACACATCACTCGAAAGTGTGTTGAAACAATAGCTCCCATGTCATAAACATAGTCACGCCCAAGAAGTAAATTGTAATCTAAAGGGCCTAGGACTACCATCACATTGAGATAAACAAATTTTCCTCCCAAAGTAATAGGCAACTGAAGAAGGATCCCTAATGGTTGTTTGGTTCCTTTGTTAAAAGCCAACAGATTATGGGTAACAAGAACAAGTGGCAGAAAACCAAGCACTTGTGAAGTAGTGGAGGAAAGGATACTCACAGATGCACATTCTTCTATAATAGTGCTAGATACAATCATATTATATGTAGGTTTTAACCTTGTACAGAAATTACCTTAATATGAATTCTAAATCACAGAAAATAAACTATACAAGAGCATAACACATAAAACACATATACACAGATATTTTCCCCTGGATCCCAAAATCGGGACTATCAGCTTGATTTTTCATTATATTCCTTTCAATATCACAATACACATTTATACATGCTGAAGAATCCAACACCATGGACCAAAAACCATCGTGTCTAAAACCGTGGACTGAAAACCATAGCATCCAAAACCATGTATGAAAACCATGCACAAAACCATAGGTAGGTATGCCCAACCTAATATAGGGTCCAAAACGAATTTCCTCAGGTGCTACCTTGGACCCTATAGAGGGGGGCTACTCGACCCCTCAAACCCCCTAGAGAGGGGGGGATACTGCCCCCCGTGTGATCCCCTTGCTACGCAATTGATGCAATGAAGGGGGGGCTACGCACCCCCCTCTAAACCCCCCCATAAACTACATAGGCTAGTCGTGGAAAGAATATAACACAACCCAACATTCTCCCACCTATTGTTTTCTTTCCATAGGGGGCTATAGGAGAGCTTACTCATTTATCCAGCCTTGAAATGCCCATTGTTTCTCTACATCAAGAGAACTTCTCAGAGATCACAAATCTTATCAATGTATCTGGTGTATTCTTTAAAGTGTCCACCTTTACCAACAACGCCTTTTTTTCTTCTATCATATCCCTCACAAAGTGATACTCAACATCAATGTGCTTTGTCGTGGAATGATAAGCAGGGTTCTTTGCCAAGAAAATTGTACTTTGGCTATCGAAGTCTATCCTTATAGCTTAATGTACTAACCCCATACTTGAACAAAATCTCTGAAACCATACTACTACCTTGCTTGCATGGGTGGTTGTCATGTATTCCGCCTTTGTAGTTGATAATGCCACTACAGATTGTTTCTTACTCATCCAGCTCACTGCGCCTCCAAATAGGTTAAACACATACCCACCTATAGATCTTCTCTGGTCTAGATCTCAAGTCCAATCTGCATCAACAAAGCCATGAATATCCAACACTCTATCCTATCCTGGTCTTCCTTAGTAGCACAAGCCATAATCACTGATGCCACACAAATACCTGAAAACTCGCTTCATTGTTGTCTAGTGCTCCTTCCTTGGCTTTGACAAAAACCTACTCAATACTCCCACTGCATCTGCAATGTCTAGTCTAGTACATACCATTGCATAGATCAGCCTACCTGCTGCACTTGCATATGGAACATAGGACATGGCCTCTTCCTCTACATGTGTCTTGGGACACTACTCAGCAGATAAATTTACACCTATAGGAATAGGAACCTTCACCGATTTACTATCCTACATATTAAACCTTTGCAATATTGTCTCAACATACTTCCTCTAGTTTAACCACAACTTCCTCTTTTCCCGATATCTTTTAATTTCCATGCCCAAAATATAGTTTAGAGGACCAATATATTTCATGTCAAATTTAGAGGACAATTGGGTCTTGAGATCCTGGATAATTTCATTAACATTTCCAACCAGCAGCATATCATCCATATACAAGACCATATAAATAAAATGGTCACCAGTTAATTTGAAATACACACAGTGATCTGCTTTTCTTCTGGTGAGGACAAGTCCCTATATAAATGTATCAAATTTCTGATACCACATCCTTGGTGACTATTTTAACCTATACAAATACTTCTTTAACTTGCATACCAATTCTTTCTTACACTTCAACGCAAAGCCTTCAGGTTGCTTCATGTAGATCTCCTCTTCCAGATCCCCGTGAAGAAATTTTGTCTTCACATCCATCTTTTCTACCTCAAAATCGAAAGCAGCAGAAAAAGATAAAAGTATTCTAATAGAAGCTACCTTGTTAACAAGAGAAAAAATATCAGCAAAATCAATTCTTGACACTTGGGAATAACCTTTTGCTACCAACTGAACTTTGTATTTCTCCACCTTTCCTTCTACATTTGTTTTCTTCTTGAACAACCATTTGCTTCCAATGGGCTTCCTTCCAGCCAATAACTCCACCAGATCCCATGCCTCATTTCTGCGAAAAGATGCCATTTCATCAACCATCGCCTCTTTCCAGAGTTTTCAATCCTTTGAATCTACTACTTCGTTCATATTTGTGGGATCATCATCAGTTATAGATAAAGAAAAATTTGAATAGAAAGTAAATGGACTATACCTTTTTAGTTGCTTCTTTTTTGAACTGATCTTCTCACACTTGGAGTTTGTGGCTCTTCATCTTTTGATTCCTCCTTTTTTGTAGAGTCTGATTCTTCCTCCTTAAGCTCAAAATCTATCTTCTTAGGTTCCTTTCATTGGAATTCATGTTTAATAACATCTTTCACCTCTCTGAAGATCACATCTCGATTGTACACAACCTTGTTACTGGGTTCCAAAACATATAGCCCTTTAAACCATCCTTATACCCAATAAAGATGCACTTTTCAGCTTTACTATCCAACTTGGTTCTTTTCTCTTTTGGAACATGGACATATGCATCACATCCAAATACCCTGAGATGTGAAAGAGAGGGTTTCTTACCAGTCCATACCTCTTGTGGAGTCTTATCCTCCAACGCTGATGAAGGTGATCTGTTGACCAGGTAACATATTGTCTCCAACGCCTCTGCCTAGAATTCTTGTCGTAACTCGGCACCACTAAGCATGTTTCTTGCCTTTTCCATCAACTACTTATTCATTCTTTATCCAACTATGTTTTGCTCAGGTGTATATGGAGTAGTCTTCTACCATGCTATACCACACTTCTTACAAAATTCTTCAAATTCCTTACTGTAAAACTCTTCACCGTTATCTGACCTAACCACCTTTATCTTCTTCTCTGTCTGGTTTCCCACCAGATCCTTAAATTATTTAAACCTATCAAAGACTTCAAATTTCTTCTTAAGGAAATATATCCATGTATTCCTTGAGAAGTCATCTCTAAATGATACATAGTACATAGACTTACCCAGTGATGGAACCTTCACAGGTCCAAACACATCACTGTGCAGAAGCTCTAATATCTGTTTCACCCTCTTACCACCAGAGGGGAAACTCACCCGATTCTACTTCCCATATACACAATTTTCACATAATCAAAATCTAGAGAGCTATTACTCATACCTTCTACCATACATCTACCATGAAGTATTCGAAGGCCCTTCTCTCCAGTATGTCTAAGCCTTTGATGCCATAGCATGGTCCTCTCTCTAGAGACCCCTAGATGTTTTGCTCCAGTTTTAGGAACCACAGAACTGTTGCACCCGTCAACAATAGTGCTACCTTGCAGCTTGTACAGAGTTCCAATTTGATCTCCCAACATCAATAACAGTGATCTGCAAAACATCTTGAAAGTATCTTTCTTAAACACTGCTTTTACACTTGCATCATCCATCTTGCTTACAAAAATCATATTTTTGGCCAATACATGAATATGTAGAACACTTGGAAGTTTTCTAACCCTTCCACCTTGCAACTTGAACTTTACTTTTCCATGACAAATGATTCTATCCTTCCTATCATCCCCTAAGAAGACATCGCCACCATCATATTTCTCATACAAAACCACTCTCTATGGGAAGTGAAGCGAAAGGATGCACCTGAGTCAATAAACCATCTCTCATGATCTACATGTGTACTTGAAGAATCCAGGTGCACATCCCCACCTTCGTCTGAGGTGGTTTTCACCTCTGCAGAAGGAGCATTATCAAATCCCTTTCCTTTTTCAGGAGCTTTAGATTTACAGTCCCTCTTGTAGTGCCCTTCCTTTCCACATTTCTAGAAAACCACCTTTACAGGTTTTCCTGGAGATTTAGATCTCCCACTTGATGACTTATTTTTGTTTCTATTCTTGGACCGTCCTAATATAGACAAGGCATCACCATTCTGACTCTCCATATTTTTCTGTCTCATCTCCTCCGTCAACAAGGATGAGACTATTTCATCAACCTGTAAGGCAGTTGCATTGCTACCTATTGCAATAACCAGACTATCCCATGAATCTGCTAGAGAACACAACAAACTGATGCACTTATCTTCACCTAAAATTTTAATATAAATAGATTATAACTGACTTACCACAGTATTAAATGAGTTCAGATGCTTTGTCACCGAGTCTCCATATTTCATCCTCAGGTTATAGAGTCATTTTGTAGGAACAATTTATTCACCAAAGACTTAGACTGGTAAAAAGTCCCTAACTTGTCCCACAAAGCCTTCATCGTATCTTCCCCTGATATATTCAGCAATACTGAACCTCAGACACATAATGGTATTATGCTCTTTTCTTTCTAATCCAACTTATTCCATTCTTCATTGGACACTCCCGTTGGTTTAGTACCTAGATCTACCATGATCCATTGATCTTTATCCACCAACAGATCCTCTGTCTTGAGTTTCCATAACTCAAAACTCTCACCATTAAATTTCTTGATCTTTATCTTTCCACTTCTCTCCATCTTCTTTCACCACCAGAATCGATCCCATAGATCTCCCGTTGAACAGGGTCTACCACAGGCTTGAGCGAAACCCCTCAAAAAAAAAAAGCATCCCCTTGAAGCCAAAATAACTTTGATACCTAATGTAGGTTTTAACCTCGTACAAAAATTACATATATACAAATTGAAAAACAAAAAAAATAAACAATATGAGAGCATAAGGTATAAAACACATATACACAGAGATTTTCCCTTGGATCCCAAAATCGCGACTACCAACTTGATTTTTCATTATATTCCTTTCAATTTTACAATACATATTTATACATGTTGAAGCATCCAATACTATGGATTTAAAACCATCACATATAAAACAATGGACCAAAAACCATCGCGTCCAAAACAATGTGCGAAAACCATGCACAAAACCATAGGTAGGTCCCCTCGACCTAATATAGGGTCTAAAAAAATTTCCCCGGGGTGCTGCCCCAGACCCCGTAGAGGGGGGTTACCTAGCCCCCCTCAAACCCCATGGACAGGGGGCACTTTCACACCCTTGCTACGCAATCGGGGCAACGAAGGGGGGGCTCCATCCTCCCGACCCTCTAACCCTCCTGTAAACTACGTAGGCTAGTCGTGGAAAGAACATAACGCAACCCAACATTATAAACTGGTACTATGATCTAGAAAGGCACATAAAAAGGAATACGACATCCTACTTGTTGATTCCAATCAAAGGAAGTGACAAGACTACTTGGAGGGGTTACCGTAAGAATATAAAAATGACCCCTTTGAGTTACGAGAATGGGAGGATTTTTCTCCTGTCTCAATAGAACAGGAGGGTTGCCTCCAAGCCCATTGGAATCTGAAGGAACAAAAAGAACAGAGTGGTATCATACTCATTCTCTACTGGAAAGGTATGATTAACTGAAGGTGAAATCGGGTCAACTGTTTTTGTGGAACCAAAGGTTCGGGGTTCCATCCCCAGTATGGTCACCAATTTGTTATAAAGAATTTATACCTACAAATAAGTATATCTTCCCTAAGTGGGTAGTTACACTTAGAACAACTGAAGTAAAGATGATTAAAATTTTCCTATTATAGACAACTAAGATAAAAGAGCCTATTTGTGATCCTTCGCTTGCTTTGATCTCCTTTGAGTTGCTCCCATTGCTCCCACTCAAACTGAATTCACTCAATTGGTACTTGCCAACATAAACAGAAGACGACAACAATCAAAGAATATGATCTATTTCTTGTAAAAAAATGGAATCGACATCATTTTGACATACATTCCTCATAGATATACACAAAAATATTGGAAAAGGAACAAAACTTTATTGATTGATAGAACGAGAAGTTACACCCAATGTGGTTTTATCTCGTGTCACTCATCCAGCTTAGTCCAAGCCTTGATCACACCAATCAAAACATCAATCTAGCAGCATAAAATTACTTGACAATGATTCAAGTCTCTAAACCCACAATATTTTTCTATAATATCTAGGCTCTAGCCCCGTGATCACTATGATGAGTGGTCAATTTATTGGGAATTTCAAGTGGTTTTGTCATTATTATGGTATTGAATGGTATTCCATAACTGGATAGTTAGTTTCCATGGAGAAATGGATGAGAGGATAGAGAATTATATGATCCATAGCCTATCTAATGTTGAGCTCATAGGATGAGAATAGAGCTGGGCATCCTCTAGAATGTTCTAGAAGCAAGGAATATTCCCAAAATCCTATGCCAATTTCGGTCATCTTCACCCAACGTAGGCTTAAGTAGGCCTAAGTTCTCTGCAATACATGTCTAAATGGGCCTACCTGCTATGCAGAGTAGTCGCCCCTGACCAAGGGTACGTTGGTGTCCGAAGGAGGCATTTCAGTAGTGTTTCAAACTAGGAAACTTTTATGTATGGAAGAGCTGTTGGTGGCAGAAGAGGGAAACAATCCCTCAGGGAAGAGATGTTTAATAGACCAGTATCGATACTGACGTAAGAGTCAGGTACACCACCCGCTAAGGGTACAAAGCTGCTAGATAACTAGGAATAATCCGAGGTGCAAAAGGATAGTTGGTCCACTGTGACTATCTTTCCATCCAAGGGAAATGGGATGATGTAGAAGGCCGAAGACACAATGGAATTAATGGCATAAGTCCAATTGCAGCCTAAAATCAGATTATAGTAAAGTTTATGATCCACGACTTCAATATCCACAATTACCGTTTTCCCACTAAAGGTGATGGGGTAGCTAGCTTGGTAACATTTTGGGATGAAAGTGTGGCCGTCGAAAGCTTTAAGGGAATTCGACGATGGGGATAGGGTATGAGAACCCAAAGCAAGCCAGCATGTAGCTGACATTACGCAGGTTGAAGCACCTTCATCGATGATAGTTCTATGTATACCTTTAACTTTTTAAATAATTTGCATTTGAAATGAAAGCTGGTGAGAAAGGGGAGGTTTACACATTTCCATGTCGAAAATTGCAAGTATTGAATCCTATGGGTCGATACCAGCAATGGCTGAAAGCAAACATTTCCTTTATGCTGGACATGTTTGTAATACTTTGAGCGCCGACATAGCCAATGGCACTTGTGCCAAGTATTCTACAATTTTGTAGTTTTGGGCGGCACATGGAGATGTATTGTGCGTTGTGCATCAAAGTGCCCCTTTATGGGGGCAAATCAAAAGGTGAACAACTTGCCTTTTGATATGAAGATTATTAGCTAATGGTGGGTTTTGACTTGGGAAAGGTTCCTCTGCATGAGCGACAGGAGCTCCATAATCTTTGGCTCTAGTTTGTAGATCTACCATTTCAAAGGTGTAAACAGTAGAGAGTCCTTCACCAGCTGAAGGATGTTGAAAACCACCATTGCCCGTTATGGGGGTTGGGGTTGGTTTGCAATAAGGTGTTGCTACTATTGATCAGGGAAAGGATTATTCAGGACAACGGGGGTCCCACCAGTATCCTTTTTAGCAATGAAATCTGTGCATTCCTGAAGACTCAGGCAACGATAGGTCATGTGGTCTTTAGCGTAGATTTTGCAAGGGAATCTGGTGGGTTTATCTGATCTATCATCAAGAGGTGCAACAACCTTTTGCTTTTGGCTTTGTTGCTTTGTTGACAACTCGTCAGAAGGAGCGGTCTTTTTCCTATTCTTCTTGTTCTTACCATCGGGTTTTTGCATAGACTGCACAAAGTTTATCGCGATGGTAGGAAGAGCAGTCGATTTGGTAGAGGAGCCCACTGACATCTAGGTAATGTGACCATGAGTTGTTTTACAGCAACCCCGAAGGTTGCATGTATAATCCCATTGGCATGCCCTCCAGGTTGTTGAGTAGCAGGAGCTAGATTCTGCTTCGATATCATGGATGAGCAGGAAATAGAAGTCAGTTTCTATAAGCACCACCGAGACCGAATACATAGCTACAAGTATGATATCGTGTGAAGTTGCATGGTTGCAGAAGCCCTTAAGTGAGTTGTTTGTACACATGATGAATACCACTGTGATTCTCTATGACAACTAGAGGGGGGATTCAATTATTGAGCAATCCTCTATTCGATGATTTCTCCAGTAGATAGACATCGGATACTGCCTTACTTATGATATGGTAAATCGATAAGTGAGGAGGCTCCATCACATTTAGACTGATGTACAGGTCATAGACACTTTTTCAAAGCCCCGGGGAAAGGTCAAATTTGTGCCATTCCCAAATAACTTGGATTCGTTGAGAGAAATTCTTATAAGGGTCCTGCATGTTGCATGCATTGAGCTCTGGGAGATCTCTTTCGGGCTTGGGGTATTTATCGGAGCAACATATGACCACAGGGCAACTCACCCTCCCCTGGTGGTGCACTATGAATATGATGATTAGATCTTCTGTGGGTCGGGATGATTAGTTCTCCCATGGCAACTATGGAAAAGGATGATTAGTTTTCTTGTGGGCCGGGATGATTAGTCCTCCCGTGGCAGTTATGGAATAGGATGATTAGTTCTCCTGTGGGCCAAATGATTCATTCTACGTGGCGACTATGGAAAAAGATGATTAGTTCTCCTGTGGCTAGGATCATTTGTTCTTCGTGGCGATTTTGGAATAGGATGATTAGTTCTCCTGTGGACCAGGATGATTCAGTTTCCTGTGGACATGATGATTAGTTATGTTGTCGAGGCATCCTACCCATGCAATCTAGGACTCATGGGAAGTACCTCTCATCTGATCAATTAGCAGTAAAATGAGGATAGGGACTAGAGTAGTACTATTGATGGACACATCACTATATCTACTGTACTCCCTATGCTAGGATGACCTACATTGATCTGGGATTAGTATGAGTGGTTTGAGACACTCTCTTGTAACATTGATATGGGATCAATGAAACTAATATGGGATCAATATGAGTGGTTTGAGACACTCTCTTGTGACATTGATATAGGATCAATGAAACTAATCTGGGATCAGTGTGAGTGGCTTGAGACACTCTCTTGTGACAATGATCTGGGATCAATGAAATTGATCTTGGATCAGTATGAGTGGTTTGAGACACTCTCTTGTGATATTGATCTGGGATCAATAAAATTGACTTCGGGTTAGTAAGAGTGATGTGACACACTCTCTTCAAATGAAACTGACTTCGGGTCAGTAGGGAATGGTATGAGACATTATCGACCAATTCTTCTTCTTCATGGTTCAACAGAGTAGAGAAAAGCTTAGCGGATCAAAGCAGAGTAGAGCAGAACTCAATAGATCAGAGCAGAGAAGTGCAGTACAGGGCATTGATGGTAGAGATAGTACAGTCGGACATATGGATCAATAGATGGAGATCTCCCTAGTATAGAGGGAGTGTTGAAATTGGAAACTAGAGCCAAACCACATGTGGGTTATCTTATTTATGGCAGCCGATATTTTTCTTCGATCCCTCTCATCGAGAGGCGTAGGATTGATCTAAAGATCATCCAATTCTGATAAGTATTCATGGAGTTATGAATTTACTTGCGTTATAAGACAATTCGTCAAGATCAGCCAACAACCAAATAAACCCCACATGTGCTCAAGGCTTTAGTATAAATAGAGGTGGCCTTCAAGTCATTTAAACACTCTTGGGATCTCTTCCTCTCTCTACTTGTCTTTGGGTTTTAGTAGGTGGAGAGATCCTAACGAATAACGTTGCCTTGATCTAGAGGGTAGAAAGCCAGAATTGGAGGAAAACCTGGAACTACCTGAAAAGCCAGGAATGCAGGAAAAGCTGGAACTACCGGAAAAGCCAGGAATGCAGGAACTGCCAGAACTGTCAGAATAGCTGGAACTGCTAGAAAAGTTTTAAAAGTTAGAACTACTGGAAAGGCTAGAACTACCAGAAAAGAAAGAACTACCGGAAAATCCGGAAAAGATAGAAATGTCGGAACTTCCAGAACTACTGAAAAAGCCTGAAATGCCGGGAAATTCGGAATTACCAGAAAATCCAGAAAAGTTGGAAAAGCTAGAAATGTTGGAACTCTTGGAACTGCCATAACTTCTGGAAAAGTCGGAACTATCGAGACTACTGGAATTTCTGGGAACAACTGGAATTACTGTAACTTTCGGGAAAAATCGGAACTACCAGAACTGTCGGGAACTACCAAAACAACCGGAGCATCTATCTCTGAAGGAGAGCAGCATGCAAGGGACAACTAACTAACATTAGGACAATTGTATGGTACGTAGCAGGAAATACACCAAGAATGCAATGTTACAGCTAGCATGTAAAGGAGAACTAGCATGCAACAACAAGCATGCTAAGGACAACAAGCATGCTAGGGTCAACAAGAAACCAAGGTGCAGCCAACACATAGGTCAAGATGGCAACATGGTGCAACAATGGCACATAATGGGGTACAGTGATGGGTACGGTCATGACTAATGAAGTCTGATGAGATGCAGCATAGTGATGATGGGTGTAGCATAGTGATGATGTGTGCAACATAGTGTAGTGTGGTGAGGTGCAACATGATGACGAAATGCAACACAACGATAGGTGAAGGAGTGACCTTGGAGAATTAGTTGAAGCAACATGTCTTCAACTGATCTCATGTATCATCTTCTTAGAGATGATCTATGCTCTTATCTAGATAAGTCAAAGTGTTGACTTCTGTTGTAAACATACTATCTCTCTCTCTCTCTCTCTCTCTCTCTCTCTCTCTCTCTACTGAACTATTGAAGAACATATAAGAAGAATTGATCGAAGATTTCCCCACATTGGGGTTTGTCTCTGGCTAGCACCACATCTTGTGTCCTCTTGTCTTGGCTTGTATTTTGTGATTTATGTTTATGTTCTATCTGGAATTTACTTTAATGTTGATGTGATTGCTAATCTAGAAAAGCTATGGAGCTAACTGTGAAAATTGAAATCAATTTCCCTAAGCATAGAGCAGATCTAAAATTAACAATAAGTATCCATCATTAGGTATCGTATGGATGTGACAATATCGCATAAGAAATAACGAATATCTAGTGATATATATGTAGAAGATGTTGAGAAATAGGGGCTTAGATATGTAAATGAAATCTAGAAGAGGAAATGAATTTGGTGGACCAATAGATAGTTTAGTTGGTGATGCCTATTAAGGAGGATGAGAAGGAGGTGGGTCAGCGGATGGAATAGTTGAATCTAGAAGACAAGGATTAGTAGGAGGTGGGTGAATGTATGGTTTAATTATTAATTCCTATGAAGGAGTAGGAGGAAGATATGGCTCAGTGGATGTTATAGATGTTGATGCATGGCGATGAGGAGGATGTGGATCTATGAATGATATATATATATATATATATATATATATATATATATATATATATATATATATATATATATATAGAGAGAGAGAGAGAGAGAGAGAGAGAGAGAGAGAGAGAGAGAGAGAGAGAGAGAGAGAGAGAGGAACATGTGGAGGTGGGTAATGACATATGAGTTATTTTAGTGTGTGAACAAGTTGTGTAGAATCATAAAGTGGAGGAAGATGAACGAATGAAAATTGGTTTAATGAAGGAGATGGTGGTGGAGAATAATCAAGTAGCATATCATAAGGGGATGTGGGTTAGTTTAGGGTAGGACTAGGTAATGGAGAACCATGTGTTGAAAGAGGAAAATAGGGTCAATGAGTTTAATGTAATACTAGGTGGACGCAAATCATGTGGTGGAGGAGAATCAGGGGATATTGGTCTGTTTGGGGAATACAAGGTGGTAGAGGAGAAACAATATCACCCATAGAGGATGATCTAGATGCATCAAGAGGAACACGCATCCTCAACATATAGGTGACACTAAGTGCATTAACAACATTATGAATCAATAATTTCATGTGATGTGGAAGTGCCTCCGAAAATTCAAATAGTTATGGCTTCGATAATATCAATTAGATGTGGATACATATGATTCTAGCGTATAAAACAAAGCAGATATGTTATCGAACACCTAAGTTATACCCGCTATTGATAATGTTTTTGCAATGGTTTTAAAAGTAAGTTGACATTGATTAGTTAAATATCATTTTCAATCATTGAATACAATAAATAGAAAGGAGATTGAACCTTAATGTTTTTTTTTTTTTGTAAATGAATAGTGTTATCTATCATTCCCTCAAAAATTATGAAATTCCTTCTTAAATGTTATAAAAAGAAGATTCGAATTATCTTTACCTTCAATATATATATATATATATATATATATATATATATATATAGATATAAACATTCCCTTAAAAAATGCATATGGAATTTCTCATGACTGATACATACATTTATTTCTTGACATTGTAAAAAAATGTCTTTGGATTATCCATCTCCTCCTCAAACATGTCACCATACACTAGAAATTCATCCTTGTATAACACTACACAATCATGGATTATATTAGCAAAGTTACGAAAATTAAATTACTAAAAGGTCTTTGGCGTAATAGAAATCCAAAATAGTAATACTTAGCATCGGTCCCCTATTTGTAGGTACAAGTTGATGAGTCCCAATATTGCAACAAAAATCTTGCAACTTCCAAGGCTATGAACATAAATTATCAACCAGAGGTTTGTACAAACTTAAGAGGTGTCGGAACTATATGTGCAACATTCAGTGTTTCATTATTTAATTGATCTTATGAAATGAAGGAAAATTTCATGAAATCCAAGCCTATACTAATTTAATAAATGGAAAGGAAACCTAATTACTTTTGTAGAGTTGAAATCCTAGTTACCTTTGCAAAAAGGAAAGGCTCTTGTACTTTGCATGAATATAGATGTTAATCCCATTTACGAAATTTAAACATTAACACATTTTAAGAGTGTGAATGGTACATCAAAAGGAAGCCTATTCTATGAAATAATTCTTCAATCACTGTATTCAAGATAGGTTTTGTCAATAGATTTTAGAAGGTTCTCTTCAAGTGATGAATTTGTCTACTAATCCAAACTGCAGAGGTGAAATACATTGGAGGAGAGGCAAGGCTGGATAGGTCATTTAGTCTTACATAATCACATATTTAGAGGCTAGGTGTCATGATTCAATCCTAAGAGACAAAATAATTATATTTTTGCAGAAAATATAGTCAAGTTTAGATGTGCTACAAGAGTGTTACACGAGGTCCTACAAGAGGCCATGTTTTGCTACAGGAGGAGATAACTTGCATAATTACCAAGTAAATCAAATTTAAATGGGATGATATTTTATTATTTATTAATTATGATGTATTAGGACTCAATTCCAACCAGAATCACTCCAAAATAACCCTGTTAACACGTGCTAAAAAATAGCATAAAGTTATTAGTCTAAAAACTAGAAATTCAAGAATTGGTGAACTAGTTAACCTAGAAAATACCTAACCTAATCAAGTGAAAATTATATGGGGTGAATTTTTTTATTAAATTAAATGTTTTTATGACCCAATACAAGTGGAATGAACTCAAATGAAGCTCATTAACATGTTCTAAAAATAAGTATAAAATTACTACTATTTTGTTATAAGGGACTAACAAAAATTCTAGATTTGTGAACTAGTAAATCAATCTATGTAGCTTGATGATGAAGATTAATTTTCAAAGTTTTTGTAATGATGAATCATGCTTGTGACTCTATAAATATTTTTCAAAACAACTAATTTCAATCATTTAACCAATGTAACCTACAACAAAAGAAGCATGAACAATAAATGCAGAAATAAGAGATTCAAGTGAAAAAATACATTGAAAGGAAATAAATAAATTGTAGAAGAGGTTTTGGGGCTCCTGGGATGGCTAATTCCAAGGAAACTCAGATTTCGATTGAGGAAACTAATCCTTAGGAGAAAAAAATGGCACGAAACATTGTTATTTGAATCAATCCAAGTACATCTCTCCTAGAAATGAAAATGGAGCTATTAAATAGCAAGTTTTCTCCACAATGAGACTAATAAATACATGCTCCTAGAGGAAAAATAGAATTGGTACTTATCAAAATTATTGTGGAAGCATTCGACTTCAAAGGAGGAAGATTTCCCCTCCAAAATCCCTCAAATAGTGGATTTGGTTTCCAACACTAGGAATTTGGATTAAATGACAGAGAACACATTACTAGATTTTCTCAATCACTATAGTTCCAAAATTTGTGAATAATTTCATGATATTTTGTTCATTCCAATATTGGTCCTCATGTAGTAGGAAGCAAGTCTCTGGATTATCTCCTCCTCCAAATCTTCATAATCTGCTAATATTTTCACAATATTCTTAGGAAATACATAATATTAAGCACATAATATACAATTATCTCTAAAACTTCCTTAAAACATATTAAAGCTAAAAAAACATTATTAAATGTAGAAGAAAATGTTTAACATAGACTTCGTGTGCATATGAAAGATTGGATAAACTTTAATTTTTGTCTAATTTGGAAGTTCATCGCAACTTGTATTTCTTTCTAGAAAATAAAAAGGTAAAAATTATATTCCATTGATCCATTTTGCATATTTGTATTTGTATAAAAAAATGTTTGTTGCTATTGTATTAAGGAAGTCATTTAAGGAAGTCATTTAAGAAAGAGAAGCTGCAATTTTGTCAAGGTGGTTTTGTTTAGTTCCTCGGAATCAGCAAATATATGCCACGTATCATCTTTCACGGGGATAATGAAACCCATCGACTATCAACAATACATAACATTCAGATTAATTTTTTTTCGAGTTTTTGTTTCAATTCGTTGAATTTGCCAAATAAGTTACAAATAATTAATTATATGGATATGGTGATTGGAAATATAACAATAGATCCCCATCATATCACAATATTAAGTTATTCATAAGAAAATGCACCTCTATTATTGTGCAATAGTTTAAGCATACGTTCATCCTAGAGGATATCTTGACTAGGATTAATGTTTAGTGTCGTTCATGGGCCAACATAATTATCGGAGGAATATTTTATGACATGTATTCAATAATGCACTGATTTCAACTATAGAGATAAGGAAATTGAGAAATAGTTTCTTATGGCTATCGTTGTGATATATAACTTGAATATTAGCAATCATGATGAATAGGACTTCATTTTGAAAGAACTGATTCTTGCATCTTCAATTTCATAATTAAAAGAAATGGATTTCTGAAGTGTAAATAATGTTTTAATACTTTCATCAACACTACCTTCATTCCCTATCCATATGCACATATCTTAATCTGTAGTAAGCTTGGTGGGATAATATAAAGTGAGTTTCATGGAAAATAATAATATCTCGGAGGCCCAACTAACATAGATGTTAGTAGTCTGTTATTACTCAGGTTGTCCTTAAAGCTCCTTAAAGGATACGACCGAGGTAACCACAAACCAATCTTTGGACTGCAGGTCCTAGCATACCTGCAATCAGAGAGGGCTCTCTCTTTATAATTTAGCTTTGTTTTGGGTTGATTTTAGGCTAGTTATGACTTTCTTGGGTTTTGTTTTGATTTTGGTGGGATCGAGGATTCTTTCAAACAGAGTTGGGATGCATAGTGTGAGAAGTTCAAACCATTGGGCATGGAGTCGTGGATTAGGCTTGCTGTTGCGTTTTCTTGGTCACAAGTGGAATACAGAGCAGGATAGCTACACATAAAACAATATCTAGCTAGAATAAAGATGGAACGAAGGTCAGTGAATGAAAGGCAACTAAGTAGCTCTCATTATGCTAACAGAGGGAAGGTGAATGAACATTTATATAGGAGCAATCAAGGATTCCTAAACAACATTCATATATGAAGGAACTAGTGTAAATATGAGCAAATTAGTATTCATATTTAGGACTAATTCAGAGGAAAACATAGATAAATCACAGAAATTGAGAACAGGATACAACTAAGTGAGCTCTGAACTATTCTTTCTTTCTGCTATTTAGATAGTGAAACAATGATGGCATAAACACATATAAACTGTAGACAGAGATGAGAAACACTTATTGGGCTATCTAGAAGCATTAGGATTCCATAGTCACTCTTCAGACATCAAAACAAAACAGTCAATTCATCTCCCAAACATTCCAACGATCTTTGATTATAGAGACTATCAGAAAATACAATGCAAGTCTAGAGGAAGTTATCGACCAACCAACCCTTAAAACAGTGCAGAGGGTGGTTTAAATAGAAAATATTTACAAACATCTTTTGAACAGGTGTCAAGGGAGAAAATATCTATCAAAACAGATTCAAAAGAGATATGTGCAATAATTGCTTCTAATGCTAAGTTGTGCTGGAAATAAATGCAATAAAATATCTAAAACAGGTGTTCATGAGGGAGCAGCCTCACCAAAATGGCTCTTTAGGGCTGTGCATGGTCCTGCAGCTTCAAAAATGGACTAAAAGAGTTCCTTGAGCCACGCGCTGTCCTCTGTGTGATAACTGCGCATTTAAGGAAGGAGCGCTACTCCAAAATATGACTGGGTTCATTGTGTTTGCCAATATCTGCTTTGAAAACCCTTTACTTGTGCCTTCAAGTGGTCCTACTGCCTTAAATGGCAAAAATTGAGAGTTGGTGAGCCTTTATGGCTCAGAGATGCTTTATTCACTTTGCTGGGAGGCTCTTTAATGATTTCCTGCTTTGGGTTCAAATTTTGCATTGAACACCTTCACTGATACACTTTGGCACTGAATCTGGGCCTTTTCTCACCATCGATACTCTTTAAACTATCCCATCGCCCCTTTCTACCTTTTAATGCAAAAATAGCTGCTGCTAATGTCCTCCGTGGCCTTTGGGTGCAATCGGCGCTTCGCCGATCAAAAATAGCTTTAAACCTTGCAAAAAATGCCACAAAAAGGAGGATTTTTATACTGCTGACTGTACAGAGGCCGAAACTGGCTATCTAAAGAAAAACTAGACCTTGGAGCGATCTTAGAAAGCTTAGGGATGCATGAATTCCCTTATTGGGAGCCGGGTGCAGGCATATATGTGAAAATATGAACAAATGCCACCTTTTCTTTTACATAGAAAAAGACCAATTTCTATGCAAAATTCGTAAAACATAGGTGGGAGCGATACTGTAGCGGAGATTAAATCCTGGCCGTTGGATCGCGCGAAGGCAAATCCAACGGCTGGCGCTAAATCACATTAGGGCGGACCATTGGTCCCAACACATAAAACCTCTAAAATGCGGCGGACCCAAAATGCTTATATGCCCTTTCTTTATGGAGATCGGGTCCGGTCCATTGGCGATTTCATATCGGCGGATTTGGTAAAAATGGGTAAGCGGACCCGATATACTTTATGCTACGCTTTATTACTTTTCGGCTCCGTTGGTCGCAGCCATATAGGAGTGATGCGATTAAATATGGGCCGTTGATCTCTGGGCTTGAATGGGCGGCTGAGATTAACTCGGCAATTCACTATCGGCGGGGTCATGGGGTTGCCACATAGAAATGCCGAAACCCATCGGACCCGATAAGTTATATAGGCCCTCTTTATTTTATTTCGGGTCCGACCCATCGGCGGAAAGGGACTTGCTGTAAGCGGTTTTATCAGACCACTTTTGGTACGGGCCCGGTTTGTGTCGGAAGCCGCCCGATCCAACAAGAAATTGACACGCGCCTCAGGCCCTATGTCATCCTTTGACACTTTTTGGGCGCTAAAGGACGGCGATCGGAGGTGGTCTGAAATCGCCGATGACCGTTAGATGGGAGGGCCCGGATCCGACGGATGACGGGACGCAGACATGGCAGAGCGATATGGCGGGGTTATATATGATGTTTTAAACATATGATCGCCACCTATCGATAGCGATATCGCATCGGAGGGGGTCCAAATGAAACTTTATTATATCGGACCCATGTTTTTGTGAACTGCCAAGCCTTTTGGGAAATCGGAAGGGTTTCTTTATAGTTTGGCATGGATTCTAAGGCATCGGAAGGGGTCCGATAGCCAAAAAAGGGAGGATTTTATCCTTTTTTGAAGGTTTTTCATGGTTTTTGCATGGTTTTTGTATTCTTATGCCTTGGAAGGATTCCAAAGGCACTTAGGGGGAAAGTGATGTGGTTTTTGAGAGGGGTTTAGTGACCAAAGAGGGTTTCATGTCTTATAAAGGAAAACCAAGGCCAAAGAGATGATTTTTATACAGATGAAGGTAAAGTACGCAAAGGAATGAGTCCTTTTGCATTTGGAAGATGGTTAGAGGGGTCAAGTGAGGATTCTTGCTGAGTTTCAGATAAACTTAGCAATTTCCAAGGATGTATATGGTTATTTTCAACCAGGGGGAGGGATAAATATATAGTGGAGTTATATACATAGTTTTAGTAGGGGAAGGGGAAATAGATAGGGAGTTACATGATAAAGTTAGTAGTTAATATGATAATGATGAGAAAAAGCGCTAAGAATGATGTCTTAGGCTATCAATGGGGGAAAATGACTGATAGAAGAAGTGTGAACATTCCTTGAGTGAAGCATATCTTCACCAAGGCAAATGATATGGAGAATGATGAAATTAAGAGGTATCAAGCAGATCTTGACCTCTTTTTAGGGGAAATTAATGAGTGATTTGGGGAAAGAAGAAGAAGGGGAAGTTAGAAATGTATTTCTTGAAGTCCTCCCACTGAAAAATCACCTTCAACTTGTGATATGATAGATATAACACTTGACAATATGAAATGGATCACAAGCCATGATTCTGCAACCACAAAGCTACCTACCCGATTACTCACCTAGTAGTTTCTCTTCTTTTTGGTTTGGGTGCACTTGAACTAGCATACCCAACTTTTTGTTCTTTTCTTCTTGTTGTCCTCCTATCTACAACTACACTTATTGCATCCAGGGGCTCAGATTAAACTGTTGAGCACCTTTGTTTCTCTACCTATCTACAAATCTACCAAGATTAAGCTGTTTGGACAGATAATTATTCTCTATATTCTACAACAAGAAATTGAAACCTAGGGAGGCCAAGGTTAAGCTGTTTGGCCTACCCTTAACTGAAAACTGATCAAAATGGATTACTTATCAAAACTGGAACAAAGCAGTAGCATTAAAACTGGCACACCTTCATGGATACTTCTCTGGTCATCTGTAGCAAATATGGAGCATTGCAGCAAGCAAAGTATGACATATTTGGCATGTAAAAATGTCGATCATGAAAGACGATTAACTTGTTGTAGCAGGAGGCTAATAGTGGCTCCACTTGGGGATGGCTTTTCCTTGTGACAAGACAAGAACAGCAGGTCAGAATGCCTTGATCCTCTGTAGTTGTTGTTATTTGAAAGTTTCTTCTGTGCTAATTTCTGAATGACTAGAACTTTAACTTCTGAATGCAGCACTCCTCCTTAACTGAAACACTATGAAAAATAAAGCATCGCCTGCTTTCTTCTACATGCTTAATATTGCATATAAATTTTCTTGAGAACTGCCTTGTGAAATAAGCACAAAAAGGGAATAAAACTGGAGCTCTTCTTTTCTTGTCTTTGAAAGGGTGCTGAAGTAAACTAAAAATCCTCCTTTCTTTTTGATACTGTTGACTTGAAGACTACAAGCTGCAAAAAACTTCTCTTTAACATAAATCACTGTGATATGAAACCACTGCTCTTGCTGTTTTGCTAAGATTACTGCAGAGGAAAAGATTAAAAATAGAGGACTTCCATTGGCTGTGTCTTCAAAAACTCTGTTGCTGCTCCTCTAACAATCGGATTGTTTATACAAAATAAAAACAAAAGTGCTGATATATACACATATCAATGTACAAAGAGATATTTACAAAGCTACGTTATGTTCAACAAAAGGGATCATGATAATGCTTCAGCATACGGTCATTTACAGGGCCTTCTTCAGTAGTGCTGCCCTCTACAGATTTGAGGAAATATGTGTTATTTGCTTGAACAACAGAAATAACAAATGGCCCTCTCCAAAGGAAATCAAATTTTGCATGTTTTCCCTTGTCTTCTCTTCGTGAGTCCCACCTTAGAACATTGTTTCCAACACAGAAATTCTCAGCCTTAGTCCTCTTATCAAACATCCTTTTGAGCTTCTCTTGCATAATTCGAGCTTTGTCATAGACTTGCTCTCTTGTATGCTGCAAATGAATTTTTTGGTTTATCCTCCTTTGTATATCATTTGGCTCAGCTTGAATCTCTTGCAGCAGCTTGATAATAGGAATGCCCAGTGATGAAGGAAATCTAGCCTCCATGCCATATACTAGGTCATAAGGGTTCATCCCAATGGATTTCTTGGTTGACAATCTGTCTGCCCATAGGGTATTTGTGAGATTTCTATGCCAGTTCTTCTTGTTTTCTTCTAAGATCTTCTTGATAATACTGATCAGGCTCTTTTTAGATGACTCGGATAAGCCATTACCTTGAGGGTAATAGGCTGTGGAATGGCCTAAAGTGATATGGAATTTATGGCAAAAATTGATCATCTTTTTGGATTTGAAAGCACCGGCATTGTCAGTGATGATCTTCTCAGGGCAGCCAAATCTAGACAGGATATTGCACTCAAGGAATTGGATAATCGTGGTGTCATTGGCCTGCCTACATGGGATGGCTTCAATCCACTTGGTGAAATAGTCGGTGGCAGTTAGAATCCACTTATGATGGCCTGAGGAAGAGGGATGGATTTCTCCAATGAATTCAAGACCCCATTGTTGAAAAGGCTTCTTGGTTGAGATGGGTTTAAGAGGCAAGGGAAACAACTTTCTTTTGCCCTCAAAGATTTGGCATTTGTGACATGAGATAGCAAACTTCTTTACATCTTCAAACAAAGAGGGCCAATAGAAACCAACCCTTCAAATTTTATCAGCAGTGGACTTCCAATATAGATGTCCTCCACAGTCCCCTGCATGGAATTCTTTCATGACATTATTAGTTTCATTCATGGTCAAACAATTAAGCAGTATGCCTTCATGATTCTTCCAAAATAAAGCACCATCTAAGACACAAAATTTCAAAGACTTCATTCTTAAAAATCTCCTCTTGGTCCTGGACAATCCTAGGGGAGAAAACAGGTTTAACAATACAAAGCATATATCAGCATACCATGGGGATTGCAGAAAGGTGTCACTTATATGTGGAGTCGCCAACTCCTGTTCATTGTCCAGTTGGTTGATGTCTAAGGCTTGAAAGTTTGTTTCGGACATCAGTTTCGCTAAACCTTGTCCCTTTATTAGCTTGGTTGGTTTTATCTCTATGTCATACTCAAGAATGTTAGCAATCCACTTGCCTCTTTTTCCTTCTAATCCTTCTTAGGTTAATATGTATTTTACAACAGCATTTGGGACATAGGAAATCACGTGTGAATATAAAATGTAAATTCTGAAGTCTTTGATTGCTTTAACAAGGGCATAGGCCTGCTTCTCCATGATTTGGTACTTCAAAGGGGCATCTCTTAAGGCTTGGCTGAAAAAAGCAATTGGCTTTTCATTTCTCTGGTCATCCTTTTGCAATAGGACAACATCTATGGTATTATCAGACGCAAATGAAAATATGATAAAGTCCCTATCAAATTGAGGACTTGTGAGGACTGGGGCTTGAGTTAAGGAAACTTTGATACTCTCAAATGCTTGCTTGGTTTCAAGAGACCATTTTACCTTGGCATCCTTCTTTAACATGTTCCTTAACAGTCTTATCAGCTCGGCTAGATTTGGGATAAATCTCCTTAGGAAATTGATCTTTCCTAGGAATGCTTGCAGCTCTTTTATGTTTCTTGGATATGGGATTTTGAGAATGGCTTGGATCCTTTCCAGACCAATTCTAATCCTGTCTTTTGAAATAATATGTCCAAGTAATTTACCTTCTTCAAGGCCAAATAAAGACTTCTTGGGGTTCAAGGAAATGCCATATTTCCTACATGTTAGGAACACTTGTCTCAAATGTCTTAGGTGCTCTTGATCAGATTTTGAGAAAGGGGTAAGATCATCAAGGTAGACAACTAGGAACTCATGGATTTCTTTGGCAAATGCAATGTCCATGGCCCTTTGAAAGGTGGCACCTGCGTTCTTTAGGCCGAAAGGAATTTTCACATATTTAAATGTTCCCCACGGTGTTGTAAAGGCTGTATTGTATTGATCATCTAGGTGAACCAGTATCTGATTAAAACCTGAAAAGCCATCTAGCAAAGAGATTCTATATGACCCCACTACTCTTTGTAGGATGTGGTCCATTTTGGGCAATGTGTAGTGGTCTTTAAGGGAGACTTGGTTTAAGTTTCTCAAATCTACACAAAGCCTAATCTCACTTGTTTTCTTTCTCGTGGGAACAAGATTGGATACCCATTCAGAAAATCTAATGGGTGCTATGATACTTGCTTCAAACATTCTTTGCACTTCTGTCTCAATCAAAGGGAGAAGCACATGATTGATTCTCCTCAGTTTCTATTTGAAGGGATTTTGATTTGGCTTTAAGGGAATGGTATGTTGAATAATTGAGGTGTGATAGGACTTCAAGTCCTCATAACTCCAAGCAAATACATCTTGGAATTCTTTGAACAAATCCACGTACTTGGGCTTCTGATCAGATGGTAAATTTTTGGACAGTTTGATCATTTTCGGGTTCTCTGTTGTCCCAATGTTATGTTCTTCTATCTTAGTGTTTATGGGTTGCAATTTTGGTTTTCTGGGGACATCATTTGCATCAAACATGTCTTCTAGTGGAGTGAGGCCAACCGGGAGAAAATTGTCCTTTAGATCAATGATTTTGACCTCTATTTTGGCTATTTCCTCTAAATGCATCTGTTTCAGCTCTTCTATGTTTTCTCCATGACCGATGGTTGGCTGTAGCAATTTTCTAGCTGTTTGAGTTGTTACAGTTTGTTGGATTTGGTTTATTGCTTGTAGTGGATCAACCATGGCATCCATATCAATGTTTAGGCTTGAAAACTCATGCTGTAAGGTAAGAAAATTTTGTATTTGAGCATCATCCTCAAACACTTGCCAATCCTTAACATTGTTAGGGACAGCAGGCCTGTGCTTTATCTCAGCAGTAAAGTGATGATTGGACTCAAAGGAAGCTTGCAAGTGCTAGCAAAAGTAGCTAGGGTGTGAGAATGAATGTTATTGTTTCTAGAAATCTTAGCAAGTTTGGATTCAGTGAAGATATCAAGTATTGCAGTGGCAGTAGTCCTATAAGCTCTTAGCCTTCTATCACTGGTAACAAAGTTGCCTTTCATTTGTTGGATTACTAGGTCTAAGTCACCTAGAATGGAAACTTTGGCAGTTCCTAAAGCTTTGAGCAGCTTAAGGCCTAAGAGGAGTGCCTCATACTCAGCCATGTTGTTGGTGCATTTGAAATTCAGTCTATAAGCATGACCCTCTGCATGGTTGTTACGTGTATTGTGAATACATATTCCTGCCCTTGCTCCTAACTTGTTAACAGAGCCATCAAACTCTAAATACCATGTGATTTCTTGCTTGTGGTTAGTATTAAGAGTTTCAGTCATTTTAGGATTGGGTAGATCGAGTCTTGTGTTTCATGTGGTTCTTCTTGTATGCTGGTTGTGCTGACTATTTTGACGGTTTCCTGGGCATGAGAAAACGATTCTTGATTGATGCATGTTTCTTGTTCTAAAGGCAAAGGCCTCTGATTAGTTGGAGGACTTGTTTCATCATTAAACAAAATAAAATAATCCATATCAAAATGGATTGAATAGATAGGGAAATTTTGCGGCTTTTCCTCACTACTTACCACATACTTCATCAGTGTTTCTCTATAGAGTCCCTTTGGTTGCCCAAAGACAGAAATAGTGGCATAGGAGAGGTCTAATTGGAGCGATCCTTGGAGTTTCCCCCCCAAGGTCTTGACAAGAGCATGCCATACTTTGGTGGGATGTCAGCAACCACCACGTCCATTAGGATTGTCTTGTTGGGAAATTGTATTAAGGAGACACACAAGTCTTTGATGAGGCCTAAACATTTGACTTGACTTGATTCAAAGGAGAATCGATCTTTGTAGCATCTTGTTACATCAAGGTTTAGCTTCTCCATTAGAGCTTTGGGCATAAGGTTGTGTGAGGCACCTGAGTCAAACATTGCATTATGTAAAACTTTATCATGTATGTGCATACTGACATAAAAGGGTAGAACAACTCCATGTGTCGATTTGCCATTAACTTCTGGTTCAAAAAGCAACTCAGGTGTATCATCTAAAATATTCAAATCATCCCTTTTTTCTGGCATTTGCAGTGATCTTTGGATTTGTTTCCTATACACATCATGCTTTGCAAGTTCAGATAAGGGGATGGAAATCTTAAGTTTTCTTATTTCTGCTTCTAAGTTGAATGGTTTCTCCAATGGTGTCTTTGTGTTGGCAATAGCATATTTCCCCTTTTCAAGTGTATTTTCTGCGTTTTCCTCTTGATTATCAGTGTTATGGTGAGTAATACCTTGCGGTATTTCTATTTTGGAAAGGATTTTAGGAGTGATATTTACATTTTCCTTTGAGGATGAAGGTAGCAGAGCCTGATCATTAAAGGGATGCATGTCTAGTGTGTCTGTTATATCCTCTATTGTGACTTCTTTCGAATCTGAGATTGTTTGTTTGGTCGGTTCTGTGGAAGCAGCTCTGTCCTTAATCTTCTTGGGCTGCTTTGATTCCTTCTGTTTGATGGGCTCGGTTACATCAATTGTTCTAGTTCTCAGTTTATATTGTTTGTGCACTTCATAAACAGCTGAATCATAACCTTGTTTGAAGTCGAAAGACTCACCTGACTGGGTCTGAAATTGATTAAATTCATGCTCATCTTGGTCTTGTTGAGTTAGGAAAATTTGTTTCTCACCCTTCAAATCCACCAAGTTCATGTGAGTGTCTTCTATGGTTTCATTAGAAGTGGATGCCTCTATGTATTTTTCTTGAAAAGGAGGTCTTATATCATGGTCTGGGCTAGACCTACCAACGTTTGGATTTTGAGTTTTCCTTAAATTTGGGTTCCTTATGGTATTGGGCTGTTGCCCTTCCCATGATGATTTCCTCTCAACACTCTCTACTTTGTCTCCCAGCCTGTGCATGCCATTGATAATAGCATCTAGCTTTTGATCTAAGGTTGAGGGCTCTTCCTTGAAGGTGGTTCTTCTCTCAGTTCTAGCTCTATTTCTTTTGGCAATTAAATTTGCCTCCACAGTGACAGCCACATTTTGCATGTCTGCAAGGCTGTTAGGGGCTCTTTCTTTTAATTGGTAGGCCATATCTGGGTCGAATCCATCAGGGAATTTATATAAGGCAAGGTCATGTGGGGGCCTTAAGTTTTGTGGGATAGCATTATAAACGCTATTGAACCTTGCACAATAGTCCAAGGCTGTTTCTTGTGGACCTATTTTGATTGTATCATATTCAGCTAGTATGTGCAAGGGCTCTTTCTTTTTCTCCCATCTGTTGATAAATGACTGGTATAAGGCTTCTGGGTCTGCTATGGAATTGGCTGGAAGTGCTCTAAACCAAGCCCTGGCATCACCTGACAAGCTTTGAACAAAAATCTTCATTCTCACACCATCATCGTCAATCTCATAGCTTTCAAAGTAATCCTGCATTTTCTTTGTATGCTGAAGGGCTGTGCAAGCGCTTGTGCCATCAAAATAAGTTATTTTGTCCTGGTAATGCTGAGGCATAGCCCCGGGATTTGCAGGCAGTTGTAAGGGTGCATATCTATTAGCCATATTAACAGGTATAAGCGGGACAATAGGAACAACTGGGATAATAGGAGTAGTAGTGGTAGTATGTGCAGTGAATGGAGGTGTGGAAGGAGTGCTTTGAGACGTGGGTGATGAAGAAGGGGAACTAGGGGTTGAACGAAATAAAACTTTGGCAGGGGTTGGGCCACAGTTTGGCTGAACTATCACAGGAGTAGAATCAGCAAAATCCTCCTTTAGCTCTAATTTCCTTAGGTTTCTTTGGATCAAATTCGGATTTTCAAAGGCAGCTGTAGGATTTGGGTCTAGATTTGACCTTGTATAACGTGAATTCTTTTTGGGAGCCAGCTTCTGGCTTGTTTTTTGGGGATTTCCTAAGAATGCATGGGTTAGAAAGAAACTTTTGAAGGTCTGGTTCTTCCCAGTGGAGCTTTCCAACTTGATTTGTGAAATTATCTGAGGATGTTCCCCAGTGGAGTCTCCATTATGTTATTACTCAGGTTGTCCTTAAAGCTCCTTAAAGGATACGGCCGAGGTAACCACAAACCAATATTTGGACTGCAGGTCCAAGCCTACCTGCAATCAGAGAGGGCTCTCTCTTTATAATTTAGCTTTGTTTTGGGTTGATTTTAGGCTAGTTATGATTTTCTTGGGTTTTGTTTTGATATTGGTGGGATGGAGTATTCTTTCAAACAGAGTTGGGATGCATAGTGTGAGAAGTTCAAACCATTGGGCATGGAGTCGTGGATTAGGCTTGCTTTTGCGTTTTCTTGGTCACAAGAGGAATACAGAGCAAGATAGCTACACATAAAACAATATCTAGCTAGAATAAAGATGGAACGAAGGTCATTGAATGAAAGGCAACTAAGTGGCTCTCATTATGCTAACAGAGGGAAGGTGAATGAACATTTATATAGGATAAATCAAGGATTCCTAAACAACATTCATATATGAAGGAACTAGTGTAAATATGAGCAAATCAATATTCATATTTAGGACTAATTCTGAGGAAAACATAGATAAATCACAAAAATTGAGAATAGAATACAACTAAGTGAGCTCTGAACTATTCTTTTTTTCTGCTATTTAGATAGTGAAACAATGATGGCATAAACACATATAAACTGTAAAAAGAGATTAGAAACACTTGTTGGGATTTGTAGAAGCGTTAGGATTCCATAGTCACTCTTCAGACATCAAAACACAACAATCAGTTCATCTACCAAACATTCCAACGATCTTTGATTATAGAGACTATCAGAAAATACAATGCAAGTTTAGAGGAAGTTATCGACCAACCAACCCTTAAAACAGTGCAGAGGGTGGTTTAAATAGAAAATATTTACAAACATCCCTTGAACATGTGTCAAGGGAGAAAATATCTCAAAATATCTATCAAAACAGATTCAAAAGAGATCTGTGCAATAATTACTTCTAATGCTAAGTTGTGCTGGAAATAAATGCAATAAAATATCTAAAACAGGTGTTCATGAGGGAGCAGACTCATCGAAATGGCTCTTTAGAGCTGCGCATGGTCCTACAACTTCAAAAATGGACTAAAAGAGTTCCTTGAGCCACGTGCTGTCCTCTGTGTGGTAACTGCGCATTTAAGGAAGCAGCGATGCTCCAAAATATGACTGGGTTCATTGTGTTTGCCAATATCTGCTTTGAAAACCCTTTACTTGTGCCTTCAAGTGGTCCTGCTGCCTTAAATGGAAAAAATTGAGAGTTGGTGAGCCTTTATGGCTCAGAGCTGCTTTATTGACTTTGCTAGGAGGCTCTTTAATGATTTCCTGCTTTGGGTTCAAATTTTGCATTGAACACCTTCACTGATACACTTTGCCGCATCCGGATACACTTTGGCACTGAATCTGGGCCTTTTCTCACCGCTGATACTCTTTAAACTCTCCCACCGCCCCTTTCTGCCTTTTAATGCAAAAATAACTATTGTTAATGTCCTCCGTGGCCTTTGGGTGCAATCGGCGCTTGGCCTATCAAAAATAGCATTAAACCTTGCAAAAAATGCCACAAAAAGGAGGATTTGTATACTGTTGACTGTACCGAGGCCGAAACTGGCTATCTGAAGCAAAACTAGGCCTTGGAGAGATCTCAGAAAGCTTAGGGATGCATGAATTTCCTTATCGGGTGCCGGGCGCGGGCATATATGTGAAAATATGAACAAATTCCACCTTTTCTTTTACACAGAAAAAAACCAATTTCTATGCAAAATTTGTGAAAAACATAGGCGGGAGCGACACTGTAGCGGAGATTAAATCCTGGCCATTGGATCGTGCGAAGGAAGATCCAACGGCTGGCGCTAAATCGCATCGGGGCGGACCATTGGTCCCAACACATAAAACCTCCGAAATGCCGCTGACCCGAAATGCTTATATGCCCTTTCTTTATGGAGATCGGGTCCGGTCCGTCGGTGATTTCATATCGGCGGATTTGGTAAAAATGGGTAAGTGGATCCGATATACTTTATGCTGCGCTTTATTACTTTTCGGCTTCGCTGGTCGGAGCCATATAGGAGTGATGCGATTAAATATGGGCCATTGACCTGTAGGCCTGAATGGGCGGCTGAGATTAGCTCGGCAATTCACTATCGGCTGGGTCATGGGGTTGCCACATAGAAATGCCGAAACCCATCGGACCTGATAAGTTATACATGCCCTCTTTATTTTATTTCGGGTCCGACCCATCGGCGGAAAGGGACTGGCTGTAAGCGGTTTTATCGGACCGCTTTTGGTACGGGCCCGGTTTGTGTCGTAAGCCGCCCGATCCAACAAGAAATTAACACGCACCTCAGGCCCTACGTCATCCTTTGACACTTTTCGGGCGCTAAAGGAAGGCGCTCGGGGGCGGTCCGAAATCGCCGATGACCGTCAGATGGGAGGGCCCAAATCCGACGGATGACGGGACGCGGACATGGCAGAGCGATACGGCGGGGTTATATATGATGTTTTAAACATATGATTGCCACCTCCCGATAGCGATATCGCATCGGAGGGGGTCCAAATGAAACTTTATTATATCGGACCCATGTTTCTGTGAACTGCCAAGCATTTTGGGAAATTGGAAGGGTTCCTTTATAGTTTGGCATGGATTCTAAGGCATCGGAATGGGTCCGATAGACAAAAAAGGGAGGATTTTATCCTTTTTTGAAGTTTTTTCATGGTTTTTGCATGGTTTTTGTATTCTTATGCCTTGGAAGGAGTCCAAAGGCACTTAGGGGGAAAGTGATGTGGTTTTTGGGAGGGGTTTAGTGGCCAAAGTGGGTTTCATGCCTTATAAAGGCAAACTAAGGCCAAAGAGATGATTTTTATACATATGAAGGTAAACTATGCAAAGGAATGAGTCCTTTTGCATTTGGAAGATGGTTAGAGGGGTCAAGTGAGGATTCTTGCTGAGTTTCAGATAAACTTAGCAATTCCCAAGGATGTATATGGTTATTTTCAACCAGGGGGAGGGATAAATATATAGGGGAGTTATATACATAGTTTTAGTAGGGGAAGGGGAAATAGATAGGGAGTTACATAATAAAGTTAGTAGTTAATATGATAATGATGAGAAAAAGCACTAAGAATGATGTCTTAGGCTATCAATGGGGGAAAATGACTGATAGAAGAAGTGTGAACATTCCTTGAGTGAAGCAGATCTTCACCAAGGCAAATGATATGGAGAATGATGAAATTAAGAGGTATCAAGCAGATCTTGACCTATTTTTAGGGGAAATTAATGAGTGATTTGGGGAAAGAAGAAGAAGGGGAAGTTAGACATGCATTTCTTGAAGTCCTCCAACTGAAAAATCACCTTCAACTTGTGATATGATAGATATAACACTTGACAATATGAAATGGATCACAAGCCATGATTCTGCAACCAGAAAGCTACCTACCTGACCTACTCACCTAGCATTTTCTCTTCTTTTTGGTTTGGGTGCACTTGAACTAGCATACCTAGCTTTTTGTTCTTTTCTTCTTGCTGTCCTCCTATCTACAACTACACTTATTGCATCCAGGGGCTCAGATTAAATTGTTGAGCACCCTTGTTTCTCTACCTATCTACAAATCTACCAAGATTAAGCTGTTTGGACAGATAGTTATTCTCTATATTCTACAACAAGAAATTAAAACCTAGGGAGGCCAAGATTAAGTTGTTTGGCCTACCCTTAACTGAAAACTGATCAAAATGGATTACTTATCAAAACTGGAACAAAGCAGTAGCATTAAAACTAACACACCTTCATGGATACTTCTCTGGTCATCTGTAGAAAATATGGAGCATTGCTGCAAGCAAAGTATGACATATTTGGCATGTAAAAATGTCGATCATGAAAGATGATTAACCTGCTGTAGCAGGAGGCTAACATAGTCCACAAGTAAGATCTACATAAAATTAATGGATAACCCCAAGATTAGTTTTTGAGGGTACAACCAAAAAAACTCATTGGGTGCTTCCTTAAATATATGGCAAACACATATTCAAGTATAATTTTTAACTTAAATAATAGAATGGGTAGTTAGCTCGAGTATTGTAAAAGTGTGTGATTGCACATGTTGTATTGTTTTTTGTGATAGTTTCCTTTGTGATAATATTTGTGCTAGAATCTAACTAGATCATGGTATTTTAAATGAGGGTTTTATTGAAATGTACAATGAGCACATGTTATATAATCATTTTGGAAAATACAATTAGAATAAATAAATACAATGGTTGTATCTACATCCCAAATAATTAATGAAACGTAAATAATTTTAGCATTCCAATATAATGGCTGAATTATAATACCTATGGGAATTCCTTTGCTAGAATGGAATACTTAGATTTTACCGTGGGAGGGTTATCAATGTTTCCAAAATGTGTGGTATGGTTATAATTTTTCCAAACTATGTGGCAAGCTTATTAATGTTTCCAAAGTGTGATTTATTTTTTGCTATTTTCCTTATGAATGAAAGGGATGGCGAATGATAATAGGATATCTTAATGAACACAAAGTGAAAAATCATTGCATATATTTATTTTTTTAAATATTTTTTTAGTTTGAATGCTGATGGGATTATGGAAATCTTATTGTATTTATAAGGATAGATGTAATGACTATTAAAAGGATATGTTTATTTAACTGAATCAATTTTAACAATTAATTAATTTTTTTTGGTTTTTTAGATTTTTTTGGGGTGATTTCAAGAGTCAATGGTGAGAATGTGGTTTTATAATTTCAAGAAGTAAAAAAAAAACAGTTTATAAAGGTGATTTTCAATTTATTTTAGTGAAAAATGTTGTATATGTGAAATTTAACATATGTATCTATCGTAGAAGTGGTGTACTTAGATGAACCTACATTTTGGTCTAGGTGGTTAAATTATGAGTAAAGATAAATTCCATAAAGAATAAATGGTTAAGAAAACATTGTATGACTAAAACACATTATAGTTTTATTTCATCAATGAATAAGTCAACCAAGAAGAGGAAGGAGTACAATTGGAAGAAGAACCACATAAGACATATGTTTCAATAGACCACCTATCAACAAGAATATCTTAAAGTAATAAATCTAGATGATCTCAAGAGGGATAACCTAGAAATATCCATACTCGTCAGGTAACTAAGTACAATGAATAGAATGGCATGCATAGCCTATAGTGATAAGAAATGTGGGACAAAATAAGGTCTCTATATAATATATGATATTGGTTGCAATAAATAGGTTATAACAAAACAAAATGAAAGAACTAGTCCCATATTTGTAATCCTAGGTCAAAGGAACTAGGAACATCATGGTAACTACATCTAATTTCACTATGTAGGTAGACATTCCCTCTAGGATTGTAGAAGGAAACAAGCTAGGAAGCCTTATTGAATAGAAAAGGAACTACAATTTGAAATGAATCAATTGAAACAAAGCTAAGGTTAAGTGTTATGAGGATAATTAAATCAAGTCATTCAAATCATAGAAACATTATTTAATGAGTAATGAGGAATGAAATGCGAAGACTAGACATGTGAAAGACTACCTATGGCTAGGACCACCTCGGGATTACCTAGAGGGAAGACCACTCTTTATGTTTGGAACTCACAAATGTTTGTGAAACTAGTACAATTAGTTGTAGAACTAAACAATCAACTTTGTGATTCTTCATCATGTGACAATGAACTAGAGTCAATCATATGAGAATCAAGCAATTGAAAGAGCATCTAACTCATAGTTGAGAGTGAAGGAAGATGAGTTTAACATACATTTTTATCTAAGGTAGACCCATAGAATATAGGTGTTGAAATCAATAGTGGAAGGTTAGCTACACTTATTTTTTTTCTAAGTAATACTATTCTATTGATATGAAACAAAATAAAAATACAACGACGCTCTGGCCTCTGTGGTGCTGAACAAAGTTTTGTCAAAAAATATCACAAACCTAAACACGACTGCCCCATCGAGGGGAACCAGTCCGTTAGAATACAAGTGAAAACTCTTGCAGTAGTCTCCAGTTTTAACATCAAAAACCTACACAGGGGACCTAGATTGAAAGCTAGAAAACCAAGCCAGAAGGAATGTTTAAAAAAAAAACGGAGTAGAAAATCTTAGACAACAGCGTATGAAACCTCTAGCTAGCGGCAAGGAGACAGCTGGCAATGGACTCAATAGTCAGGATGGACCCCCTGGAAGTTGTCTGTAGTGGGTTCTTCAAAATGAAACATGAATACTTGTACCAATCCTTCTCCTCTGCTGGTGTGCCGCATGATATGTCACGAACTGCTTGAGTGCCAGCAAAGCTAGGCTCTACTGCATGCTTTCTTGACGTTTTGCCCTGGATGCCACCAATTGCCTTCATGCCTCTTGCTCTGCTACTAGTGGCATGCTGGCTACCAGCCAGCTCCTCACCATGTGGGGTGGCAGATTTCTCAACCATCTGTTTCTTTCCTCGATCACGTGCATTCTTGTTCCACTGAGCAACCCTCTATTACTCGCCGTTGTTTCTTGTCTAAGCTTCTTGCGGGTTAATTTCCTCAGTGAAGGTTATGGTAATAATGGTTGTGATGACAGGCCGAGGCAGAGAACTATGGAAGCGAAATTGAGTCATATGGTGAGAGGGATGAGGGGGAAGGGGAAAATTGGCAGTGTGGACGACAACATTCATTATACGGGCACCATGGATCTAAGACCTTCCTCTACCACTACATGTGTTTGGGTATCTTCCAGAGAAGGTGCCATGGGAATGAGTATTGGATGGGGAAGAGGAGGGAGAAGCAGGTTTAGGGTTGGGCATAACGGGGGGATGAATGCTTCCACCATGACTGCACCCTCTTCTGCTGCACATGCGATGTCGAATGCGCATCATGACTATATTAATCTCAGAGATAACAAAATGGGAAGAAAAGGAATTTATAGGACTGTAATGGCTGTTCTGAAGGAAAGCACAGCGGTTTTGAGAGTAATTTAATTTACAATGGGTCGTTTGGGAGAAATGATACCCATTTCCCACATCCACGTAGTTGAACAACCAACATCATCTGCCAGTGATGGTGCGAATGCTCGGCTCCAGAGCCTGAGGAGGGCAAGAGTAGTTTATCAAGGGAGGGAAGAATGAATTATGGCCTGTGGAGGCCATATCCTTATGCTTGGTGAAACTTTCTCGACTTGAGCACCATAGTAATGGTGCCTGCAAGTTGACAGGAATTTGCGATAAATTGGCCTAGAAGGGGACACAAGTGGCCATGTGGCCAAGCCGCCTGCCATCCTTCAATCTAATCGTCATTAATTGCATCATGATCACCCGCATCTGGGTGTGCTTCTTCACTCTATACCAATTCATTGTAATCCTGTATCTAGGAAGTAGTGGCAATAGTATTGAGTGAGCCTGTATGTAGAGTCTCGCCACTATCGACGCTTATGTTAGCCAAGAGATTAGCCACTTTGTTGCCATCTATGCGGATATGTTTGAAGGTGATTGCTCTTTTGGTAGAGAGGCATTGTTCAATGCCAATCTCCAGCTATTAACCACTTTGTATGCCGGGGTCCCCTGTAGAATTTGATTAACCATGTTACTAAGAATCTGAGAGTCACCTTCAATTAATAGGGGGAAGAAGCTGTGAAGTTAAGCTATAAGAAGCCCCTGCCATAGCCCTTCTAATTCGGCCGAATTGTTCGTATCCCAACTAATTGAGCCTAGGAAAGTTAGAAGAGGTTTTCCTTTATGATCCCTGAATGCTCCACTATATCCTGCTTTGCCCGGATTGCCTTTGGAAGCTCCATCAAAATTTAGTTGTATCATATTATGGGGTGGAGGGAGCCATTTATTTGGTATTTTGTAGTGTGAGGAGAATTTACTATGATTTGCCTATACCTGGTTCAACTGAAGATTCCAGTTTGCTCATATATTCTTCTCCTGTGGAAGGGAAGGAAAGTCCTCTTCATACCATGTTTGGAGCATTAATTTCTCCTAAATTTTTTTGCAAACATTGTTCCATAGGACTTCTAAAGGTGTGGATTGGTCTTTGAAGATGTGGCGGCTTCTTTCTTTCCATATTGTCCACATGAGAAGACCTGGGATGATTTTCCATAAAGAGTTTAATAGCTTACTCTTATATGGATTGATTTCCCAACTATGTATGTTGTTGGTAATATCCACTTTAATTCTTCCTTCTTTTTGGCATCTAAAACTTGTTTTTTCCTAGAGTCTATTTTCCAAAGGGTAGGAGTTCATGAGATGCAGAGTGGTTTCTTCCTGTTGTTTACAGTTGGGGAAAATGGATGGATCGTGAAAGCTTCTTTCCCACAGATTGTCCCAAGTGAGTATTTTGTTTTGACATAACAACCAGAGGAAAGTGAAGACTTTTGGCCAAATGTTGGTGGTCCATACTTTGTTCCAAAGAGGATCCTTGACTGTTTGATTCCCTATTATTAGTTTGTATGCCTCATGGGTGGTGAAAGTTCCTCGTGCATTGTAAACCCATCTTATTATATCCTTCTTATCAGAAAAAATAATTTTCCTATTAAGGAGCTTTGCCTCCAATTTTTTTCGAATGGACTTTGTGCCTTGCCTAATGATGTGGTCCAAGTTTATCCATTTTCTGTGTCCCTATGGGAGTGTAGCAACCAGTGCTGCCTAACCTTATCCATCTGATGATCTTCCCATTCATGTATTTGTTGGGGTATGATCAGGTCCCTTAGTTTGGGTTTTTGTTCTCATGAGTCATCCCAAAACTGTTCATTACTGCCATCCCTTATTTCCCAGAAGCTATATTGTTGGACTATATCTTTGTGCTGATTAGCCACGTTCTAGATTAAGGACCCTTTTCCGAATTCTGAGAGTCGAATTATATCATCTGTTAGTCAGTTGTTTGCATATTTGGTTTTCCAGAGGATGGCCCATGGAGTAAGCAGCGTCGAGATCCATTTCCACCAGAGGCGTGCCCCCATGACTGCGTTACTGTGATGAGGATCATGAAGTCCAGAGCCCCCTGAAATTTTTGGAAGGCAGATCGTAGACCTTTTCACTAGTGTCCATTTTCTATTTTTTCCCAATTATTCCCACATAAAATTCTTCTAAAGATGTTTGATTTTCTTGAGTACCCATTTTGGTGCTACCAGTACTAAAAAAAGATAAAGAGGCATGGATTGCGGGACAACTTTGATTAAAACTAGATGACTGGTCATATTGAGGGCTCTATAAGTCCAAGAGGAAAGGCGAGCTTCCAATTTCTCCAAGAGCACTTGCCATGTAGAGTGCTTTAAAGCAAAGTCAGACATAGGTGCAACTAGATAATTAGAGGGGAGAGTGGCTATCGTGAATCCAAAAATGCAAGCTATGGAAGGCTGAGTGATGGTAGGGGTATGGAAGAAAAATATTTGGGATTTACCATTATTAATGCTGGCACCAGAGGCATCCGAGAATGCATTCAGAAGGGATTTTAATTTGAGGGCTTCCTGAACCGAGGGATGGGCAAACAACATGTTATCATCCACAAATTGTTAGTGGGTAAAAGAAGGGGTGTTGGGAAAGGAGAGGACTCTGAGTTGCTGGGATTGGAGCTTTTTTAATACTTCATCCAAGCCCTTCTGCCATTAAAACAAATAGAAAGGGGGACAGAGGATCTCCTTGTCTAATTACTCTAGAAGGATGGAAGGGGATGGAAGGGATGCCATTGACCAGAATGGATAAGAAAGTGGAGCTTATAAGACTCAAGGAGGAGAGAATCCAAAGGCAATCAACATCTTTTGAATGTAAGTCCATCGTAATTTATCAAAATCTTTAGAGAGGTCAATTTTTAGAAGCATACTTGATTGTTTGAGCTACTTCAGGGAGTGTATAATCTCGTGGGTGAGAATGATGCCATCTGTGACTTGCCGACCTTCCACATATCCCGATTGCTCTGGCGAGATAATTAAGGTTAGCAGCAGCTTTAGTTGAGAGGAAGTAACTTTGGAAATGAATTTGTAAGTGACATTACAGAGAGCGATAGGCTTGAATTTGTCAGAAGTCAGAGACTGCACTTCCTTGGGGATGAGGGAAATAAAGGTTGCGTTCAGAGAGGGAAGCATCTATCAATTAGACTTAGATTCCTCAAAAACCTACTAGACCTCCACTTTAATTAGATCCCAGAAGTTGTGAAAGAAATTTGAGGTAAAACCATTAGGGCTAGGCACCTTTCCTTCTTCGAGTTGTCACATAGCATTCTCAACTTCCTGTAAAGATATCGACCAAAGGAGGAGCTGATTGTGTTCTTCTATTATGATTTTTGGAATGTTCTTGATAATATTCTCTATGGTTGGCTTTCTATCAACTTGTGGTTCTTGGTGCACCTGTTTGAAGTAGGTAAGAAGCTCTTGTTCTACATCCTCATGTTTTTTCAAGCATTCTCCTTGTTGATTCTGAATGTGAGTGATGTTGTTGTTCATTCTTCTTTGTCTATCAGTGTAATGAAATTTTTTTGTATTTCTTTCTCCTTCCTTAAGCCATCTAACTCGTGATTTTTGTTTCCAGAGTATTTCTTCTTACTTTTCCCTTTTTGCTATTTGTGTCTGAAGGAGATTTTCCTACTCTGGGAGTGCTTCGGATCTCCACTCAGTAATGATCGTCTACTGTATTCTTTTCATTTCCTGATCTAGAGCATTATGAGCTTGGAAGATATTGCCAAAGGTCAGTTGATTACATTGCTTGATATTTTTTTTTAGATTTTTCAGTTTTTTTTGGAATTTGTACAATTTTGAACTGTCTAGTCATTTGAATGTTTTCCAAATTGCATTTATCATATTGTTAGAGTCTATATGCGTCAACCAGAAAGCATCAAAGTGAAAGGGCCGCCATATGGTGCTCCCAAGACTTTGCCATTGGAGCGAGATAGGCGAGTGATCTGATCCTATGACAGGTAAGATCAAGGCCAAAAGATCTCCTCCAAGATGGATGGCATTGTCTAAAAGAAAAAATCTATCCAGTTGAGAGGCAATTCGATGTGTGCCAAATCTTTTATTATTCCAAGTATAGATTCGATTATTGAATGGTATATCTATAAGCCGGTTGTTTTGGATGCACATTTGTCCCTATTATATGAAAGGTGGCTTGAATGAAATGCTTACTCGCATGGATATTAGTAAGCGTGATAGCTCGTTTGTTCCAGACTATTGCTAGACCTCTTGAAGCTCCTAAGGCGTCCACTGCTATTGCTTGACCGCCTGGCCATGCTTTTGCAAGGGTTTGACTGAGTGTTGTAGAGTTACATTTTGTTTCTTGCATGAAGAAGATTTGGGGTTTCTCCTATTGAATCATGTTTTTTATCATTCTATATTTCCCATGACTGTTTAGCCCTCTTATATTCCATGAAGTGAGCTTCATGTTTCATTATTGGGTAGGGGAATGTAATACTTTGTAAGCTTGGAATTTCTTCTTGATTCCACTAGCATTTACCCAGTGCGGATGGTTCTTTGGAGGTTTGTTTTTCTCCCGCATTTTTTATTGTCTTTAGCAATATTTTTGCCATCCCATCGACCTACAGGATGAATGCCTAGGGATCCTTGCTATTGTGATCTAGAAAGGATGAATTCCAAGTTTGATAGCTGTCTTTACGAGATCTTGTCCAATTATTTTTTCATGCAAGCTTGTTCCAATCCTAATATGTCCAGATCTCCTATATCTATGCTTTCAAGCTCTTCTTCCATATGCTTGGCCTCACTCCTTTCCTCTACAGTCTCTGTTGCAATGGTGGTTTCTTGCTGCAAAATGTCTATCTCCATGCTATGAGATTTCCAAATCGGTATCAAACTCGGTAAGGAAGTGGTAAGATCTTTGGATTTAAAATGCTTATGAGGTTGCTATGAGCTTGTGGGAATGAATTGAGATGATGCCTTGGGAGGCTCCTTGGAGTGTAAGGGGATCTCATTGGTATTCGAATCCGGCTGGGCTAAGATCTCAAAGCTATTACTGGTGGATGGCATTGAAGTGTTGGTGGAAGGCTTTTAAGGTTGATGTGGGTTTTTTGTGGTTATTTTTGTGATTGTTGAACTTGGTGAATCCGTCATAGTCAGGATTTTCTGAGGAGGTAGAAGTCGGGGGTTTCAGATTTAACGGGCAATCACAAAAGAGATGGCCAAGGGCATGACATTTTCTACATCGAAATGGGACATGTTCATAATCTATTGACTGAATACATTCAAAATCATCATGATATAAACTTATCGCATCCGAGAGAGCTTTGCTTAGATTCATATGAACACAAATGTCGGCGTAGGAAGTGTACCTTCTGAGTTTTGTCTCCTCCACAATTTTAATGAACTCACCCAGTCCATTTCCAATATCCTTCAGTGAATCTTCATCCCAGTACTCGAATGGAAGGGAATAAATATGGATCCATACTAGTGCCTAGCTTAGATCTTCTTTGTCAAGGTTGAATCTTTCAATCTACTCTCTCAGGTAAAGACCAACTACATTAAAGAAGTCTGGTCCTCCATCGAGGACCCTGTTTCGATCTTCTATATAGTTGAAGACTACCGTGAAAAAGCCCTTTGGTGCCATCTGCAAGGTAATGTGCCCTTTTGGTTTCCATTTGGTTGTGATCCATCCATGCAAGGCTTTCTCTGTAGGCTAGAAGCCAATAAATTTCCCTATTAACGCATGATCCTTCATGTACTCGATTTGGGAATTGATTCTTTGACTTGGGAGCTCAATCATAGGTCTTTCAGCTGCAACAGGTTTACAAGTAGCCGATGTTGCTTTTGGAGCTGCATTTCTTTCTATATTATCTCTCTATGCACAAGGAATCATTCTTGGCTCTTCCTAGGGCTTTTTCTCGTCATCTTCCGTGTGCATCTAAATAATTTTTTTGGTCACTGGGGGAGGTGTCGTGTCCTCCCCTGGAGGTTGTCCATGATTTTTGCTCTATTCTTTGTTGTGTATTGTTGTTTGTATTTCATGAGAGGTTACAGTGGCACCGTGGCCTACGCAGGTCTTCCATTGCAAGGTTTGAAACAAACCCTTAACCACCATCATTTTTACCTTCATGTGTGAGAGTGTAATGTTATCAAAGGCCTCACATGGAGATATTAGATGCTCGCTTGGCCCACCTAGAGAGCCACCTCCAATCAGGTGAGCTAGACTTATCAAAATAATGTTTAATTTAAATTAAGACGAGGTAAATAGAAATTTACGACTATAAGTTAATGGAACCAATGAAGGATGACAAAGAATTCAGTTGGAATAAAGAAATCCCTTTCTTAAATATTTATAAATGGAAAGATGGCTTTTGTATATATACAAATTCCATAAATTAATTATTTATAAATTTTTTTTATGAATCTAGCTGTAGTGGATGGATTCACTACAATTTTCATGTACGACAATATCCATATATTAAAATTTGCAGTAGTGCTTGTTCCTTCAAATACGCTTGTTCCTTCAAATACTTGATTTCATTTAAGGTAACTAGTCAACCGCTTCAACATTATCACACACTCACTATATTTTACTATCAATATGTAAACTTAAAATATTTCATTCTCAAAAATTATTTTTTTATTCATATTATTTTCTAAGTTGAAATATGAACAAAGTACAACGTAGTAATTCGTACCTATCATTTATAATAGTTTCTTATTATACTGATAATGTTTTTGTTAGAAGCTTTCTAGAAAGTTTTACATTTTAAATATGTAAATGTTGAAGGATGTAAATGTTGAAGGGTAGTTGTTTTTGTGAGATATATTTATGAAAAATAAGTTGAATATATTCATTGAAAAAATATAAATACTAAAAAAGTAGTTACTTAGTTATTTCTTGTTTGAATTGATAACTATTTTTTTTATTAATAAGTTTTTACAGATTTTTATCCATATTAAATAAAATTACTATTAAATGTTTATATTTACACCTTTTTCATATCTATTTCTTTTGTGCAAATACTTCTTTAAATTATGGTGGGTAGTAAAAACTCATTTTAAATGTATTTATTTACATTTTGTTTCTATCTATTTTTTATGTAAATACTTGATTAAATTATGGTGGATAGTAGTTGATGGTAGATATGTTATTTACATGAGAATGAGCTAGAGCTATTTTTAAGGATTTTCAATTTTTTAGTCATTTGCACTTTCACCATAAAACATTAAAAGTATGTGAAAAACAATGCTTAAATATTGCAATTAGATAAAAAATTATGGTAGAAAAATTGACGCAATTGGAATTGTGTACGCTACAATAAAAATTATTAGATTGTGCAAAGAGTACAATAACACTCATTACAGGTAAAACCAATCACATTGCAGATAAATGATTTAAATGTTAATAAAAATAATAAAATTCAATCAATAATGTTAAACTATAAACTATATAGAAGTGCAATTTAAAAAAATATATATATAATGCTTAATAACATATGCCTACCTTAAATATAATAACGGATAAAGATTAATAATAAATCTCTTATCAAACCAGGACATGAACATTTTAAAATGAACTTACTCGCATTAAAAAAAAAAACATATTACTAATAAGTATAATAATCCTACAATAAAAATCAAAAAAAAATTCTCCAATCAAACTAACATACCACACCAATAACGAACATTTAAAAATAAACTTACTCATATTCCCAAAGAAACTCAATGAGTAGGGTAAGTATAATAACTCTCCAATAAAAATTAAAAAAACTTTCTCCAATCTAACCAACACATCAAATCAATAATAAATATTTTACAATAAACTTACATTCCAAAAAAACTTCTACCTATGATAAGTATAACAACCCTCCAATTAAAATTAAAAAACTGTATTCATTCAAACCAACACATCGCACAATTAATGAACCTTTTAAAATAAACTTACATTCCAGAAGAAACTTACTCATGTATCTTGTAGTGCCGACCAAAAAAACACCCAAAAGAATCAATTTCAATTACTTGAAGTGACTGACACTATAGAATATTCACATACGTTGTATCTCATCAAACATCTTATGCTTTCATGATACAATGAAATCAGATTAATGGAATATTTGTAGTCTGTAATGGATCTGAATAATTGCGAGAGCTATCATGTAAGAAGTCATGATCTAATTGGGTGCAACAATAAGGCAAGATACCTTAATTTATCAAAATTACTTGATGGGTTTGTACTTCAATTTATAATTTTTTTCTCTGCAAATGACTGTAATAATGCATACAATTTGACTTTCAAGATGTTTAGAAATTACTTGGTGGACTTCTACCAGAGAAATTATCACCAGCCACCTTTTTGTTTGCGATAGTTTCCGTGCATGTCCTTCAATGACATGTAAAGTGACATTTGCGGGGCCGTGAAGCCTTGTAGAGAGGGAACATTCATTAGTGGTGTGGTTTGGAATGAGGCAGAACCATTGGTAGTGCGGTTGACAGGGATCATATAAAAGCAAAATCATTAGCATGTTTCCGAGTTAAGCGAAGGCAACCGACTGTGAAAAACGTTTGTCTACTTAAAAAAGACAAATACTGATAATACGAGAACAATGGAGGATGACAATGAATTTCATATTTGTATGAGCACGTCATCGCTGAAAGAGCAACGGAAAATTTCACCAGGACATGTATAGAGTACTATTCCAGCGATTTTTCTATTTAAATTGACGTTGTGCAATGGCGTTGGACAGAATTGAAGCGGCCGTTGCCAAAGGAAGACTCTCCAGATGGGGAATCAGTTTAGACGAGCTGCGATTCTCGTCCTCGCGTTGCTTGTTATCGTTGCAATCCTTAGTGTCGTGAGGTCCACTACGCAGTTGAGGAGTCAAGGTAAAGTGTTTTCATCGCAATTTTTAAATATTATTACTTTATTTTTATAGGTTTATCTGAGTTTTGAGTATTGTTAAATAGTTTTAATTTTTGAATTTAGGTTATTGTAATTCATAATTTGAAATTTTTAAATATTATTACTTTATTTTTATAGGTTTATCTGAGTTTTGGGTATTGTTAAATAGTTTAATTTTTGAATTTAGGTTGTTGTAATTCATAATTTGTATGTTTACAAAAAAAATTGTAGGTGATAATTACATAGCATAAAATTTTGTCTGAGTTTTAAAAACTATTTAGTGTGGTTTAATTTGAGGACACAATGAAGAACCACATTTTGCCATAAAATTAAATAGATGTGGAGATACTTTCTAACAGCTAAAAACTATTTCTCTACATCTATTTAGTTTGGTGCTAAGATCTGGTTCTTCATCTTATATTGAAGATGAATTATTAAATGATTATATTAAAAAAAATTCTATATTTTTCTATATAATTATTATCTAAAAAATTTCTTAGCGTACTAGTTTTAAATTGTTAAAATAAATTTAACTTAAAATAGAAATCATGGAAGATGAAAAGAAAATATAAAAAATAAAATTAATAAAATGCTCAACTTAAAATCAATTTAAATAATTATAAATTTTAATATCTAATAGTTTTATGTTATAGATTATCTTTTATTTCAACCTAATTACAAATCTTACTTAAACTGTTTATTTATTTACTTTTGAAAATTTTATGCTAAGACAGAGATAACTATGAAAAGTGTACATATATTACAAAAGTAAAACAATAAATTTGGGGTTAGATCGACTGGTTTAGTGCTGTTGTTAAATACCTCTCTCATGTGGAAGTCGCATAGTCTAGTCAATTTTCTTAGAGTAGGTTAATTATAAATATTAAATTTAAATCTTTTATATTACAAATTATTTAATCTCTTTTGCATTAATATTTTTTAATTATTATTATTATTTTCTTTAAATATTAAAGACTGGCGTATGGAGAGGCTTTAAAGATACTGAAAAATCCAGTTTATAAATTTTACCTTCCCAAAAAAACATGCCATCACATTATTGGTGAGACCTATGTGAAATTTTGAGCAAGACAGATATTAATGATTTGCTTATATTTCAATATAACATACCCGATATCCTTATATATCAAGTTATACATTTTGTTTTCTCAATAATATAATATTTTATAGTCTCTGCCTATTCCGTAATAATATATAAATTCGATATTATTGCTTCCCACAGCTTTGGTTCCATCTTCCTTTTATGGAAGTTATAACTATTTTATGCTCAGACACAGACACCGATGAAACGTGTGAATAAAGTACACAAGTAAAGCAATGAATCTGAAGTAAATCTCAGGTAACTATAAATATTAACTTTAATGTTTTATATTATGATTTTTTATTTTGTATATCATAACATTTTAAAAATTATTTAATTTATTTTTAAATATTAAAGTTTACATGGAGAGACCTTAGAGATACTTAACAATCCAGTTTATACATTTTACTTTCCCAATAAACATGGCATCAAATTATTAAACCACAGCCAAATTATTAGCAAAACAAATATTAATGGTTTCCTTATATTTCAATATAACACAGTCGATATTCTTAATTATCAAATTAATACATTTTATTTTCCAAATAGTATAATATTTTATTTCTATCTATTTCTTAATAATATATAAATTCAATATTCTTGCTTCGCACAGGTCTGGTTTCATCCTCTCTTCGTTAAAGTGATAAATTTGTAATTTGAATAACACAATTCAACATGTATTGGCAGTTAATTATGAAATTGTGTTCACTGTTCAACAACTAAATAATAAATTTTCATACTAAATAAATATGAATCTATATATTAATTCTTAATCTATTAAAATTTGTAAATTTCAAAAAATTAAAGTATTTTTATTATCTATTGGGATAAAATTCACTGTATCAATCAGATAAAATTACAACATCCTTCCTGAAATTTTAAGGTGAAAGAAAAATTCTTACTAACTTTCACTTCCACATACACATCTGCACTTCGAACTGTTTGAATTGCAATGAGCAATTAACAGTGTGTCTATTTAATCAGCTCCGATAAGGATTTTGCGTCATCAATATCTCTGATGGTTTCTATAGTTACAATACGGAAGGCTTTCTAATATTGATTTCCAAATAATTAGTAACAGGAACCAGAGGGCTGGAAATGGTAGCAATAAAACCTTATTATGAAAGAAAAGTTCAGGAGGTTGATACATACCTAGATCCGCACGAACAACCTCCGTCTAAGGTAATTGCTGAACACAGTTAATATTTTTTTTCTGTTTCTGCTTCTCTTTCTAAGTTTTTCATTCTGGCCATCAAGTTAACTTTTACTAATCACTGAACAGTTTGAGAATAGCGGATATCAACGTGCTACCATGCCCCTGATCGAACGCAAAAATGGAGGTTCGAGAGTATTCTCTTTCAAAGAAAGAGTCAAAAAAATTTACTCCAATCGACAGATTCCGGGGGGACCAGATGGTCAACATCACAGCTGTGGAAGAAAAGTTAATAACAAATGTGCTTAGATATTGAACAGATCAATGCAAACCTGGGGCTGATTAGATAGAGATTAGCTCCCTGTATAAGGTCATGTCTGTCTGAGAAATGATTTCTGATCTTTCGGTTCTGAAGATACTTTGGATTGCTGAATCCAACTACTTCGTACTTTCCAATATGCTATATACCTACAACCAGAAATAATGAATGTGTGCACTTCTCCTAACACTGTTATACCCAGTTCTAAAACTAGTCCGCTTATCATGACGATGGGACTTTATTGAATAGCTAAATTGTTAATGCAATCCTTCCTATAAATTATAATTTATTTTTTGTCCATGAATATTAACCTATCCAAAAAATCATCCCAATAACATGGTTACTGTAATCAATATTTTCTATTATCTAAATTGCTAAACAAAAAACAGGTCGTTCCCTGCTTTTAACATGCTTTTAACTTACATAATTACAAGGAAAAAAACTGATGCAATAGCAAATTTACGAATGTAAGATCGCCATCGGCTATCGTTGGAAAACATTAATTCCAACCACCGTGTGCATTCAATGGGCTGTCTAGTTTCATAGAGAGTTCAGGAAAGGGTTTCGAGAGTTCAGTTAGCTTTCTGAGGAAGCCATCACCATCTACATTTGAGAACCTTCATCACGGTGTATAAAATCATTATTTGGCAATGTGAAATCCAAGCTTGTGTGTTTGTGTTCAATTCTGTGTCTGCGTTCTCTGATATAGTATCATAGCTCTGGTGAGCTGTGAGGAGAAGCTGAGTGGTAAATAGTTTAGTGTGCTGAGTGGTTGATTGCAGTGAGCATTGAGCTACCTGGAGCTGTGTTAAAGGAAGAGTAAGAAGAATTGTGTGTTGAGTGTGCAGAGATCGTGAGTATCGCTGTTGTGGGAAACAGCATAGTGAAAAGGTCTGATGGTGTGCCACTGTGTTAGAGAGTAGCAAAATCGAAAGAGAGTGTTGCTGAGTTGTGAGAAAGTGTGATAACCTTAGAGCGTGGAGGAGCCTGGAGAGTCTAGGAGAACCGAGGAAGGGCGTCGAGGAGCGCCCAGGGCTGTAGATGCCATGAGCAAGTATTGTTGTTGGTGAAACTATCTCTTTGTTTCTGCCAGTTGCAATTTTTTATTTCCGCCCACAAAATTGACTGTTGGGGGTTAAGTGCAATGGTCGCTGGTGACCCAGAGGCACTCTCATGGTGAGAGCATTCTATTATGCTGGGTTCTCTATCCGCAGTTGGTGTCACATTTAGTCTAGAAATTTTATTTGGTGTTGTTGAGTTCTAAGTGGCATTTACTTGTGTTGCAAATCTCTGTTGGCAGGCATGAATTTGAGGTCTTTGGTGTGAGTAGCAGGGTAGAAAGCAATCGGTCTTATGGGAAGACAATGAATGCAATAATATTTGATAGGGATTTTCTTGATGATGTTTTTTCAGAGAGTCTATTAGCAAGTATTTTTGCCACGTATTATTTATTTTTTTATTTCCGTAGTATTTTTGAGTCTCAAGAATTATTTGACAAACATAATTGTTTTATTATTGAGTAGTCTATTTCACATGATCCTGCAATCACTCAAAGAAAAATTTGTTTTTCCCCAAACTTAATTGTTAGAAATTTGATAGGGACATCGATGTTCTTCAAAGTTGTCACATGTTCTAAGATGAGTAATTTTGGTGGATAAATACTTTACAAGGCTCCTTGTGATGGAAAGCGGGGAGAACATGAATAAGATTGTTCTGGATGTTGCTTTGCATATCAATCTAGAAGAAGTCAGAGCACTTGAAGGAGCTCATAAGAAAGCAAGAAAACTAACTGCACCATCAAATGGACAATCATTGACCCTTTAACAAGAATGAAAAAAATGAAAGATGTGTTATCAAATGGTGTGTTGTAGAAAATCCAGATTATGTTGTAAGCCTAGATGAGACTTAGACCACCAGACATGTCAATTAATAGTATGCTTACAGTGTCTTATGTATTGTAGTATAGGTTATTTTGTGCATTTGTCATATGGTTGGAATTAATGAGAGTGTCAGAAAACATTAATTCCAACCACAGTGTGCATTCATTGCGATGTCTAGTTTCTCCTAGAGAGTTTAGGAAAAGGTTTCTATAGTTGAGTTATCTCTCATAGCTTTCTTAAAAAGCCATCACCACCTACATTGTAGAACCTTCATCACTTGTATAGAATCGTTATTTGGCAATGTGAAATCCAAGCTTGTGTGTTTGTGTTCAATTCTGTGTCTGCGTTCTCTGATAGTTATTCCCTTGCACTTTCTTTATGAGCTATCGTTGAAGAATATATATTGGGAACTAACCCTAAATGCAGCCATCGTCTGGTTATTAGCCATGGGCTGTCTAGTTTCATAGAGAGTTAAGTAAAGGGTTTCGAGAGTTCAGTTAGCTTTCTGAGGAAGCCATCACCATCTACATTTGAGAACCTTCATCACGGTGTATAAAATCATTATTTGGCAACGTGAAATCCAAGCTTGTGTGTTTGTGTTCAATTCTGTGTCTGCGTTCTCTGATATAGTATCATAGCTCTGGTGAGCTGTGAGGAGAAGCTGAGTGGTAAATAGTTTACTGTGCTGAGTGTTTGATTGCAGTGAGCATTGAGCTACCTGGAGCTGTGTTAAAGGAAGAGTAAGAAGAATTGTGTGTTGAGTGTGCAGAGATCGTGAGTATCGCTGTTGTGGGAAACAACATAGTGAAAAGGTTTTATGGTGTGCCACTGTGTTAGAGAGTAGCACAATCGAGAGAGAGTGTTGCTGAGTTGTGAGAAAGTGTGATAACCTTAGAGCGTGGAGGAGCCTGGGGAGTCTAGGAGAACCGAGGAAGGGCGTCGAGGAGCGCCCAGGGCTGTAGATGCCATGAGCTAGTATTGTTGTTGATGAAACTATCTCATTGGCTCTGCCAGTTGCAATTTTTTCTTTCCGCCCACAAAATTGACTGTTCGGGGTTAAGTGCGATGGTCGCTGGTGACCCAGAGGCACTCTCATGGTGAGAGCATTCTATTAGGCTGGGTTCTCTATCCGCAGTTGGTGTCACATTTAGTCTAGAAATTTTATTTGGTGTTGTTGAGTTCTAAGTGGCATTTACTTGTGTTGCAAATCTCTGTTGGCAGACATGAATTTGAGGTCTTTGGTGTGAGTAGCAGGGTAGAAAGCAATCGGTCTTATTGGAAGACAATGAATGCAATAATATTTGATAGGGATTTTATTGATGATGTTTTTTCAGAGAGTCTATTAGGAAGTATTTTTGCCAGTATTATTTATTTTTTTATTTTGGTAGTATTTTTGAGTCTGAAGAATTATTTGATAAACATAATTGTTTTATTATTGAGCAGTCTATTTCACATGATCCTGCAATCACTCAAAGAAAAACTTGTTTTTCCCAAAACTTAATTGTTAGAAATTTGATAGGGACATCGATGTTCTTCAAAGGAGTCACATGTTCTAAGATGAGTACATTTTGGTGGATAAATACCTTACAAGGCTCCTTGTGATGGAAAGTGGGGAAATCATGAATAAGATTACCTTGTTTTCATTGTTCTAGATGTTACTTTGCATACCAATCCAGAAGAAGTCAGAGCACTTGAAGGAGCTCATAAGGAAAGCAAGAAAACTAACTGCATCATCAAATGAACAATCATTGACCCTTTAACAAGAAGGAAAAAATGAAAGATGTGTTATCAAATGGTGTGTTGTAGAAAATCCAGATTATGTTGTAAGCCTAGATGAGACTTAGACCACCAGACATGTCAATTAAGAGTAGTGTCTTATGTATTGTAGTATAGCGTATTTTGTGTTTTTGTCATATGGTTAGAATTAAGGGAAATGTCAGAAAACATTAATTCCAACCACACTGTGCATTCAATGCGATGTCTAGTTTCTTGTAGAGAGTTTAGGAAAAGGTTTCTAGAGTTGAGTTAGCTTTCTTAGATTTCTGAGAAAGCCATCACCACCTACATTGTAGAACCTTCATCACTGGTATAAAATCATTATTTGGCAATGTGAAATCCAAGCTTGTGTGTTTGTGTTCAATTCTGTGTCTCCGTTCTCTGATAGTTATTCCCTCGAACTTTCTTTATGAGCTATCGTTGAAGAATATATATTGGGAACTAACCCTAAATGCAGCCATCGTCTGGTTATTAGTGCTGAAATACACAACCCCGAAGGAGTACCATAGAAAATGTAAATAGGGCGAAGCGATGATAGTACATAAATCAATATTTACAAATATTTGAAATTCAAATTACAAGGAAAGCTTTCAAGTTCACATGCGCAAAGGAATTCTTTCTCCGCTTGCAACATGTGACCTTGCTCCCTCGGAAATGATGGCCAGAGTAGATCACGAGATCTGTTATCTGTCTAACCTGCATTCCTTTTTAGCATTCTACCTTATATAGTTTCAAATAATTTCATATAATAAAGAATTCTGTGTATAATAATTTGGCTGATAAGGCTCTTTATCGGCATTGCGTATTTTAATCATCTTCTTAATTACAAATTTTGATAAGATAGTATAAAAATAAAGATTTTATTATCTGCTATATAAATTCATGAATTTCACACCACTTTTTTGCATGTCTAAATAAATTAATGAATTTCACATTTCTTTGTATATCTATATCAATGTTTAGACCATATTTAAAACTTACAAAGCAGGATTATGAGTTTACTAGATCATTCTTTAATTGCCACTTACGAAAATTGCAACCGCCTAAAAATTAACTAGAAGTGAATAAAAGTGGAAAAATCCAAAAGTGTTCTAATGTGTTATAGTGGTGGAAAGTGAAATTGCAATGCTTCAATTCGTATTTAAGGATAAATAAGCCACGGATCATAATTTTTACCCATGTCCTCTTAACCACCACATTTACCTTCATCACTTTTCCTTGCTGCTTTACATTTCTTTAACAATGCTTGGCCTCAATTCCTTATGAATAAATCCATTTGCTCTAAATTCCAGCCCATGTCATTTAAATGCATTGTGGCATAATTTGTTTTCATAAAACATTGTGTTGAACGACAAAAAGAAAACGTCCGTTCTCATTCTCTTTAATCGTGGTTACTACAGTGGCCCATGGGCAGCTGAAACACCCGATGTTCGCATTATCTCCACTCTCGTATAAAAAATCACCCCTTCTATCCTTTATGCCTTGAACTTCATTTCCTCCTTCACGTATTGAGGTTTTTGGCGAGCACAATTTGGGATTTCTGTGGAGAACACTAGAATATTTTCTAGCTAACGTAACCTAGCACTTATGACCAGGGTTTGAGTGGTGGAGCAGTTGTTAACTTCTTCTTGGACTGAGTTGTAGAACGACAATGATAGGATCCTGTGACAGCGAAGGAATGACTCTGCCAAGTTTTTGGATTTCGGTGAGTTTTAAAACACAATGCAGTACTTTCACTTCTTTTTGGCATCCCCGGATTAGTGGCAAATGCTGAAGTGAATTTACTGCTATGCATTTTAGCGTTGCAATAAGCTCCCTTATTCGAATTCTAAAAACTAAATAACATTAGCAAAAAAATCTTACAGTAAATTTATGCTCGCCTTAGGTCCATTAAACATTCTAATATCTAAGCTTCAAGGATTTTAACTTTTTTTATCTGAGAGGTGATATTATCCGGGGACAGCAATCATCTTGTGACAGAAATGGAATGGTTCTGGTAAGATTTTGGATTTGGAGATCTTTTATAACACAATGAGGTAGTTCCTTTTTGTCGGTTTCTTGGCATCAGCCTGAGATATAATTTCAAATTTGTCTCAATACCAAGTAGAATTACACCTGCATGTTTTTCATTGCAGGTTGGATGGTCTTACAATCTAGATTGAAGATAATAGGGCTTGTAACATCAATTAAGTTATTGTTGAAAGCTATCGTCAAAACACAGAGAGGATTCAATATTTCTATGAGATGGTATTTTAGAAATTATATTTACATGTTATTTACTATAACCTAGATACTCTTACCATCTGGGTTGAAGATATTAAGCTTGTAAACAAAATTTAAATTGCATTCATAAATTAGATTGGCTTTCTCCGGAAAACGTGAGTGGAATCATTTACATAAAAAAAAGTTTTATAAACTCAAAATCTTGAAGTTTGGAGCAAAAGGATTTGATAACAGCAAAATATTGATGGTATGGATTTAAATTAGGTTCCCTTTTTACAGTGGATGTGCTTATGATTTTTATATTGCATGTGCTTATGATTTAAATCTGGTATCCTTTGTATACCCGATACCCGATATGCTGAGGTGATGTTACCACTACACATTTTAACATTGCATTAGGCTTTTTTTATTTGAATCCGAAAAAATAGATAACATTGAATCTTACAGTAAATTTATGCTCACTTAAGTCATTGAACATTCTAATATCTACATTTCAAACTTTTTAATCTCATCATGGCACAGCGGGGCAACTTCTACATAGATTAAGCGGTGGAGCCCTAACGATGGGATATGTGACAACAATGGAATGACTTGTTAAGTTTTTGGATTATTTGACCTCCTTATAAAGGAATGCAGTACTTTCACTTTTTCTGGCGTCCGAGAATCAGCCTGAGAGCTAATTTCAATTTTTCCTCAATACACACTATAATTACGCCTACATGCTTTGCATTGCAACCTAGATGTTCTTACAAACTGTATTGAAGATGATAGGGCGTGTAACATCAGTTCAGTCATTTTGGAAAGTTATCTTAAATTTTTAAAGTCTTTTACTAGATATTGTTGCAATCTGGTTAAAAATATTAAAGTTGTAATGAAAAATTAAATCATATAATTTAGAAATTAGATTAATTTATTCAGGAATCTTAAAAAAACTTAAAAATTCAGAATCTTGAAGTTAAAGAATTTTTTTTTTTATGAATTTAAAATCTTCAAATGGGAAGCACAAGGATTTGGTAACACCAAAATCTTGGACTTTAAAGTATGGATTTAAATTAGTTTTCCTTTATATATATTATAAATGTATGTGGATTCTAATTTATATAGCCTATATGTATATGCATTTAAATAAGGTATTCTTTAGATAGGGGATATTTAAATTAGGCTTTACGAATTTAAAAGTTTGAAATTGGAATCACAAGGATTTCATAACACCAAAATTTTGGACTTTGATGTATGGATTTAAATTAATTCTCCTTTATATATTATATATGTATGTGGATTCTAATTTATATAGCTGATATGTATATGAATTTAATTTAAATTAGATATTCTTTATTGCTGGGAATTTTCTGGTAAATTCCATTCCAAAACAAATAATGAACAGAGGAAGGATCTTAACGCAGGAAAGCAAATATTGTTTTTGGGCAGAACAAAGTTTCACACATGCCCGATAGAACTTGTATTCATTAAAAGACTATTGTTACAAAAAAAACATCTTCACCAACAGATTCTTAACCTTACTCTGTCTCTTCAGAAAATAAAATCAACACTGTTGTGCATTTCAAAACAAAAAAAAACCTTCTCTGCACTGCTGTGCATTACAAAGAAAAATTACATTTACACTGCTGTGTATTTTTCACATAGGCGCTGCTGCATTTTTCACACTCCACACACCAAAAAAACATAACAATACATGTTAACTATACCATACTCTCATGAATAATAAAAAACAATAAAATTAAAACATTTACCTACATTCTACCAACTACTGTAAATTCCATTAATTACTTCACTGGAAAACTGGCGGTCTTCTCATTCAATCTGAAAGTTTTAATGAGCAAAAATGAAGCGAACTGCTCGAGGGTGTCCTTCTCATCCTTGGCCATGTTGTTCTTCAACTGTGGTAGCTAAGAATTCAAAGCACAGGAGCTGAATCGCAACGTACTTCTTTGTGCGTCCAAAAATCAGGCAACTTTGAACACAAGCCATTGGATTAAAGAAACGGACGACTGAGATTTATTTGACAAATGGTGCAATCTGTGATAGCAGTCAAATTGCATCACGGAATCGCAATCGGCATAAGAACACAGGGCAGAGGGTTTAACATATGGGAGTGATATGCGATTTGTGATAGCGATCGCATCGCGATATCGCAATCGGTGAAAAGGAAAAGGACGTAATGGCGGAATCAAGGCACGGGCGCGATTATGCGATAGCGATATGATCGCATCACAACATCGCTTCGGATAACACGTCAAGGGAACAAAACAAAAAACAACAGAGATGTGATTTGCAATTTGCAATTGGATCGCATCGCAAGAAAAAACAGACTGTTTTGCAGACGCTTTTGATATTGGATTCCAGCAAGTGCTGCAGTTGAAATTATCATTTCAAAACTCCCCTTTAATTTCAACTGCTGGGTTATCAGTTATACTCAGACATTTCCTCAAAAATTCAAAACTTTTCTATCCCAAAGGCTTGGTTAGAATGTCTGCAACCTGCTCCTTAGTTCTGCAATGTTGTAAAACAATTTCACCATTGTTTACCAATTCTCTGATGTAATGAAACCTTGTGTCAATGTGTTTCGTTCTCTTATGAAGCACCGAATTCTTGGATAATGGAATAGGAGAGCTATTGTCACAAAAAATCATAGTTCCTTTTTCCTGCTCTTGGCCTAAGCTCCTTAACATTCTTCTCATCCAAACTACTTGACATGCTGCTACTGTAGCTGCCACATATTCAGCCTCTACTGTAGATAATGCTACAATACGTTGTTTCTTAGAAGCCCATGAAATAGCTCCTGAACCCATGTGAAAGACATTACTGGATGTGCATTTCCGATCATCTACACTTCCAGCCCAATCACTATCAATGTATCTAATTAAATCTGAACATTGTGAAGTAGTATATAAAATGCCAAACCGTTCAGCACCTTTAACATACCTCAGAATCCTTTTTGCTGCCTGTCAATGTGCTTCTTTTGGCCTCTCCATGAATCTGGAAATTAAACTAACAACATGCATTATATCTGGCCTAGTTGCAGTTAAATACATGAGGCTATCAACTATGCTCTTGTACACACTAGGATCAAAATCCTTGCTGCTGTCCTCTTTGTTGAGTTTTAATCCCATCACTGTGGGAGTGATTGTTGCCTTGCACTCTTGCATATTAAATCTTTGCAACACTTCATTAACATATCTTGCTTGTGAGATAAAAATTTCATTTTCATTTTGATCTACTCCTATTCCTAAGAAGTATCTCAGCAAACCCATGTCAGTCATTTTAAATTCTTCTTTCATGACTGTTTTGAAATTTTCAATGAGATAGTCATAATTACTTGTAAAAGTATCATCATCAACATATAACACAACATTTAGTAATTTACAATCTTTTTCTTTGATGTAGAGGGTGGGTTCTCCCTCACACTTTTCAAATTCATTTTCTAGTAGATAGGAATCTATCCTATTGTACCATGCTCTTGGTGCTTGCTTCAGCCCATAAAGAGCTTTCTTCAATCTGCACACTTTGTGCTCTTGGCCTTTGTTTTCATAGCCTAGAGGTTGTTCAATGTAAACCTCTTCCATTAACACTCCATTTAGGAATGCTGACTTCACATCCATTTGGTAAACTTTCCACCTGTTTTGTGCTGCTATGGACAGCACTGCTCTCACAGTTTGCATTCTTGCAACCGGTGCAAAAGTTTCCTCATAGTCTCTCCCATATTGCTGCTTATATCCTTTGACAACAATTCTTGCCTTGTGTCTTTCTATCTTTCCTTCAGCATTACTCTTGGTCTTGTAAACCCATTTGACTCCAATGACTTCTTTTCCTTTTGGTAGTTCAACCAAATCCCATGTTGTATTTCTTTCTATGGCATTGATCTCCTCATCCATAGCTTCTATCCATTTCTTATCCTTAATTGCTTCTTCGAAATGAATAGGGTCATCAACATGACAACATAATGCAAACAAAGAATTCATACCTTCATCATAAATGTCACTTAAATTTTTGAACTTCTTACCTCTTTCATTTGGTGTGCAAGTGCTTGAAGATGCACTTGAATTTCCTCCTTGTTGTGTGCTTGTAGAAGCACTTTCATTTCTCCTCAAGCGTGTCCCAAGTGTGCAAGTGAAAGAAAAAGAAGTAATTGCAGCAGTTTGGTGCTGCTGTTTGGGGATGTATTTCAGCCATCTCCTCATCATCTTCATCATGAGACAAACAGTTTTTAACATTTACTGTTTTCTTTATGCTTCCATCCCAAGCTTCCTCCTCAATGAATTGAACATCTCTGCTCATAAAAAAATTCTTGATACATGGGATACACAACCTGTAAGCTTTGGATTCCTCACTGTATCCAATGAAAATACATTTCTCCCCTTTGTTGTCCAACTTCCTCCTTAGATGATCTGGAATGTGTGCATAAGCCACACAACCAAAAACTTTCATGTGGGTGACTCCTTGCTTTCTCCCACTCCATGCTTCTTCCGGCACTCTGTTCATGACAGCTTTTGTAGGACACCTATTCAAGATATATATCGCACAGTGTATAGCTTCAGCCCAATAATCATTTGGAAAATGCTTTGCCTTTAGCATACTCCTTGCCATATCCATGATTGTTCTATTCTTCCTTTCGGCAACACCATTTTTCTGTGGGGTGTACCTAGCTGTAAACTGCTTATGAATTCCATTTTATTTACAAAAACATAGAAATTCTTTGGAAATATACTCAGCTCCTCTGTCAGTTCTTAGAACTTTGATATGCAACCTGCTTTGATTTTCTACAAGTTCCTTGAAATTCCAAAAATTTTCAAACATTTCACTTTTGTTCTTCAGGAAACAAACCCAAGTCTTTCTGGTGAAATCATCAATGAATGTTAGTAAATATTGGCTTCCTGCTAGTAATGGAGTTTGCATTGGTCCACATAAATCTGAGTGGACAATTTCTAAGGGTGCTTTTGCCCTGATGCTTTTCCCTGATGGAAAACTTTCTCTATGTTGTTTCCCCAAGATGCAACCTTCACAAAGGCTGTCCGGTTTCTCTATCAATGGTAATCCTCTTACTATTCCTTTTCTACTCAACAAATTAAGACCTCCAAAGTTGAGATGTCCAAATCTCAAGTGCCACAACAAATTTTCATCCTTTGGTACGCTTTGGAAAGCCTCTTGGGTAACTGCTGCAATTACTTCTTTTTCTTTCAAATCTACTCTTATTCTGAGAGGGAACATCCTGTTCCTTGTCATCTTCACTTCAGCAATACATCTTTCGTTGGCTGCTCTATCCATGATGGTGCATATATCATTCTCAAAGAAAACATTGTAACCCTTTTGAACAAGATGTCCAATACTTAAGAGGTTACATTTCATTCCTGGAACATAATAGACATCTGCTATGGTTTTCTTTTCACCTTTCTTTATAAATATTTTTTCTTCTCCTTTTCCCATAACAGAAATTTTACTATCAGTCCCAAGTGTGACTTGTGACTTCACATTTTGATCTAAAGAAGAAAACATGGCTATGTTTTTTGTCATATGGTTGCTGCAACCGGAGTTTAGAAACCATATATCATCACTCTTTGTTTCAGCCATATTACAAGCTAACAACACATTATCTTGGGTGATATTTTCTCTAGTGAAATTTGCATTAGATCTATTATTCATATCATGCTGCTTCTTCCTACACTCATTGGCATAATGCCCATATTTTTTATAATAATAACATTGGACATTGTATTTTTCATACCTTTGTCCTTGAACATGATGTTGTCCACTTTGTTGGCTGCTGCCTTGGCCTTGGTTCTTATTTGGATTGTTGCTTCTTCCTTGATCATTTGTTAGACTATTCCTTCCACCTCTGTTTTGGCTTCTGCCTCTTCCTCTCTTGTTTCCTCTGCCTTGACCTCTTCCTCTTCCAAAAGACATCTGGGTCTTGAAGGCTTGCTTTAGATATGAGTTTTCATTTCTACTCAACCTCTGCTCATGTGTTATCAGTGATGCATGAAGTTCATCAACTAAAATGTTTGTGAGATCCTTTGTCTCTTCTATGGTGGTGACAAGCACAACAAACTTTGAGGGTAGGACCCTCAACAGTTTCTCCACAATCATCCTTTCTTCAAGAGTTTCTCCATAAGATCTTATTTGTGTGACCAAACCAATCATCTGTTTGAAGAATGAGTCAATACTATCTGACTCCTTCATGCATAGGTTCTCAAAATCTCTCCTCAGCAACTGTAGTTTTGTTGTCTTCACTTTCTCCATGCCTTGATAGGCTATCTTGAGAGTTTTCCATGCTTCTTTGGATGTCTTGGCTGCTGCTATCCTTGGAAACACATTCTCATGCATTGCTTGATATAAAAATACGAGGGCTTTGGAATCCTTCTTCTTGTTGCTCTTCAATAGATATTTCTCTGCTTGAGTTAAGTTATTAAACTCTTCTTCATCTGCTGGTTCTTCAAACCCATATTCAACAAGTTCCCATAAATCTTGTGAGGCAAACAAGGCTCTCATGGTTATTGCCCAATAGTCATAGTTTTTCCCATTAAACTGTGGGAGCTGAGTATTAAAGATACCCATGCTAGTGCTGGTGTTGGTGCCAGCCATTCTTGCACTTTAAACTATGCTTCAAATACAGTGAAGTATTTAAATAACTGGATTGAGAAATACCTTTGAATCTTTTTTGACTGAGTCTTCACTCTACTGGAAAAGCTTCTTCAGCAAGAAACCTTCCTTCAGCTTCTTTGACACCTTCAAAGAAACTGGACAAGCTCCGATACCACTGTTGGGAATTTTCTGGTAAATTCCAAAACAAATAATGAATAGAGGATAATGCTATGTTTTGCCATAGGATCTTAACGCAGGGGAGCAAATATTGTTTCTGGGCAGAACAGAGTTTCACACATGCCCAATAGAACTTGTATTCATTAAAACACTGTTGTTACAAAAAAAACATCTTCCTCTTGCAGAGGGATTTCACCAACAGATTTTTAACTTTACTCTGTCTCTTTAGAAAATAAAATCAACACTGTTGTGCATTTCAAAACAAAAAAAAACCTTCTCCGCACTGCTGTGCATTACAAAGAAAAATTACATTTACACTGCTGTGTATTTTTCACATACGCGTTGCTGCATTCTTCACACTCCACACACCAAAAAAAACATAACAATACATGTTAATTATACCATACTCTCGTGAATAATAAAAAAACAATAAAATTAAAACATTGACCTACATTCTATCAACCACTGTAAATTCCATTAATTACTTCACTGGCAAACTCGCGGTCTTCTGATTCAAACTGAAATTTTTAATGAGAAAAAATGGAGCGAACTGCTCAACGCTGTCCTTCTCGTCCTTGGCCATGTTGTTCTTCAACTGCAGTAGCTCAGAATTCAAAGCACAGGAGCTGAATCGCAACGTACTTCTTCGCATGTCCAAAAATCAGGCAAGTTTGAACGCAAGCCGTTGGATTAAAGAAATGGATGGCTGAGATTTATTTGACAAATGGTGCGATCTGCGATGGCGGTCAAATTGCATCACGGAATCGTAATCGGCATAAGAACACAGGGCAGAGGGTTTAACATATGGGAGCGATATGCGATTTGCGATAGCGATCGCATCGCGATATCGCAATCGGCGAAAGGGAAAAGGACGTAATGGCGAAATCAGGGTGCGGGCGCGATTATGCGATAGTGATATGATTGCATCGTAACATCGCTTCGGATAACACGTCAAGGGAACAAAATAAAAAACAACAGGGATGCGATTTACAATTTGCAATTGGATCGTATCCCAAGAAAAAACAGACTGTTTTGTAGACGCTATTTGATATTGGATTCTAGCAAGCGTTGCAGTTGAAATTATCATTTCAACATTTATATAGGGGATATTTAAAGTAGATATCCTTAATTCTCCTTTATATATTATATATGTATGTGTATGTGGATTCTAATTTATATAGCTGATATGTATATGGATTTAACTTAGATATTCTTTATATAGGGGATATTTAAATTAGGTATCTTTTTATGGAGGATATGTGGAAGTAATTGAAATTGGAAGCACAAAGATTTGAGAACACCAAAATCTTGGACTTTTTTAAAGTATAGATTTAATTTATTTCTCTTTTATATCGCAGATATTTTATATAAGAGATATTTAAATTAGCTATTCTTTTTATAGACAACATGTTGAGTGAATTACTGCTAAGCATTTTAACATCTCAATAAGCTCCTTTATTTGAACCGCAAAAGATAGACATCATCACTAGTATGTTTATGCTTATGTTTTAGATTTATTAAAATCATTATAAAAAATAATTTGTGTTCAGAATCTGAAGAATATATAATAAAATTTCATAATATTTTTAATATTAAATATTCAACAACAGAGTTTGATATTTTGTACTTATTTCGTGTTTCAGCGACGGAACACATTTCTTGTCCAAATGGAAACCATTCAAGGGCTCAATATATTTCTAATTCTTATATAGAGATTGGAAGCATTTTAGATTATACTGACATCTATAAATCTGATTATTTGTAATCTATTTTGGCAGAAGGAATCTCCGTTTGTCTTGTATAGCAAAGGCCAGAAGGCTCACAGGAAGAAGGGCTTTGAGCAGCAAAGAACTGTCTTCTTGAAAATTATACGATACCAGTTTAACGGCCACGTTGGTGAAATGGGTTTAGCACACTGCCGAGTTGACTTATAGTGGAGAAATTACAAAAAATTTAGGTTTTACTATGTTAGGTTTCAAAACATAACGTTTCCCTGTTTTACATTGTTTTGTTGCTGTTCTTGTTACATTAAGAAAATAAATACATTATTAATAAAAATATTTTTATATTAAAATAACAAAATAATATTGTTATTAATTATATTAATATTAATATTACTATTAATATCACATTAATATCACATTAATATTAGCAATAAGATAATAGTAATGATAATAATAACAATAATAACATAATAATATTAATTTAAATATTATTAAAACATAAACTGAATATTAATATTAATAATAGTAGCTTTAATAACATTAATAACACAAACTTAATATAGTGATAAACAAATCAACGTCACAATTGAGATAAATAAAAATACTAAGATAATTGTGACAAACAAACCAACATCACAATTGTATCAAATAAAAAGAACATGCATTTCTTTTTAATGAACATTACACATCATCACAGTATTACATTACACTATTAACGTGTGAATGTGGTTGCTCTAAATAAATAGTTTGAATATGCAGTTAAAAAAAAAAATCATGTCACATTTTTGTTTGCAAATATATGTCATTATGTGACACATGGTTGTGTAAAAAAAAAGGCTGAATTTGCTATGGTCATAAATTCATGGATAACGAAAATAAAAATACTAGCATCACAATGTCAAAAATATTGTCACAATATGACAGTACATTGCAATGTATCCAATGATGCAATATGAAAAATATTACTGTAATGTGACATTACAAAACTAACAAACAATTTATCCAACAATATAACATTTTTGTAATCTATCCAATGCTAGAATGAGACAAACATTGTTGCAATGTGATATTTCAAAACTTTTTGATGTGGTAGTGTAATTTTTTTATGTGAAATTACTGTGAAAATAAATGTTTGGAAATTATGATGAAAAAAGGTAACTTCAGAGTCTCACAAATGAACTAATGTGAAAAAGAAACCAACGACACATTGTAATAGACATGTTCTAACATTAGAATGGTAGAAAAATGTATCCATTGTTACAATATGGCAAACATTATTCAACACCACACACCTTGGTCAACCATTTTCAAACATGGTAAACCTTACGTTCTTCCCATTTAGTCTTGGTTAAACATGGTGATCATTGTTAATAATGTTTAGCTAAGGTAAACCATGGTAATTTTTGCCAATCATGTTCAGCAGAGGTTGACCTTGGCCAACCCTATTAATCCACTTCAACCCTTCACGTAATATCAACATTAGCAATACAATTAATGTTTTTTTTGTGTAAATCAGCAAATTATATTAGAATCAGAATACATATTTTACAAAAGGTCTGCTCGAGTAGACAGAGGACTGCCATCCTACTAAGCAAGCACCTTGTCATGACCAAAAGGAACATCCACAAGACCCTGGGGCACACCACGGAGGGTGGCAGAGAAAGTCGGGGGTTGAAAAAATCAGCAATAACCAAACAACGATTCACATAGAGCCGAGGACATCTATAGTTGAGCCCAGAGCAAAATTTGACAAAACAAAGAAAAAACCAAGGTTGACAGACACATAAACTGACCCATCCCTCAGGAATTCAGCAAGATCAGATAGCAGAGACTCATTACATTTCAAGAACAATATGATTCTTGGAGGTATCCAGACTAGTCGACGCCTTAGCTTTGCCCACTTGAGATGGCACTGGAAGCGTACTCCGATTATCGCCTGTGTGCCCCTCCATCTTTTCCCTAGCAATCCTGGCATCTTGACTTATAGTATGACGCAAGAGACTGATCAAGACTGTGAGTTTCTTTGAAATACTGTCAAATTGTTGCTCCAGTCTGCTGATTTTGAACTCCAGACTCTCCAGAATCGCCATATGCTCGTCTGACGTGACTGCAATTGCCTGTTGAGCTTGACGAACTTGGTTGGTGTAGTCCCCACGCATACTAATGGCCTTAGCCAACATTGTTTTCATGCTCCACGTCTCTGCTTGCGTACGAACATACTGAGTTGCACGTGTTGTTACTGTACCAAGGTCCTGAACCCAATCCATTTCCTTCTCCAACTCCTGTGCTTCCAAATTTTCCTCCTCCTCAGTAACAATGGCCTCCAGCTCCTCAATTCTTCGTTTTTCTTTTTGCGAGGTTTGTGTTTCATAGGCTTCCCGAGCTCGTTTCAGATCTCGGTTGGCCGGTGCATTTCAGCTCCCCTCACCCACCATTATCTTAACCACACACGACTGACAACACAATGTTCTAAGGATTAGGGAAAATATTTCCAGCCTACAACTCAAAGAAATAGTGGCTCTGCCTTTGCTAGGGGCTGAGAATAAATATATGGGATTGGGAGAATTACTGGGTGCATTCCAACCTATCCCTTGTTACCCACAAGTCTAATCATAATTATTCTTGCTTGGTGGTTTATATTTTCGGTAATGACCCGATTTCCTGCTCTTACGGTCACCTCTCTTGCCTTCCTCCGAAGCATGCCAAGTGTCCCATCTTCTATATGGGCGTCGACGGTGCTCATTTTTTTTGATCATATATCTGATGGGAATGAATCCCTCTTGCTCGAGAATTAAATGCTCATGTTCTTCCTGTCCTTCACTCTTTTGACAACCTTTAATTCTTCCCACAGTACGCATGATCCTCATCCTTTCGTTAAGCCTGCATAGAGCGTCGACTCTTCGTCCTTACCTTTCGTTCACCAAATCCTACCTCGAGAGCAGGGTACATTTATTTCTTAATTCCGGGCAGATAACATCCTGCCAACAACTGTCCAATATGCTAGTGGGGTTCTCTATACCATAATTCGCTAGATGGTCCGCAGTTGCATTAGCTTTATGGCGAACATCCTGAAAGATTAAACCTTTTAGCCACCCCAAATGCTCAACTATACTTTTTGTTACTTTAGCCATTCGCCAGTGTTGTGTAACCTTGCTAGCTTTAGCTCCCGCATACATCCTTCTGGCCGCTGTTATTGCAAGCTGGGAATCCCCCTCAACTACTGTTGCGCTTGCCTGTAAATTTCTAAGAATTTTGAGACCCTGTTCCATTGCTGCGAACTACATCTCATTGTTCGTTCCTTCCCCTAAGGCTCTGTTGTAGATGTGATGAATTTCTCCTTCGCTATTCCTTATAATGCCACCCATGCCAACCATTCTTGGATTACCTCTCAATGTACCATCGAAATTTAGCTTGAGGAAGCCTAAAGGTGGTTGTTTCTAGATGCTTAAAGTGGTGCTTATCTCATGTTGGAGATTCACTGCAGCCATGCAAGTTCCATTATCCAGGTTAAAGGCTTTAAAAATTTGTAAGTCCCGATTTGAAGCTTTGCTATCCTGATCTACTTTGCTTTTGACAAGAACCAATTGTCTTATATTTTGTATGATAATTTCTATTGAGTGATTTATATCCCCGGTTTCGTTTAAGAATACTCTCTTGTTCCGTTCTTTCTAGATTGTCCATGTAATAAAACCTGGCATTATTTTCCAAATGATGTTGACCCTTTGATTACTGGAGAAATTGCCTCGCCAATTCTCGATGGTCTCTTGGATGGAATCTCTGGTTCTGTTTGTTTGCTGCAAAGTATTTTCCGCCCAATTCCACATTAGGTTTGCCAATTCGCATGTGTTGAAGAGATGGTTCATAGTTTATTCTTCCTTGTTGCACATAGGACACCTAGAAGGGCAACAAAAACCTTTCTTGCGGAGATTCTCCCAGGTTAGAGTTTTCCTGTGCATTAGGAGCCAGAGGAAGATTTTAATTTTTGGCCAGAACTGAGAATCCCAGACCTTGCTGCTCCATTGTACCTTTTCAATTTGCTCTGAATCTTCGATATAATTTTTGGCTTCTTTGAGCGTGAAATTTCCCCGTCCTTGCTTTCCCCATCTTAGTTGGTCGCTGTCATCTGCCTTCCTAATTCTTCTTTTGTTTATAGAGTTTGTAGGTCCCTGATATCGTTGTTTGCTTCAGTTATGTTCTCTGTTTCATTGATTTCCCAATTTCTCCATTCCCGGTCCCTGTTATTAGGAGTCCAATAGTGATTTACCATTGTTCTCCCAAGCCCTTGATAATTTCTTTGCAGATCTGCAAAATCTGGCCTCTCTAACTCACGAAGTTGTCGCCAGGCATCCTCCCAGAAAAAGACCGTTTTCCCATTGCGAATTTCCCAGAAGCTATTCTCCTTTATAATTCCTCGATTTCTCCTTGCTAGGTTCCAGATTAGTGAACCCTCTGGATTCTCTTGCATTCTGATCAAGTTCTAAGTGTTGTGCATTGGAGTGTACTTCTCCTTCCAATGTCTAGCCCAAGGAATATTGGGTTCCTTAAGCCACTTCCACCAAAGCTTGGCCCCATAGGCCTTATTGATGGTGAAGGGGTCTAGCAGGTTTAACCCTCCCAATTGTTTGGGTTTGCACAATTTATTCCATGCGACTAGTGCCCACTTTTTCTTCTCTACATTTCCTGTCCATAAGAAAGTTCTCTGTATCACTCTCATTTGCTGCAGGACTCCTTTGGGAGCTGGGATTATGGAGAGCATATATTGAGGAATAGCTTGCAGTAAAACTTTGGTTAAAACTAGCCTCCCTGCAAAATTGAGGGCCCTATGGGTCTAGTGATGACATCTTTTCTCCAAACTGGCTAGGATCTTCTCCCAATGAATTTTTTGCCAAGGTTTATCCGTTAGAGGTGCTCCTAGGTACCTCAAGGGAAGACTGCCTCTTCGGAAGCCTAGAATGATAGAGAGATATTTTTGAACAGCTAAATGCATATTGAAAAAGAAGATGGTGGATTTAGATAGATTAATTTTCATACCTGAGGCTTCGCTGAAAATATTGAGGATCCTTTTATAGCCCAGGGCTTCTTTGACTATAGGAGAACGATGTAACATTGTATCATCAACAAATTGTTGGTGAGTGGTCGCTGGAATGGAAGGCAAGGGCTGCAATCCTCTGATCCTTCCTTCCTCTTTAGCGCTACGAATGAGTCTGCTTAAACCTTCGATTAGGATAAAAAAAAAGGAAAGGTGATAATGGGTCTCCTTGTCTGAGTCCTCGTGAGGGGTAGAATTGGTCGGCAGGGGCACCATTTACCAGTATAGAAAATTTAGTAGATTTGATCAGAGCTAAAATCCACTTTATCCATTGATTGGCGAAACCGAAAGCTTTTAAGATTGCTTCTAGGTAATTCCAGTTGACTTTATCATAAGCCTTTGATAAGTCAAGTTGCATCATCATGCCTGCGATTTTTCTGGAGTGAAGTGTATGAATCATTTCCTGTGCTAGTAAAATATTGTCCAGAATCTGTCTTCCCTCAACATATCCCGATTGTTCTTCTGAGATGAGGCCCGGGAGAATAGGTTTCAATCTGTTGCCAATGACTTTAGAGATAATCTTATAAATGACATTATACAAAGCAATAGGCCGAAATTTTGCTGGGGTGTTGGCCTCTTCTTCTTCTGGAATCAGGGCCAGGAAAGTTGAATTTAGAGATTTGAGAATTGAGGCAGAATGTCGAGAGTCCTCCAACACTTCCGAGACCTCAGTTTTAACAATTTCCCAGCAAGCCCTGTAAAAGTTGATGGTAAAGCCATCAGGCCCAGGCGCTTTGTCATTTGGCATATTCTTCACCGCTTCTTCCACCTCTTCCAAAGAGATTTCTCTAGTTAATGCAAGGTTTTTCTCATTAGTGATTGTTTTGGGAATAGATTTGATGAGTTCAGAAATTGCTTCTGTTCTATCTACCTCTGGCTCCTGAGCTATGCTGCTAAAATGCGTAGTGAGCAGGGTTGAAATTACTTGATGATTCTGGAGAATGTCTCCCTATTCGCTTTTGAGACTGAGGATTTTATTGGCACCTCTATAGTCGAGTGTTGATCTGTGAAAGAATATTTCTAGGAGTGCCTTGGATAGCAGCAATCAGAGAAATGGGCCAATGGTCTGACCCTCCACTAGGTAGAATGTATGATTCTACTATCACTCCCTCCAACAGAATACTTTCAGATATTAGAAATCTGTCAAGATGAGAGGCGATTTGTCTTTCACCTCCCCTTCTATTATTCCAAGTGAAAGCCCCACTCTTGGGGTGGAAATCCATTAATTTAGCTGTGTTGACGAAATCTAAGAATGCTTCAGAATCTTTGTTGAGTTTCCTGGCCCCTCCTTTCTTCTCCAATAGTGTAGTTATCATATTGAAATTCTCTCCTATGATTGCCTTCACACTGTGATATCTGAGCTTCAGATTCAATAAAGTTCTAAGAAAAATGTATTTCTCTTCTAACTTCTGAGGCCCGTAAACATTGGTGCACCAATAGGTCTCTGAATTGCCTATCACTTGAACTTCTATGGCTATAAAGGATCTGGTAGCTTCAGAGGAGAGGATTTTGATTACATGTGGATTCCACAGGGTAACTAAACCTCCCTCCCATCCATGACTAGCAGTTTCTAGGTATTCCATTTGTCTACCTAGCTTTTTGCTTGCATTATAAATAGTATTACTTGCGCATTTGGTTTCTTGCACAAATATAATGTTAGGTTTTTCCTTTTGGACCTTCCTCTTTAAGAGTCTCTGTTTTATTTGGCTATTGAGTCCTCTAGCATTCCAAGAGATGACTTTCATTTTAACACAAAAAATTAGTAGTTAAGAGAAAAAGCTTCTAGAGCTTTCATCTTACCAGAGTTTAAAAGCATTTGTCCTAGTTCCTGCAGTGCCTCATTATTGGATCTGCGCCCTCTCTTCTTCCTTTGTTTGGAGTTGGTGGATGTTCAAAGTAGGCTTTTTTTTCGGAGTCCCATTCCTTTTGCTACGCCCAGATTCTTGTTTTGCATATCAATTTCTGCTTTCTGTTTTTCTATGAATATCTCATTAATTTTCGTAACTTCCTCTTCCGATATGTTTTCCATCCCCTTCTTTTTCCAGTTTTCCACCATGTCTCATAGGTTAACTCCTTCCTGCTCTAATACCTCATTGAGCTCCATTTCCTCACTTCCGATGTCACTTATGAGCATTTTTGAATCTCCATCTGCCCCTTCTGTTACTTCCTGAGTCTGTTTTGTAATGTTTTGAATATTTTCCTCCATTGCTTTGGTTGCATACTCTGTTGTAGTTTGGTTTGCTTTAGAGGTATTTTGTTCCTTATTATGGTCCTCTGATTCGGTCTCAATCTCCAGTACTTCAAAAACATTACTAGTATTACCTTGTGTTGCGCTTGTTTTGATTGGGAATTTCGTGTTTGATCTCTGTCTTGCTCTTGGCCGAATGAAGGTATCCCTGTTCGTTTCTGCCTGATCTCCCTTGTGTTCTTCCGATGTTCTGTTTAATGGACCTTCTCTGATTAAATGTCCATGCTCATGACACTTCCTGCAACGAAATGGAATTTACTCATAGTCAATGGCTTGGAAATAGTCCTCATCCCTATATTCCAACCACAGTCCTTCATGCAATGCTCCCGATACATCCAGATCCACACAGATTCGATCACAGGAAGTATATCTTCTCTGCAGAGTGGCTTTTGAAGCTTTGATAAAAGTCCCTAAATTGTTACCTATCTGTTTTAGAGTTGAATGTCCCCAATAGTCTATTGGCAGTGCGAAGAGGCGAATCTAGACTGGCACCTGCTTGAAGTTTTCTTTTTCTGGCATGAAGTTGGGTTTCCAAGGCCTCATATAGAGGCCCGCTGAAGCGAAGAAGTAAGGTCCACCATCAAATATTCTATCATTATCCTCTAGATTCGAAAAAACAACAGTGAAAAAACCTTTGGCTCCTAAGTGCAGTCTAACATCACCTTTGGGTTTCCGTTGTTGCTTTATCCATTGACACAGCTCCCTTTCTGTTGGCCAGAGTGCCATGAACTTGCAAATCACTGCATGTTCAGTCATGTGTTCTCTATAGGCTTGAATTTCTAGGTCCATTATCACCACCCTTAGGGCTTCTGCTGTTTCAGGCTTGCATGGGCCTTGAGTCGTTTTGCCATTGAGGTTTTCTGGTTTGTTCCCCTTCTCCTCGCTCTCTTTTTCCGGAGCTCCCTTTTCACCGTCTTCTTGCTCCTTCTTTTGTTCGTTCTCATGTGCGGGATGTGCCTGCGCTGCCTTCTCCTTGCTTCTACTGTCTTTTCTACCATCGCTCTCCTTTCCTTCCAGTTTTTGAGTGCTGTGTTCCACCTTTCCCTCATATCTTCTCCTTCCCTTGCTGGTCCCATCCTCTTTCTGTGACCTTTCATACCCTGAAATTTGCACACCTTGTTGTGATGTTTGTTTGTGCATGATTATCTGTTTGTAAGTAGGTGTCCCTATGGAACCCTCGTTTACCATCTGTCGGGTCAGGATCTGTCCCCTCTTGAAAAGTTCTGGCACTCTGACCCTGTTCCTTTCCAGTTTCAAACCCTAGGTCTGAAAATTCCGTGAAGTGTAAAACCCTGTTTCCCCGAGCTCGCGCTCTCTCCTTCGTCGAGATTGTGGAACTACTTAACATTTACAATTAGCAATACAATTAATGTTATATAAACTATGATTCATGATTTGTATTGGGTTTATAATATGAAGGCTTATCATATAGTGTTTAGTCCAAGGGTTTAGGATATTGAGTTTCATATTATGATTTATATTGAGTTTATATTTCATTTATAATACTGGGGTATAATATGAGGGTATATAATATTGTATTTAATATTAGGATTTATTACAGTGGGTTCTTAATATACATGGATTAATATATCAAGTTTTCAATATTTGGCTTAATATACATGGTTTCACAGATGGGCTTTATAATATTAGTGTTTAATACTACAATTTAAAATATTGGGTTTATAGGGATTTTAAGATATATGATTTAAAATATAGGGTTTATAATATATGGTTTAATATACAAGGTTTATAATATAAGGGTTTAAAATAATGAGTTTAGAATATTGGATTTGTAATATTTGGGTTTATAATATTGGTTTTAATATTGGGGTTATAATATTGGGTTTAACAGTAGAGTTTATAATATTGGGTCTATAATATTGTGTTTAAAATATTAGGATTTATAATAGGGATAACCATGATCAAAATTTGATATTGCAAAACAAATAACATGATGCGGTTGTGTAAAAACATTAAGTGAAACTATAATGAATGTGATACCCCTCCGTACCCATCTAAATATTCTTCAAAGAGAATGAACCATTTCTAGTAAAGACTAGGAAGTCATAAATGAACTCAATTTGAGATATATACGATGATGTAATAAATAGATTTTGATAATAAAATAAATTGGAAGATTACATGGAAAGGTACACTTGAGTTAATGACATCACTATCCACATCGAGAATCCAATGAGGATGGATAGGATTGGACCAACTTCCCTCAAATTGATCCTAAAAATCCCTAGGGGTCAATTAGTATGATTTAATATCGTTGCGAGAGAAAAAATATTAAACCTTTCAATGAGGGAAAGACACTGAGCAGTGAGAGAAAAACACAGTGCTGCTGGAGAGAAAAGCCTAGGCTATGGGCTTGGCAGACCCTAGAAAGTGGGATGCTGCTAAGGAAATTCTACTAGGGAAATTAGGCATAAAATACTTTGACCAAGAATCACAAGGGGTTCTTCATTCTAAAGGGAAAGGGATCTTAACTAGGTGGAGAACCATAAGAGAAGGTTCATGGTTGGGAGGCAATTTTATCCTTCCAAGCTAATATGTTTGCTTACTGTCAAAATTTCTACTTCATGTGTATTTATTGTTTCTAAGCTTACTATGGAATTTATTAAGAGATTTATGTGTAATGGTAGCCACCACTATTGCTAGAATTAAATTAGAGTAGTATCTTGGAACGAATAGTATTATTTATTGAGTAATTTGTTCCACGATATAAATATGTAGATTGTGTAATAATCACATGATGAGATTCGATGAAGTTATTAGCACTAAATTATTCAGGTTTGTTAAAGATTATGTTTACAGTGATGTTGTATAAGTCACAATATGTGAATGGAGCAATGAAATATAAACAGGTAGGATGGAGATTGTTACGCCCAGATATTCATCAAGTTTGAATAGGTTCTAATATATATTGGAAGAGAATTGTGGAAAATCTTGTCTTGGGAAGTTAACAATTGTGAGTATGTTGAGGATCTCGCCGCGTAAATTGTATATTCACTAAGTACTGGTAAATTATAGTTTTTAGGAACTTGGAAAGAAAATCAAGAGGTAAATAAAATAACTTTCTACTCATTACTCTCTTTACTAACAGTGAGAGAAAATAAATAGGGAAGCTTTTCATTACTGTCAATAGAGTGCGTACAGAAATAGGACCAGAATTTGAAAGATGATGACACAAAATTCATAGTTAGCTAGGATTTTTATATTATACAAAAACACTTATGGCTATGCACGAACCGGAAAAGGGAAACTACAAACAAATGGAGAGAGAGATTCTAACTCGGGTCTCCTTGTGTCTTCCAACTTTCGCAATCAGACCAATAAATAGAAATGAATATATTCGATCCATGTATCTATGTCTCAAATCAGAACTTAAGACACATAGTGCAGATTTAATTATGGAACAATTATACAATAAATGGATCGTTACTAGACTGGTGAGTGCACGGAAGAAGTGAAAATTATAATTTCAAATAACGTAAAGTAGTCTAAGAAAATTGAAGACATCATGCCATTGCAAAATTAAAGATAACCAGAAAAACAAATATCTCCCTGTGAGGGAGATTGCTAATCATTAGGTACAGATTTGTAAATATGAGTGCACCTTTTCAAACGTCAATCAACTTAAACCATTTCTGAATTTATGATTAGATACAGAATTGTGACATGAGTCACAAGGAAGGCATCCTCGAGAAGTATATAAAACAAAAAATATTGCTATATATATATATATATTCAAACATACTATAGCTTAAGGAGAACAAGTGAAAATAGTATGAATTGAGGTAGGGTGTATAACCTCCTTTAATTACTAAAAAAAATAAAAAAAAACATCCAACGGAACTGAATCGAATATATTAACAAAAACTATAGAACATAATATAGGAGGAAATAGTTCCTATTAATAAATTTTATTAAGGATATGACCCTATTATGAAAACAGTACAGGTCTATTAAAAAGCACAATTATATATTTCAAGAAAACCTGAGGCCAAAATTAAGGCCCCTTAACTGAAACCCAGAAAAAAAATTAAAGATGAGTCCCCTTCAGTGTATACTGGAATGTTTCCTTCACGCGGGTGGGCGTTTAACGAACTTGTAGCATGATAGCTAACCATAAATGGTTGACTCCCACGCATAGTCAAAATTATGGAGAGATACATGAAACTAAAGAAATTTCCAAACCTACGTTACAATAAAAGAAGCATAGTTAAGAGGAATTTAAGAAACAAATGTGCTAAGGTACTCGAAATCCCTCCAATTTTTTTTTATCTAAACACAACAATTGAAATTGACCAGCCTACCTGTGTCAAGACAAGCGTCCTGACAACTCTACGACATCACCTTAACAGAGTAACACGGTTAGTTCGCAAGCTAAGGGTCGCCACAACATGGAGACGAACAAACTGCTAACAGTGCGAAAATGGTAAAGCAAGCCCTATGGCAAACTGAGAAAGCAACATTATTAACAAGTTGACCTAAGGTCGGAAGTGTCGAGGCCGGTCTAGAAACGCTGGGCCTCGAGGTACTAGGAAATTTCCTATACTAGGGAGCTGTACCTGAGAAAGGACAATTGAAATGTCGTGAAATGTAAAAAGAGTTAGCATTCCCTTAGCATTATTATAAATAGAGAGAGGAATATAAAAATTACCCATTTCTTGGTCAAATGAAGTAAACCAACAGGTTGTAGTGTCCTGGGGTGTATATTCATATGTCCTTAGTTATCGAGCAAGTAATCCCTATAACTAGCAAGGTTACAGTACAGTGATGTGTGGTTTGATGGTAAGTCTATTCAGGCGAAGCCTCGGGTCAACACGAGACTCTCACTTTGCTAAAACCATAAGATCTTAGTATATCAACTAGCAGGTAGTTAGATGTACTCTTGGTGTTATAATGGCAGCTACAAGGATTGATCTTGGGTCTCCCATAGATTAGGACTGGCAGTTATCAATTCACCATGTGGTTAAAAAAAGAAGCAAAATTACCACTGAAAAGGTAACCCTCTCAAGTAAGGAACATACATAAATTTCAGTATAACCCTCTCAAGTAAGGAACATACATAAATTTACAAGTATCATAACTAGGAGATTATTTACCCATATAAATATTGAACCACCAGCAACTAGATTTGTAAAACCTATCAACCCAATACCCTTGGACACAGGATTGTAGCGTAACTCCTGTTCCAGAACAATTAAGCTTTCAATAGCAAGAAGAAAAAATTAAAGCGTTGTAGAACAAGCCCACATTTCTTGGCATGCCATATAAATATTTAAACCCGATGCGCAAGATACAATATTAGAAAATCAACACCTACCACAGAAATATACCAAATGCACCTCCACTGAAATCCCACTTGTTCACATAACAAAAGTCTACGGATGGCTCTCATTTGACAAAGAATAGGAAAACAAAAGGAACTATCAATGCCCTCAGAATAGGATAAAGGGTTATGGTTTTAGGAGGACGAATGATCTGTTGGAATGTAATTCCAACTGCAGTAAACAGTTGAACAACAACAACGTCTGCAAAACAGTCAGTTTTCCACCTGCGATGCGATCTTATCGCAAATCGCATCCTTACCCACGCTGCCTCCTGTTGCAACTCTGATTTGGGTCGATTGCAATGCGTTTGTGCGATGCGATCAAATCGCAGATCGTAGATTGCAAACCTTAAACTTTTGCACGTTAAGCCCTTCGCTCCATGTCTGTCGATGTGATGGTGCGATGTTGTGATGGACCACGCATTAAAATCTGATAAGATATTTCAGCCATGTAATTGATGATATTTACTGCGGTTGGTAAATATAGGTAAGATATTTTTATTATCTTATCATTTTAAAATCAAATATGTTTTTAAAACATATAAATGTAATGAACAACAGTTCCTTCTTTTTTTAATGTTAGAAGAATGTGAGAGAGTTTTGTGAATTCAAAAATGCACAGCAGTGCTGAGATAGTGAACTTAGTTTCTGGAACTGAAGCGTTCCTGATGTAATCCCTCTGAGTAGAGGAAGACTATTTTGTAACAGTTTCTTTTGTTATGATTAAGATCCTGTATTAAAAACAGAGCGTTGTTCTCTTTGCAATTTCTTTTGTGTTTGAAATCAACAGAAATTTCCATCATGGTATCAGAGCTAGTCTAGGCACTCAGTGAGTAAAAAAAAACAGAGTTTGTTTTCCACTATAGGAGCTGTAAGAAGCTTATTGAGCAAATTTTCTCCAGCAGAGAAAGTTTTTTTTTCTTGTTTTTAATTATACAGTCAATATTTCTTCTTTACTTATACATGTTAAGATGGCAGATGCTGGAACTAGTTTGACAAATTCCCAACTGCCACAGTTTAATGGGAAAAATCACAGTTATTGGTCCATAACAATGAAAGCATTATTTACTTCTCAAGGAATATGGGAGCTGGTTGAAACTAGCTATGCTAAACCTGCAGATGCAACAGCATTGGCTGCTTTGACAATAGCATAAAGAGAACAGTTGAAGAGCGACAGGAAGAAGGATGCCAAAACCCTCTTTTTTCTCTTCCAATCAGTACATGAAAGTGTTTTTCCACGGATTGCAGCAGCAACAAAATCCAAGGAGGCATGGGATATTCTCAAAACTGCCTATTAAGGCATGGAGAAGGTGAAGATTGCAAAGTTGCAGATGTTGAGGAGAGACTTTGAAACACTCAGCATGAAGGAATATGATACAATAGATTCATTCTTCACTCAGGTTATTGGGTTGATAACCCAGATAAGATCTCATGGTGAGATTCTTGAAGAAAGAAGGATTGTAGAGAAGATCTTGAGAAGTTTACCCTCAAGGTTTGAAGCTATTGTGGTAGCAATAGAAGACACAAAGAATCTCTCACAGTTCACAGTAGATGAACTAAGTGCTTCTCTTATGTCTCATGAACACAGAGTGAGTAGAGGAAAAGATTTCTCTTTTGAGAAAGCATTCAAGACTCAGATGTCTTTTGGCCAAGGAAAAGGTCGAGGCAGAGAAAATAACAGAGGTCGTGGAAGAAGCCAAAACAAAGGCAGAAATAATCCTGCAAGCACAAGCGGAAGGAGCTGCAATCAGAACCAAGATGAAGGTTCAAGTAAACAACAAGCTCATGGACAATGGTATGACAAATCCCAAGTACAATGTCATTATTGTAAGAAATATGGGCACTACGCCAATGAATGTAGAAAAAAATAAAATCACATGAATAGTAAGCAGAATGCTAATTTTGCAAATGAAGAAGATAAGAATCCAAAGATTATGCTGTTAACATGTAACATTGCCCAAGACAAACAAGAAGATTTTTGGTTCTTAGACTTAGGTTGTAGTAATCACATGATTGGAAATATTGAAATGTTTGCCAATCTGGATGGAAATGTGAAATCTGAGGTAACAATAGGGACTGATAGTAAGATATCTGTCATGGGTAAGGGCAGAGTCAGTATCCAAGCAAGAAATGGAGAACAGATGATTGTGCCAGAGGTATACTATGTACCTGGTCTGAAATGTAATCTTTTGAGCGTTGGAAAGCTCATTAACAAAGGCTACAATGTGTTCTTCAAAGATGATATGTGTACAATCAGAGACATACCTCCAAGTAAGAAGATCATTGCACAGGTGCAAATGACCAGCAATAGAATGTTTCCTCTCAAACTCAGGGCAGATTTGAAGGAAGGAAGAACTATTACAGCTGTAACACAAGAAGTCTTTCAGGAACAAGTGAAAGATGAGAATTGGTTGTGGAACTTGAAATTTGGACATCTCAATTTCGGAGGCTTGAATTTGTTGCATGAAAGGGAATGGTAAAGGGATTATCATTGATCGAGAAACCGAATAGTATTTCTGAAGGCTGCATCTTGAGCAAGCAACACAAAGAAAGCTTCCCAGCAGGAAAGAGTATAAGGGGAAAATCACCCTTGGAAATCGTTCACTCTGATGTGTGTGGACCAATGCAAATACCATCAGTTGCCAGAAATAAATATGTTTTAACTTTCATTGATGATTACACTAGAAAGACATGGGTGTATATGCTGAAACAGAGGAGTGAAGTGTTTGAGAAATTCCGCCACTTCAAAACTCTTGTTGAGAAGTAGTGTGGGCATTATATCAAAGTGCTCAGAACAGATAGAGGAGGAGAGTACATCTCCAAAGACTTTTTGCATTTTTGCAGAGAGAATGGCATACAAAAGCAGTTCACCACGAGGCATACACCTCAGCAAAATGGTGTTGCCGAAAGGAAGAATAGGACCATTCTTGACATGGTCAGAAGAATGCTAAAGGCAAAACACGTGCCGCATGAGTATTGGTCAGACGCTGTTACTTACTCAGTTTACATCTTGAATAGATGCCCAACTAAAGTTGTCATGAACAAAATACTAAAAGAAGCATGGAGTGGTCAAAAGCAAACTGTCACTCACATAAGAGTATTCGGCTGTGTAGCATATGCACATGTACGGATCAGCTAAGGAAGAAGCTTGACAGTAAGGGGGAGAAGTGTGTCTTTATTGGCTATTGTGATGAGTCAAAAGCATACAAACTTTATAACCCATCCACCAAGAAATTGATAGTAAGCAGAGATGTGCAGTTCATTGAAGATGAAGCTTGGGATGGAAGCTTAGAGAAGACAGTGAATGTGAAGACAATTGTGTCTCACGAAGAAGAAGAGGAAGGGACAACAGCAAATAATCCTTCCTTAGTGGCTCCTCCTCCACCACAGCAAGTACAACAAACCACACCACAAGCTGGAATTCGAACAGCCTTGAGAAGTCAAGGAAGTGCTTCTCCAAGCACGCCACAGGGATCAGAAATACCCTCAAGTTCGGATGGAACTCCAAGCACACCAAGAAGACTAAGATTCAGAAATCTGAATGAGATTTATGAACAAGGAGAGGTAAGTAACAATACCGGTCTGAATTCATTATTCACTTTGTATTGTCATGTTGATGACCCAGTTCATTTTGAAGATGTTGTAATTGAAGATAAATGGATTGAAGAAATGAATGAAGAAATTGGTGCAATTGAGAAGAGTAAAACATGGGAGTTAGTGGACCTCCCTGAAGGCAAAGATGCCATTGGAGTTAAGTGGGTCTATAAGACCAAAAGCAATGCTGAAGGGAAGATTGACAGGCACAAAGCAAGACTTGTTGTGAAAGGCTACAAGCAGCAACAAGGCAAAGACTATGATGAAACCTTTGCACCAGTAGCAAGGATGGAATCGGTCAGAATAGTGTTGTCTATTGCGGCACAACACAAATGGAAGATTTATAAGATGGATGTTAAATCTGCATTCCTGAATGGAGTGTTAAAACAAGAGGTTTATGTTGAACAACCTCCAGGTTATGAAGTTGAAGGCCAAGAGCATAATGTTTGCAAACTAAAGAAGGATCCTTATGGGCTGAAGCAAGCTCCAAGAGCATGGCACAGCAAAATAGATGCTTATCTGATTGAGAATGAGTTTGATATGTGTGATGGTGAACCCACACTCTACATAGAGGAGAATGACGGTAAGATTCTTATTGTTGTTTTATATGCAGATGATTTGATTTTTACTAGCAATGATGCTTCTCTCATTGCTGATTTTAAAGCAGTCATGAAAAGTGAATTTGAAATGTCTGACTTGGGCTTCTTAAGGTATTTCCTTGGAATTGAAGTAGACCAAAGTGAAAATGGTGTTTTCATTTCTCAAGTTAAATATGTAGAAGCAATGTTAAAGAGATTTAACATGCAGAATAGCAAGGCAGCTGTGACTCCAACTGTAATGGGGTTGAAATTGACCAAAGAAGACAGTAGCAAGAATTTTGATCCAAAATTGGACAAGAGCATAGTTGGTAGCCTTATGTACTTGACTGCAACTAGGCCGGACATTATGCATGCTGTGAGTTTAATCTCCAGATTTATGGAAAGACCGAAAGAGACTCATTGGCAAGCAGCCAAGAGGATTCTAAGGTATGTGAATGGAACGAAGGGTTTTGGTATTTTATACTCCTCTTCTGAAAGTTTCATGTTGACAGGTTACACTGACAGTGATTGGGCTGGAAGTTTTGATGATAGGAAAAGCACATCGGGATATGTGTTTCATATGGGATCGGGAGCCATCTCATGGGCTTCCAAGAAGCAACTAGTTGTGTCTTTGTCAACAACAGAGGCATAGTATGTGGCAGCAACAGCAGCAATATGCCAAGTAGTGTGGCTGAGAAGATTTCTCTGAGATTTGTGTCATGAACAAGAAAAGGGCACAACCATTTACTGTGACAATAGCTCGGCAATAACATTATCTAAAAACTATGTTTTTCATAAAAGGAAAAGCACATAGACACCAAATTTCACTTCGTACGTGAATTGGTTAACAATGGTGAGATTGTTTTGCAGCACTAAAGAATAGAGGATCAGTTAGCTGACATCTTGACAAAACCATTGGGAAAGAAAAGTTTTGATCATTTCAGGGAATGCCTGGTTATGCAAAAAAAAAACCCAGCAGTTGAAATTAAAGGGGAGTGTTGGAATGTAATTCCAACTACAGTAAACAGTTCAACAGCAACAGCATCTGCAAAACAGTCAGTTTTCCACCTGCGATGCGATCTTATCGAAAATCGCATCCTTACCCACGCTACCTCCTGTTGCAACTCTGATTTGGGCCGATTGTGATACGTTTGTGCGATGCGATCAAATCGCAGATCGCAGATCGCAAACCTTAAACTTTTGTGCGTTAAGCCCTTCGATCCTTGTCTGCCGATGTGATGGTGCAATGTTGTGATGGGCCCATGCATTAAAATCCGATAAGATATTTTCAGCCATGTAATTAATAATATTTACTGCGGTTGGTAAATATAGGTAAGATATTTTTATTATCTTATCGTTTTAAAATCAAATATGTTTTTAAAACATATAAATGTAATGAACAACAGTTCCTTTTTTTTAATGTTAGAAGAATGTGAGAGAGTTTTGTGAATTCAAAAATGCACAACACTGCTGAGATAGTGAAATTAGTTTCTGGAACTGAAGCGTTCCTGATGTAATCCCTCTGAGTAGAGGAAGACTATTTTGTAACAGTTTTTTTTGTTATGATTAAGATCTTGTATTAAAAACAGAGCGTTGTTCTCTGTGCAATTTCTTTTTTGTTTGAAATCAACAGAAATTTCCATCATGATCACCATTGGATCACCTCAAGTGATTTCGAACCAAAAATGAATATCGATACCCTGTATATCGCTAGTCCATGTGAACTGCACGTGGTAGACAGATACTCGTTACACAGTCACCACGCATACCTTCTCCCATAACTCAACGGGTGTATATATGCAGAATCCTTACAAAAATACCATGGTCTAATTAGTGTGTCGTGGCAACGAATTAGTTACATTAACCTAATATGGTGGGTAAAGCAGAGGCACGCACACCATGGAGCATAGGTTAGCATAGGTTAAACAATACCAAAAATAGGATGGGAGTCCATATACAAAAGTGACGCTATAACAATATCATAAAGGATACTCAACTAATAAAATAATCCATCTCATGATAGGTTATAAGAGATAATATATGACCTAACTACTATTAACGACTATGGTAGGTGTCATTTAACAATGGGTAAGATAGCAAGAGTGACACCCTCAAAAGAATTTAAATGAAACCATACATAGTTTTTAAATTTGAAGTGCACACAATACTTATGTTGAGATATGTTTACAATGAGTATGGAACATTAGACACAACTAACTTCTATCTAAATTGGCTAGCACATAAATGAACCTGAAGAGTATATGTATAAAAAAATTAAGAAAATCGTATATGTGGAGTCTATTGAAGTATTTGAGAAGTTGTATCCGAGTTTATTTTAAAACACTGGGACTACAATGGATCATCAATGATTGAACAAAGAAAAAGGAAAAAAAATAAAATTTAATTTTTTTTATACATTGTTATGACAATTCTAATAGTAGATTTTACTCATATTTTAGGTACTCAGGTGAAGCAGGTTGTGCCAAAAGGACTGTAAAATCTTGTTGAGCCATAGCCAATGGAAAGAGGCTATATGTTGAATTAGGAGAAGATAACACTACACAAAATTCTTAGTTTCTCGAAATGATGAAACATATGCAACAAGAACTGACTGATCTTCGGAACAACAATGAACGATTGTTAAGAGCAAGTGAAGAAAATGAACACAGAATAAATAAATTGATGAAAAAATCCAGCCATAAAAGTGTGGCACTAGAAAATAAGAAATGGAAGGAGGAAGAAACAAAATCGGGTAAATCTGCAAGTTTGGAAGAATATAATAGAACATATTCACAGTGTCATAAGAAAAATAAAAGTGTGAAGTTGCAGGGATAATTTTGGAAAATTAAATCCCCTACTTTTGATGGGGAAAGGGAGGAAAATGCAAAGTCATGGATTCTAAATATGATTGAATACCTCCATGTGTATGCATATGAAAGTAATTTTAAATCCTCAATGGTGATTTACCAATTATAGGGCAAAGCTTAGGTGTGGTGCAAAGAGGCTAAAAGTATAAATCTATTAGAAGAGAATATAGTTTCATGGGAGGAATTTCAGAAACGGTCTAAAGCTCAACACTTGAGTGAACGATCTTATGATGACCCTACTAAGGATTTCTATGAGATAAGGCTAGGACAACTTACCATGGATGAGCTTTTAACAATATTTACAAAATTACTATGGTATGTGCCTTATATCAAAGAGGAGAAAGAAAAAGTACAAAGTTTTATGAATTGTTTACCAGCATCTTATAAAGAGAGGATTGAATTTTACAACCGTAAAACCATGGATGAGGCTATAAGGAAAGCGAGATTATTCTATCAACATATCAAAACTAGAAATGATGGAACGAACGCTTGAAAAAGTAAATATAAAAGGAAAGTTCCTATACAAAGACAGAAACCTTCCTATTATAATCAGTTTGGTAAGGAATAATAGAAATAGTAGTCACAAGAAATATTCGATAAGTGTTATGTCAGACTTAGTGTGTCACCTTGGGGGGGGGCGAGGGGGGCTATACTATTTTTCAAGAAAAGTATGGAACTTTTAGAATGTGCATCGATTATAAATAGCTAAACAAGCTAACTATAAAAAATAAATACCCATTACCTCTAATTGATGACTTGTTCGCTCAGGTAAGGGGAGCAAGTGTTTTTTCAAAAAATGATTGTAGGAATTTATAGGGTAAGTTCCTCAGATAGAACACCAAAGGACATCGCTCACAAATAGATCATAGATCAATACACCCATATTTTGACGTGGTTAAAACCGTCAAAGAGGGAAACAGTCCACGGCCTGAGCCAATGCGGCCACTTCAGGCAATTTATTAATAAAAGAATGAAATTTTATATAAACTTCTCTCGTGAACAGTTAACCTACAAATGACCCTCCATGCCCTTTAAATAGATATCATGGACCAATTGGGTGTTAAGCCACAGATCAGTTCTCTGTAATATCAAGGGAAAAATGAACCATCGGATCACTACATATTGTGATCGTCGGATTGTAAGTTACAAAAGTACATAGTAACGAAACACACTTTACCTAACTCTACACTAGACCAAGTTATACTTAACTATTTCCTATGTGTCAGAATATCCTAACATGCCCCCTTAAGAACAACTTGGGATAGGATTGAAGGATTTACAAATATGACACAATAGGAGAAGTAAGTAGGCACTAGAGCCTATCCCCCCTTAGTGACAACTTCCTGAACTCCAACCATAAATCGAAGTTTAGTAAACTTCGCCTCTATGAGGGCCTTTGTGAAGATGTCTGCAACTTGATCATCGATTGAACAATATTGCACTTCAAGAACATGGTTGTGAATGAGCTTTCCGATGAAGTGCATGTGCAGTTCAATGTGTTTGCTACGCTGATGTTGGACTGGATCTTTGCATAGTTGAATGGCACTTTGATTATCACATCAAAGTGTAGTCGGATGTTGCTGTTGAAAGCCAAACTCTGACAGGATCTGACGAAGCCACAAGGCTTCCTTACTAGCTTCTACGAAACCACGATACTCTGCTTCTGCTGAAGAAAGAGAAATGGCACCTTGTTATTTGCAAGCCCATGTAATAGGTCCTGAACCAAGAGTGAACACATAACCTGCTGTAGACTTCCAATCATCAAGGTCACCAGCCCAATCGGAATCAGTGAAACCAACCAATAGAAGAGATGCTTCGGCACTGTAATGAATCCCAAACTGAACTATACCTCGAACATAACAAAGTATTCTTTTAGCTGTTTTCCAATGAATTTCATGTGGGTTTTGCATAAACCGAGAAACAAGGCCAACAACAAAGGAAAGGTCAAGACGAGTATGGGTTAGATACAAAAGTTTTCCTACAAGTTGATGGTATAAGGTAGCATCAACTTCAGGAGAAGTACAAGTGACTGAAAGTTTGACTCCAGACTGAAAGGGAGAAGGGGCTGGCTTACAATCTTCCATGTGAAAATGGCGTATAATATCGCAGGCATACTTGGACTGGGAAAAGGAAATACCTTCCTTAGATTGCAAGACTTGAAGACCAAGAAAATAATGTAAGTGTCCTAAGTCTGTCATTTCAAACTTCCTTTTAAGGCTAGACTTCACATGGTTTATAAGGTTGGGATCACTACCAGTCAGGATAAGATCATCAACGTAAAGAACAAGAATGATAAGAGAAATGCCCACTTTCTTGGTGTAGACAGTATTATCAGAATGACACCTAGAAAAACCATTTTCTAAAAGAAATTTATCCATTTTGGCATACCAAGCTCGAGGAGCTTGCTTGAGACCATAAAGGGATTTCTTAAGCCGACATACAAGGCTGGAGTCTATTTGTATAAAGCCAATAGGTTGTTCCATATAGATTTCTTCATGCAAGTCCCCATGCAAGAAGGCAGACTTAACATTCATTTGATGGACTTCCCATTTGAAAGAGGCAGCAAGGGAAAGAACAAGGCGGATAGAGTTCATTTTGGCAACACAGGAGAAGGTTTCAATGTAGTCAATGCCTTCAACTTGCGAAAAACCCTTAGCAACAAGACGATCTTTATGTTTATCAACTTTCCCATCCGGTCCATACTTGGTTCTATAAACCCATTTGCATCTAACAAATTTTCATCCCTTTGGTAGAGGAACAAGATCCCATGTATCATTTGCCAATAATGAATGATATTCTTCATTCATAGCTGCTTCCCAATCTGGATGGCCTGAAGCTTCTGCAAAGATGTCAGGATCATAATTCACTGAAGCTTGAGCTAGTAAAGAAGAGGCTCTATCAAACTGAGAACATGTACGTCATTGATCTGTAGGATCACCGACAAGATCACCTGCTACATCCCGAGTAGCACAGAACCATTTTGGAAGCTGAGGAGCTGAAGGAGGATCTTGAGAAGGTGGGGGAGGATTGTCATCCTCGCTTTCATCATCTGAAGAGGAAATATTTTCAATAGTAGAAGAGATAGGGAGAGGTGGCACATCCGCTGAACTAGGCTCGTAGGTCAATATATTTTCAGCAAACTTTACATCTCTTCTAGCGATAACATTTTTGGATTAAATGGAATAAGTCTATATCCTTTGACATCCTCAAAATATCCAACAAAAATACATTTTTCACTCTTACATTCTAAAGCTCTATGTTTCTCATCTGGAATATGGGCCCATGCTTCACTTCCAAAAACACGAAAGTGACTTACATCTGGTTTAATTGAGCTCCATGCTTCTTCTGGAGTGATATTCTTTAAAACCTTAATAGGAGTGCGATTTATTATATAATTTTCAGAGTTAATTTCTTCTGCCCAAAAATTAAGACCAAGTCCTTTAGATTGAAGCATACAATTATCCATTTCCTTTAAGGTCCGATTCTTCCTTTCAGCTACACCATTTTGTTGTGGAGTATATGGAACAGTGTGTTGCATTTGAATTCCATTCTGAGTGCAAAAGTTGATGAATTTGTTGTTAACATATTCTACGCCATTATCAGATCTTAGCTTAAGAATTTGATGTCGATATTGCTTTTCAACAAAGGCCTTAAAGGCCAAGAACATGTTAAATACTTCACTCTTGAGTTTTAAGAAGTATACCCAAGTGCGTCTGGAGAAATCATCAATGAAAGTTAAGAAATACTTGTAGCTAGAGAATGAAACAACTGGAAGTGGAACACATAAATCACTATGCACAAGCTGTAAAGGGGTTGAGGCATGCCAAGAGGCACGTTTTTCAAAACTATCCCAATGATGTTTTCCGAGTACACATCTGGAACAAACACCATCTCTGCAAGATACCATTGGAAGACCTGTCACCATATTTTCTTTACATAGATTCTAAAGGGAGCGATAGTTTAAGTGACCAAATCGCTCATGCCAAAGTTTGCACACTTCATCGTTATGAGCAACAAATACTGAGGGAAGATTTTATAACCTAAAGTTGTGAAACTTATACAACCTTGTAGAATCATCAGCAATGCCAGTAGCTAAAATCTGTCTAGGATCTCTTAGGTCCTTAATTACAACATTGTGAGGTGAAAAGTCAATGATTTTACCTTCACCTGAATGAGTTATCTGATATACAGATAGAAGGTTGTAGGATAAGGTTGGAACACATGATACATCATTAGATTGACCATTGTCTATATGAACAGTTCCAGTCCCTACAACACTAAGAGATCTATCATCACCAACATATATATTTTTGGTGTTACAATCATTTAAAGAAGAAAACAAAGCTTTGTTTTTGGCCATGTGATAAGAAGCTCCATAATCAATGAGCCACTCATGAGAATGAGAAGAAGAAGATACATTTAGTGCATAGCCAGACCGAGATGCTTGACAACCACATGCAGAAAGTGATATTCCTGAAGATGAAGTTGAAGTTGAAGAGTGCTCCAGATGGATGTTATGCTTCTTCATTACTACTTCCAAGGCTTCCATCCTCTTAAAGCGTTTGGACTCTAAGTGGCCATCTTGATTACAAAATTTGCAATGTCTATCAGTCTTCTTCCCTTTGTTTTTATTTTTCTTATCATTTTGTTGAAATGATTTTTCATTTTGAGGCTGAAATTGCTTAGGACCCTTGTTTGGTTTAGGACCATTCCTTTTAGGATACAAAGTTTTAGGATTCTTTCAATTTGGTTGTTGCTGGGCGGCTAACGCTTTCTTATAAGATTTTCCAAGATTAAGAAGACCAAGGTGTAAGAGTTCTTCTTGTTCTCTTATTAAAGAATCACAAAAAGAATCAAAGGAAGGGGACTTGTAGGCTTGTCCTTGAGAAATGAAGGCTTCTCTTGTAGAATGGAAGGTGGAAACAAACACAGAGTAGGTTGGTCCCAACTTAGTAAGAATGGAATAGATAAGGTTACTATGTTCTTTCTTAACATTAACGCCTTCCAAGAGAAGTCTAAGGGTGTTGAACTTGGACAAAAAATCTTCAATGCAAGAAAAATTATTGGGGTCCAATGTAAGCAACTCATTTTCGAGTTGATAGGCTTTAAGTTCATTTTTAATTCCAAAAACTTTAGTAATCTGTTTCATTGCTTCATCAGGAGTATCAAGTTTTGCAATATGGAATCTAAGATCTAGAGAAATATTCATCCCTATCAACCCTTGTGCTTGATCTTGCCTATTTTCCCATTTAGATGCCTTATATTCATCTTTCGGTTTGGTTTCTTGGCCTGAGGCTATTCTGTAGAGACCTTTACTTCTAAGCAAATCCACAATGTAGGACCACCATTGGAAGTAATTGGTGCTATCAAGAATAACTTGGCATGGACTTTCCATTTTAACAGAAACTGAAGCTATAGATGTTGAAACTAAGTGTTCCAATGGAAAGATCGCGAAAAATTAGACTAGTTAAAAAAAGACGGCTTCCGGATGAAGAAGTAATGGCTTTTTGAAGAAAAGTTGATGAAGATGCCGACGAAGTTTTGGAATGTGCGGAAATGAATGATAATGTTAAAAAAAAAAAAATCCACCCCCTTTCCAAACTTAATCTAATTATATCAACAAAAAGAAGACTTGAACTCAAGACCTCTACTCTCATAAAGTAGCTTTGGACCAAGTGAGCTAAACTAAAAGTTTAGTAATTTTTGGAAAAGAGGAAGGGTTTTTTTTTTTGTCGCTGAAGCTTTGGGCTACGTGCTTACTTGGGAAAGCTCTTTTTCCCTACAAAACAAAAAACCAAAAAACGCAACATGGACATACAAAAAAAACAAACCTTATGGCTCGAAGTTAGCTTTAGCCGGAAACTAAATATTTTCCTCAATGTTTCTGATTTTCCGAGATCACACTAAGGCGCGGTGGAAAAGAGAATACGCATGAGAAAATTCCTTCCTTTCTATTTCTGATTTGCCCAGATCGCACAGAGTTGCGGGGCAAAGAGCATGCGCAGAAATGAAAGGTATAGATCCGGTAATAAAAAAAAAAAAGCTAAATAAACCGAAACCGAAATAAACAGAGAGAAAATAACTGTAAACTGCGAAAAAACACTGTATACCTCTAGATCTTAAAAATGACGTAGCTAGGGCTATCGAAAACCTTTTCACGTGAAACAAAAGGGGTTTCTCACTAGAACAGATGCTCCTAAAAAAATACAGTAGTCCTCTTGGTCCGAAAGTAGTCAGAAATAGTAGATCTAGGAAACGACAGTCGGATGTAGTTCTACCGGCTTCATATTTGGATCACCAACGGACGCGGCCCTCAAATAGCTCTGATACCATGTGGGAATTTACAGGGTAAGTTCCTCAGACAGAACACCAAAGGACACCGCTCAAAAACATCTCACAGATCAATACACTAGTATTTTGACATGGTTAAAACCATCAAAGAGGGAAACATTCCACGGCCTGAGCCAACGCGGCCACTTCTGGCAATTTATTAATAAAAGAATGAAATTTTACATAAGCTTCTCTCATGAACAATTAACCTACAAATGATGCTCCATGCTCTTTAAATATAGATCATGGAGCAATCGGGTGCTAAGCCACGGATCAAGTGTCGGTAATACCAAGGAGAGAATGAACCGTCAAATCACTACATATCGTGACCGTCAGACTGTAAGTTACAAAAGTACATAGTAAAGAAACACACTTTACCTAACTCTACACTAGACCAAGTTATACTTATCTATTTCCTATGTGTCGGAATATCCGAACATTGATTTTATAATTGGTTATAACTAATTGCGGATAAAATATGAATATATCCACAAGATTCCTTTATGTACTTAGTACAGACATTATGAGTTTGTAGTGTTAGCCTTTGGGCTCACTAACTCACCTACAACTTTCATGTGTCTAACAAATAGTATCCTTCACAAATATCTTGACAGATTTGTGTTTGTATTCACAGATGACATCCTAATGTACTTTAAAGATGAAGAGGAACAACAATAACACCTCAGGATGGTATTATAGACCTTAATATAACATTATCTTTACGAAAAATTCAGTGAAGTCTGAGTTTACAAAAAAATAGAATTTAGTACTTAGGCTACATTATTTCAAAAGAAGCTTTGGTTGTAGACCCTGAAAATGTTAAGGCTATCATGAATTGGCCTATACCTAAAGATGTATCAAAAATTCACTTACTTATGAGAATTTTTGGGCATTACCAAAGATTTGTAGACAGATTTTCAATGTTAGCTTACCCCATTACCTTTTTACAAAAAAAGGAATAAATTTGTCACGGACAACTCAATGCCATGAAAGATTTGATTAAATAAAAGAGTTGTTAACAACAACCCCTATACTAAAAATATTAAATCGAATAAGGAATTTATCATTTGTGCAAATTCTTGTTTGGAAGGACTACAAGGGGTGTTAATGCAAGATAATGAAGTAACAGCTTATGAATCCATAAAACTGAAAAAGAATGAATATAATTATATTGTATATGATCTATATTTGGAAGCAGTAATACACTCTCAAAATTTGGAGGCATTATTTATTGGGAAAGGAGTTTGCATTGGTAACTGAACATATCAGTTTCAAATACTTTTTTAGTCAACCCGATTTATAGTTTATGCAAGCTAGATGGTTATCTTTCCTTAGCGAGTCTGTATTGAATATAAATAGTATAAAAGGGAAAGAAAATAAAATTGAAAACACTCAAAGTAGACATTCCCGTGATTTAGTGGGCATCTCTATGAGTAGTGATAGTACAGGCTTTGGGGAGAAAATTAAACAAGAAATACAAAAAAATTCTCACTATCAAAAAATACAACAGAAATTACATCAAAAGAATGAAGTTCATGGGTATGTGGAAAACACTAAAAAACTATTAACTTACCAAAACAGATGGCATATTCTTAATGTTTCCACCTCAAAACAGATGATATTGGATGAATATCATAAGAAGCCATATGTTGGTCACTGAGGATAACAGAAAATGGTAACCATGTTAAGGAAATTTTTTTTTTCCATGCCATGAAAATTGATGTGGTAGAATTGGTGAAATTCCTGGATTGTCAACATGTAAAAGTGGAGAATCAACACCGTACACAATTACTAAATCCACTACCCATTCTGGAATTAAGGTGGGAAGTGATCTCAGTGGATCTTATTATAGGTTTAACCAGAACAAAGCATCAACATGATTCCGTCATGGTGGTAGTAGACACCTTCATAAAAGCATTACATGTTATACTAGTGCAGTCCACTTTTGGAACTAAAAAAGTTTCAAATATTTTTATGAAACAGATTTTTCGACTACATGGTATACCAAAAATGATAGTGTTTGATAGGGATGATAAATTTACGTCGAAAATTTGGATACCTCTTTTTGGAGGCATGAGAACCCAATGAAATTTCAACACTTCTTATCATCCTCAAACGGATGGACAAACAAAAATGGTGAATCAAATTTTAGAGGATATGTTATACATTGGGTTGTGTTATATTCTTTCCATGACTAGCCTACATTGGGCGGACCTACCTATAGTTTCGTGCATTGTTTTCACACATGGTTTTGGACGCGATGGTTTTTATTCCATGGTATTAAATGCTTCGGCATGTATAAATATATATTGTAACATTGAAAGGAACATAATGAAAAATCAAGCTAGTAGTCTCAGTTTTGGGATCCAGGGGAAAATCTCTGTGTATATGTGTTTTATGTGTTATGATCTAGCATTGTTTATTTTCTATGTTTTAGAACTCGTATGCAGGTAATTTCTATACGGGGTTAAAACCTACATTTGCTATCAAAGATGCTTTTGCTTCAAGGGCATGCCTTTGTTGCTGAGGGGTTTCACTCTAGCCTATGGTAGACCTTGTTCAGTGGGATATCTATGGGATCGATTCTGGTGGTGAAAGCAGATGGTGAGCAGTGGAAAGATAGAGATCAAGAAATTTAATGGTCAAAGTTTTGAGTTGTGGAAACCCAAGATGGAGGATCTGTTGGTGGATAATTATTAGTCGATCATGGTAGATCCGGGTACTAAACCAACGGGAGTGTCTGATGAGGAATGGAAGAAGTTGGATCAAAAGTCTAAGAGCACAATACAATTGTGCATCTCAGATTCAGTATTGCTAAATGTATCAGTGGAAGCTAATTGGGACTTTGTATCAATCTAAGTTTGTTGTGAATAAATTGTTCCTATGGAAAAAGTTGTATAACATGAGGATGAAAGATGGAGACTCGGTGACAAAGCATTTGAATGCATTTAATACTCCGGTAAGTCTGGTATTATCTACTAATATTAAAATTTCAGAGGAAGATAATTCCATCATTTTGTTGTGTTCTCTACCACATTTGTGGGATAGTCTGGTTATTGCAATAGGTAGCAATGCAACTACCTTGGAGTTTGATGAAATAGTGTCATCCTTTTGATGGAGGATATGAGATGGAAAAACATGGAGAGCCAGAGTGGTGATGCCTTGTCTATATGAGGACGATCCTAGAACTAAAACGAAAATATTTCATAGAGTGGGAGATCTAAATCTAGAGGGAGATCTAAATCTCCAGGAAAACCTGTAAAGGTGGTTTCATAGAAATGTGGGAAGGAAGGGCACTACAAAATGGACTGTAAATGTAAAACTCTTGACAAAGGAAAGGGATCTAATGATATTGCTTCTGTGGAGGCAAAAACTACCTCAGATGAAGGTGGTGATGTATACTTGGCTTCTTCAATTACACATGTAGATCATGAGGCATGGTTGATTTACTCAGGTGCATCCTTTCACTTCACTCCCCATAGAGAGTGGTTTTGCGAGTATGAGAAATATCATGGAGGTGATGTCTTTTTAGGGGATGATAGGAAGGCTAGAATCGTTGGTCGCATAAAAGTACAGTTGAAGTTGCAAGGTGGAAGGGTTACAACACTTCCGGGTGTTTTGCATATTCCTACATTGGCCATAAATCTGATTTTTGTAAGCAAGATATATGATGCTAGTGTAAAAATAGTGTTCGAGAAAGAGATCTGCAAGGTGGTTCAAGGAGCACTAGTACTGATGTAGAGAGTTTGGATTGGAACTTTGTACAAGCTTCAAGGTAGCACTGTTATTGATGGATGCAATAGTTCTGTGGTTCCTAGAAGTGCAACAAAAAATATAGTGGTATCTGGAGAAAAGAACATGCTATGGCATCAAAGGCTTGGACATATTGGATAGAAGGGCCTTTGAATACTTCATGGTAAAGGTATGGTAGAAGGTATGACTAATAGCTCTCTAGATTTTGATTTTTGTGAAAGTTGTGTATATGGGAAGTAGAATCAAGTGAGTTTCCCCTCTGGTGGTAAGAGGGAGAAACAAATATTAGAGCTTGTGCATAGTGATGTGTTTGGACCTCTGAAGGTTCCATCGTTGGGTAACTCTGTGTACTATGTATCATTTATAGATGACTTCTCAAGGAATACCTAGATATATTTTCTCAAGTATAAATCTGAAGTCTTTGATAGGTTTAAAGAATTTAAGGCTCTGGTGGAAAACCAAGAAGAGAAGAAGATAAAGGTGTTGAGGTTAGATAACGATGGAGAGTTTTGGAGCAAGGAATTTGAAGAACTTTGTAAGAAGTGAGGTATAGCATGGAAGAAGACTACTCCATACACACCTGAGAAAAATGGAGTCGCAGAAAGAATGAACAAGACATTGATCGACAATACAAGAAGCATGCCTAGTGGTGTCGAGTTAGGACGGGAATTCTCGGTGGAGGCGGTGGAGACAGCATGTTACCTAGTCAACAAATCACCTTCATCAACGTTGGAGGATGAGACTCCACAAGAGGTATGGACTGGTAAGAGACCCTCTCTTTCACATATGAGGGTATTTGGATGTGATCCATATGCACATGTTCTAGAGGAGAAAAGAACCAAGTTGGATAGTAAATCTTAAAAATGCATCTTTATTGGGTATAAGGATGGTTTAAAGGGTTATAAACTTTGGGAACCAATAATAAGGAAGGTTGTGCAGAACGGAGATGTGGTGTTCATAGAGGTGAAAGATGTTATTAAACATGAAATCCCATCAAAGGAACCTAAGAAGATAGAGTTTGAGCTAAAGAAGGAAGAATCATACTCTATAGCACAAGAAGAATTAGAAGATGAAGAGACACAAACTCTAGTTGTGAGAAGATCAGTTCAATAAAGAAGGCAGCCAGAAAGGTATAGTCCATCTTATTTATGTTCAAATTTTGCTTTATCTATTATTGATTATGATCCGAGAACTATGAAGGAAATAATAGATTCAGATGATGGCAAACTATGGAAAGAGGCCCTGGTTGATGAAATGGCATCTTTGTACAAAAATGAGGCATGGGATCTAGTGGAGTTGCCGACTGGAAGGAAAAACATTGGCAGAAAATAAGTGGTCAAGAAGAAGACAAATGTAGAAGGAAAGGTGGAGAAATACAAAGCTCAGTTGGTAGAAAAAGGTTATTCCTAAATGTTGGGAATTGATTTTGGTGATATTTTTTCTCCTGTTGCCAAGGTAGCTTCTATTAGATTAGTTTTATCTGTTGCTGCTGATTTTGATTTTGAGGTAGAATAGATGGATGTGAAGACAACATTTCTTCATGGGGATATGAAAGAGGAGATCTACATGAAGCAACCTGAAGGCTTTGCGGTGAAGGGTAAGAAAGAATTGGTATGCAAGTTAAAGAAGTCTCTATATGGGTTAAAACAGTCACTAAGGATGTGGTATTAGAAATTTCATACATTTATAGGGGGACTTGGCTTCACCAAAAGAAAAGTAGATCACTGTGTGTATTTTAAATTAATTGGTGACAGTGTTATTTATCTGGTCTTGTATTTGGATGATATGTTGCTGGTTGGAAATGACAAAAAAATTATCTAGGATTTGAAGACCCAATTGTCCTCCAAATTCGACATGAAAGATCTTGGTGTTGCAAACTATATTTTGGGCATGGAAATTAAAAGAGATCAGGCAAAGATGAAGCTTCGGTTAAACTAGAGGAAGTATGTCAAGACAATATTACATAGGTCTAATATGCAGGATAGTAAATCGATGAAGGTTCATATTCCTGTAGGTGTAAATTTATCTACTGAACAGTGTCCCAAGACACAAGGAGAGGAAGAGTACATGTCCCGTGTTCCATATGAAAGTGCAGTCGGTACTCTGATGTATGCAATGGCCTGTACTAGACCAGACATTGCACATGCAGTGAGAGTATTGAGCAGGTTTATGTCAAAACTAGGGAAGGAGCATTGGACAATAGTGAAGCGGGTTTTCAAGTATTTGCATGGCACTAGTGATTATGGCTTGTGATGCCAAGGAAGACCAGGATTGGATAGAGTGTTGCATATTTGTGTCTTTTTTGATGCAGACTAGGTTGGAGATCTGGATCAGAGAAGATCTACATGTGGGTATGTGTTTAACCTATTTGGAGGTGCAGTCAGTTGGATGAGTAAGAAACAATTTGCAGTGACAATATCAACTACAAAGGCAGAATACATGGCAACCACTCATGCAAGGAAGGAAGCAGTTTGGTTGCAGAGATTGTGTTCAAGTATGGGGTTAGTAAAAGGAGATATAAGGGTAGACTATGATAGCAAAAGTGCAACTTTCTTGGAAAAGAACCCTGCTTATTATTCAAAGACAAAGCACATTGATGTTCAGTATCACTTTGTGAGGGATATGATAGAAGAAAAAAGGGTGTCCACTTTGAAGAATACTGTAGATGAATTGACAAAATCTGTGAGCTCTAAGAAGTTCTCTTGGTGTAGAGAAACAATGGGCATTGTAGGGCTAGATAAATGACTAAGCTCTCCTGTGGCACCTTGTGGAAACAAAACAACAAGTGGGAGAATGTTGGGTTGTGTAATATTATTTCCATAACTAACCTACATAGTTTATCGAGGGGTTAGAGGATGGGTGGATGATTCGGGTGAATATTGGTGGCCACCCTCCAATTCCACTTGGACCCCCACCATGGCTTCCTTTAAGATTTTAGTTTCCTTAATTGTAGCACAGTTTACTATTTTTAGCAGTTTTTCGGGTCCTAAACTTCCTGAGCCATTTTGAGGCCCTAAACAACATTCTTTTGGAAATCTACCGCCATCATATTTTCCATCATAGTCCTCAGAGAGATATTTCCAATGGGATATCATGCATGTCAAATGGAGATAATATGACCAAGTCATGACCCCGGGAAGTTGGCTGTCCAACTCACCCCAACGGGGCCCATAAACTCTTGGTGTTACATCTTCTCGGGTTAGGGTTTTCGTTGTTTAGGGTTTTCTCTTATTGTTCAATAATAAAAAGGTCCTTAAGCCTCATTTTAAGGTATTTCAGAGGCATGTAGCCGCCACATCTCTTCTCAGAGATAAGCTACCATCGCCCTAGCTGGTTTATTTCCATTTCTACTTGTAAGCATATTTCAGTATTTTACATTAATGAAGTGAAATATTATTTCCGCTGCATCTCTATGTTTATGGTTATCTTTGTAATTTTTTACATTCATGTTTAAATCCAGATTAGTGGTATAAAATCAGTCTACTTTTTCTTCTCTATTTTTCTTTGCATGTCCCCAACGAGGTCGGGAGATGAGTAGTTAGGGCTTGAACTAGTTGAACCTTTGCAAGACCAGCCTCACAAATCTTGACACCCTCCCAAGATGAGGGGGTAGGAGATCCTATCAAAATCTTACTCGAAGAATCCCTTCAGTGACAATGGAACACGATGATGGATAGATTTGTTTAGATCCTTCAGTGGCTACCCAAGGGCGACGCACCGACTTCCAACAGCTACTCTGGAAACACCACATTGTTTAAGGTACAAGTTAATTTTGAAATCCCCATATTCAAGGGTCAAATATACACAAATGATGTTGATAAATGGTTAAATCTAATATAGGGTTATTTTTTTGTTCATGAATTTTCGAGTTGGAAAAATATTATTTTCGCTCTTCTCAAAGTAGCCCCCCACGTCAAGGACTAGTGGGAAACCTACTGCGAGCAGAAGGATGAAAGTACAGGCTCACTATTTTCAGCCACACCCACTTGGAATTCATTCTGGGATGCCCTCAAGGAGTAGTACGACCCTGTCGGAAGCTATGAGGATCAATACATAAAGTGTACCATGCTGCAGCAGGGAAGGGACCAAGACGTGCCGGAGCTTACCAATAGTTTCCATACCTTTCGCACAAACTTGGGTATTAAGGATTCAGAGGAGAATTTAATGCTCAAATACCACGGCTGCCTGCACAAGTACATCCAAGAAGAAATAGAATTCCTGAACATCTCCTCGCTCAGCACAACATACCTATATGCCGTCAAGGTTGAGCAAAAGTTTAAACAAGATAAGCGAGACTTTGGATCTGTGAATCTGAAGCATGTGAAAGGGTCCCCCAAACCATAAAACAAAGGACAAATCCAAGGTGAGGTGACCCAAGACAGCCAATCAAAGCTGCAAGAAAATAATTGTGCCGCGAAGCTGAAAAAGGACACAGGAAAGTGGTGTGAGTTCCATAAGAGCTCCACTCACAACACAATTGAGTCTCAGGCTAAGCACTCACTGGTGGTTGAGCTAAAGGTTTCAGAATCAGATACATGTTCCGACTCTAAGTTAGAACATGACAAGGGGAATGAAAAAGGGAGGCATATTATCGATGCAGAGCCCAACGCCACCGTTTCCACCACGAAGATCTAGAAGAAGGAACCCGAAGATCCAGAAGAGGAGAAGCATCTCTTCCACTCCCAGATGTGGGTAAAGGACTGCCCACTACAGTTCATTGTCGACAGCGGGAGCAAAAAGAACCTCATTTCAGCAAAGGTCAAGAAGCAGCTGGGCTTACCGACCACAACACATCCACAACTGTACACCATTGGGTGGCTTCACCAAGGACGAGATCTTCACGTGAACCAGCAGTGTCGCCTCCCATACAACATCAAGCCCTTCATGGATGAGATATTGTGTGACATTGCTCCCCTTGAAGTTTGTGATGTATTATTACGACAACCATACTTGTGGACGTGACATGCCGCATATGAATCAAGGCCCTATGTTGTTATTGTTACTTTGGGAAATAAGTTGTACAGGATACTAGAGGTAGCACCACCTACCACCATCTCTTTGGTTACTGCAAAATAATGTAGTAGGCTCATTTCCAAGTCTAGGAAATTTGTTTTTTTGATGATATGCCCTCAAGGAAAGAAGAAGACGATGGCCACGACCTCCATACAGGGACCCACCGCACGACAACTATAAATGGACAAGGTCATGGAGGAGTATGAGGACATATTCACGTCCCCCGCAGGGGTTCCTCTACATTGTCAGGTCAAGCACTCCATCAATCTAATCCCAGGTGCGCTGCTACCTGATGGACCAATCCATCAGTGCTCCATTCTAGAGAATGATGAAATTAAGAGGGAGATTCAAGAGTTTTTGCAGAAAGGTCACATCCATTCGAGTTCATCACCCTGTGGGAGCCCGATCATGTTGGTACAGAAGAAGGATGGGACTTGGAGGCTCTGTATTGACTATCGGGTGCTGAACAAGATCATTGTCCATGATAGGTACCTGATCCCATGGATTGATGACCTCTTCAACCAACTGAAGGGGGAAAAATATTTTAGCAAGATCGATTTGAAGTTAGGATATCACCAGGTACCAATCGAACCCTCTGATGTGTGGAAGACTACCTTCAAAGCCAAGGAGGGCCCTTTTGAATGGTTTGTTATGCCTTTCGGATTGACGAATGCTCCAGAACCTTCATGAGGGTAATGGATGACATCTTCCAGCCATTCACCAAATCATTTGTAGTGGTATACTTGGATGACATCCTGATCTTTAGCCAAATTTGGGAAGAGCACCTCTACCACATCTGACAGGTTCTCCAAACACTGCGGAAACACAAGTTATGTGCCAATTTGGAGGAATTCACTTTTGGCATGACCCAGGTTCAATATCTGAGATACATTATTGATGAACAGGGGGTGCATGTGGATCTAGCCAAGATCCAAGTCATTTGGGATTGGCCATCTCCAACCACTCAGAGAGACCTCCGTAGCTTTCTAGGTCTTGCCAACTTCTACCCTAGGTTCGTGTTGTGATTTTCTCATATCACTTGGCCCTTGAGTCAAGTCACGAAGGGAGGAGTGAAAGAAAAATTATTTTGGTCTGAATCTCAATAGAAGGCATTCACAGAGTTGAAATATTGCTTCTGCTCGGCACCAGTGCTCACATTACTAGGCTTGCAACAACCATTTGAGGTTTTGACAGAAGCCTCTGACTATGCTATTGGGGCAGTCCTTACTCAACACGGTCATCCAGTGGAATATCACAGTGAGACACTTTCAGACACAGTCCGAAAGTATCCCACTTATGACAAAGAGATGTATTCCATTAAGCAAGCCTGCCAACAATGGAAGCATTACATTTTCGGGAAGGAAATGGTCATCCACATAGACCACCAACCCTTGACTTCATACAGACCCAAGGTAAATTGCAGAATGATCACCATCAGAAGTGGTCCACATACTTGCAACAGTTGCATTTGAATATCAAGTATAAGAAAGGAAACACCAATAATGTTGCAGATTTCCTCAGTCGACCACCGATCATGGTGTTAATCACCGTGCTCAACTCTTGTAGCCATGAGACTTCTGATTGGCCACTTCTCTACAAAAGCAACCCAAAATTCCGCCACACACACCCGACACTTTTGGAGAGACCGCATGTTCCAGATTTTCACCTCCAGGGTGCACTGTTATTCCACCTAGGTCACCTTTGCGTTCCTTCAAGCGAGTGTGCCAAGATGATTTGGGAAGCACACTATAGTCAAGCTACTAGTCATTTCAGGGATGAGAAAATGGTGGCAATATAGCAAAAATATTTCTATTGGCCGAATCTTCGACACGATGTTGGGAAGTACATTAGATCATGCACTGCCTGTGCCATTGCCAAATCAACCATCAAGAAACAAGGCCTCTATACCCCATTTCCTACCCATAGTTGACCTTGGGAATCCGTCTCCATGGATTACATGTCAATCCTTCCTTCCACTAAGAATGGAAACGACTGTGTTTTCTTGGTCGTCAACAGGTTCTCGAAGATGGCCATTATAGTGGACTACAAGAAGAATATCACAACAGAAGCCATTGCTACACTCTTCTTTGAACGACTGTGGGTACAATTTGGGATCCCACAGTCTATTATCTCATATCAGGATAGCAATTTCCTCAGTACATTTTAGTCTAGTCTCTGGTCAATGCTACACACAAAACTCACTAAGTCCACAACCTTCCATCCTCAAACTGATGGCCAGACAGAGGTTGTCAATAGGATGATCATACACATTGTACACATGTACAACTCAAAGCATCCACGCACATGGGATGAGAGCCTCCCTTATGTTCAACACAGCTACAACCAGGCTCTCCACAGCTTGATTGGCCACAACCATTTTCAAGTGGGATTAGGATTCCAGCCACTATGTCCCATTGACGTGGCCATACTATTTGCAGCTACTCACACAGATTTGGCTCATGTCGAGTCTGAAATAGATAAGGAAAACAACTTCATTGAGAACATCCAACATATTCACCAGCAGGTCCATGACATTATGGAGAAATCAAATGCCAAGTACAAGCAGCGACATGATCAACATCGGGTGCCACACAAGTTTCAGGTGGGTGACAAAGTCTGGTTTCATTTTCAAAAGGATCGCCTTAATGGAGCCTATCAGAAAATCCAACCACTCTGATATGGTCCTTACACCATTAGCAAGGTTGTGGGAGACATTGCATTTAGCTCAACATTCCCCCATTCCTTGGGCTGCACCCAGTGTTCAATGTGGACCAACTTCTGCCATACTTTCCACCATTACTAGACACATCCGACATTGCAGAACAACTCACACCCACAGAGTTGAATCCAAATTGCATGGAACAAGCTGCAACTGATCGGATAACAGACACACAGATCAAGCACAATCTCCAGTAGAATATCCAACTATATCGAGTCATCAAAGTAGGCCAACACCTTCACTAGGGCAAGTGGCTCATCAGGGACGAAGTTCAAAAGAAGTTTCCTCATCTCATGGAGGAACTCAACGCAATGGGGACCATTGATTCCTAAGGGGGGAGGAATGATCCAGGTGGATATTGGTGGCCACCTACCAATTCCACTTGGACCCCCACCAATGCTTCTTTCAGTTTTTCAGTTTCCTTAATTGTAGCACAGTTTACTATTTTTAGCAGCTTTTCGGCTCCTAAACTTCTGGAGCCATTTTGAGGCCCTAAGCAATGGTTTTTTGGAAATCTATCGCCAATTATTTTGTACCAAAAATCATATTTTTCGTCGTAGTCCTTGGAGAGATCTTTCCAATGAGTTATCATGTGCATCAAATGGAGATAATATGACCAAGTCATGAACCGAGGAAGTTGGCTATCAAACTCACCCCAACGGGTCCCTTAAACTCTTGGTGTTACATCTCCTAGGGTTAGCGTTTTGATTGTTTATGGTTTGCTCTTATTGCTAAATAATAAAAATGCCCTTGAACCTCATTATAAGGCAGTTTAGAGGCATGTAGCCACCACACCTCTTCTCAGAGATAAGTTGCCATCTCCCTAGCTGGTTTATTTCCATTTCTATTTGTAAGCATATTTCAGCATTTTACATTAATGAAGTGAAGTATTATTTCTGATGCATCTCTGTGTTTATGGTTATCTCTATAATTTGTTGCGTTCATGTTTAAATCTGGATCAATGGATCCCCCCCTTTGTTGCGCCGATTTCACAACGAGGGGGTCACAGGGGGTTTGATGGGGGAAGGTAGCACCCCTCTATGGGGTCCACGACAGTGCCCTAGGGAAAACTTTTTTGGACCCTATATTAGGTTCGTCAGATCTACTTCTGATTTTGTGCATGGTTTTTGCACATGGTTTTGGATGCAATGGTTTCCAATCCATGTTATTGGATGTTTCAGCATGTATAAATATCTATTGTAACATTGAAAGGAACATAATGAAAAATCAAGCTGGTAGTCCCAATTTTGGGATTGAGGGAAAAATCTCTGTGTATATGTGTTTTATGTGTTATGCTCTCGCATTGTTTGTTTTTTGTGTTTTAGAATTCGTATGCGGGTAATTTCTGTACGAGGTTAAAACCAACATGTATTTGATAGACACACCAAATAAATGGGAAGAATTTTTGCATTTGGAAGAATTTTCCTATAAAAATAACTGCCAATATTCCATAAAAATGAGTGCTTTTGAAGCTTTATATGGCAGGAAGTTTCAAACGCCACATAACCTGGGTCAACCAAAAGAAAAATTGATATTGGGTCCTGGAGATTTGCAAGAAATGGAACAAATAGTACGAAGGAATCACCAGAATATCAAAACAACTTAGGAAAAACAAAAAGGTTATGCCAATAAAAAGAAGACTCATAAAGAATTTAAGGTTGGGCATCATGTATATTTGTGGGTAAAACACAGAAAAAGAAATCTCGGAACAAGCAGTTGTGCCAAGTTAGCAGCACAATTCTGTCAGTCGTTTGAAATTTTGGACTGAGATGATTCAGTGGTATATCAGTTTGATCTGCCTAATTATATTAAATTTCATAATGTGTTTCATGTATCATTATTAAAAAATTATATTCATGATCCTTGTCATGTAATTGAATGGAAATTGATACAACTGTAACCCGGAGGATATTTTCTGCCAGAGCCACACTATCTACTAGATCTAAAAGATGTCATGGTCCGGATTGGAGTCATCTCTTGGGTTAAAGTGCAGTGGATTTACACCTGAAGAGGCTACTTGGGAATGAGAGGACATCATGAAGGATGCCTACCCACTTTTATTCTTAGATGAGGCAGGGAAAGAATAAACACCAAAGAAAATTTTTGTTTTAGAGCAAGAAGATGTAATACCCCTTTTTACCCTTATAAATATTCTTTAAATAGAATGAACCATTTTAGAGAGAGAATCTTCAGCGAAAATCACATGGAAAATAATTTGTCGACGCGTTTCGAACCAACAAGTGTGGTTCATCATCAGGACAGGTTGAAGAAATAGATCCAGCTGAGCAAGTTAAATAGGCAGAGCAGAGACTCCTGACTAACGGCTAGTTTGACTCCAGGATCGGGGTCAAGCTGATTCAAGGAAGAACGAACCCGATTGATTTGTGCCCTAATTAAAGCCAGACTCGCCTTAAGGAAAACCTAATGGTTTCGAGGAGAGTGAAGGGGGTGCTTAATCAGGGAAAAATTGGGAATGGCAGAGGAGTCTCTGCAACGTTTAAGAAACGCTAGATCTGTTTTCAACTTAGAAACCTGCAAGCGAGCCTGTTCAAAACGATGAACTTTAGTGGCAATGGCTTTTCCATGCAGGGATTCAATAATAGAGTTCAGGCTTCTGTGATCCATATCAATTTAGAGAGAGAATCTTCGGCGAAAATCACATGGAAAATCATTTGTCGACGCGTTTCGAACGAACAAGTGTGGTTCATCATCAGGACAGGTTGAAGAAACAGATCCAGCTGAGCAAGTTAAATAGGCAGAGCAGAGACTCCTGACTAACGGCTAGTTTGACTCCAGGATCGGGGTCAAGCTGATTCAAGGAAAAACGAACCCGATTGATTTCTGCCCTAATTAAAGCCAGACTCGCCTTAAGGAAAACCTGATGGTTTCGAGGAGAGTGAAGGGGGTGCTTAGTCAGGGCAAAATTGGGAATGACGGAGGAGTCTCTGCAACGTTTAAGAAACGCTAGATCTGTTTTCAACCTAGAAACCTGCAAGCGAGCCCGTTCAAAACGATGAACTTTAGTGGCAATGGCTTTTCCATGCAAGGATTCAATAATAGAGTTCAGGCTTCTGTGATCCATATCAATTTAGAGAGAGAATCTTCAGCGAAAATCACATGGAAAATCATTTGTCGACGCGTTTCGAACCAACAAGTGTGGTTCATCATCAGGACAGGTTGAAGAAACAGATCCAGCTGAGCAAGTTAAATAGGCAGAGCAGAGACTCCTGACTAACGGCTAGTTTGACTCCAGGATCGGCGTCAAGCTGATTCAAGGAAGAATGAACCCGATTGATTTCTGCCCTAATTAAAGCCAGACGAGGAGAGTGAAGGGGGTGCTTAATCAGGGCAAAATTGGGAATGACGGAGGAGTCTCTGCAACGTTTAAGAAACGCTAGATCTGTTTTCAACCTAGAAACCTGCAAGCGAGCCCGTTCAAAACGATGAACTTTAGTGGCAATGGCTTTTCCATGCAGGGATTCAATAATAGAGTTCAGGCTTCTGTGATCCATATCAATTTAGAGAGAGAATCTTCGGCGAAAATCACATGGAAAATCATTTGTCGACGAGTTTCGAACCAACAAGTGTGGTTCATCATTAGGACAGGTTGAAGAACCAATCAGCCAAAAATCAATCGGGTTCGTTCTTCCTTGAATCAGCTTGACCCCGATCCTGGAGTCAAACTAGCCGTTAGTCAGGAGTCTCTGCTCTGCCTATTTAACTTGCTCAGCTGGATCTGTTTCTTCAACCTGTCCTGATGATGAACCACACTTGTTGGTTCGAAACACGTCGACAAATGATTTTCCATGTGATTTTCGCCGAAGATTCTCTCTCTAAATTGATATGGATCACAGAAGCCTGAACTCTATTATTGAATCCCTGCATGGAAAAGCCATTGCCACTAAATTTCATCATTTTGAACGGGCTCGCTTGCAGGTTTCTAGGTTGAAAACAGATCTAGCGTTTCTTAAACGTTGCAGAGACTCCTCCGTCATTCCCAATTTTGCCCTGATTAAGCACCCCCTTCACTCTCCTCGAAACCATTAGGTTTTCCTTAAGGCGAGTCTGGCTTTAATTAGGGCAGAAATCAATCGGGTTCGTTCTTCCTTGAATCAGCTTGACCCCGATCCTGGAGTCAAACTAGCCATTAGTCAGGAGTCTCTGCTCTGCCTATTTAACTTGCTCAGCTGGATCTGTTTCTTCAACCTGTCCTGCTGATGAACCACACTTGTTGGTTCGAAACGTGTCGACAAATGATTTTCCATGTGATTTTCGCCGAAGATTCTCTCTCTAAATTGATATGGATCACAGAATCCTGAACTCTATTATAGAATGAACCATTTTTAGTAAGGACTAGGAAGTCATAAATGAACTCAATTTGAGGTTAATATGATGATCTAATAAATAGATTTTAATAATAAAAGAATTTGGAATATTATTTGGAAAGGGACACTTGAGTAACGAGATCACTATTCAGATCCAGAATTGAATGAGGATGGATAGTATTGGACCAAATTCCCTCAAACTTCTCCTAAAAAACCCTAGGGGTCAATCAGTATGATTTAATATGGTGGTGAGAGAAAAATATATTAAATCACTCAATGAATAAAAAGCACTGAGGAGTGGGTGAATAAAGCACTGCGGGAGAGAGAGGTAGGATTTAATGAAAAGGAAGGATACCCTTTCGAAAAACATAAAGAAAAATCCTAGGCTATGGGGTTGGAAGATTCTAGAAAGTGGGACGTCGCTGAGGAAAGTCTTATAAGGAAGAAAGGCATAAAATAACTTGACAATGAATCACAAGGGGTTTTTGATTATGGAGGAAAAAGGATCTCTACTCATGGGAGAACCAGAAGAGAAGGTTCATGGTTGGGTGCAAATTTTCTCCTTCCAAGCTAATATGTTTTCTTATGATCAAAATTTATAGTTGATGTGAATTTATTGTTTCTAAGCTTACTATGGAATTTAGTAGGAGATTTTTGTGTAATGGTAGCTACAACTATTGCTAAGATTAAATTACAGAAGTATTTGGAATGACTAGTGTTATTTATTAAGTAATTTGTGCCACAATATAAATATGTAGATCGTGTAATAACCACATCATGAGATTCGATGAAGATATTAGCACTAAATTATACATATTTGTTAAAGATTTTGCTTACGCTTACATTGTATATGTCACAATAAGTCAATGGAGTAATGAAATATAAATAGGTAGGATGGAGATTGTTACACCCAAATATTCATGAGGTTTGATTGGGTTTTAACATATATTGGATGAGGATTATGGAAAATATTGTCTTGTGAAGTGACTGATTGCGAGTATGCTCAGGATCTCACCACCTAAATTATATATTCAGTAAGTACTAGGAAGTTACAGTTTTCTACACTAGGAAGTTTGGAAAAAAAGTAGGACAAAAATAAACAGACTTTCTACTCGTTACTCTCTTTATTAACTATGAGAGAAAATAAATAGGAAAACTTTTATTTACTGTCAATAGAGTGCATACGGAAATAAGACTAGAATTCAAAATACGATGAGACAAAATTCATTGTTAGCTAGGAATTTTATATTAGACAAAAACACTTATGGCTATGTAGGAACGAGAAAAGGGAAACCAAAAAAAATTGGGAGAGAGAGATTCCAATCTCAGGTATCCTTGTCTCTTCCAACCTTCACAATCATACGAATAGATCGAAAGGAATATATTCAATCCATTTAGTTATCTCTCAAATTCCTAACGTAAGACATAGAGTAGAGATTTAATTAAGTATGGTGCACTTATACAATAAATGGATTGTTAATGGACTGGTGAGTGCAAGAAAGTACAAATAGTGATGAAGGAAAACATACCGGAGACGACTAGTCTTTGTATGAAAGAGACTGTTATATTTTTAAATAACGTAAAGTCATATAAGAAAATCGAGAATATTATGACATTGAAAAATTAAAGAAAAAAGAGAAAAAAACCAAAAAAAAAATTAAAAAATTGTATGTCCTTTTAGGGAGGTTGCTAATTATTATGTACAAGTTTGTAAATGTGAGTGCCCTTTTTCATACTTCATAAACTTAAACCCATTTATGAATTTATAATAAGAGACGAAATAATGAAAATCAATATATGATAGGATAGGAGTCACAGGCAAGGTGTCCTATAGAAGTATATAAGAAAAAAAAGTTGCATATATATACATATGAACAAGTGAAAACAATATGAACTAAGGGAGGGTGTATAACCCCTTTAGTCAATAAACATATATAGCATAAAACATCCAAAACCCTGAACACGTTGAAGAGAAAAATTATAGGGAACTGAATCGAATATATTAACAGAAAATACAAAACACAATATAGGTAGAAATAATTCCTCTTAATAAATTTTATTAGTGATATGACCCTGTTATTAAAATAGTATTGGTCTATTAAAAAGGACAGGTATATTCTTCAACAAAACCATAGGTCAAAATTAAGGCCGCTTAACGAAAACCTAAAGAAAAATTTAGACAGGAGTCCCCTGTAGTGTATACTGGAATGTTCCCTTCATGGAGGTGGGCATGTAACCAGCCTGTAGCAGGATAGTGAACCATCATGGATGAAGCCCGCACACAGTCGAAAGTATGGAGAGATGCATGAAATTAAATAAATTTCCAAACTTGCATTACAGTAAAAGAATGATAATTAACATGAATTTAAGAAAAAATGTGGTAAGGTACCGGAAATCCCTCCATTTTTCTATCTAACCAGAAAAATTGTAATTAACCAGCCTACTTGTGTCAAGACAAGTGTCTTTGCAACTATGTGACATCACATGAATGGAGTAACACCGTTAGTCAGTGAACTAAGGGCTACCACGACATGGATGAAAATAAACTATCGATGATTATTAAAGGGTAAAAGAAGATCTGTGGAAAATTGAGAAAGAAACATTATTAACATTTTTACCTTAGGTAAGAAGTGCAGAGTCCGGTTTAGGAGTGTTGGACTTCTAGGTACTAGGAAATTTCCTGTATCACCGTGTTACACCTGAGAAAGTAAAACTGAAACATTGAGAAATGTAAATAGAGTTACCATCCCCTTAGGGTTATTATAAAAAAATAGAGGAATTCAAAAATTATCCATTGATTGGTCGATTGAAGTAAACCAATGGGTTGTAGATTCTTGGGCTGCATAGTCATACATCCCTAGTTACCGAGCAAGTTTTCCTTGTAACTAGCAAGGTTACCATTGAAAGGGGAATCCTCTCAAGTAGGGAACATTCATAAATTTACAAGTATCATAACCAGGAGATTAATTACGCATATAAATATTGAACCAATAACAACTAATTTTAAAAAATATCAACCCAATACCCTCAAACTCAGGATGGTAGCATAACCCCTGTACCAGAGGGGACAATACTAACCAAATCGAATAAGGAAATTAGAACAATTACCTGGTCATGGGTTTCTCACCTTAACCACACGGAAAGGGAATGACTCTGAAATTCAGAGTCAAACCATTGTAGAATGAACCCAAAGTTCATGGCGTGCAGTATAAATATTTAAACTCAATGTGCAAGATACATTATTAGAGAATCAACACCTACCACAAAAATCTACCAAATTCACCTTCACTGAAACCCCACTTGTTCACATACCTGACGGCCTCATATGGATCTTGTTTGAAAAAGAATAGGACAACAAAAGTAACCATTGGTGACCTTGTAATAGGATAAAGTGTTAGGGTTTGAAGAGGATGAATGATCACCCTTGAATCACCTTGAGTGATCTGGAATGTCGAACGAATATCGATTCCCTGTCTATCCCTAGTCCATGTGAAGTGTAGGTGGAGAAGTGCATGTGGCAGAGAGATACTCGTCATATGGTCTCCCAGGTTTACCTTCTCGCATAACTCAACGAGTGTATATATGCAGACTCCTTACAAAAATACCATGGTATAATAAGTGTATTGTGGCCATGAATTAGTTACGTTAACCTGATATGGTGGGTAAAGTGGAGGAACACACACCATGGAGCATAGTTAGCATAGGTTAGACAATACAAAAAAAGGGATGGGTGGCCATATACAAAAATGGTGCCATAACATTATCCTAAATAATATCCAACTAATAAAATAATTCATCCTATGATAGGTCATAATATATAATATATCACCTAACTACTACTAACCACTATGGCAGGCGTCATCTAACAAGGGGGTAACGTAGCAAGAGTGACTCCCTCAAAAGAAATTAAGTGAAACATATATATATATTAAAGTTTAAGTGCATGCAATACTTAAGTTATGTTTCTAATGAGTATGGAACATTAGACACAACTAACGAGATATCTGAATTGGGTAGCACATAAATAAATCTTAAGAGTATAGTTATAAAAAAAGCCATATATTTGGAGTCTATTTAGGTATTTGACAGTGAAAAAATGTTTAGAAATTATGATGAATAGATATAGCTTCACATTGTGAAAAATGAACTCATGTGACAAAGAAATAGGGGTCACATTGTAACAAGCACGTTTAAGCATTAGAATGGTACAAACATTTATAGGATGTCTCAATATCACAAACATTTCTCAACACTACATGTATCGGTCAACCATGTTCAAATACAATAAACCTAGGTCAACAATATTCTTCCCCATCATCCTTTGTTAACCATGGTAGTTATTTTTAGTCATGTTCAACTAAGTGAAACCATGGTAATTATTGGCAATCATTGTCGAGTGAGGCCAATCTTGGTGAACCCCATCAACCCATTTCAACCATTCATGTAATATCAATATTAACACTACCATTAATGCAATATTAATCGTTGTTTAAGGTTTATATTAGGTTTATAATATGAAGGTTATAATATTGGAGTTTATAACATTGGTTTTATAATATGCACTTTAATATAGAGGCTTATAATATTATGCTTTAACATTAGTGTTTAAAGTATTAGGTTTAAAGGATTGGGTTTAATATTGGGGTTTATAATATTGTTTTTGATATTAGGGTTTGCAATGTTGAGTTTATAATATTAGAGATTTAATAGGGGAAAACATTGCATTAATGTGATATTATAAAACTAATAGGCTGATGTGGTTCTATAAAAAAATTATGTTAAACTATTGTGACAATGAGTATTTGGAAAGATCTAGGGTTCGAAACTGGAAAAGAACAGGGTCAGAGTGGCAGAGCTATTCAGAAGAGGACATATCTTGACCCGACAGATGGAAAACGAGGGGTCCATAGGGACCCCATCGTATAAGCATGTAATGATGCACAGACAGACAACACAGGAAGGTGTGCAAATAGCTGGATATGAAAGCTCACAGAAAGAGGACGGAACCAACAAGGGAAGGAAGAGATATGAGGGTAAGGAGGAACATCATAATCAAAAGCTGAAAGGAAAGGAGGACGGTGGCCAAACAGAAAACAGAGGCAGGGTGAAGGCCACGCAAGCACATCCCGACCAGGAAAACAAACAAAGAAAGAAGCAAACAGAAGAAGAAGAAGGGGTCCTAAATAAAGAGAACAAGGAACAAGAAGACAAAGTGGAAGCATGCAATGGCAAAAAGACTCAAGGCCCATGTAAACCTAAGGCGGCAGAAACCCTAAGAGTGGTAATAACAGACCCAGAGATTCAAGCCTACCGGGATCACATGACCGAACATGCAATAATCTGCAAGTTCATGGGCCTCTCGCCAACGGAAGAGCGTTGTGCCAATGGATAAAGCAGCAATGGAAACCCGAAGGTGATGTAAGACTACACTTAGGAGCCAAAGGTTTTTTCACTATTGTTTTTTCAAATCTAGAGGATAAGGACAGAATATTTGATGGCGGACCTTACTTCTTCGCTTCTGCAGGCCTATAGATTCGGCCGTGGAAGCCCAATTTTGTGCCAGAAAAAGAGACCTTCAAGCAAGTGCCAGTATGGATAGACCATTTCTCCCTGCCAATAAACTACTGGGGATATGCTGCTCTGAAACAGATAGGTGACAAATTAGGAACCTTCGTCAAAGCTTCAGAAGCTACTCTGCACAGAAGATACACCTCATGTGCCTGAATCTGTGCGGAAATGGATGTGTCAGGAGCATTGCATGAGGGAATGTGGCTGGAATACAGGGATGAGGACTATTTCCAAGCCATAGATTATGAGCAAATCCCATTCCGCTGTAGAAAATTTCATGAGCATGGACGTTTAATCAGAGAGTCTCCATTAAATAAAGCAGCAGAAAATCTTAACGTACATAGAGCAGAAAAGAACAAGGAGATCTTTACTCGAACAAAAGCAAGACAAAGAGAAAACAAGAAATGTCCAACCAAAGCAGGAACATCACAAGGTAATACTAGTAATGCTTTCGAAGTATTGGAAACTGAAACAGAATCAAAGGACAATAATGAGGAACAAAATACCGCTGAAGCAAACAAAACTACAATAGAGCTTGAACCCAAAACAATGGAGCAAAATCCTCCAAATATCACACTACAGAATCAAGAGACAGCAAAAAGGGTAGATGAAGACTCATAAATGCTCATAAGTGACATCGGAAGTGATGAGATGGAGCTTAATGACATAGTAGAGAAAGAAGGAGTTAATCTACCAGACATGGTGGAACACTGGAAAAAGAAGGGGATAGAGCACATACCGGAAGAGGAAGTGAGGAGAATTAATGAGATACTAATAGCAAGACAGAGAGCAGAAATCGAGAAGCAAAGCAAGAACCTGGGCGTAGCAAAATGAATAGGACATCGAACAAAAGGTCTACTTCAAACCTCCACAAGCTCCAAACAAAGGAAAAAGAGAGGGCGCAGAACAAATAATGAGGCACTCCAGGAATTAGGACAAATGCTCTTAAACTCTGGTAAGATGAAAGCTCTAGAAGATTTTTCTCTTAATTACTAAATATTGTTTTAAAATGAAAGTTATCTCTTGGAATGCTAGAGGGCTTGATAGCCAATTAAAACAACAAATTTTAAAGAAGAAGGTCCAAAAGGAAAATCTAGACATTATATTTGTGCAAGAAACCAAATGTACAAGTAGCACTATTCATAATGTAAGCAAAAAATTAGGCAAACATATGGAATACATGGAAACCGCCAGCCATGGATGGGGGGGAGGTTTAATTATCCTGTGGGATCTGTGAGTTATCAATATCCTCTCCTCTGAAGCTACTAGATCCTTCATAGCCATAGAAGCTCAGATGATAGGAAATTCAGAAACATATCTATGTACTAATGTCTACGGGCCTCAGAAGCTAGAAGAGAAGTTTCTTTTTCTGAGAACTCTATTGAATATGAAGCTAAGATATCCTAAAGCGAAGGCAGTTGTAGGAGGAGATTTCAATATGATAACTACTCTAATGGAAAAAAAGGAGGGATAAGGAAACTCAACAAAGATTCTGAAGCCTTCTCAGAATTCATCAATTCTGCTAAACTTGTGGATTTCCACCCCAAGAGTGGAACTTACACTTGGAATAACAGAAGGGGAGGTGAAAGACAAATTGCTTCTCGCCTAGACAGATTTCTAATCTCTGAAAGCATTCTGTTGGAGGGAGTTACAGTAGAATCAAATATACTCCCAAGTGGAGGATCAGACCATTGGCCCATTTCTCTGAATTTGGCTATCCAGGGAACTCCAAGAAACAAGCCATTTAGTTTTAAGAAATTCTGGCTCACCCATCCTGATTTCATTCAACTTATTGAAAAATGGTGGCATGAACTGGTGGACATCAGAGGCACCAAAATGTACAGGTTACAAGGCAAATTGAGATATATAAAAAAAAAAACAAAGTATGGAATAAAACAGTTTTTGGGAACATATTCAAAGAAAAAGCCAAACTAGAGGAGCAATTGGAGCAGATACACAAAGGTTGGATCACTGGATACATTAACCTAGAAACAACAAACAAAGAAAAAATGTTGATGTAGTAATGGCAGCTTCGTTTCCAGAAAGAGGAAACCCTTTGGAAACAAAAGTCTCGGATTCAGTGGCTCGAGGAAGGGGAACAGAATACAAAATTCTTCCATAGATCAGCAATGGACCACAAGGGAGTGAACAAAATCCTCAATCTGAAAAATGAAAAGGGAGCCATTCTTCAGACACATCAAGAAGTTTCAACCCTGCTTACTTCGCATTTCAGTAGCATAGCTAAAGAGCCAGAGGTGGACAAGGCAGAAGCAATTGAGGAACTTATGAAATCCATTCCCAAGACAATCACCAATGAGCAAAACCTAGCACTAACTCGAGAAATTTCTTTGGAAGAGGTGGAAGAAGCGGTGAAGGGCATGCCAAATGATAAAGCTCCTGGGCCTGATGGATTTACCATCAACTTCTACAAAGCTTGTTGGGACATTGTTAAAACAGAGGTTTGGGAAGTGGTGGAAGACTCTCGGCATTCTGCCTCAATCCTCAAGTCCCTAAATTCTACTTTCCTCACCCTGATACCAAAAGAAGAGGAGGCCAATACTCCGGAAAAATTTTGGCCTATTGATTTGTGCAATGTTATATATAAAATTATCTCTAAAGTCATAGCTAACAGGATGAAACCTATTCTTCTGGGCCTCATCTCTGAAGAGCAATCGGGATATGTTGAGGGGAGACAAATTCTAGACAACATTTTACTAGCTCAAGAAATGATTCATACACTTCACTCCAGGAAAATTGCAGGTATGATGATGCAACTTGACTTATCAAAGGCTTATGATAAAGTCAACTGGAATTACCTTGAAGCAATTTTAAAGGCTTTCGGTTTTGCTAGTCAATGGATAATGTGGATTCTAGCCCTGATCAAATCAACTAAATTTTCTATTCTGGTAAATGGTGCCCCTGCCGATCAATTTTCTCCCTCACGAGGACTCAGGCAAGGTGACCCATTATCACCCTTCCTTTTTGTCATCCTGATGGAAGGATTAAGTAGACTCATTCGCAGCGCCAAAGAGAAAGGAAGTATCAAAGGATTGCAGCCCCTGCCTTCCATCCCAGTGACCACTCATCAACAATTTGTTGATGACACAATGTTACATGGTACTCCAATAGTCAAAGAAGCCTTGGGCTATAAAATGATCCTCAATCTTTTCGGCAAAGCTTCAGGTATGGAACTTAACCTATCTAAATCCACCATCTTTTTTTTCAATACTCATTTAGCAGTGCAAAAAAATCTCTCTACCATTCTAGGCTTCCGGAGAAGCAACCTGCCCTCTAGGTACCTAGGAGCTCCTCTATCGGATAAACCCTGGCAAAAAATTCATTGGGAGAAGATCTTAGCTAGCATGGAGAAAAGATGCCAACATTGGACCCACAGGGCCCTCAATTTTGCTGGTAGACTAGTTTTAACCAAAGAAATCTTGCAAACTATTCTGCAATACTTGCTCTCTATAATTCCTGCTCCCAAAGGATTCCTGCAGAAAATGAGAGTAATTTAGAGAACTTTCTTATGGTCGGGAAACGCAGAGAAGAAAAAGTGGGCACTAGTGGCATGGAACAAATTATGTAAACCCAAACAACTAGGAGGGTTAAATCTGCTAGACCCCTCCACCATCAATAGGGCCTGCGGTGCCAAGCTGTGGTGGAAATGGCTGAAGGAACCCAATCTTCCATGGGCTAGACATTGGAAGGAAAAATATGCTCCAATGCATAGTATTCAACACCTGATCAGAATGCAAGAGAATCCAGAAGGCTCTCCGATCTGGAACCTTGCAAGGAATAATCGACACATTATACAGGAGAATAGCTTCTGGGAAATTCGCAATGGAGAAACGGCCCTTTTCTGGGAGGATGCCTGGCAACAACTCCCCAAGCTAGAAAGGCCTGAATTTGCAGGTGTGCAGCGAAATTACCAGGAGCTTGGGAAAATAACGGTGAATCACTATTGGACTCCTAATAATAGGGACCTGGAATGGAGATATTGGGCATTCAATGAAACAAAGAACATGGCCGAAGCAAACAATGACATCAGAGATCTGCAAACACTGCTAAACAAAAGAAGAATTAGAATGGCGGAAGACAACAACCAACTAAGATGGGGTAAGCAAGGAGGGGGGAAATTTCACGCTCAAAGAAGCCAAAAACTGTATTGAAGATTCAGAGCAAGAAGAAAAGGTTAAATGGAGAAATAAGGTTTGGTATTCTCAATTCTGGCCCAAAATTAAAACATTCCTTTGATTCCTAATGCACAGGAAAACTCTCACTTGGGAGAATCTCCAAAAGAAAGGTTCCTATGGTACTTCTAGATGCCCAATGTGCGAAAAGGAAGAAGAAACAATGAATCATCTCTTCAACACTTGTGAGGTAGCAAACTGCCTGTGGAATTGGGCAGAAACCATTCTATAGCAAACGGACAGAATAAGAGAGTCCATTCAAGAAACTATTGAAAATTGGTGAGGCAATTTCTCCAGCAATCAATTGGTCAACCTCATTTGGAAAACTATGCCAGGGTTTATCACATGGACAATCTAGAAGGAAAGGAATAGGAGAGTATTTTTAAACGAAACCAGAAACATAAATCACTCTATAGAAATAATCATTCAAAATGCCAGGCAATTGATTCTTATCAAAGGAAAACTTGACAAAGGTACTAAAACATCAACTGGGGACTTACAAATCTTGAAAGCCTTTAACCTGGATAAAGGGACCTTTGCAGCCATCGTAAATTTCCAACAGGAGATAAGTTCCACTTTAAGCATCTTGAAATGACCACCTTCAGGCTTCCTCAAGCTAAATTTCGATGGTGCCTCTCGGGGAAACCCAGGTCTGGCCGGCATCAGAGGAATTATTAGGAATAGCGAAGGAGAAATTCAGTACATCTACAGCAGAGCCTTAGGGGAAGGAACCAATAATGAGATGGAGTTCATAGCAATGGAACAGGGACTGTGAATTCTCTGGGAATTACAGGTGGGCGCAGCGTCGTAGAAGGGGACTCTCAGTTCATAATCACAGTAGCGAGAAGGATGTATGCGGGAGCTAAAGCAAACAAAGTTACATAGCATTGGCGACTAGCCAAAGTAACAGAGAGTATTGCCGATCATCTTGGGCATTTGAAAGGGTTAATCTTTCAAGCTGTTCACCGCAAAGCCAATACAGTTGCGGACCATCTGGAAAATTATGGTATAGAGAACCCAAACGACATCATGGACAGTTGTTGGCAGGACGTCACCTGCCCGGAAGTAAGAAACAAATGTACCCTGCTCTCGAGGCAGGATATGGTAAATGAAAGATAAGGACAATGGGACAGCGCTCTAACAGGCATTGGGATATGATTAAGATCAATTATACTGCGGGGAGAATTAAAGGTCGGCAGAGGAATGAAGGACAGGCAGGAAATGGGCATTCAATGCACAAGCAGGTGAGAGTCACGCCCATCAACTCCATAAGCGGAAAGTATGAGCGACGCCGACGCCCATATAGAAATAAGGACACTTGGCACGCTTTGGAGAAGCCCAAGAGAGGCAAACTTAAGAGTAAAAATCTGAGACATCATCGAAAGGATATACCACGATATAGAGATAATCATGAAGGAATTTGCGGCCAGCAGGTGAAAATATGGAAAGCTGCAAGTGGCTCACCCGATCTCTCCTATATAACTTCAACACCCAGTATCGGCAGCGCCACTGTGCACTCAGTTAGTCTGCAGAAATTCTTTTCCTCGGTCCTCAGAATACAGGGTAGTCGGGTGCTTGAGTTCAAGATAATGGCGGGTGAAAGTAGTAGAAATGCATCTGCAAACCGGGATCTCAGGCACGCCCGGGAGGCCTATGAAACAAGGACATCGCAGAGGGAGAAACACAAGATCGAGGAGCTGGAGGCCATTGTTACTGAGGAAGAGGAAAATTTGGAGGAGCAGGATCTGGAAAAAGACATGGAATGGGTCCACGACCCTGGAACGTCTACAACCCGAGCCACCCAATATGTCCGCACACAAGCGGAAATGTGGAGAATGAAAACGCTACTGGCAAAGGCCATAAGTATGCAGGGTGACTACATCAGCCAAGCTCGACAGGCTCAACATGCTATTGTTGTTACTTCTGCTGAGCATGCGGCGATACTGGAAGGCTTGGATTTCAAAATTAGTGGCCTGGAGCAGCAATTTGACAGCATCTCTAAAAAACTGACTGTCCTGATCAGTCTTCTACGACACTCCATATGTCAAGAAGCTGTCAATGCTGGGGAAAGGGCAGAGGAGATCATGAGCAATAGTAAGAGTACACTTTCATCACCTCCTCAGGCGGGTAGAGCCAAGGCTCCGACTAGGCAGGATTCCCCCAAGAATTATGAGGTTCTTGAGATGTAACTAGTCTCTACTGCAAGCTTTGGATGAGTTCTTAGGACATGGATATGCATATGCGATCATTGGCCTGGGAATTTATCTGTCTTATAAGGTTTTTTTTTTTTTTTTTTTTTTTTTTTCTTTTACTGTCCATGGCTCCATGTGGGTCTCTGTTTTCTCACTGTCTATTGTTTTTTTGGTCAACCCCTAACTATCTATGCCGCCTTGCGTGGTGTGCCTTGGGGTTCTACACCCTTTTTCTTGCTTAACCATGGTAATCATCATTAATCATCTTCAACTAAGTGCAATGATGTAAATTATTGGCAATCATGTTCAACTGAGGTCAACATTGGTCAACCCGATCAACCCATTCAATCATTCATGTAATATACTTTATGGCTTACATTGGGTTTATAATATTGGGGTTTATAATATTGAAGTTATAATATAGTGGTTTATAATGTAGGGCTTTCTAGCATTCAGTTTAGTTTTAAGGTATATAATATTGGGTTTAATATTGGGGTTTGTAATATTAGGGTTTATAATATTGAGTTTAAGATTAGCTAATAATATTAAGATATTTTATATTAGGTTTATAATATTATACCATAATGTTATTATTTTTTAATGTGGTTCATGGAGCGTGGAGATTTGTGACTATTGCATCGACAAAATATTTGTACTAGGCAAATCCACCCAAAGGGATTGATGAACACCATTATTGTAACAAGAATGCTACAACTCCTCGAGCTACCAACTTTACTTTATCAACTAGGGGTTTGTACAAACTTGGAGGTGATAGTGTTGTATACACAAGTAAAAGTGATGGTTCTTCCTTTTATCACTGTTTAGCTGGGGAGAGACCACTAGGGTTTGCAAGATAGACTTCTATGGATTCAGAAGAATCTTTGTTCCTTGATGAAAGAAAGATAAATATACTCTGGGAGAGACCTGATCTACTGCAATAAGGAAAGAGACTGAAATTCAATGCTAGGGCATATCATTTCCTCATTAACTACAAAGAGCTATGCTTTGCAATGATCCTAAGTTAACATGAACAAAATGCTACTGTCCTAATCATGGAAGCTAGGAACATCAAACACAATTGATATGCATGTAAACGACTTTAAGAAATATGTTTTGTCTTTTTATGCTTTTCATGAAAAGTCAAGTGTGAAAACTAATCCCTCTTGGTGATGTAGCAGGTGTTTTAGGGGTGATGATGGATGGCTGGAAGGTTCAGGAGATGGATGCAAGATTTGGGGGACCCTTGGGTGACCTTGGGAAGCTTCCTAGAGGTTTTCCCTCAAGTCGGACTCAAAATAGGCCACTACAGGAAAACCTACAGGATGTACTAGAAACCTACACAATTCCCTCTATTTCTACAGGATGCAGCTGTGAGAAAAACGATGGGTGTTGGAGGTGATGGAAATCTTAAGGAAGGTTATTAATGGGTGTAATGGAGTGAGAAGAGGCTTAGGATCACTCAAAACCCAAAACCAATTTTAGGAGATGGTTGGATTAACTCAAAATGCTTGAGGAAATTTCTACATAAAATGATGAAATTGGTTAATTCTTTGATGAGAACGAGGAATTTCTATGGGTGAATGAAGCTAAAAGGTGGTTTCTTTCTATGAGATCTTTGTCTACGTTTGAAGTTCCTACTCTGCATCAAACATGTGTAATTTCCAAACAAGAAGAATTCTCATGAACTAGAAAAGAATAATTTAATGAATTAATTGTCTACCTTATGTGTGAAGAAATTGTTGAATAACATGTAGTCATGGATGAGATCTACTTCAAGAATGAATATAGAAGAAATGGTAATGAAATCCTACTTTGCAGAACTGATCAAATGCTATCTTAAGTACCACAAATTCTAAATATCATGAAGTCACTGCGAATTTGTCTTTTTGGTTTTCATAAGGGTCTTTTCCTAAAATCGTGATCCCAAAAGGAAGAAGTGAGGCCAAGAAAACTACTGACAGCTTTGTGGAGCCTCTTTTATGCCTTCTAGCCTGCTACTGAATTAAGGTACAAATGGAAGAAAACTAACAAACAATTAATCAAATCTACACTATATTCAATGAAATACTTCTAACAACAGTTTAACCATGAATCTATGAAACTAAGTTAACCATAAAGATACAAGAAGAGGAGCCTTTGCTACTAGGGTTGGGCCCTAACCCAAGAGCTTCAGCCCTCTGAGTTAACTTAGTACTGATTCAAGAAAAAACTCATTATTATTTCCAAAACAAAAAGTTACATCAAAAGGTCTTCCCCAAGTCCGGAGCTCGAAAATAGCTAGAGTTTTACAAAAAAATCAAATTCCAATGAGGCTCTAGGCATCTATACTTATAAAACTGAGGTCTCCAATGAATTTCTAAAAATTTAAGGAGGATCAACTCCCAAAGAAGAGATGAACTACTCCTTGTCTATCACTTTCTTGGTTGCCTTCTAATCTTCATGGCTTGGCTGCTTGCACTCTGAGTTGGTGGGATTAATGAAGGAATATTCGAATGGGGAAGGAGTAAATGAGGAGGATTTACCTTTCACAATCTCCCTCCCTCATTCCTTTCGAGTTTCAAACCTTAGTCTTTGCCCAAATTCCTTGATTTTCTATTCCAAATTTGCAATCAATGCATATTAGTCCACTAGGCATAATATATCACTTTAACGCATCTCATTAAACAAAATACAACCAAAACATGTCATAAATTGTGATAAAAGTTGGTTTGATTAATCTAGTAGGTGAATTAAGGCCCATATACTTACCCAATGATGAGGCTCATCATCACCCCCTACTAAAAGTGTTGCTCATCCTCTGAGAAACTCAATCAATATCCATGTCCTTCATAGCTCTAGTGACCTCCCTGACATCCCATGCCTCTGTTATGGTTTCCTCTTATTGTTCATAGAAACCTGCTTTCTTTTATACCTCCTCCCACTGCCTCTTTTCTTCTTCTTCCTTCTTTCCTTCTAGCATTCCTAAGAGTAGTGGTGGATTAAGTTTCAAGCCAATCCAATTGAATTTGAGCCTTTGGATGGATTGCTTGTACATGGGTGTCCTATTCAGTGCTTCTCTCATTCTTTGAGGAGAGTGGTACTCTCTTATCTTTAAACTATATGGCAATGTGTTCCATCTCTTGAGGAAATAATGTATGTTGTCATCCCCTAACAACCTGGACATATTGTAAAAATGTGAAATTTCTTGCTATTGGGTAGCAAGATACCTAGGCCCAAGTTTAGGATCATTTTCAATTAAATTTATGTTTTCTGATGACGGCCATTGGATTGGACTTCTCATCTCTGATCATAAGGGGATTTGTTTGTTCTTTTGCCAATATCTTCTCCATTTATATAGCCCTTGCTTACTCATGGCTCATCTATAATGCCAAAGCCATCACCTACAAATATCCTATATTGGCATTAGGGTGCCATCCATCCATGTCTGTTAAGGACATGTTATGAAAATAAAAATCAGACATCTTGGCCCTATCTTCCAATGTACTTTCATCACAAAGATCAATGAATTGTCTATAATCCTAAAATGGCATAATGCCTCTCTCTGCTAGGGTCTTGATCTGGAACTACAACCAATGTTACTTGACTTATACGACATAGGATTTAGTTGGAATCCTACATTATATTGCTTCCAAAGAGAGACTGGCCATACATGCCAATTGGTTCTCTCTTTCTTGCAGCTATCCTTTCAACCATGCATTTTCTGTCTCTAACTGATTTCTCATTGTGGCCTCTATGTCTCTCAACCTACTTAATTCTTTGTCCATCACCTTGAGATTCTCCTCCATGTGACTAATGTCTTCCACCCCCTTGGATTTGGCAATATAAAAACATCGATGAGTTTCAGCTCTTTCTTTATTAAGCACAAAGAATAATGGAATAGAAAATTTTTTCGGAATGACCCTGCCCCTTTCAATAAATCTATAGTAAGATTGAAAGTTAGGTTTGGAGCTATGTTCCTTTAAATCTGGGTCCTCTTCTTTAGTTTCTTTCTATAGGCTTCCCTCCTTATCCAATTTCTGAGTCTCATGTAGGTTTAACAGAGTATCGTGTAGGATTGCTTCAAGTTCTTGTAGGTCCTACAGTGTATCCTATAGGATTTCTTTTCCTTTGGATGAGGTGGATCTAGTTATAGGCCTTCTCACATAGGTGATACGAGAGTTAAGAGGAGGCATTTTCTCCTACTGTTTAGGTGATTCCTCAATCACAATGGGAATTTTGGTTGGTGTTTAGGGTTTCCCCTACCTTATCCTTGTGTGTTTCCTTGTCCTAAAATATAAGGGGGTCTACCTATGTCTTTTGCCTTTCTGTTTGATAGGGGTGCTAAGAGAAGTGAGGGGAGCTGCTGCTTCTCTCTCACTGGCCTATGGAGATAGCCTAGGTGACTCCTCCTTATCTTTTGCCTCCTCGTTTGCATTGCCCTTTTCCTCTATATTTTTCCTCTCTTCTTCTCCTTCTAGTTCCTCATCTTGTTTATCAGTCTCTTCTTTGTCATCTTCCTCTATTTCCTCATCCTCTTCCTTTTCTTTCTCCTCTTCTCCCTCCTCATCTGTCTCATCTTCATCCCTCTCTACTTCTTCTCCCTTTGTTTCAGTTTCTTCATCATCCTTTTCACTAACAGTTGGATTGATTTAATATGTGAGGGCTTTGATATCCTCCTCTGTCTGCATGTCTCTAAAAATTTCCCATTGGATAGGAATTATGAGGTTGTGAAGGGAATCTTCTATGATGATTATAATTAACTGATGGTTGGCTAACTGTTGGTGGTTTCCCTCATGCACTTTTATGCTTGTGTCTATTAGTGATTTGGAGAAGGAAGTATGGTATATTGAGCCTATGGTGAGGAGGTTTTTCTGCTCCAAACCTCAATTCTTGAAGAAGCCTAAAGTGATACCCATAAACCACACTATACCTACCCTCAATGAGATGTTTTTTATAAGGTGGCAGCTTACCTCATTCTAGGGGTAGGTAGGATTTCTCTCCTTACTCCATTTTTGTCCTCAATGGGCTCTTCTCCCTCTAAAAAGAACTTCTTTTTGGCAATTTTGCTATCTCCCTTGTCTTTCGTTCTCCAAGGCAGTCCTAGGGGAAGTGTGGTAATTCTCCTTATGAGTTCAAGGCTAAGCTATATGGAGAGGCCTCTCACCACAGCAGTGGCATGAATTCTAGTTAGTGGGATGAGGGAGAGAGCAAACCCTTAAGCCACTTCATCATCATGCCCTCTTAATTTTTCAAAATACCCCATCCAATTTTGTCTTTTGAATATTTCTAACACCTACGGGTGTTGGTGGATTCTCACAGTATTAATAGGACCCCTTCTATTGAACACCCCTGTCATTTTGTTGATTAATTTGGAGGAGGTGAGATGGTTGACACAATTTTTTTTGAATGCAAAAGTAAACAACTGAAACAACTATGGGAACAATTCCCTTACACAGGTGCCAAATTCGCTCTCCACTAGGGGATTTTCTATTCAATTCTCTTTGAAAAAGGGAAGTAATTATAGAGCCTACCTATTCATAGTGTTCATTGTAGCCAATCCCCATGTTTCCCCCTCTGAAACTACTCTCGACCAATCTTGTAGATAGTCTGTCTATATCCTTTAGGTTTCCTATGCAATCCTGTAAGATTTCCTATGCAATCCTGTAGGAAGTACTACACAGGAGACAGATGGAATTTTCCTCTTATGTAGGTTGCCTAGGTATGAGAGTGACTTTTTCAAGAGTGAGTCTTGAGCAAATGCATGCATGAGTGCATGGGCATCAACAAATATTTAATCTTATGGCCGAGTTATGTGAGGCGCTGTGCTAGCAGCAGAGGTACGTTTTATATTTTTCGATCGCTGGTCCCCACTACCACCTCAACATTTCCCCCTCTTCATAATCAAATTTGAGTTCATCCTCCATAGACATAATTGTTTTTGTCCTGCTCTTATCGTTTTTTGACTTGATTGTTTCCACGTGTGGGAGGACCAACTATTTTGTCTTCGTCGACTGAATGAAGGTGGCCAAGCTAACTAGCCACCTTTCACTTATAAACAAACTTACTCGTAACTTTTACATATTTTGACTACATTTTGCAAATGAGAGAGTGAGCGAGATACTTATCTGTGGTGCTAACCCTTGCTGCAATTCTTGAAGACCAGAGGTGTTTATTGTTTTTTGGCCGCATGCTATTTCCCCACCCTTTTTTTTATTGCTCTTTGATGATAACTTTGATGTGCATGTACCTAGTGTTGAAGATGTTGGTGTTTCAATTGCTTTGGAGCTCCTTCTGCTCTTGGATCATTATGTTGGAAGCTTTCTGCAATCATCATTTGTATTCTGTGGGATAGGCTACTACAGAATTTCCCACAGGATGTCCTGTAGCAGCATCTCCCTCAGAACTCTAAATCATACACTCTGTTGAGATTTTGAGGATGGTGACATGGATTGAGAGGAAGACTAGCAATGTGGAGAAATGATACATACTTAGGTGTTGCTCCCTTCTTCTCTCTCTATTTCATGTTTTTTCCTTCTTCTTTTTTTTTTCTTTTTCTTTTCTTGAAGACTGTGACAAATATATATATATTTTTCTAAACTGATTTTTTTTTTTTTTTTTTTGTTTATGGTGAATGCAGTGGTGATGAAAGTGGACATAGGTATGGTAATGAAATGGCAACATAGGGGTGTTATTTATTTGACATAGAAGGTCATTTTTTCCCCAAGGTCACTTCCTGTAGGATTCCCGAGCCACTATAATTCCTACAGATCATCCTATAGGTTTTTAGAAGATCCTGTAGGTTTACAGGGGATCCTGTACAAAACACAGTCCCCTTGTAAACTGAAGCAAAGGAGTGAAAAAATGGAAGAAATGGTGTAGTGATGAATGACAATGAGTGGAAAAATAAAAATGTGAGTGAAATAGGTCCCTTTTTGATCCTCCTTTGTTCTCAGATCGTCCTCCTTGTTGACCTGCAAATAGAAATTTTCATGATTTTTTTTCTCTCTCTCTTTTTTTTTTAAAAACAGGTAGGCTGCCTCTGAGAGGTTTTCATCCTAGATGTTTTCCCTCGGTGCCTCAAGAGAGGTTTTCACCCACAGATCTTTTTATTTTCCTTTTACCTTTTTCCTTTTTTGACAACATTAGGCCACCCCAAGAGGTTTTCAACCCAATAGTGGGACTCAGGCACCTCATGGAGGTTTTCACCTGAGTCGTTATTTCTTTTTTCTCTTAGTGATTTGATGAGGCAGGAGCTAAAACTTGCTCCACTACCATCATTGTTTTATTGATACCATCAATGAACTCTTGCTTTGACAATGGTCTTTTGTAAAGCTTCAGTCGGTGTCCATTAACAAGTAAAGGAATGGCCTCTTCATCTATGGTTATGATCTGCAATAAGCCATTATCATGAGATCTCTCTATAGCATAAGGTCCTAACCATCTTGTCCTCAACTTGACCTTAAAGTATTTATATCTGGAATCATATAACAAGGCCCAATGACCTTCTTGAAATTGTTTATCCTTGATGTTTTTATCATGCCATATCTTCCTCTGAAGTTGGGTTACCTCTGTGTACATGAGGGCGTTCATTCTGAACTCATCTAAACCATATAACTGTAGCAATCTCTCTTTTTGTGCACTGCTAAGATCTAGATCTAGTTGGGCTACCATCCTTAGTGTGTTATACTCAAACTCAATGGACAACAAGTACTTTTTCCCATAGACCAACTCATAGGGTGTGAATCCAGTGATCGTCTTCAAGGTGGTCAGGCCATAGAAATGTGGAAGGGAAGAGGGGCTTATATTTTTCATCTTAGTGTCCACATTGGCCTCCTTAATGGGGAAGAAATCCTCAACTCTCTCTCTATTCCCTCTATCATTTCTATTTTCGGCCATTGGCTTGGTAGGAATGGGTTGTTCTTCTTCCCTTGTAGGTTCTTCAAATATGTCTCGTTGCTCACATAAGGGTTCCTATTACAGGGAAAAGTGTCTATGTATAACTGCTAATCCCACTAAGGCGGGTAGCTACCTTAGAAAAAAACAAAGTAAAACTACTTTCGTTTTCCTTTATGAAAGATTGATGAGAGAAGAATAAAGGAGACCAACCTCTATCTTGCGCTTGGTTCCTTGTTCAATTCCTCTCTCTTCTGATAGTCCTATGCTACTTGCTTTCTTGTATACCCAGCTTCACAGAGTACTTGTAGAATCAAAGCAGCATAACACTATACGAGAACATGGATCTATTATCATAAACAATCTAGTATCAGATGTAAATTGACCATACAAATGCACAAAACATAAATTACACAAGAGTATGGAGGAAAACTTGAATAGATTTATTGATAATCAAGAAAGAGCCAAGAGAGTTACAACCAGTTGTTCTGACCTAGCATCATCCTCTCAACAAGTAAGCCCTTCTTCGCCTCATGCAAAGCTTAGATCACCCAAAACTATGATGTTGCCTCAAGAAACCAACAACAATTCCTTACAAGATGCAAAATTCCAGCCTCCGGATCTCTGGGATGAGGGATCCATATATAGATGTCTGTAAGGGAGATGAGTCAGCTTGTGATTTGATTAGTGTCTTCCCTCTGATAGTTCTTGCTTCCACTTGGAGATTGATGATCTCTTACTCATCCTTGGTTGAATTCAGAGAGGCAAGTGTCACAGGAGAAGTTTCTGGAAGATTCCATGCTTCTCCACCTCGCAGATTGACACTTCCATTTGTCTCTTCTCGCCGATCGCACCCTATAGAAGGGCTTTTTGAAATGCAACGCACCCATTGAGTGTACTTAGGTGAGATGCAACGCACTTTTCCTATGGAGTAGGTGAAATGATCCAGTTTTGACCAGTTCTGAGTAGTTTTTCATGGAGAACTTCTGGGAGAAGCTGTAATCAATTGACCTTGTTCCTTTATGGGTTGGAACAACACTTTTTGGGACTTAGGAGCCCTTGGATTATGGACATTTTATGCTTGGGGTTGCAGTGCCCAAAAATGTCTATAACAGTTGCCCCCTAAAGCATGAGGTCGTTAATCTTTTTTGATGTCTGGTGAAATGCTTTATCATGAGGATCTGAAGTTCTTTCAAGCTGGAAGGAGACCTGTAATAAGATACAATACAATACATTATCTTCATAATATTTTCATGATCTAGCAGAGGAAGGCATTCCCATGCTCAGCTTTATAAATCCATTTTTATGTACATAGGACAGACAATCGTCTGAGTGTAGACTGATGAATCTGGAGGAGCCATCATCCCATAGATTGGATGATTATCTGTGCAGCAATGATGTACATTTGATGCCTTTATTTTCCTGAATATATATCGCAGCCCGGATGGATGAAACTAGATCCGGGGTCTTCAATCTCGTTCGATCTTCACTGAAAGTATAAGTCGATCCATGTGAGAGATGTTCTGGAGTCGAACATGGAAAGACATCGCCTGATTACTAGCCAATGATGTAAGATGTTAACAGCCGCGAGAGGAATCACCGATAATGATAATGATCCTCAAGGTACTACAGTACAATTCACGTGGTGTGAATAAAGGACTTGGCGTCGAACACCATGCAAAATATTTCGGTCGAAGGCCATTGATTTAAACCTATCACCGGAAGTGAGAAACTTGCCATTGAGGCATGCAAGCTTCAAAGTACTGAAATGGGTGTTCCTAGATCGACTTCTTGGATAATGAGTTGATGTCGACAAGAAGCGATCCGTCATAGGAGGGACTTAATGAATCCCACATCAATGACACGGAATGGAGAAAATGATTTTAATGGAGGTGAAAACGGTCTGGTGATATAAGGTTCAGGGTGGCGGTCATGAAAGAATGGAGCGTAAATGTATTGCAGCGGGTGAGACACAGGTGAATTTTCTGAGTGACTTCTCTTGAACATACCGCCGACACTAACATGATGGATTGGTAGCATTAACCCCAAATGTGTAAGGTGTGATGTGACCATGGTGATGTGGCCGGTGAATGAAACAACCCAACCCGACTTGGATGCGGAGTGAAAGTGTCATTTTCAAGAGCGACTTGCTACTAACAAAGTTTCTTCAAGTTTTCTTCACAATTTTTCCCCAGTCATTGCTGACTAGTACCTCTTTATTTTTGTCAAGATTGAGGAGGATAACATATGCTTGTTCTATAATTTTCCCTTCGGGCAAACCCATCGCTATGTTTTAACGAGCCTAGCGATAGTGAAACTCGTTCTTGTCTGCTATGGACAAGTTTGTCGCTATTAGGTTTTAACGAGTTTAACGACAAAGATAACTCGGTCCTTTTCAATTTTAGAGAGTCTGAAAAGGGATGTAAAGGAAACTCTAAAAAACCTTTTTCGTCATCTAATCCCTTAAGTTCGAAAAAGTATAAAACAATACAAAAGGGATGAATTTTCAATCCTTTTAACGAGCCGAACAACACAAGCACTCTATCTTTTTGTGTAATAATCCCTTAGGTCCAAAAAGATTAAAATCTAAAGGAGGGATAGCACTTCCGGTCCATTTGATGAGCTGGAGAGGCCAATGGCTCAGCAATCTTTTCATATTTTACGAGTCAGTTGAAAAGAGCTTAAAGGAAACTCGTCTTTGAGGAACGAGTGATAAATTTTGGTAGCAGCTGATTCCAGGTAAGGTTTGGAATTTCCCAATCACGGCAGTGTTACAAGGATGGCTAACAGGATCACTCTTCACAGCTATTCCTCAAAAGGAGTAAACAATCAAATGGAGGTGAATGATCGGCCAATACAGAGTGGAGGTGATGATGAGAACACGACCAAGGCTTAAAAGGCTGAAGTACTACATTCACGATGGTTATTTACTCGAAATTGGTTCATTTTTTATTGAGGTTAAACGTTGGGGGAAACATTTGCTCATTGCTTATGTTTATTTTTTAACGAGCATGAAGTCCGCATTAAAACTGCTCGATATATCCAGTCGTATAATAAGGATGTCTCATATATAAAAATGGCAATTTTTCAAATCTTTGCCCCACATCTTTTCTTTATGCAAGTTAGGAAACGACCAATCCTACGAGTTTAAAGGGTTAGAGGACCTACAAATTTGAAAAATAAATGGTCACTCTTCCCTTGCACGCAAAAAGGTTTGCATGCCCACAGGTATAAAATAGAGTTTCAAGGTCACCTCTCAATCTATCGACAAAAAAAATTGTTTTATCGGGAAAGGTTTACCTATTTCAGGTTACCAAAGATTGTTCTATTTGCACCGCAAACAAAACACTTCTTCGGCGATGTCTACCGAAATAGACAAAGGTGAATGGCGCAGATGCCTCCACTCACATAACTTTGACAAGGGAATCTTGTTCTAGTCCAACGCCCTTTTCCAATCACGGACGGGAGTGTCAGACTAGTCATATATCTCTCGCGGAAACCTATCCTATACCTGAAGTTTTCCTGTCGAAGCAGACCAGGGTGCATGCCCCCTGGGTTTCAGTCGTGTCCCCTGAATTACTCGCTCTCATTAGGTGGATGGACTAGAGATTGATGAGACATTCCTTGCGTGAAAAGACCATTCAATGATGGTATATGACTATTTGCTGTGCGTGAACCGGGGAATGAAAGCTGGTCTACGAGCTTGACCACTCTTCCTTCGTGTGGAAAACACATTACTCTAAAGAGTGATGAGACAATGGATCCCATGCAATAAGTATAGTCTCGCCCAAGGAGTAGATTATAATCCAGGGGTCCTTGGACTACCATTACGTTTATGTGAACGGTTTTCCCTCTCAATGTTACGGGCACATTGGGAAGGATCCCTAACGGTCGACTAGTTCCTTTGTAAAAGCCTATTAGATTTCTCATCTCAAGAAAAAGCAATGGCGAACAAAGCGCTTTCCAAGCAGTTGAGGAAAGGATACTCACAGAAGCCCCTTCATCTATGATGGTACTGGCCATAACCATTCTATATACTTGAGCAATGATTCAGAATGGTACACTAGCTGGTAAACGGGGTCTGCCTAGCTGATTCCAGTCGAAGGAAACAACTAGGTTGCTTGGAGGTGGGACCGAATAGATGGCTGGGTAAAACTCTAACAAACTTCCTTCTTGCGGTAAAGGAATGGGTAAATTGACCCCATGTTCATCGAAGTCTGTGTTTACGAAAAGAATTTGGACTATGTCATCCTTGTTCTCTTCGGTGACTGTATCATCTAAAGATGGAACCTCTGAAGGCAAGACCGGGTCAACTGCCGCCTCGACCGTTTGACTTTCGTCTAGTATGGGTTTAGATGGTTTATCTCCAATGATAGATGCTTTGGCTGACCACCTGGGCGGGTCAGCTGAATTTTCAACTAGCGACAGACTCGGCAAGAGTTTCCTATATCCAAGAGGAAGTCGTAACGGTGAAACCGGACGATCGTCCAAAAATCTTTTAGCCTCGTCTAAGAAGGGACAATGGTGGATGGTGTGATCGCCTTCACACAGTTTACAAGGAAATTTGCACTTTCCTTTTTGTCCAGGGGCTTCACTTTCACTAGTCGACGGCGTGCTTTCAACATGATCATCAGAGGTTGACGACACCGGGTTGTGGAAATGAGGAGACCAGTCCCTTAAGATCCGAGGGATGTAAGGACAATCTCTATGATAGTGGTCTCCTTTGCAAATGACACATGGCGATTTAGGCCTGGTCGGTGCAGTGTGTGGATTTTCGCTAGACGGCGCTTGGTTGCCCCTTTTCACCTTTGGCTCCTTCTTCTTCTTTTCCTCCTTCTTCTCTGGTACTTGATTTTTGGCTTTATCAGCCTCATCAAGCTAAGAGGAAGGAGGAGAGGAAGAATTAGACAAAGTATAGGGTTGGGGGTAACTCAGGAATTGTCTAGTTGCTGACTCGATTCTTCAGGAATTGCAGTGTTCTGAATGACGGAGGTTGAGAAAAGCCATATGGGCAAGCCAATTGTCAATCCTAGAAGTGACAATGTGGCCATATGGGGTGCACCAACATCTCCCCAAGAGGAGAAGGGACTAGGATTTCCTCCAAGGGGAATGCCTTGGTTGGTGGACTCCATTTTCTCAACCTAAGACCAACGTAGGAAAGGTGATGATTATTCCATTTAAAATAAATTTTAGACGCTTTGACACAACTTGTTTTTTCAATTTTTAAGAGTCGAGAAAAAACAAAAGGTGACTGTAGTCGCCTTCGATTTTTAATGAGCCTGAAGTGACAAGTGCTCAGATGGACCTTTTACGTTAAGGAGTCTGAAAAGGAACGAAAGGGACTGCTCTGGAAATCTAGGCAAAGGGATTACCAAACCAATCGCAAAACTACAGAATACTTTTTATGGTACGACAGTCAATCTTCCCAAATGCTGTGTTTAGTGCATTTCGATCGATAGGGCAGCATACATGGCTTCCTATGGATAAAGGATTAAGCCTATTGTGGTCTCCCAAAATATACTCAATGGTACGTGGGAGCACAAGTCCGTACTTGCACTTATCATTTCAAAGTGGAGGAATCACCCAACCAACAATGAGAACAACAGTTACCAGGCTTTACGACGCTGGAATACGTCTCTAGCCTAGACTTCTAGACGCTGTGCGTTAGGTTCCAAAGCGTTGTTAGATTCATTAAATTTATTTTATAGTTGATCTTGCTTAAGAAATTTTCCTTTCAGGTTCACCGCGTGATGTAGATGTACAATTCCTAAAATGCAATCTAAGATGATAAGTAGTCATTTTATCTTCTTTGTGCAATGAAAATCCTAGCTACTATGGAAAGAGAGACAATATTCTTTCAACAAAGAGCAAAGAGCACACACTATATGCACTGTCCTAAATCAAACCAATCAAACAGTCTAAATGCAAATGCACATGCATGTATTTGTTTTTAGCCTTCTTAATATGTGAATGATAAAAAGAAAGCTAATGCACAAATTTGAATTACTTTTCAAAGCGACAATTACTAACAAGTTTCTTTTCAAAATCAAAATGAAGACAATGACAACACTTCGCGATTTGGAAATGAAAACTTGCTTTTGACACTAGAAAAACTAGTAATTCTGTTAAAATTGGAAACCAGGGAAAAACTTCATGTGGGTCATCTTATTGATGGCTAATAATATTTTTATTAGATTCCTCTCATCGAGAGGTGTAGGATTGATATAAAGATCATCCAATTCCGATAAGTATTCATGGAGATATGAATTTATTTTGATTATGGAATTATTATCAAGCCGACCTACAACTCATGTAGGCTCAGAAGCCCAACAGTCGCATCTATTCACCCACCAACGTTGTGTATAAATATAAGAGGACTTTTCCTCATTTGGACTCACTCATATCATCACATCTCTCTCTCTCTACTGCGCAGATATGAGTCTCTTCTCTAATGCACTAAAATGGGTCTCTCTCTCACACATGCGAAGCCGGAAGCTGTTGAATTTGAAGCTGCAACTACAGAAGTAAAGATTGACTTGCATGGCCTAGAAGATCTCCTCTTTGGAACTCCTCTGTAGGTTCATCTGAACCTCCTTTGAAAGCCGCAACTTTTGGTGGTGGAATGAAGTCAATCCGACGAACGGTTTGCAAGATATCGACTGCCCTAGTTTGAAGCCGGAAACTGCTAAAACTGAAGCTGCAACTGCAGAAGTAAAGATTGACTTACGTGGCCTAGAATATCTCCTCTTTGTAACTGCACTGTAGGTTCATCTGAACCTCCTTTGAAAGCCACAACTTTTGGTGGTGGAATGAAGTCAATCCGACGAACTGTTTGCAAGATATCGACTGCCATAGTTTGAAGCCGGAAACTGCTGAAACTGAAGCTGCAACTGCAGAAGTAAAGATTGACTTGCGTGGCCTAGAAGATCTCCTCTTTGGAACTGCGATGTAGGTTCATCTGAATCTCCTTTGAAAGCCGCAAATTTTGGTGGTGGAATGAAGTCAATCCGACGAACGGTTTGCAGGATATCGACTGCCATAGTTTGAAGCCGGAAACTGCTGAAACTGAAGTGTCTACTGCAGAAGTAAAGATTGAATTGCGTGGCCTAGAAGATCTCCTCATCTGAACTGCGCTGTAGGTTCATCTGAACCTCCTCTGGAAGCCGAAACTTTTGGTGGTGGAATGAAGTCAATTTGACTGTCGGTTTGTGAGATATGGTCTGCCCTAGTTTGATAATGAAGCCACTAATGCTGATGCTACTGATCTAGGGTTTGCTACTGCTGATATGAATCAGATTTATTGTGCTATTTCTCTCTGCTGAATTATTGAAGATAAAGGAAGATTTGATCAAATGGTTTCCCCACACATTGTGGGGTTTGTCCCTGGCTAGCCGCCACATCTTGTGTCTCTTGTCTTGGCTTGTTTTCTGTCGATCGTTTAATGTTCTATCTGAACTTTACTTTATGTACATGTGATTGCTAATTGGTGGAATATAATAAGAAAAAGAAGTAAACTATTATAAGCATAGAACATACCATAACTTAACATGGTATCAGAGCTGAGGTGAAGACAAAGCCCGAGCAAGAGCAAGAGCAATCATTGAAGAGAGGATTGGCAAGGCTATCCTAAAAGAACTATGGGGTCCTCAACACTCTTTCCTGCCGAAGACAAGCTCCGTGAGAAAGCTGACTATCACAGATGAAAGATGTCTATCAATCTAACCCTTGAAGATCAAGGAGTGCTGGACCATGTAAGAGGCAATATTGTTGAGCCTTCATCAAATGAATCTGCTGCTGCCTGGAACAAATGGAAAAATGGATCATCCGGGACTCTATCGACAAACGCTTGGTGGCCTACATCTCTGATCTAGACACCTCCAAGGAAATCTACGACAGACTGGTGAGTTTATTTAAAGTTAATGATGCAAATCAAGTTTTGTTTCTTAGAAATAAGTCAAGGGAAATCGAGAAGGGTAAAGATGAAAGTATGCAAGCATACTTCTTAAGAATCACCGAGATCAAGAACGATCTCCTATCTATTGGAAACTATTACTGACAGAGAAATGACATTCACGACTCTTGGAGGATTACCATCTGAATGGTACATGTTCAGGACTACTCTTCTGAACTATAATGTAATTCCCGGTTTCGAGGAATTAATGGCTAGATGCATTCAAGAAGAAACAAGGGAAGAAGAGCAAGAAATGCCCATGCATAAAGGTCCTCCTACTGCTTTTTCTTCTCATGCTAAGAGAAGAAATAATTCTTGGTCTAAATCAAAAGGAAAGGATGGATCTAAGGGTGGAAGAAAAGGACGATGTTTCATCTGCAATGAAGTAGGTCACTATTCAAGGAAGTGCCCTGATAGAAAGTACTCACACTGGGATGATGATCAAAATCCCTCTGATGGCAATCAAAGGAATGACAAATTCAATAGCAAAGGTAAGAGGAGAGCTGGGAATCAAGGAAGAGGACAACCATTCAAGAAGGCTAGAAAGTCTAGGATGTATTAAATGCACCTGACATCAAAAAGAACCTAGTGTCCATCTCGGCAACAGAAGACAAAGGCTACAAGGTAACCTTCAGTGATGGAAAGGTACGTATATGGAAAAATAATGTTAAATATGCCTTTACTATTGGGTTTAGTGTTGTTTAATTATATCAGGTCGATGGAAGTCTGCTAGGTGTCATGTCTTATGACACATCTCTTCAGTTTGAACTTTGGCATTAGAGGTTTCCCCCCTTCATTATAAAGCTATACTCGATGTAAGACAAATGGTGATAGGGATGCCTGAATTCTGACTAGAGAAAGAAGGTGTATGTCCAGGATGTGCCGAAGGAAAGCTCAAAAGGGGACCATTCCCCTCAAGCCAAAGCAAGACCTCTGATATATTACAATTGGTTTACTCAGGCATACCTGAGGTTGGCATTAAGAGGGAGACTACTACACCACATACTCCTGAGCAGAATGGTGTGGTGGGAAGGAAGAACCACACGATGATGGAAGCTGTTCGGGCCATGCTACATGATCAAAGACTTCCAAAGTTTCTATGGGCTGAAACTATAATCATCGCCGTATATGTACAAAATCGATGCCCTCATCAAGCATTGGGTTCCAAGACTCCTGAAGAAAAATTCACCGGTAAGAAACCTGATGTTTCTCATTTTAAAATTTTTGGAAGCCCTGTATATTTTCATGTGCCGAAAGAGAGAAGAAATAAATTGGGTGCATCTGGAAAGAAGGGAATTTTAGGGTGCTATGGTGAAAATACTAAAGGCTATAGAATCTATGTAGCCGGTCAAAGGGAAGTCATAGTTAGTCATGATGTCACCTTTGACGAAGATATGGCTCTCAACAAGGTGAACAATCTTCTGACTTTGAGGAGCTCTCAAGAAGCGGACACCAGGGAACCGAAAGAAAAGGATGATGAATCAATGCATGATGTAGAAGAACCCATGGATCCAATTGATCCTCATCCACATGAGCCTTCCTCTTCTAGGAAGAGGCCTTCATGGCTTAGGGGGATACTTGATGATGCTGAAGGACATGCTGCACCCTCAGGAACCTTCCATCAAAGTAAGAAACTTAACAGGTATCAGGGATACCTGACCATCATGAGCATGATCATACAAAATGAGCCTTCATCATTCTCAGATGTCGTCAAGAATTAACTATGGAAGGATGCCATGACCATAGAATATGAGTCTTTTATGGAGAATGATGTCTGGGAAGTAGTTCCCAAACCCTGGACAAGACTGTTGTTACTTCCAAATGGCTTTACAAGATAAAGCATGCAGCAGATGGAAGCACGGAAAAGTATAAGGTTTGTTTTGTTGCTCAAGGTTTCTCCCAAAAGGAAGGTATAGACTATGATGAGATATTTGCACCTGTTGCCAGATATACGACCTCCGATTGATCATATCCCTTGCCGCTTCACAAGGATGGAACCTACATCAGATGGATGTCAAGACTACATTCTTGCATGGCTCAATCACAGAAGAGGTCTACGTGGAGCAACCCAAAGGATTTGAGATTTATGATCAAAAATCTCATGTATGCAGGTTGAAGAAAGCTCTCTATGGGCTTAAGCAAGCACCCCAAGCATGGTATGAGAGGATCGATAGCTACTTGATGAAGCTGGGATTCACTAGGAGTGAAGTCGATCCTAACCTTTACTTTAAGGTTGAAGATGACAAGCCTCTCATACTGGTATTGTATGTGGACGACCTCTTTCTAACAGGTGCAGACCCTTTCATTCACAAATGTAAGAGGGAGCTGGCCTCTGAATTTGAAATGAAAGACCTAGGACTGATGCACTACTTCCTTTGAAGTATGGCAGAAGCCAAGGGAAATTTTCCTATCTCAAGGGAAATATGTGGTAAAGATATTGGAAAGATTTGGTATGATGGACTGCAAGCCTGTGACTACCTCGAGGATCTTAACTTTTAGAAGTTATATGGTAGTGATGTCGGACCAGATTTGGGAAGTGCCTCTGAGTTTAATAAACTCATTCGCATTGATGTTCTTGGTGAACCTCCGTCCGAACATATTTTTTGCAGTTAGCATTGTGAGCTCATATTTGGTTGAGCCTCACTGGATTGATGCCAAGAATCTTCTGAGATGTCTTCAGGACACAATCTCTCATGGATTAAGATACATTGCCAGAGATGTGAGACTACCTGGATATACTGATGTTGATTGGGCAGGCAGTGTGGTGGACCGTAAGAGCACTTCTGGGTGTTGTTTCACCTTGGGATCTGCTTCGATATCCTGGATGAGCAGGAAGCAGAAGTCGGTGGCTTTGAGCACCGCCGAAGTAGGATATACTGTTGCTAGCATAACCTCGTGTGAGGTAGTCTGGTTGCGAAAGCTCTTCAGTGAGTTGTTTGTATTTACATTGGATACCACTGTGATTCTCTATAACAACCAGAGGTGGGATTCGATTATTGAGGAATCCCGTATTCGTCGATTGCTCCAGCAGATAGACATCATCTTGGATATGGTAAGTTGATGAGCAAGGAGGCTCCATCACATTAAGATGATGTACAGGTTGATACACCTTGTCAAAGCCCCGAGGAAAGATCTAATCTGTGATTTTCCCAAATGACTTGGAGTCGGTAAGAAACCCTTGTACAAGGGTCCTGCATGTTGCATACATTGAGCTCTAGGAGCTCTGAGGGCCTGGGGTTATTACTGGAGCAACATACGACCACAGGGTGACTCACCCTCCCCTGGTGGTGCACACTGGAACAAGATGATTCGCTCTCTTGTGGGACAAGATGATTCGCTCTCTTGTGGAACAGGATGATTCGCTCTCCTGTGTAGCAGGATGATTAGTTCTCCTGTGAGGCCTGGATTGATGTGTTGTCCATGGCGATTGTAGCAGGATTGATGTGTTCTGCTGTGAGGCCTAGATTGATGTGTTCTCCATGGCGGCCTGGATTGATGTGTTGTCCATGGCAATTGTAGCAGGATTGATGTGTTCTGCTGTGAGGCCTGGATTGATGTGTTCTCCATGGCAATTGTAGCAGGATTGATGTGTTCTCCTGTGAGGACAGGATTGATTAGTTCTCCTGTCGAGGCATCCTACCCATGCAGTCTGGGACTCATGGGAAGTACCTCTCATCTGATCAATGAGCAGGGAAATGAAGTTAGGGACCACAGTAGTACCATGGACGCATCGTTGTAACTACCGTACTCCCTACGCTAGGATGACCTCCATTGATTTGGGATCAATGATACTAGTTTGGGACCAGTGGTAGGAGTTGTACCATACAATGACGATGACTTCGGGTCGGTTGAGACAGGTCTGGGATCAGTGGTACATACTCTGAGACTGACTTTGAGTCAGTGGAGGATGATATTGGTCTGGGACCATTGGGGTTGTACTCACTATGATGCTAACTTTGGGTTGGTTGAGACTGGTCTGGGACCAGTGGTACATACTCTGAGACTGACTTTGAGTCAGTATGATACATCCTCGATCATTTCTTCTTCTTCATAATTCGGACAAAAGCAGAGTAGAACAGAACAATGCAAGAGCAGAGCAGAATAGAAAAAAACAGTACAGATCAGTGCAGGGCAGAACAAGACAAAGCCGAACAAGCAAAATAGAGCAGAGCAGGGCAAGGGTCAGGCTGTACAAGGCAGTGCATTTGATGGATGAATAGTAACGACCGATAGACCGATTGCAGATGAAGTTCTCCATGGTTGAAAGGGAGTGTTAAAATTGGCAACCAGGGCAAAACTTCATGTGGGTCATCTTATTCATGGCTAATAATATTTTTATTAGATTCCTCTTGTTGAGAGGTGTAGGATTGATATAAAGATCATCCAATTTCGATAAGTATTCATGGAGATATGAATTTATTTTGATTATGGAATTATTATCAAGCCGACCTACAACTCATGTAGGCTCAGAAGCCCAACAGTCGCATCTATTCACCCACCAACGTTATGTATAAATATAAGAGGACTTTTCCTAATTTGGACTCACTCATCTCATCACATCTCTCTCTCTCTACTGCGAAGATATGAGTCTCTTCTCTACTGCGCTGAAATGGGTCTCTCTTTCTCTCACATGTGAAGCCGGAAGCTGTTGAATTTGAAGCTGCAACTGCATAAGTAAAGATTGAATTGCATGGCCTAGAAGATATCCTCTTCGGAACTGCGCTATAGGTTCATCTAAACCTCCTTTGAAAGCCGCAACTTTTGGTGGTGGAATGAAGTCAATCCGAGGAACGGTTTGCAAGATATCGACTGCCCTAGTTTGAAGCCAGAAACTGTTGAAACTGAAGCTGCAACTGCAAAAGTAAAGATTGACTTGCATGGCCTAGAATATCTACTCTTTGGAACTGCACTGTAGGTTCATATGAACCTCCTTTGAAAGCTGCAACGTTTGGTGGTGGAATGAAGACAATCCGACGAACGGTTTGCAAGATATCGACTGCCCTAGTTTGAAGCCCGAAACTGCTGAAACTGAAGCTGCAACTGCAGAAGTAAAGATTGACTTGCGTGGCCTAGAATATCTCCTCTTTGGAACTGCGTTGTAGGTTCATATGAACCACCTTTGAAAGCCGCAACTTTTGGTGGTGGAATGAAGTCAATCCGACGAATGGTCTGCAAGATATCGATGCCCTAGTTTGAAGCCGGAAACTGCTGAAACTGAAGTTGCAACTGCAGAAGTAAAGATTGACTTGCATGTCCTAGAAGATCTCCTCATCTGAACTACGCTGTAGGTTCATCTGAACCTCCTTTGGAAGCTGAAACTTTTGGTGGTGGAATGAAGTCAATCCGACGGTCGGTTTGTGAGATATCGTCTGCCCTAGTTTGATAATGAAGCCGCTAATGCTGATGCTACTGATCTAGGGTTTGCTACTGCTGATATGAATCAGATTTATTGTACTATTTCTCTCTGCTGAATTATGGAGGATAAAAGAATATTTGATCAAAGGGTTTCCCCACACATTGTGGGGTTTGTCCCTGGCTAGCCGCCACATCTTGTGTCTCTTGTCTCGGCTTGTTTTCTGTCGATCGTTTAATGTTCTATCTGCACTTTACTTTATGTACATGTGATTGGTAATCGGTGGAATATAATAAGAAAAAGAAGTAAACTGTTATAAGCATAGAACATACCATAACTTAACATGGTATCAGAGCTGAGGTGAAGGCAAAGCCCGAGCAAGAGCAAGAGCAATCATTGAAGAGAAGATTGGCAAGGCTATCCTAAAATAACTATGGGGTCCTCAACACTCTTTCCTGTCGAAGACAAGCTCCATTAGAAAGCTGACTATCACGGATGAAATATGTCTATTGATCTAACCCTTAAAGATCAAGGAGTGCTGGACCATGTAAGAGGCAATATTGTTGAGCCTTCATCAAATGCATCTACTGCTACCTGGAACAAATGGAAAAATGGAGAAGTCAAAACAAAGAAGATCATCCGGGACTCTATTGACAAGCGCTTGGTGGCCTACATCTCTGATCTAGACACCTCCAAGGAAATCTACGACAGACTGGTGAGTTTATTTAAAGTTAATGATGCAAATCAAGTTTTGTTTATTAGAAATAAGCTGAGGGAAATCAAGAAGGGTAAAGATGAAAGTATGCAAGCATACTTCTTAAGAATCACCGAGATCAAGAACGATCTCCTATCTGTTGGGGAAACTATTACTGACAGAGAAATGGCACTCAAAACTCTTGGAGGATTGCCATTTGAATGGTATGTGTTCAGAACTACTCTTCTAAACAATAATGTAATTCCTAGTTTCGAGGAATTAATGGCTAGATGCATTCAAGAACAAACAAGGGTAGAAGAGCAAGAAATGCCCTTGCCTAAAGGTCCTCCTGCTGCTTTTTCTTCTCATGCTAAGAAAAGAAATAATTTTGGGTCTAAATCGAAAGGAAAGGCTGGACCTAAGGGTGGAAGAAAAGGATGATGTTACATCATCCTTGGTCATCAAGAACAATCAGATTCTCTTCTATGACTGAAAACGACACTTGTGACACTTTCAAATCAAGAAACGACAGTACAATTACGTTACTTCTTTGCAAAGGAGAAATGAAAATGACTGAACAAATACACAAAAACATTTACAGTTCTTTGCACAATGGAGGTGGAATAACAACAAGGAAAGGGGTTTGAAACAGAGGTGTACTGACTACAGGCAGCAAAATTCTTGAATAGATCTGAAAAGAGTGAATACAGAAACCAAAATTTAGGAACAATGCCTAGTCTGATCAGCGCACTTGTAACACAGTGAATTTGAAATGTAGCACACCTACTACACTCAGGAAGTGCACTGAATTTGAGATACACAGAATAGACAGTGCGCTGGGCCAGGGATGAGACTTTTCTTGGGTTCCGAGTCACAGTCAGCGGTTCAGTTCAGGGATTTTGGCTGAGCAAGTGGTAATCAGTAAATCAATCACAGGGGTAGATCCAAGGAGGTTACTAGAGCCACCACAAGGGCAATTAGAGAGTTTGTAAATCCCATGTTTAATTCATAAACGAAACCCAGAGACTGAATGAAGCGACATTTATCTACTTTGCATTTGCATAGAAAATGCAGTTCGAAATCTACCTGGCTCAACTTCAGGCTCCGTATGTAAGTTTATAAGGTAAACAAATGTAGATAAACAAACAACCTAGTCGCTCCCCAGCGAAGTCACCATTTTGTTACAGGGAAAAGTGTCTATGCAGAACTGCTAATCCCACTAAGGTGGGTAGCTACCTTAGAAACAAACAAAGTAAAATTACTTTCGTTTTCCTTTATGAAAGATAGATGAGAGAAGAATAAAGGAGACCAACTTCTGTCTTGCTCTTGGTTCCTTGTTCGATTCCTCTCTCTTCTGATAGTCCTTTGCTACTTGCTTTCTTGTATACCCAGCTTCACAGAGTACCTATAGAATCAAAGCAGCATAACACTATACGAGAACATGGATCTATTATCATAAACAATCTAGGATCAGATGTAATTTGACCATACAGATGCACAAAACATAAATTACACAAGAGTATGGAGGAAAACTTGAATAGCTTTATTGATAATCAAGAAAGAGCCAAGAGAGTTACAACCAGTTGTTTTGACCCAGCATCATCCTCTCAGCAAGTAAGCCCTTCTTCACCTCATGCAAAGCTTAGATCACCCAACATTATGATGTTGCCTCAAGAAACCAACAAAAATTCCTTACAAGATGCAAAATTACAGCCTCCGTATCTCTGGGATGAGGGATCCATATATAGATGTCTGAAAGGGAGATGAGTGAGCTTATGATTTTATTAGTGTCTTCCCTCTGATAGTTCTTGCTTCCACTTGGAGATTTATGATCTCTTACTCATCCTTGGTTGAATTCAGAGAGGCAAGTGTCACAGGAGAAGTTTCTGGAAGATTCCATGCTTCTCCACCTCGTGGATTGACACTACCATTTGTCTCTTCTCACCCATCGCATCCCATAGAAGGGCTTTCTGAAATGCAATGCACCCACTGAGTGTACTTAGGTGAGATGCAACGCACTTTGTCTATGGAGCAGGTGAAATGATCTAGTTTTGACGAGTTCTGAGTAGTTTTTCATGGAGAATTTCTGGGAGAAGTTGTAATCAGTTGACCTTGTTCCTTTAGGGGTTGGAACAACACTCTTAGGGACTTAGGAGCCCTTGGTTTATGGACATTTTATGCTTGGGGTTGCAGTGCCCAAAAATGTCTATAACAGTTCCTCTAGTTCACATGAACCAAAGAAGAGGTAAGGTTGGCTTATGGATGCAATGGGGGTATTTGGAAAAAAATTCCCTAAGTTATCCCTATTCCTACGAGGCATGAAAGGCAATTATTTTGGTTTGGTTTTGTGATTTTTTCAAATTTTGAAAGTGATTTGGAGAACTGAATTTGGAGATTGAATGAAAACTACTAACAGAATGAAAACCTAATTGCTGAATTGAAATCTAACTTGGAGAATTAAAATTGCAGACTGAATGAGAACTAATGACTTAATGAAAAGATTAGCTACTTGCTTGAAATCTAACTTGCAGGATGGAAAGGAAAGCAAAGAAAGCAGAATGAAAATCAAACTAAATTACTTTTACGTAAATGAACTTAACGGTAGAATAGTAGACACGAGAAGTAGAAGAAGGAAGTAGTAATCACATATTACTTAGGCACATCCCCGGCAGCGACGCCGAAAAGTCATGAGGACCAGTATTGCAGCAAGAATGCTGCAACTCCTAGAGCTACCAACTTTACATTATTTACCTGGGTTTCATACAAACTTGGAGGTGACAACGTTGTATACACAAGTAAAAGTGATGGTTCTTCCTTTTGTCACTGTTCAATTGGCAAGAGGCCACTAGGTTTTGTAAACTAGACTTCTATGGATCCAGAAGAAGCTTGGTTCCTTGATGAAATATAATGAAATCTACTCTAAGAGAGAGCTGATCTACTGCAATAATGAAAGAGACTGAAATTCAATGCTAGGGCATATCATTTCCTAATTATCTGCTAAGAGGTATGCTTTGCAGTGATGCTAAATTAACATGAATAAAATGAAACTATCCTAAGCATGGAAGCTAAGGAAATCAAACAAAACTCCTATGCATGTAAAAGATTGTATGTAATATTTTTTGTCTTTTTATTCTTTTCATGAAAAGTCAAGTGTGGAAACTAATCTTGCTTGGTGATGTGGTAGGTGGTTTAGGGGTGCTGATGGATGGCAGGAAGGTTTAGGCGCTGGCTAGAAGGTTCTGGGGACCCTTAGAAGACCCTTGGGTGACCTTGGGAGGCTTCCTAGAGGTTTTCGCTCAATTCTTACTCAAAACAGGCCACTACAGGAAAACCTACACGATTCCTTGTATTTGTACAGGATGCAGCTATGAGAAAGATTATGGGTGTTCAAGGTGATGGAAATCTTAGGGAAGTTTTTTGATGGGTGTAATGGAGTGAGAAGAGGCCTAGGATCACTCAAAACCCAAGACCAAGTTTAGGAGATGGTTGGATTCACTCAAAATGCTTGACAAAATTTCTATGTAAAATCATGAAATTGGTGAAGGTTTTGATGAAAACAAGGAATGTCTATGGGTGAATGAATTTGGAAGGTGGTTGCTAGCTATGAGACCATTGTCTACTTCTTAAATTCCTACTTCGAATCAAGCATGTGTAATTTACAAAAATTCATGTAAACAAGAAGATTTTTCATGAACTAGAAAAGTAGAATTTAATGAACTAACTCTCTACCTTGTGCATGAATAAATTGCTGAATAATATGGAGTCATGGATGAGATCTACTGCAACAATGAAGATAGAAGAGATGTAAATTAAATAGTGTTTTGCAAAACTGAGAAAAAGCTATCTTAAGTACAACAAATTGTAAATATCATGAAGGAAATTGAAATCTGTCTTTTTGGGCTGCATAAGGCTCTTTTCCTCAAATCATGATCCCATAAGGAAGAAGTGAGGCCAAGAGACTATTGACAGCTTTGTGGAGCCTCTTTTATCCATTCTAGCCAGCTACTAATGTAGGGCACAAATAGAAACAAACTAATAAACAACTAATCAAATCTACACTACTTGCAATGAAATACTTCTAACAACATTTTGACCATGAATCTATGAGATTAAGATAAGCATAAAGATACAAGAAGAGGAGCCTTTACTACTAGGGTTGGGCCCTAACCGAAGAGCTCCAGCCTTTTGAGATAACTCAGTACTGAATCAAGAACAAACTCATTCTTATTGCTAAAACAAAAAATTACATCAAACAGTATTCTGCAAGTCTCGAGCTCAAAAATAGCTAGAGTTTTACAAAAAAAAATCAAATCCTAATAAGGCTCTACACCTCTCTACTTATACAACTGAAGTCTCCAATGACTTCCTTAAATTTAGGGAGGATCGACTCCCAAACTCGAGATGAACTACTCCTTGTTTATTACTTGCTCAGTTGCCTTCTAATCTTCCTGGCTTCATTGCTTGCACTCCGAGCTGTTGGGATTAATGAAGGAATATTCAAATGGGAAAGGAGTAAATGAGGAGAATTTACCTCCTACAATCTCTCTCCCTTGTCCCTTTTGAGTTTCAAACCTTAGTCTTTACCAAAATTCCTTGATTTCTCTTCCAAACCTGCATTTAAGGCATATTAGTCCACTTGGCATAATATCTCACTTTAAGACATCTCATTAAACAAAATATAATCCAAACATGTAATAAGTTGTGAGAAAAGTTGGTTTGACTAAGATAGGAGGTGAATTAAGGCCCATATAATTACCCAGTGATGAGGCTCATCACGAACCACTTCTTGTTGGCTCAACCACAGTGGCTAACCCCGAGGATTTTGGGAAAATTGAACCAATCACCTCTAAATATCAAAGCTACTTCAACGATGGGGATTTGATCAATTAAGATAACCCTTAGGGTTTTTAATAACATAATATTATATTATATAACAACATTATATTGTATTAATATATAATATATAATATAATATCCACACACACACACACATATAATAATAATAATAATAATAATAATAATAATAATGGGGTTGGTATTATATAATTATTAGTAATTATAAATTGTCAACTACAATAATAAATGTAGTTTGGTCATATGTAAGGGTTGTTTTAATGTGAAATCCTTACCATATATCTAATAATTGTTAATGTGATTCATATATGACTATGAGCATATATCAACAACATTAACTAATATAGATGTACATGTACTTGGTATAGTGCTATGGGATATATTAAGCACAATAAAAATAGTTGTACCTGTAATACTCTCACTCGATTTATTTTATTATAATGCAGCAAAAAATGCTAACTCCTTGTTTATTGTAGAATGCACATCTCTTGGGACTTTAATTTTTAAACCTTCAGAGTCCATTAAAAGTATAAACTAGCACAACAACATTTAACTAATTAAATGTGGTTGATATATGCCGAAAGGCGTATATCATATGAAAATTTAATATAAATATTATTAAATATTAAAAATCAATATTACTATTATTAAAAATTAATAATATAAATAATAACTATATTAATAACAAATGTTATTATTATTAAATAATTATTATAAAAAATATTAATATTAACAAATATTATTAAACCCTAAGGATTAATAATAATATCCCAAGGGAATATTATTATACCCAAGGGATAATATTATAAATTGAAGATATAGAAAGTGTAAGATATATATTTTAAACCCTAAAATAAATATGGTTGACCGTGGTTTATTTTCACATTGAGATAATATTTGCCACAATGTGACATTTTGACCATGGTTTCTTTTCATATTGAGACAATATTTGTCACAATGTCACATTGGACCATGGTTGCATATGGCTCACCTGGGTTATAAACCCAAGGGATTTATATTAAATGCTTGGATTATTATTATAAACCTTATGAATAATATTATACCCTAGGAATACGAAATATTAGGTATTATAAACCTAAGGGAATATTAAACCCAAAGGGTTAATAATATAAACCCAAGGAATAATGAACCCAATATATTAATACTAAAACTGAAAGGGAATAATATTAAATCCAAGGGATAAATATTATAAACCATAACATAAATATTATAAACCCTAAAATAAATATTGTTGACCAAGGTTGACAACAATTTCTTTTCATATTGACACAATGTTTGTCATAATGCAACATTGGACTATGGTTGTCCATGAGGGATTTTGATATTGTGACAACCTTTGGCACATCGTGACATTGGACAATGGTTGGCCATGTTTGACCATGGTTGATTTTCCTATTGAGAAAATATTTGCCACAATGTGACATTCGAACATGGTTGACTATGGATGACCATGGTTGTCACAACGTTACATTGGACCAAGGGATTTATAAACCCAACATATATGAACCCCTTATATTTATAAACCTAAGGGATTGATATTATAAACGCAAGGGGTTAATTCTAAAACCCCAAGGTATTATAAGCCTAAGGAAATAATAAACCCAAGGGATTAACACTATAAACACAAGGGAGTAATATTAAACCCAAGAGATTAATATTATAAAACCTATGTATATAAACCCTCAAATAAATACTATAAACCCTAAAATAAACATAGTTGTCCATGTTTTATCATGCTTGATTTTCATATATGAGATATTATAAACATAATAATATTAAATCTAATATTAAATATTAATATATTTATTTATTTGTCAAGAAAATATTGTAATAATAAATATTTATTTAAATATCAATATATTAGTATATATTAAACTCAAAGGATTTACAATATAAACCTTATGGAGTAATATATAAATGGAAGGGAATAATGTTAAACCAAAGAGATAATTTTTTTTTTCTAAGTAATGCTGATATATTAAAGTAAAAAAGTAAAATTACATGGAGGCTTCGGCCTCTCCAGTGCAGAACAAAGTTATCTCTGTATGTATCTTAGAATACAAAAAACAAGACTGCCCACTGAGGGGAAACCAATTCGAGTGTACCCACGACATAAAGCCAATTCATAAACAAAAAGAGTATAAACCCAATTAGATTCGAGCTAGCATGAAAAGGGTAAAACCTAGTTGTGATCCAGTCCGAATGAGACATATAGTCAAAAAAGATAAAAACAAGATTCAGTCCATTGACACCCACCTGTCATTCTCAGCCATCCAACGAAGCCCACTAGTCGTCAGGTGGCTGCTCTTCCACTATGCAGCAACTATGGTCCACCCAGTCCACTGGTTCTTCCATGACGCGACAGCTGTAATATTCCTCCTCTGCCACCGCACCAGACATGCTGGTGGGCTCCAGTATTGTAGCAATAATGCTACGACTCCTGGAGCTTCCTATCTCTAATTTTATCAACCCGGTAGTTCGTACAAACTTGGAAGCGACGGTGCTGTATGCACAAGTACTAGCTCTTGTCGCAGCTGTCACTTGGTCAGCTGGCACAAGTCTGCTAGGGCTCAAGCCAACTTCTATATGCTATCAGAATAAGCTTTATGAGTGATGGACGAAAGCTATCTTGAAGGAAGCTAACCTACTTTGCAAAAAGGAAATTGAAAGCCAACAAAGCATGGAAACCCTAATAAACGCTAATTTAACTAGCTTGACCCTTACAATGCAAAAATGTGAATGAAACTTCTACCAATGATGCCATTACTTGTAGTGAGTTGAAATACATGAATCTAAGCTATTTGCATCTGAAAAGACATGTTTTTGTATTTTTTCATTAAGTGGTTGGATTTATTGTGATGGTGCTTTTGATTAGGGCTTGAAAAGGAAGGAAAGCATGGGCAAGGTCAGAATGGCTAGGGGAGGTCCCAGAGGGTCTCTAGCATCAATCCATAGAAGTCTACCACGTTCGGATGCTCAACAACCGATTTTGCAGGCTTCTACAGGAAGTCTGCAGGGGATCCTACAGGAAACTCAGGGGTTCTACAGGAAGTCTGTGAAATTCTACAGGATGTTCGACCGTGGGAGTTTTGGGAGATGGTGAAGTGATGGAGTGGTGTGGGAGGATAGGTGAGATGGAGATGGAACTGGTGATGGCTCAGGAGCAGAGAAGTCAGATGGAGAAAGAGTGTACGCGGTGGGTTGATGGCTGGAAGGATGGGATCAACGAAAGGTCAAGTAAATGGAGCTACGTGAGTAATGGAAGAGTTGGAAGGTAAACGAGCTGAACGGAGGTCGGTTGAGTGGCTTCAGGTGTGGTTGACAAGAAGAGGAAGGTAATGGAATGGTGTGGAGCAGTGTAGATGAAACAAATTGTCTATGAATGCCACCAAAAACGAGAACTCTTTAACCTATGTTAATTGTGCTATTTTGAACCAATGAACAGCAGTGAAATTTGTGAAAGAAACTCGTGCATGGAAGTGGAATGAAGAAGTAATGATCAAGACCAAAGTGCATGGATGGATCTACGACTAAAGTAACTGTTGCAGCTTGCATGGACGTGAAAAGAACTGCGTTTCTTTTTGGTGGTTGATATGGACTGCACCCCAATCCCTAAGCAGAGATGGCAGTGATCTCTAACAACCTTTTTTTGGAGCTCCAATGAATTATAACTATCCTCTTCTAACCTAAGCAACTGGAAGCAAATTCACCATAAACTAATCCAATTCAATCTCATAAAAACTAAATCAGCAAACTGTAAATTCGAATTGCATGTCAAAGTAAAGAAACGAAGTGCTGGAACGAAAGGCAAATAACATTACAACACAGAGGAGGTCTATTGCTCTCAGGTTGGGCCCTAACCTGAGAGCTATAGCTCCTTTAGAAACTCAGAATGAGATCAAAATCTGCCTACCTTTATTCATAACCAAAAATCTGATGTCATGCCAAAACTGGCTTACAAAAAGAACCAACACCGAGCTGTAGCTCGTACTTCGAAATTACAAGAGCAATGAAAAAGTTCAAAAAGCTCCTATCAAAGGCTACAGCCTCAATATTTATGCAAAATGATAATCCAATAGGTTTCCTTGATTTGTGGACCTCGGCTGTCCAACTGAAGGTTAAACTGCTGATCCTGTAGAACAGTTGTAACTGTTGTTCCTGTAGAACGGTTGGCTGCCTCTAAGCTTGGTGGGGAGATTGGTTGGAGCTCGGAGCTATGGTGGGAATCACGAGGAAGGTCCCCAAGACTGTGGACATCCTCTCTTAAAAACCAGCAGTGCCACCTTACTGTCTCCTTGTCTCCTTTCTCGTGGTCTTTTCTCCCTTTTAATGCCAAAAACCTAAAATCATCATGTATTAGTCACGTAGATAGAATGCCTACCCTTCTTCCTACAAATAACACGAATAAACCAAGAAATGAATGCATAAGCAATAAAAGATGAATGGTTTGAGCAAAGCAAGTAGGCCAAATGAGCCCAAATTGTACCAAAAATTGGGGCTCATCATCACCCCCCAGCTAAAGTATTTGCTCATCCTTGAGCAACTTTGCTCTGGCTCCTCGTCTTTGGCCGAGAACTAGAGCCCAGAGCATGCTCTTCCTTTCCTGTTTTTGGTGGCCCTGCGTTTTCTGCCCCTGGTGGTGACGAGGGTGGTGCTTCTTCCCCCTTTTCCATTTCCTTGAGCCGGGCTTCGGAAGGCGATTGGCCTATTTTTCGTGTCTAGGAAGTTATTTTTGGGCTTCCCCTCTCGGGGGTGGCTGATGTTTTAGAGGGGGTTCTTGCACTGGGTGAAGTAGGGACATCCCCTAAAATGGTTTGGCTGCTGGGTGGAGGCTGTGGCTTACCCGTGTTTATCCTCTTGCTTCTCCTGGCTTCAGATGGTAGAGGGGTCTCCCTCTCCCTCTTTTCTTTTGGCTTAGGCGGCGTGCTGAGGCCAGCTAATACAGCTGCTACCTCCCGTGCCAGGATATCCACCTTCTTCTCTTTGGGTTTCACCTTTTCGGGGCTTCCTGTAGAAGCCTGTTCTTGCAATTTCGGGCTTCCTGTAGAAGCCTGTTTCTGCTTTCCTGTAGACACGGGTGTCTCCACCTTTGCTTGCTTACCTGCCTGAGTTTTGCTTTTTTCTTTGGTTGCAGGTACTGTTGAGGTACTTGGGCTGACGTGGACCACCTCAGCTTTGTCCATTCTGCTCTTCAGCCTCTTTTCTCTTGCTGACAAGATAGGTGTGCCACCTTTTTCTTTGTCCTCATTTTCCTCATGCTTCTTCTTTTGTTCTTTCTTCTGCACTGTGGTCGGGGTCTTCTGGCCTTTTTCTCTCTGTCCCTCGGCCACTGCTTCTTGTTCCTCACTGCTGGAGGAACCCGTTTCTTCGATCAACATCTTAATGTCTACATCTTTTGTCAAATTCCGGAAGGATTCCCATGAGAGGGGAACCTTATATGAATGCAGCGCATCCTCCACAAGAAGCTTGATCAACCCATGGTGGGCTATCTGATCTGGTATGCCCTCTCTTAGCTTTGTGGCACACTCCATTAGAGACTGCAATAGGAAATAGGGGATGCTCAGTTTTTGTTCTACAGGAAGATCAATCCGGTGCCTCAATTCAGTGAGCAACCGAAAGTGATATGCATACACGATGCTAAAACGGCCTTCACAAGTGATATATTTCATGATTTGCAAACTGACTTCATTCCATGGTGGCAACAGACTCGTTCTTCGCACCCCATTTTTGTCCTCCGAGAATTCCTCCTCAGGTGGAAAGAATTCTTTCTTTGCCTGCTGGCTCAGCTTTCTTTCGTCCTTATCCCACGGCAAACCCATAGGAAGTTCTGTGATCTGACTGAGATGTTGCGGGGTGAGATTGAGGCTTAGACCTCTGAAATTCACTATGGCCAGTGTCTAGGATTTCGGCCTCAGAGCCTGCAAGAATTCTTCGGCCACTTCATCATCGTAACCCTGCAGCTTATCACAAAAATATATCCACTGTGCTCGTGTGAAGATCTCTACCACTTCTTGGTTTTCCCTTAATTTGGTTGAATCAGTGGGTTCCCGTCTTATAAACCCACCTGGCATGATGAACACGGTTGTTTTAACTAAAGGTGGCAAATGCAAAAGAGATTTGGTCTATTGAGACAGAGCATGCACATAATCCAGAAGATTCAACACAGTCTAATTATACTGACATCCTGTACAACGACAGTATAGGCACAACAAACAACAATTTCACCGATATCTTTATGACCATACTGTGGACGATGATCTTGCCACTCTTACTAACCAGTTGTATGAAGAGTTCAGGGTTACCTCTTTAATTGGCCACCTTTTTCGTGAGGCACCCGCTTCCCTGTAGAAGACTGCGTTCCTGTAGAGACTGCGTTCCTGTAGAAACTGTGTTCCTGTAGGAACGGTGCACAAATTTCGGGGAGGACTATAGTTGGCCTGCGCTCGAGGTGTGCTTCACCGGCGTTCTGGTAGCCAAAAGCTCGGCGTATCAAAGTGCAGAGGAGATCAGAATAGCCACTCGAGTTTGAAGTGGTGGTTGATAAATGCATGCGCATAATCTAGCTGATTAGATTTTGAATTGGCGCAATCCGTGGCGCGGGGGGTGAGCTGTCCCCGCCGGACCATTGGGCGACGTCATCCATCATTCGCCTGCGTATTCACTTGCTGCCGCATCCATTCCCACAGATCTGCCGCCGCCTCTTTCTGTTAAACTCATTGCTTCCGACGAGAGTGTTCTCACGTGCGTGCTGCTCATTCTCTTTGTCGTGGCTGCCACCCAAACATCCAACTATACCATAACTAGCCGACGTGGCCAGTCGACTGGCCATACGGCCGCTCAACCATTCACTTTTACGCTGTGCAAACAATTCAAAGTAAAATTCATGCGATTTGATGGAAGGAAGGGTCGAGACACTTACCTGCGTGGCTGCACACGACTTTCCAGTTTTTGGACGATGGTGAGTGGATCTACCTGCTGCATGCGAACTTACACAGACCCGGAGGCTCATGGTTATAGGCTGCCGATGATGGAGTGGATGCTTTGGTTGCCTGCGCCCGCGTTTCATTGTAGATGGCGGTGCTGTGAATGGTATCCACTCTAGCAAGTTTAACTGTTACAGGATTCCCGCGGGGTGTCTCGTAACAGTTCTTCCTCCTTGGGTGCATGTTGCACGACGGAGGATCTGGCCTTTTGGTCACGCTCCCAGAGCTTCTGATGCCTGTGGTATGAGATCTCAGCACTTGTTTATCTTTGAAAATGGCTTTTCCCGCGAGAACTCATCGATCTGCTTTGTTGGTGCAGGGGACTTGGTTGCATGTCGACAAGGATGGTGGAGCAAGGTAACAGTGATGTGCACAGGTGCCAACCGAGGCTTGCATGCGTCCAAACTGATCTGTAATCGCTAGATCTCCTTTTAAAATGAATTCTGGGCCGTCCCAAACTTCTACAGGAAGTTTCCTGTAGAACACAGAGCTTCCTGTAGAAAGTCTGCACTTTCCTGTAGAAAATCCGCATCTTCCTGTAGAAAGACTGCATCTTCCTGTAGAAGATTCAAACCATGATAAAATTGCACATACCTTGAAAAAACATGGGTATCCTTGGAGGAGGTGTTGGTGAGGTCCCTTGACAGCATGATACGGACCCTTGGCTTTGAGTTGAAGGGCTTCCTCTCCTCCATAGAACATCTGCAACCTGCATGCAATTTTACCATATTTTGCTTATTGTTTTTTTTCTTTTTTCTCTCTTTTCTCTTTTTTGAAAGATAACATGGGCGCCTCAAAGAGGTTTTCACCCGTGCCATCTGCCCTGAGTGCCTCAGAGAGGTTTTCACTCAAGGATCTTTTTCAAACCTTTTCCTTTTTTTTTTTTTCTTTTTTTTGAAAGACAATAGGGGCGCCTCAATGAGGTTTTCACCCCTACTACCTGCCTTGGGTGCCTCAGAGAGGTTTTCACCCAAGGATCTTTATTATTTTTTTCTCTTTTTTATTTTTTATTTTTTATTTATTTTTTATATCCTTCAGGGTATGCCAAAAGCAGAGGCAGAACCCTTCTCTATGACCAATACAGATTTCTCCATAGTTTTGATGAACTCTTGTCTTGAGAGAGGTCTCCTATAGATCTTCAATCGATGCCCATTGACAAGCATGGGAATGGCTTCCTCATCAATGGTTCGAATAAGGACAGATCCATTGTCATGGCATTTTTCCACTACATATGGTCCTAGCCATCTGGTTCTCAGCTTCCCCTTGAAATCTTTGTATCTGGAGTCATACAACAAAGCCCAATCTCCCGGCTGAAATTGCTTGTCATTGAGATGTTGGTCATGCCACACCTTTCTCTGAAGTTGAACCACTTCTGAGTGAAGGAGGACCTGCATTCGGTGCTCATCCAGGCCATTCAGCTGCAATAGCCTTTCTTGTTGTGCATGGCTGAGATCTAGGTCCAGCTGAGCTGCCATCCTCAAAGTGTTGTATTCAAACTCAATGGACAGCAAAGCTTTCTTCCCATAGACCAGCTCATACGGTGTGAAGCCGGTTGTGGTCTTCCAAGTGGTGTTGTAAGCCCATGTGGCTTCAACCAGGCGATCTGCCCAGTCCTTTCTGCTGCTGCTCACCACCTTAGTCAAGATCCCTTCTAATGCTCTATTGGTGACTTCCACCTGCCCATTTGCTTGAGGGTGATAAGGGGTGGAAGTCCTATGCTTGATCTTGTGATGAGCTAGTAGATCCTCAACCAGGTTGGAGGTGAACTGGCTCCCTTGATCGGTGACCAGCTCTCTTGGATAGCCAAACTTATAGAAGATGTTTTATCTTAGGAACTCGGCCACCTTTTCTTCTGTTGCTGCTTTGATTTCTTTGGTCTCTGCCCACTTTTTCAAATAGTCAGTACACAAAATGATGTAAGACCTTTGCCTCGAAGAGGGGTTGATTGGGCCCACAAAGTCCATGCCCCACTTCTCAAATGGCTCAAGAGTCACTTGAGGTTGGAGAGGCATCTCATCCCTTTGGGTCGGTTTCCCCATTCTTTGGCATTGGTCACACTGACTGACATATCTTCTGACATCTTGATGAAGTGTGGGCCAATAGTAGCCTGCCTGCAGGATTTTGAAGGCAGTTCTCTTTGCTGCAAAATGTCCTCCACAAGGCCCATCATGACAAGTGAGGAGGATATCAAAGACTTCCTCCTCCCTTACACAACGCCTTAAGATCTGATCGGGGCCAAGCTTGAACAGATTGCCCCCGATCCAAGTAAATGAGGCACTTTTTCTGATGATTCTGCTCTTCTCTTTGGAAGATAGGTGCGGAGGGAACTGTGCTGAAACAAGATAGTTTGCTATATCAGCAAACCATGGAGAGAGTACTGAAATAGCAAACAGATGTTCATCGGGCATCTGGTCATCCACTGTTCCATCCTCATCTGCAGACAAATCCAATCTCGATAAAAAATCAGCAACAACATTTTCTCTACCTAGTTTTTCAACAATGGTCAAATCAAACTGCTGCAATAAAAGTAACCATCTAATAATACGAGCATTCACATCTGGTTTATTCATTAAATATCTAATTGCAGCATGGTCAGTATGTACAAAGGTCTGGTAACCAGTAATATAATGTCGGAACTTGTTCAGTGCATGGACCACAGCCAAGAATTCTTTCTCGGTTACAGTGTAATTCAGCTCAGCTTTGGACAAGTTTTTGATAACAAAGTAAATGGCATATGGAAGTTTTTGCTCAACTTGTCCTAAAGCTGCACCTATGGCTTTGTTCGAGGCATCAGTGTGGATGTGGAAAGGTAGGGCCTAGTTTGGACCTCTCAGGATTGGGGCTGACACCAACTTGTCCTTCAATTCATTTAAAGCCCTCTGACAATCATCAGTCCATTTAAACTCCACATCTTTTGCCAACAGACGGAACAATGGCGAGGCTAGCTTGCTGAAATCTTTAATGAATCTCCGGTAGTATCCTGCTAATCCCAAGAAACTCCGGACATCCCTTACCTTTTGAGGAGGTGGAACCCTCTTGATGAGAGCAATTTTTTTAGGATCCACCTGCAACCCTTGGCAAGAAATGGTATGGCCTAGCACGGTCCCTTCAGTCATTAGGAATTCACATTTTTCAGGACTAAGGGACAAGTTCATCTCGGTGCATTTGGTTAGGACTTTTCCCAGGTTGGACAATGCTTCCTAGAAGTTGGCCCCATAAGGAGTAAAGTCATCCATATAGATTTCTACTGCATCATGGACCAGCTCCGAGAAGATGCTCAAGACAGCTCTCTGGAAGGTAGCAGGAGCATTGCATAGCCCAAAGGGAAGGAATCGGTAGGCAAAGGTACCCCAAGGACAAGTGAAGGTGGTCTTATCTTGGTCTTCCGGGCTGATTTGGATTTGGTTGTACCCGCTAAACCCATCCAGGAAAGAGAAGAACTTCTTTCCTGCCAGTCCATCCAACACTTGATCTATGAAAGGTAGAGGGAAATGGTCTTTCTTGGTAGCTTTGTTCAGTTCTCAGTAGTCCACACAGATTCTCCATTTCCCATTTTTCTTGGGAACCAACACTAGAGGGGACACCCATTCACTATCTGAGATGGGGTAGATGAACCCGGCATCCAACAGTTTTTGAAATTCTTCCTTGACAATGTCCTTAAGGGCTGGATTCATTCTCCTCTGAGGTTGCCTTACCGGTTTACAATCCTCTTTGATGTATATATGATGGGTACAGACTGAAGGATGGACTCCTTTCATTTCCTTATAGCTCCAAGCAAAAGCATCTAGGTGGTTTGCCAACAGACTACACAGCTCCTTTTCCTAGGAAGGAGATAGGGAGGAGCTGATCTTCAATGCTTTCTCAGGGCCGAACTCCACATTCTTGATTCTAGGAGTAACAGGGTTGGTTGTACAAAGATCCACTAAGGTTCTAGCTTGGGCCTCCTCCACCAATTTCTCTAAGGGTAGTGCACTGGAAGGTGGATTCTGGATCAAGGTCTCGATCAAGTCATCCTCGGTTGGGGGGTCTCTTCTAGTGGTATCTAAGGTGCACAGAGGTGCTGAGTACACCTCGTCTTCCTCTCCTTCTTCCAACCAGAGTGGTAAGTCATGCTCTAAGGAGGGTTGGGCAGGAGGGTATAGGACTAGTTGCTTGGACATGGGACCATTTTTGATGGTCATGCTTCCTGCACGACAACTTATGTAAGCATCTGCAGTAGCTAACCAAGGCCTTCCCAAAATGAGAGGATATACAGTAAGCTTTGCCTTTGGTTGCAGAACCAGGAAGTCTGTAGGGTATTCCCAAGAGTCAATAGAGACCAAGACATCCTCCACAATCGCTTCGGGAGTCACGGTGGAGCGATCTGATAATTGCAGTACTGTCGAGGTCTTCCTCAAGGCACCCTGAAGATCGAGTTTAAGCATGGTATCCCTGGTCATCACATTAATGGCAGCCCCCAGATCAATCAAGGTGTGAGGTATAATGGTGCCATTGATGTGGACATCTACTACAGGACTTCCAGGATCTAGGTACTTTGGGCAGATGACTTGTCCTAACATAAGGTCAGACAGTTGTCCTATGACATTGATAGTTGAAGCATCTTTCTTCCGTCTGCCTGGGTGTTTGAAACACTTCTCCTTAACCAGTTTGCAGGGAAAATTTTAAGAACCCCCCTAAATTTATAAATATAATAAATGGGCGAATCTCCATAGTATATAGGAAAAATGAAAGGCCATTTTATCAATAATATAATATGTATATATAATTTTTTGGCGAATCTCTCACCAGGCATGACGAATATTTTACTCAATTATAAAATCTTGTAAGATCTTGGCGAGTCTTTCACTAAATAAAAAAACTTTGTAAAGTCCTAGTGAATCTTAGCATAGGCTACATGCTGGTTTAATTCCCCCATTTAAATAGGCTACATTCCAGGTGAATACCATGGGTCAATACCATGTGCCATTTTGGTGAATACCATGGGTCAATACCATGTGCCATTTTTATTTTTATTAATTCTAATATTAGGGTTAATAATGGTTTTTTGCATGGTATTAATAGCAATCTAGTCCATGGTATTTGTCCCATAGTATTTTGGCCATAGGTTTCACCTAAATATAACCCATTTTTTGAGTGTTCGTAAATATAAGGTGACTTATGGAGTAAATATAAAAAAATGTTTTATTTGTTTACCATACCTCTCGTTTATTTATATTTTTATTAATTTACCATACCTCTTTTACAAATATGGTATTTGGCCCATAGGATTCACTTAAATAAAACCTCTTTCTTGAGCCTTCATAAATAGAACGAGGGTTATGGACTAAATATAAAAAGAGGTTTTATTTATTTACGATACATCTAGTTTATTTATATTTTTATTTATTTACCATACCTTTTGAGTAAGTATAAAAAGACGTTTTATTTATTTACCATACCTCCACTTTACTTATATTTTTAATTGTTTACACCGTTACATGTATAAAAGGTGACTTATGGAGTAAATATAAAAAATGTTTTATTTATTTACCATACCTCTCATTTATTTATATTTTTATTAATTTACCATACCTCTTTTATAAATATGGTATTTGGCCCATAGGATTCACTTAAATAAAACCTATTCCTGAAAATGGGCGAATGGATTCACTTAAATAAAACCTACTTTTGAAAATGGGCGAATGGAAGGTTGTAAGTCCTAATTTCGAGGGCTAAATTTACCTTTTTACCCTCTCCCTTAAAATAAGGTGGGCTATTTGAGGTGATTTGTAAAAATGTACTATGATACAAAATGTTCGCCCACTAAAAATTTAAAACCCCTTAATTTCGCCAAAGGGCGAACATTCGCCCCTAAAATTATCCTTGCCAGTTTGTTGTATATTGGCACATCCTTGATGGCTTGGAGAAGTGGTATTTTTACACACAACTGCTTGAGCTCACCCAGAAGCTCATCCTCCTCTGGGTTGGGTTGTGTGGTGGCTGTTAGTCTCTCAGGAAAGGGTGGAATAGCCTTTGGTTCACTTTCCTGTTTATCTTCCTCATCCTCTGGGGGAGCAGGTTGGCGATCTGGTAGAGTCTTTCCAGATCGAAGATTGATCTCCTGGATCTCCACAACATAGGTAGGGCATGAGGTTTCCCCAGTGTATACCAGCTGGGCCTGTCTATTGTTGGGGTTCGGGTTTGGTTGAGCAGGCATTTGAGGTTGCCTTGGAGGAGCAGGAGGTAATGGCTGAGGTTGAACTGGTGGTGGAGGAAAGATGGTAGGAGGAGTGTTGTATTGGGGCCTCCACCCCGACTGAGGTGCATTCCATTGAGGCTGTGGCTGGGCATGTGAGTGATATGAATGAGAAGTAGGTTGAGTGGGGTACTGAGGTGGATAAGACCATGGAGGAGGCATGGACCATGAAGGAAAAGCAGGGGGACCCCAGGAAGGCATAGGAGTCGATTGGTTGGGGCTGTAATAAGCTTGAGATGCCCCTTGCATCCCCTGCTGATAAGGTCTAGATCCTTGTGGCCTCCTTCGGTTAAGGTAATAGAGAGGTTCAGTGGGAGCTTCTGTCCCTTGGTACATGGCTTTAAACCCAGGTAAGGTGGGACACTGATTTGTGGGATGGTCCTCCTCAGAAACGAAACACACTTCAACCGAATGCAATGGACATTCGTTCTTAGGGTGTCTCCTTGTGCACCTAGGGCAGAAGACAGCCAAGGCTCTCTCAGCTTCTTCTTTCTTTTGCTGAATCCTGAATGTGTCAAGCTGCATGGCAATGGTCTGTCTCACCTCACTCTTAAGATCTTCCAATTGATTTGCAAGCTCATGTTTGGAGAAAGGGACACTAGTTGAGAGGAGGTTTCCTCTACCTCGTTTCCGAGCTGCCCTGGAGTGGTTTCTAAACACAGTCTTGATGTCCTCATAAGGCAATTGGTAAATGTCCCCCCCAGCTAACATGTGAAGGGTATCTAAGAGGTCTTCAGGGACTCCTCGGAGCAGGACCAACTTGAGGGATTCAGGGTCAAGTGTGCACCTGGCCCGCTTATAGCTTAGTTGGAACCTCTCCTCATAATCCTCTAAGGACTCATCATTTCCCATGGTCATCCGAAAGATTTCCCCCTTTGTTTCCTTGGACCTACAGTAATCCCGGTACTTGGTATTGAAAGCTTACTGCATCTGAGCCCAAGTGGTGATACTATTCCCAGGTAAGCCCATGAACCAGCGTAATGCTACATCCTTAAGAGTGGAAGGGAAAAGTTTCAGCTTTTGCTTATCTTCAGTATAGTCATAGGTTCTACAAAGGACAGCAAACTCAAATAGGAAGGTATCCGGATCTTCAGTAGTCAGCCCATGGAAGTGAGGTAAGGCGGAGGGGCTAATGTTCTTCATTTTCATCTCTCCATTGGTCTCTCGGATGGGGAAGGCACCTTCTATTCTCTCATCTTCTCTTCTATTGTCAGCCATAGCTTCAGATGGAGTGGTCTCTAACTCTTCTTCTACTATAGGATCTTTGTATATCTCAGGATGTTCACCTATAGGTTCTTCTGGGTCACTGTCACCAAAGAAGAGAGAAGGGTGACTCAGTGATGTGGTAGGGGTGTTTGGTAGGAATTTGCCTGATCTATCTCGGTTCCTACGAGGCATGAAATGGAAAAGACTTTCTTTTTCTTTTGATTGTTTTTGCTTTTTTTTCCTTTCGTACCTGTAAAACTGAAACAGATTGATCTACAACTAACTATGAAAGATGCAGAATTAAACTGAAAGCAGGAAAGAACTAATCTACTTTGCTCAAATGAAATTGCATGAATGGAAATGCTAGTCTACGCTTGCAGAAAGGAAACGCTAATCTATGAAAGCAGGAAATGCTAATCTATGAAAGCAGGAAATGCTAATCTACTTTTGCATAAATGAAATTGCATAATGGAAATGAAATAAACTACTTAGTAGAAGGTTGTAGTAGAAAATAGAAGAATAGCAACAATTACTAATACTCTGACGCTTCCCCGGCAACGGCGCCAAAAAGATGGTGGGCTCCAGTATTGTAGCAATAATGCTACGACTCCTGGAGCTTCCTATCTCTAATTTTATCAACCCGGTAGTTCGTACAAACTTGGAAGCAACGGTGCTGTATGCTCAAGTACTAGCTCTTGTCGCAGATGTCACTTGGTCAGCTGGCACAAGTCCGCTAGGGCTCAAGCCAACTTCTATATGCTCTCAGAAGAAGCTTTATGAGTGATGGATGAAAGCTATCTTGAAGGAAGCTAACCTACTTTGCAAAAAGGAAATTGAAAGCCAACAAAGCATGGAAACCCTAATAAACCCTAATTTAACTAGCTTGACCCTTACAATGCAAAAATGTGAATGAAACTTCTACCAATGATGCCATTACTTGCAGTGAGTTGAAATACATGAATCTAAGCTATTTGCATCTGAAAAGACATGTTTTTGTATTTTGTCATTAAGTGGTTGGATTTATTGTGATGGTGCTTTTGATTAGGGCTTGACTGTGCAGGTGCAGTTCAAATGGAAGGAAAGCATGGGCAAGGTCAGGATGGCTAGGGGAGGTCCCAGAGGGTCTCTAGCATCAGTCCACAGAAGTCTACCACGTTCGGATGCTCAGCAACTGAGTTTGCAGGCTTCTACAGGAAGTCTGCAGGGGATCCTACAGGAAACTCAGGGGTTCTACAGGAAGTCTGTGAAATTCTACAGGATGTTCGACCGTGGGAGTTTTGGGAGATGGTGAAGTGATGGAGTGGTGTGGGAGGATAGGTGAGATGGAGATGGAACTGGTGATGGCTCAGGAGCAGAGAAGTCAGATGGAGAAAGAGTGTATGGGGTGGGTTGATGGCTGGAAGGATGGGATCAACGAAAGGTCAAGTAAATGGAGCTACGTGAGTAATGGAAGAGCTGGAAGGTAAACAAGCTGAACGGAGGTCGGTTGAGTGGCTTCAGGTGTGGTTGACAAGAAGAGGAAGGTAATGGAATGGTGTGGAGCAGTATAGATGAAACAAATTGTCTATGAATGTCACCAAAAACGAGAACTCTTTAACCTATGTTAACTGTGCTATTTTGAACCAATGAACAGCAGTGAAATTTGTGAAAGAAACTCGTGCATGGAAGTGGAATGAAGAAGTAATGATCAAGACCAAAGTGCATGGATGGATCTACGACTAAAGTAACTGTTGCAGCTTGCATGGACGTGAAAAGAACTGCGTTTCTTTTTGGTGGTTGATATGGACTGCACCCCAATCCCTAAGCAGAGATGGCAGTGATCTCTAACAACCTTTTTCTGGAGCTCTAATGAATTATAACTATCCTCTTCTAACCTAAGCAACTGGACGCAAATTCACCATAAACTAATCCTATTCAATCTCATAAAAACTAAATCAGCAAACTGTAAATTCGAATTGCATGTCAAAGTAAAGAAACAAAGTGCTGGAACGAAAGGCAAATAACATTACAACACAGAGGAGGTCTATTGCTCTCAGGTTGGGCCCTAACCTGAGAGCTATAGCTCCCTTAGAAACTCAGAATGAGATCAAAATCTGCCTGCCTTTATTCATAACCAAAAATATGATGTCATGCCAAAACTGGCTTACAAAAAGAACCAACACCGAGCTGTAACTCGTACTTCGAAATTACAAGAGCAATGCAAAAGTTCAAAAAGCTCCTATCAAAGGCTATGGCCTCAGTATTTATGCAAAATGATAATCCAACAGGTTTCCTTGATTTGTGGAGCTCGGTTGTCCAACTGAAGGTTAAACTACTGATCCTGTAGAACAGTTGTAACTACTATTCTTGTAGAACGGTTGGCTGCCTCTAAGCTCGTTGGGGAGATTGGTTGGAGCTCGGAGCTATGGTGGGAATCACGAGGAAGGTCCCCAAGACTGTGGACATCCTCTCCTAAAAACCAACAGTGCCACCTTACTGTCTCCTTGTCTCCTTTCTCGTGGTCTTTGCTCCCTTTTAATGCCAAAAACCTGAAATCATCATGTATTAGTCACGTAGATAGAATGCCTACCCTTCTTCCTACAAACAACACGAATAAACCAAGAAAAGAATGCATAAGCAATAAAAGATGAATGGTTTGAGCAAAGCAAGTAGGCCAAATGAGCCCAAATTGTACCAAAAATTGGGGCTCATCACATGCCACCTTGGCTATCTTCGGCCTTTTGCGTGTCTCCCCTGCATTCATCTCCTGCATGCTTGCCACTGGCCATATCCTTGCCATGCAGGGTGTTGCTGTATCTTTCTATGCACCTGAAAGAAACAATCTTCTTTTCTGTGTTTGCTCCAGATCCTATATCACCTGGCTTATCGACCTTCTTCTGCCTACTTGGCGTCCCTTTCTCTAGTTCTGGTTCTTGTGTCTGGGCAATTTGTGCCTCCTACTGATTCAATTCCTCACTGAAGGAAACAATTATGATGGTGAGGATGGCTGGTTGATTCATCATGCTTTGGAAGTGAAACTGGGTAGTGTGGTAAGAGGGGTGAGGGAGATCAGGAGGGCCAGTCATTTGAGTGGTAGCATTCACTCTACGGGCACCATGAATCTATGCTCAACCTCTTCCACTACAGGTATGCGGGTAGTTGTAAGAGAGATGACCTCTGAATTGGCCAGAAGAAGGGGAGGAGATAGGGACTTCTGAATCAGGGGTGGGCTACGTGGCTGGGTGAGTGCTATAGCCTCAACTACTTCCGCGTCTGCTATGAATTCTATGCCTAATCCATATCATTTCGTGACTAGCAGGATGACTATTGGAGTTTTGAGTGGGGATAGCAGAGTTATGACCAAAATTAGAAGCATATAGGATATCATTCACTCTAGGGTCTCTGGTGTTGATTAGGCTAGAGGCAGAGGAATTCTGGGTAAAATTCAAAGCACAGTAGGTGGAATGGGTGAAGTGGTCTCCATTGCCCAAATCCACACAGCATAGAAGCTAGCAGCGTTGCCCTATGACAGTGCGTGTGTTTGGCTCCTCTGCTTTTGGGGGGTAGGTGCAGTCAAGTGGGGAGAGGGATAATGAATTGTTGCTGATATTCACCATGGCCTTAAGCCTGCTATGGTTGCCTCGACCACTGCACCATATTAATGGTGCCTGCCTGTAACTTGTATTTTTCCATAACTTGGCATGAAGGAGGACACGAGTGTCCATGTGACACTGTCATTTGCCGTTCTCTTGTCTTATCAGCATTGAATTCCAATTAATCATCCACTTCTAGGTGCACTCCCTCTCTTTGAACCAGTTCGTTGAGTTCCAATGAATGGGAATAATTGGTAGTAATATTGCATGAGCCTGTGTGGAAGGTCTGATCACAATCCACCCCACGAATTTTCCAGGAAATCTGCCACTTTATTTCCATCTCTTCTAATGTGTTTGAAGGTGATCGCTTTGTTGTTGTTGAGCTAGTGTTCTATGAGCTCTAAGATTTCTACCAGTCACCAGCTACTGACCACTTTGTTTACAGGGGTTCCCTACAGAATTTGTTTGGCCATATTGATTAGAACCTGAGAATCACCTTCGATTACTAAGGAAAAGAATTGTTGTTGTTGGGCTAGAAGGAGTCCTTGCCATCGCCCTTCTAGCTCTGCTGGATTGTTCATATCTCTTGGGTCCCTATAATACTAGTGATTACCCCATTACTATTGTAGTTATACCCCTTATTTATAATGTTGTGCCCCTATTACCCCCCATATTGTTATTTCTATGCCCCATAGAATCCCCCTATTGTTATTTGTGTGGCTTTATATTATTATTGTTAGGTCGGTGGATTATATTGTGACTCCTTAGACTCCTATATATAGAAAGGAGGTTTTGTCATTTGTATCATCCAAGAATTGTTCATTTATGTAATGTAAAGGAGGTTGCCCCCTCGAAGAGGCTGAACTCTAAGGCGTGGATCTCTCTTTTCTATCATTTTGTGAGCTGGTTTCATAACATTTGGTATCAGAGCTTTGGGATTCTAGGGTTTCGCTGCTCCAAACAGGTCATCGTGGAATTTTCGCTATAACGTTTTTTCTGTGACGTTTCAGAAGTCGCAAAAAAAACCCATTTGAGAAGAATTGGCGCTGAACCTTGGGTCCAAATTTCAAAGCTTTTCGCGCGATATTTTTGGAGATATTATCTGAGGAAGTTGGCCTTTCTGCAGACTCTTGAATTACATTCAAAACAGGTGACCTGAGGAAAATCGTCATAACTCTCTCTCTGAGGATCGGATTGAAATTTCGTCAAAAGGTGCAGAAAGAGGACGGACTGTAGATTTGTGTGTGTGTGTTTCAGATTCAAAGGTTGAAACCGTGACTCGTGGCACGTCGTACAAGTTCGCTCTACTGAACCAGTCTAAAAGCAAGTCACTGTGGGAGATTTCACATAACGCTTACTTGGAGAATCCAATTTGGCTCAGACTTGTGGCATTGGAAAGAGGACGTAGAAGGCTACTACAGGTAGCAATTTCAGAACTGGATGATTCGAAATTACAGAGATACATCAGATTCAATATCAGGCTTCTATAAAGTGAAAAAAGGTGTGTAGTTTTTTTTTTAAATTTTTATGTAAGCTTGGTTTAACGGAATTCAAAGGGCATAGTAAAGCATTATTATCGGTAACTGATGCCCCGAGGAAAGAAAATGCAAACACCTAGTAAGGAACCTGAAAGCTCTAGCATGACTCATGAAGAAGAGGAAGAAATGCTACATGATATATCAAAGTTACAAGAACAAGTGCAACAAATGTCACGCTCACAAAAGCTAACAGAAGCTAAGATAAGTGGCGTGGAATCGAAGATAAATGGTGTGGAATCTAAGATAAGTGGCGTGGAATCTAAGATAAATGGCGTGGAATCTAAGATAAAGGGCATGGAAGCTAAGGTGGAGGATTCGATGGTAAATTTGAAGATAGATTTGAAGACAGACATGGAAGAATTGAAGAACTTGCTACAAGAAAGGGTCACTAATGGTGAAAAGGTAGTAAAGGAAACTCATGATGAGAACAAAAGAAATGTTAATCATGATTCCATAGACTCTAATTTTGGATCGAAGACTCACCATGTTCCAAAAATCGATGTGAGGAAGTTTGATGGCAAGGATCCCGCCACATGGATATTACAGATGGAGCAATTCTTCGATCTCAATAATGTGCAAAACACACAAAAGGTACGTATGGCAACTTTATATTTGGAACCAAATCAGTTTGTATGGTATCAATGGCTTTGTTCTCGTAAACAATTTATCACTTGGGCAATTTTTACGGAAGAATTGATAGCACATTATGAGGATACAAAAAGCAACACTTTTTTTAGCCAATTGATAAGTCTCAAACAAAAGGGTTCAATAATGGAGCACATTGAGGAGTTCCAAAAATTGAACATAAGGGTAAAAGATATTCCAGAGGAGCATAGGATTGATGTGTTCATAGGGTCTTTAAAGGATAATATCCAACATGATGTGCACCTTTGGGAACCTGATTCATTAGAGAAGGCATTCAGGTTAGCAAGAAAAATGGAAAGCAAAATTATGGCAACTAGGAAGCATACCATTCACAACTATAAAGAGGGAAGTGTTGTTGCCCATAGTCTTCCACAACCTACAAGGTTGACACCACAACAATTGGAAGAAAAAAGAGCAAAAGGGCTTTGTTACAATTGTGATAGCAAATATACAAAAGGTCATAAGTGTGCTGAGAAGAAATTATTCTACATAGATTGTGAAGAGGAAGAAGAAAAGGAGCAAGAAAGGTCAAAAGGAGAGGATATATTCCAGGAACAAAGCCTAGATGAAGAACAAATAAATCCGACCATATCTTGTAATGCATTGGCGGGAATTACCACTCCTCAAACCATCAAGATAGAAGGACAAATCAAGAAGAAAAAGGTAATAGTGTTGATTGATTCAGGAAGCACCCACAATTTTATTCATTGTAGGGTAGCAAAAGAATTGAATTGCTTCCTATATCCAGCACCAGAGTGTCAAGTGATGATTGCAAATGGAGGAACAATAAATTGCTCTGGAAAGTGCCATAATATCAAGCTATCCATGGGAGAATATGTATTGACTAGCCCAATGCTTTCCATTCCAATGGGAGGTGCGGATGTTGTACTAGGAGTCCAATGGCTACAATCCTTGGGTACAATAGCTTTTAATTTTCAAGAACTTTTCATCAAATTTTCTTCGGAAGGAAAGGAAGTTGAATTAAGGGGTATTGCAGGGAAACCAGGAAAGATAATCAGCTCTCATGGTATGACAAAGCTTCTAAAAAAGGAGCAAAGAGGTGTAATTGCACAATTATGCTCGCTAGATGTTTCCACATTGGAATCATCTATTTCTCCAGATCTCCAAAAAGTCTTGGACAATCATTCCAAGGTATTTGAGACTCCCAAGGGTCTCCCACCTATGCGTGATCATGATCATGCTATTCATCTGATTCCAGGAAGTGTTCCTCCAAACATCAGGCCGTACAGATATCCCTATGCCCAAAAAAGTGAAATTGAACGTATGGTTGCAGAAATGCTAGAGGCTGGTATAATTCAACCGAGTCAAAGTTCTTTCTCAACTCCAGTAGTATTGGTGCACAAGAAGGATGGATCATGGCGCATGTGTCCAGATTATAGGGAGCTCAACAAGCTCACTATTAAAGATAAGTTTCCCATTCCTGTTATTGATGAATTGCATGGATCAATTTACTTCACCAAGTTGGATCTTCATTCGGGATATCATCAAATCAGAATGAAGATTGAAGACATTCCAAAAACGGCATTTAGAACTCATGAGGGTCATTATGAATTTTTGGTCATGCCTTTTGGCCTTACCAATGCACCTTCAACATTTCAAGGTTTGATGAATTCAATTTTCAAACCATTCCTTAGAAAATTTGTGTTAGTATTTTTTGATGATATACTAATCTACAGCAAGTCTTGGAAGGATCATGTTGAACATGTTGACAGGGTGCTACAACTATTGGAGGAGAAACAATTATATGCAAAAAGATCCAAATGTTTCTTTGGAGTCCAGGAGGTGGAATATTTGGGTCATATTGTATCTCATGAAGGAGTTAAGGTAGACCCTAGCAAAATTAAAGCCATTAAGGAATGGAAAATCCCCACATCCATAAAGCATCTGCGAGGATTTCTTGGGTTGACAGGGTATTATCGCAAGTTTGTTAAGAATTATGGGAGAATAGCAGCACCTCTAACAACATTATTGAAGAAAGATTCATTTTCATGGACTCTGGAAGCAACAAAGGCCTTTGAACATCTTAAAGAGGCAATGTGCCAAGCACCGGTCTTAGCTACACCGGACTTCACAAAAACCTTTATTGTGGAATGTGATGCTTCAGGAAATGGAATTGGTGCTGTTCTAATGCAAGATGAAAGACCCATTGCTTTTGAAAGTCGTCCAATCAAGGGAAAGTTTTTAAGCAAAGCTATTTATGAGAAGGAAATTTTGGCAATACTCCATGCACTTAAGAAATGGCGACCCTACCTAATGGGAAGACACTTCAAGGTAAAAACGGATCATGATAGCCTTAAATACTTTTTAGAACAAAGATTATCCTCTGAAGAGCAACAAAAGTGGGTCACAAAGATGTTGGGTTATGACTTTGAAATCATCTACAAAAAAGGGAAGCAAAATGTGGTGGCAGATGCACTCTCAAGAAAGGATGAGGATGTGGAAGCATTGTTGTGTGCCATTTCTATTATCCAACCAGATTGGATTAGCGAAGCAAGGGAGGAATGGAAGAATGATGAAGAAGTGTGGGCACTTATTCGAAAGCTACAACAAGATTCCAGTACTTCTGATACATTTAGCTGGAAAAATGATTCGTTATGGTACAAAGATCGCTTATACCTCTGTAAGAATTCCCAGCTAAAACAAAAGATTCTTATGGAATTGCACACTTCTCCCTTAGGAGGGCACTCAGGATTTTTAAAAACTTACCACAGGGTTAAGAAGGAATTTTTTTGGGATGGCCTTAAATCAGATATTCAAAAGTTTGTGGCGGAATGTTTGGTTTGCCAGCAAAATAAAGTTGAAACAATTAAGACACCGGGTCTATTACAACCTTTATCCATTCCAAGCCAACGTTGGGAGGAGGTTTCAATGGATTTTATCACAGGTTTACCCAAGTCTGAGGGAAAGAGTGTCATCATGGTGGTAGTTGACAGACTTACCAAGTATGCACACTTTTGTGCATTATCACATCCATTTAAAGCCAGTACAGTTTCTACTGCATTTATGGAAACAGTTCAAAAGCTACATGGAAACCCAAAGATTATTGTAAGTGACAGAGATCCCATTTTCACTGGAAATTTTTGGACAGAATTATTTTCTTGTCTTGGTACTCAGTTAGCTCATAGCTCATCTTATCATCCTCAATCTGATGGCAAACTGAGATAGTAAACAAATGTTTGGAAGGATATCTTCGTTGCTTTGTATCTGATAAACAGACACAATGGGTCAAATGGTTGCCTCTGGCTGAATGATGGTATAACACTTCCTTCCATACAGCAACAAAAATGACCCCATTTATGGCACTTTATGGGTATCAACCACCATCCATCACATCATATTTAAGAGAAAATTCTAAGGTTCAGGCAGTGGAACATCACATCGAACATCAACAACAAGTCCTCCAACTCTTAAAGGATAACCTCGTGTTGGCACAAAATAGAATGAAACAACAGGCAGATCAACATCGCAGTGAAAGAAGTTTTGATGTAGGTGATTGGGTATTCCTACGGCTACAACCATATAAGCAAATGTCCCTAAAGCAAGCTAAGAAGGATAATAAATTATCACCAAAGTATTATGGTCCGTACAAGGTGTTGCAAAAGATTGGTACTATGGCATACAAATTGGAGCTTCCTGCAGCTTCTCGATTGCACCCAGTCTTCCATGTTTCATGTTTAAAGAAGGTTATAGGTGACAAGCTCCCAATTCAAACAATATTGCCAGAACTTGATGAGGAAGGAAAAATTATATTGGAACCGGAAGCAGTCATAGAAACAAGAACTCGACAGCTACGAAATCGATCAATTTCAGAGTATCTTATCAAGTGGAAGAACTTATCCGCTGAAGATTCCACATGGGAGGATGAGAATTTTATGCAGAAGTATCCAGAACTACTCAAGCGTTGAGGACAACACTTTTTTGAAGGAGAGGGGCATGTTGGGTCCCTATAATACTAGTGATTACCCCATTACTATTGTAGTTATACCCCTTATTTATATTGTTGTGCCCCTATTACCCCCCATATTGTTATTTCTGTGCCCCATAGAATCCCCCTATTGTTATTTGTGTGGCTTTATATTATTATTGTTAGGTCGGCTGGATTATATTGTGACTCCTTAGACTCCTATATATAGAAAGGAGGTTTTGTCATTTGTATCATCCAAGAATTTTTCATTTATGTAATGTAAAGGAGGTTGCCCCCTCGAAGAGGCTGAACTCTAAGGCGTGGATCTCTCTTTTCTATCTTTTTGTGAGCTGGTTTCATAACAGTATCCCATCCAATTGATCCCATAAAGATTACAAGAGGTTTGCTATTGTGATCCCGAAATATTCCTCCATATTCTGCTTTTCCTGGGTTTCCTTTGGATGCTCCATCAAAGTTCAATTGAATCATATTAAGTGGTGGAGGAGTCAAATTGCTTGGGAAGATGTGATCGGAAGAAGGACTAGTGTTTTTGGCCTATTCCTAATTCATCGTCAAGTTCCAATTTGCCCATATATTCTATTCCTGTTGCTGGGTAGAAAAATCCTCTTCAGTCCAAGTTTGGAGTGTTATATTTCCCTGAAGATTATTGCAGAAACTACTCCATAGAACCTCTAAGGTTGTACATTGATCTTTTAAGATGCAACGATTACTTTCTTTCCATATAGAACACATGAGAAGGCCTGGAATGATTTTCCACAGAATGTTGAGCAATTTTCTTTGAAATGGGTTGATTGCCCTTTTGCAGATGGTATTGCTAATGTCTTCTTTATCTATTCCTTCTTCTTGGCATCTAAAAGTCACTTTTTCCCAGAGTGTGTTTGCTAATTCACAATTATGCAGGAGGTGCTAAATGGTTTCTTCCTGATGTTTGCAATTGGGACATATGGAGGGACTGTGGAAACTCCTTTTTCTTAGATTATCCCATGTGAGTATTTTTTTTTTGCAAACTAGCCATAGAAAAGTGGATACCTTGGGCCAAATGTTGGGGGACCAAACTTTATCCCATAGAGGATTTTTGACTATTTGGTTTCCAATGAGGATTTTGTATGCCTCCTGAGTGGTATAGGTGCCTCTAGCATTATATCCCCATCATATTTTATCCTACTTTTCAGAGAAGCAGATTTTCTTCTTGTTTAGTTCTTTATCCAAGTCTTTATGTGTAGTAGGATTCCCTTGCCTGATAATTTGTGCTGATCTCATCCATTGTCTGTAGTCCTGAATGAGGGTGGGTTTCCAATGTTGGCTAATTGTTTCCATTTGATGTGCTGCCCAGTCTTGTGCTTGATTAGGTTCGATCAAGTCTCTTAATTTTGGTCTTTGCTGCCAAGAGTCATCCTAGAATCATGCATTATTGCCATTCCTTATTTCCCAGAAGCTCTGCTATTGGATAAGAGCTTTATGCTGAGTGGCCGAATTCTAGATTAGAGAAACTTTGTCTTCACCTATGAGCCTTATTAATTCATCTGTTGGGTGGTTGTTTGCATATTTGGCAGTCCAAAGGATTTCCTAGGGTGTATGCGGTGCCACAATCCATTTCCACTAAAATTTTGCAGCCATTACTGCATTGTTGTGTTGAGGATCTCTGAGACTAGTCCCCCCTAATACTTTTGGAAGGCATACATTTGACCAATTGAGCAATGCCCATTTTCTATTCTGACACGTGGAACCCCATAAGAAGTTCCGCTATATGTTTTTTATTTTTTTAAGCACCCATTTTGGTGCTGGCGAGACAGAGAAGAGATACAGGGGCATTGACTACAACACAACCTTGATTAAAACTAGACGACAAGCCATGTTGAGTGCTCTGTAGGTCCATGAAGAAGGACGAGTTTCAAATTTGTCTAGAAGCAATTTCCATGAGGAGTGCTTTAAAGCATAATCAATCAAGGGGGCACCCAGATATTTAGAAAGGAGAGAGGCAATTGAGAATCCAAAAATACGTGCTATAGAGGATTGAGTGAAGGGGGGTATGAGAGAAAAAAATTGGTATTTAACATTATTAATTCTGGCTCCAGAAGCGTCAGAGAACTCATTCAGAAGGGATTTGAATCTTAGGGCTTCTTAAACTGAGGGATGACTGAACAACATATTGTCATCTACAAATCATTGATAAGTAAAAGAAGGGGTATTGGGGAAGGAAATTCCTCTGAGTTGCTGTGAAAGTAAATTATTTTTGATACTTCTGCCTAGCCCTTTCGCCATTAGGACAAAAATAAAAGGGGAGAGAGGATCCCATTGACAGATACCTCTGGATGGGCGAAAGGGGTTGGTAGGAATACCATTGATGAGAATGGAAAACATAGGAGAGGTTATCATACTCATTACCCATCTAATCCAAGGAGGAGAGAAGCCAAAAGCTTGCAGCATCTTTTGGATATATCTCAAACTTAACTTATCAAAAGATTTTGAAAGGTCAATTTTTAGGAGCATACCTGCTTTTTTAAGATGTTTCAAGCAGTGAATGATCTCATGGGTGAGAATGATACCATCTTTGATTTTCCTTCCTTCCACATAGCTCAATTGCTCTAATGAGATTAGCATAGGTAACAATGGTTTCAAGCGAGAAGCTATGACTTTAGAAATGATTTTGTAGATGACATTGCATAGAGCTATACGTTTGAATTTGTCCGGTGTGAGAGATTTCTCTTCTTTAGGTATGAGAGCACTGAAAGTAGCATTCATAACTTGAAGCATGCATCGAAGAGTATGCGACTCTTCAACTACTTGCCATATCTCTTCTTTAATGACGTCCTAGAAATGATGAAAGAATTGGAGGTGAAACCATCTTGACCAGGTGATTTTCCTTCCTTAAGCTGTCGCATTTCCGTTTCAACTTCCTGTAGGGAAATTGGGCTTAGGAGAAGATAATTATGTTTTGCTGTTATAATTGTTAAGATGTTTTGAATGATCTTCTCTATAGCTGGCTATCGGTTGATTTGTGGTTCTTTATGAACTGTTTTGAAGTGATCAAGTAGCTCTTGTTCAATATCCTTATGGTTTTCGAGTCACTTTCCTTGCTGATTCTAAATGTGAGCGATATTGTTGTGCATCCTTCTCTGTATGGTAGTGTGATGGAACAATTTGGTATTCCTTTCTCCCTCCCTGAGTCATCTGACTCTGGATTTTTGTCTCCAAAGTATTTCCTCCTGCTTTTCTTGTTCTACTATATGATTCTAAAGGTGTTTTTCTTGCTCTAAGAGGGCTTCTGTGCTTCCTTCTATGATGATTATCTACTAGATGTGTTGCATTTACTGAGCTAAAGCATGCTGCACCTAAAAAATATTTCCAAAATTTTGTTGGTTACATTGCTTAATGTTCTTTTTGAGGAATTTGAGTTTTTATTGGAATTTAAACATTTTTGATCCCTCTGGAATACTGAAGCTTTTCCATACTGATTGGACTAGATTGTTGAAGTCAGGATGTGATAGCCAGAAGCCTTAAAATTGGAATGGTCTCTGAGTGATGTTCCCTAGTCTTTGTCATTGAAGTGAGATTGGCCAGTGAGCTGACCCATCAAGTGGTAGTATCGAGGCAAAAAGATCTACTCCAAGATGTATTGCATTGTCTGAAAGAAGAAATCTATCAAGTCAGGAAGCGATTTGCTAGGTTTCGGTTCTTCTATTATTCCATGTGTGAATGCCATTATTGAAAGGCATGTCGATGAGCTAATTTCTTTGAATGAAATTCTTCAGATGTGTAGTGTCACTGTCTAGTTTGTTTCTGCCTCCTCGTTTTTCTTCTAAATTGGTAATCATATTAAAATCAACTCTAGTTATCCATAGCAGATGTGTTCTGGTGGAGTTGAGCAATGTTAGAGTATTTAGTATTGCTAACTTATTTGTTGCGTCCTGGGGGAAGTAAACATTGGTTAGGTGACCATGTCTGTTTGTTCCTAAAATATGGAAGTTAGCTTGAATTAAATGATGGCTTGCATGGATGTTTGTGAGCATGATGGCTCATTCATCCCATGCTATTGCTAGCCCTCCCGAGGCTCCTAGAGCATCCACTGCTATTGTTTGACTTTGTAGCCAAGCTTTGGTGATAGTTTGGCCAAGTGTGATAGTGTTACATTTTGTTTCCTGCATGAATAAGATTTGAGATTTATCCTGCTACATCAAGTTTTTTATCATCCTGTATTTCCCTAAGCTATTTAGCCCTCTTATATTCCATGATGTGAGCTTCATATTTCATTATTGGGGATGAGACTATAGTACTTTGTAAGCTTGGAATATCTTCCTATTCCACTAGCATTTCTCTGATATGGATGGTTCTTTGTAAGTCTATCTTTCTTCCTCTTTTTTTGGTGTCTTTAGGTATACTTTTCCAATCCCAATGACTTCCTATTTGGATTCCGAGAGATCTATGCTGATGTGCTCCAGAGAGAATGACTTCCAAGATTTCCAGCTGTCTTTCTGGGATTTTGTCAAATTCCTTTTTCTTGCAAGCTTGTTCTAGTCCGAAAATGTTGAGATCTCCTAGATCTATGCTTTCAGTTTCTTCCTCCATAGGATTGGGTTCGCTATTTTCTGTTAAGATGTCCATTGAAGCGATGGGTGTTTGATGAAGGATTTCAATATCCATGCCATGTGGATTCCAAATCAGAGTATTACTGTGAGGGGAAGAGATGGTCTCCTTTGAGTGTGAGGACTTTTGATTATACTCTGAAATAGTGGGAATGACCTTGGAGTTGGACTTGAGAGAGTCAGTGGAGGGTAAGGGGGGTTCAGGGTCTATTGATGCATGATGGGCTAAGATGTCAAAGCTGTTGCTAGTAGATGGCATGGATGGGTTGACTAGAGGAGTTTTGGATTGAGATGCAAGTTTTTTATGATTTTTTTTCCAATGGTTTACCCTGCTGAAGCCCTCAGAATCAGGTTTCTCTATGGAGGTAGAGAATGTGTGTTTCACATTTAGCAGGCAGTCTCAAAAGAGATGGCCAAGCGCATGACAATTTCTACACCTAAAAGGAACATGTTCATAATCTATTGCTTGAACCCACTAAAAATCATCATGAAATAGACTTACCGTATCCAGTAGAGCATTGCTTAAATGCATGTAGATGCAGATCCAGGCATAGGAAGTGTACCTTTTGAGCTTTGTCTCTTCTGCAGTTTTGGTAAACTCCCCTAACCCATTTCCTATGTCTTTCAGAGAATCTTCATCCCAATATTCCAGCGGCAGGGAGTATAGAAAAATCCATACTGGTGCCCAGGTTAGATCCTCTTTGTCAGGGTTAAATCTATCAATCCATTCTCTTAGATATAGACCCACAGCATTGAAGAAATAATGTCCTCCATTGATTACCCTGTTTCTGTCTTCTACATAGTTAAAAACCGCCGTGAAAAAACCTTTTAGTCCCAGTTGTAGTGTAATGTTCCCTTTTGGTTTCCATTTAGCTGCAATCCAACCGTGCAAGGCTTTCTCTGTGGGCCAAAATCTAATAAATTTCCCTATTAATGCATGATCCTTCATGTATTAGATTTGAGTGTTGATTCTTTGACTTGGAAGCTCAATCTTTGGCCTTACTGCTGCGACAAGTTTGCAAGTAGACGATGCTACTTCAGGACCTCCATTGGTTCTTGCGTTAGCCGCCTGTGTGTTCTGGTTTGTTTTTGCTTCTTCGTGTGCCTTTTTTTTTCTCTTTGGTTGTTTTGATTTGCCTGCTCTGTCTGGTTGTTCTACTATTCCACATTTGTTGTTCTGTCATTGACCGGATGATTTGGAGGTTATGTCTGATCATTGGGGGGGGGGGCATGGTTGCCCCCTTAGGAGTAAATCCATTTCGAGTGCTCTATTCGGTATTCTTATGAAGATGCTAGTGCTTGTAGTTCTGCCATTACAGGGGCACAGAGGTCAGAACAGGTCTGTCGTTGCAGTGTCTGACACAAACCCTAAATCGCCATTGCTGAAGCTTCCGTCATCTTTCGGTTCCCATAATATCCTTGATGATGGTTAACCATTCCAAAGAGATAATTATTATAGGCCCTTTAGATTAATATTACAAAACCAAGAGATCATTTATATTATTGATTCTATAAACCCAAGATAATAATATTAAACCCATGGGAATAATATTAAACCCTATGAATATGAACCCTAAAATAAATGTCTTTGGCCCTCATTAAGCATGGTTAATTTTCATATTGAGACAATCCTTGTCCCAATGTGACGTTTGACAATGATCGATTTTAAAATCGGGAGAATCTTTGTCACAATTCAACAGTGGATCATGGTTTACCATGGTTGATTCTTCAAATTGAGACAATATTTGTCACAATGTGAAATTAACCATGGTTTACCATGGTTCGCAATGATTGGTTGGGATTATAAACCTAAAAAAATAATATTATACCCTAAAAATATGAACCCTTACATTAATAAACCCAAGGGATTAAAATTATAAACCCAAATTATATAAACCCTAAGACAAATATTATAAACCCTAAAATAAAACGGTTGACCATGATTGATTTCCATATTGAGGCAATCCTTGTCACAATGTGGCATTAGACCATTCTTGACATGATTGATTTTCATATTGAGACAATCTTTGTCACAATGTGACGTTGGACCATGGTTTACTACAATTTATTTTCATATTGAGACAATCTTTGTCACAATGTGACATTTGACCATGATTAATCATGGTTGAGTATTATTGACAATGGTTGAACATGATTGATATTATAAATGTTAGAGAATAATAAACCCAAGGGATCAAAACTAAAAGCTCAAGAGATTATGAACCCAAGTGAATAATATTAATTCCAAGGGACTAATATTATAAACCCAAGATGTATAAACCCTAAGATAAATATTATAAACACTAAAACAAACATTGTTGACAATGGTTAATTTTCATATTGAGACAATCTATGTCACAATGAAAGATTGGACCATGGTTTACCATGCTTAATCATTCTTGATTTTCATATCAAGAAATATTTGTCACAATGCGATGTTCATATCCATGCGAGCAACATCCAGTAGACTAGGGTGGCTTCCAAAACTGATTTAATCAAGACTAGCCTCCTAGCTCTAGAGAGCAGTCTAATGCTTCCAGCTATTTAGTCTTTTTTCGAGTTTGACAACTAACCAAGTCCAGTCGGAAATGCGGTGGTAGTTTGGCTTCATTCAGAAGCCTAGATATTTGAGACACTGTGAGAGACGATGTGGGATGAAAGGAAAATGATGGGTTGTAGATTTGGATTCAATATTATTTAGACCAGATGTAGTGATGGTGGACTTGGAGTGGTTGACAGAAATACCAGTGGCTACTTAAAAAAGCTTGAGGATCTCATGGAAGGTGTCCAAGTCCCTGGTGCTGCCATTTAAGAAAATCAAAATATCATCCACAAATAGCAGGTGGGTGAGGTAGATTCGGTGAGACATTTTGAGGCCTTGTAATCTACCTTCCCTCTTTTCTGAGGCAATGAGTCTACTGAGGCCCTCCATTACCAATAGGAAAAGTAGAGGGGACAGTGGACATCCCTATCTCAAGCCACGATCATCATGAAAGAAGGGTGTAGCAGAGCCATTTATGAGGATACTGTAGGTGATAGAGTTGATGCAGCAAAAGATCCAGTTTATGTACTCATAGGGGAAGCCAAGATGAAAGAGAATCATTTTAATGAAAAGCCATGATACATGATCAAAAAATTTTGCAAGATCAACCTTGAGGATGGTACACTTAAGGGATTTTTTATTGATGGAGTGGATGGCTTCCTAAGTTGTACCAATGGCTTCATGGATTTGCCCATTATGGAGAAAAGCAAACTGTTTAGGGGAGATGTGATGAGATAGGATGGGGCAAAGCTGATTTGCAATGATTTTGGTTATAATCTTGTATAGAGTGTTACAGAGGGATGTAGGCCGAAAATCGTTGAAGGAGGTCGGGGAATCTAATTTCAGGATGAGGGCAATGAAAGTTTTGATAGCTGGATACATTCTGCCTGTCAATCTGTATTCCTCAAAGACATTGAGGATATCATTCCCAAGGAGATCAAAAAAAGCTAAATAAAATTCAATAGGCCACCCATCTGGCTGAGGGCTCTTATCCTTTTGCAACCACTTAAGGGTTTGTTCCAATTTTTCAATAGTGACCGGCGAAATGAGCTCTTTGTAGCTTCTTGTTCAACAAAACAAGGGAAATGTCCTGCTACTCGAATGATCTCCGCCAAGTTACTTCCAGGGGGGCTTTGAAGAGTTGTTTAAAATGTGAAATGCCCAATTGAGAGAGCTACTGAAAAGTGTGAGCAGTGGCCCCTTCTGGAGTGGGAAATTGCCAAATAGTGTTGGCAGATTTCCTTCCTTTCGAAAAATTTTGGAAGTACTTGGTGTTATCATCTCTTGCTTTGAGCCATATGGCCCGACTCTTCAACCTCCAAGTTTCCTCTCTATCCTTTAGAATGCGAGCACATTTGTTCTCCAGTTCAATTAGATGGGCTTTATCTTTAGTGAAGATAAAACCTTTGTTGTCTTCATCAGTGAGGCTTGCAAGATCAGCTTCTACTGCAGTAAGGGTCTGATTGTCCTTCAAATTTTTTTCTCTGGCCCATTTAATCATGTGCTTCTTTAGTTGGACTAGTTTATGGTAGAAAATAACTGCCTTAGATGGAAACTGGGAGGGAGGATTGTGTGCCCAATGTTCCTTGACCATCTCGGTGAAACACGGGTCCTGTAGCCAAACTAAATTGAACTTAAAGGGTGCCCGAGGTTTTGTAGGCAGTCCAGTGATTTCCAAGTAGATGGACGAGTGGTCCGAAATGCACCCAGATCCCACCCATTTCTTGTAATGAGAGAGGGTCTAGAGTAACTGATGCTTGATGACCATCCTATCCAGCCTCCTCGCAAGGGCCGCCTCCCCTACTCTTCTATTCCTCCAAGTGGGTAAGAGCTTTATCACAGGCACATCAATGAGCCGTGCCTGATCAAGGAGGGATTCCATGACCTCTGAGAGAGGATCAACCTGTGCAGCTGACCCCCATGACTCACTAAATCCAATAGAGAAATTGAGGTCACCTCCTAAGATGAGGTTGTCAACTCAGGTCAAGGGTAAGGTTAGAAGGTGATTCCAAAAGTCCTCTCTTCCCTGACATGGCCCATATACATTCGTAACCCTGATCTCCTTACCAAATTTAGTAGAATAGATGTCCAATCCCAGGTATCCCGTACCTCCTAAAGTTGCAAGGGCTTTGATAGTTCGAGGGTTATAACCAATAGCCAAACCCCCTGAATGACCCGAGGCATCTAGAGACATGAAATTCCATCCAAGGCAGATGGACTGAAGGGTGGAAGAGACAAACGTGCCATCCCCAAGGGTTTCTTGCAGAAGGATAATGTCAATAGGAGTAACAGAGAAAAGTCTGCGAAGGGATAGCTTTTTGGGGGAGCTAGCCATGCCCCTATAGTTGAAGGAGAGGCATTTCATGGGGAAACAATGGCAGGCGTTGGCTTTGCTCTAAGAACCCGATCAACTGATGACTGTCTCCCAGAGAGGACCTCTGCCCCTACTCGGAGGATGGCATGAGATAAGAAATATTTTCAGCCCCATGATGGTCTGGTCAATGAAATGGGGGGAGTGAGGCCCAGGCCCGAGAGTGGTAGGGGAAGACCTATCAATGATCGAGACCTAAGGTTATAGGGGCATGGGGTATCTAGTGGAGGAGGTGAGGGGGGGCAATGACTCACCAGGGGAATGGAGGGAGCGGTGGTGGAGTCAACCAAAAAATTTGGGGGGAACTGCAGAAAATGGATGCAGAATGTGGGATGCAAAAGGAATGAGATGCAAGCAGATGCATAGCATTTGAAACATCAGTATAAGATAGAATAGGAGACGAGGGAAGAGGAGTACCCAATGATCGAGCCACTTCCATTGCTACTCATGCTCGAGTCAGTGGAGGAGATGGGGGACCCATGGATGTACTCGTTGTAGGGCTCGCAGGCTTTGATGGAGTAACCTTGCGAGGTGGATCAGGTCTCAGTTCAGTCTTCTTCCCATGTTGAACTGAGGTACCATATGCATATTCCGATCCATGCATTGTTGTTATCTCTTGTGATCCGGTGACCAGGGGGCATTCCTTGAAATTGTGGCCGATCTTATGGTATCTGTGACATCGAAAAGGCATGCCCTCGTAATCCAATATCTGAACCCTGGTGAAGTTCCTCCACTGGAGTGTATTTTTTTCTTACAGACCCTCCCAAGTGTCCAAGTGAGCCAATATGCATGCTAAGGAGCGATTTTTGGACTGTAAAATGGTTTTATCATAATCCAAATATGTACCGAGAGTGTTACCAATTTTGATGAAGACTTCCTCGGACTAGTACTGTAATGGAAGTCCTTGTAGCCACACCCAAAGTGGACCTGCTCCGATCTACTCTTGCTTTGGGTCAAATAGTGGACTCCAATGCTTGAGGAGCACTAGTGCCATTTCGATATGCCAGAAGCGAGCCAGAGCTAAATTAGTGTAATCCTCATGCGCAAACCAGAGAATAAACCATCCTCGAGCTAGGGTTTGTACCATAGGCAGCTACTGGAAGGTCTTCCCCCAAATCTCCTTTACCTGGAGCCCTAGTCGCTCAGCTGTGTATTTCTGTCCAAAGACCCTGCCTACCAGAACCTTGTTGGCATTATCTGGAATATCCCCCATTGCAAGCCCTTCTCCGAACTTGATGGTGTAGTCTTTCCTAGAGACTCTGATGCACTTTCATTTTTTCTTACTAGTGCATGGCGCAGTAGGGTGCGAATGCAAATTGTTGACTTGACTGAGTGGTGTTGCCGAAGTGTCTTTAGCTTGTACCCCAACCACGGCCGTTACAAAATAGCTGAAGGGTTTTCTGGATATGAATGGAACGTACCCTCATTTAGGATTGTGAGCATCTAGCTAGGAGTGGTTTTTAGCAGGTGGCCCTTGGGGAGGGTTAGGGTTAGGGATGTGCAAATAACAGAGGTGAGTAGGTGGAGTTGGGTCAAATAGTGGGATGGAGTAGGAGGTGATAAGGTTGAGGGTCAAGGGTGAGAGAGGAGGGTAGTCCAGTGTAGAAAAGTCAATAGACGGGTATCCGAGGTGGGGAGAGCTACCAGATGGCCTAGGCAAAGAGACAACTGGCCCAGGATGCGAACGGGATGGAACGGAGGAGGCAACAACTGACTTCTGGGCAGGGTTATGGAAAATGACCTGATCGGCTAATGGATCCAGTGAGTAATTAATAGCATTGAGGTCCATTCCATCCATGCTGACCGCAGAGATAGACAAGTGCAGGCAGGGACCGAAGCTGTGGTGGGAGTCAGGTCGAGTGCAATGGTTGGGAGCTTACTGTTAACTAGGGTTTGTGTTGTATGCAAGTCGATGGCACCGGAGCTCCTCCATTGTTTTTTTCCCACCAGTGTGTTCAATCGAGCACGATTGATATTATAAATGTTAGAGAATAATAAACCCAAGGGATTAACACTAAAAGCTCAAGGGATTATGAACCCAAGTGAATAATATTACTTCCAAGGGACTAATATTATAAACCCTAAGATAAATATTATAAACACTAAAACAAACAATGTTGACAATTTGGTTAATTTTGATATTGAGACTGTGTCACAATATAACATTGGACCATGGTTTACAATACTTAATCATTGTTTATTTTCATATCAAGAAATCTTTGTCACAATGCGATGTTCGAACATGGTTCACCATGATTGACCGTGGATGAACATGTTTGATTTTATAAAACATGGTTGACCAACGTTGACAATGATTGACCATGGTAGCCCATGGTAGACCATAGTAGAACATTTTTATCATATTGAGACATTCTTTGTCATAATGCGACATTGGACCATGGTTGAAACAATGATTGGTTTCCATATTGAGACAATCTTCGTCACAATGTGACGTTGGACCATGATAAACAATGATTGAATTTATAAAACATGGTGTACCATGATTGGCCATGGTTAACCATGATTGATATTATAAATCCAAAGGAAAAATAACACTAGGGATTAATACTAAAAACCCAAGTGATTATAAACCTAAGGGAATAATAATAAACCTTAGGGATATGAACGCTTATATTAATAAACCCAATGGATTGGCATAATAATTTATGCAATGCAACATTGTGCCATGTTTCACCATGATCAATATTATAAACATAGGAGAATAATAAAGATGAGAGATTAAAACTAGAAACCCAAGGGAATAATATTAAACCCATGGGAATAATATAAATCAAAGTTATATAAACCCTGAGAAAAATATTATAAACCCTTAAATAATCATGGTTGACCATGGTTCATTTTCATATTGATATATTATTTGTCACAATGCAATGTTGAACCATGCTCGACCATGGATGAACCCTTAGATTAATAAAGCCAGGTGATTGATATTATAAACCCAAGGGATTGATACAATCTTTATCACAATGCAACATTGTACAATGGTTGACCATGATTGACCATGTTTGATTTTCAGATTAGTACAACCTTTGTAAGGATACGACCTTAGACCATGTTCGACCATAGTTGAACCCTTAGATTAATAAATGCAAGGGATTGATATTATAAACCCATCGAAATAATAAAACCAAGGGAACAATACTAAAACCACAAGGGATTCTAAACCCAAGGGAATAATATTAAACCTAAGGGATCAATCTTATAAACCCAAGGTATTTAAATCCTAAGATAAATATTATAAACCCTAAAACAGGTATGGTTGACCATGGTTGATTTTCACATTGATACAATCCTTCTCAAATTGTGATGTTGGACCATGGTTGACTATACTTGAGGATGATTTATTTTCATATCGAGACAATATTTGTCACAGTGTGAAGTTGGACCATCATTGATTTTCATATTGAGACAATCTTTGTCACAATGTGACATTGGACCATGGTTGACCATGTTTGACGATAATTAGCCATGGACGACTATAACTGACGATGGTTGATGATGGTTGACAATGGTTGATCATAGTTGATTTCCATATTGAGTCTATGTTGTCACAATGTGACATTGGACCATGTTTTACTATGGTTGTCCATTATTATAGACCCAAGGGATTTATATTAAACCCAAGGATTAATATTATAGAATCTATGAATAATATTATACCCTAGGAATATGAACCCTTACATTAATAAACTGAAGCGATTGATATTATAAACCCAAGGGGTTAATACTAAAACTCTAAGGTATTAAAAAAAAAAAGTGAATGATATTAAACCCAAGGGGTTATTATTATAAACCCAAGGTATATAAACCCTAAAATAAACATTGTTGACCATGGTTTAGCATAGTTGATTTTCATATTGAGACAATCTTTGTCACAATGTGACATTGGACCATGGTTGATTTTCATATTAAGACAATCTTTATCAAAATGTGACATTGGATCATGGTTGACCATGATTGACCGTGGTTGATGATGGTTGACAAGCGTTGACTATGGTAATCATGGTTGATGATGGTTGACAAACGTTGACTATTGTAATCATGGTTGATGATGGTTGACAAACATTGACTATGGTTTACTTTCACATTGAAACAATCTTTCTCCCAATGTGACATTGGAACATGGTTGACCATGATTATAAACCAAAGAGATTTATAGTAAACCAAGCATTAATATTATGAACACTATGAATAATATTAAACCCAAGGATTAATATTATAAACAAAGTGTATATAAATTGTAAAATAAACATGGTTAACCATGGTTTATTTTAATATTGATACATTCTTTGTCACAGTGTGACTTTTGACCATGGTTTATCTTCATAATGAGACAATATTTGCCACAACGTGACATTGGACAATGGAATAATATTAAACACAAGGGAATAATATTATAAGACCAAGGTATATAAAATGTAAAATAAATATTCCTCGATCTGGGTGTGAGCCAACCTTAGTGGGCTTGTCCGGCCGTAGAGAATAATGTGAATCTTAAAGACTATCACGACCACCATTCACACGCAACTAGCACTTAGACCAGTGGTGGAAAGCATGTGTTGTTTAATACCTAATGGTGGAAGAGTATTAAGGAAATATGGAGGGGGGAATCATTGTGTTTGACTTGTTGAGGAAGGTAGCTTGGGCGCTCATGCTCTTGTGGAACTGGACATGTGCAAGGGGAATTCTGGGCAAATGAAGATTATTGTTAGGAATTCCTGGTATGTTATCGGCCTAAATCATGTAACTTTTGTTAGAATGGAGCAGTATATTCAACCTCGGTTGAGTAATTGATTATGTCTCGGTTATCGGGTGATGTAAACTAGACGTTCCAAAGGCATGGCCTCGCTGGGTTCCAGGTCGGGTTTGTGTCCATTGTTCTACTCGTCCCAGTGTCAGTAGATTTTGGGATATGTTTGTCTCACATGGGTGCATACAAGGGTGGGGGGGTAGAGAGCTGTGAATGTGGAAATTCCCCTCATGGGGGTCTAGAAGAGGTGAAAGGAGGTTGGATCTGCAGATAATTTGTGGTGGAACGAACCTACCTCGACATAAAGAGAGCCACAGGTTTAGGGAGCTCCAGAAACACCCTCTGGTGTTAGAGGGGTGAAGTTGGAGAAGCCCTGTTGGCCAGTTTATGGGTCAGTCCAGTCCTGTGCACTCAAATATTGTTGGTTGGGAACCTCTATTTAGATAGAAACTAACTCTCGTTTTGGTGATGGGTATGGCATGATGCTAAGAAATTGAAGTCGATCATCGTGTATGGGGTTTCGATTCTCATAGACTAGGCATTCTATTTGGGGTTATGCAGGAAGGGATATGATGGGCTATGGGTTCAGTTTCATGGTTCGGTTGAATCCCCTTTCAATTATTGTTGCTATGTTTGCTGGATGAAGTTAATTACCGGTGGAGAGTGTTGCTATAATATCAAGGCCCTGGAAATGGTTGGCATGACTAGCTCTCTCTGGCTCTGCAATGGGAAGAGGATGGCAATTGAAAACAGTCACACTATAATCCTGTGTTGGCATCCAATTCGTTGCAATAAGTGGAGTGGTTTCCTTACTCGAATGGTTTTGTTTCAATTTGATGTAGGTTTGTAGTGTGGGCACAACCTATCGTAGTGTCGATCACCCAAACTACAAGCCTCTTCTAGTGGAAATATGGAAGTGGGAAAAGAACAATATTTTATAGGGAAAGGGATCAGAATGGCTTGAGAAAAGGTTAAAAAAAATGGCAGTGGACACTGAGGATGGGAAAGTAGAGAAAGGTAGCCTCATCGTCGGGAATCAAACACAACTCTTCTAGTGGGGTGACTATGGTGGATTAAGGGCACAAGTTGACCTCACGTATAATTGGAGAAGCAACCCAAGCTTACCATGATAGCAACTCCAACCCGGTTAGGCAGTTGGTTTCAAAATGGGAAGATGAAATCCGTTAGACCATCGAATAATTTGATTTGGACATGGATGAGCGGTAGGTAGTGGTCCTACATCTAGGTGATACTCATGGATGATTAAACCAATACAAGCAGACAATACATCTTTTCTGAATGATGAACGTCATTCTGACGAAAGCTCTAGAACAATTTCCTCCCGACCTGCATGTAACCTCCCAGGGGAAAATAGATTATACCAAAGAATTGCAAAAAAATCAGTTCTGACTGTAAGAACAGAGTGGTCGGTTGAGCCAATTTGAGCAACACATCCCTTGCATACCCCATAAGGAGCTGCCAAGTTTCACTGTGAAGGACCCTACTCTAGTGGATTGAACTGATGATAAGTAGTGACAATGCACCTATGTTTTTACATTTTGAATGTTGCAGTCCCATAGTTTTAGACCAATTATGAGTTATGTTTATAGTTATTTAGAGAATAGGAAGTACAAAGACTCTTAGCTTTATATAGAATGGCTGGACAGACTTATTAGTTTTTTCTTATGGATGACTTATGTTGTTGTTAGGTGGCCAATAGACCTCGTTTCCATCTAGCTAGGTTGAGGCCACCTAATCTGAAACATATGGATGTAACCTTCTTTATTCCTAAAAATTAATAAAAAGGTACCACCAAGCTTACAAGAAAAAAATGTAAAACAAATATTATAAGCCCTGAAATAAAAATGGTTAACCATGGTTCACTAAGGTTGATTTTCATATTGACACAATCTCTGATACAATGAGATGTTGTACCATGGCTAACTATGGCTGATTTTCATATTGAGACAATAATTGTCACAATGTGACATCAGACCATGGTTGACCATGATTGACCATGGTTGATCACGATTGGCAAATGTTTACCATTATTCACAATGATTTATCATTGTTGATGATGGTGGGTGATGGTTGACAATGGTTGACCATTGTTGACCATGGCTAACCATGATTATAAATCCAAAGGATTTATATTAAACCCAAGTATTAATATTATAAACCCTAAGAATAATATCAAACCCTATGAATATGAACCCTTAAATTAATAAACCGAAGGGATTGATATTATCAACCCAAGGAAATAATAAACCCAAGGGATTAAAACTAAAACTCCAAGGGATTATAAACCGAAGTGATTAATATTATAAACCTAAGGTATATAAACCCTAAATAGACATGGTTCACCATGGTTGATTATCATATTGGAACAATCGTTGTCACAATGCGACATTGGAGCATGGTTGACCCTCGCTAACCATAACTACTACTACTACTACTACTACTACTACAACTATTATTATTACTATTATTCAATAATAATAATTAATTACTTAATTATTTAATAATTATTAAAAACATTAATTTATAATAATAATATTAATTAATTAATCAATAATAATTATTATTAATATTAATATTATTAATTATTAATTAAACTTAATATTATTTAATTAAAGTTATTTATTAATTATTATTTATTATTGAGTAATTAATTATTATTAATTAATTAATTATTAATTATTAAGTAAATTTATTAATTAATTGAAATATATTCTAATCTATTGCAATAAATTCAATCCATTGCAATGCATTCAAATGTAATATAACCTATTAAAATATATATGTTGGTAGATCGAAGACATGTATGAGGGGAAAATGGCTACGGTTGGTGAGTAGCCCACCGAAGGACCCCACACGCACATGGTAGGAAGAACCACGAGAGGAAGGCAACATGTGTCAACTGCCTTGGGAAAGAAAATGGTAAGGCTAAGGTGGTGAGGGATGCTAGAGCATGCATGCAAGGTTTGATGTGCAATTCAACTGCAGGAGATGAGACTGGAAGCTGGGGGAAGGAACTTTCATGCAGGAGGAGGGATTGTCGTTACCAACGCTTCGAAGGGAAACTAGTATGTAATTCATTCCTACCTTTGTCTTGATATGGAGTCAATGTTGCAAGAACAGAGGCTGGTCTCGCAACGAGTTATGGTGGTTTCACATGTTTATGATGGAATTTGGTTCAATTCTCTGTCGTTGATGTTTGGTATTTTACTTTCTGTATTATATGGTAACATGTTGGGGAAAAAGGAGATACATGGAGGGTTAGGGGTGGCTCTTGGCACTTGGGTTGTGAGTTAATACCTAGCGTCTGGGACTAAGAAGGGGTGAGGCTCCCCTGAGGCCCTACGGTCACCTAGCAATTCTTTGAGCTAGAGAGGAAAGAAATAGGGGTCTGGGATCCAAACCACTTGCATGTTTGTCCGGTCTAGTTTTGTCTACTTCTCGGCTGATTTTTCAGCCTAGTGGGCTAGGAATGGGGTGTCAGGGCATCATAAAGTTGGAATGCTTGCCGTTTTTTAGCTTCTTGGTAAATATTTGGAGCAATGGGGCATTAACGGGAAATTGGGGGACTCGAACCCTCGTGTGGCAGTAAATTACACACTTGGGTGGTTAATTTTGTGGAACTTGGGACGTGGCAGAGTAGAGGGTAGAATGAAAGAGCGGAGGGAGGGAATGTTGTCTATCCTCGGTATGTCCTTTATCAATCTCTCAGCCAATTCAATCAAAGTTGGGTTATATGGTAGTTTCAATGTTGATAGGGTCATGAATGAAGATCTAGGGTCTCCAAACCTCGAAGGGCCTGTCAATTCAGTTAGAAGTTGGTCAACCACTTCCATCCTTTTTTGTGTGCACTCCAAAACATTCAAGTTCATCAAACTGGTTGGCGTAGGCCCAGAACCAGGAAGTGAGTTCCCTCGTTGCACCAAGGGGAGAGCCGAGAGCCACATAGAATAAATGCACTTAAAACTGGGCACAGTAAGGATGAAGGCAAGAAGTGAAGGGATTGGGGGGAATTTGGGTTACAGCCCTTAAACCTGGAACTAAGACTCTATAATGAAGTTTCACATGGAATGGCTAGATGACAACATTGACATATGGTTTGGTTTTAATGTTTCCAATTACACTACTCTTACATGTCTATTTCATTTTCCTACCCTTCTCACTCTCGTGCTCCTGCTCCGGGACAAGAAAAAGAAGTTGGGAGTGGTCATGGCTGGAAGGAACTATGATTGAAAGCAAAATGGTGAAGGTTGAAGCGGGGCCGGAAAGAAGAGGTAGTCATCATGCCTAGAAAGAGACAAACAACAAAACAAAATGCCAGTGGCTTTGACCAACAAGACCAAGTGGAAGAGGGGCAAGAAAACTTGAGAGGAAAATATCTAGAACCTCATGCATGCATACCATGCCGGAACTCCAACACAAGTTAAGGCCATAGTTTAAACATGGGAGGCAGAGATGGATGCGAAGGCAATGGAAAATCCGCTTCTAATGGAGGATCTAGATCCCTTCCTCATTTACCCTCCATACATCTGAAGCAAGCAAACTCTATTCAAACAGATAATCTAGCTTTACTATGTTATCAAGAACCTACTCGTAAGGCCCACAATAGAAAATAGGAACCTGGAGGAACCAATGCAAACAAAACATGAGGGCCTAAGCTTAAAGGATATTCAAAGGGAGATTCAAGGTGTAAAGGTGCAGGAGTATTATTGGAATGTCTGCTTAGGCCAAATGGAGAAACAAATTCAAAGTGTGTTGCATAATGAAATGTGTGGGTCGAGAGCGAAGGACCTGACTCCCATTGAATCATCACATGACTGAATGAAGATAAGATAAGAAGTAATGCAATTTTTGTTGATACTACAATGATATGGTCCGATAGTATTTACTTTGATAGCAGAACTGTTAAACATATAATAGATATAATAGATTATTTAGCATGGATGGATATTATCAAATTGTTTAAATTTTGGACGATATATGATGTTGATTTGTGGCTCACACATGGTTTCTCTGGTGCAGGTTGAGGCCACTAGACATATTTTTGGTTACCTGCCTATATATGATTAATAGAAAAAGAAACTATTGCCAAGCTTACACAAAAAAATCTATGCAATGTGTTAATGCATCCAAAATCTATTGAATGCATTTAAAATCTATTGAATACATTGATTGAAATCTGTGTAATGCATTCAACCAATTTCAATCTATTCCAATGCATTCAAATCTATTGCAATTGCAATCTATATAATGCATGGAATATATTGAATGCATTCATTCTATTGCAATGAATTCAATCTAAATATATTAAAATCATTAAAATCAATTAAATCTATTAAAATCTAAATTCTATTGAATGTTGTATAATATAATATCTATTTAATCCATTAAATCTAATGTCTATTGAATACATTAAAATATATTGAATTTATTAACATCAATGAAATCTATTCAATGAATTTAAGTTAAATCTATTGAATGAATTTGAGTTAAATAAATTTAAGTTAATTAATTTGAGTCATGAACAATCTTATATCCATGTATAAGAATCCTTTACATTTCTATATTTTTTGAGAAAATATTTCTTACATATTTTTCCTTTTGTTATAAGCCTTTTCTTTCCAAACTTATTTCTCCCTTGTGTTTTTTCCTTTTAGTTTTATTTTTTATTTATATATATATAATTAACCAATCCCTTTTGAATACATTTCAATAAATTGAGTGCATTGAATAGATTTTCAATGCACCGAGTAGGTTTTGAATGTATTGAATAGATTGCAATCTACAGAATGCATTCAATTTATCCATTCAACATAAGCAATTCAATCTACCCAATCTATTGATGCATTGAAATCTATTGAATGCATTTAAAATCTGAAGCCATTTGTTATAATCTATTTAATGCTTTCAATCTTTTGCCATCTATTCCAATCCATTGAAATTTGTTGCAATCCATTTATTTTATTGCATTCATTCAAACTATTAAATTCATTGAAATCTATTGAAATGCATTTCAATCTAATCACTTCATTTAAAATCTATCGAGTGCATTGATTAAAATCTATTGAATGTATGGAATACAATAAATCTATTCCAATCTATTGAATGCATTAAAATCTATAAAAGTATATTAATATCAATTAAATATATTCAATGAAATTAAGTTAAATTAATGTAAGTTAAATCTACTCAATAAATTTAAATTACTTAATTTGAATCATAAACAATCTGATATCCATCTAAATATAACTTTAACATTTCTATCCTCCTTTAATAAATTGTTTCTTAAATCTTTTTTCTTTTGTCATCAATGTTTTCTTTCAAACACATTTTTTCCTTAAACAAACTTATTGTATGAATTTTAATTAAATAGATTTAAGTTAACCAATTTCAAACATTTAATTTATATTCCTCCATTAATAATTAATTCTACCTATTTATTTATTATGATAAGTTATTGTATTTCATAATTATTTTGAAACCAACTCATTTAATCAATGGAAAATGTCATTTAGAAACTAATATAATAAATCAGTGGGAAAGTCAATAATTATAAATACGGTATAGCCAAATAATTCAATTTTAATATTAAATTATGTTATGTGAGAGTCAACCATGTGATTTCAATATGTTTTAATTACATTACTCACATAATTTAACAATAAGATGAACTCCACTATCGCTGGTGTGTTAACATACAGAAACTCGTGTTTAGAAGACATATTGGGCAAGATCATCAATGCTCAAGCACCTCATTAAAAAATGGAGGGAATACATACAATAAGAGCACACCAACACAAAGGAGTAAGAATGGCAACAGTGGTTTAATTTGGCCTTTTCATTTTTGGGTAGATTTTCTAGCAAATTTTCAAATAATCCATTAACTTATTTAAAATGTGACTTGTAACTCCATTTTTCAAATAATTTTGTTAATTTAATAAAATATGTATGTTTTTTTTTTTAATCTATAAAACCAACTTATTAAACACATGTAACAGATCATTTTGGAACAATTCTGTTAACTTACTAGAAATATGACTCATTATAGATATACATAGTAATGAAAGAAATTAATTTCAATATGAAATTATGTTTTTAAGTGTCAACACTCCAACTTATTAAACCGAAGCAAAATTTTGGAACAATTCTATTAACTCACTCGAAATCTGACTCAGTCTAAATATAAATAGTAATGAAAGAAGTCAATTTCAATATGAAATTATGTATTTTCAACATCAAATTCTAGAATTCATCACATTGAATTTCAAGCAACGCTTTGAATAAATAGGTATTCATAATCTGACTTTCACAAATTATTTGAAAGTGTTCTGCATAAGTCTATAGTTTACTGACTTCTGAGATTATCAGGATAGGTGGACAATAGCTTTGTAAGGAAGGAAATGCTCGGTTAGTAATAGGCATCCACCAATAAATCCCATCCATGTTGTAATGAATGCATTGAAGTAGTAGAATTGCATTTTTACGAGTGGAAGGCATTTAATATCTATATCCCACAACACTACATAACTACTTTAAACTCAAATAACGAAAAATATTGCATATCATCCCAGCCAACATTGTAGAACTAAGAAACAATAGCCTCCATCAATTACCTTGCCGCAACAGTTGAGGATAAAAGTCAATGGCAACAACTTCATATGTGATTCCCAATTTCCTCCGTCAATTTTTGGTTCCAAGATGCCTTATTTTTCCTTTCCTGGCCACAAGTTCATCATTCACCTCAAATCCAAAACGTAAACATTACAAAACACGTTGATCATTCTCCTAAAATCCAAAAACAGAAGTTAAAAAACAAAATGGGATACACAAAAAGCACACAAGCAATAACATAAATCTAATTCGTTCTTGGCCACCAGTTGATCATTCATGTGAAATCCAAGACATAGAGGTTAACAAACAAAATATAATATCTGAAATCGAAAACATAGAGGTTGACAAACAAAATATAAAATCTGAAATCCAAAACATACAGTTAAACCAACAAAGAGGGAAACACGGAAAGTGCCGATGGCTTAGCAAGTGGTGCTAATGTCCAAAACTGGAGGCATCAAAAACGAAATGGAACTGTAAAGTAAAATGACAACAAAATTTAATGCATAACGTACCGCCCTGGGCAGACGAGAGGACACCCTCTGTGTCAATACACCGCTCCCTCGGCGACCATTGGTAAACGACAGTGTGAAAGAAATGCACAGTCGTTACAAAAATTTAAAATACATTTCAGATCGCCACGTTACAGTGATAAACCACGATTTAAAATTGATTCAATATCAATTAAAATTAAGTCGTAACACTTTGCATTCCCAAGGAAGACTAGGCATCTACTAATAATTTGTGGCAACGTTTCAATGGATCCAACGTAACGAGCGGCACATTCTTTTTATTTTTTTTAAATATTTGTTCGACCGTTCCGGCTTCCATAAAGCCTTAGCTGTCGATTTTGAATTAAGATGAAGCATATACGAACTTGCAACATTAACGTAACCTGCCCCATGTTGGTATATTGCAACTTTATTCGGTTGCTCGATATGTTATATTGTATCCTATTACGGTAATATGGTATTTTTATTGGAGTCTTGTGATCATTTTGGAACGTTAGAAATGGTGTCAAGCTTCACTGATTTTAAATTAATTATCCGTTTTGAAAAATTGTTCTGAAATATTCTCGGAATCCACTATGGACAGAATCGTTGATTCTTTTGGATTTCACAAATTATTTTTAGTGTATATACATTTTAATTCAGCTTTATCCAAGTTCAACGCAAGAATAATTTCAAGTAAATAAAGTTAAAAATACTTATGGGGAGATAGACTTATCAGAATTGTTCACCACGATAGATGGAACTTCCATAGATTGTAACACATTATGAAATTTTTTAAATATTGTGAATATGAAAAAAAAAAAACAGTATTAATCTCCATATTTAATAGTTGTTTATGAAAATATAAATTAAAATATAGAATAAATTTGTATTTTTTTCAAACTAGAGAAAAAAAGTTCTTATATTAGATAATATAAAGATAATATTATAAAGTTGAACATAAGATCTCAATACCATCCTATCACCAAATGATCATTCTTAATTTCTAAATTTCCAAAAAAACAAAAAATTACCAAGCCCTTACAAAAACAAAATCTTCTTCACTATTCATGAGAGGGAATTTATCATATCATAACACCAACTTCACATTAAAAGTGCTCAATGGAATCATCCTCCCCTTTTGCAAACTATAATTTGCCTTCTTGTAAATCCAACACTTGTTTGGAAAGCAAATCAAAGCTCTTCAAACTTTTCACTTAAGTGATGAATAGGGTCCATCCATAGTTGTAAAGAGATCAGTTTCATATTATTCTTAAAAGAAAACCAATCCACTATAACTTTCAAGTCTCCCACCCACTTTGAACTAGAGATCTGCTTGAAATGAGCAAAGAACAAAATACACCATAAAGCCAAAAGCTCACCCCAAGTATTGGTCCCTTGCCCACTATTCAATTTAAGGTGTGAATTCCCAATGTTGGACATTTTATAACAGCACCAACATCTCATCTAAACCCCCCTTCCTCAGTTGTACAATTAAAAATTCCAACTATAGTATGACTCTCCAATAATAAAGGATAGGTTATTATTGGAACTGGATTACTCTTTTCTTTATCAATCTCCGCCATATCTTGCAATTCATGCCCAATAGACAGTGAGTGACCTTCAAATATAGTAGGACACCTCCAAACTTCCCATCTTATGAAGCATGGAATTTTTTTCCAATCACACATCACCTTAATCCAGTTTTGAAAAAAAACAAGAAATTGCTCAACCCCGAGACCTCTTGTATCTAAAAAAGAATCTAAACAAATCCCCATAATTCTTCCTCAACTCCACATTGAATGCACCTATTTGGACCAACAACCATAACTTTGATAAATTGTCCTAATTCAACCCTCTATTGTCAACCAAAAGTAAACAAAAGAATTGAATTCTCAAAGGAACATAACACTTCGCTTTAAAATTGTCAACTTAGTCCTCATTGAATTGGACTTCATATGCCATATTTGTCAATACTTGCCCTCCTTTAACATCCCATAACCAAACTAAAGAATCATCAGAATCTCACAACAAAAAATAAGAGTATTAAGACCCAGTACAAAGGCATCTTATTCCCGGAATGGGGCCTCCCCACCCACGTGGCGGCGAGGGATCGGCCCTAGGGAGGCGTTCACACCTACCCACCAAGGCTAGTCGATTTATATTTTTTTTTAATTATATGTATATCTATCTATCTATATATATATATATATAGATATAGATATATAGATATTATTATTTTTTTTAAGTTTTACATTTTTTTTAAATGATTTTTTTTTTAGTTATTTAAAATTGATTTTTTAACTATTTTTAATTTTAATTTTGATTATTTTAATTTCTTCTTTAATATTTTAATTGTAATTCTTTTTGCTGGTTTATTTTAAATTTAATTTTTTTTTTATTTTAATTATTTAAAAAAAATATTTTAATTATTTTCTTTATTTACAATTTTTTTTTTAATTTAAAAAAAATTTGATTTTCCTTTTTAATTATTTTTTCTTTTAAATTATGTGTTTTATATATATATTTTACAACTATTTTTTTTATATTACAATTTTTGCGGTTTTTTTTGAATATTTGTTTTTTTTGTCATGTGCTTTTAATTTTTTTTATAAGTTCAATTTTTTAAAACGTTTTTGTCGTCTTATTTATTCCTTTAATTTTATTTTATTTTTAATGGTTTTTATTGTGTTTTTTTAAATATTTTTTAATTTTTAATTTTAATTTTATTTTTTATTTTTGTTTAATTTATCTCATCAATATTATTAATTTATTTCTTATGTTTATTTGTTTTTCAAAATTTTAATTTTTTTTCTTAAATTATCTTTTTCTAAAGTTTTTACATTTTATTTTTTTATTTTTTGTTTGTTTTTTTAGAATATGAGAATCCAACCATGAATTAGAAATTTATGTTATATTCAATCTATCAAAGTTGATATTTTGATTACAAGTAAAAAAAAAAAATATAAATTAATGTTGATTTTTAAGTTATGTAATGATATTGCCATGATATTATTTATTGTTATCATTTGTTCATATTTTGATTAAACCTAAAAAGAATATAAGAAATTAATGTTCAAATTTTAAATTATACCGTGATATTGTAATGATATTATTTATTGTTATCATTTGTTCATATTTTGATTAAAATTAAAAAAATATTAGAAATTTGTGTTAAAATTTTAAATTATATAGTGATATTGTCATGGTACTATTTATTGTTATCATTTGTTCATATTTTGATTAAAAGTAAAAAAATATTAGGAATTAATGTTCAATTTTTAAACTATATAGTGATATTTCCATGATATTATTTATCGTTATCATTTTGTATAAGACACATTTAAAAATGTTGAAAATTTAATGCCTCATTGAAAGGGGGCACTTAGTTTTGATGGTTGATATTTAGGTTTTTAAAGCAATAAGATAAGTTGTCTTAGACTAAGATTTCAAAAGAGCTATACTTTTATCCTTTAAAATAAAAATTACTCCTCGAATAATGAATCTTTCATTTACTTGTTCATTTAAAAAAAAAAAATAGTCATATGAATTGTCAATAATTTCATGGTTCAAATATGTTAAAATCTTAAGCTTTTCAATTCCATCATTGAAAAGTTGTCAAAATATTACAGTTTTTGTGAATTGTGAAATTTAATCTTTAATTCTATGGTTGAAAACAATTACAATTTTAGGATTTTTTAGAGTCAAGATGTTTTATCTTTAACAAGATGGATGAAAATTGTTGGACTTATAATTTAACATCATGTGTGAAAATTGTTGGAATTTTACTATTTTTCAAAGTCTCAATATTTTATTGTTATTTACATTGCACACACTTTTCATTTTTTGGTTGTTTTTTCATGTTTTTTTTGGCATTTTTGGGTTGGAGTTCTCATTTTGAGCTAATAGTTCTTGTTTCAACTGTAACTTTCTTTAATGAAAGGTAGAATATGAGAGGACCAATCCATTGAGAAGTAGCATCAAATATATGAATTCCAAAACTAGCTTTAGAAAGAATAATGGAAACAACTGAATCTATAAAAAAAAAACATTGTAATGAATGAATTTTGTTTATGTTCATTCATTTGATTATTAGATGATCACATATTGATCCAGGACCTTAATGATAGTTCAACTTTCAAAGTATTTGAAAGAGTGTCAAAACTAAGAGAGGAGATAGATCTCAGCTTCTTGATTCCGGCGCTACGAATGGTTCAAAAAACCGACACCGTATGAAGGAGTTATCGCAATTTGAAAAGTCCAGTAAACTGCAATTTATGGACATTTGACCAAGAATAAATTGATTTTTGAAAATATTGAAAAAGGAATATTCCAAACAATATTCCTTGGAATATTACCTGGAATATTCCTTTCAAGTGACCAATCAAGGGCCGACATGTGGAAAACCCGAAGGCCACCACGTGGCCCTGGGAATGGTATTGTAAAATTTTGTTGGGGTCCGACGAAATCGAACTGTGACCTCCCGCAAGACAAACTAGTGCTCTATCAACTCCACCGATGCTGATTCTTAAACTCTGTGGGTCACAGTGTATATTTATGTTGTAACCAGTTGCAGATTGGGTGTTAGGACTGCCAGCGGTCTTACCCGCTAGTGGTCTTACCCACCAGCGGTCCCCCAAAAACCATTCACATGAATCCGATGTCGAGATAACCATCGACTACAGCCACAAACCACACGGTTGTGTGTTGACCGCCAGCTCAACGATCTTATCCATAACTGCCAGGGCATTAACCCATTACATGTGCGCTGACGATTCCGGTAACGGTCAGCTCTGATGATTTGGTTTGTTGGAGCACTAAAAAGGCGAAATTGCCAAATTTAACTAAAGTTAAGTGTAGTTAACCAGATTTAGAGGAGTATCCCTAGGCAATATTACCTAAAGGCACTCTAGGAGCAAGTTTCGACCAGGGAGAGTGAAACAAGAGGCTAGCTAGGCTAATTGGGGCCTTCTGAAGCCAATGGAATAGTGCAAAGAAGCTGAAGAAGTCATCTTCATAAAGATTTTCATCCAGGGAGATTTTGGAGCTGAGGGCCACTAGGGGTTGGAGGCTTTTGTAGGAGCTACCAGTACTCGTTTTCAATGAACCAACAGTTATTACAGACTCTAATGAGCTTTATGAATCCATAGTAGGGATTTTCAAAAGCATTTAGAGATTTCTAAAGGCCAAGATACTACAGGGAAGTTTCAGGTAGCCTAGTTCCAACCGTGGTGGAAGGCCTAGTTTGGTGATGCAGTGGTCATTTTGAGAAAATGATTAGTTTATTATTGGTGACTGATATGTGCTGGAGATAGTAGAAGAGGTTTAAGTGATAGTTAAAGAATTCTGAAGGAGTTAGGGCCATCAAGAAGCTCAAGGAAGCTCATAGTACTGATTGAAGGAATCAAAGTCCAAGGGAGCCTAGATCTGTTTGTAGAGTTAGGATAGTCATGGCAAGGATATAGATGGTATTTTAAGTCCATTGATTTAGTTCAATAACCTTTGGAGTTAAGTGTGGAACTTGTAAAAGAAACTTTTCCATAATCCTAAAGAGCCAAGTCAAGATGACAAGAGCTCAAGGAAACGTAGCCCACAATATTCGAGTGAACTCTTAGCTTAAATTTGTTGTTATGTGTTGATGTTTATTTGCGACATCATATGTCTGTTATGTGCGTTTAATATCAGTAGAAACAAATGGACTTAAAGAACTTAAACATTTAAAATAAATTACACATACACTTGTTTCAAGTAATTAATCCTGTAAATGTCAATATAAGCTAGATCATATATTTGTTAAGCTTTAGAGTGGGAGGTTCTTGTCAGCAGAACAACTTATCAAACCCTCATTTTAGATAAGGTGGTATCAGACTAGGATGCTTGATTGACAGAGAAAAAGATTTCTTGTTTGACTTTAAATGTGTTTAAACAGTACAAAGAATTTGACTGTTTGATTATTTGTAAACTGATTATTGTTTGAGTTTGTAAAGGTGAAGAGAAAGCTACTAACAAGCTAAGTCCAGAAGATGAAAAGAAGGAAGAACGGCTAAAGGCATTCTACTTACCCAAAGGACCTCAAGGAAATCCTTGAAGCATAAGAGGGTTTGTTTGCAAAAGGGTGCTTGAATAAGAATTTGATTCTACTTCCATTTAGGTCAGAAATTTGTTAATAGATTTTGAAAGCTTTGTGAATTTTGTTGAATTTTTTTGTTCATTTCTATAATGACAACTTCTACAAGTGAGATTTCAAAATCCCCCTCTTTCAGAAGATTCTTTGATGAATACATGAAGCAAGACTTATTCATCATGATGGATATGGTGAAAGAAATGTATGAGGATGAAAGGAAGAGCACGAGAGTTCGAGAGTAGGTTATATCCATGAAGGAAGAGAAGCCGTTGCTTTTTGACAAATTGTAGGAAATGGAGAGCCAACTTCCTATTGAAAATATGAACCTAGAAAAGATGCATGAGATGGAGACACAACTCCTTGCTGCCCAAAAAGCCTTAGTCAAGTATCAGCTTGAAGAAGAGGTAAACAATTCTAGTTTGTCTTCAATTTCCTCTAAGAATGTTTATGTTGGTTCTTTTGAGAAACATACAAGAGGCATGGGGTCCAAGTTGATGTGAAAAATGGGCTATGAAGTTAAAGGATTGGACAAACATGCACAAGGCTTTGTTGAGTCGATAATGGTTGAGGAACGGCCTAAGTATTTGGGTCTTGGGTATGGACAATCTTATGGAGAAAGTTCCAAAGTAGCCATGAAGGAAATCCAAACCGTTCCTAGAAGGAGTTTCATTTCAGGTTCCCTACCTCAAGTTTGTAAAAATTGTATTCATGTGGAATGCAATTGTTTGAAACATCATTTGCAGGAAGAAGGTGTCCATAAGCATGCACTTGAACCAGAGAGTTGTGAAAGCTATAAAAGGATTGAAGGGATTGATGGTGTTCCAAAAGGAGCTACTTCTTCATTTTATTCACCTACTCATGAAGGTAATAAAGGTGAAAGAGAAAGGTATAAATCTGATTTCAATCACACTCCTTTTGATTGTGTTAAGAATGGTAAATTTCCACATAAGCATTGGGAAAAAATTGCATGTTCCTTTTGTGGTTTGGTTAACCATAGTGTTTCTAGATGTTGGAAGAGAATGGCCACATACAAGAAACTTTTGAAGCAAAGGAGGCAAGAAGCCAAAGGTTCATTGGAGAAGGAAAATTATGCTGTAAAGAGGATGAACATGTGTTGTACTTATTGCCATAAGTAAAGACATATTGTTTAAAAGTGTTGGACTTTGAATGCAACAATGCTTCCATGAAATTTGAAGAAGGTGGAAAAAGAGTATGGCAAGAATGGAAAGGAAGTTTCCATAATTGATGTGTGTTAGGATGATTCACATATCGATGTTGATGTGCAGTTAAAGGAAGCACCTTTGGTGTGGATTGGTAAGAAATGGCTAGAGTTCTTATCCAAATAAAGTTGCATGTCTTTTGATTTGACAGATTTCTTTCATAATGGAATGCAAGTTGTAGGATGGAAAAGTTGAGTATGTAGACTCACTTTATTGCAGCAAAATTATATTCATTTCAACTTTCCAAGTACATGTACATATTATCGAGGATCTTGTACATATGGTTGTGCTTAAGATAAAGTTGAAGAATCGAATACATGCATGAGAATGATATGTATGAACACAGGGATGCTGATGATTTCCTTGTATTTCAACAAGTATGTGTAATTGAATTGATGGTCAATTGTTTTGTTTAAACATGCATGCAATGTCATGTCCACTTGGAAAAGTTTATTTGGTCTCCAATATTGTAAAAGGGAGATAAAGATGCAGTGTTTCATCTTTGAAAAAGAATTGTTAAAATTATTTTTGTACATACTTGACTTGAAGGGTCAAAAGTTTGAAAAGTCATGTTTTTAGTCGGCTTGTGATTTAGTCAATCATTTGTCCATAGGATGTAAGGACATAATGATGATTCACATGATGTGAATTTTTTTTCTTTTGATGGAGCAATAATTTATGTCATCAAGTTATTTTCTTCTTCTCACATCGTCTGCAGAAGAATACTTGTTGCTACAGGAAAAATTTATGTTCAAAACATGAGATTACATTATGTTTGTTGAACCACCTTGGATCAACAGTCAAGGAAGTGATGTTGAGCAACCTTCTGTAAATTTTGAATGACTTCAAGGAAGACAATTCTTAACGTGAGGACAAGCGCATCCAGGAAGGGAAGTGTTGACTACCTTCAAGTTTTGGTTCAAAGGCACTAGTCATGCAAGGCAAGTGTATGGAGGCTGAGAGAAGAGGGTGGTGTAATTTCATCTATTTTTCATATCAGTATATCAGTCTTTTGGCGTCCAAAATATTCCCAATGGGTAGTAGTGATCAGATATTAATCTAGGATCTTAATGATAGCTCAAATTTCAAAGTGTTTGAAAGAGTGTCAAACCTGAGTGAATGAATAGATGTTGTCTTCTTGATTCTGGCACCATGAACAGTTCAGAAAACCGACACCGTATGAAGGAGTTATCGCAATTTGAAAAGTCTAGTAAACTGCAATTTATGGACATTTGACCAAGAATAAATTGATTTTTGAAAATATTAAAAAAAGAATATTCCAAGGAATATTCCCTGGAATATTCCATGGGATATTCCTTTTCGGTAACCAATTAGGTGCTGACATGCGGCAAGCCCAAAGGCCGCCATGTGGCCCTTGAATGATATTGTAAAATTTTGTTAGGGTTCAACGGAATCGAACACGTGACCTCCAACAAGACAAGCCAACGATCTACCAACTCCGCTGACGGTGATTCTTAACCTCTACGGGTCACAATGTATATTTATGTGGTAACCAATTGTGGATTAGGGGTTAGGACCGCCAGCAGTCCCCCAAAAACCATTCACATGAACCTGATGCCAAGATAACCACCGACCACAGCAACAAACCATGCAGTTGCGTGTCGACTACGAGCTCAACGGTCTTAGCCATAAATATCGGGGCATTAACCCATGACATGTGTGCCGACGGTTTCGGTAACGGTCAGCTCCAATGGTTTGGCTTTTCGGAGTGCTAAAAAGGTGGAATTACCAAATTTAACTAAAGTTAAGTGCAGTTAACTAGATTTAGCAGAGTATCCCTAGGGGATATTGCCAAAAGGCACTCCAAGAGCATTTTTCGAATAGGAAGAGTGAAACATGAGGCTAGATAGGCTAATTGGGGCCTTCTAAAGCCAATGGAATAGTATAGAGAAGCTGAAGAAGTCATCTTGATAGAGATTTTCATCAAGGGAGATTTTGGAGCTTAGGGCCACCAAGTGGTGGAGGCAGTTGTAGGAGCTACCAGTACTCGTTCTTAGAGAACTAATAGTCATTCCTGACTGAAATGAGCCTTTTGAATCCATTTTAGGGAATTTAAGAAGCATTTGTAGACTTATAAAGACCGAGATGCTACATGGAAGTTTTAGGAATCCTAGTGCCAAACATGGAGGAAGGCCTACTTTGGTGATGCAGTGCTCATTTTGAGAAAATGATCAGTCTATTGTTGGTGTCTGATATGTGTTGGAGGGAGTAGAATAGTTTTAAGTGATAGTTAAAGAATTATGAAGGAGTTAGGGTCATCAAGAAGCTAAGGGAAGCTCAGATCACTGACTGAAGGAATCAAAGTCCAAGGGTGTTGGCATTATGTTTCAGGAATGGCTATATATGTTACAGATGTTGTACTTGATGGCAACTCCCATGGCAAGGCTCTCTTTTTATTGAAAACAAAGAAGGACGCAGGAAATCAGTTCAAAAGATGCGTACCCGCAGGTACACCATGCAGAAGCCGCGTCCAGAGACGCAGGCCAGCCGTTCAGGAGGTGCGTCCACCCAGTGCACACATTTTAAGGCAGATAAAAGCACACGTGGGGGTTTCTTGTGTTTTACTCTTGGTATCTAGCCGACGGTATTGTGTTACTATGGTGTCGGCTCGTGGTATTGTTCCATGTTTTGAGGAGGAGCTTGCCTATATAAAGCAAAGGAGATCATTTGGTTTGGACATGTCTTTGGTTGAATATCTTATGAGGCTAGATCTGGTCTAGATCTAAAAAGGCGAATCTTCTGAAAGACTGAGATCTCTTTGGCGCATGATCAGATCTGTAGATCTGACTGTTTGGGTTACTCTTGAAGTCTTGAAATCATCTATGCCCGGAGGTACGCAGGTGCAGTAAGGGTTCAGGTGCGCCGGGACGCAGGCGCAGAAGGGTTCAGGTGCGGCGGGACGCAGGCGCAGAAGGGTTCAGGTGCGTCCGGGACGCAGTGCAGTAACAGGAGATCTGCGTTGTGACGCAAGGCAACTAAGGTTCAGGTGCGTCCCTGGAGCAAAAGGACGCGGCGCGATAGCATTTCTGGGTGCGTCTCTGCAGCAAAGTACGCGGCGCGATAGTGTTTCTGGGTGCGTCCCTGCAGCAACAGGACGCAGTGCAGTTCAAGGAACAGTGCGTGGGCACGCAGCGCAGCAGAAGGATCTCTGCGTGTGGACGCAGCGGAGCGGAAGGTTAACTGCGTCTGGTCGCAGGCCACAGAAGGGAAAACTGCGTCTCTGTCTTAAGATGTTCTGTTGATTGAATTTCTCTGTTGATAAGGTGTTCTGGGTTAGTTCTGTTATTACTGATCTGATAACTGTAGTGGACTGTAACTGTGATGTACTTGATGATCATTTGATGCTTTATGAAAAGAAGTAGGGGGTTGTAGCTCCCTTCCAGGAGAAGACTGGAAAACGAGAGAGAGAGTTGTAGCTTTCTACAGGTTGCAGCCTGCGTACTGGTAAAGGACTGCACTAGTACAAAATCATTGTAAAAGGAGTTTCTAATTTGAAAGAAGATAGAGACATATTGCAGCAGGTGGTTTTCACCCACATTGGGTTTCCACCTTACATCTTGTGTTCTTTGGTGTGACTATCTGTTTTCTTTGTTCATGCTCATCATTTTATGGTACTGACATGCAAAAATAATTCAAAGATCAAATAAGGAAGATTGCTAGATAATACTGATTCACCCCCCCTCTCAGTATTATTTCCAACAATTGGTATCAGAGCAGGTCCTTCAGAGAAGCTTGATCGCTTGAAGGTAGATCGTTCATCATGATGAACTACGAGAGAGAAGCATCAATCAGGCCACCGGTTTTTGATGGGACAAACTTCAATTATTGGAAGGTAAGAGTTACTGCATATCTTCAATCTCTTGGTACAAAAGTTTGGGACATTGTAGAAACGGGCTACGCTTTTCCTTCAGCTACTCCTACAGATCCAGCAGAGAAAAAGAAGTATGAAACAAATGCAAAAGTAGTCAGTACTCTGTTAGGATGTATATCCCAAACGGAATTCATGAAGGTAATGCACTACAAATCCGCAAAAGAGATATGGGACAAAATTGTCACAAGCTATGAAGGAGATGAACAGGTAAAGCGTGCTAAACTTCAAACTCTTAGGATTCAGTATGAGACTCTCAAGATGTATAATGATGAAAGTGTGGCTAACTATTTTCTTCGGGTAGATGAGATTGTTAATTGTATGAAAAATTTGGGTGAAGAAATAAGAGAGGCTATAGTGGTTGAAAAGGTTCTAAGATCATTGTCCCCCAAATTTGAATCTAAAGTATCTGCTATAGAAGAAAAGGAAAATCTACGAATTCTCACTATGTCTCAGCTACATGGAATTCTAACTGCTTATGAAATGAGAAAGGGAGGTCCATCAGACAGAAGGGAAGCTGCTTTCAAGGCATCAGGCAAAGAAGATTATTATGAAGCAAGCCATGTTCCAGAAGAAGAGGAAGAAGAATCAAATTTTGTCAGAAATCTTCAAAGGGGTTCTGGAAGGTTCAGAGGTAAGCTGCCTTTTAAATGCTTTGCTTGTGGAAGAGTAGGTCATTATGCTGCAAAATGTCCTTATAAGGATAAAGGAAAGGAACCTGCTAGATGGAACAAGAAACAAGGTGCAAATAAGAAAAGCTACTACACCCATGAAGATAGTGATGGTTTATCAAACAGTGATGAGGATGAACAAGGTAATAAATATAAGTTGTTAATGGCATTTGAAGATGATGATTATATGGATGCTGTAGATGTGGATAACCTTTATGATGAAATTACTAGACTCAAGAGATGTATAGAAGAAAAGAATGTGATCATTGATACTCTACAATTTCAAATTGATGAAAAGGAAAAACACCTTGAAAAACTAGAAGGTGAAATTGTTGGTCTTAGAAAAGAGATTGAGAAAACAAAAGCTATTAATCTTAAGTTTGTCAAAGGATCTGAAACTTTGGATGAGATTATCAATGTGCAGCGGTCCCCTCTAAACAAGACAGGTCTGGGTTATAATGGAGAAACCTCTCAAGCATCCACCTCAAAAAGTTATCTTGATGCGGCAAGAAGAAATGAGCAAAAGAACAATGAAGATCATCAGGTAAAGCAGGGACGTATTACAAACAGAAACTATCAGGGGCAATCCATCTTAAGGGTGAACAAAAGCTACAACCAGCCACAGGTAAAATCTTCTCAGTTTGGTTCAAGAATAGATGAAAATAGAAATTACAATCAGTTGGCTGGTAGATTCAATAACCGCAGAAGCTTCTTCAATGGACAATGCTTTTCTTGCCATAACTTTGGTCACAAAGAAGCTCAATGTGTTGCATATAAAACAATCATGACTAGGGAAGCTCAAAAACAAAGAAGTATGACAGGGATTACAAAAAGGACCTATAACAACTTTTCGGTTCTTGAAAATGAAGTTGAATGTTCTATTTGCAATAATTTTGGTCATGAAGACTCTGAATGCAGGAGCAGGTTTCAGCAGAAAAAGGAACAAGCCTCAAGCACCAAAACATGGAGAATAAAGGAACCTCAAACGGAAAGATGTGGGATAGCATTTTATGCAGAGGGACAGGAAAATCTATGGTATATTGACAGTGGATGTTCGAAGCATATGACAGGTGATAAAGAAAAACTTGAGTCTTATTCTACTTTAGAAAAGGGAAAGAAAGTCTCTTTTGGAAATGATACTCCTGCAACTATAAAAGGAAAAGGCATTGCTCAGTTAAAAGAAAATGTCAAGGCTGGAAATGTTTTGTATGTTGATGGATTGAAGCATAATCTTCTAAGTGTCAGCCAGATGTGTGATCAAAGAACCGAGGTTATATTCAGATCAAATGGATGTCTTGTTCGTGATCTTGATACAGGTAAAACAGTGCTCAAAGGCAAAAGAACTCCAAATAATCTGTACATATTTGAAGAAGGACAACAACAATGCTATCTGAGCAAGGATGAAGAGCACTGGTTATGGCATCGAAGGTTGGGACATCTAAGCTTCTCACAAATAAGGAAAGCATGAAAATATCAGGCAGTTCGCGATCTTCCAGATATCAAAATTCCTGACAACACCATATGCAAATCATGTCAGTTTGGAAAACAAACCCGAACTAACTTTCCAGAGAAAGAAGGATCAGCTAGCATGCCTCTTGAGCTAGTACATACAGATACATGCGGTCCCTTCAGAAAAAGGACACCTCGAGGAGAAGAATACTTGATATTATTCATTGACGATTTCTCCAGGTTTGTCTGGTTAGGACTTATGAAGCACAAAGATGAAGCATTCGAAAAATTCAAATCTTTCAAAGCCTTGGTTGAAAATGAATCAGGTCACAAAATTAAGTGCCTCAGATCCGACATAGGTGGGGAATTTACTTCAAATGAATTTTTCGATTTCTGTGATGAACATGGGATAAGGAGAGAATTCTCTACAGCTAGAACTCCTCAGCAAAATGGAGTTGTTGAAAGAATGAACAGAACAATCCAACAAATGGCTCGTGCTATGCTTGATGAATCATGAACTCCCGAAACTTTCTGGGGTGAAGCTGCACATGCTGCGGTTGTTATTCTCAACAAAACAAATGTCCGGGTGAACAGCACTCAAACTCCTCATGAGTTCTGGAGTGGTAGAACTCCTTCAGTAAAGCACTTCAAAATCTTTGGGAGCAAATGCTATATCAAGAATACTGATGAGCAGCTTGGCAAACTTGAACCTAGAGCAGATGAAGGCATTCTTCTTGGTTACTCTCCATATAGCAAAGCATACAAATGCTACAATAAAAGACTTGGCAGAATTGTTGACAGCATTGATGTAGTGGTTGATGAGAAGGGATACATTCCTAGGCAAGTACATCGTGAAGACATCGAAGAAGATGAAGGCTACCCTCAAAAACAGAATGATGAAGAAGAAGAACCTCAAGAAGAACCAGAGGAGCAAACAAGAATAGAAGAAAAGAATCCATCCAGATATGTTCAGAAGAACCATCCAGAATCTCAGATTATGGGACAAAAAGAAGCAGGTGTACAAACTAGAAGAACAGTTGCAGAAGCTTCAAGCTATTTGGCATTACTCTCCTCGACTGAACCACAAAATGTGAAAGAAGCATGCAAAGATGAATGTTGGGTGAAAGCAATGGATGAAGAACTTGAGCAGATCGAAAAGAACAACACTTGGGAGCTGGTTCCTAGACCAAAAGATAAGAATGTTATCGGGACTAAATGGGTCTTCAAAAACAAATTGAATGAAAATGGAGAAGTAATTAGAACAAAGCCAGACTTGTTTGTAAAGGATATGCACAGCAAGAAGGGATAGACTTTGAAGAAACCTTTGCTCCTGTTGCAAGACTTGAGGCCATCCGAATGTTTCTTGCTCTCTCAAGTTTTCAAAACTTCAAAGTATTTCAAATGGACGTGAAATCAGCCTTTCTAAATGGAGACTTGGAAGAAGAAGTGTACATTGAACAGCCAGATGGGTTCATTCTTGGAAATGATCCAAATCTTGTATGCAGATTGAAAAAGGCTCTCTATGGTCTCAAACAAGCTCCAAGGGCTTGGTACTACCGTTTGGACAAATATCTTCATCAACAAGGTTTTTCAAAAGGATCAGCAGATAGCAATCTTTATATAAAAGTTGAAAATGACAAATTGCTAATACTTGTTGTGTATGTAGCTGACATTATTTTTGGGAGCAATGAAGAAGCTATGAGTCAAAACTTTGCCTCAGTCATGCAGAAAGAATTTGAAATGTCTTTGCTAGGAGAACTGACATATTTCCTTGGTTTGCAAATCCAACAAAAAGAAGGAGGAATCTTTTTATCTCAAACCAAGTATCTCAAACAGATTTTGAAGAAATATGGCATGGAAGATGCAAAACCAGTATGTACACCCATGGTCACAGGATGTAGTCTCAGTGCAAATGATGAATCTGCAGCAGCACATCAACCAACCTACAGATCTATGATTGGAAGTTTACTTTATTTGACAGGTACCCGACCGGATATCATGCATGCAGTTGGAATAGTTGGAAGATTTCAGGAAAATCCGAAGGAGACTCATCTACAGGCAGTGAAGAGAATTTTCAAATATCTTCAAGGGACTCAAAATTATGGCTTATGGTATCCTAGAGATACAGATCTTACACTTCATGCTTATACAGATGCAGATTGGGCCGGAAGCATGGATGACAGGAAAAGCACAAGTGGTGGTGCATTCTTTATGGGTTCCAGACTGGTATCTTGGTTCAGCAAGAAACAAAGTTTGATTACCTTGTCTACAGCTGAAGCGGAATATGTTGCTGCTGCATCTTGTTGCACCCAACTCCTTTGGATGATGCAGACTTTGCAGGATTTTCAAATCACTTGTACACCACCTATCCCCATCTTATGTGATAACACAAGTGCAATCAGCATCTCAAAGAATCCGGTTATGCATTCAAAAACCAAGCACATACCAATCAAGTATCATTTTCTCCGAGAACAAGTGCTTGAACAGAAGGTCAAGTTGGAGTATGTTCCTTCTAAGGAACAAGTTGCTGATATTCTCACCAAACCCTTGCCTAGGGACACTTTTGAATACCTCAAGCAAAAGCTGGGGGTTGTTGATGCATCATCTTATTGTTGAACCTTTTCTGATTGATGGTACAGGTTCAGGGGGAGCACATAATGCATTGTTGGCATTATGGAGGATGGTCAGAAGGAGATCTTGGAAATAGCTGCAATATGTCTCTATCTCTTTCATTGAGGATTATGGTTCTTTGTTACAGATCTGGTTCAGGGGGAACATGATCTTAGGGGGAGCATACCCTTTGCCCTTGATGTCAAAGGGGGAGAATGAAGCAAATTTTGTGAGGTTGCCATCAAGTCCAAAGGGGGAGATTGTTGGCATTATGTTACAGGAATGGCTATATATGTTACAGATGTTGTACTTGATGGCAACTCCCATGGCAAGGCTCTCTTTTTATTGAAAACAAAGAAGGACGCAGGAAATCAGTTCAAAAGATGCGTATCCACAGGTACACCATGCAGAAGCCACGTCCAGAGACGCAGGCCAGCCGTTCAGGAGGTGCATCCACCCAGTGCACACATTTTAAGGTAGATAAAAGCACACGTGGGGGTTTCTTGTGTTTTACTCTTGGTATCTAGCCGACGGTATTGTGTTACTATGGTGTTGGCTCGTGGTATTGTTCCATGTTTTGAGGAGGAGCTTGCCTATATAAATCAAAGGAGATCATTTGGTTTGGACATGTCTTTGGTTGAATATCTTATGAGGCTAGATCTGGTCTAGATCTAAAAAGGCGAATCTTCTGAAAGACTGAGATCTCTTTGGCGCATGATCAGATCTGTAGATCTGACTGTTTGGGTTACTCTTGAAGTCTTGAAATCATCTATGCCCGGAGGTACGCAGGTGCAGTAAGGGTTCAGGTGCGCCGGGACGCAGGTGTAGAAGGGTTCAGGTGCGGCGGGACGCAGGCGCAGAAGGGTTCAGGTGCGTCCGGGACGCAGTGCAGTAACAGGAGATCTGCGTTGCGACGCAGGGCAAATAAGGTTCAGGTGCGTCCCTGGAGCAAAGTACGCGGCGCGATAGCATTTCTGGGTGCGTCTCTGCAGCAAAGTACGCGGCGCGATAGTGTTTATGGGTGCGTCCCTGCAGCAACAGGACGCAGTGCAGTTCAAGGAACAGTGTGTGGGCACGCAGCGCAGTAGAAGGATCTTTGCATGTGGACGCAGCGGAGCGGAAGGTTAACTGCGTCTGGTCGCAGGCCACAGAAGGGAAAACTGCGTCTCTGTCTTAAGATGTTCTGTTGATTGAATTTCTCTGTTGATAAGGGGTTCTGGGTTAGTTCTGTTATTTCTAATCTGATAACTGTAGTGGACTGTAACTGTGATGTACTTGATGATCATTTGATGCTTTATGAAAAGAAGTAGGGGGTTGTAGCTCCCTTCCAGGAGAAGACTGGAAAACGAGAGAGAGAGTTGTAGCTCTCTGCAGGTTGTAGCCTGCGTACTGGTAAAGGACTGCACCAGTACAAAATCATTGTAAAAGGAGTTTCTAATTTGAAAGAAGATAGAGACATATTGCAGCAGGTGGTTTTCACCCACATTGGGTTTCCACCTTACATCTTGTGTTCTTTGGTGTGACTATCTGTTTTCTTTGTTCATGCTCATTATTTTATGGTACTGACATGCAAAAATAATTCAAAGATCAAATAAGGAAGATTGCTAGATAATACTGATTCACCCCCCCTCTCAGTATTATTTCCAACAAAGGGATCCTAGATCTATTTGTAGAGTGAGGACAACCATGACAGGGATATAGATGGTATTCTAAGACCATTGGTTCAGTTCAGTAACCTTTGGAGTTAAGTGTGGAACTTGTAAAAGAAACTTTTCCATAATCCCAAAGAGCCAAGTCAAGATGACAAAAGCTTAAGGAGACGTAGCCCACGATATTTGGGTGAACTCCTAGATTAAATTTGTTGTTATGCGTTGATGTTTATTTGTTGCAATATAATTTTGTTATGTGTGCTTGATATCAGCAAAAAAAAAGGACTTAAAGCACTTAAACAATTAAAAGAAATTACAGATACACCTGTTTCAAGTAATTAATTTCGCAAATGTCAACATAAGCTAGATCATATATTTGTTAACCTTTGGAGTGGGAGGTTCTTGTAAGCATAAAAAGTTATCAAACCCTCATTTTAGATCATTAGAAGATCATACATCATGGTAATATAAGTGAAATGTAACAAACTAGAGAAAAAAATTCAGAACACCCAACACATGAATCTTTGTTGTAGCTTCAGTCTTTCTTTATTGAAATATTCCAAAATATACAAAGCACAATTTTTTTTTCAACAAAATTTAAACCCATGTTACATTACATAGCCTTGCTTAAATAATAAAAATAATATCCCAAATTGTTTCTATCTTTCTGGAAAAAAAATCAAATCATAAATTAAAATTAAACTAAATCTAGAATTAGTTGGAAAAAACACTGAAATTTTGTAGTTAATCCTTCACCAAAATTATGTATTTGAATACTGAGGTGTTGCCTGAGGATGTGGATATAATTTCCATATCTTGATTGAATTACCAAGTGATCCAAATTGGATCCATGAAGATTATCAAAGTGCCATGACTGTATCAAATCAGGACAGACCTCAGAAATTTATGAACAAAGAGCGATCGAGAAGACCTCTAGACAATAGCAGTTTGTAGCCAGCAAGGAACGATGAGGACCTCAGTCAAAGCGCGCTAACTGAGGCCCATGGATACCGCGCAAGAGGCAAAACTGGCAGTTGGGAAGCCTAGATCGGGAAACGAAGGCCATGTCTAATGTGTGATTAGTGCTTAGTGTTAATCGCACATCGCTGGGAAAAAACCCTCGAGATGGAAAAGCCTCGAAGCTCTCGGTCGCATGGGAAGCTGGGAAACTGTGGGGAAAGAACTAAGGTGAAAGGAAACAACTGAGAAGTAGCATCAAATATATGAATTCCAAAACTAGCTTTATAAAGAAGAATGGAAACAACTGAATCTATAAAAAAAAAGACATTGTAATGAATGAATTTTGTTTATGTTCATTCATTTGATTATTAGATGATCACATATTGATCCAGGACCTTAATGATAGTTCAACTTTCAAAGTATTTGAAAGAGTGTCAAACCTAAGAGACGAGATAGATCTCAGCTTCTTGATTTCAGCACTACGAATGGTTCAAAAAACCGACACCGTATGAAGGAGTTATCGCAATTTGAAAATTCTGGTAAACTGCAATTTATGGACATTTGACCAAGAATAAATTGATTTTTGAAAATATTGAAAAAGGAATATTCCAAACAATATTCCTTGGAATATTACCTAGAATATTCCTTTCAAGTGACCAATTAGGGGCCGACACGTGGAAAGCCCGAAGGCCACCACGTGGCCCTGGGAATGGTATTGTAAAATTTTGTTGGGGTCCGATGGAATCGAACTCTGACCTCCCACAAGACAAACTAGTGCTCTATCAACTCCGCCGATGCTGATTCTTAAACTCTGTGGGTCACAGTGTATATTTACGTTGTAACCAGTTGCAGATTGGGTGTTAGGACTGCCAGCGGTCTTACCCGCCAGCGGTCTTACCCACTAGCGGTCCCCCAAAAACCATTCACATGAATCCGATGTCGAGATAACCATCGACTACAGCCACAAACCACATGGTTGTGTGTTGACCGCCAGCTCAACGGTCTTATCCATAACTGCCAAGGCATTAACCCATTACATGTGCACTGACAATTCCGGTAACAGTCAGCTCTGACGATTTGGTTTGGTGGAGCACTAAAAAGGCGGAATTGCCAAATTTAACTAAAGTTAAGTGTAGTTAACCAGATTTAGAGGAGTATCCCTAGGCAATATTACCTAAAGGCACTCTAGGAGCAAGTTTCGACCAGGGAGAGTGAAACAAGAGGCTAGCTAGGCTAATTGTGGCCTTCTGAAGCCAATGGAATAGTGCAGAGAAGCTGAAGAATTCATCTTCATAAAGATTTTCATCCAGGGAGATTTTGGAGCTGAGGGCCACTAGGGGTTGGAGGCTTTTGTAGGAGCTACCAGTACTCGTTTTCAATGAACCAACATTCATTACAGACTCTAATGAGCTTTATGAATCCATAGTAGGGATTTTCAAAAGCATTTAGAGATTTCTAAAGGCCAAGATACTACAGGGAAGTTTCAGGTAGCCTAGTGCCAACTGTGGTGGAAGGCCTAGTTTGGTGATGCAGTGGTCATTTTGAGCAAATTATCAATCTATTGTTGGTGAATAATATGTGTTGGAGACAGTAGAAGAGGTTTAAGTGATAGTTAAAGAATTCTGAAGGAGTTAGGGCCATCAAGAAGCTCATGGAAGCTCATAGCACTGATTGAAGGAATCAAAGTCCAAGGGAGCCTAGATCTGTTTGCAGAGTTAGGACAACCATGGAAAGGATATAGATGGTATTTTAAGCCCATTGGTTCAGTTCAGTAACCTTTGGAGCTAAGTGTGGAACTTGTAAAAGAAACTTTGCCATAATCCCAAAGAGCCAAGTCAAGATAACAAGAGCTCAAGAAAATGTAGCCCACGATATTCGGGTGAACTCCTAGCTTAAATTTGATGTTATGTGTTGATTATTATTTGTTGCATCACATGTTTGTTATTTGTGTTTAATATCAGTAGAAACCAATGGACTTAAAGAACTTAAACATTTAAAATAAATTACACATACACTTGTTTCAAGTAATTAATTCTACAAATGTCAACATAAGCTAGATCATATATTTGTTAAGCTTTGGGGTGGGAGGTTATTGTAAGCAGAACAAGTTATCAAACTGTCATTTTAAATAAGGTGGTATCAAAGCAGGATGCTTGATTGACAGAGAAAAAGATTGCTTGTTTGACTTTAAATGTGTTTAAACAATACATTGAATTTGACTGTTTGATTACTTGTAAATTGACTATTCTTTGAGTTTGCAAAGGTGAAGAGAAAGCTACTAACAAGCTATGTCCAGAAGATGACAGGAAGGAAGAAGGGTTGAAGGCATTCTTCTTACCCAAAGGACCTCAATGAAACCCTTGAAGCATAAGAGGATTTGTTTGAAAAAGGCTGCTTGAATAAGAATTTGATTCTACTGCCATTTATGTCAGAAATTTGTCAATAGATTTTGAAAGCTTTGTGAATTTTGTTGAAGTTTTTTTGCTCTCATATTTTGAAAACTTCTACAAGTGAGTTTTCCAAATCCTCCTCTTTCACAAGATTCTTTAATGAATACATGAAGCAAGACTTATTCATCATGATGGATATGGTGAGAGAAATGTATGAGGATGAAAGGAAGAGCACAAGATTTCGAGAGTAGGTTATATCCATGAAGGAAGAGAAGTAGTTGATTTTTGACAAATTGCAAGAAATGGAGATCTAACTTCATATTGAAAATATGAACCTGGAAAAGATGCATGAGATGGAGACACAACTCCTTGCTGCCAAACAAGCCTTAGTCAAGTATCAGCTTGAAGAAGAAGTAAACAATTCTACTTTGTCTTCAATTTCCTCTAAGAATGTTTATGCTGGTTCTTTTGAGAAACATACAAGAGGCATAGGGTCCATGTTGATGTGAAAAGTGGGCTATGAAGATAAAGAATTGGGCAAACATGCACAAGGAATTATTAAACCGATAATGGTTGAGGAAAGCCCTAAGTATTTGGGTCTTGGCTATGGACAATCTTATGGAGAAAGTTCCAAAGCAGCCATGAAGGAAATCCAAACTCTTCCTAGAAGGAGTTTCATTTCAGGTTCCCTACCTCAAGTTTGTAAAGATTGTGTTCATGTGGAATGCAATTGTTTGAAACATCATTTGCAGGAAGAAGGTGTTCATAAGCATGCACTTGAACCAGGGAGTTGTGAAAGATATAAAATTATTGAAGGGATTCATGGTGTTCCAAAAGGAGCTACTTCTTCATTTTATTCACCTCCTCATGAAGGTAATAAAGGTGAAAGAGAAAGGTATAAATCTGATTTCAATCACACTCCTTTTGATTATGTTAAGAATGGTAACTTTCCACATAAGCATTGGGAAAAAATTGCATGTTCCTTTTGTGGTTTGGTTAACCATAGTGTTTCTATATGTTGGAAGAGAATGGCCACGTATAGGAAACATTTGAAGCAAAGGAGGCAAGAAGCCAAAGGTCCATTGGAGAAGGAAAATTATGTTGTAAAGAGGATGAACATGTGTTGTACTTATTTCCATAAGCAAGGACATATCGCTTAAAAGTGTTGGATTTTGAGTCCAACAATGCTTCCATGAAATTTGAAGAAGGTGGAAAAAGAGTATGGCAAGAATGGAAAGGAAGTTCCCATAATTGATGTGTGTCAAGATGATTCACATATTGATGTCGATGTGCAGTTAAAGGAAGTACCTTTGGTGTGGATTTGTAAGAAATGGCTAGAGTTCTTATCCAATTAAAGTTGCATGTCTTTTTATTTGACACATTTCTTTCATAATGGAATGCAAGTTGCACGATGGAAAAGTTGAGTATGTAGACTCGCTTTATTGCAGCAAAATTATATTTGTTTCAACTTTGAAAGTACATGTACATATGATCAAGGATCTTGTACATATGGTTGTGCTTAAGATAAAGTTGAAGAATTGAATACATGCATGAGAATGATATGTATGAACACAGGGATGCTAATGATTTCCTTGTATTTCAACATGTATGTCTAATTGACTTGACGGTCGATCGTTTTTTTAAACATGCATGCAATGTCATGTTGACTTGGAAAATTTTATTTGGTCTCCAAGATTGTAAAAGGGAGATAATGATGCAGTGTTTCATCTTTGAAAAAGAATCGTTAAAGTTATTTTTGTACATGCTTGACTTGAAGGGTCAAAAGTTTGAAAAGGCATGTTTTTTGTCGGGTTGTGATTTAGTAAATCATTTGTACAGAGGATGTAAAGACATAATGATGATTCACATGATGTGAAATTTTTTTCTTTTGATGGAGCAAGAATTTATGTCATTAATTTATTTTCTTCTTTTGAGATCATCTGCAGAAGAAGATTTGCTGCTACAAGAAAAATTTCGTTGAAAACATGAGATTACATTATGTTTGTTGAACCACCTTGGATCAATGGTCACGGAAGCGATGTTCAACAACCTTCTGTAAATTCTAAATGAGGTCAAGGAAGACAATTCTTAACACGAGGACAAGCACATCTAGGAAGGGAAGTGTCGACTACCTTCGAGTTTTGGTTCAAAGGCACTAGCCATGCAAGGAAAGTGTATGGAGGCTGAAAGAAGAGCGTGGTGTAATTTCATCTATTGTTCATATCAGTATATCAGTCTTTTGGCATCTAAAATATTCCCAATGGGTAGTAGTGATCAGATATTGATCTAGGACCTTAATGATAGATTAAATTTCAAAGTGTTTGAAAGAGTGTCAAACCTAAGCGAATGAATAGATCCCGTCTTCCTGATTCTGGCATCATGAACAACTCAAAAAACCGACACCGTATGAAGGAGTTATCACAATTTGAAAAGTCCAGTAAACTGCAATTTATGGACATTTGACCAAGAATAAATTGATTTTTGAAAATATTAAAAAAATAATATTCTAAGGAATATTCCTTGGAATATTCTATGGGATATTCCTTTTGGGTAACCAATTAGGTGCCGACATGTGGCAAGCCCGATGGCCACCATGTGGCCCTTGAATGGTATTGTAAAATTTTGTTAGGGTCCGACAGAATCGAACCCGTGACCTCCGACAAGACAAACCAATGATCTACCAACTATGTTAACAGTGATTATTAACCTCTACAGGTCACGGTGTATATTTATGTTGTAACCAGTTGTGGATTAGGGGTTAGGACTACCAGCAGTCCCCCGAAAACCATTCACATGAACTCGATGCCAAGACAACTGCCGACTACAACAACAAACCATGTAGTTGCATGTTGACCGCCAGCTCAACAGTCTTTTCCATAATTATTGGGGAATTAACCCATCACATGTGTGTGGACGGTTCCAGTAACGGTCAGCTCCAACGGTTTGGCTTTGTGGAGCACTAAAAAGGTGGAATTGCCAAATTTAACTAAAGTTAAGTGCAGTTAACCAGATTTAGTGGAGTATCCCTAGGGTATATTGCCCAAGGGCACTCCAAGAGCATTTTGCGATCAGGAAGAGTGAAATAAGAGGCTAGCTAGGATAATTAGGGCCTTCTAAAGCCAATGGAATAGTCTAGAGAAGCTGAAGAAGTCATTTTCATAGAGATTTTCATCAAGGGAGATTTTGGAGCTTAGGGCCACCAGGGGTTGGAGGCAGTTGTAGGAGCTACTAGTACTCGTTCTCAGCGAACCAATAGTCATTCCTGACTGCAATGAGCCTTTTGAATCCATTTTAGAAAATTTTATAAGCATTTGCAGACTTATAAAGGCTGAGATGCTACATGGAAATTTCAGGCATCCTAGTGCCAATCATGGAGGAAGGCCTACTTTGGTGATGCAGTGCTCATTTTGAGAAAATGATTAGTCTATTGTTCGTGTCTGATATGTGTTGGAGGCATTAGAAGAGGTTTCAGTGATATTTAAAGAATTATGAAGGATTTAGGACCATCAAGAAGCTAAGGGAAGCTCACAGCACTGATTAAAGGAATCAAAGTCCAAGGGAGCCTAGATCTATTTGCATAGTGAGGACAACCATGACAGGGATATAGATGGCATTTTAAGCCCATTGGTTTAGTTCAATAACCTTTGGAGTTAAGTGTGGAACTTGTAAAAGAAACTTTTCCATAATCCCAAAGAGCCAAGTCAAGATGACAAAAGCTCAAGGAGACGTAGCCCAAGATATTCGAGTGAACTCCTAGATTAAATTTGTTGTTATGTGTTGATGTTTATTTGATGCAATATATTGCTGTTATGTGTGCTTAATATCAGCAGAAACAAAAGGACTTAAAGCACTTAAATAGTTAAAAGAAATTACACATACACCTGTTTCAAGTAATAAATTTCACAAATGTCAACATAAGCTAGATCATATATTTGTTAAGCTTTGGAGTGGGAGGTTCTTGTAAGCATAACAAGTTATGAAACCCTCATTTCAGATCATTAGAAGATCATACATCATTGTAATATAAGAGAAATGCAACAAACTAGAGAAAAAAATTCAGAACACCCAACACATGAAACTTTGTTGTAGCTTCAGTCTTTCTTTATTGAAATATTCTAAAATATACAGAGCATAAATTTTTTTCAACAAAATTTAAACCCATGTTACATTACATAGCCTTGCTTAAATAATAAAAATAATATCCCAAACTGTTTCTATCTTTCTAGAAAAAAAATCAAATCATAAATTAAAATTAAACTAAATCTAGAATTAGTTGCAAAAAAGATTGAAATTTTGTAGTTAATCCTTCACCAAAATTTTGCATTTGAATACTGAGGTGTTGCCTGAGGATGTGGATCTAATTGCCATCTCTTGATTGAATTACCAAGTGATTTGAATTTGATCCATGAAAATTATCAAAGTGCCATGACTGTATCAAATCAAGATAGACCTTAGAAGTTTATGAACAAAGAGCGATCAGAAAGACCTCTATACTGTGGCAATTTGCAACCAACAAGGAACGATGAGGACCTCGATCAAAGCGCATTGACTGAGGCCCATGGAGACTGGGCAGGAGGCAAAACTGACAGTTGGGAAGCCCGAATCGGGAAACGGAGGCCATTTCTGATGCACGCTTAGTGCTATTCGTGCATCGCTAGGCAAAACCCATTGAGAAGGAAAATCCTTGAAGCGCTTGATTGCATGGGAAACCAGGAAACCATGGGGAAATCGCTAAGGTGAAAGGCGGGTCCTGCGGTCCAAAACCAGCGGTATATCAGGGGCATCCTTGGACTGTAAGAGGATTTGGCAAAAAATGAGTGATTCCATTCAGTGCACGACGCGCATCTGGCGGATGAGAGAGAAAATCACCTCTCATCGCGCGTTAGTGGTCGAGCGAGTCAACCACGTGAAATGAGCAAACACTATAGGATCTGGTGAATCCAGATCTAATGGTGGAGTTTGCGCCCGATGGAGGAACCGGATTTGACAACGGATTAAGCCGCGACATATAAGAGTTTGAAGTCTGATTTGACCACTGAGTTGGTAGATGAGTCATTCCATAGTGTAACTGAATTACTGAACCATCGAGGAAGAGATGGTGTAGTTCGTGAGAGGACAAGTGGCCACTTCCCTGTGGATGATGGTGATGACGCATAGGTAGGGAACTCCAAGCAAACAGTAGTAGGCGATCTGAAGGGGTAGAAGAGGAAGCGAACAATCAAGGACAAATCAACTTTAAGCCATGAACAAACAGAGAACAGAAAACGAAGACAGAGAAAGTGAGAGCGAAGAAAAGACAGTGAAGCAAGAAGTAGAAAATAGAGAGCTGAGCTGACCTAAGGCAGCATCGAGTAGACAAAAATCTTGAGAGGTTCAAGCAATCCCTGTGAGGATCTATCAGGAATTGAGTACCACATTGGGCTCCTTCCATTAAATACCAGAGAGGTCAAGATTTGGTAAGGAAAGAGTCTGTGCACTCTAGTGGCTTGGGGAATCCAAGAACCACTCTACCAAGTATTATTTTTTCAGGAGACTCAAATTGAGATTTTCATTGTAAATCTTTGCTTTAGAGACACAATAAAAGAAGGCCGCCACTAAAAGCTGGACCGAAGACGTAGCCCTGGAGGATAGGGTGAACTCCTTATTAATTTGATGTGTTCTTGTATTTTCTTACTATGTTTCTCTTACTGTTTTCCATTTTTCCAGTGTCTGTGTATTTTTCAATTTGATCGATCCATTGCCTAAAATGACATAAACACACACCAGCACATGAGTCTATGATACCTTCATTCAATAATTATTTAACTGAGATCACTCAAGAGTGATTTTCAAATCATGTGGTATAAGAGCTTTAGGTTGTTAAGGTTAGACAAGCTTGTGTTGGTTTAACTGTTGAATACTAACTAGATCAAAGCTCAAATTAGGAGAAGGAGAGTTGGTCGAAACTAATCATGAAATTGGGAGAGTCTATCCTCAGAAGACAATTTCAAAGGAAGGTTATATGGGGCAAGACCCTCAATTCATAGATAGTTTCCTAGCCATAAAGTCCATGGTAGAAGAAATGTATAGGGACTTTAGGAAACATAAGGATGAAGATTCATCAAGCTCTAAGCAAGACAAAGGAGAAGATGAGTGTCACTTCCATGACCACTCAAAAGGAAAAGGGAAAGAGGAAAGCTTTCTCACACCTCCTAAAAACGTTGAACACAAAAAGAAATCATCTTTGATCAAACTAGATGTAAACTTTGATCTACCTATATATGATGGAGAGTTGAATGCAGAAAAGCTGGACAATTGGATTAGAGAAATTGATGTTTATTGCAGAGTGCAGAATATCTATTCAGACAAGAGCAAGATTTAGCTGACAAGCCTACACCTTGGCAGATTTTCCTTGGTTTGGTGGGATGGCAGAACCCAAGCTCACATGAAAATACATGGTAAGACTATCTCTGTCTGTAGTGAATTTGTTACTGCAATAAAAAAGTAGTTCTATCCATTGGCTTACATGCAACAAGCCATGATGAGTTGGCAAACTCTTCGACAGTTGAAAGGGCAAAGTGTTCAAGGGCACAATCAAGAATTTAGAAAGAGAGCATTGATTCTAGGAATCTCATTAGACTCACATGAGACTTTGTTGGAGTAGATTGGTGATCTACACAGCTAAATGAGGCACACTATCCTCATGTTTAATCTCACTAGTATAGATGAGGTATCTATACAAGCTACTCATTTAGAAGCTAGAGGAAGGAATGGAAATCCAAAAGTTGGGGGATCATCCCAACCCATTGCAAGTAAGAATAAGGAGAAAAGAAAGCAGAAATGGAAAGCAAGGAAGCCTAACACTGCATAGAAAAGAAAGGCTTCATGCACTCACTGTAAAAAGGATGGGCATGATGATGAGCACTGTTGGATTCTGCATCCAGAGCTGAGACCTAAGAAGTTCGAGGGCAAGAAGAAGAAGACTATTGTAGCTGTTCAAAGAGATTTGGGGTCAGACTTAGGAGATGAAACCATGATTGTAGCCACAGGTATACGAGGTAAGAATTTTGAAGCATCTACTAGTAATTCTGCACAATCTACTATTGATGAAGGAAATGAGAGAAAAAGACATGAACTTTTCCATATTTGAGTTATTTCCAAACATCAAAAGATTGATACTTTTTTTGATAGTGGCTCACAAGTAAATTTAATTTCTGAAGCAATTGTAAAGAAGTTGGGATTAGCAACTACACCTCACAAGAAACCATACCCATTAGAATGGTTGAATGACAAAGCACAACTACAAGTGACTAGACAATGCAAACTCAAGTTTTCTTTTGGGTCAGCGTTTGTAGATGAGGTTGAGTTACACATAATTCCTTTGGATATATGTGGAATTGTTTTAGGAAGTCCTTACTTGTATGACAGAAAAGCTATTTTCTATAGAGTTGAGAACAAGTATCTACTTGTTAAAGATGGAATCGAATACTTTGTAAGAGATCATGAGCTTAAGAATAATTATTCTCATAAACTCAGGGTAGATGAAAAGAATGATAAATTCATGCAAACAATTCTTATTGATGGTTGTAAAGGAAAAGAAACCTGATAAAACCAATGTATTTAAGGGCTGTAATGCTAAACAACAAGCTGATTTAGAAAAGGTTGTTTCAAAGCATGATATATTGTTTCAAGAAACTAAAGGTTTGTCACCCAAAAAGGAAATAGTACATGATATTATTTTGCAGCAAGATGCTCCATTGCCTAACATTGGAATGTACAGGTTGTCCGCTTTAGAGAATGATAAAATCAAGAATTAGGTGCAGGAGTTGCTAGAGAAGAGGTTCATCAAACATAGCACATCACCATGTGGGTCACCAATCATTTTGGTGAGAAAGAAAGATGGCTCGTGGAGAATGTGCATTGACTATTGAGCACTGAATAAGATAACAATAAAAAATTGTTATCCCCTTCCTCGCATAGATGACCTTTTAGATCAATTGAAGGAAGTTGTTAGTTTCTCCAAGCTAGACTTGCATAGTGGATACCATCAGGTTAGAGTTGCAAAACAAGATGCATGGAAGACTACTTTCAAAACAAATCAGGGATTGTATAAGTGGCTGGTTATTCCTTTTGGCTTAACTAATGCTCCTGCTATTTTAATGAGATTAATGAATGATGTACTTAGAACTTTTCTTGATGATTTTGTTATTGCCTATTTGGATGACATTCTGATTTTTAGCAAAACATGGGAAGAACACTTAAAGCATGTTAAATAGACACTAGATGTTTTGAAAAGAGAAAAACTTCATGTTAAACTCTCAAAATGTGAATTTGACAAAACATCTCTGAATTATTTGGGTCATATAGTAGGGGTTGGCGAATTGAAGATAGATCCCTCTAAGGTGGCAATCATTGTAAACTGGCCTAAACCCAAATCTGCTACAAAAGTTAGAAGATTCTTAGGAGAAACACAATATTGGAGGAAGTCCATTTCTAACTTTTTCTTAATTGTAGCTCCCTTACATGCTTTAACAGGATTGAACAAGGTGTTTCACTGGGTACGCAAATAGTAGAAAGCCTTCGACACCTTGAAAGAAAAGATTAGTACAGTAGCTGTACTAGCACTGCCTAATCTTCAAAGACCATTTGAGATCCAAATGGATGCCAGTGACTATGTCATGGGAGCAGTGTTGACACAGAACGGTAAACCCATATGTTATCATTTTGATACTTTTAATCCTACAGTAGCTAACTATCCTACATATGATAAAGAGTTGTATGTATTCGTACAAAGTGTGAAAAATTGGAAACACTACTTAATGGGCAAAGAGACAGTAATACATACTGATCATCAACCACTTCAATATCTACACTCCCAAACTAAGTTGCAGCAATCAAGACATTATAGATGGATGGGTTTTCTACAACAATTTCATTTAGTCATCAGATATAAAAAGGGCATACACAATAAAGTTGTAGACATGTTATCTAGGCCCATTATAAATGCATCTACTATACTTAAGCATAATTTTATGGTACATGAAAGCTACATTGAACAATATGCTCAAGATATATACTTTAAAGATGTATATGCAACTTTAAGTCAAGGCAAATGAGTAGAAGAATTGGATTATCATGTAAAGGACCAACTCTTATACCATTGTATGAAGTTATGCATTCCACAAACTGAAAGAGTAAAGATAATTTGAGATGCACACACTTCTCTAATATCAGGTCACTTTGGGGTAAGTAAAACAGTTGCACAGCTACAAAGATTTTGTTATTGGCCAAAAATGAACGAGACAGTTTCTAGATATGTAAGAGGGTGTACTATGTGTGCTAAAAGCAAGCCCAACAATAGAAAACTAGGCTTGTAAACTCCATTACCAGTTCCTTCTCACCCTTGGGAAAGTTTTTCCATGGATTTTGTTGGAGGACTACCTAAATCTAGGAAAGGTCATTATTATCTATATGTTGTTGTGGATAGGTTCAGCAAAGTGTGTATTTTGATACCTTATAATAAACAGATCACAGCTGAACAAATTGCAAAACTATTCTTTGAACATGTATGGGTTCATTTTGGATTACCCACTTCCATTGTATCTAATCAAGACACCCAATTCGTGGGGAATTTTTGGTCAAGTCTATGGGAACTGATGGACACCAAACTGAAGAAAAGCACAGCTTTTCATCCACAAACCAATGGCTAGACAGAAGTAGTTAATAGGACAGTGATACAGTTACTCAAAGGATATTGCAGCAAACATCCTAAGCTTTGGGATGAACATTTGTGTTATGTGCAACATGCTTAGAGCAGAGAAAAACATTCTTCTACATAGACATCTCCTTTCGAGACCTGTTTTGATTTCACACCAAGGTCTCCTTTGGATTTTGTCTTTGGTAAATACATCGCAGTTGAGGGACACAGTGAAGTGGACAGGGCAACTAGGTTCATTAAACAAGTCCAAGAGATCCACCAAGCAGTACAGGAACAACTGGAAAAGAGCCAAGCCAAATACGAGGCAAGGCATGACAAGCATGGGATGGAGCATAGTTTCCAAGTTGGTGATCAAATCTGGTTGTATATTAGCAAGGACAAGATGCAAGGTGAAGGTAAAAAGCTAAAGCCTATCAGGTATGGACCCTTCAAGATACTTGATAAGATTGGTGAAAATGATTTTCACATTGATCTACTAGCTTACATGAACATCTACTCAGCCATAAATGTAGATTGCTTGAGATTTTTTGAACCATCACTAATTGAGGATCCCAAAGAGCAGAGTCAATTGCCTTCTATTGATGACCTGCTAGCTGAATGACTTAATGAATTGCAAGAAGACACAGTTCTGGACAGGAGGGTGAGGACGATGCGCATAGGAGATGTTGAATACCTCAGAATTGGGCTCAAGGGTTCAAAGTCAAGCAGTGCAAAGTGGATAGAGATTGGACAAGTGAGACAATTGTACCCTCACTTAGTAGATGCTTGAAAACAAACTTTTGGTGGTCCAGAATCTTTTTCAGTGGGAAGGCCGTGATCCGAATTGGATCCATGAAAATTATCAAAGTGCCATGACTGTATCAAATCAGGACAGACCTCAGAAATTTATGAACAAAGAGCGATCAGGAAGATCTATGGACAATAGCAGTTTGCAGCCAGCAAGGAATGACAAGGACCTCGGTCAAAGAGCGCTGACCGAGGCCCATGGAGACCATGCAGGAGGCAAAATTTGTAGTTGGAAAGCCTGAATCAGGAAACAGAGGCCATTTTTGATGCGCGAATAGCACTTAGTGCTATTGGCACATCGCTGGGAAAAACACCTCGAGAAGGAAAATCCCCGAAGTGCTCGATCACATGGGAAGCTGCAAAATCGTGGGGAAAGAACTAAGGCAAAAGGCAAGTCCCACGTGCCAAAACCGGTGGTATATTGGGGGCATCCTTAGACAGTAAGTGGATTTGGCAGAAAACCAGCGATTCCATTCATCACATGACGTGTGTCCAGCGAATGAGAGAGAAAAATGCTTCTCATCAAGCGCTAATGGTTGAGCAAGTCAACCGTGCGAAATGAGCGAACACAATAGGATCTGCGGACTCTAGATCTGATGGTGGAGATTGCGCCCAACAGAGGAACTGGATCTGACATGGGATTAAGCTGTGACATATAAGAGTTTGAAGTCTGATTTGACAGCTAAGTTGGCAGATGACTCATTCCACAGTGTAACTGAATTACCAAACCATCGAGGAAGAGTTGGCATAGTTCGTGAGAGGACAAGTGACCACTTCCCCATGGACGATGGTGATGATGCAGAGGTAGCGAACTACAAGCGAACAAAAGTAGGTGATCTGAACGGGTAGAAGAGGAAGCGACTAGTCAAGGACAAATTGGCTTTAAGCCATGAACAGACAGAGAACGGAATACGAAGACAAAGAAAGCGAGAGTGAAGAAAAGACAATGAAGCAAGAAGTAGAAAACAGAGAGCCGAGCTGACCTAAGGTGGCATCAAGCAGACAGAAAGCTTTAGAGGTTGAAGCAATCCCTGTGAGGATCTATCAGAAATTGAGTACCACATTGGGCTCCTCCCATTAAAGACCAGAGATGTCAAGATTTGGTAAGGAAAGAGTTTGTGCACTCTAGTGGCTTGGGGAATCCAAGAACCACCCTACCAAGTATTATGTATTTTCGTAGACTCAAATTGAGCTCCTCATTGTAAATCTCTGCTTCAAAGACACAATAAAAGATGCCCACCATTAAAAGCTAGACTGGAGATGTAGCCCTAGAGGATAGGCTGAACTCCTTATTAATTTTTTGTGTTCTTGTATTTGCTTACTATGTTTCTCTTACTGTTTTCCATTTTTCTAGTGTCTGTGTATTTTGCAATCTGATCAATCCATTGCCTAAAATGACATAGACACACACCAGCACATGAGTCTGTAATACCTTCATTCAATAATTATTTAACTGAGATTACTCAAGTGTGATTTTCAGATCACCAAGTCAAATCTGTTGAGGTGGATCTCCAACTGAAAGTAGATTAGGTAGTTTCTTAGATAGATAAAAAAAATTCTCATCAATTCCTAAAAGATGGGCTCCAAATATTCCTTTCTATCTCTCAAACTGTAGTTGAAAAAAGCATCTTTTTGATTTGGAAAATTATTTTTCAACTTATCAGAAAATGTGCCCAAAAATGATGACTAGAATAGGAAATTATTTAATATTTCACCATGGAGAAATGAGCTATAAATAATCCTTTGAATATTACAAACCATGATAGATATACAAAACATGAGAGAAATTTTCATTAGTGGGCCTGTTCTCTACCAAAACCTCTGTGCTTTTTCAAAAACTAATCCTCAATTTTTTGGAAAGTGATTTTTAAAACAATGACTAAAATAGTAAAAAAATTATTTGGAATATCCTGAAAAATAGACTTCAAAGATCCCTTTGATTATTTCAAACCCTTACACTTGTGTAAAAATTGAAATAAGATTTTTAAATGATATTGTTACCAAAAAAATCCACTTTTATTTTTTAAAATTACGTTTCCAATTTTTTGGAATATGCACCCAAAGTTATTGTGTTTTATAGTAAAAAACAAAGTAAAATAGATTTTTGTCGCTAACAAATTAATTTTCAGTGCTCACTTGATCAAGTGTCTTCTCCTTTACTGATGTGTTCTCCATTAATTCCTTTTAATATTGATGCTCCAAACTTAAAATTTCGTTTGAATTGCCAATTTTACCAATTACCATTGCTACTTTGGTTATCAACGTATTTTTATTTTACAAATCCACAATAGCATTGATATTTTACCTGTCAGCGAACATATTGATTGCGGGAGCTCTATAACTTGTGAAAGGTTTGAATTTGGTGCCGAGTTTGGTTTTAGGGTTCTATGGTGGGTCGCTCAGGGGGGAGCAACGCTTCCTCCTACAGTCAACACGTCACAGAGGGAGACAAGGAGGCAGGAGGGAAGCAGTTCAAAACACCGATGGAAAAGATTTCAGAAACAAGAGGCAAGGAAATAGTGGGAAGGAATGAGATCCAGGATCATGAAGAAGAAAAATAGAAACTGAGTCAAGAAAGGGAGAAGGGAGGCAGCAGCAGGAAAATGCCTCATACGAAAACTACAGGACTCTTCAAACCAAAATCGAGCATCATCCCCAGGGTCATATTAAATGATCCAGCGATTCAAGTGCACAGAGACCATATGAGAACACATACGATCATCTGCAATTTCATGGGGTTATGGCCAACAGAGAGGGCTTTATACATCTAGATCAGGAGCCATTATAAGCCCAAGGGAGAAATACATTTTCATATGGGGTCTAAGGGCTTCTTCACGGTGGTGTTTATGAGCTTAGAGGACAAAGATAGAGTGTTTGAGGGGGGACCTTACTTCTACGCTGCGGCAGGACTCTACATGCATCCTTGGGAGGTGAACTTTGTGCCAGAATGTGAAACATTCACATCCGTACTAGTATGGATCTGGCTATACTCATAACCTCTGGACTACTGGCAACTAGAGTCCTTGAAAATTATAGGCAATAAGTTGGGGAATTTTCTAAAAATATCGGAGGCAACTCTCAAAGGTAAATATACCTCCTTTGCTCAAATATTTATGGAAATGGATCAATATACAGCCCTTCTTGAAGCAATAATCTTAGAAGTATATGATGAGGAATGGATGCAAACGGTATATTATGAGCACATACCATTCAGATGTCGCAAATGTCATGAACATGGCCATCTATTTAGAGACTGCCCCACAAACAATGTGGAAAGCAATGGGAAAACCTATGTGGACAAAGATCATGAGGGTTTTACCAAGGTTCGGGGCAAAGGGAAAGGGGGTAAAAGATCACATAAGAAGACAAGCGAAGACAAAAGGTAAGAAAAAATAGTTTTAAAATCTTAGAGGAAGTGGAGGAGAGCGTGGAAACAACCCAAGTCAAGGAGAACGTTCCCAAGGAGCAGGAAATGGAAACTGAAATGGAGGATATCCCAGAAAACAACCAGCAGACACAGGAGCTACAAATCTGCATGGAGATCAACAAGGACCATGAGATGACACCAAGTGAGGTAGGTAGGAAGGATCATGAATTGCAGGAGATTCTAGACAGGAAAAATCTAGATCTAGAATAATTTCTGGAACAAGGAAAGAACAAAGGAGTGGACTCATTGCCAAAAGAAGATTATGATTGAGTCCAACAACTTTATCTATGGTGGGCACAATAGGAGGGAACTGGAGTCAAAAGAAACCACAAAATCCAAGAGCAGAGTGGGGTCAAAATGATGGAGAACCCACAGACACTATCTCCAAAAACTCAAGAAGGAAAAAAGGAAGGAAAATCCAGAGTGAACTGCTAACCGAAGGTTGGAAACTACTGATTAACTCAGGTAAGATGAAAGATATTACCAGCTACTATTTTACCAACCTTTCTTAATGAAGCTTACAACCTGGAATATTAGAGGTTTAGGTAGTAGAAGGAAACATAGAAATCTCAGCAATAGAATAAAAGAAGTAAAACCAGATATGGTCTTTATTCAGGAGACAAAATGTTCTATGGAGAAAATAAGAGAAATTCATAATAAATGGTTAATCAAGTATGATTATCTGGAAGTTAAAGCTGATAACTCTGCAAGTGGGATTCTCACGTTGTGGGATCCACAGAAATTGGGAATCTTGGATACTGAAGCATCCAGGAACTATCTTTCTCTGGCGTGTAGTCCTGTAGGTTACAAGGAAACTTACATGATGACTAATGTATATGGCCCTCAACAGCAAGCTGATAAACTCAAGTTGCTTACCTCCTTGGAAGGTCTCAGAGTACGTTATCCCAATATACCATGGATACTTGTAGGATATTTCAATATGATAAGATCTCTCTCTCGAAAAAAAGGAGGCACTAGACAACTTGGCATAGACTCTGAAACCTTCCAAGATTTCCTCATGAACATGGGACTGGTGGATACTGAGACTATAAATGGAACCTTCACTTGGAACAACAAAAGAGGAGGGGTTTCCCAAGTGGCATCTAAACTGGACAGGTTTATCGTTTTTGAGGATCTCATCCTCATAGGATCAGCCATCACAACATCCATTCTACCCTTTGGAGGCTCAGATCATTGGCCCGTACAACTAGAAGCTTCCTTTATGGGCACTCTGAGGAATAGGCCTTTCAGATTCGAAAATGCCTGTCAATCTCACCCCAAATTTACCAGTAACATTGCCAATTGGTGAAAGGAGGATTTGGGTATTCAGGGTACCAAGATGTACATGCTCCAGAAGAGACTGAAACACATTAAATCCAAACTTAAGGACCAGAACAAAAAGAATTTAGGGATATCATCAAGGCCAGAATGAATATTGAACAAAAACTCTAGGAAATCAATCAGATCAACATCACAGAGGGCTTCAATGAGGAATGACAGAACCTAACTGATTCTCTATAGGAAGAATGGGAGGAGTGTTGCCTACAAGAGGAAACATTTTGGAGACAGAAATCCAGAATTTAATGCATCAAAGAGGGCGAAAGGAACACTAAGTTCTTCCACAAATCCACTATGGCTCACAGGGCACATAATAGAATCACAAAGCTAAAGGATTCTCAAGGTATGGAGCTTGTCGCATAGGAGGACATGCAATCATCCCTAGTATAACACTTCTCTGACATTACAAGGGAGCCTATGGAAGACAGATCTAGGTTCATTGACAACATCACCCAACACATCCCCAAGTTGGTCACTGGCGAGGACAACCACAATCTCAACAGGCCAGTCTCAAAAGAGGAAGTCAGTGAAGTGATCAAGGAAATGAAAAATGGAAAATCACCAGGCCCAGATGGTTTCAATGTTGTTTTCTTCAAATCCTACTACGATACAGTCAAACATGACATCCTAGAGGTGGTGGAAGACTCAAGACAACACAAAAAGGTTCTGAAAGCTCTAAATGCAATCTTTATAGCTTTAATCCCCAAAAAGGATAATGCTATTACTCTAGATGGGTTTAGGCCCATCGCCTTATGTAATGTGGTGTATAAAATCATCTCCAAAGTGATAGCCAATGGACTTACGCCATTGCTCCCTTCGCTCATCTTAGAAGAACAAACAGGCTATGTGGAAGGAAGACAAATTCTCAACAACATCATTCAAGCACATGAGGTGGTACAATCTCTCAAAAGCAACAAGCGAGAAGGTATGATCATTCAATTGGACCTTACGAAGGCATATGACAAACTCAAATGGTCTTACATTAGAGCCATTCTAAAAGCCTATGGCTTTAACCAAAATTGGATAAGATGGGTTATGGCACTGGTCACCTCGACCAGATTCTCCATTCTACTTAATGGAGCTCCCTCTAACACTTTTACACCCTCCAGAGGGCTCAGAAAAGGTGATCCGCTCTCTCCCTTCCTCTTTGTCCTCATGATGGAAGGGATTGGTAGGGAAATCAAATTGGGAAATGTTGAAGGTAGAATCCAGGGGATTAAACTCACCCTAGATGGAGAGGTTAACACTCGTCAACAATTTATGGATGATATTATGTTGTAGGGTGTACCCACAGTTAGGGAGGCAAGGGAAATCAAAGAGATCTTAACAATTTCACTATGGTAGTAGGCACAGAGGTAAGCCAACACAAGTCCAAAGTTTTCTTCTTTAACACTAATATTGCTATACAGAAAATTATCACCAGGATTCTTGGTTTTCAAAGTGAACAGTTGCCCTCCAAATACATTGGCATTCCTCTTACTGACAAACTTTTGTGTAGGCAAATACGAGAACCAATTCTAAACAAACTTCAGGACAAAATCAACAATTGGACATGCAGAGCTTTAAACTTTGTAGGGCAACTGGTGCTCACTCAGGCAGTATTACAGGCCATTCCCATTTTCATGTTTGCAGCTATCCCTGCTCCTCAAGGTATTAAGCATCAAATAAGAAGCATTCAAATAAACATTTTGTGGGGCAGAGGGGAAAAGAAAAACAAGTGGGCTCTAGTTGCCTGGGCCAAGCTCTGCAAGCCCAAAAGCCATGGTGGTTTGGGGCTGGAGGATCTGGAAACTCTTAGTCAAGCATCGGGAGCCAAGCTCTGGTGGAAATGGATCAAGGAGCCAAGAGCACCCTGGGCCAAGCTTTGGACATGAAAGTATGCCAAGCACTGGTAGGAACAGGATCACATTAGAATGACCGGACAAATCAAGGGCTCACACATCTGGAACCTTGTGTGGAAGAACAAAAGTATTGTTCAACAACACTGTTTTTGGGAAATTAGAGCATGGGACCAAGCTCGTTTCTGGGAGGAAAATTGGCAATAGGAACACATCCTGAACAGGATGGATATGGAAACCCTTAAGAGAGACATAGACAACAAAGGTCTTTTATTAGTAAAATATTTCTGGGATCAAGGGAGGGACAAGGAAAAATGGAGGAAATGGAAGGACCTAAGTTACAGTGAAGAAAACCCTTTGAAGGCCATGCCAGAGGTTTTTGCCAAGGATTTAGAGAAAAGAAGGATTCTGGTTTCCTCCTTACCTGACCAATTAATATGGGGAAAGAATAATGAAGGCAACTATAAGCTCAAAGAGGCTAAACAGGCAGTCACAGGTTTTAACTTTGTAAATGCTGAGAAAGTATGGCAGGAGTTGTGGTAAACTCCATAGTGGATGAAAATAAAATTGTTTATCTAGCTTGTACATCAACAGAAAATTCTCACTTGGGAAAACCTTCTTAAGAAACGTTTCATTGGCCGCTCTAAGTCACCTTTGCAGCTCACATGAGGAAACGATTGAACACCTTCTAAATCTATGTTCCTTATTTGATAAAATTTGGGATTGGGTAGCCTCTAGCTTCAGACGGACAGACAGGGACAGGCTCAACATATCCAATAATTTAACAAACTGGAGGAAGAACTTCTCAGAGAATGAGATCATCAACAAGGCATGGATGCTTGTACCAGGCTTTGTCATCTGGAATATTTGGAAAGAACGTAATATGCGAATCTTTAAAAATAAAGCCAGAGAGCCCTAGCTTATCATCAATCGAATTTTGAAACATCTCGAGGAAACAATTAGAAGCATTATGAGAACAAATCCTTCGAATCCTCCTTTGCCTCATGAGGTACAAATTCTCACTAATCTAGGTCTTCAATCAATCAACCCTCAAGGAATAAATAAGAACGTGAGAACTATAAACTCAGGGGATAGGGGTTGGCAGCTCCCTCCACATGGCTTCTTCAAAGTAAATATTGATGGAGCCTCTAAGGGCAATCCCAGGAAAGCTGGCTTCGGGGGTGCCATCAAGGATCTAGAGGGGCTTACAAAATATATTTTCCATGGCCACCTGGAAAAGGTTACCAATAATATGGCTGAACTTTTGGCACTAGATCAATGTATGGAGATCCTGGTGGAAGAAAATTTACAGAATGTTATAATTGAAGCAAATTCAGATTTGGTCATCAAAGTAGCCAAGAAGATTCAAAATCGAACCTCACCAGATAAAGTGTCAAAGCACTGGAAGCTGTTGCAGGTGTTTCACTGTATCCACTCTCACTTACAAATACTTAAAACGATAATATTTTTTCATGTTAGAAGGAAGAAAATATGCTTTCATATAGGTTGGCCAATGAAGGAGTGAGCAATAAGGATAGGGATTCTCAGCATCCATGGGAGTCACTTCCTACCAGGAAGCTGTGGGAGGATTGTTTCACTCTAGCAAATGCAGATTGGGATTTATGGATGGACAATGCTGGTATTGGAGAAAGGGTAGGTTGCTGATGGTGACTCAAGATGGAGAGCTTGGAAAGGCTAGAAGCAGAAAGGCCGGTGGGATTGAACGAACCGTCATCACTTAGCGACAGGAGCAGAAAAACCGGTCAGGAAATACACAAAACCATAAGTGGTATATCGCACAAGGTTCAGATGGTTTCTGGTTTAGTGGAAAAAGCATACGATTCCATTCACGAGGTGACATGTAGCATTGTGATGAGAGAGGAAAGCCACTCTCATTGCGCGGTTAACCCCTGCGCATCTCGGCCATGTGATATCTATGAGGGGTGTTGGATCGGGATGCTCCTATCAATGGTTGGGATTAATCGTGCTAGTTACTCAAAGGCTCTAAACAATACTTGGTCTGGTGGTCGCCATCTAGTGATGGTGACAGACTGGTCAGCTAGGAGCCACATCACCATTGGTGGGTCCCTTTGTGGGGCGGTCACTCTGCAAAACCACACTGATAGATCTTGTATCTTTGAATGGTTTTTGAGTGGCTATAAGTTGGTTTCGATTTTTTTGGTTTTTTATTGCGATTCCATTCAGGGGTTGATGTGTGGCATTAAGAGGAGAGAGGAAACTACTCCCATCACGCAGTTATCCCCCAGGTGTCTTCGCCATGCGATTTCCACGATGGCCATTGGATCGGGATTTTGTCTTCAATGGGGGGGATTGCTCGAGCTAGTTTCTGACCTCTACTTTTGGTTGTTATGGTGTCAATCAACGTTTCTTTGGCTTGGCTTTTTAGAGTACTTTTTGCTTCCTTTCTGCCCGAATGTCAGGGGCACTCTGTATATTATGTAACTTACTTTTATTAATAGAAGGTTCATCACTTACTTATAAAAAAAAAGATATTTTACCTATCAGTGTTTTTACACTGTTTTTTACAAATTGGCACTAACACTAAAACTATCAATGCCTCAAAACTATTAGCTAAAACTTTGATAACACACTATGTTAGGATTAACATAACTATAGTTATATACAGGGTCAATCAAAATAAAAACAACTTGATCACAAAGCTTCTTGTCCATCTCGATAATAGATTCTTGGTGATCTGCTTGCTAGTTATCAAATGTTGCATAGATACAAGGAATGCTTTGACCAACATCCCTAACTGTCTATGCTTCATGTGAATTATAGATTTGAGGTCTACCACCCTAATTTTACAAACAATCCTTACTGAGATTCTCCTTACCACATGTCCTACACTCGAGTTTTATCCTACCATCAATTGTGTTTTTTTGTTCTCCACACTGAGGTCCATTAAAATTCTTGTAAGGTACAACATTTTCTTTCTCACCTGCATCCTAGGGTCTTGTTCGCTTTGACTTTCATTTACCTTTAGATTTTTCTTTCCCTTTTCAACCTTGTTGAAACTCTACCTTACACTTTTATTTCTCATAACAATGCTTTAGATTTCCAATTACTTCTTGAAGAGAGTGAGGTTCATCATACTCAATCCGATCTTTAAATGCTAACAGTAATCCATTGAAAAATATTTGAACTTTGGCTTTCTCATCCTTAAGATATGTTATATACCTCAACAACTCCAATAACTTGGTTGTATACTCCTCATCTGTCCTTGATCCAATCTTCAGCTCATAGAATTCCTTGGCTTTACTTTCATAGTATCTCTCTGACAAATATTTCTTCCTTAAAAATCTCTTCAATTCATGCCACCTCAACTCCTCTATCCTGATATCTCTAACCCACTTCACACCTTCCCACTAAATGTCTATTTTCCCTTTGAGGTTGAAGATATCTTTTCTTGTCTTCATATTTTGTGTGTAATTATGTAGCTCAAAGAACTATTTCATCTTCAATAACCATGTTCTGGCTTCTTCAAATCTCCATCAAAGGTACGTGGCTTGTCTTTCTTGAACTCATCTTGAAAATATTCCCTATCACTCCTCATGTAAGGATTATAATGATAATGACCATGGTAACTGTTGGAACTAGAAATGGAATACAACCTATGTCGATCACCTCTCCTATCTAGTGTATGCAACAACGTGTCATCAATGATTGTGTCATCTCTATTTAACCTATACCCACCATGATACCTTCTACCATATGCTCCATTAGTCCTATTCTCCTATCCATGACTAATCCCAAATGGTCGTTGTATCTATGAGTCTAAGAAAATTTGCAAGATAACTTCATTAACATATGCTTGTTTCTCCTATGCATGAATGCTTCCATCAATATTTTCTTTTCAACTTCTTATTTCGATCTTCAAACTCTTTGAAGTTTCTTCTATGTTAGGAGATTACCCATCACCATGTTGCTCATTTCATCTATAGGGAGAATCTCATGAACTGCATTCTATCATCTTGCTAGTCATCTTTGATCTTCTTCCTCTAGTATATAATGTTAGCTAAACCAAAATATAAACATAATCAACATACTTTAGTATAGTTCAAGGGAGGATATCTCATCTACAAGATCAACCATATTAACACAATACATGTACGATCATAACCATAAGAATATATCAAAAGCATATTTGTCATTATCCTAGTTACCATGCATAATGCCACAACTATAACACCAACTAGACAGAATGCATGCATAGAAATTCATAGACACTGACATCAATTCACGACAAACACATCCCAACAACAACATCTTCAACTTATACATGCAAACAAAACTGCAACAATGACCATCACTGTGCAGACACATCAAGAACATATACAACCTACATGGATGCATGACAACCACATTCCACACATCCAATCTAAGGGGTGAACCATGCTCTAATACCACTTTGTAAGACCCTCCTAACACATTTACCCAAGCTAACTAGTCCACCAAGGTAAACATGTGATGAAGAGTTACTATGATATGATTCAACTCCCCATATATAATTAAGGAAGTGGAATCAACACACCAAAAACCAAGCTAACCTTTCTCGGGAGTTCTAGGATCCCCAGGGGCTAACCAATAACTCTAGGTGCCCAACCCATGAGTTAGCTTTATTTCTAACTAAACTAGACCCCATTCGCTCCCAAGACAAGCCCTCCATGCAAACGAAGCCCTCTAGTCACTCCGACGGCCAACCGTCCATGCGACTGCAGTCTTTCTTAGGCATTTTTGTGCCACCGACCACAAAATCTGAGCTAGGACTCAGGCCTCTATCGAGAACTTGATGAAATTATTTTAAATGATAAATAATAAGAATATAAGGCCTCTAATGTAAAAATTAATCAAGTACTTGACCTGACTCATCCAAATCATGGTAGGAATTTCGTCAAAAACATCTTAAGCATGTAATGTACAGGTCATATAAACACAACTGAACATAGGGACCTCATACTTATCTAAGATTTGCCAAGAAGTTGTGATGTACTCTCACAATATTTACATTATTTTCTATTAGGTCATACATTCATTAACATTTCATTTACTAAATAAAACATGATGAGAACCATAACTAAAATTTGTCATAAAACCATGTTTATCTCCAACATATAACCAAAATAATAACAATGATAAAAAAATCATTAAAAACACATAATACCAAGCCCATTTAATCATAAAAATCAAGAGGAAATATTCTTATTATTCATATTCAAAAGTCAACCAGGTCAAGGACTTCCACCTACCACCCAACCATAGATTGGCTAAACCAAATATTTCTTTCATTCTATCACCCAATGCCATATTCCAAGCATGCATGTGGGAGTCACAAAAAAATTGACCATTCTTCTCAGGCTTTACTGCATATCCCACAAAATTGATCTAGGATTTATATGCCCAAAGCAAGCACTAATATAACCATGCTTTAATGTATATCTTGCCAATGGAATTCCTAGACCCAAATAAGAAAAACACACTACCAATATTTACCACAATCCCACCATACATCAGTCCATGGATCACTAGGCTTATATAAGCATGGATTCCTCTTGATCTCTCCAAGTAAACTGAGACGAATTTATATGTCTCCACCCTCTAGGATTTACTGTATATCCCACAACTTACTATTCAAGGATTCCTAGACCCAAAAGGTATATAGAACCAGGCCTTACCGTAATCCCACTTTTACCGCTCTGGGGATTCCTAGACCTTGTGATTTTTCCTAAGACCACCTCATTCATTTTGGAAACCATCTAGCAATCCAACTCAACCAATTAAGAGAAACCCCATAAAACCATGACTATCTGGAAATGGAAAGGCAAGGTTGAAAACCAGTGTCACACCTAGAAAAATCCATGTCAATACACACATGCAAGAGAACCAAATACACACATGCATGTATGATTCATGCCAAAACTAGCGAGGAAAACATACATGCAACTCAATAGCTCCAAGTAATCTCTTTGTAGTTGCATGGTCTGGCTCTTCCTTACTTGATTTTTGCTTTCCTTTACTTTCCTTGTCATTCCTTTACTTTCCTTTCTCCAATACTAAATTTCTATAAGAATTCTCTAAGTGTGCAAGAGTATGGGAGAGTAAAGAATAGGGTGAGTGCTCCAAAACTAAACTGACAAAAGGTTGTGAAATTATCCTTAGAAGATTTTTTATTAATGAGGCTTCTATTTTCTTCAATATCCACTATTGTTTCATCAATTTCCTCCTTACATGAAACCTATGACCTTTCACATTCATTTCCTCTTAATTTCCATTATTTTTGAAAATAAAATTCCAATTAATTCTTATTTCCTTTTCAAATACTTTTCCATTACCTTTGCCAATTTTCCTTAGCCATAATAAACCAAATGAACACCGGTTAGGATGTTTTTCCCAATGTTCAATTTCAAATAAGTGTCCCATGACCTTGGTCTTATTTTTCGTTTATTAACTTTATTACATGAATTTTTAACCCAGGGCTATTACATGGTTATTATTGGCCCACTCTATCTAAGGATGATCATGGTTATGTCCACAAGTGCCAAGCACATCAAAGATGCACTGACCATGACCAGATGTCAATCATCCCATTGATATCAATAGCAGTTGAGGAGTCATTCAAATAGTGGGGCCTTGATGTGATTAGAAATTTTGTTCCTTGTTCATCAGAGAAACATGAGTATATCCAAATAGTAACAAACTACTTCACATGGTGGTTAGAAGCAGTTCCCCTTAGATAAAAAAATGACTAGGAATTCATCCACTTTTTACAATAGGACATCATAACCAAGTTTGGAGTACCTACATCGCTTGTCCTTGGTAATGAAACATATTTTTCATCATTAAAACTTTATGAACTTGCATTAAGGAATGGGATTTTCTTAAAGCATGAATCTAATTATTATCTACAGGGAAATGGTTTGGTTGAATCCATGAAGAATAACCTTATCTACATAAGCACGAAGAACATTTTATCTAAACAAAAGAACTGGCATTTAAGGATTTGACAAATGATACTTGGGCTAACCATGTTACCCTAAAACCTTCCATGAAAACCTTGCTGTACTTCCTGTTTTACGTTAAGGAAGTTGTCTTTCCTTTGAACATGTATCTTCGATCCTTGCAACTCTCTTAATAGTCACAAGGTAGACCTTGTATCCTAGTTCAGAGTGGGATATATACGCTACATAAAATTAAGGAGGAAAGGTGATGGGCCAAATAACATTTCATCGTACATCAAAAATATGTAAAGCATTCATTTGACAGAAAATCTACAAGGGAATAGAGACTTGTTGTCGGTGACCTAGTTCTAAAATGGGATAAACACCATGAAGGAAATGGTAAACAAAAAAGGTTCTAGCCATTGTGGATTAGACCATCCTTTTTTGATTAAAATCTGAACCATAGTTCCTTTAACTGAAAATCATTAGACAGGAGGATTGACCCCCTTCCCGTAAATGGTTGAGATTTAAAACATTATTTCCAATAACAGCCACAAGTTGTGCTTCCTGTACATTTTATTTTATTCCTTTTCTTTTGATTGTGTTCATCATTTGTATGTTTTGTAGTCATGTCTTGTTGTGTCTCATTAGTCTATCAATGTATATGAATAAGACCCTTGTGAAAAGTTCATTTCTCAAGAGATTTGTAGTGTAATAAGAAAGAATTATGATAACCACAGTGCTTGGCTTTATGTTGTTCTCCTTGTTTGTTTGGGAAATGCCATAGGTTCAGCTAAGGCTAGATGGAAAATAAAGTTCATCTAACATGACAGCCTTAAGGGAACCTATAATATATATTCTTATGCTAGTATTTAAACTACTCAACTTGGTGTTAATATACTTATGTGATAACGCTGATCCAATCTAGTAGAGAAGGGATAAGGGAAAAATCTAAAGCGAGCAAACCAATATCAGATGTCTCAAATAATTCTCCAAAGGATCAACCCCCTCTTCTCTCAGTAATTTGGGATCCATTTTCTCCACATTTCAAAATAATAAGTGTGAATACATAGTTCTATTAAAATAAATAAATAAGGGGTGAAAGAAGAGAAAGGCTTCCTATGTAGGGAGGTGGAACAAGTGACTTCGCCGAGGTATTGTCTAGGCTCGCTTGAAGTGAAGAAATGTTTGTGCTCCTAAAGTGATTCCATTAGGTTATTATCTAGGCCTGTTAGTCTTCAAGAAATATAAGTGATGAAACCAAAATACTCAAAAAATCATAAACTCGCAGTGCACATTACCATTTTCTGTCTCGAAACAATTTTGATAGAGTGTATCTTTTGTATGTGTTTCGACAATGTAGGGAGAAGTAAGATGATATGTATAAAAGTGGGTCAAAATGGGAAACTCGTAGCAATAAATACTTCCTGATGTTTTGATGCTCAGCTAAAGCATATTCCCAGGCATAGAAGGTGAAATCGCCATTGTGACACAAAGTGTTCTCGCTACTACAACACCCTCCAAATTTTTGCTACATTCAAATTTTGGAGCCTACAATGATTGTCACATCCATATTCACTTTTTTCATCAAGTGTTGTTTCAAGTTTATATATATGTTAAAGTGTTCTTGAATGTTCTTAAGTGTCGTTGCATTGATTAGAACATATCTAGATGCATTTTATGGTCATAACATCTTTGTTGTGGAAAAACCACACTTTCTGGTCGCAGTCCCACACACTTCAATCGCCATACTTTAGGAATGTGTGTAAAGTGGCGATTTGACGTATATTAATTGTTGATAAAACCTCTCTAAGTTTTCTTGATGAGTTGGTATGTGTCACACATGGTTTTATGACTAGAACTAATCATGCTCTCCTCCTTCCCTATCACGTAGAATTAGACAAGTTTTGGTTTTAAAGTGAACCCATAAATATCGAGATCGCACGAGCAGACTTAAAAGCCTTGATGGGAAACCTTTCATTATTCAAGAGAGTGCCCTACACCCTCCAAGAGTGTAGATTCCACTCCTCAAACCTGATTCCCCTTCCGTGTTCTAGACTGCGCACTCTAAAACTAACTACGTATTCATAGAGTGCATTCCTTCGACTCAAAGAAGTGTGACCTCCTTGAGCACATTGTCGTGCTCTATAGAAATGAATCTCACTCCTCTTGCCTTCCATAATGCACCAAAAACCCTCCTGAACTTCTTGAGTGCACTAGTTCACTTAGAAGGGAAGAATCCCCAGCTTTTAGCCTTTAATAATGTGTCATTCACCCTTCCTAACGCCTCTTGAGTGCATGAACGCATGCCAAAGGCACGACACCTCAACCTTCAACCTTCGGGAGTGGACCTTGTACCTTCCCTCTCTACCTTGAGCACAAAAAACACTTCAGAATCCCAAAGCCTTCCCCTCCATTCTTTGGACTTCCCCCTTGCACCTTACATTGATTTTTTTCTTATTTCAGGTGAATGAGCTCATGCCAAAGCTGAAAATCATCTTCTCTTCAGCCCTTAAGCCTTTCAAACTGCACCCTCATGTCCTCTAGCCTTTTTGACACTCTTTGAGTTAACCTAAAAGGACTGAACATAAAATATGCATGGATCATTGTAGAATAGGATATTTTTAGGCTAATAGTTGCTCATCCCGAGTGGTCACATATACAGGTATGCCAAAAACACCACAAAAAGCACACATGAGGAAGATTGGGTAAGATAAACAAAAAAATTAAGCATGGGAAGAAGGAATAACACACTTAAATCTTGATGATCAAAGTACTCTAAAGAATCCAAGATTGAAGACGATTTGGAGGGTTAAAGTGCCATGATCATAAAAACAATAAAGAATGAAGACACAACTAGCATCCATGTCACTAACATACAAATTCGATGTAATAAGTCAATATTAGTCCCAGTAATCAAAACAGGACATGTCAAATCTAATCACATGATTATGTGGAAGTCATCATGTATTATTGTAATCATTGTAAAAGATAAATAAGCGGAAGTCCAAGAGTCACGTATGAACTAAAGATTTATGAAAGTCCAAAAGACATGTAATATCAAAAGTTATATGTAATTCCAAAAGTCATTTGGAATCCCAAAGGTTGTAGAAGTCCAAAGATCACAAGAAATTAGAATGTCAAGATTCTTGAGAATGTGAAAGGTCATTCCTCACATTATAAATAGATACTCATTTCTCATTCAAAGGACTTCTAAACTTCGCTTCTCCCACAAATCATTAGAGAGACGAAGTTATTCCTTTTGGGGAGAAAGTAGTGGCTCTAAAGCTCCTCTATTAGAGCTAGTGGTGTTCATTCGATTTATGTATCTTGGAACTTTTTCTTAATATTGAAGCCTTCTAGGCCAACATGTTTCCACACATTGATTGTGAATATTTCTAACATTTTTCTTTAAATTTTTATGGTTCATGTTTGCTTTCGTTAGTACTAGATTAATTGAACTATTTCATTTACTTCGGTGCTTTTTGTTGGTAATGTGTTATTATGTTTATAATGATTATCACATCCTTGTGAACTATTTCGCTTGATGTTAGTGAACCTTTATCTTTCATGTGTGTCTCCATTAAGGTAGTACTATTACTTCTCTCTTATAGGCTCACTTAATTTCCCCCATAGTAGAAGAACCTTGATACATCAACAACTGAACATTCACACAACATACCATCTTTCTCATTCAAAAGCACAATTGCACATGTTTCTCGTGCTAACAACTACAAGACAAGGAATGTCTTTAAGTAAACAACAGGTGAGTTGTATTCTTCATGAGACTCCTACACCAGAAAATGTGAGGTCTAGTTGGGACCTTATATTGATGAGATCCCATGTATGTTGGCGGTATCCAACACCATCAACACAATTGATTTTTAAAATTCCTCAACTCTAAGAACTTAGTTTCTCTATGATTGGCTCAATTCCTCAACAATATTGTTCACACTATAGTTAATAGAAGTGAAAGATGATTTTTTAATAGTGGAAAATTTCCAAACCATTGACCAACTATTGTCTTTTTAATAATCATTCGTGTTTCTATTGAAGGATGGTTGGAACCTTCTTTGATACCAATTTGATGGGAGAAAGGAGGATACCAAACGATTAGTAACTTAGAAGAATACCACACACAATATACTGGAGTTATGACTCTATCACTAAATTGTTTTTTTCTAATTCCCTAAGGCTTCATGATCAAATAAAATCAAGACCACTAACAATTTATGTGTTAATATTATCTCACACATGTATGACTTACACTTCCTAAATTTAGAGGCAACGTACGTTGTCACAATACATCAACTAATTAGGATATTGAAAATTCCAATATGAATCCCAATGTTAACTTTCATAAGGATTTAGGATTTGGAAGCCTAGACACCATCAAGATCATGATTCCCATTGAGGAATTTGAAATTGATTTGTTTTGGATTTTTGTATTTCTTTCCATCAATATCAATGCTTTTACAACAGAAAAGGTGGAGAAATCAATTTGCAGGACCATTTTTACTACCAGGACCATATTTGTAAAATCAAGGTC